>OX589612.1:18960691-20282341 GCA_951329385.1 Polia nebulosa
GCATGACCTGAATCGACATCCAGGATTAGCTCCAGATGAAGGAACACTTCAGTGCTCAACAGCACGGACACGAAAGTTTGTGTACACATTAAATTAAAAATAGACAGCCGGTATAAAAGCTTGGTTAAAAAAATGTTTGTTTTTTTAACTATAAACTTATTATGATTGACTGATTAGTTCATGAGATTTGAGACATCACGCTGTGAGGCAATGGTTTTGTAAAATATACTAAACTAGCTTTTGCCAGCGACTTCGCCTGCGTGAATGTCGGAAATTATCTCAAGGGAACTTACTCCTTTTTTTTTACTTTTCTCTTTGAGGCGCTCGTTAAACACTACACGCGCCGTCGACTCTCGGGCCTAGTGCTGATCGGACGGCGAGCTACCCATTACTCGCCGTCCGCAGGCCCGCGTCTACGGTGGCCGGAGATCGTCCTGCGACCCCCGACGCCTAGGGCGTCTCCTGCGGCGGCTGGGGGTGTGAGGGCCACTCCGTAGAGTCTCCCTCACCCGTTCCGCCTCCTCCTTCGCAAGCATTACTGCTTCGCAGAAGGAAGAGACTGCTTCCCATTCCCTCTCGCTCCGTACCATGGCCTGGACCAGGACCGGGCGCGAGAGGTCGCTGCCGCCTATCGCATCCACGAGAACACGGCGGTGCTCCGCCCAAAAGGGAACTTAATCCTGGGATCAAAAGTATCCCATGTCCTTTTCTAAGGTCTAATCTTTCTCTATACTAACTAAAATTCATGAAAATCGGTATAGCGGTTTAAGCGTGAACAACACAGTAACAAGAGTAACATTCGAATGTATAATATTAGTTTGTATGTGTCACCGAATAATTGCTAACTCCGCAATATGGTAATAAATCTTGCGAGAGTGCAGTCTATCTGAATAGATAATTTCAAATACAATTAATTTCATCCAGATTTGATGATTTACAAAGTATCCGAGCTTTACTAAAAAATAAAGGGGATTTTTAACCGACTTCGAAAAAGGAGGAGGTTATCAATATATGACGGAGTTATGCCCGAACATACATAAAAAACAAAAAAAAAAAAAAAACATCCGAAATGTTTGTATTTTTTTTTATGTATGTTCGGGCATAACTCCGTCATATATTGACGGATTTGCAAAATTCTTTTTTTGTTCGAAAGGGGTTTATTCCGAAATGGTCCCATTTAAATTTCAAAAAGATCTGATGATGGGTTTCAGAGACAGACAACGGAACTCTTCAAAAATTGACAGCAAATCAACCGCGATTGCTGTGATCGTATGTCAATGAATTGTTAACACAGTTAATGGGGATCCACAACTAAAAAGTGAAAAATAAAAAACTTTTTTACAAAAAAATAGAACCGACTTCCAAAAAAAGTGCAAAATAACTTTAATTTCGGAAGTCGGTGTCAAAAAACGAAGACACAAAACAGGAACACCGACTTCCGAAATTAAAGTTATTTTGCACTTTTTTTGGAAGTCGGTTCTATTTTTTTGTAAAAAAGTTTTTTATTCATCAATCAAACCCTTTAATTTGATACTTTTATCAATGGAATGCATACAAAATAACTAGTCCGCCATCTTTGCGAGTCCGCCATATTGGATTAAGAATGACGTCACTTAGCTAACCATGCATTGTCATCCAAACTAAACATGTACGCAAAATTTCTGTTAATGTGTTAATAACAAGAAAACATTGTAGACACTCGCGTGTCACCTTTTGTCCTCAACCCTTGACTCAGTGTCCACTACAACGGTGTCAGTTGTCACTTGATGCCAATTAATGTGTTTTTCTTTGTCAAACATCTGAAGATTGTGTGTCTTGCCACATTAAACTTGTGTGACGATGTAACTATTAGTGGAGTCGTGGGAGGCAGGTGGGCTGGTTACAGGAATATTGCAGCTAAATACTAACGTACTGGAACAGAGGTGGAGAACCTTTTTGCTAATAAGTTTTTGAAGTGAAAACTTCTTTAGGCGCGTTGGGCATTTTTGAGATGGACACGTAGTGGATCGCGTAGCGGATTGAAGTGAAAACTTCTTTAGGCGCGTTGGGAATTTTTGTTCAAACGTAGGAAAAAAATAAAAACAAATTATGTCAACGATGATTTCAAAATAGATTTGTTTTTTGTAAATTAAATGAATTATTGAAGTAAAATTAAACATTATTATGTTAGCTTAGATCATAAACAGGACTTGAAAAGAGACTGATCACCAACCATAAGAAACCCCGACCTCATCTTGTTTTTTTAACGTGTAACAGTGCTAGTCTCCAACGGAATCGCATAAATAAATAATAAATATCATTATAATTTAATCTATAAGTAACTTGGGTGTCTGGCTTGTTTAAAAGTCGAAGAGTGAGTTGGTTACTTTTAGTCTAGCATGCGAAACGCGAGTCTTTCAATCGTAAAATAAACAATGTACCGGAGATATTAGATACAGATATACGGTATATCGTTTATGTAATATACAAAAAGAAGAAAATAGGGTAGATAACTCAAAAAAAAAAAAAAAAACTATTTAATCCGACAGATTACGAAACAATAATTACAGTGCGTTGAAATTTCGCGTAACCTCATACCTACGTCAGAAATGTACCACTTTTCAACTACAAGTGACGCAACAAGCCCTCACTCCTGAGATTAATGCGTTTTGTCTTTGTAATTTTTTATTCATTTATTGACGAAAAATATAGGTAGTAGGTACCCTACGTGTCCAATATGTACGGTAATATAACTTACGGACTAAATAGAATTATATTCGTACCCAAGACTACTAATAATTTTTCTATGTGAAGCCCCATGGCAAAATCCGGGTTGTCAAATTAAACCCCGAGGACAACCCGGGTTGACAGCCGATTTTTTTATTTTTTTTATTCTCAGTATTTTTTTTTTTTTTTGGTCCGACTCACCGGTGAGTTTCGGGGCTTTACAGGTTTTCGTCTAATTTTCTGTCGCGTGCCAAATGTTCACCATCACTGCACTAGCACTAGTATTATTGCGTTGAGTCATGTGAGTGACAAATAGATCATAAATGTTTTCCTCTTAGCAATAGATTAGAATAGAAATGTACGGTAATATAACTTACGGACTAAATAGAATTATATTCGTACCCAAGACTACTAATAATTTTTCTATTAATTTTCGTCTAATTTTCTGTCGCGTGCCAAATGTTCACCATCACTGCACTAGCACTAGTATTATTGCGTTGAGTCATGTGAGTGACAAATAGATCATAAATGTTTTCCTCTTAGCATTAGATTAGAATAGAAATAAAAACAATGTCGTGTTGAGGTAGGTGGTGCGTCAGGCACGCGGTGCATCTTTGATCTTATTGCTATCTTGTGATTCACAGTTAAAATAGTGTTGCTATCCGAAATAAAGACGGATCGCTGAGACGTCCTCTAACTTCGCCATACTCATACTCTTAGTCCACTAAAGCATGCTCCATTGTCCACCACATCATCGTCTACCATCACGTTAGGTAGTAGTCAAACGCGAGCTTATCAATGATAAACAAGATCATGTTACAAAAAACTTTAAAAAAAAAAAACAACCGACTTCCAAAAAAGAAATACGATGAAGTCGGTTGTTTTTTTTTGTAAAAAAGTTTTTTATTTTTCGCTTTTTAGTTGTTATACCCCAGAAAAAAAAACCCCAATACCATGGAATGTGGAATTTAAACATTAGGAGAACACAAAAACGTCATCAAGATATGCGTATTTTTCTTTTTTGTTCAGTTTCTCAAAAAGCGCTAAAGCAATTTCGATAAAATTTATATGGGACCACCTCGGGAGTATATTCTTTCGGATAAAAATAGATTTTTTTTAAATCGGTCCACAACTGACGGAGAAATGCGCGGACATACATAAAAAAAAAACATACATACAGTCGAACATAGAACCTCCTCCTTTTTCGAAAGTCGGATAAAAATACAAACTCGCTAACTTAATGTTGGCCGCCATTTTGTCTTTTTTTTTCAAAATTACCTATATTATTATGTATAACCTATGTCACTTCGGCAGTCAAACCCAATCTAACGATACCTCATTTTTTGAAATACGTCTAGCCGTTTAGGCTACAGAGCGTGCCAAAGAAATAGACATACCTAAATACATACTCTCGAAATACATAACCCGCCTTCTGGAGCAATCGAGTAAAAACCATGACTAAAATTAAATACCAATAACAAAGCAAAATATAAAGGTCTGTTTAAACTGAGGCGACTCTTTGCCGCAAGACTGGGTGCTATATTTTTTTCATGATTGTGAAGTCACAGGACTATAAGATCGCCTATATTGTTACACTGTTACACCCTATTAAGGCGGAGGTTCCCAAAAATGATCAAAAAGGTGGTTTTTAAAAGCAGTGTATCTCTTAAACCGTAAATAGTTTTGAGAAATAAAAAAAATATGATATTTTCAAGTCCTACTTGTATACAGTTATGGAGCTAGAAACATAATTTAACATACTTTAATGCATCAAAAAAATCTTCTAACATACCTCTAAATTACCTTTAAAAGCAGTTTATCCCTTCATTAACAATTATAATCATAATAAAAAATATACCATAAAATTTCAAATGCCAAGTTGCATCCAGTGATGGATTATTTTTTATAAATTTATTAGTAAATCCTAAGTAAATCGATAAAATACTTCATATTTTGCAATAAATTGCGACCATTTGTCGTAGCGCATCTCTTTCTTTTCTATGCAATCCGAGAGTGACCGCGCTTTAGAGAGATCTGGGCCTTAACTCTGAAGGTTCTAATGGTAATATGTTATGGTGTACAATAGAGAGTACGGTAATCTATCTATTGGCGGATGTTAGAACTCCTCCATACAATTTTTAAAAACATCGATTTATTTTCATACCGCGTACCTCGCGAGGTTTTGCTTTAGTTTGACCAAAACTTCTCAATTTGGAACTAATTTATTTAATACTAGTTAACCCGACAGACGTTGTCCTGTATGAACTGTCAAACGCGCGAAGTTTGAATAGTCGTTAAGTTTTCTGAAATTTTCTAATTTTCCGCGCAGTTTTCTTAGTTTTTTCACTCATCACAACCTTCTTCTGACAATAAAAAACACACAAAAAAAAAGAATTAACGAAATCCGTCCAGCCGTTCTCAAGTTATAGACCAGGAGAAATAGGGGTTCATTTATATATATATAGATAGGTCCGCCAGGGGCTTCGCCCGCGTGTGTTATTCTGATGTATAAGCTATATTACCTACTATAAAAAATCATCAAAATCCGTACAGTAGTTTTTGCGTGAAAGAGTAACAAACATCCATACATCCTCACAAACTTTCATATTTATTTTTACTAGGACTACATGCACACAAAAGTACAGTGGCCCTCTTAATGCCTCAGGAATTTTCTACCAGTCAACCTTTGGGTGATGCAGAGACAAATAGTAGTATGTGCAATTATGTGTGTATATTACTAACGTCGTGTGTCATTTATCTCCTTCAAAATTAACACAGTCTGAACCACGCCTTTTATCTCAACAACTCTACCACTATCTTCAGAACTCGCACAACCGTTCAATAAACGTCCGTAAAATGACATTAACTGCGCAAATAAACCGTGAGAGAACTCTAAACATTCATTATTTCACGATGCATTACTCCAAATGAGTAATATTGGACATTTTACAGCTTCTCTTGCCAGAGAAAAATGTACTTTATAACCTAGGTGTAAAGTTGAAGATGTGTTGTGGTTTCGTTCAAGAAGTGTTCAATCACACTATGCATTCTAGCAGTTTCGTTGAAATAGTATTTTGAATATGCTTTGAAAGAGTCTGTTGCAAATTATCTAGCTAGTAGTTTTGAAGTTGACTAGTTTACGGTCTTGTGTCCACAACTTAGTTAACAGCGATTTGGTTTACGGTTAGCAAAAAAAAACTATTTTATAATGTACCTATGTTATGTGATATCATCATCATTTCAGCCGAAATACGTCCACTGCTGGACATAGGCCTCCCCCAAGTGTCGCCACAACGACCGGTGCGTCTCGCATCCAGCGACCTTCACCAGGTCATCAGACCACCTTGACGTGATATGATAAAATGTAAAATCTTACAATTCAAGTGATTCAATAGCTCCTGGGTGAAAATGTGCTACGAAAACCCAAAAAAAAAAGATAAATAAGCCTTTTTTATGGAAATAACTGTTATTGGTGCCGATTCTGTGGTGCACAAAATTGCTATCTTATTCTCTCTAATAAAACAAGAAGGAGACGGATGTAAATTAGAGCTGTCAAATTTAATTAAACTAATATTTCCATACACATTAGGGGTACACGTAAAAACATATCGATTAAAAACACGGTGAAGCGCAAGGCGTAAACTAGTTTGACATCTCTAACTTAGTTCATAGCTATAGTCGTCCTTTTCTCGCACTGCCTTTTAGTAAAAGATAGCGATTCTCTAATTTTAGTTTAGTTATTGAACAAGAGAAGCTCAGGAGGAGCTCGTGGCTAAAGTAATAATAGCCGCACGGGTCGATCCATCAGGTTAAGCTACGCTTGCCGGGGTTGGTCCATGGATGGGTGACCATCTTTACATACCGAGACTCCTCCGTGCCTCGGAAAGCACGTTAGACCGTTCGTCCCGGCTGTCAATCGTGGATCTTTGACAGTCGTTACGGTTCGTCAGAACGCCCGAAAGTCTAACAACCAGTCTTACCAAGGGGTATATTACCCAGTAACTAGGGTGTGGAGGTCAGATAGGCAGTCGCTCCATGTAAAATACTGGTATGCAGCTGCATCCGGTTAGACCGGAAGCCGACCCCAAGATAGTTGGGAAAAGGCTAGGCAGATTGATTTATTGAACAAGAGAATCTGCACCATTGTAGGTTTTTGAAAGAAAAACTATGACTGTGTGACTGTACTAACCTAACCTAACCTACTTAAACACCCGTGTGAAATTATTTCAACTATGGTGTGACGATAGAGAAATCAATTTCATAGAGAATAAATAAAGTTTATTAACGGTATTCTGAAAACAGTTCACTTATAAGTTTTCCCTCACTTTGTGCTCTCCTCTCATAAAATACGAATACGTCCTCTTAGTTACTTGGTTTATTTAATAAACCAAGAAAAATTTTCAGCATTTTATAGGTTTCCCTTTTCACGGAATTTCTCTTTGAGCGGGGCTGCAGACTTCCCCGAATATAATATTGTATCACCTATAAAATTTCCTTGCTCATATTTGACTAACACAAAAGGTAAATTTGATCGAGTTCTCTTGGACCTAATGTCATTTTATCTATATTTTTTGCTCAACCACGTTTTTTTGTGGTCGTCTTTGTCTGTAGCAATTTTTTGCTGTAATAAATCACCAATTTTACGGACAACGAATATATTATTTATTTTTGGGTATACAGCATGTAACCAAAACCCTGTCCGATCCAATAAAGGCGTATTCCTGGTTTAATTTAGGTACTAGGAAAAATTGTAATAAAAATGTATCTCATTAAAACCAAAAGTTATAGATTTTTTTATTTTTATAAAATATGCGAAATTTAACACTAAATATGGAAAATTTTCATAAGCTGACAACACTCCGCGCCGGCGAAATCTTTTCATTTTTACCTATTTTTATTTCAAACGATATCGCCCTGCACTAGCTGCGCTGCAGGCACTCTGTCTCGCTCAGGCGGCATCTTTGAAACGAAACAGTAGGTGAACTTTGTCGAGCGCTAAGTTTTTCTTTTTGTTTTAAATTAAATATTTTCATTGGGGAAAAATAATAGTCTCGTATCCATTAAATGATTACGTATAAGTGTACGCAGTATGATACCAAATAATACCCTTCAGGATCGGACAGGGTTTTTGTTACATCCTGTATATGGCTCTCTTTCTCGTTCACATTATTTTCGATAGTAGCTACATGACATGCTACTAAAAATATTACTTTCCAGGGTTTTTTTTATTGATTGGCAATAAATCTTTACTTATGCTGGAAACTTTGTTGGCAACCGTAGCTTGACCATCTTATTATCATAAGCATAAAGGAGTTTGTGCTGGATATTATACGTCTCCGGGGTCACAAGCCATTCAATGTGGAGGCGACAATACAACAATAAATAAAAACACTACCAATACTCATAATTAGGAACAATTTTTTCTATGAGACTAATTATGAAATCGCAAAAAAAAAAAAATAACTGTCCTATATATATAAGTTTGCATAAAGGTCATAGTCCTAGCACACATATCAACTCGGAGGGGGTCTTTCGTCAAACAGGCGTCAACCTAATGTAAGCACGTAACCAAAGCGGATCACCAGCTCCGGTACGTCAACTCGGCTCAGCTAGGCGACACCGCGCTTACGGCTCGCAGACCGCTGGTTGACCTGGCTGGCACATAGTTTGAAGGTCACAGCATACATATCAACTCGGAAAGGGATCGTCATCGTATTGCCTTTCGTCAAACAGGCGTCAACCTAATGTAAGCACGTAACCAAAGCGGATCACCAGCTCCGGTACGTCGACTCGGCTACGGCCAGGCGACCACGCACCGCACCGCGGTTCGTGAGCTTGTCCCGAGGCGAGGCGATTACGTTACGATTCCGATTAGTGTGCGTTGCAGTATGGAGTTTCATACAAAGAATACTGCACAGCTCGAGTTGATACGGTGACGATCCCTTGCCGAGTTGATATGTGTGCTATGACCTTAACTCGTCAAACTGGCCGGACGGATGGCTTATAGGGTTCCGTATCAGAAGGGTCCAAAAGGAGCCTTATTGCTGTCACTCACGTGTCCGTCTGTCTGTCTCTCCGTCGTCTGTCACAAAATTAAGTTCTGAAGAATTTTTTAACTTCCCATTGACCTATGAACTTGAAATTTTGTGATAATGTTTAATATTTCGTATAATAAACTAACAAATACCAATATATTGATAAATCAGGACTTATGAAACCCTAAATGTGCGAAGTCCGACACGCACTTTGTCGGTTTTTTACGCGATTTATTTATTTATTTATTTATTTATTTATTAAAACTTCATGCAACACAAATGTACAAAGGCGGACTTAATGCCTTAGGCATTCTCTACCAGTCAACCAAGGGTGGTGGAGAGATAACATGGCAGGTGTATAAACTGAAAAAATAAAATAATTCTAAGACGAAAATAATTACAAAAGTATATATAAATATAGTTAAAATAAACATACATATATATTTAATATAATATACCTACATATATAATAATAATATATAAAGTTAGAGATAAGGATTTTGAGACGACTCCTTTACTTGTTAAGAAGGTAATTCCGCAACTTTCGCTTAAATGCATACTGACTGGTGGCCATCCTGATATTGAGGGGAAGCGCATTCCACAGAAGGATGGACTGTATATGAAAGGAAGAATGAATAAAATTAGAAGTATGAGAAGGACAAAGCAGTAAGAGATTGTTAGCAGAACGCAAATTCCTAGCGTGAGTAGAGCAAAGATACTGGAAGTGTGATATAAGATAAGAGGGAGGGGTGGGAGAGTTGAGGAGAGAGAAAAGTGTAGTCAGAGCGCGCAAACTTCTTCTCTGGCGAATGGGCATCCATTTGAGCTCAGCTCTAAAGCTTGACACATGGTCATATTTCCTCAAGTTGAAGATGAACCGGATGCAGTTATTGAGGAGCCTATCAAGCTTATCCAGAAAAGCCGCGTTCAGGTCAAAGTAGCACACGTCACCATAGTCGATTATAGGGAAAATTAAAGTTTGCACAAGCATAGTCTTCGTCTTTGCAGGCAAAAAGTTCCTCAGACGATACAGACATCGCAAAGTCCCGTTGACTCTTTGACAGACACTAGAAACCTGGCTTTGCCAGCCAAGCGTCGAGTCAAGATGCAAACCGAGATCTTTTACGCTAGGACTGATGGGGATGACAGCACCATTTAAAATAATAGGCGGAAGAGAGCTAATCGCCACTCTACCCATCATGCGTGAGCTTCCAATAACAATGGCCTGACATTTTGAGGGGTTCACAGACACCCCAAATCTATCAGACCAATCATTGATTGCATCCAAATCTCGGTTTATATCCTCTATAGCGTCTGACAAACTTTCTACCCGCGCAGCTGTATACAGTTGAAGATCGTCGGCATATAGATGATACGAACACCGAAGACAGTGAGTTATAAAATTTATGAAGATTGAGAATAACAATGGAGAAAGAATACCGCCTTGTGGCACACCAGCTTCCAGGACACGCCAACTCGACGAATTCTCGTCCACGCGAACCGACTGCTGGCGCCCCCGAAGATAAGAAGAGAACCATTCCAGGGCCTCGGAGGAAACCATAAGATGTGAAAGGATGGATAGCAGAATATCATGACTGACAGCATTAAAGGCATTGGAGAAATCAATTAGCACCAAAACAGTAACCTTGGTATCCTCCATAGCTTCTCTAATGTCACCAGTCACTTTAAGGAGAGCTGAGGCAGTACTGTGACCAGGCCTGAATCCGGATTGGAAAGAGCTAACAAGATTGTTCCGGTGAACAAATCCTGAAAACTGCTTGTGGACGCAGGCCTCAAGTACTTTGGATAGAAAAGGAAGAATAGAAATTGGTCGAAAATGGTTAGGTAGGGAAGGATTACTGATTTTAGGAAGCGGACGAACGTAAGCCATACGCCACAGGGATGGGAATTGGGCGGAATCAAGGGAAAAATTAATGATGTGGGTAATCGGCGGAAGAAGACAGTCAAGGATCAAGGTGATCATATAACGACTAATCTCGTCATAGCCCACAGCCTTCGATTTAATGGACAGGATGATCTTTTTAGTTTCCTCCAAGGTTACCGGAGAAAAGTAGAACGGCTCTATGATAGGTCCTGGCAGGCCAGTAATGAAATTAACCGTCTGAGACATCATTTAAGAGGTGGTCTTATATTAAAAGTGGTTCATAATGCCAGTGTTTTCATTTGGTGGTATAATGTCGTCTCCACCTTGTATCACTGTACCATCAGTCAATGTCATTTAAGGGATAGTCTTATAGTAAAAGTGGTTCATAATGCCAGTGTTTTCATTTGGTGGTATAATGTCGTCTCCACCTTGTATCACTGTACCATCAGTCAATGTCATTTAAGGGATAGTCTTATAGTAAAAGTGGTTCATAATGCCAGTGTTTTCATTTGGTGGTATAATGTCGTCTCCACCTTGTATCACTGTACCATCAGTCAATGTCATTTAAGGGATAGTCTTATAGTAAAAGTGGTTCATAATGCCAGTGTTTTCATTTGGTGGTATAATGTCGTCTCCACCTTGTATCATATTACCATCAGTCAATGTCATTTAAGGGATAGTCTTATAGTAAAAGTGGTTCATAATGCCAGTGTTTTCATTTGGTGGTATAAGGTCGTTTCCACCTTGTATCACTGTACCATCAGTCAATGTCATTTAAGGGATAGTCTTATAGTAAAAGTGGTTCATAATGCCAGTGTTTTCATTTGGTGATATAATGTCGTCTCCACCTTGTATCACTGTACCATCAGTCAATGTCATTTAAGGGATAGTCTTATAGTAAAAGTGGTTCATAATGCCAGTGTTTTCATTTGGTGGTATAATGTCGTTTCCACCTTGTATCACTGTACCATCAGTCAATGTCATTTAAGGGATAGTCTTATAGTAAAAGTGGTTCATAATGCCAGTGTTTTCATTTGGTGATATAATGTCGTCTCCACCTTGTATCACTGTACCATCAGTCAATGTCATTTAAGGGATAGTCTTATAGTAAAAGTGGTTCATAATGCCAGTGTTTTCATTTGGTGATATAATGTCGTCTCCACCTTGTATCACTGTACCATCAGTCAATGTCATTTAAGGGATAGTCTTATAGTAAAAGTGGTTCATAATGCCAGTATTTTCATTTAGTGGTATACTGTCGTCTCCACCTTGTATCACTATACCATCAGTCAATGTCATTTAATCTTCCTGGCAATGTCCCTTGTAACCTGGAGTCGGTGGCGCAACACATTTTCTTATTCCGTCCCTCTCTGTCAACCGGTGCCACTTGAATAGCTGCTACTAGTTATTGAAGTATTATATATTTCTGAGAGCTGAAGAGTCGCCAATGCTGCTAAGGTACATGAGTGGCGATCGCGTACCGGAAGACGTAGCGTTGGAAGGCCTCCTAAAAGGTGTACCGGTGGCCTGGAGAGGATCGCGTGAATCCGATGGATGCGAGACGCGTGTGATGGCTTAAGCCCAGCAGTGTATGTCTTTCGGCTGAAGATGATGATGATGTTCCTGTAACCGAACAAGTACCACAGCAAAAATCTAGTAGACCACGGCATTAATCAAGCTATTCTTTTAAATAAAACATATAAATGGCTTTTGTACCAGACCAACTCTACCAGATAAACGATTTGCCAAGCAGCTTTACTACTAATCTTAAATCATAATAAAAACAAACAAACTTACATCATTTAACATAAATTCCAACCTAAATAACACCCAAGTCGCTCCATTCCCAAGAAAAACATGTTACCAGAATCAAGAATGACAGATGAACGAAATTACAAGCGAACGAATGAGTCAAAGGTAAAATTAAAACTAAACTTTCATCTATGTTAATACATATAATGAGTGTGAAATCCGTTTAGAAGCTTACCCTGGGTCTCATTCAGGCGAAATTTCATTATTTATTCAGGAGTTTGGAAGCGTTTCTACGTTAATTTGGGGCTTTTAAAGTAATCACATTTGGGAAGGTGTTAGTGTGTTCAAGTATGTTTGGAATTTGGAATCGTAAATCATAATTGAAGTAATTAAAACTGCTCTATAGAAGTTCAATGTATCTTCTTCTTAGCGTGTCGATGGCATAATCCTAAATAGAGATTTACTTAAGGGCCTACCTTTCCCCACAAGTGGTGCCCTCATTGAATAAAAATTCGTATCTTAGCATAGAAAATAAAGATCAAAGAATCCTATGTTGCGTTTGTTACACATAAGATAAGGTATTTTTATTTCGTATCCAAAGTAGTAAGCAAAAGTGTCAAAAACGGCTGTTTTTGGTACTTTTGCTTATTACTTTGGATACGAAACACTGAGTCATGCTTCCACAACGTAAAAATACCTTATCCTCTTTGTAACAAACGCAACATAGGATTCTTGAAATAGCTTGCTTGGTCCAGTATTCAGCCACGGTAACGCCGTCCGCTGACGCTGTCATCAGATTCATGCGTGAACAGGTAACAGGGCATGAGGTGCAAGATGGAAAGTGGGCCATGGTCTGCGGAGAGACACCGCACAAACACTAAACATCGGAACCGTCTGAGAATGTAATGTGTGATGTTGCTAAAGCAATTAACCAATAAATAATGTTACCATTGCTGTTACACGGGCCTCCTGTCTGTAAGTGGGACGGGGCCATAATCCACCACGTGGGCCCAGTGCTGTCAGCAGATGTCAGACGAAGGGTATCCATTATGATTTCCACACTAGAGTCAACGAGTACAATGATTGATGAAGGATTTATTAATTTATGTAACCAAATATGGTATTTTACCAGAACCATTGAGCTAGCTATATATCGCAAAGAATAATAATTTATCGAACTCAAATATACTATGATTTTTTTTATATTTCGTATTATTCTCAGCAGACGACGACTAAAAGAGGAGTATGGAAGAAAAAGACATGTCGACCCCAAATAAATTGGGATAAGAGCAGGAGAATGATGATTCTTCTCAGCAGCCTCTTTAATTTGATACCCATATTATGGCAATGCACCAAAAATAACTGGTCCGCCATCTTTGGGAGTCGGCCATATTTGATTTAGAATGACGTCACTTAGGCTAGCCGCTGATTTGTGATTTTTATCACCGTGACTTTTTGTCACTGTCACCCACGATGCGCCCACTTGAAAAGTCACTGGGCAACAAAACGCGCTCATTAACCGACTTTCGAAAAAGGATGAGGTTCTATGTTCGACTGTATGTATGTTTTTTTTTATGTATGTCCGCGCATTTCTCCGTCAGTTGTGGACCGATTTTAAAAAAATCTATTTTTATCCGAAAGAATATACTCCCGAGGTGGTCCCATATAAATTTTATCGAAATTGCTTTAGCGCTTTTTGAGAAACTGAACAAAACGAAAAATTGGCATATCTTGATGACGTTTTTGTGTTCTCCAAATGTTTAAATTCCACGTTCCATGTTATTGGGGTTTTTAGTTCTGGGGTATAACAACTAAAAAGTGAAAAATAAAAAACTTTTTTACAAAAAAAAACAACCGACTTCCAAAAAAAAAAAATTAAAAAATAACTTTAATTTCGGAAGTAGGTGTCAAATAACGAAGAAGTAAAATACAAACACCGACTTCCGAAATTAAAGTTATTTTTTAATTTTTAGTGTATTTTTTTTTTGGGAGTCGGTTGTTTTTTTTTTTTAATGGATTTCGTACAGATTGCTGTAATAAGTGCTCTTGAAATAAAAAGAAGAAAAATTAAAAAAAAAAAAAAACGCTACTGGGGGTTGCATCCCATATAGGTACACTGAAAGATTGTTTCAAGGAAAATTTTACACTCTATATTCTAAACTACGTCAGTATCCTTCAAAATTCAGTCACCTAGGATCTATTTGTCACCGTATTATCACGTCACCATGACACCCTGAAGTTAGCTATGGTCTGTGGTTCATGAAGAATGATTGTTTTCCTTTTGTAAACTTTGTGACAGTTTGGTTTTTATCTTTTTACCCCATATAACTTCTTACGTGCGTACATAAGTACACACACATTTTTTTTTTGATCTATTTGACCATGATCAGCGCACTCCCATGTATCTTCATAGCATTCGACTGGGTAACAAAAAGGCACGGTGAGAAAAAGCACAAGTCAACGGCTAGCCTTAGCTAACCATGCATTTTCATCGGTCCTTGATAAGTGTGCGAAGTTTCAATTCAATCCGACGACGTTTTGAAGTGGGTGAAAATCACGTTCAAAGGTTGCCTAGATGTACTAGTACATACCAAGCTAAATAGAAGCGTGTTAAAAATCAGTGTTGGACTGGCTCTTGAACCAGGAGATCCTGTATCACAATAACCAGATCATATTAAGGCCGTACTACCGGCCCCCTCATTTAATAAAAAATCGTAGCATAGCATAGAAAAACGTGACGTTGTATTCTTTAATATTTATTTTCTATGTTATACCACGATTTTTTATTCAATGAGCCACTTAGCCAGTAGTAGACCCTTAAACAGAATTGCACAGTTGCAAGTCGTAGTGAACGTTGTTTAAACTCCGATTATTCCGTGTTGCAAACATATCTCAAGCAGCTTCCGATGCAGTAATGAACGTACCTAAATTAACGGTAGTCTGTTAACGGAGCTAACGAGTAGTCTATATGATATAGTAAGCATGTTATTGGTGTTGGTTCTGTTGTGCACAAACTAAACTTAATTTAGGCTATTGCTATCTTTTTCTCTCTAACAAATCAAGAAAGAGACAGACGTAAATTAGAGCTGTCAAATTTAGTTTTAACTAATATTTCCATACAAATTAAGGGTACACGAAAAAACATGTCGTCTAAAAACACGGCGAAGCGTAAGGCGTAAACTATTTTGATATCTCTAACTTCGTGCATAGCTATAGCCGTCCTTTTCTCGCACTGCCTTTTAGTAAAAGATAGCAATTCTCTCATTTTAGTTTAGATATTGAACAAGAGAATCCGTACCATTAACTGCTAAGACAGCTGATAGTAAGGATTAAATAGACTTATAGTTTCCTAAAAAAATCTGATTGGTCCGTCAGTTTGGTTACCAAAAAAGATTGGACACGTATTTTTTCTTTTGTCACGTAAACCAAAAATGAAAACGATACAGTGAGTGGAAATTTCGCGTGACGTCACACCTTGATAAATGATGTTTATTCAGTAAATAGGTTACAAGGAACACTTTTACACGTCAATGGTTTTTGTCAGTAACGGTGATACTCTTTTTACCGTTTAGTGACGTAACAAGACCTCACTCCTGAACTTTTGATGCGTTTTATCTTTGTCATTTTAAGCTATTGCATAGCTTCTATCGCGGGCCTTGAGCGTGGAGACCGAATCCAGAAATTTCGTAACGAAAATAAACCTAACACCCCTCACTCCGACCGGCACAGCGGTGATACTTTTTAGTTTTGTCATCTATCGATGAATAGTGATGATGATGACAATGACGATGATGATGACAATGACGATGACAATGACGATGATGATATTTATCTTGTTACGCCAAAGAAGTGTAACTTCTTACGTGCGTGTAAAAAGTGTAACTTGAATTAATATCAAAGAAAAAAAAACAAAGGAAAAAAAACTGCATAAATAAAATAAATAAATAATTATAATTGCATAACTTGATAAAAAATGCTATGCAATAGCTTTACCGCGGCAGTCTCCGAGTGCCACACGTCTTTTTATTTATTTATTTATGCACACACAAAAACATTTACAGAGAAAAACAAAAAATACATGTCCAATATTTTTTGATAATCTAACTTACGGACTAAATGTAATTATTATTTTTATACCCACAAAACATCAATATTGACAGTTAGGTCAGAGGATAGATAGAAATAATACACAACATAAGTTATACAGCCTGTAACAAAAACCCTGTCCGATCCTGAAGGGTATTATGTGATATCGTACTGTGTACACATATACCTACGTAATCATTTCATGGATATCAGATTATTATTTTTCCCCGATGAAAATAATTCATAAAAAAAAAAAAACTTATCAAAGGCAACACAGCGCTCGACAAAGTTCACCTACAGTTTTATGTCTAAGTGCCTACAGCGCGGCTAGTGCAGGGCGGTATCGTTTGCAATAAAAAAAGGTAAAAATGAAGATTGCGCCGACCGGTGGAGTGTTGTCAACTTATGAAAATTTGCCATACTTAGTGTTAAATTTCGCATATTTAATAAAAATAAAAAATCTATAACTTTTGGTTTTTATGAGTTACATATTGTTACTATTTCTTCTACTACGTATGTTAAACCAGGAATACGCCTTTATTGGATCGGACAGGGTTTTTTTTACATGCTGTATATAGAAAATACAAATGTAGAAACCATTTAATAGGCTACAATTAGCGGTCATATCGCTCAAAGTGATAATTAAAAGACAACTTCTGGATGTCTGAAAAACAGACTAACAGACGCTAGTCAAGAATGATCATTACAAGGTTCGGTTTTTTCCTAAATATTATTATATTATACATCTGATATACCTAAAGCTTAGTCAATTCAGTTAAAATAGAAAATACTAAACCATTACAAAAAACAGTAAGAAAACTATGCACGTATAAATAGATGAATATCATTTCTACCATTAAATTTTTGCCAATCGAGTAAAAGAAACGCACATCTCCTAGAATTCTGACAGTACAGCATCAAAGAATGACCACAATTAGACCGCCTAGCTCAGTGCTAATGCACACAGATGTTTTAATTGCACTCATAATAAGCATAACAACATATTGTATGAGCACGGAAATGCTCCAGCATACGAGATTAAAGAGATTCACACGAAACTAGGCCATATGCTCGCCGTTATCTGGACAATTATAATAATTTTTCAACCTGAACATTGCACAACTATCGACAGAAGTGGGTTACGGCATCGCAATAATGGGTTTTATATTGTATTAAAAGATTTCAATATATTATTTAAATGGGTTAGGAATAATGGACGGTGTGTTTGAGAAGTTGGAGCTATATTTAAATATGAAGGAAGACTCTTGTTAGTCTGCTAGTGTTTTAATCATCCCTATAATTCTGGCCTTGTTCCTTGTTTGCAAACGTGGTAATAAAATAAAATATTAGAGATCAGCCCCGCTCCGCACGGATACCAATTATACACACAAACCTTCCTTGTTTATCCGTTGCGTTTGTTTAGGAGGAGTTAGCGAAGAAAGAGACAAACGCAGAAAGCGGCTTTGATTTATATTATGTAAAGATAGATATCATTCCTCACATAATCTATCAATTTCTTCTCCGGCCTCTCTATCCCTCCTATGTAGTTAATTTAAAACAACAAAATCATCATAAGATAATTCATATTAATCATCAATCTACGCTTGACGTTACTTAGATTTTTAGTATAATTTGATTTAGGAAAAGCGTTTGTCGTTTTTGATCATGACACACTTGCTGGCCCGAAAAAACTAAGTACCCTTCTGAAGCCTGAATATCTTCAGTACCTATGCTCCAAGTAATTATAACCATCTGATTCAATTATTTAACGCCCCAGAGCATCTCTAAACACAAAATGTTCACCAAAAGCCGTGTTCTCATTCAGCAAACAATACTAAATCAATCACATTTATTTCATGGCCCTTATCGTTTCTAGCAGCCTTATCATTTTGCTGGCTGAAATTAATTAAACGTAGTTCTGTACAGCGCTTTGTTTCCTACAACTTGGTCATTTGCGATATTCTTCATGAATTTGGGTCCAAAGCAAAGGCGGAAGCGGAGTAACATCAAATACGGCTGATGTGTTTTCTTGTTTCATTTTTTTTTTCGGCTCTAGTTTTTTCCGAAATCCAGACAAAATGAAATACCGATGCACATTCATTCTGAATTTTCCAATTAATTAAATGGCTTTACGTTTTTATTTACAGCTGCTTGCAGTGTTTTACGTCATCAATCCCTAAATCAAATGTCTGACTTAGTTTCTCACGCCATTTTTCTATATGTAAGAGTTCTGTGATTTCATTGATCTGTTCGATGCTATTTTTTCAGCCCAAAGACGGTATATGCTCGATATAGACTTATCCGAATCCTCAGCACATCGACCGGTGTTATGCTTCTTGAATTGCTTTGCTAAGAATAAATACAATTCCAGAACGGTATTTGCTCGTGGTCCTCCTGTCTAGTTCCCCTTGGAGTACCACAAACAAATATTTTTGCCCGTGGAAACCCCAAGGGGGACAAAGGAGTACCATGGGCAAATTATTTAGCCCGTTGTATGCCCGCTAATCACAAGATTAATAAAATGCTAATACAGTCTCTTTGCTTAATGCATTAAGTGACGGATGACCTAATACACTCCACTCATGGGGTATCACGGGCAATAAAAATATATTTGATAAGAAGATTGTTATGTAGGGGGTTCCACGGGCAAAAATATTTGCTCGTGGTACACCAAGGGGAACTAGACTGGGGGTCCACGGGCAAGTACCGTTCCAGAAGCTTCGTCTTCCAACTATAGTCGAACACTCATCCCTTGCGCCTCTCATACAGTTGAAAACTTTCGAATCTTATTGTGCTGGAGAGTTCCGCCAGCTTATTGGTATTCGTCCGAGTTTCTTAGATATTACTTGTACTATTTAATTATAGGGAACTCACCGTATTGACTGCCGAGGCTTTAAATAGAAAGAAAGGGAAACTAAGGAAGTAATGAAAGTTCTTTACTAACTAACTTATCCATTTCATTTTTACAAGAAATAAGTTTATGGCTAGGTTTATTCTTAAATCTTGCATTCAACGTCATAGGTACTGG
Source organism: Polia nebulosa (assembly GCA_951329385.1). Classification (NCBI taxonomy): domain Eukaryota; kingdom Metazoa; phylum Arthropoda; class Insecta; order Lepidoptera; family Noctuidae; genus Polia; species Polia nebulosa. The sequence continues at coordinate 18,980,184 of OX589612.1, forward strand.
CTCGGATTAGAAGTTGATTAGAGGCCCTTGTAACAGTCCATATTCTTTTCATCACATCTCAGGGCCATCCGGCTGACAAGTGACTGCCCATTGGTCGGAGATGATGTCCTATTCCTTTTTCGGCCAGTGAGAAAGGCAAGATAGAGCGCATCTACTTTTGTGTATTAAAATATCTTGCACGTCGGTGGCTTCGCTGAGACTGGCTGCCATAACCGAAATTCAATCAAGATAACTATTATTTTACCTTGACGAGAGACGAGTCACAACAAGGTTGGAGGAAAGTAATGGTCAATAGGGCCGACAGGTTCTGGAGTTGGGTACGCGTACCGGATGACGCAGGGTTCGAAGGCCTCTCACATGGTGGACCCCTGACCTGGTGAGGTTCGCAGGAATCCTATGGATGCGAGACCCACAGGACCGGTCGTTGTGGCTATGTCCAGCAGCGGACATCTTTCGGCTGAAACGATGATGATGATTGTAAATGGGAGCTAAGCCGATCAGGTTCAACCACTTTTCAGCCTCACGTTATAAAGATTAATACCTTACTAATGGTTTTTCTTCAGAAAACAAAGATCATGAGTAACTATAGAATGTCGCATCAATCAACTCAGCTTATAGCAGTCCACTGCTGGACATAAACCTGCTCCCAAGGTTGACATAATATTCCATTTACGAGAACATTTCCCCAAATGTTTCATTGGTACGGCCTGCCTGACAGTGTTGTGGTTATGCAGGGTGATTGATGTAAAAATAATGGGAATAATACCTATACACATATTAAAGGTTTCAATGTGTCAATATAAGAATGATGAAGTACGTGTAGATATGTATAGAAGCAGTTTAATAGTCGAAAGCTATTAACTAAGGCTGGCTAAACTCTTTGTTAGGAATTCGGAATTCGGAGCGGGAGGGCGTGTCAGACTTCTTACTGACTAAAACGCACCCATGTTCCTTCGGTTGCCCTATGCTGTCCAGGACCGGGGTGACTCATTTCAACACCCACGATCCTGGAGGACTACGGAACCCTGAAAACATTTCTATACAGTTGCAGCACCAATGACGCTATAGTAAATTATTTATTTTAAATCTTACAGACCCTCTAACACGCATACCTGTACTGGGGGGCTGTAACCCTTCAAACTCTTTAAGTTTTCTTTTCTCTTCTGTTGTTTAGAATCTTTAACTTATTTTTAATATAAAAATGGTTTCCATTTGTTCGTGAGCACGACTTGCAGACCCAGAAAAAAAAAGCTCTAAGACTTGAGGCACTGCATGCCAAAATACAGGCATTATTATCAGTGCTTTAACAACATTTATTTATTTATTTCGACTTCATGCACAAAGGTATAAAGGCATTCCTCAGGCATTCTCTACTACTCAACCAAGGGTGGTGAAGAGATTGTATGACGGGTGCATCGTTAATCTGTTGGAAATATAAAAAAAGATATCATTATTATCATCCTCTTGCCCAATATAAGAGAATTCATTTCTTGTTCTTACATGTAGTTTCAATGCAATACTAGACAGCAAATTATACCAAGTTAGTACCTACTAATACAGACTAGACGTTCATCAATGTGGTCGGAATGTTATGACCTCGGGAACGCCGCGCAATAGTGCAATGCAGAACGCGTATCTCCAATAGTCTATCACTTACCTATAATTTGTGCTATATTACGATTGGTTCACACGGCAAGGAAACTACCTACAGTAGTAGAAAATGGCAGATCTAGCAGATAAATGGACTGTGCGAAAAATTATATGAAAGAAAAGTAGTGGATGTTAGCATGACAGAGGAAAATGGAAAGTGAGAACGAGTTGTGCCGACCCCAATTAGTAACGTGTGACAAGGGCCGGAAGTTGGACAGTAGAATATGAGACGACGTTATATAGAAAAGTTCTGACACACAGGAATAGTAGTAAAAACTATATTAAAAAAACTTAAAACACGCTTTATTTTTTAGAATAGTAGTAAAAACTATATTAAAAAAACTAAAAAAAACACGATTTATTTTTCGTATTCTTCTCAGCAAACCCTTTCATTTGATACCCATATCATTGAAATGCTTAAAAAATAACTAGTCCGCCATATTTGATTTAGAATGACGTCATCGGTCCATGATATGTGTGAGAAGTTTCAATCCAACGCGACGCGACGTTTTGAAAATCACGTTCAAAGATTTCCGACATAGATCATACATACTTATCAAGATAATAAAAGCTTTTTCAAAAGGCGACCTTCTGAAAGTAAAGTATGATGTGCCAAAAATACAGCCTAAGTGGTGAAGGGAAATATCGATGAGTAAGCTACAGTGACAAGCTTTAGAGACACACAGGAACGCTGATAGAGATACGCTTGGCGTATAGCCGAACTTTTTCTTGCAACTTATTAAAGACAGATGATGGAAAACAGGTGATACGTAGCCCTTTTTAATAGAATTTGCAGTGTAGATGTCACCGGCAAATTATAATAAATCTTTCGTGACTGAAAACTATCGGTAATTTACTATGTAACGGATTCTTTTTGAAACAAAAAAGTTACCAGTTTTATGTGATTTTTCATAAACTAACGGTGTTTGAAATTATAAGGTGACATAAACCCAGGAAAATCCATACTTCCATACCACTACTGTAAGAGACACGATTTCTCTTCCCACAAACTACCGTTATTTACAATCCTCGCGTGACCCAAACCGATACAGTAATAAAAATAAAATTCAATACATCCAGTCTTTTATGCTTAAAACTTGGTGCTACTATAAACTATATGGCCATAAACGCCTATTTCTCAAACATAACAATATATTATAGTTCCCGAGTGGCTGTTATAAAATTGCCGAACTAAACTTAGTATATTTTGTATATTGTAAATCAGCGCACCCTCGTGCCTGTTAGTGTCTTTATTTAGTGCAATGTTGCCAGCCTTAAAATGTATACGATTACTGTTTTTGAGTCTATTGTCGATGAGGGTAGTCGCTTGACCAGGGGATGGCGATATAGACCGAGACGTAACGCACAGGTTCAACTCAGGATGGATGAAATGGCGACACGTCACTGGAACAACTTGCAACCGACGGATGCCCCTCAAGTTAAAGAGGAAACTGTATAAGTCCGTGATTAGATCTGTCTTACTGTATGGATCAGAATGTTGAGCTAAGAAAAAGACGGATGAAAAAAGATTGCATGTGGCGGAGATGAGAATGTAGAGATGGATGTGTGATGTAAAGAGAATGGATAAAGTGAGAAATGAGTACATTAGAGGTAGTTTAAAAGTGGCGCCAGTCAAAAAAACGTGTGCGCTGACCCCAAGTAACATGAGATAAGGGCAGGAAGATGATGCCGATTAGGGTAGTATCCTATATGCAGTGTTCCTTTATGACAATGTATAGGTTGATTTTAAAGCTGGTGTCAATTTTTAAATTATAAAATGCAGACTTCAGACAAATACTTTGCCCCTGCTTCAGTTTTGATGGACATGAGGTTACCAACACTACAACCGAAAGTTGAACACCTTTCAGCTGAAATGTGCTACAATGGCGGTAGGCGTTGGCTCCCGGCCTATAAGGCACAAGTACTTCCTAAAGCACCCATGAGGCGTCCTCGGACCTAGGCCTCGCCCAAGCGTTGCCAAATTGATGTGAAAAGCACAGGACCATCCACAACGCTGTATTTTTGTAAATTCCATTAATCTGATTCGACCTTGATCAGTATCAACCTACTAGTAGAAACCTTACAAGAACCTTGTTCAACAGTTAGCTGAATAAAAATGTCTCAATGAGTTTGCCGCGAACTTGAACTTCAATCGAACTTCACAACCTTGAGTAAATCCTTGAGTATTTCGGTCAAGGTTGACACAGCTTTGCGAAGTTACTTCTGAATTTTCATAATAAATTATGGATATTTATGACAAAGAAATACAGCGTATTGTATTTTCTCTACCATCTTATCATGAAGGATGGAATTCACTTTCATTACCGTTTTCTTCCCTTCAGTTTATTTGGGGTCTGCGCAACATGTTCTATACTCCTCTACTCTTCTATACTCCTCCAATAGTTCATCTCAGTAGTACTCCTTTTCATCATTCATTAATTTTCATCAAGTCATCTTTCACACAGTCCATCTATAGTTTCTTTTTTCTTCTCGTACTCCTATAGCCGTCTGCGTTCTCTCGAAACTTTCCTCGCTTTACGTCCCGGTACCGTATCGGAAAATTCTCTCGAATTCTTTCACCTTTTTCCGAACGCGTAAATAGCCAAAAATCCATTGCTGAGTCACCTAATCCGAATAAGATACAAAGGGAAGTGCTGTTAAAACGCGATAAAATCGACTTGGCCCCCTAAAATCGTAACTCGTGTAGCAAAAGGGTACTTTTTTATTCGCCCCAACGTCACTAAAAAGGTTCTTATTAGTACCCCTTCTGGCCAATCGGGTACGAGTATCTATATATCGGGTTTTTCGTAATTTCCGAAGAGGTTCCCTTGTCGGAATGTTTGAATAGGTTCTTAATAGATCGGATCGATGTTCGAATATGTTGTGATACTTTTTCCGAGTGAATAAATCCTCTTTGGATTATTGTTGATCCGTCTTATTGGAAGATGTCGTGCATTATTAAGTTCAAGTTTATGAAGTTCCTGACATTATGAGTATAGTTCCATTGTATTCAAAACGATCACGTTTAAAAGAGTTTGCGACGATGCAATCATGACCTTGAACTGTCTTCATGTGGTTCAATTCAATGTCGAGACCCCGACAATACCTTCCCCTCACGACGTTTTGATTGCTTTTGTGAAAATGCCATGCCAATAAGAGACATCTCGATCACAAACCTAATGAAGCCTACACTTCTCTCATACGTAACATGTATCCGGCGTTTTGGGAGATAAATCAAATATGGCTGCGGCGAAATCATTACCCTATCGACGTCAATATGTAGGGTTCGTGCTATCTCGCTCTCGCAAAACAATACCGTCTTCAAACACACTAAAGTAAGGCCTCTCAAAACTTTTGACTGCATATAAAACTATCATAGTCATAGCTGATTCGCGTGAACCTCCGTCCTGTTTATAGCACCCTGGTACTTTTCAAAACTTTGACACTAAAACGTCTGCACGAATGAGCGGTATTTTGATTGTGTTTTGGTTTTATGATCATTTGGTCTTTTTAGGTTTTCTGGACACGCGATGTAGCTCTCTTTATCTTCGATTTCATGTTTGCCTGGTAATCATGATTGTTAGTGTAGGTATAGAATATTTTAATTGGGACTGTATCTAATGGTTAAGATTATTTATTGGATACAGAAATAGTAGTACTGAAGTTTTGATTTTAACCATATCCTTAGAATAGAATAAAACTTTAGTGTACAACAAAAAAATATTTTTATTTATTATACGAACTTATCTATAAAGAGGTATATATCTTTTTATAAAGAGTTATGAATATAAATGTGGATGGATGTAGAGGGAGAGGGAGGTCAAAGAAAAGATGGATGGATTGTGTGAGGAGTGATATGAAAGAAAAGGGAGTTAGTGATAGCGTGACAGCTGACAGGACAGAATGGAAGAAAGAACGTGTTGCGCCGACCCCAAGTAACATGGGATAAGGGCAGGAAGATGATGATACGAACTTATCTATGGGTTTAATGGCGTTCCGTAGTTCTTTCATTTCAGGATTTCTTATTTATTTATTATATTCTTTATTGTACACCATGCATGATACATAACTAAAGAAACTTAAAAACTAAAGCAAATACAATCGGCGGCCTTATCGCTTTCCGCGATCTCTTCCAGGCAACCTAGAATGGAGAGTAATTGCCTGGACAAGATATGGGGCTGTCATTGGTGTGACAATACAATATTCAATACAATACAACAGATACACATATACATACAGATTATAGATTTCTTCTTTGTATTATTATGATTCAATTTCATCATCATCACACACATTGGGATTAGCTGTTTTTTTAGATGTAAAGTACAATAATACGACGAAATAGGCTAAAATGATGAATGGACTCAAATAAAATCGTTTTTTTTGGACGTTGAACACTCGGTTACTCGTATATGCATGGCTATTGTAGTTATTTCATTTTCAATATACCAGCTCAACAAAATATGATTGTCCCGCGCCGCCATATCAAAATAAAACAGCCAGCCATTTTGTCGATGCAAAAGGATTTACGTTTATCAAGAACAGTCACGAGTGTCTGTATAATGGGTCGACGGAACCAATGCCCCGTGAATAAATAGAGATAAATGCGAAAGTGCGTTCTGTCGGACGGTCGGCACTTCCTAACGGGTCTTAGTACGTATGTGCCTAATCGGTTGACGAAGTGTCTTCGGCTATCTTTGTGTAGAACTGTCAAAATATTGACAGTGTCACTTGTGTTAATGACATGATTAAATTTTTTATGTGTAGTACTAGTGTCTGTGACGAATGAATGTTTTCTATTTCTGTTTGATTTATGATTTGGTATTTGCAAGAAATAATGTGTTGTTAAAACTTCGAATGTACAGGTTGCAGTTTTGCTACTTTCATAATCATTATGTTAATGTAAAATTAAAAAAAAGAGAATCTACTTAGTTCTAAAAGTTAAATATAGATTTGGTCTTACAGCGAACCATATTTACAACCTAAAAGATTTTCTATTTTTTAACCGACTTCCAAAAGGAGGAGGTTATCAATTCGGATTACTTATTGTATTTTTTTTTTATGTATGTTCGTGCATGACTCCGTCATTTATGAACGGATTTTCAAAATTCTTTTTTTTGTTCGAAAGGAGTTAGTTCCGAAATGGTCCCATTTAAATTTCATATAGATCTGATGATGCGTTTCGGAGACACACAACGGAACTCTTCAAAAAATGACAGCAAATCAACCGCGATTGCTGCTATCGCCTAGATATCCATTGTTAACACCTTTTAATGGAGAAACACAACTAAAAAGTGACAAATAAAAACTTTTTTACAAAAAAAATGGAACCGACTTCCAAAAAAAGAACAAAAAGTGCAAAATAACTTTAATTTCGGAAGTCGGTGTCAAAAAACGAAGAAACAAAACCAGAAACACCGACTTCCGAAATTAAAGTTATTTTGCTTATTTTGATTTTTTTTGGAAGTCGGTTCCATTTTTTTTTGTAAATAAGTTTTTTGTAATATACCTTTGTAATTTTCTGCGTCTTCATCCTTTGAACGAGATTAATAAATAAATCTTATCATTAAACATTAAACTAACAAAACACTTTTTTTTGTTACAGGTAAGACCTCAAAAGCTGATTACTACTGCAGATTAATACCTCAAAAGCCGATTACTATCCCCTACCCCTAAAAATAAAAGAAAACCCTTAACAACTTATGTACACCAACGACGGTAAAATTTATGGTCCATCATAAATTGTGTGAGAAAAATCCTTCAACACAAAATATTGTGTTGTTTCCCGCATTATGTTATATAAGAAATATATTATATAAAATGGCAATTCGTAAAGGGATTCCCTTTATAGCGACAGATAAGATGGTCTGAATACAATGTGACTATGTACACCATGTACAGTATGTTGCGAAAATTGCGGGAGAAATTGGCAGGAAGTTTGACTCTTATTATTTGAAGAGAAGGGTTCGGTATGTCATAGTTATAATTATTATTATTGTATACTTATATTGGACTCGAAATAATCATTAGAGTTTTTGGGTCAGAATTAGGCTTTTTACTTTAAATTGTGTACAGATAGCTTCTCCCAGCTGCTTCGCCCGCGTGGAATTAGTACTTCTCCCATTCTATTCTATTCTATCTCTGTGCCAAATTTCATCAAGATCCGTTCAGCAGTTCTGGCGTGATTGAATAAGAATAAGAATAAAATTTATTAAAACTATTGTTTTGCTGATATAACCCAAAGTACAACCTAAACACACTCAGGAAATGCACACACAAAACACACACACACACACAAAATACAACATACTCACGCATACACACAACACACTCAACATCTCACACTACACTACACATGAGCAAGCTTGCACTAATTGTTCTGATTTTAATTTTACTGTAAATTGTTAATGTTCCACAAACGGGTTAAGACACTGACTCCTGTAACACAGGTACTACCTAGCACAGGAGTCAGGGCTTCAAGTGAAAATGTAACCTTTATGTCAATAAAACATTATTATTATTACCTTTAAGTTGTATAACATTTGCACGGCATAAAACGATAAAGTCTATTTGTCCATGTGAAAGACAGATAGTTTTCAACTTTAGTTAAGTTTCAGTTCACTTGGGATTGGTAATCAATGAATTTCTCTGACTTTACGAAAGACTTAAAATGGAATTAAAAGTTAATACCGGCTTTTATTGCAACTTGAACCAAAACATCTAAGTATTATTTAAATCTCCACTTAGTTACACAATCTTACAGGAATCTAATTAAATATTCTCTTGTTCTAAACTTCAAATTAATTAACAAAAACGCTAACATTTAAAGCGCATAGTTGTTATACTTTTGTATTAAAATATTCTTAGGAACAGTTGTTCAGTGACTTATTTAATTATACTTTCTAAGCATCGCAGTAAAACGCCTGTTTTCAACTTCTTGAACTTTTAATTGATTGGATAAAGCTGTTGTTGGGGAGAATTTTGTTTTTAAGACGATAATTTAGCAAGACCTTTTGTTGAAATATGTCGTTAGTATAACAGTGAATAAATTATAAATTTTTTCTCTTTTTCTTGATGGTAAGCGATGATGTGACGATAGAGCACACTTGCCTAGAAGGAACCTATTCTCTCATGACTTAAAGACCCCTCAGGTTGTAGCTATCAGGAAACAAAGACTCTGGCAGGGAATTCCACTCCTCAGCTTAGCTTTAGGAACGCACAATGAATGTGTTCCCAAAACATACCTACGAATCTTAACGCTGAACGACGATACCCTATATAGTTAAAAGATGCTTTTTTCCCCATTTCTTAAATAAATAAATAAATGTTTTTGATACAACGAGATGCTCAAAACTTATTGGCCATCCAGCAATACATTACTAGTACCGTACTAAAAATAAATCGGTAAGCACACAGTCCAGATATAAAAATGTGAACATTTTAAATTCGGTACACATTCTAAACTAGAACAAGCTGTATATAGCGTCTCAGCGGTTTTACGACACATAAAAGTTTTAGTTTTAATCGTTCGTTTACTGGTTTTTTTAATAGTAATCATTTCTATGTAATGTCGTTACTGTATTTTTTATGGTTTCTCATTACGTATCAAGTGTGTTTATCTTTATAAAATTATGTTGTTCATTGTATTTATTGTTAATCTTAATTAATATGATAAAGAGGTGAAATTGTTTGTGTGAAAAATGTAATTTTTGGAAGTTCTGATCTGATTACAAATTTTTTTCATTGGTAGAAAGCTACGCTGTCACTTCTAAACAAATCTTAGAAGTTTTTTACCCGGTTACTGATTAAGCTGAAATTTTGCATACATGCTTAGTTTGGACGACAATGGTGCTGATTCTCTTATTCAATAACGAAACTAAAACTAGAGAATCGCTATCTTTTACTAAAAGGCAGTGCGAGAAAAGGACGGCTATATCTATGAACTAAGTTACAGATGTCACACTAGTTTTCGCCTTGCGCTTCACCGTGTTTTAAGTCAACATGTTTTACGTGTATCCTTAATTTGTATGGAAATGTTAGTCCAACTAAAGACAGCCATAATTTACGTCCGTCTCTTTTTAGTTTTATATGAGAGAAAAAAATGTGAGCCGTCACGGGACGCCTGGCAGATGTGAAACATCGACATTATTTTGTAAAAGTAATATGCAGAAAAGAACATATTGTGATAGGAACTAAATATGTCATAATGATAAAATAAAATATTACGATTTTTTTTCCAGATAACGACAACTCTTTATTGAATAAACATTTATTTTCATTAAATACAAAAAAAACTTTTTTACAAAAAAATAGAACCGACTTCCAAAAAAAGTGCAAAATAACTTTAATTTCGGAAGTCGGTGTTCCTGTTTTGTGTCTTTGTTTTTTGACACCGACTTCCGAAATTAAAGTTATTTTGCACTTTTTTTGGAAGTCGGTTCTATTTTTTTGTAAAAAAGTTTTTTATTTTTCACTTTTTAGTGTTGTTCCCCATTAAACTGTGTTAAAAATTCATAGACATACGATAGCAGCAATCGCGCTTGATCAGTCAATTTTTGAAGAGTTCCGTTGTCTGTCTCCGAAACCCATCATCAGATCTTTTTGAAATTTAAATGGGACCATTTCGGGATAAACCCCTTTCGAACAAAAAAAGAATTTTGCAAATCCGTCAATATATGACGGAGTTATGCCCGAACATACATAAAAAAAAAAAAAAAAAAAAAAAATACAAACATCCGAATTGATAACCTCCTCCTTTTTCGAAGTCGGTTAAAAACAACAACGACCGATGACGAACGAACGATGTTTTTTCGGTGTTTTTTGTGTAGCACGCAGGTATGCGTCGCCACGCCAGAAATCGGTTTTACGTGCGGCTATAGATGTTTCACATCAAAAAGATAGCAAAAGCCTAAATTAAGTTTAATTGTGCAGAATCGGCACCTGTGACTATATCTATACTATATCTGTGACTATATCTATACTATATCTGTGACTCCCGCATTCCCCTAAAACTTAAGGGGAAGATTTATAAAACAATGGTCAGACCTGCTGTCTTGTACGGTTCAGAATGTTGGGCAACAAAAGGGATGAATGAAAAGCAATTGCATGTAGCTGAGATGAGAATGCTAAGAGCGATGTGTGGTGTTACGCGCATGGATAAAATTAGGAATGAGTATATAAGAGGAAGTCTGAAAGTGGCACCGCTGACTGAAAAATTGTGTGGAAATCGGTTGTCGTGGTATGGGCATGTGATGCGGAGGAATGAAGAAAATGTCGTGAGGAAAGTCTTGTGTATGAATGTGGATGGCTATAAGAGTAGGGGAAGGCCAAAGAAAAGATGGTTGGACTGTGTGAAAGAGGATATGGGTAAAAAGGGGGTGACTACAGAGATGACGACTAATAGAGGAGTATGGAAGAAAAAGACATGTTGCGCCGACCCCAAATAAAATTGGGATAAGGGCAGGAGAATGATGATGATGTGCAGAATCGGCACCAATGCATATTTAGCTTAGTGAAGTCATTCTAAATCCAGTATGGCGGGTTCCCAAAGATGGCAGACTAGATATTTTGTATGCATTCCCATGATATGGTAACAAATGAAAGGATTTGCTGAGAATAACATGAAATATAAAAAAAATAAAGTGTGTTATTTCGTTTTTTTAAACTACAGAAATTTATTATTTCGACCCTTTCTATCAATTTAACATCAATATTATTATATATTTATACACACTGTCTACATCACTCATCCATTTAACCTGTGGCAAGTTGCTGGAAAAAATCTTATGAAATTAGCCGCACCTTTGTATGATTCTATCGGTTATTTTCTCTTTTAACTGTTTTGTGTGTATATAAATAAATAAATCAAACCATTACCTCCATTTTCACAGGACATTTGGACAGGATTCGTAGTTGAATATTTTTAAACAGTAGGTACTTTAATCTGAAAATCAGTCAAACTGTGGCATGAAATAAGATTGGATTCGGAGACTGGCCCATAAACAATGAACAATTCAGATTATTTTTACTTTAAGTATTACTTACACTTTCGTTATTTTACGATACAACGATCGGTACCGAGTTACCGATAAGTATCGTTATTTATTATGTTTGTTTATTAACCCTTCATTGGTTTACGAGCGAACTTTAACGAGACCAAGCTGACGATCGATTTTAATGTGTTTATCGAGTGGTATTTCCTTAGAAAAAAAAACTCTTGTTTCTACCACGAAATTGTAGAAACTAGAAAGTATTTTATCTTGTCATAGCCGGGCATATTTTTATGGCATACACATCTCTTGAGGAGCTCGTGGCTAAAGTAATAACAGTCGCACGGGTCGATCCATCAGGTTAAGCTACGCTTGCCGGGGTTGGTCCATGGATGGGTGACCATCTTTACATACCGAGACTCCTCCGTGCCTCGGAAAGCTCGTTAAGCCCTTGGTCCCGACTGTCAATCGTGGATCTTTGACTGTCATTACGGGTCGTCAGAAGCCCGAAAGTCTGACAACCAGTCTTACCAAGGGGTGTCGTATTACACAGTAACTGGGTTGTGGAGGTCAGATAGGCAGTCGCTCCATGTAAAATACTGGTATTCAGCTGCATCCGGGTAGACTGGAAGCCGACCCCAAGATAGTTGGGAAAAGCCTAGGCTGATTGACACGTCTCTTGAATTATTCCATTCATATTAGTCATATAGGGGACTTTAGTGTAGCTATGTATGTCACCGGATTATTGTACCTAAACTCCGTAAGATTGTTTATAATAAATCTTGCAATGTATGTAATCCTACTTTATTATAAACTAGCTGTGCCCGCGACTTCGTTCGCGTGGTTGTCGAGAACAAAACAACGTCGTTTAGATAAGAGTATATCACCTTTTTGATGATTTAGATAAGAGTCCTGACTTTGGTATAGTTGATTACGTTAATGCTTCTCTATATACTATGTTAGCGGTGGAATTACCCGGAGCATATACAAAAAGGTTGTTTGGGTTGCTAACACGTGATAGAGAAACATAGAGTTGGCCGTGTGAAAAACAATCAAAAGTAAGGTCTACACCCGCAACGGATAACGTCTGGCCTTGGGCTTTATTAATAGTCATAGCGTAACAGAGGCTTACAGGAAATTGCACACGTTTGAAAGTAAACGGAAAATTATTGGGGATAATGGGTATCCTGGGAATGAAAACAACATCACCGGAGCCGCAACCTGTTAAGATTTCGGCTTCGATGACATTTCGTTGGAGATTTGTTACTCTCAACCGAGTTCCATTGCATAGTTTTGGTGGGCTTAAATTTCTGAGTAGAATGATTGGTACTCCGACTTTTAAATAAATTTTGTGTGCTGGAAGACCTGGTGTATTTAGAGAGTCTAAAAACTCTACTGGATAGTGGGTGGCATCTCCTTCTTCTAAAACCGTGTTAATAGATAAATATTCCCTACTTTCTCCAGAAACATGTACCAATATTTGAGAATTTATTGCTGCTGCTTGGTCGTTGCGAGGTGCCAAAATAGCTCGTTGGCATAGCCAAGCAGCGTCATGGTTCGAGATCTCTGATGGATCTCCGTATACAGAGGAAATGAGTTCCTGCTGTGAGGCAACAGAAGAACACAGGCTTTCGACTAAAGTTACTTTACCTCCTTCTTGAGTCGGGTATGTGCCGTTACCAATTTGAAGTAGTAAATTTGAGAAAACCTGCGCGTTTGCGTCACCTCCCAAATATGCTCGCATATTAAAGCTCAAATTAGTTAATATGACACTACGCCATAAAATAGAGCTCTTTAAACAGGCACCTATTTCATCGGCCCTCGTTCCTCTGGGTATTATAGGGAGTGTCTGCCTGAAGTCTCCACAGAATAGCACCGTTAAGCCTCCCATCGGTCGGTCATTTTGTCTTATATCTCGCAACGTTCTATCTACAGCTTCCACAGCTTTACGATTTGCCATCGTACACTCGTCCCAAACGATAAGGGCGCAATCGCGTAAAACCCTTGCTTTATCACTATTGCGAGACACGTTGCAAACAGGGTTTTCTGTGCGGTCCAAGTCGATTGGTATTTTAAATGTTGTATGTGCAGTTTTTCCTCCTGGTAATAAAGTGGCAGCTATTCCTGAGGAAGCGACGGCAAGGGCAATTTTGTTTTGGCTCCTTATTTGAGCCAAGATAACTTTAGTGAGGAAAGTTTTACCTGTTCCACCAGGTGCATCTAAAAACAGCATTTCTCCTAATGAATGTTCTACACTACAGCATACTCTATCAAAGATTTGACGTTGTTCTGTCGTCAAATTTGAACAGCCATTTCGCAATATTTCTGCTAACTCTTCGGGGTTGTAATTTATTTCAGATGTATACTCCCTATTAATTCGTTCCCCACCAACTGTCGGTGTCGGCAAGCCGTATTGACTGAGGGGGTTCCCTCCTATACTTGTAACTATATCTTGTATAGCCAGCAAAGCCCTATTATGGCAGCTTTCACGTACTTGGTCAGAAGTTTCACTATTTATATTTTGCTGTCTCAAAAAATCTTCGGCAAACGCGTCTTTATATTTTTGCCACAACTGCCCAGCGTCCGATAGGCCACAAAATGTCAACAAAATGGCAAATAAATGGCGCAAACGATGTGGACTATCACTGACGCATGCTTCGGCTAAAGCATCATCCCAATGCTGATCGCCATCTAATAAATGCCGTGCGCGGCAAGCAGCTTGAAATGTGGGATATTCTATATCGTCCACTTTGCGGAGCTCAGCAAAAGAAGTAGGTCCTCGCACTGTGTGAAGAAGAAGGCGTAAATAATAACACTCTGCATTATTTGGGTGCACCGTGTATACTCTTCCAATCACGTGTTCTTTAAAAATGCCGGACTCGCCTTCTACAGCAGTTCCACGTCTCCTGCGATTAAAAACACCTTGCTGCTTGTTATTATAAGTATAATAATGTGGCACTTCATTGTACAACAGAGACTTAGCGAAATTGTCTCTTTCGCAAAGGCGAAAGAATGCGAGCAAGGTGGTTTGTCTTGGGTTGTTCATTCTTTCTGCCACATTTTCTGGCTGAAAGTAAACTCGCTGCCCGCCTTCCAGGTGCACGTCAAGATGGATGACTGGCGGATACCTTTCATGAATAGGGAAACTCAAAATGCGCCAAACTGCCTCCGAAGAGCTTATGTATCGGCCAGATTGATACCTTGTCACTTCATCAAATTGGTTGTTATTTCTTAGTGCTATCATGGCTTGATCACTACCTTTATTAACATATTTACATATATATTTTATAGATTCGACGCTATTACAAATTTCAACATTAATGTGTGCTTGAAAAGCGTTTGACAAAACTGGAGAATACGGTACCACCCAACTATTATTTAGAATTATTTCTTGTCCACGGAATCTGACAGTAGCTGTGAAACCACCTTGTGACGGTGATCTTCGCCGGTATTGCGGATACCCATTTTCCCCAGCCATAGTTAGTTCTTTCAGTGCTCTGGGGTATTTTTTTGAGCATTGATCATCTTTCATGCACGGTGATTCCCTGTTTAAGAGGCCACATGGCCCGTGAACCATATGTGTTTTTACTATGTCATGCAAAATCGGATCTGCATTATAGTCCGGAAATTCTGCACTTATGACACTGTCTATAGCATCGGGACGAATTTTTTCTTCCAGCCACAGAAGAATGTGCGCGTGGGGTAAACCACGCTTTTGCCACTCGACGCTATACATAAAACAAAGAGTTGAACCGAAAACTTTCTCCTTTGTAAGTAGATTAATCAAGACTTTGAGTTTTAAATGAAAAATCCTAGCAATAATGTCATGTCTGTCGTATGACGCCTGTCCTGTGAGAAGTGCCTGGCAAATCTCCGTCCACTTTGGATTTGTTGTAAATGTTATAAAAAGGTCCGGCCGGCCGTATTTACGGACGTAACAAAAAGCATCTTGCGTTCGTTCGTGCATATACCGCGGACCGCCTGTGAAACTGGATGGCAAAATAACCAATCGACCCAAGTTTTCGACGTTATTATCTGATTGCATGGCGTCCCGCAAGTGCACGTATTCTTCAGCGCGTAACCGTCGCTGGTTAGTGCGAATATACACTAAACGTTCAGTTTCTATTTTTGCGTACATGTCCACAATAAATTGGCTGAACAAACCACGAAATCGTTGCAAATATACGAAACTGTTTTGCCTTATTTGTAAAAGGTAGGAATAGTATTGTTGAGCAGATATTTTTTTTTTGATAATTAGTGACTCTCGTAGTAGGGTTCACTTGGTACAGCCCAAAATTGTACCCATCTTCACCATGACAATAAATTAGTGGATATTGCAGGGCGTCGTAAGCTCGGTGGGTTTCCAAAATGCGTTGAAGGCGATCGTCGCGTGTACGCAACACGATATCACGTCTCTCACACTCCTGGTCGACTAAAACAACTGCAACTTCATCTGCGACGGGTGCATTGTGTCTTCCACGGTGTTCACCCACAGGACGTCTATCGGCACTTATAACAATTTTGAAATCATTGCTGCCTTGTGGAATTGACTCCAATGCAGCTTTGAATTCACGAACGTACTGGTTAACGTGATGCAGCAATTCTTGAAGTTGACCCAAAAGCTCAGCATTGAGCTGGGGAAAATTGTGATTTCTAACATTGAGCTGTTGCGTGTAATCGGATACAAAATAAATTTGGAGAAATTTGGGTTCATTTTCTGGCAGCAAAGATCCAATAAGGTGATAAACTTGACCTTGTACTTTGAAGGTTGGCATGAACGGTCCTTCCGTTATTTGTTTTGCCCCAAAGGAAGTCATTTGGAAAGCACTGTTATATAAACGAATATTATCCAAAAAACGGTTCGACTGGGGATGATCGCCATTCAGGAGACTTTTAAGTAAGTGTGGTGGATCTTGGAAATTTGGAAGAACAATTTTTCCATTTGAGCAGCACATTCCATCTGTCTCTTTCCTCCATTTCAAAGCATGACAAAAATTACAAATTTCTCTCATGTCACCCACGAAAGTAAAGCCAGCATAATTAATTCTAGACGAATATGTGAACCCTGATTTTTCCCTATTGTCCCAAGGTAATAAAATATTTGCATCGTCATTTTCCATGGACTCATCAGCTCCGCTATTTGTTTCTCTATTCATATGGTATCGAGCTCGTTCTATTTCTAGGCGAGATTGACGTTGTTCTGCTGTTTCTGCTCGTCTTAGTTCATCTATTCTTTCCCTTTCAGATGCAAGATAACTTTCATTGTTTCTTTGTACACCTACATAGTTATGTCTAGCTATTTGTAATCGTTCTTCTCTTTGGGAGAGAGATTCAGACTCGCGCGAGAGAGCGTGTCGCTCTCGGTCAGATGACAGACGTGCTTGGCGTTCCTCGATACTCTCTTGAGAACGCAAAGTCGCGGTCCGAGTTCTTTGCGAACTTAAGCGCGACTCCCTTTCTGTGAAAGTCTCTGACTCGCGTGAGAGAGACTGGCGCTCCCGATCAGCAGACAGCCGAACTTCGCGTTCCTGGATATTCTCTTGAGAACGCAAAGTCGCGGTCCGAGTTCTTTGCGAACTTAAGCGCGACTCCCTTTCTGTGAAAGTCTCTGACTCGCGTGAGAGAGACTGGCGCTCCCGATCAGCAGACAGCCGAACTTCGCGTTCCTGGATATTCTCTTGAGAACGCAAAGTCGCGGTCCGAGTTCTTTGCGAACTTAAGCGCGACTCCCTTTCTGTGAATGTCTCTGACTCACGTGAGAGAGAGTGGCGCTCCCGATCAGCAGACAGCCGGTCTTCGCGTTCCTGGATACTCTCTTGAGACCGCAAAGTCGCGGTCCGTGTTCTTTGTGAACTTAAACGTGACTCCCTTTCGGTGAACGTTTCCGATTCACGTGAAAGAGCGATGTGCTCTCGGTTAGCAGATAACCGTGCTTCACGATCTTCTTCCGATTCCTGAGACCTACAAAGTCTCATCCTTTTCGCATTTCGGCTACGCAGCGAAAGGTTAGTTTTTTTTCTTTGAGGCATTTTCAAGGAAAATTAAAGCAATAAACAAAACTAACAACACTTATGACTGAATAGCCTACAAACTTAAAAGAACGGTGCGTCGAACAGTCTAGTGTGACAACGTATCGTCTGTTCGTGGTCGTGACTCAACGAATTGGCAACACTAACTTACTGTATAACGATTGGCACTATTGGATTCAAACTACGAAGTAAATCAAATACAATCTTTACTTCGTACTTCAAACCAATGACCAAAGTTGACCAAACGAAACCAATAAGATAAGCAAATACTTTTTTTTCGACCAATTTAGAAAATCGATAAACCAAGCAACCAAAGAACTTTTACGACACACGCAAGAACTTTTAAGACACCTAACGAAACCCAATTTGCCTAGTAAACACGGTGGACGTCATCCTCGCGCGGAAAATCTTAACACCGCGATTCAGAAAATGACGTCATTTGCACAACGCCATCTATCGGATTTAGATTTCAACTATCAACATTAGTTCTATTTTTAGTCTTAAGATGTCGTTGCAAGTACTATACTTAATTGCGTAACGTAATATTTTACTTCTTGAACTCACTAAATTAATCATATCTTTTGATAGAGTGAACCGATTTCGATGAAACAAAAACTAAGTTAATCCTCAAGTTGCGTATAATTTTTGTATATAAACATTGTCAGCATTGAATTCGTAGATTTTACGTGATGTGCGCACAAACAAACAGACAAACAGACAAAAATTTCAAAAATGATGGAAATGGGTTCTGTTACTTATCTTTTCACACGCTGGCTATTTTTTGTTTCAATTTCTTCAATGTACAAAAATGACTTTTCTACAGATTTATTATATGTATAGATGCGAAAATTTGGATGGATGTATGTTTGTTACGCCAGAACGACTGAACGGATCTGGATGAAATTGAGCACAGCGATAGATTATGGTCTGTAATAGCTCATTGGCTAATTTATAATGGGGGAAGTACTAATTGCACGCAGGTGAATCCACTGACGAAAGTAAGTTCTCAATATTTTGTTAAATACAAAAAAAAAAAACCAACAAAATTTCATACGAGAAATAAAAAGTTTATTATTTTACTTATGAGTTTTTTTGTAAACTTAACTGTAGCGACATCTATGACGCCGCACACGAACTAAAATAACAAAATCCTACATCGCGCAAGTAAGAGTTCTCCGCGCGATTTGAACATATACAACAGTCCGAAATCAACCATCGGGCAATTGCCCGGACCAGACACAACACCCGTCTGTTCGGAGGATACTCCCTTTTCAATGGAGGTTTGCGGAACTTTACACCCTGTTCCGCACACCTCCAAATAACTAATTCTGAAAATCACCTGGTGATAGCTATAAGTATCTTATTAAGGCGCTATTACCTGCCAACGACCTTGAGTGGTTAGCTTGGGTGTTCTGTGCTGAGCTCACGTAACGCGTCGTACGTCCACCCAGTAATAGGACTCGCCCATCAAGGAGCGCTGTCCGAAATAAGACGCATTATTAATTTATTATACATTAAACAACAGGTATTATACTAAAACACGTATAATTAAATGATTTTTTAAATGGTCACGGTTTCATATAAGTACGTTATAAGTTTTCGTGTGATTCTCAATTTTTCATCCACGTTGGACATAAGTCATAACTTTACAAACTAATTAAACTATGCTAAAAAAATATGATTACAAATATTCACTTATCAAATTACAAAGAAAATTGTCTAGAGTAACACATTTTTTTTTTCAAAATCATTAGAAGTCGTATAACTGCGCCTATGGATCTCAAGGAAAACACGACGGGGCCTATCATGGCCGATGCCTGCCCGGGGGTTGAGGATAAATTTGAAAGAGTTACCTCGCCCCTGGGCATTCAGGACAGGGAGGAACAGGGGTGGGTTTTATTCAGTAAGAGTCTGACACGCCCTCTCGCTCCACCCAGAGCGGGAGAAGTCATTGAATGATTGCCCACCCCCACAAAAAAAAAGCTCGCTCGCTCAATGCGACTATTTCAAGTTCAGTTCACTCCACGGCATTTTCCAATAGTGTTGTCTAAGATTGAACCTATAAAATACATTGCAGTCAAGAGGCTACTGGGATTGGGATTGGGATTCTAGTTAAGAAACTAGACCCAGTAGTCTCTCAGTCGACTCACACGGCAAATGTCTATTAGCCAATCGTTTAAATTTATTAGACGTCCATTACACAGTAGGTTTTGCTGTCAGTTGTACCACAGTCAAGGTTGTGAATGACGGATAACCTACCTTCTTAAAGGGACTGATAGTTCCATGAACAAATCTGGATACTTTGATTTTTGCATCATGCAATCATAGAATAGAATAAAACTTTATTGTACACCAAAACAGTCACACAATTGTCAATCATCAGTTATGAGGTTATGAGTTCATAATTTTTGTGCAGTATATGAAAGAGTAAATACCTACAAAAATACCTATATACCTATGAAAAAGGTCCACACCTTGAAACTGCACTCGACGGAGATGAAAATGTTGAGGTGGGCAGGAGGTGTCACTCTGCTTGACAGGGTAGGAAACGAACATGTCCGTGGAAGTTTTAAGATCCGCCCAATCCAACAAAAGCTCTCCAAAACACGCCTGAGATGGTACGGGTATGTGATGAGAAGACCCGAAGAACATATGACCAGACAAGTCCTGAGCTTCGACACCGGTCCGAAAAAGCGGGGAAGACCCCCTTTAATCTGGATGTCCCTCGTAAACAACGACCTGAAGGCAGGGAATTTGGACGTTTTGACGACCCAGCACAGACACGTCTGGCGAAGAATGACGAGGAGAGCCGACTCCAAATAATGGGATAATAAGGGTAGATAGAGAGAGAGAGAGAGAGAGATATGAAAGAGTAAATAACACTAAAAAGAAATCTTTTTCTGAATAAAGTATCAAAATTGGTTATTAAATGAAGAAGCAATAGGGAATATGCATGATATTTTTTTATTCGTTCTATTGAAGACTTATTAACTATAGTGAATAAATATAAAGGAATTTTCAAAATATCGTCATCAGCGACCAAGTTATAAAGCTTTGAAGTTGATAATTAGAAAGAGAAGTCCGACGTGTTTTTTGTCGTCAAAGGACATGACGGCCATACAACTGCCATAGAAAACAGCGTTTTCGAAAGAGGGACAGATAGATATATTTGTTTAAAATTGTTATATCTCGTTTAATTTTCGATCAATTTGGATTCTGCTTTCACTGTTCGTACTCTATTTTTGTATATTCATCGATAAACCGGTTAGATAATATATTTTTTTTTCATGCTTATTCCCTATTAGCATTTCAAATACTGGCATAATGAAGAGTGGGAGCGTGGTGGGGACATCTCGCTATCTCTTTTGTACGCGCGTAACCTAATGGCGGTGACGTTATACGTCAGTATGTGCATTCTTTTTCTGTTACTTGACAGTTTCTCCTTTCACAAGATTTGAAAGGTTTCTAACTTGCTTAATTTTGAACGGATTTGAAAAGTTCTTTCGATTTTGGATAAAGTAAATTTTTAATACAAATAATAAAACAATTGAGTCAAAAACCCTATTGAGTGACGCTTTCATAACCGTGTAATAGACGCCTTAGATACGTTGCCTAAAGGGAGGTTGAGATTAGGGGTGTTGTATCTTTAAGGTTCCGATCGTCCGAATGAAAAGTTATGTCATGTGTGTGTTGTCATGTGTGGTGTGTGTGTGTTGTCATGTGTGGTGGGTGTGTGTGTGTGTGTTTGTGTGTGTTTAGTAGAGAGCATAACTTTTGAAAAGTTGCAGTTGCTTAGTACGAAACGTAGACCACAACTCCAATTTTTCTCACGATTTTCTCCTAAATCTATTACTAGTGATGTCTGAGATATAAATTTATTTAGTGAGTAGGTCTTATTCGTTCGAGCAGCCACTCTTAACTTGACCAAGTAATCACACGGCTAACGTATATTTACCGATCCTTTATTAGATACGTTACCCAACGGAAGGTCAAGATAAGGAGTGTTGTATTTTTCAAAAAGCTATTTCTGTTTGACCCATAGATATACCGTTTGCACAGTCTGCGTGGGTTTGATAAGAGGTAGTGTGGGGAATGGACGTTATGTGTCTTTCTTTTCTTTATTGAGGAAAACTGATGGGATGAAACGGCGTGAACTATTAAGGGTTATGGAAGCTTTCCGCTCGGTCCTGCGATCTTTTTTTCAATAATGACATACTATAAAGCTTTTAGAAAGAATTGAAGAGCAGTGGTGGCCTAGTAGTATTGGCCGCAACTTACAAGTTGTAGGTCGTGAGTTCAAACCCAGGCAGGCGCTTTACTTTGTGTAAATTATTTCATCACCACTGCTCTTAAAACGGTGAAGGAAAACATCGTAAGGAAACCCACACCGTCTCACAGAGAGGAGACTAGTGCCTCAGCAGTGGGGACATTAAAAAAAGGCTGTTGATGATGATGATGATGATGATAAAGCTAAGCTAACTTTATTTATTTATTAAGATAAACCAACGGCTTCTGCGTACCTACAGCATATCTTAAGTAAATGTGACTATCGACCTTGGTCTTACATAGTCTCCAAATACAGGTAACCAGCATTCACACAAAAAAAGCGATTACATTAAAAAAAATAGATAAGAACTATGATAAAAACGCTTCGTAAGCTTATATTATTTTAAACAGAAGAATTATAATGAAAATGTTGCAATCTACTTTATTGATTGATTCACCGTGCTGTTGCAATAATTACTGTATCGTGCAAGAATATTACGTAGAAGATAATACTTATACATAAACATACATGATCATGTACTTTATTAAGGCGCTATTAATTTCCAATGACCTTGAGTGGTTAGCTTGCGTGTTCTGTGCTGAGCTCACGTAACGCGTCGTACGTCCACTCAGTAATAGGACTCGCCCATCAAGGATCGCTGTCCGAAAAAAGACGCATTTATTAATTTATTACACAAAAAACAACATGTATTTAACTAAAGCACTTTGACTAAATTATAAATAATAAAACGATCTTTAAAATGGTTAAGGTTTCATAAAAATACGCTATATAGTTTTTACGTGATTCTCAATATGTTATCCGCGTTAGACATAAATTCACAAATGAAATCATATTTTTCTATCATAGTGTAATTAACACTATGATAGAAAAATATGATTTCAAATATTTTCAGATTAAATGACGACGGATATTGTCTAGAGTAACATATCGCACCTTCGGTGCAACAAAGTCACAACAGCTCATTTTTAAATTTTACAGGAGAAGACTTTAAATTTTTTTTTCGCATGTTATTCCTCATTTCTGGATAACTATTTATAGTAGGTTTGAAATCTTTACATAATTAATTGTTTATTTAGTTGGCTATAGTTATACGTAAAAATCTTGTATTCATTACCAAAAAAATCCTAATAAAAGACATAACATAAAAAAGTGTCCTGAATTGTGACTTTGTTGCACCAGATACGTTTTTGTTAAAAACAGATACGTTTTTGTTGCTCCAACAAGTGAGAATAACAATGGTCATAAATACTTTTGTGTGGCTGTAGGTCCAACGTACGTCAAACACTCGGCGGGCGCGGGGGCACTACTGACCAATGAAACGTTGTCGGCCCAAAACGCATGGAATAACCGCCAATAACCACAAAGGCACCAGCGCCATCTAGTATAATTTCGAGATACTATTGCGGATGTCTTTGTTGCCCCAAGTATAGGCATGGTTCAGAATCAATTTGGCATACTTAGCTCGATTTTGCAGTTTTGGCTATTTGTGACTTTGTTGCACCGAAGATGCGATATATTTTTGTCAAAGAAATAAGACTAGTCGTTTAGACGTGATGTTCAATTAAAAACCATTAAAAGTCTTATAACTGCAAAGTCGCATTTATCCCGGGACAAAAATTAGCTTATGACACTGTTCCAATCTATCGATCCGCCCCGGCTTCAGAGGGGTACCTACATTCCGTTTTTGTTTTCGATTTCCCAAAATTTACTTTCAAAACCTTGTCCTGACAATTTCGAACAAAACAAAAAGAATAGCCAAATAGGTGCAGCCGTTCCCGAGTTTTGCACTTAGCAACACATTTAGCCATTAATTTTTATTTATATAGATAGCTAGCTGCGCCCTGCGGTTTTACCCGCCTAGACCGGAATAAAAGGTAGCCTATATGTTAATCTAGGCTATAAGCTATCTACATACCGAATTTTATTCAAATCGGTCCAGCCGTTTGAGCGTGAAGAAGTAACAAACATACACACTCACAAACTTTCACATTTATAATATTAGTAGGATAGAAGATAGATAAATAATAGTTTACGAAAAATATGAAATGGAAAAATAAAAATGACAGAACTATTGAACTTTATGAAGGGTCGGTCATGCGATAATTTTTCTATTGAGTGACCAATATTTTAATCATTGGTCTGTAAATAAAATCTTTGAAGAATACTTACTTGGTCTAACATAATTGCGTGACTTTGAACTAAACCTGTTTTTCAAAAAGATCTCTAAAAGCAAAATATTGTTTAGAAAGACAGAAAAATATCTATTTGTGCCTCACACAAAAAATGATTAAAAACTTACAATAAATATTAAAAAAAAAGAGTGGCACTCCGGGAGCGCCGACTGTGTGAAAAGTGAAAACTTCAACAAAAATGCCCAACACGCCTAAAGAAGTTTTTACTTCAAAAACTGTGTGAAGCCAAAAAGGCTCCTAACTAAGAATACGCTGCGATAGGTATTTAAAAACAATATTATAACGCAGCGCTGGTATTCTGCTAAGGCCCGCTGTGAGGCACGGAACGTGGAATAGACTAACTAAAATAAATAAATAATTAAAAGTTGATAAACGAAAATAGGCCAAACACAAAAAGGCGCGAATTATCATTTTAGAACAGCTTAAATTTATGAATACTACATCTATACGATATCTTAGAGAAAACTAGAGGAAAACTGTGAAAATAACCACCATAAACGAGTGCGAGACGATTGACAGATAACCAAGCCCATTTAAAATCCCTCATTCCTCTAAAACCCAACAAAGACGTAAATAAATGTCCTCATAACAGGACAAAAGACACGAATCCTCATTGAACGTCCTTTTTTAAAGCTCAAAGGAACACGTACACTCCTCGATATGTCATCCGATACCAGATAAAGTTCCCTTCTAAATCAACGCTGTA
Source organism: Polia nebulosa (assembly GCA_951329385.1). Classification (NCBI taxonomy): domain Eukaryota; kingdom Metazoa; phylum Arthropoda; class Insecta; order Lepidoptera; family Noctuidae; genus Polia; species Polia nebulosa. The sequence goes on from OX589612.1 coordinate 19,005,038, forward strand.
AACACGAAAAACATGAACCGATATTAAATTCCTAGTCGTGAAATATTGCCCGCTACAGCGGTTTAAAATTGCCCACAGGGCTGGGAAATACGAAATACCCATAAGGAATTTTTGTTATGGTGTACGGTAAAGTCATACGGTTTTTTTTTTGCCCGAAAAACTGTTTGGAAGTTTGAATAAAAACGGTTTTGTTTAAAAATGAAAGTTTGTATTCGGAGGTAATGGTTCGGTTTGGTGTTAGGTAAAACAATTGAATGTTTGTAACGTTTGAAAAAGGAATTTGGTTTTATTTTTATTTTTAAGGGCCGCAGGGCTTTCAATTTTAAAATGATTTAATAATAAGTTTTGTATTTATTTTTATTTTTGTTTCTGTGATCGACACTCGTGCCCGATTTTAACGAACTTTTAAATCTGTTGTATTTTTGCTAACGTGTAGATGAAAATACAATGTTGTCATGATGCTGACCTGATATAATATAATGTTGATAGTCTAACAAATTTAACTGTGTTTCATGATTGCGTCTCTAATTCGAAAAATAGACAGATTTTAATCTGAAGATAATAAATTATTCTGCCTCATTTGATCGAAGTTTCGTGACAAACATCATGATGGAGCCCATTGTCTTGAGTTTATAATAAATAACACCAGAACGTTGCTTATTATCATATCAATACAATCTCCAACAATACTTGAATTACGGAAATTCCGTGAACACTCATACACATAGTAAACGTTAAATCGATGGTTTAATCTTTACTTACTAACTCTATCTGTTGACCTCGGCTTAGCACACATCCTAAAGAAATTACTGCAAGTACTCTGATAAAAAGTTTCCTATAACTTACTCCAGGGCATATTCTACCTGTGTACCTACCTACCTACTACATTTCATCTCAACCCGTTCAACCGTTTATGCTTGTTTTGAGGAACAAACATACGTATGTGATTTTATTTTATTTTTTATTGGGACAAGCCTGGCATACTATTCCCAACCTCTTCAACTCCTGAAAGCCTGCATCAACAGCTGTGGCGACCACTAGAAAAACACCGAGGCAATGAAGCTCGAAGATTCTCGGAGAAACGATTAAACTGTCTTGGGTCCCGCAATGAAATTAATCAGAAAAGAACAGGAGCAGTAAGAAAAATATAATTTCACCTTCAACACTTCCACATACTTATGTATGAAAATTTAGGCTTTTTTTTTTGGGCTTGGGAAATCATCCTATGACTTCTCCCGCTCTGGGTGGAACGGGATGGTGTATCATACTTTTACTGACTAAAACCCACCCTTGATCCTTCTTTGCCTGAGTACCCCAGGGGCGCGGTAACTCTGTTACTAATTAATCCGCTCCCCTTGGCATGCATGCATCAGCCGTGACGAGCCCCATCAGTGGTGACTGACATCTCTTTGAGGCGCCCGTGAAACACTACGCGCCGTCGGCTCTCGGGCCTGGCGCTGATCGGACAGCGAGCTCCCATTACTCGCCGTCTGCAGGCCTGCGTCTACGGTGGTCGAAGATCGTCTTGCGGCTTCCGACGCCCAAGGAGTCTCCTGCGGAAGTAGCGACTGAGGACGTGAGGGAGACTCCGTTGAGTCTCCCTCACCCGTTCCGCCTTCTCCTTTACGAGCATTACTGCTTCGGTGGTCATCTACTGGGCCCAAATTATATAAAAAGTTAATCTTCAACCTATTCCGGCCAACTGCTGGCTTCCCAAGTACTTGCAGTTTTGTATTCCAGTCTGTCCCAACGATGCCCAAAATTTTATTACCCGGATAAAATACCGTACTTATAGGATGAAAACAGAAATGCAATTTTCTCTAAAATTCAATTTAACTTGGTACGGTGGCGATCGAATGCAAAAAGGCCGGATGTCCGGTCACGTTTATCGGACGGACATCATTTATTACCGCGCGGTCCGGTTTAAAAGTCGGACGTTTCCATCTAAGGCTAAGCGCGCACTATGAAATTTTGATCGGTGCGATTTTTTTAAATGCGTTGATATTGATGAAGAAATCCCAAACGATTACTTTTCGCAGTGCGTGGACTCTCATATATTTGTATTGTTTCAAAGATGGGCGATTATTATTCGCGATTTTAACGACAAAAACTACAACCTAGTCAGCCAAACCGTTCTGCATATTATTCTTTGACTTTAAAATGATCGTGTACCAAAACGTAGACAGTTAAAAAAGTTATGAGGTAACACACATAAAAAAAAAAAAAAAAAAAAAAATACAGTCGAATTGAGAACCTCCTCCTTTTTTTGAAGTCGGTTAAAAAAAGACGCCCCGTGTGATTGTCGTTTTTTTTTTAACGTGTTTTGACATAATTGTACAAATGATTAAGAGCGTTTACTCCTCACGGTATTTTATACAAACTGGAAATGTTCTTGAATCAATTTGAAACTAATGAAACTTTGCGTACATGTACCACATACGCAAAGTAAAAAGTTAGTTACTGACATTTTCGAAAAAGAGTTTCGAGAGGAAGAGAAAGTGATTTTAAACTTTCTACCAATAGAAAAATTAAAATTGCTTTCAGAGGCTCTTAAAATTCTTTTCGAAAATGTTCGTAACTAACTTTTTTGTGTTAAAAAAAAATCTAAAAAATATTTGTTGCAATGGAATTTAAACTTCGACGTGTATGACGAGAGTTTGTTTTTCCAAAATTTGATCTTATCTTCGACTCTGAATTAAAATATAGCGCATTCAGCCGACGTAGCAACCCTAGGCACGTGCTTTCGCCTGTCGGTGAAGTATGGTTATTTTGTTGTACCCCTTTTTTATGGCTAAGAGGACTAACATAAGTGTGTCTGGTATACGACCATTTAGCATTTATTTCTATTCTCGCGTTTATTGGTTTAGTTTTTATCTTTTCTTTGATAGTATAACTAAACGTGGTTCTTTTTATCTTCAATATTTTTAGGGCTCCGTAACCGAAGAATCCAAACGGAGCCCTATTGCTGTCACTCACGTATCCGTTTGTCTGTCTATCTGTCCGTCGTCTGTCACAAAATTTTGTTTCGAATATTTTTTTTTTACTTTCCATCGACTTGAAAGTATTACGTATTTACGGTGTTAAAAAGTTAACCCTCGAAACTTTAAGGAGTGCTTTGGACCATCGAACTGAATAACTTTTACTATGGAACCAACTTTGACATCGCGAAAAAAAAAATCAGCTGTTCCGTACATTTTGAGGAGTTTTGCGAACATGTTTTGTGAACAATGTAGGCGACAGCTGATTTTTTTTTTCGCGATTTCGAAGTTGGTCCCATAGTAAAAGTTATTCAGTTCGATGGTCCAAAGCACTCCTTAAAGTTTCGAGGGTTAATTTTTTAACACCTTGTATTTTAGTAAAAAAAAAAAAAAAAAATCTGATTTTTTCTTTGAAATATCCTCATTTGGTACGGAACCCTAAATGTGTGTAGTCCGACATGCACTTGGCCGTTTTTTTTAATCGTATTAAACGTTTCACTGTGTTAACATTATTGACAAGAGTACTTATTTTGACAAGAGTATTTTTTTCTGACACTACACGAATACAAACCATCATTTAAAAGTTTCTCGAACGAAAATGTTCAAAGATCAAGATCACATGCATCGAAGAACGGGCGTATACTTGATTGCAAAATAAAGAGCACACGTGCAAATTTTGATAACCGGGTTATGTTGTAGCAGATAGTTACCCGGTTTTGTTTTATACATTTACGATTAATGCTGTTAAGTAGCAATCTAGTTTATTTTATGGTGGTTTATTGATGCCAGTTTCCACTAGCGTAAAGCATAGCGACGTCTATTTAGATAATGGTGCGGATTCTCTTGATCAATAACTAAACTAAAATTAGAGAATTGCTATCGTTTACTAAAAGGCAGTGCGAGAAAAGGACGGCTATAGCTATGCACTAAGTTAGAGATGTCAAACTAGTTTACGCCTTGCGCTTCGCCGTGTTTTTAGACATGTTTTTACGTGTAAGTACCCTTATTTTGTATGGAAATATTAGTTCAAACTAAATTTGACAGCTCTAATTTACGTCCGTCTCTTTCTTGTTTTATTAGAGAGAAAAAGATAGAAATAGCTTAAATTAAGTTTAGTTTGTGCATTACAGAATCAACACCAATGTCTACCATAAGCAGAGTTACAAGCAGCCACTCCCGTTTTATCAGTTGTTTCTCAGTAGGGTCTCTCACTCGTACGCTTAAAATCTTCAATTAGACACTTGTGCGCTTTTTGAACTATAAATTATATAATATATATCTTGTTACTACAGACACCGCTCTGTCCATATTGTTAGAAATCTGTTACTAGGCAAACTGATTGAATATTCTGACCATTACACATCCGAGAATCGGCGTCGTAACCAAAATAGTTTGTGAATAAGTCCTATTAAAAACAGGGCTAAGCTCGATCCTCGACCCAGAAAAACCTACACCTGCTTAACTGAAAGATCCCTATTACTTCGTTTCTCCAATAACCCAACATTAACATAAATAATTGAATCTATCAGCATCTCTGAACGTATTTATTTTATGTGCACATACGTGCAGAATAAAGTGCCCGTGTATTGTGATCATATGTCCGGTTTAGTTGGCCTAGATATATTATCTCGTGGCTTGTAAGTGTCGGATCTGTTTCTTTTATTTTCTAGAGAAGCGCGTGCTTATTAGTAGAGTAATTCTGTGTTGGTAGCGCCAACTATGTAAGTACTGGGAATGTTTAATAATATTCTTTTTAATAATGGGTCCCGTGGATCGCTTGGAGCTAAATAAGACTGCAATCTAAACTTTTATGATAAAGAGGTAGAAAGCTACACTATAGCTAAAACTATCTTTAAGCTTTTTTTATTCCCGAAAAAATACACATTTCCACGGACCTGTCTCATTCAGTTCCCTTTTTTAATAAATTCATGACTATAGAAGGCATTTTCCAATACTTTGTCATAGTAAAAAGAATCATCATAACAACATCATAATAATAGCCGAAATACGTTAACTGCTGGACATGGGCCTACCCAAAGTGTCGTCATGACGACCGGTCCGGTGTGTCTCGCATCCACCGGATTCCTGTGATCCTCACCAAGACATCGGTTCACCTTGTCAGGCCTTCCAACGTTACGTCTACCGGTACGAGGTTCTGCCCGGGGGTGGAGGATAAATCTGCCCGGGGGTGGAGGATAAATTCGAAAGAGTTACCTCGCCCCCGGGCGCGTAGGGCAGGGAGGAACAGGGGTGGGTTTTAGTCAGTAAGAGTCTGACACGCCCTTCCGCTCCACGTCATAAGATGATTTCCCACCCCCCCAAAAAAAAAAAAAAAACCGGTACGAGGTTGCCAAAAAAAAAAATAATTAAAAGAATGATCACTACTAAATGTGTCTATCAAACAAACATTCAAATAATTTTCCTCATGATTAACTAGTCCAGAAAAATATCAACTAAACAGTAAAATATCAAAAGAAATACTGTCGTTGCCGCCTCGCCGCTTTCGAACAAAGTGTGGCAAAGTGAATTCTTCCGCTCGAATCAATTCCACAATGTGCAATGATACACCCTGTTTCTTTGCAACAAGTGTATGGTATAGCTACTGATACTTTGATCTTTATTAAAATGTAGGATACCGTACCCGAAGGGTTACCAACGGAACCCTATTTATTACTAAGCCTCCGCTGTCCGTCCGTCTGTCTTGTCTGTCAGCACGCTGTATCTCATAAACCATAATAGGTAGACAAATTTCCAGTGTATATTTCTGTTGCCGCTATGACAACAAATAATAATATACGTACGGAACCGCACTTATCCAGTTTTTTATTTTATTTTTATGAATGGCCTCTCTCCGTTTAACCCATGAGGCCAGAGAAGTATTAGAAAAGTCTGTCTTTGTCGATCGTCGTCTGACACTCATAATCTCTTTCTAAAATTAGGTGGGTCATAATTTTGTACCGACAGTGTATTTTAAATTATCTTTAGAACGTGATCGAAAATATTAGGTATATGTAATATAATGCGAATGAGGAGCTCGTGGCTAAAGTAATAACAGCCGCATGGGTCGATCCATCAGGTTAAGCTACGCTTACCGGGGGATGGGATCTTTACATACCGAGACTCCTCCGTGCCTCGGAAAGCACGTTAAGCCGTTGGTCCCGGCTGTCAATCGTGAATCTTTGACAGACGTTACGGGTCGTCAGAAGCCCGAAAGTCTGACAACCAGTCTTACCAAGGGGTATCGTATTACCCAGTAACTGGGTTGTGGAGGTCAGATAGGCAGTCGCTCCATGTAAAATACTGGTATTCAGCTGCATCCGGTTAGACTGGAAGCCGACCCCAAGATAGTTGGGCAAAGGCTAGGCTGATGATGTAATATAATGCATGATGGTTGTGATTCCCTATAACAATGTCAAAAACTACTTGTTTAATAGTCTAAGCTCGTAACCATCTCTTTTGGCCAGTTGTGGGATGTATCTGCCAGGCTAGAAGAGAGAGTGGAAATGGGATCCCCAATGCTTCTCGTATCTAAAATAGACTTCCAAAATACAGAGTGGTTTGTTAAAAAAACAAAGACCAAAATCCATCGCGGACCATCTAAAGATAAGCCCAAACAAAAACCCGGACTCTTAATCTTACCTAAAAATATTTAAAATAACCAACCATTGTTTGTTTAACTGAAAGTTTGTTAACTAATTTAATTAGCGACTCGCGCGCCTCCTGGCGGCAGACTTTAGGTACTTTATTTCTTAATTTACTGCTACAGTATTTAAGGCTGCTAAGTTTAAACTTGGCCTATTTGCCGAACAGTTCCGAATAGTTTCCGATGTTAAGCGCGGAATTGTGAATGGATAGAATAGAAGATGTCACGGCTGGGTTTAATACAGCCTTCTAGAAAGCAGAATTTTAGCGGAGTACAAGTCTTTGTGAAGGAGCTCATCTGGTGACATACCTCCTGATAGTTACAACCTGGGGGTCTTTAAGTCAAGAGTGAATAGGTTACTTTTAGGAAAACTTGCTCCATCGTCGACTACATCATCGCTTGCAGTTAGGTGTGATAGTGGTCAATAGCGAGTCTTTTATAGTAATTAAAAAAAAACCCGGCCAAGTGCGTGTCGGACTTCGCATATTTAGGGTTCCGTACCAATATTTGACTATTTGTATGGTTTTTGGTCAACAAGATAGAGAGAGAACAACCAAGAGAAGAGAACAACCGTTTGGCTGTAAAACCTGTGTGACAGACAGACGCACAGACGGACACGTGAGTGACAGCAATAGGGCTCCGTTGGACCCTTCGGGTACGGTACCTTACAAACGAGCAAACCTTACAGTAGTCGCACATGATGTGTAACATTTGATATCTGACCTTGGTAATAAGAAACATTGACATTATATCCTGAAAAAAAAAATTAAAACGTTCAGTTCCGATTTCGACCGCTCGCAGACTTGCGCGCGCTCTACCATCTTACAGCCAACTCTACCACCGCGCGCGCTCATTGGTCAAATCAAGTAGCGCGCTCTTCCCCGACTTCCTTTTACACACTTCCGTCCCATTTCACGAAATTGAAGGAAAGTGAGAGGAAAGGTACTACACATCTTCTGTAGACAGATGCTAGAACCTGTTTCCGACTATGTTGCTTCCATACTAACTGGATGCAACCGAATAATATGAATAACAGTAGGTAAGCATTTTAAGTGGGACGACTGGCTTACCTATACGCCTTGGTAAGATTAGACGACAGACCAAAGATCTTAAAATAACAGCCGGGTGTCTATAGGTAGTCAGATGGTGCACACTTATGTTCTTATTTGTATTCGGTTGACGTAAAACAATATGCTTCTATAAAAATATATAACGTCTAGCTGGCCAATTGGCCATGCACGCATTCGCTTGCAAGAATTGCGCACCTGAATTTTTTCTATAAACATCAAAACGTAACAAAACAATAGTTTTCCAAAATTTCCTAAAGTTAAAGTACATAGTTACAGGGTTATTGGAAACTCGACGTATTCCCGGCAGGACGCTATAGTGTGACCCTACATTTGCAACAACCCTACTTTTTTTAGTACCCGAAAAGAACAAACGGAGCCCTATTGTTGTCTGTCCGTCCTGTCGTCTGTCACAAAGTTTTGTTACGAAGAATTTTTTAACTTTCCATTGACCTATGAACTTGATATAATTCGGTGATTATGTTTATTATAACGTATACTTTACTAACAAATACCAATATTTGGTACGGAACCCTTAATGTGGGAAATACGACACGCACTTGGCCAGTTGTTTTGGTCACTTGTTGCATGGTACTTACATCAGTTTTCTTTGAAACTGCTAATTGTAAACTTGGATTTCCTTGGGTGTTGTCCTGTTAATTATTGTAGCAAATAGGTCACAATATCACGTCCTGCCGGGAATGTGTCTAGCTACCAATAACGCTATATAACTTGATACTATATTTAACGAGTCTATGGGTCACATTGTGCCCCACATGTTTACGTGCCCCCAGAGGCAGGCCTCACACTTTTATGATGCCCATCACTAGAAAATAAATTGGATTTCGGCCAAACGACTGCTGTTTGCACTACTGGATAATATAAGTTTTTATTTCATGTGATCGGTTGAGAAAATGGGCTGGTAATTCACCTGAGTACCTGATGGATAGTGGTTATCACCGAAATAGATATCTGCAACAGTTAGCGTATGATCCTGAGTGGAAATAAGTTGTCATGCTATGGGCATGTGATGCAGAGGAATGAGGAAAATGTCGTAAGGAAAGTTTTAGTATGAATGTGGATGGCTAAAAGAGTATGGGAGGACCAATGAAACGTCGGATGACAAGATATGGGATAGAAAACGACGAGGTTTTGCGACGAACTTATATAAATTTTGATAACGGCAAGAGAGTGCTGATGAGTTAAGAGTGTCCCCTGGTGTCTTAAGAGTTAGGATAGATAGGCAATCTGGTGTTGGTTGAAGACCTTTTTTTTGTTATTAACCGACTTTAAAAAAGAACGTTTTATATTCGACCCGTGTTATGTATGTGTGTAGATATGTATGTATGCTTGTTTGTCCGCGATTTTCTCGAAAACTACCTGATCTGATTTAGATGGGGCTTTGGTTATTCAAATGCATATTCAAGAAAGGTTATAGTATATAACAGACTAGGATCTGATGAATATCTGTTGAAGTAGACAGTGGAACTCTTTAATAACTAACAGCAAATGACTCACGATTACTGCGATCGTTTGTCAATGTATTGTTAACACAATTTAATGGGGAACCACAACTAAAAAGTGAAACAACACAAAAAAAGTGCAAAATAACTTTTATTTCGGAAGTCGGTGTCAAAGAACGAAGAAACAAAATCAGAAACACCGACCGACGCGAAGTCGGTTCTATTTTTTGTAAAAAAGTTTGTTAGGAGTAAACTTTAAAAAAAACCCCGGGCTTTTGGGGAAAGGCTAAGCAGTGTTGGATATTTACGTCACTCAAACCTCACTCTTAAGAGCAGTCCCCGGATACCCCTTTGTAAAAAGCCTGTAAGGCCACATCCCTAAGCAGACTGTAAAGAGGAATCCCCTGTGCCACCGTCTTTCCTAGGCATATACCACGCCAATAAGCTGTCGACACTACACCATGGAAATAGTGCCTTGGGAGGTAACTGATGATTTGCTGACCTTCGTTTTAAAGTTGAAAGGTTTTACATGCCTGTTTATATCTTCAAATCATTATTATTCTTCCGACCTTGACAATGGGTCTCATACAAGAACGAATTTCTTTAGCTACATTAATGTTGGGCAGAGTAACTTCGCTTGTTTAAGTAGATCAAACAATTTTAACTAAATTCAGTTGCAATATGTCATTTCTTACCCTTTAAAAGTACACGATAGTATTTACATATTTGCTATGTATTTCTTCTTTCATGTATTTTAGGGTTCCGAACATCCGAATGTAAAAACGGAACCCTTGCAGGATCACTCGTGTGCCTGTCGGTCGGTCTGTCTGTCTGACACAGCCAATTTGCTCAGAATCTACCGGACCGATTTAGTTAAAATATGGTACCAAACGAATGTCTATGACACAAACACAGACGTGTAACTTAAAAAAATACATTTTAAAAACCGGCCAAGTGTGTGTCGGACTTCGCACATTTAGGGTTCCGTATCAAATGTATTTTTGACTATTTGTCTGGCTTTGAGTCAACAAGATGCTTATACTGTGAAAATTTGAAGACAGTAGCTACAACCATTTGGCTGACAAAACCTGTGTGACAGACGACAGAGTCTCTGAGACGTGAGTGACAGCAATAGGGCTCCGTTTGGATCCTTCGTGTACGGAACCCTAAAGATGAGGATAATGTGAGTTCGACTCACACTTAGCCGTTTTTACAAATTTATGCTTATGTATATTTGTTGATTCAGTTGTCTGGGTGACCTATGTATGACCTAGTATTGTTCTTCATTTAGATTGCGATTATCTCGATGTGTCTGAAACATTAACTCTAAACCGCAATAGGTAGGTTTTACCGCGACTCGTGTCCCAGAATGCCTGATCAAGTCTTTGATTACTCAATATGGCCCAATCTCATGTGAACGTATGCTGCTTGACTGAACTGGGGATTGTTAATTTAAGATATCGTAAAGGCTCCCACAGACTGACAATGATGCGACATTACGAAGAAATTTCTGTGAAAATGCGTCTGAATTATGAGGTAATTGCCCTGCATTCTGATGGTTACAAAATCTAGATTTAACAACCTTGACAAATTGCTCATGCTAACAATTGCATTAAATACTAAATCTCATGAAATCCTATGTTTTGTCTTCGATCTCGCGTCGCGGTTGCGTCGAGACCGGGTCGACCTTGTGAAAATTAAGTGTTTTATTGCACTACAACTGGAGTAAAGAATAGCTTCTCTGTAATACTCACGTGAGTAAGCGTGGTGATGAATCATGAGGCCATTGCCTGTTTGATTTATTGAGCTAAATATACAAAGAAGTGTTAGAAACATGGATTTTCTTAAGTACTGCGAATTTCCACTTTCGGGCGTAGTTTCGTTTTTCGATCGACGCGTCACAAATTAAACGCAATTCAAGAGACGTGATTGGCTGTTCAAAATTCATTCAACCAAGCCGGGGCATGGATCCGACTTGAGGAGACAAGAGTGTGGAAGCGTGCCCGTCGGACCCCCGGCTCCAACGTGATCACAAACCTTTCTGCAAGTACGCAGAGCTAAATAATAATTTACAAACGTTTTGAACAACTTAACCCAGGGTTCCGAGGCCTTCCGTCCGGGGAATCTGGTTATATGTGTGTATGTCAGAGTTAAATGTGGTAGTGTAGTGCTTGTCAGTAGGTATACCAGACTCCAAGGGGCGCCGATGATTTTTCGTTCCAGCAGGTGTATTCGCTAACTCAGTTGAAATCAATTTGATAGGCACTATGCAGTACATTGCTCGGTGGACATCGATTATAATAGGTACTACGGTTTTCCTATACGTCAAAGCAGCAATGTACGGCAAAGTGCTTATCAAATTGATGTCAACTGAGTAAGCGAATACGCCTGCTGAAGCTGTCCTTGAGCTTTAAGCGAAACGTTAATATTTTTAGTGTGGGAAATCATGAAATAACTTCTCCCGCTCTGGGTGGAGCGGGAGGGCGTGTCAGACTCTTATTGACTAAAACCGACCCGTGTGCCTCCAGTTACTCTTTGCGTTCCAAAAAAACACTCCCGCGACCCTGCCAGACAATTGCAACTTGGTGATTATATTATGTAGAATCAAAATATTCTTTTCACGAATCCTTCAGCCCGATATTATTCAGCTCCAATCCTGCTTGTCTTTTATTTATCGATAGGCTCTCGTTTACTAATATCACACCTAATGGTAAGCGATAATATGGTTGAAGATGGAGCACACTTGCCTAGAAGTAACGTATTCACTCTTGACTTAAAGAGTATTAGTATAAATAACAAAAAAAAAAAAACTGGGCAAGTGCGTGTCGGACTTTCAAAGAAAAAATCTGATTGGTATTTGTTATTAAAATATACGTAATAATAGACATTATCACCTTCAAGTTCATAGGTCAATGGGAAGTTGAAACATTCTTCGAAACACAATATTAAGATAGACGACGGATAGACGGACACGTGGGTGAAAGCAATAGAGCTCCGTTTGGACCCTTCGAGTACGGAACTCTAAAAAAAAGGGCATAAGAAAGAGGGAAGAGTCAGAAGAAGTCCACTGCTGGAAAAAAACTGCCTTGTACTTAAGACTAAGGGCGCTTTCAATTTAGACGGTTGGTGCCGGACTGCTGCAGTCCAGGTATCGTACTGCGCACGGGCGGTTATGATTTTTCATACAAAATGTCTCGGCAAAGGGTATGCATTGTTGCCGTTCCGCCAACGGACGTGCTCCGCACATCACTCGCACGACCTTGCGTCGAGACATTTTGTATGAAAAATCATAACCGCCCGTGCGCAGTACGATACCCGGACTGCAGCAGTCCGGCACCAACCGTCTAAATTGAAAGCGCCCTAATATAACCACTCTCTGAGTCTCTGTAGGTAGGTAGGACAGTAGTAGTATTTCTTAATTTATATCACACACTTAGCAAGAGAAATGGTTTGAATAATCATTTATAAGACCAATTTACTTTTTGATAAATTGCCTTTTATTTTATTAGTGTTAGTTTATTTATATTTTCACACAGTTTATTTTTGTACTGTCGGTAGTTATCACATTCCAAATGTTTTATTTATGATTTCTTTCAGCGGTAATCACGGGGTTTTCCAAGAAATTTCAGTTCATTTTAATTTATTGTGTTTATAGTTTATATTGCATTATGTTTTTTATCGATAGGCTCGCTTTTGAGAACTACCATAATTTTTCCAATAATGTCACTTACTAGAATTCAATGATAACAGAAAAGACAGAAAAAAATACTTTCATTTCATAACAAAAGAAAAAATCTATATTCGTCCGTAAAATCCTGTCTCTGAAATACGATTTTACTGGCTAAAAATCCGTGCTTTTGTATCCAAATTTAAGTCAATTTGCCAATAGGCCGATTTTGATTCTATTTTTAATTTAACCTAATTGCAAGCTATTGTCTGATGGTCTCGTTGCCGAGACTGTTTATAAATAGGTTGGTATAATGATAATTATTTTGGGTTAATCGGCCGGTTATACTAATGTAGGTACTTTTGACCGTCCGATATTACTAACAAATTTTTTGCTACCATCGTTTACAAGACGATTTCATGACAATAGACGAGGTTTCATTTAAGGCGTAGTTATATGACTTTTAATGATTTTAAATTGAAGATCACATCTAAACGACTGGTCTTATTTCTTTGAAAAAAATATATGTTACTCTAGATTTGAACAATTTTCTTCGTAATTTGATATGTGAATATTTGAAATTATATTGTTATAACATGGTGTAATTAATTCCTAAAGTTTTGTCTTCTAACGCGGATAAAAAATTGAGAATTACGTAAAAACTATAAAGTGTATTTATATGAAACAAGATCATTTAATTATTTATTTAATAGTATACGTGTTTTAGTATAATACCTGTTGTTTAATGTATAATAAATTAATAATGCGTCTAATTTCGGACAGCGCTCCTTGATGGGCGAGTCCTATTACTGGGTGGACGTACGACGCGTTACGTGAGCTCAGCACAGAACACGCAAGCTAACCACTCAAGGTCGTTGGCAGTTAATAGCGCCTTAATAAGCGTAAGATATGTAGAACATTATTATGTTGACCTAGGATTAATTCCTGTGTTGCCGTAGCTCCGTTCAATATTTCACATGCCAAATACTGTGTGAAATTTTTTGAAGTTGTTTGAGTGGGGGCCGCACGTTTAGGGTTCCGTACCAAATGTATTTTTGACATATTGTATGGCTTTGGGTCAACAAGAATGCGATTGGATGTAGTTATAACATAAAGAGAGACGCAAAAACTATAAAAATCGAGTTTGTCTGTATGTTTTAATCCAGAAAATGCCGTAACTTTTTTATGTGTGCTTTTTACAAGTTTTGTAGTTATCTTAACTTAGTTAAAGCGCAGTATAAATACCTGCAGTGTTGTATTTTATTTACGTCTATTTGCTTTGATCAACATGATCGAAGTCTGTTTGATATTGTTTAAGTTTAAAACTAATTTAAGTTTTAACTCAAACAATGGTGCCGATTCTGTTATGCACGAACTAAACTTAACCTAATTTAGGCTATTACTATCTTTTTCTCTCTAATAAAACAAGAAAGAGATGGACGTAAATTAGAGGTGTCAAATTTAGTTTAACCAATATTACCATATAAATTTAGGGCACGTAAAAACATGTCGATTAAAACCACGGTAAAGCGCAAGGCGTAAACTAATTTGACATCTCTAACTTAGTTCATAGCTATAGCCGTCCTTTTCTCGCACTGCCTTTTAGTAAAAGATAGCGATTCTCTAATTTTAGTTTAGATATTCAAGAAGAGAATCGGCACCAATATCACTGTAAATAAATTAAATTAACGCTTTGTAACTGGGTGTTAATTAAATTTATTTTTGTTAAGCAAAAATTTGTTGGAATTATTTTATTGAAGCTCCCTCGTTAAAACTACTCATATTTTTTTTTAAATTCATGTGCAAAACCATATGCGTCCACCATAGAGATATAATTTGGCAAAAAATCGCTATTAACTTGTATAGTAAATTACGCCAATATTTTTTTTTTAACGTCTCTCTACTCTGTGCCAAGTATAGTTGTCTCTAATCTATTTTATTACACTGTGTTTATTTGTGCACTGTTCTCATTAATTTATCATTTTACAGTGCTCTGGTGCGTGATTTTGATATGGATTGGTAGAATTAAGTTTGTTATGTTTTTAGATTTGTGGGTTTATTTAGAGCTCTGGCTTTGGTGTAATATATGGCTAGGTGATTAAATTTACCCATTGCCAATTCCATAAACAGTGTTTTTTTTTTTTTGGGTGGGAAATCATCCAGTGACTTTTCCCGCTCTGGGTGGAGCGGGAGGGCGTGTCAGACTTACTGACTAAAACCCACCCCTGTTCCTTCCCTGCCTGAGTGCCCAGGGGTGCGGTAACTCATTTTCAGAATTTATCCGCTACCCCTATTCATGCAGGCACCGGCCACGATGGGCCCCGTCAGTGGTGGCTGACAACAATCTCTTTGAGGCGCGCGTGGAACACTACGCGCCTTCGACTCACAGGCCTGGTGCTGATCGGACGGCGAGCTACCCACTGCTCGCCGTCCGCAGGCCCGGGTATACGGTGACCGGAGATCGTCTCGCGACGTCCTGCGCCCAGTACGCCCAGTACCTCTCCTGTGGTGGTAGCGGCCGGGGCCGTGAGGGGCACTCCGTTGAGCTTCCCTCACGCGTCCCGCCTCTGCCTTCGCGAGCATTAGGCCAGGAGTCCACCAAAGCGGAGACGAGATGTTTTTTAAACAACCAATAGAATTGTTTTATTAACACATCTCCTCTCCGGCTCAGCTTCAGTGGAGATCGCTGTGCGGAGATGTGTAATATTTGTATGGCGCGATGGAAGCGAAGATGTGAGCTGTGCGCGGACGACGCGCAGTGGAGACGTGAGATGTGAGCGGCGTGCAGTGAGCGATGTCACCCTCCCCCCTCTCGCCCGCTATATATCGTCTACCTTTCGTGTCAGAATGCGTACTGAGCACTCAACACCTCGCACCCGAGCTGAAAAACATCTCTTCTCGCACAGCACACCGCACACATCTCCGCTTTGGTGGAGTCCCGGCCTTACTGCTTCGCAGAAGGCGGAGACTGCTTCCCATTCCCTCTCGCCCCGTACCATGGCCTGAACCAGGGCCAGGCGCGAGAGGTATAAACAGAGTGTAACGGAAACTATTCATATTATTAATAATTAAAATATTAATTATTAATATTACTAATATTTTTCAGTATTGACTATAACTTTCTTGAAGAAAGTTGTTTTATTTCTATGGGTAAAAGCAATTTTTAAAATTGACCGGTGCGAAAGATAGTTTGAAGTTCATAGTATCATCAGTTATCATTTTGGGACCGCTTTTTCAACCGTTAGAAAACTTTCATCTGAAAAATGAACAAGGCTGATTGAGATATTTACACAAACAAAAACTACAAAACCTGTTACAAAAACTGTTAAACCGCAACTTTTTATACATTTTTTTTTTGTATTTTTGAAGTTATACTTCTTAAGGCGCGTTATGAAAAAATGATGAGAGTGAAATTTTAAGATGCGCGCGCATCACTGTCACACAAAATTTACAGGTTGAAGTTAGCTAGAACCGACACCCTGAAGTTAGCTATAGTCTGTGGTTGAATGATGTTACACATAAAAAAAAACTTTTTGTGTCTGTAAGTCTTCAGGTAATCAACAACAGGTTGAGCAGTGATGGCCCAGTGGTATTGGCCGCAACTTACAAGTTGTAGGTCGTGAGTTCAAACCCAGGCAGGCGCTTTACTTTGTGTAAATTATTTCATCATCGTGAGGACACCGGCATGTCCTAGAAACAAAAATTCGAAGACAAGTGACATCCACCAATCTGTATTGGGCCCGCGTGGTGGATTACGGCCCACACCCTCTCACAGAGAGGAGGTCGGTCCCCAGCAGTGGGGACATTAAAAGGCTGATGATGATGAAGCCTTTAGGTAATCAATACCTATTAACAAACATTTGTGACCTCATTCAGACCTTGAGTTTTACAAAGCAAAACATTTATATTCCGGCCAGTCTTATCAGTCAATCATATATTTTTGTTGTGTATAATTAATGGTTTTCTAAACACCTCTCAACATTCCATGATCACACATATTAGTATAGTTAATGGTGCTCAAACTCCATTAGCGGTTCATTTATAACAATTACTTACAAAACCCCTTATTACTTACAAACTGTTCTGACTTCTCGTGTTATTAGGAAAACTATTACCAAAACGCACAACTGGGTAATGTTTACCGATGTTAGTAGGAAGTTTTCATGTTCAAGAACCGTCGTATTTGGCAGTTCACTTGTATTATCCCTACTGAATGAATGCTTCTAACACACTTTACTATCACAATCTATATAAGGGAATTGCTTCATTATTATTTTTAAATGATTTTCTGTAAGTAGTTTAAAAAAAATGTAAAAATATGCATTATTTTTTATATTCTCCTCCAGAAACCCTTTCATTAGATACCCCTAAAATTGAAATGCATAAAATAAAATAACTAGTCCGCCATATTTGATTTAGAATGACGTCACTTAGCTAACCATGCATTGTCATCGGTCCTTGTTAAGTGTGCGAAGTTTCAATTCAATCCGACGTTTTGAAGTCACACGGGTGAAAATCACGTTCAAAGATACCTTAACATAGATACTTGTCAAGCTATTATAAGCGTGTTAAAAAATCGTCTGCGCGACAACGTAAATTAACTAACTAGCCTATTTTGTTAAGGCCTTCCGCACAACTCTGTCCTTTGCTAGTACGGGGCTACGGGCCAGACCCTTCGGCACGAGTCGAGCTCGTCCCGCTATCGCCTTGATCTGCCGCGATGTCGTCTGACATTTGACAACTTAAATTAGGCAATGGATATATTTGAATTATTGTCAAATGAAAGGCATTACCTCTTTAGAATGTTTTGTTTTGAATGCGTCTTACACGACCGAACTATGACGTATCAATGCCACCATAGTTTCGTTGTGAAATCAGGCTAGTGCTATTTGTTTTGTATAGCTGCATCTAGCTCGCACAGTGAAACTAGGGTAGCTGTAAATTTCATACAGTCTCTGGTTACTGAAATTCTTCGTTTGAAAACTGTCACTCAGTCGTACGTTGGTCTCAGCAGATTTTATCTGGCTTAGGTACCCACACATCTGTCAGGTATGTATGCGAAGAGGCCTAAGTTCTGCGTTCAACACAAACCAACAATTGCTAAACATTGTTTCTCTGCAACGTCATGTGCAGAAACATTGTTGAAAAAAAAACCGGCCAATAGCGAGTCGACTCGTACGAAGAGTTCCGTACCATTATCTATTAAAACGGCAAAAAAATCACGTTTGTTGTATGGGAGCCCCCTTAAATATTTATTTAATTGTGGTTTTTAGTATTTGTTGTTATAGTGGCAACAGTAATTCATCATCTGTGAAAATTTCAACTGTCTCAACTATCACGGTTCATGAAATACAGCCTGGTGACAGACGGACAGACAGACAGTCGGTCTGGCTGTCCGGACGAACAGCGGAGTCTAAGTAATAGGGTCCCGTTTTACCCTTTGGTACAGAACCCTAATAATGCCATTTGCAGAACCCCGTTCCATCATCGGACCACTAGACGTACGACGATGCGCGACCGGTACATGGTGGCCGTCCCACCCTTTTTTTTTTAAACGCACAAAATGTTTTGTGATTACATTCGTTGTGCGTACAGCTAAGGAGTAGACTTCCCTACCGGGGTCTGTGTTTCCTGACAGCTACAACCTGAGGGTCTTTAAGTCAAGAGTGATTTTCACCACATCATCGCTTCCCATCAGGTGAGATAGTGGTCAAACGCAAGCTTATATTTGACATAGAAAAACTATTTGAAATGTAAAAGTACATCATCTTATCCTGAGCTCACTCAAGGACGGAACTATTTTTAGACCCATTTCAAAAATTTCCATTAATGTTAATCTCTCCACTAAAGTTCACAGCCGCCGTAAAAGTCTTCATAAAGCCAGTGCCTTTAAAAAGACAATTAGAATTTTAAAAACGACTAAATGACAGTTCTTTAAAATGTGGGAGATATTTTATCCGACACTGGTTGCGAAAGAAAACTAACCAGATGCAGATTCAAGACAAATATGTAAATGTTGCCTTTTTCCACAATATCTTTCAAGACATTATTATCCTTTAACGCATAGCTTACTGTAAAAATCTAAATGAAATGTCATAAACCGTTGAATAAACACGATATTGCGAATTGTAAAATCTTCTGAAATACAATGTAGTTAAGCATGTAGTTTATAGCATTTATTTATACTAGACTCAACGTCTATATTAAAATTCTCAGCTTTATTCAGGACTTATTTCATATTGTCTCATTTAAAGTACTCTTTTACATTTATTTTCTTTAACACTATTATTAATAACACCATCGGCATGCGTTCAATTTTGCATCGGATTAAAAGGCGGTTAAAAGACGAAGTAAGTATAAGAAGAGCAACGGGAGGAATGGCGATGTATTGTGAACCTTGCGACCACTCCTGATCTGACGTCTACGACCATTCTGTCAAGAGTGTGACGACTAAGAAGAAGAGAAAAGATTGTCAGAGAAGATTGACGGAAATGCCAACAGTTTGGTCACAGAAATCTCATCGTTAGGTCTTTATTGACATCGATACTGACAGAAACTTTTCCCACCGCACGCGTTAAATATTCTGGTGTAGCTCTTATCGGTGCAAGAAGACACACTGACTGAAATTTCGTCAACTTGGTCACAGAAATCTCACCAGTTAGGTCTAGACTTGATTCATATCGATATTAACGGAAACTGCTTGACCTATCTTTTCGCACATCATGAGTTTGTAGTAGTTCTAGTTCGTATCGGTAAAAGAAGAGCAGGACATCGGTGCCTTGATAATATATGTCTATTGAGACAAAGGTGCTCATATATAAGCAGCCTTGTTTCACTCACTTCAGAGGATAGGCCTTCTCCTTTTTGGTATCGTGAGACCTACCCCACTCGCAAAAGAAGGCGTTGAGGAGGCAACTACCTTGGCGCCTAACACGCCGAAACGACCTGCATCATTGAATGCAGACGGAACTTTGGAATCTCAGGCCCTCAGACTGGGGACTCTGTTCGCCCATCAATTGAATCAAGGGAAGACGATGGCATAGTGATCACGTGCTGCCGTGCACAGCGAGGCTCAGGGGAGACACCTTTACAGTCGCCTCGGGTGTCGTAACAATCTTCGCACAGAAGGGGTTTCGGAGTGCTCTTTTAAGAGGCAACGGGCCCCTTCTATGTGCTGATGGTGATCGCCGCGGTGGTTTCAGTGAGGTACAAGTCCCACCCTCCCCGGACTTATCCCCAAAACCCGGAAACCCGGGAGCATTTTGAAGGTTTCTTCCCGAAAACAAATCCTTTCGTGAAATGCTTCCCTGGTACTGAGCGAGTCATCATAACCAGGCCATCCCCATCTGACTTTTGGTCTGCCGACACTTGTCGCCAAGTGTCCTGGCCACCCCGGGTCTGCGGACGGCGAGTAGTGGGTAACTCGCCGCCCGATCAGCACCAGGCCCGAGAGTCGACGGCGCGTAGTGTTCCACGCGCGCCTCAAAGAGTTGTCAGCAAAGGACGGGGCCTGCCACGGCCAATGCCTGCCCGGGGGTTGAGGATAAATTCGAAAGAGTTACCTCGCCCCTGTGCACCACGTAGGGCAGGGAGGAACAGGGGTGGGTTTTAGTCAGTAAGAGTCTGACACGCCCTTCCGCTCCACCCTAGAGCGGAAGAAGTCATAAGATGACTTCCCACCCCCCAAAAAAAAAAAAAAGTGTTCTGGCCACTAAAAAAGGCTCATTTACGTCAAGTTATTCTATTCCTAGGTAAAATGAATTTATCTCATATACTGCAGTATCTTTCAGTAGTTTCGGCACCCCAGTCACGTCCTGCAAGTTTTATTTAGCACTGTACCATTGAATCTTTGTGACTAGCACGGTAGAAATATCAGAGGACTTATAAATCGAGACGTGTTATACAGGGCTGCCTCGGGTGTATTTATTTATTCAAGCCTGTATTAATAAACGAACGAACTGACGCTCTCTCGTCAGTTTTTGATGTCCGTTTGTGTTGTTTTGACAGCTACAGAGCTGTTGATAAACATGTCAGGTTTATGACGTTTTGGTTTGACAGTTTTGCTTGTGATGTGGTTTGCAGCAGTCTTAGCTGCCGTCTTATGCAAGATTTGTTTATTTATAAAAGCTTTTAAGGTCTTGTTTGAATGTGTGGAGTGTTCTAGTTAAAAGTTAATGTCAAAGGAATAACGGAATACTTGGTTTTTGGATGGCGCTGAATCATTAAATGTTTGTGCCTTTGTATGTTGAGTTAGTGCTCATCATGAAAAACTGATTTGTTGATAAGTATTGTCTTCTAAAGTGTGTGGACGAATTAATTATATTAAGTAGTACCTACCTATCTAAATTGTAAATATTTTTTCGCCACTCAATGGTGGGTTATCTTTGGTATTTGTTATGCCTGTTTCTTTACCACTTTATAATATTGTTGTGTAAATGTTTGTTAAAATATTGGTGTACAGAACATTCTATCTAAATCGCAAAGCGTCACCTCTTTGTCTTGATAGTTTGAAGAAACTTCAAACATTAAAATATGACGTGTCTTTTTTCTTTGCCCATAAAAATATTGCAGTCCGTAGCAGCCCTAACCTTATGCATAAATAAAGGAACCTTTTCACTCTCCGGGGATTGATAGTAATTCTTCTGGACTGTTATGTATGGCTTGATTATGTGTTTGTTTATGTGTATGTAACGCCTATATAGTGATTGGAGGCTTGGTTTATGGGTGCATGTAATTGTTGGTGATTGAATTATGGGGGTTTGTTTTGCATGTATGTTGGAAGAAATTTTGTATATCGAATGATGTGATTTTTTCGAGAGGAGGCCTATATCCCACCAGTGACGATATAAGCGGACGTTGAAAGCCTGGTTATGCGATTTTTTCATCGTATTGATGAAAATGGTGGCTCTTTTTTGAGGTTTTTGCTGACTTTCAAGAAACGTCATAATCTCTCAGTTAATTGGTTTAGGTAATTGTCGTTTGTGATTTTGGAGGATAGTAATGAAGTCACTATTCTGAGATTTTTAGATAAAACATTACATATTGTGACGATTGTAGTCACAGCCTAATCTTAGCGGGTCTGTACCGGCCTTCAACTGGCTGGTAAGATTGTTGGAGAGTTATTGGAGAGCCGTTTGAATTTAGAAGGTGTAGGCATCACATTTGTTTTAGAGATGAGTTCTGCTTCCCTGGCCGAAGAGGGCACATGTATTAATTTGACCTATTTTAATATAGTTACTCTGAATGCCCTATTCCTCTTTCTTTATAATACTGTACACCGTAATCAGTCACTCTCATACACCACTCTCGCGTTGCCAGCGAGTGCGACATACCCCGAGCTTCGAAGAACGTCCCAGGATCCCTGCAGGCCGTATTGGTGCCTTGGGGTCCTACAATATTATAAAACAAAGTCCCCCACCGCGTCTGTCTGTCTGTGTGTTCGCAATAAACTCAAAAACTACTGAACGGATTTTTATGGGATTTCCACCGATAGACAAAGTGATCCATGATTAAGGTTTATGGTGTATAATTTGTTCCCGTGCGAAGCTGGGGCGAGTCGCTAGTACTATTTAAATTGCACTTTCTATCGTCAGTTATTATTTATTTGAGTCTTTGAGACAAAACATAATTGATAAGTGATTGTTGTTTTCACCAGAAAAAAAGCAACTAAAGAAAAACCCACCAACCAGCCCCATTTACTTCAGCGTCCATTATCATTTGAGTTCCTAAAATATGTTAATGGAAGGACAAATGTACTTCATTAATAAACATGACAATTAAAAATCTCCCCTCACAGAGCCACTCCGAGTCTCATTAGTGCTCAAGATTCTCGCGAATTTCATCTTAATTTCTTATTCAAAAATCTAGTGGTATACTTTTGGTCTGAAGCTGTTGAAACGACCAGAAAAAGCAGATTTTTAGGGTTACGTACTCGAAGGGTCCAAACGGAACCCTATTGCTGTAATTCACTCACGTGTCCGTGTGTCCGTCTGTCCGTCGTCTGTCGCAAAATTTTGTTTCGAGGAATTTTTTAACTTGCCAATCCCATTGACCTATGAACTTGTAATTTGGTGATAATGTTTATTATTACGTATATTTCACTAAGAAATACCAATATATTGATAAATCAGATTTTTAAATGTGCGAAGTCAGACACACACTTGACCGTTTTTTTTTTAATGATTTGGTTAATGTTTGGAAGCCTTAGGTAAAGTAAAGTTCTGGCTTGGCCTTCTAGTTTCAGAGAACTCAGTTCTTTGTTCAGAATCTAGTTGCTATTATTATGAAGAATGGAAGTCGTCCTGTTCAAAGTGTCTAAACTAATATTATAAAGAAGTAAAATTCTTTGCATGTAGCATGTATGAGGTAATCTCGGGAATATTCCACAGATTGACTATGGCGGCGTGCCATTTTGTCCCAAAAAAATTCAAAGCTTTTGTGAAATAAAACTAGAGCGAAACCAATAAAAAAAAAATACTAATAATGTTTTCTTAGCAACCCAGGAAAAGTGTTTAACCTCCTGGGGCCTAGAGTCATACTGATAATACATAGAATGGAAATAATTTGACACGTTTTCATACCCTAACGCCTGAACGAATTTGGATGAAACTGACACACGGGTAGAGCATATCCTATAGCAGCGATGGCGAACCTTTATTGGAAAATGTGACATTAAATATTTAAAAAATAATAATGTGTCCAAGACGTGCCACCAACCTCTCGTGCCCGGCCCTGGTTCAGGCCATAGTACGGAGCGAGAGGGAATGAAAATCTTCTCCTTCTGCGAAGCAGTAATGCTCGCGAAGAGGGAGGCGGCATGGGTGAGGGAGACTCAACAACAGAGTCGCCCTCACGCCCTCAGCAGCAGCCGCCGCAGGAGACGCCAGGGCCTTCCGGTGCCGCGAGACGATCTCCGGCCACCGTAGACCCGGGCCTGCGGACGGCGAGTACCTAATGGGTAGCTCGCCGTCCGATCAGCACACGATCAGCGCGTAGTGTTCCACGCGCGCCTCAAAGAGTTGTCAGCATTCTTGACGGGGCCCGTCATGACTGATGCCTGCCCAGAGGTTGAGGATAAATTCGAAAAAGTTATTTCGCTTCTGGGCATTCAGGGCAGGGAAGGAACAGGGATGGGTTTTAGTCAGTAAGAGTCTGACACGCCTTCTCGCTCCATCCTAGAGCGGGAGATGTCATTAGATGATTTTACACCCCACAAAAAAAAAAGACGTGCCACCAAAGAATCTTGACTATGTGATTTTTGTTTCCAGCCTATATAGTGTCCCACTGCTGGGCAAAGGCCTCCCCCTTTCTTCCTCCAAACCTCAATCTTGGGTGATTTCTGACTTTGTGATTGAATGAACAAAAAATAAAACTAGATCCTATTAACTCTTCCTTTGCAACCCAAAATTCGTACAGCGATCACCGTAACGTTTACAGTCGGTATACCATATATTTATTTCAACAGAGGAAATCAGTGTGATTTCTGCCGTTTCAAATTATCTATATTATAAAACATTAGAATGTGTTACATCCCGCATTCTAATAGAAAACTTAGTGACTGTTTTATCTAAAAACCAAAATACTTTCTAAACCTGACACTGGCTAAATGGAACCGTCATCATCATCTTCCTGCTCTTATCCCATGTTACTTGGGGACGGCGCAACACGTTTTTTTCTTCCATTCAGTCCTGTCAGCCGTCACGCTATCACTAACTCCCTTTTCTTCCATATCACTCCTCACACAATCCATCCATCCTGTCTTTGGCCTCCCTCCATCCATTCACATTTATATTCATGACTCTTTTAGTTACATGTATTTCATCCCTCCTCTTTATATGACCATGCCAAGATAAGCGGTTCCCTTTCAACTTTTCTGTGACTGGCGCCACTTTTAAACTACCTCTAATGTACTCATTTCTCACTTTATCTATTCTCGTTACTCCACCCATCCATCTCAACATTCTCAACATCCGCCTTATGCAATCTTTTTTCATCCGTCTTTTTCACAGCCCAACATTCTGTTCCATACAGTACGACAGGTCTAATCACGGACTTACAAAATACAAATACAAAAAATATTTTTATTGCTTCATAGTTTACATAAAAGTTTAGTGTGACTTATAGATTTTCCCCTTTAACTTAAGGGGCATCCGTCGGTCGCAAGTTGTTCCAGTGACCTGTCGCCATTTCATTCATCCTGAGTTGATCATGTGCGTTACGTCTCGATCTATATCGCCATCCCCCTGAACAAGCGACCCGGGGTATCGAAAGTCGGAGCAGATCGGTATAGGTGTTCCGTTGAGAGCTACAGGCATAGGACTGGAGAGACCGCCGAAATCGCAGAACAGATATTCCTAAATGCAACCGTGGGAACACAAATTAAAAACCAAAAAAGAAAATAAAAACGAGTGTGCTTTAGACCACACGACTGAAGTAAAACTCCTTTAGCTCCATCTATAATTATGTATTTATAGTCAGGCTGCGTTCGACATATTGACTTAATTGTGGAGCCTAGTATAGTATATTCTGTATTAAGTGAATGAGAAAAGTGTAAAAGACTATAATACTTGTAATAAATACGTATACTGGTCACAACGTCTTTGACTTTTAATATCTGGTATATATGTATATATGTATGTGTGCTTGCACCTCTCTCTTGCCCCTACATTAATATACGAAACGTAACTCTCTTTCTATCTTCACTAACTTATATCTCCCTCTCAACTTCCGTTCGCCTCGCCCGATCACACTTTCCGTAACGCTCTCGTCACGCATTCACTAGCTGAAGTCAAGCGTGCGTAAATATGTTTTACTTCAAAAAGTGTTAAAATTAAACAAGTTTTAGTCTCAAATGTGAATGATCAAATCTACATTTCACTCCTCCAACTCAAAGCTCACAACTTCATCTACCGAGCCGGGTGTCATAAGAACCGATTAAAGGATTAGTCGAGAGAATAGCCATCATAATTCACCTGGAGACTAATAGTATTATAGTTCGGTTCCAATCCGCTTATCGCGAACCATCGTGATTGTTGAGCTAGGTTATTGGTTTCATGTCTTGAGGTGAAGGCTATTTGTTGAATGGGAGGCAGTAAGATTTGACAATTAAGGATTTATTAACAAACTACCTGCGGCCCGCGGTTTTATCCGCGTAGACCGGGATAAAAAGTAGCCTATGTGTTAATCCAGGGTATAAGCTATTTAGCTCGCGCTCCGATCAGCACCAGCACCGTGAGTCGACGGTGTTCCACGCGCGCCTCAAAGAGATGATTGTCAGCCACCACTACGTTGAGATTCAGATTTATCAAAAATTTTGCATTTATACTATGTTGAGATTCGGATTTATCAAAAATTTCGCCTTTATTCATAATTCGTTTTTTCAGTGAACTAGCGACCCGCCCCAGTTTCGCACGGGTGCAAATTATAAACGCAAACCGTCCTCGTTAATTGCTTATTCTATCAGTGAAAACTTTATCAAAATCTGTTGCGCCGTTTAGAAGAAGTAAGTTGAGACACAGACAGACGAGGAAAGCGACTTTGTTAAATACTATTTAGGCAAGAGCCTCATAAAATAGCTGTATTCGTAACATTCTTGATAGCAATTAGGGCAACTTACACCTGAAATGATGGTATTTTAACACTTTATAAGCAGAGGTCGGAATTAGGTAGAGTTATTTATGTACTTGCATCGAAATGTTGATATTAATATGGATCTTCCCGGGATTTCTAATAGACAATCCCGTGTGCCCAACAATATTACAAATAAATAATAATAAAAACCTCTATTGTTTTCTTTTGTTCTCACAAGCTAAAGCTTGTGAGAACTACACATGTGGCAACATCGCGAGTGTGCACATTGGAATTTTGCCACTTCGGACATCTGTTGCCGTTTATGTAAATTTGGCAACGTCGCGCGTGCAGTGGTTTAAATTATGTAAAAGTAAATAGTTTTTTTATTTAATAAATCACGAGACATTGTGCTCTTTAAAATTAATCTCGTGATTTCAGGCATATCCACTTTATTCTTTTGGTGTATGAAATCAGTGGAAGTACATAAATAACTCTACCTTATGCCGGACCTCTGGTTATAAGTTAATTATTTATATTCAAAGTTCTATGTAAGGGTCGTAGCAGTCGGAGCATCCTATTAAAGGTGTGAGTTTTTTTATTCTCGAACCTAAATAAAGTTTTCATCATAAGTAATGATGATGCTGCAAAAAATAAAACACAAATTCCAATTTACAGTATTTCTTTCAGAAATTTCGACGTTTTCAGCAAACTTTCAGAGCTTCCTTCATTATCCTTTTATATAGCCTTCACTACCTTATTGTTATTTCAGCGTCCAGAGTTTAAAAGGTTTTTTGTTTACCTTGAATTAATATTATTTCGGTGGAAGGTATAGTGGTCATTTTTGGGCTAGTTCAGAGAACATATTATTTACTGCTCGACCCAAAGTTTTAACTAGCTGCGCCGCACGGTTTTACCCGCGTAGACCGGGATCTATATACCAAATTTAAGTCAAGAGTGAATAGGTTACTTCTAGGCAAGCGTGTTCCATCTTCGACCACATCATCGCTTACCATCAGGTGAGTTAGTGGTCAAACGCGTGCCTATCAACAATAAAAAAATAAAAAATAAATTTCATCCAAATCGGTCCAGCCATTTGAGCGTGAAGAAGTAACAAACATACAAACACACACTCAAACTTTCGCCTTTATAATAATATTAGTGTGGTGTAATATAATAATGTTTTCATTTATCTCAATGTGTTCGTCATAATTATGTAGATACGTGTGCCGCTAATTGCGGGAACCAAAGTCCGGTCGATGTGGTAACGCCCAGGGACGCGTATGTCTAGCAGTGGACGTCTTTCGGCTGAAATTATGATGAGGGTGATTTACGAAATAGATACCTACTTCTGACTTATCAGTCAAAGTACTTACTTTTGACTTATCGGTCAAGCAGTATAATATTGTGGCGTGTGTGCCCTTTCTTTTTTTTTTGTGATGTGGGAAATCATCCAATGACATCTCCCGCTCTAGGGTGGAACGAGAGGGCGTGTCCGACTCTTACTGACTAAAACCCACCCCTGGGCAGAAGGCGTGTGTGCCCTCAGCTGACACCCCACACATATGAATAGCGCTGGCAGCTCATAACATTTGACGAGTTCGAATATTAAGATTATAATGAATTAATATAATATAGCGTTTGCCCGCCGAAGATGGCACACATACTCGTATGTATTCACCTTATAATAAATAAAAGAGTTGAGAGTGCGCGCCCTCCCTGTTTTTACTCTTTACACTCCTCAAATAAATCAATAATACATTTGAATACACGATACCCTCGTAGCCAGCTCCCCAAAACTGTAGCAGCGCCCCTGGAGTCCTGCAGGCACTACGATTTTGTGTAAATGAGTAGGTATTCTACCTATAATAAATTGGAAATCTGACTACAGACATAACTAAAACACCAAACAAACATAATCCAACAAAAACTTCTCCATATTTCCGAACACAATATTCGCGTTAAATCGCATCGCGGTTGAGTTCAACATATTGTTTGGACCGTGTCAATCATTCACTGCATACACTACGGCATTGACTGTGCAAATATTGTTAACTACACTATTGACATTTTTATTCTTGAAAGCGTTTTAAGTAACGGGTTTTATTATATTTTTAACACGTTATTATTAGATTCATTTGTAACTAACTAATAAAGTTAAATTTGACCTACGTCCCGGTTTCCGAAGTTTTGCATACATGTTAAGTTTGGAATGACAATGCATGGTTAGCTAAGTGACGTCATTCTAAATCCAGTATGGCGGACTCCCAAAGATGCCGCCGTACTAGTTATTTTTTAGGGTTCCGTACCCGAAGGGTCCAAACGGAGCCCTATTGCTGACACTCACGTGTCTGTCTGTTTGTCTGTCCTTCGTCTGTCACACAGGTTTTTCAGCCAAACGCTTTTTTTTTTGGGCGGTGTGAAATCATCCTATGACTCTCTCCCGCTCTGGGTGGAGCGAGAGGGCGACAGCCAAACGGTTGGAGCGACAGTCTTAAAATTTTCACAGTCAGCATTTTGTTGACCCAAAGCCATACAAATAGTCAAATAAATTAAATGTAAAAAAATATTTTTAAAAACAAGGTTTTTTTTTAGTTTTAGGGTTCCGTATCCGAAGGGTCCAAACGGAGCCCTATTGTTGTCATTCATGTGTCCATCTGTGTGTCCGTCCATCGTCTGTCACAATTTTTTTTACGAAGAATTTGTTATCTTCCCATTGACCTATGAACTTGAAATTTGGTGGTTATGTTTATTATTATGTATAATTTACTAACACAACTGATAGTTTTTCCTTTCTCTGTGTAAAAGGATAGCATGTGATGTGATATTCCTTGATGACTCAAAAGGATTTGTTTTAATGGTTTTCACTTCAAATGGAACTAATAATCCGCTTAGTCTTTCTATAAGGGACTAATAAAATGTTGAAATAACTCTTGTCAGTTATTTATTATATTCAGATAAGTTTGAAGATAATAACAGGTAATTTTAGCATAAATAGAAGCATAACTACGTACTATTAGTTATTCTGTGGCATAACTAAGATAGTGAATTCATGTTTTTACACACTAGCCAAATTATATCTTTCAATTATCTTAACCTTTATAGTCCCGATGACAACCCGGGCTGTCACCGGGCTTCTTCGACAACCCAAGGTTAACGTTTGCTTGGAAAAAATTTAACCTCTTAGGATCCGAAACTCAACTGAGTTTGAAAACAAAAAAAAACCAGCCTCCTACCTCTTAAGATCCGCGGACAAACCCGGGTTGTCGAAGAAGCCCTATGACGACCCGGGTTGTCATCGGGACTATAAGGGTTAAAGTAAAAATGAAAGCTAAAAATTATTTAAAACATAGCTCCGTTGCTGTAAATCATACAAAGGTTTCATCATATTGTATCAAGTAACTTATATATCCTGCAAGCGGAGAGTCTGCCACAAACTTTATTAATATCCTACAAGATCCCAAAGACTGAATGTCTCGCATCCTCATTATAAAGTTTTCGAATCTTGTCATTGACCACAACTTCGTAGCCCTAATTGCACAACATTCTTGCCTTCCCAAGGTTAGACAATACAGAAGGTCGACTCCATACAACGAGCGAAAACGCACGCTCATATAGGGCCCTCCTTAGACGGACTGCAGTCGAGACCTACTGCACAGAGTAGTCGTGTGGCGGTAGGAGTCGAATTCTACTCAACTGCTCTAAGCTGTCCTTGTGCAGTTGTTGTACCAGTTGTGCTTGACTGCAACACGACTGCTCCAATGCCGCTATTCATTCAGCTGCTGGCTAGGCTCGACGGGCGGCAGAGAAAGGAAGCGGCGAACTAACTGTTCGCGAACGGCTTCAAGCGGTCCGTGTACGGCAGGTCGGGCAGATCTTGCTGGCAACACGGCAAAACTCGACTGCACGCCGCTGCCGACTGCATTTTTAGCTGCGGCTGGAAATGAACTGCTTGAGCGGTCCGTGTATTACGTTGCGAATCTCAATTTTGTATTGAAACTGCAGATCGCCTAACAGCGACCACTGACTGCTCCAAGCAGTTAGTCTAAGGCCTAGCCGCTGACTTGTGATTTTTGTCACCGTGACTTTTTGTTATCCAGCCGAGTGCTATGAAGATACATGGGAGTGCGCTGATCATGGTGACGTGACAATACGGTGACAAATAGTTCCTAGGTGACTGAGTTTTGAAGGATACTGACTTAGTTATAATATAGAGTGTAAAATTTTCCTTGAAACAATCTTTCAATGTATATGGGATGCACCCAGTAGCGTTTTTTTTTCAAGAGCACTTATTACAGTAATCTGTACGAAATCCATTTCAAGAATGAGCGCGTTTTGTTGCCCAGTGACTTTTCAAGTGGGTGTATCGTGGGTGACAGTGACAAAAAGTCGTGGTGACAAAAATCACAAGTCAGCGGCTAAGGCAACCCATGGGAGATGCTTCACGTAAAGCGAGTGCAATCGCACTCGCGACCGGCATTTGTTTGAGATTGCCGCACGTACGCGTCTTAGTGTGCGTGCGTCCGTTTTCGCTCACTGTATGGACCGGATTTTGATCATCTTCCTTAAAATAAATGTTCTTTATTCTAGCTAGAACGTTCCTAATTTATTTCTTTTTAATTTCAGGTACGTACTGACTTCATTAATTGCGGATTTTTTAAGGATAGCAAGTTGTAAGTACCTATCATTATCTGTCTACTCTTAACCCAACTATTTTGGAGTTGTCTTCTAGTCTAACCGGATGCAGTTGAAAACCAGTATTTTTGATGAAGCGATTTCCTATCTGACTTCCATAACCCAGTTACTGCGTAACACGATACTAATTGGTAAGACTGGAATGGGCCCATACTTCTGAACTTATCTGTTTAGTACCATTGCTTTGAATGGCCGTTCGCCAAAGGGACCCGTATATTTGCTGATCCTGGTCGCAAATACTCCAGCCGTATCAGCGCCTTTGATGAAAGGTGTATTGACATTCAATGATCATACTCAAAGGTGTTAGAATTCTGAGTGTTACACAAGGAAGTTTTAACATCGCAGAGATAAGTATTTATAAAAAGTTTCACAGAATGGTGATATATTGCTTAGTGCCTCAGCGTCGCACCGATGCGCGTGCTGAGTCTCCAATACCTCGCACTCTGGCTGCACTTAATGATCTCTTGGATTCTAATCCAACAAACGATCTGTTTGCAGATGAATGGATGAAGATTTTATTGGCATGTCAGAAGTACTGTGAGAGGGATTTATGATATGATATGGTTTCGAGACCCTTTTTATTTTTTTAAATTTGATATTTTGTAGTTTTCTCTTTTAATTTTTGTCTTTTTGTTAAAAATCTTTAGTTTTAGTTACTGTAATTGGTTTGAAACCGTTGTAATTAATTAAATAAATAAATGTGATTATAGGACAGGGCCTGCACAACCAACTTGGAGAATTGGTGCTCAGTTCAATCCAAGAGAGTAGATAGGCTTCTTTCTGCTGTGAAGCCGTTGTTATCATTCGTAGATCTTAAGTTTTTATGCGTAGTCCGAAGGTCTGTCAAGCTTACCAAGGGAAACCGTGTTACACACTAACTGGGTTATGTAGGTTAAAAAAGCAGTGGATCAAAAGCTAGAAACATGATGATGTGTGTGTGCTTTGTGGATACAGAAAGGATAACTTACAAGAAATGTGAGTCACCATCACCTAAACAATATTTTTCTACTATACAGCATGTAATAAAAACCCTGTCCGACCCTGTAGGGTATTCACTTGGTATCGTACTGCGTACACATATACGTAACCATTTAATGGATACGAGATAATTATTTTTACCCAATGAAAATGAACAAATTAAAAAAAAAGAAAAACTTATCAAAGGCAGTACTGAGCGCTCGACAAAGTTCACCTACTGTTTCGTTTCAAAGTCCTGAGCGAGACAGAGTGCCTACAGCACGGCTAGTGTAGGGCGGTATCGTTTGAAATAAAAATAGTTAAAAATTAAAAGATTTCGTCGGCCAGTGCAGTGTTTTCAACTTATGAAAATTTGCCATATTTAGTGTTAAATTTCGCATATTTTATAAAAATAAAGAAATCTATAACTTTGAGTTTATAAGAGTTACATTTTTTTCAACTTTTTCTAGGTTAAACCAGGAATACGCCTTTATTGGAGCGGACAGGGTTTTTGTTACATGCTGTGTGTATTCATCACCCTATTGATCTTATCTCTATTTATGATCCAGAAATCACTAAATAAATCAGTTGTTTCACTATATCTTCTGTTATGCTAACCGGCCAAGTGCGAGTCGGATTCGCACATGAAGTGTTCCGTACCATCGTACAAGATGACGCGTACTTATAGCGGAGACGTGTGTAATGTTTTTTTTTATTCATTTAATTAATTTCTAATGCATATTATGTAAAAATATTAGGTTTCTGCACTCCTTCTCCCTATAAACTACATACTCCTTCGTCTGCGTGATTTTCGTGATGGAAAGTTTTTACTTCACGTATTAATATAATATATCCCATCTATACATATAGATGACAATATGGTATGGTGTGGTGGATGATCAAAGAATTGACGGATTGATTGTGTGTGTGTATGTGTTGTCTTTTACACGATCAATCCATCAATTCTTTGGTCTTTCCCTAGTCATATCGTCATTCACACTCTTAGTGAAAAGATTACCAAACAGAAATACGGAGGCTAACGCCCACTAAATAATATTTCCTCAGTATATTGTCGCACTGAACAAAATCCTTTTTCGAACCAAACCTTAACGCCTCCAAAGAGAACAAACAGTCAGTTTCACGGGCTACAGGTCCCTTTTAAAGAATGTTTTACCTATTGTGTCTATATTTACTTAGGACTAGGCCGAATAAGACGTGACCTTAGTTCAAAGGGTACCTTTCGTGGCACCACAACGTACCATTCAAGATACCATTCGTTTTTAGGGTTCCATAACAAAAAATGGAACCCGGATATTATAATTTTGTCCTGTCAGTGAGATTTTAAATAGCTATTTTTGCCACTATAACGACGATATTTGGAAGTGAGGTGTATTTTATTTATGTATGTACTATCAGTAAACAATATTAGAAAAAGAAACACAATGTATACAGGGTGGATTCTTGAAATGAGCACTTTAACCATTGCAGCTACAGGAAAACGTTTATAGGACTGACCTTACATTTTTAAGGCGCTATTAGCTGCCAACGACCTTGAGGTTAGCTTGCGTGTTCTGCGCTGAGCTCACGCAACGCTTCGTATGTCCACCCAGTAATAGGACTCGCCCATCAAGGAGCGCTTTCCGAAATTAGACGTATTATTAATTTATTACACATAAAACAAGAAGTATTAAACTAAAACACCTAGACTAAATTGTAAATAATTGAATGATGTTTAAAATGGTGAAGGTTTCATAAAAATACGCTTTATAGTTTTTGCGTGATTCTCAATTTTTTATCCGAGTTAGACATAACTTTACAAATTAATTACACTATGTTAAAAAATATAATTTCAAATATTCTGAAATCAAATTACGAAGCAAATCGTCTAGAGTAACATATATTTTTGTCAAAGAAATAAGACAAGTCGTTTAGACGTGATGTTCAATTAAAAACCATTAAAAGTCGTTTAACTGCGCCTTAAGTAGATGCTAACTGCATTCATATATTTTGAAAAAAGTGATACAGTCAGCAAGAAAATGGCCGATTTTCACAAAAAAAATTAAGGTGCCATTTGAAGCTGCTTTTATCAATAACCTGATCCCGGATATTTTTTTTCGTGTTTTCAATCAATATTCATCATCATCAGCCTTTTAATGACCTCAGTGCTGGGGCACAGGCCTCCTCTCTGTGAGAGGGTGTGGGCCATAATCCATCACGCGGGCCTAATGCGGGTTGCTGGATGTCACATGTCTTCGAATTTTTGGTTCTAGGACATGCCGGTTTCTTCACCGTTTTCGAGAGCAGTGGGGATGAAATAATTTAGAGGAAGTAAAGCAGCTGACTGGGTTTGAACTCACGACCTACAACTTGTAAGTCGCGGCCGGTACCACTGGGCCACCACTGCTCAACATTGTACATCCGTAACTACTCATCCCCAATACGGAACCCTCTACTATGCGTGGTTCGACCGGCACTTGGCTGGGCCGCTTTTGCGGTCAATTTTAGTGAGGTAAACGGGCGTTTCGTTACCTACCTTGGTTTTTGCCTTTCCTTGTTTTTCATTTCGAGACTTATTGATATGTACGAGGCGTATTTTCTCTTAAGGGTTCGCAAAAAGAAAATGGTTTATTGGACCTCTTCCAAGTCACGTTTCACAATTATATTTTTGCTCTTATTTTTTCGCCTTTTCGGTGTTAATGTGTCAACTTAGTTTTGCAGATGTTTGGAAGGGTCTGTGTCAGTAATTGTTATGTAGTTATTAACTCAAAAAGTATCAACAGTGGTCTAGTATATTACAAGCTTCACAGTAATAAATTAATATTGTTTGTCAAATTAAGAAAAGAAAAATATTTATTTGGCGACAGTCACATCATCGGTTCACACAAACGAACAAAATAAAAGTGACAATCATGAAAAAATAACAGAGCGTGTGCCTCACGGCTGCACCAAAAAGGTTGAT
The DNA here is from genome assembly GCA_951329385.1 of Polia nebulosa. Classification (NCBI taxonomy): domain Eukaryota; kingdom Metazoa; phylum Arthropoda; class Insecta; order Lepidoptera; family Noctuidae; genus Polia; species Polia nebulosa. Next base: position 19,040,033 of record OX589612.1, read on the forward strand.
TGTAGCAATGTTGCCAGTCAGATGCTGTCTAACGCTGGTCTTCCAATAAAGCTTGAGTGACAATCAGTAACTTCGGCTAGAATTTATTTCTTGTGGAGAACCTTAACTACAATATTATGTAGGTACAGTTATTAGACGTTCATGACTAGGACCTCTTTGCCAGTATCCCAATTTATTTGAGGTCGGCGTAGCATGGCTTGTTCCATAAATTTGTTTGACGTCACCTCCTCCTGCCAGGGTTGCGGTATTGTTAAAAGAGAGACTGTGGCCCCGGCTGAGGCAACTGAAGGAACACGTATGGGTTTTAGTCACTAAGAGTCTGACACCCCTCTTGTTCCACCCAGAGCGGGTGAAGTTATTTCATGATTTCTAAAACTAAAATAAAAAAAAAAAAAACTTGAGAGGTGTCAAGGGACACCCGGATGGAACGAAGTTCCTTTCGATTAATTAGTGAAGGAATTGTAATAATTATAATTTTTTTTTTTTTTATTTATAATATTTTTTTTTATTATTAACTACGCACACACGCACGCACGTAAGAAGTTATACTTCATCATCTCATCTCATCTCATCGCAGCTCAGCTCAGCTCAGCTCAGATCAGCTAAGCTCAGCTCAGCTCTGCTCAGCTCAGCTCAGCTCAGCTCAACTCAACTCAACTCTTTAGCAATATCTGGCTTGCTTTCGCTCAGCTCAGCTCAGCTCAGCCCAGATTAGATTCGAAGTTTGATTGTTCCGAGCTCCACTAGATTTAACACACGAAATTGGTTAGATAATGCTTGATCTGCTTGCAAACTTTGTACCTACCCACCAAAAATACAAGAAGTTTTTATTAGATTGTTTTTCCAACACAATCTTTTTGGATGGACAGCCTCATTAGTGTCGTGACAACTTTTCGTAAGAATTTTTTCCGTCTAGCCCCCTTTCACAACGCGCGATAAGGAACTTCGTTCCAATAATATATTCCCCTCCTTTCTAGCTATGTATGTCATAGTAGGAATGGCTCTTTGTTTGTAAGCACTGTATCATGGTTTACAATATCCAGTACTTAATATGCAAGAAGAAACACATGTTGCAAGCAATACGTCCAGCCAGTTCAGCTCTAATGACGCTTTGACGTACAATATGACGTCATATCAGTGACGTAACGGTGTTGGGAACATACTGCCGGAGCAAACTTTGAATTTATGAAAAATTGTGCAGCATCCTTGTTAAAGTGCTTTTCTTGGGAAGAACTATCTTCCTATTTTATAAACTAAGTAGCTTTTGCCAGCAGTGACGCCCGTTTGAAAGTCGACATTCATCTCTTGGGAACGTACTGCCAATATAGTTCAGAGAGCGCCTTACCTTAACAAAATACACACGACAGCACATCCCCACCCGGGCCTGCGGACGGCGAGTAGTGGGTAACTCGCCGTCCGATCAGCACCAGGCCCGAGAGTCGACGGCGCGTAGTGTTCCACGCGCGCCTCAAAGAGTTGTCAGCAAAAGGACGGGGCCTGCCACGGCCGATGCCTGCCCGGGGGTGGAGGATAAATTCGAAAGAGTTACCTCGCCCCTGGGCACTCAAGGCAGGCAGGAACAGGGGTGGGTTTTAGTCAGTAAGAGTCTGACACGCCCTTTCGCTCCACCCTACAGCGGTAGAAGTCTCGCTGCGGGCTTCACGGTGGCGGAACGCGACTAACTTCACTTCGCTTTGCACGACAAAGGACGAACCGCCATATTTTCTCGCGATCACATTACCACATTACCACTGTTATTTTTACAATAAATCTTTTGAAACCAAAATCGAGGTCGGTCTTATTGTATCGCCTACAATAACGGTATTTTAGAATTTCTTAATCATGTGACTGTTCCTAATTTTTTCTAGGCTCATAAAAAATAGTTATTCCTAAATCATCCTACCATCCTACACATTAGAGTTTTGGTCGGTTTTCCCCGTAGACGAATACATCCTTCCAGGATGTGCTGTCGTGTGGATTTCCGTACTAGCTGATGAGACCCACTGGCACTCGAGTCGATACTAATTTAGGGTGCAAGAATTTTCTCGTATTCGTTTGAGAAAGTAGAATGGGCAATTCTGCCCCACTCCCAATAGCGTCGAGATAATTACCTATATACCATTGCATAGATCTCTTCAATTGGAATATTTCTTATCAAAAGGGCTTCTCTGGATTGTGGCTTTGTAAGTAGTTACTAAACTGTTTTGAGTCATCATACCAGTCATTTAAATGTTGATATTTTTTTTTTTTTTTTTTAAAAAAAACGTTGCCCCACACTAGGAATATTCCTGTATCGTGGGTGCGTTCACAAACATGTAAATTCACATACACAAGACACCCAGACCCGGAACAACTATCTGCAGGTCATACAAATATTTGTTCCGTGCGGGGATCGAACCCGCGACACGCAGCGCAGCAGCCGAACGCTCAACCACTGCGCCAACCGTGCCGTCATCATTAATTAATTACTTTCGTTAGTTGGTACTGTGCCTTTTAATCATCGTTTTATAAGCTTATAAATGACAGCTCTAAGAGAGAGCAATGTTTTAAGAGTAGGCTCGTTCAGACCGAACTGGCCTGTCCCTTGCAAAAAATAGCGTTAAGATATGTTATAGATATCCATATCTCTGCAGGGCGAATAGTTCTTGTTACGACGACTTCTCTTTACTGTGGATACGTGAGGACCTACAGAGATCTAAATGTGAGTTATCAAATCTCATTTTTTTAATTATTTACCTTTTTAGACCATTAACTCCGACACTAACAATAGACTAGAGTCGAGTTAGTAGCGAAGGTTCTCCTAGAAAAGTTTTTTCCCATAGTTCGTTGCCCATTGGCCTTTCTTCCCAATCCGTTGAACCTTACTTTCACATTAATAATATTGGAAAGATAGTAGGATTACTGCACAACTTGGTTCTGGTTGGATATGTATAATTACAGGTAAGTACGTGAGACAATTCAACTTTGTTTTGGTCGGACACTATCGGTAAACCCCTTTGGTGTTGCAGGTGTACGGTGTACCCAAACTAAACATACGAATACATCAGATGGGCCGTTCGTCGGCTTGTTTGTTATCCGACCACGTCAGAGTATTCGCCAATAGAATGATCAGTTACGTTTTGCCATGATTATTTCTACATACATACGTACCTACCTACATAATTATATACATAACATGCACATAAATTTATGCCTTTGTCCCATGGGGGGGTAGGAAGAAACTACAGAATGCCACCTGCTACGATCTTTACAATCCTTTTGCTTCGTTTACGTTCAAACATAAATAAATAACTTACTTTACCCTAGATAAATAACTTTTCTGTTAGCGTTCAAACCAAACGCTTAGTACAAATTGTATGGCATTGACATTAGCTGCGCAGAACTCACGTGACAATTCTCTCCGCAGGTAATGTCATTGCCATACAGTTGGTAGCGGGGTAGCGTTTTTTTTTTTTTTTTTTTGGGGGGTGGGAAATCATCTCATGACTTCTTCCGCTCTAGGGTGGAGCGGAAGGGCGTGTCAGACTCTTACTGACTAAAACCCACCCCTGTTCCTCCCTGCCCTACGCGCCCGGGGGCGAGGTAACTCTTTCGAATTTATCCTCCACCCCCGGGCAGGCACTGGCCGTGGCAGGCCCCGTCCTTTGCTGACAACTCTTTGAGGCGCGCGTGGAACACTACGCGCCGTCGACTCTCGGGCCTGGTGCTGATCAGACGGCGAGTTACCCGCTACTCGCCGTCCGCAGGCCCGGGTCTACGGTGGCCGGAGATCGTCTCGCAGCCCCTGGCGTCTCCTGCGGCGGCTGCTGCTGAGGGCGCTAGGGCGACTCTGCCTCTGTTGAGTCTCCCTAACGTGTGCCGCCTCCCTCTTCGCGGGCATTACTGCTTCGCAGAAGGAGGAGACGGCCCCCCATTCCCTCTCGCTCCGTACCATGGCCTGAACCAGGGCACGGCGCGAGAGGTCGCAGCGGGGTAGCGTAACACTTAGTTTTTGGCGTGAACGTTAACAGAACAGTTATTTGTCTACCCCCCCTGGTCATACACACACACCGGTTGTGAGTGTTGTGATTGTGATTTACGCACTTTTGATTATTTTTAAAGAACGTAAATTTAATGTCCAAGCTTACTTCTTCCTTCCTTTTGCTCTTGTCGCAATTTCTTTATAATCTTATCTATTCTTTATATCGTATTTACTAACTCAACTTGACTGCCCTATTGGACTCAAGGTCGCAAAGGCGACTGCTGAGCATGAGGTCTTTTTGTTTGTGGGTTTGGGAAATTATCCAATGACTGACACGAGCTCCTGCTCTGGGTGGAGCGGGAGCTCGTGTCAGACTTTTACTGATTAAAACCCACTCCTGTTTCTTCAGTTGCCTGAGTGCCCAGGGGGCGCGGTAACTCTGTTTCAAATTTATCCGCGACCCCTGGGCAGGCATCGGCCATGACGGGCCCCGTCATGTGGTTCTGACATCTCTGAGGCGCGCGTGGAAGACTACGCGCCGTCGACTGTCGGGCCTGGTGCTGATCGGGCGGCGAGCTACCCATTACTCGTCGTTCGCAGACCCGCGCCTGCGGTGGCCGGAGATCGCCCCGCGACCTCCGACGTCCTGGGTACCATTCCTGGATCGGGAAAAAAGTTCTATTGGGTTTTTTCATTAGGAATTACTATGTAGCAGCTCGTAGTCTGGAAGTTGGTTGTGTGACACTCCCGTGCCTCGGTTAGCACGTAAAGGCGTTGGTCTTGCGCCTGATCTCTCCCCGCGAGTGTCGGATTGCCTGCCCAAGGGACTATGACAGTAGAAGAACAATTGCACCTGTGTTTGAATACGCATACACTATAATGTCTTCAGCGTACTTTGCTAATCTCCTATGAGATTGGCCACCGCATTGAAATTCGGTCGTGAGGAGTATTATTATTCACCACCTATCTACCCATGTAATAATTTTACTATTTTGAACCATGCTGTAGTGTACAAAAGCAATAATCGTTATCAATTTCTCCTATTAACCAATATAAATCATTGATTACGCTGATGCCGGCTATCTGGATGCCACTGAGGAGCTCTTAAATAAGCTTGCAATTAAACCTGTGCAATTCTGTTTGTTTTTGGTCTGACGAAATACGATTATGTTTCTCAGTTTCGCAAGGATCTCAAGTGGCTCCCTATCCGTCTTCGCAGGAACACTCGGATATTATGTCTCCTGTACAACATCCTTTGTAATCCTAAATATCCTAGCTACCTGCATGATCGTTTTTCGTTCACTCGCCCTGCCGATGCCCCTTGTAGATCCCGCCTTAAGCATCATCTCAATTTCCCATCCCATAAAACCTATTTTTATTCCTACTCCTTCTCTGTTCATGCGGTACGATTGTAGAACTCACTTCCACCTAATATCCGCGATTCTAAAACTGTCTACCAATTCAAGAAGCAAGTCAAAGAGTACCTATTACCTCTCCACCATTCCGTGATTATATTTATTATTGATATTTATTTTATATTTAATAATGTACTTTGGTTTATTGTAAAGTTAGGTATATTTTATATATGAATTGTTTATGTATTCTAGTCTATTTTATGTTTCTATATCTATTTATACACACTGTGTCTAGATTTCTCAACCAACTTTCCAGTCGCAGGTCTGCTGGAAGAAATTTCTTTTGAAATAAGCAGCACCTTTGTGCTCTTCTACCTGTATTTGTTCGTTTTTCTCTGTGTTTTTGTGTGTGCATAAATAAATAAATATAATTATATGATTACAAAATAACTAATACATATCTAATCAGACCATGTACAGATAGCAGTCCTTGTAGTAAATTGATGTCAGTCTAGTATTAGGGATAGGTTATATTAAATAACAATACATAGATACTAATTTATTGTTCGTCTAGTCTTTTTCGTGTGTGATTTATTAACTTGACCTTTCAGTAATGGTTTACGAGTAATCAAGCTTTTGCGAGGCTAGAATATGTGTAGGTATTATTTTGTACATAGAAAATGGTTAATTTTAGGAGATTCACATCTTAACTCCTCAATATCATCAATCAATTTCCTTTTTTTACAGAGTGGAACGGAAAGGTGTGGTCATATTTTAAGAACTGCATCTGCCCATCAATTTGAACAACTTTCTTTAAAAAAACTTGAGGAAATTAAAAAAAAATAAAATTACCTCCCATACAAATATTGATCAGCTGATGATAACTTTGTACGGCAAGTCCAATTATTTTTTTTGGGAATTTTTACACACACCTTTCCGTTACATCCTGTATACATTATTTAAGAAGAAGAAGAATGAATAAATAAATAAAGAAAGAAAAAAGGGACACTTTGATTTAATACATAACGCGACTTGAGATTCGAACCTAGAATACCCACCGTAAAATTTGACTTGTCTATTATAGCACCCACGTCAAAGTTCTACTTATAGACACCCTAAACGCCCGCCCGTCACCACTTCCTAGTTTGTCTATTTCTCATCAATAAAAACTTCGGTACCTAGATCCCGCTACCTGAACATTCTAAGATATCACATTCAGCATCCGGGCTTGCTCATAAAATAACCGTCTCAATTCTGTAAACTGATACAAACTAATTTCATAACATAATTCCAAGAAAACCGTTAATTAAAAGCGTCTATTGTCATTCGATACCCCCTAATAAGATTACCGCTTCCAGCAAACATCTTACCGACGACGTTTGTTTTAGTACAAAATACCCGGGAATTCGCGTATTGTTTGACAAAACACCAATTAGTTACGTGTAAGCATTCGGAATGTGGAAAATAAACAATTTTGTAACGACAATAGTAATAACATCGAGACTGATTTACCTTGTACGGCGGGTGGGTGGAACTTGTACTGTATTTAAAGACGTTAGTAAGAATATAATGACAACACTGGCATCGTTATGAACAACTTTTACTCTATGGTACCAAAAAAATAAATGACAACACTGGCATCGTTATGAACAACTTTTACTCAATGGTACCAAATATATCAGCTGTTCAGTACAAGGTCGTCTCCACCTTGTTTTTCGCCAGGTATGTTGAAGTTCCATATAGGTAATTGATGGAAGAGCTTATTATCACTTATCATCTCATCACCTCCCTGCTCTTGTCCCCGATAGGGATATATTTCCTGGGTATAAAAATAATAATTCTATTTAGTCCGTAAGTGAGATATCAAAAAATTTTGAACACGTATTTTTTGCTTTACCAAATAGATAAAAAATTACTAAGATAAAACGCTTCATAGTTCAGAATAGGGATTATGCATGAAAAAAATATTTGTTATCTAACCGGTTTATCGATGAAAATACTAAAATAGAGTACGAACAGTGAAAGCAGAATCAAAATTGATTGAAAATTAAACGAGATATAACAATTTTAAACAAATGTCCTTCTCTCGAAAACGCTGTTTTCTATGGCAGTTGTATGGGCGTTATGTCCTTTGACGTCAAAGAACACGTCGGACTTCTCTTTCTAATTATCAACTTTAAAGCTTTATAACTTCGTCGCTGATGATGATATTTTAAAAATTCCTTCATATTTGTTCACTATAGTTAATAAGTCTTCAATTGAACAAATAAAAAAATATCATGTATGTTCCCTATTGGGGGCTTATTACGTCACTAAACGATACAAAGTGTATCGAGGAGTGACGTCACGTGAAATATTAACGCACTGTATTGTTCTCAATTTTGGTTTACGTGACAATAGCAATATTTTTTGGTAATCTAAGTGACGGACTAATTAGATTTTTTAAGGAAACTAGCCTAATACTTGGGATTGACGGAACACCTTTTCTTCTCCCATACTCACTTTTCCTTCGTATCATTCCTCACACAATCCAACCTTTTTTATTTTTATTTCTATTATTGAATGTAATATAATGAACGAACGGTGTTTAAAATCCGGTGACAAGTTTATACCACCACTACAACACTACTATTACCTACTAACTGGGCACATATATACGGCTACTAATGAGAATTTGAATAATGTGGAGCGAGGTGAAGCGTGAAACTAAAGACCGTTCACCATGGAGGACTACTGTGGATGTCCTCTGCGCTATCTCGGTGTTGTAGGACCTTAAGTCAAGTCAGTGAGACATTCCTGACGACACTTTCCAGGTCAGGAAAAGTGTGGAATTTTAACTCGACGCCCAGCATTCATATTTGTAACCTTTTTTTTCACGGTGGAAAATCATTAGATGTCTTCTTCCGTCTTCAATCCGACTTGAGGAAATAAGTGTTGTGGAAGCGCGCTAGCCGAACCCCTGGCTCCAACCGGGCCGCACACTGTCTGCGATACGCAGAGCTAATCGAATAATCTACAAATGTTTTACAAGACTTATCCAAGGTTCCGATGTCCTTCGTCCGGGGACCAACCTGGCTACATGTGTGTATGTCAGAGTTAAATGTGGTAATGTAGTGCTTGTTCAGTAGGTATACCAGATACTAAAGGTGGCCCTAAAAGGCGCTGGTGAATCCATACAGCGCGTGGTCACCTTTAGTGTCCTATTGAGTCTACTCAATAGTCCGGGGCCTGTAGAAACCGAGGTCTTTGGCTTAACCTGGACAGGTTCCCGGCTCTCCAGTATTTCCCGGGCACGTTGCTCAATAACACCCACCCCTGTTCATTCAATTGCCTGTGCCAGGGCTGCGGTGACTTTTTCAAACACTTACGCGATACTGATATGTCAATGTTCTACACCATATTCTATGGGAGTGTACTCTTTGGCAAACTGATCGCAATATTATGTTGGATAGTATTCAGCCTACGTCTGAAGTTGTCTATTACGGACCTTGTGGAAACTAGAACGAATTTTCGTGCGTTCAAGCGTTTTAACTATACCTATTATTGGAATCAAGTGTAACAGCTCACAATTTTAGGACCCATTAATATTAGTGTTTTTAACCAGTGGTGCTTGGCAACTGGGCTTATCCCAGTTGTAAATACCGCCTTTATGCCTAATGGCCTAGCTTTGTTCTGTCTCCCGCTTGATTAGGAGAGAAGTGGAAATTATGTTTTTTTTACTCCTCCGCTGTCTTTTCCGATTAATTTTGTTGCGGGTCCCAAGACAGTTTAATCGTTTCTCTGGGACTCGTCGAGCTTCATTGCCTCGGCGTTTTTTCTGGTGGTCGCCACTGTTGATTCTGACTTACAGAAGTTACAGTGGTTTGGGAATACTGTGGCGGGCTTCTCCCATCCTAGCATGCAACCATTAGACCTAAATTCAGAGCAATTTAAAGTAGATGTTATTCTGCATTTCTACGTCTTCTGACATAATACTAACTATTTAGACGTTGTGAATTGAAAAATATTTACCATTCACGCGCTCAACCGTACCTACGCACGGCCAGTGTTGAAAGCATAACTATTTGCTAAATATTGTGTAATGCTATAAATATACTATGACAAGCAGTTGAAATACATTACAGAACTATTCCGAAAAACCCCTACGCGAGTGATCGTTTAAAAATAATAACAATCCGATGATATAAAGCTTACTTTTTTATTCCACTCCAGAAAGTCGTTGAGTGACGTTCAGCATATTTTTAAAGAAACGCGCCGTTGACTGAAAGAATAAATTCATCCTGTGTTGCGTTGATAGTCGATTGTTTTTGTAATTCGGACATAAATAAAAGCATTTTCCTGTGATTGTAGGCAGAACAGAAATCGTGGTGCTACTATTATGAAATACATTACAACATTACATCATGTCTGTATTTCTTTAATGGTTTAGGCAGACTCAGAGCAGTGGTGGCCCAGTGGTAACGGCCGCGAATTACAAGTTGTAGGTCGTGAGTTCAAACCCAGGAAGGCGCTTTACTTTGTGTAAATTATTTCATCACCACTGCTCTCAAAACGGTGAAACATCGTGAGGAAACTGGCAAGTCCTAGTCCCAAAACTTCGAAGACATTAATTTGAGATCCACCAACCCGCATTGGGTCAGAGCCTGGTGGATTACCTCGGTCCACACCCTCTCACAGAGAAGAGGCCTGTGCCCCAGCAGTGGGGACATTAAAAGGCTGATGATGATGATGATGATTAGGAAGACTTGCAGCGCCGGCCCTTTTTTTGGGGTGGGTTATCATCGAATAACTTCTCCTACCCTTGGTGGAGCGGGAGGGCGTGTCAAACTATTACTGACTAAAACCCACCTGTGTTTCTTCAGTTGCTTGTGCCAGGGCCGCGGTGATTCTTTCGACCCTGGCGGCCGGGCCCTGGGGTAAAGCGAGAGGAGCGGTCCCTCTAGGCACCATGGCACTAAAAAGCCAAATGCGGAAAAACAGTTTTAACAACATGTGAGCTTAGACTATGAAAGGTTATAGACGGAATGTCATTGGACATTAAATGAAGCAGTAACGATGACGTATCGACTTCTTATTTTGTCTATGTGAGCTTATTTCGCGTGTACAGATACAAGCCGGCTTCTAATTCTGGTACTTCAGATTGCTGGATTTTGACACTCAGTCTATAATCTTTCATAGTCTAAGACTACAGCATGGTTCAGAATAGTAAAATTATTACATGGGTAGGTAGGTGGTGAATAATAATAAAATGGAAGCTAATAATGCTAAATAATGCTAAGTAATTGAGTTAATATTTGCAATAAAAGTTGATTTTTGAAAATTCGATAAAAGAAAGTTTTGTGTAATAAAATCAAGAGTGCCTACGACAATATCCCTTTACCCTGATCAAGGACTGGGCGCTGCAGATTTGTACCCAATTTTCGCTCAATCAATCTGCCTTGTCTTTTCCCAACTATCTTGAGGTTGGCTTCCAGTCTAACTGGATGCAGCTGAATACCAGTATTTTACATGGAGCGACTGCGTATCTGACCTCCACAACCCAGTTACAGGGTAATACGATACCCCTTGGTAAGACTGGTTGTCAGACTTTCGGGCTTCTGACGACCCGTATCGACTGTCAAAGATCCACGATTGACAGCCGGGACCCGTTGGTCCCGGCGATCCGTGCCTCGGAAAGCAAGTTAAGCCGTTGCTTAACGTGCTTTCCGAGACACGGAGAAGTCTCAGGAGTCTCACTTCTCGGTTTCTGATTAAGCAGTGCATACCTACATGTTTAGTTTGGATGACAATGCATGGTTAGCTAAGTGACGTCATGCCGTAGCGGATAATTTCTGAAAATGAGTTACCGCACCCCTGGGCACTCAGGCAGGGAAGGAACAGGTGTGGGTTTTAGTCAGTAAGAGTCTGACACGCCTTCCCGCGCTCGCTCCGGCCGCGAGCGGGAGAAGTCATTGGGTTATTTCCCACCCACAAAAAAAAAAAACGCATGGCCGACGAGTTATTTTGTATGCATTTCCATGATATAGGTATCAAATGAGAAGGTTTGTTAAGAAGAACACGAGATATAAAAATAAAGTATGTTTTTTTAGTTTTTTTTTTACAGCAAATTATTTTATGAGAGACTAATTTTTCATTAGTATATTGAGGTTAGGTAAGCATCAGCCAAAAGAATGTCTGCCCTATAGGCAGAACAAACTCTTTAACTATTTGTTTCGTCTATTTGGGTTTAATAAATAAACTTTTCGGACTCTTTCGAAATAATACTATTTAAAATTGCATTCAGTCCGTTCGTTATAATAAAAGCAAAAATAAATTGTTAAAATATTTAAACAGAGAATATTTACATGATTTTCACCGTTTATTCACTGAAAGTTTACATTAAAATACTGAAAATGCAATTCAGATACGCACTGATTTTAAAATGCAATAAGTTATTTTAAATCCAGTTTAATTGGATTAATTAAACATTGTATTGTGAGTTAAATCGGCAGATAAGCCTTTTTGTGTTAAATGTGTGAACGTGTACATTTTGTTTCAGCAAATGATGATGATACGAGTAAGATTTATTTTAATGACGGTATTATAAAGTTGATGAGTTAAAGTCTGTTGTGTGCGATTATCTTCGCTGGGTAATTGCAAGTTTTTTTTGACCATCATCTCACCAGATGGTAAGCGATGATGTGGTCTACGTTGAAGCACGCTTGCCTAGAAGTAACCTATTCACTCTTAACTTAACGATCTCCTGATTGTAGCTATCAGGAAACACAGACTCCGGTTCCACTCCTCAGCCGTATGCACGGTGAATGTGTTCCCAAAACGTTTTGGTCCACCATCTATCGGTGGAGCATCGCCGTACATCTAGTGGTCTGATCTTCTGTAGATCGGGTTAAAAAGCGTTCGTTGAAAGACCCATGTCTCGCAGTGGACTAGATGCAGTCAACGACCCATTAGTGGCAATACGAAAATCTCCCTTAAGGTCACAGCACACATATCAACTCGGAAAGGGATCGTCACCGTATCAACTCGAGCCGTGCAGTATTCTTTGTATGAAACCCCCTACTGCAACGCACACTAATCGGAATCGTAACGTAATCGCCTCGCCTCGGAACAAGCTCACGAACCGGTGCGGTGAGTGGTTAACATGCGGTACCCACGCTTACGGCTCGTCGTCCCCGCGCTTACATCTCTCCGTGCCCTCCTAACGAAACAGGTTCAAACTGTGTGCCAGCCAGATCAACCAGCGGTCGGTGAGCCGTAAGCGCGGCGTCGCCTTGCCGTAGCCGAGTCGACGTACCAAAGCTGCTGATCCGCTTTGGTTACGTGCTTGCGTTAGGTTGACGCCTGTTTGACGACGAGATGAAAGGCGATACGGTGACAATCCCTTTCCGAGTTGATATCTTTACTGTTAAATTGTTACCACGGCTGTGCGGTCGTCTATATCTCTCTGTTTTTCTGTCTGGTAATGAATAAAAAACTGTCGAAAGTTCATTTATTACTCGGTATAATATATTTAACACTCGGTATAATATATTTCATCGGATAATTATTGCAAACACCGTAAGATTGTATTAAATCATGCGGGAGTGTATATAATTTATTTGAGAATATATAATTTCAATACAATAAAAAATTAAGATATTAATTTATATATTTCCAATACTTTCTTTGGCCATAAGAGTAGGGGAAGGCCAAAGACTTTTGACTGTTGGACTGTGTGAAAGAGGATATGGGTAAAAAGGGGGTGACTACAGAGATGACGACTAATAGAGGAGTATGGAAGAAAAAGACATGTTGCGCCGACCCCAAATAAATTGGGATAAGGGCAGGAGAATGATGATAATACGAGTAATTTCAAATACAATATCTTAAAAATTCGATATTTTACAATATATCGGAATCTTGTTGAAATTAAAAAGTTCACAATTTAATGTGATCTTTCATTAAACAAACGGTGTTTGCAATTTTACGGTGGCTACAGGGTGTAAAAAGACATATCACAAAGCCGTTAACTACGCATACTATACGTCTAACTAAGTAGTTTTGCGCAAAAATTATTACTGGGAAACTACTTTTAGTTTTAGAAAAATAAAACTATTTTTTATTCCAAGCAATGTAACGCGAACACAGGCAAGTGGAGTTAAACCCTGCCCCTACGCTCTAAGCCACGTAAGTACTTGTCAGATACGTTTGATATTTCATTGCGTTTTCGTAACTGCAAATTCGTAATTTCGAAAAAAAAAACGAAAATTCAGGTAAAGTTTGTTTGGAAAAAAGTTTAGTAAGTAATTAATAACACTTAGAATTCATTTTCGTAAAAAAGTAAATAATAAAAAATGCGACTTTGACCTTCAATATCTCAAAACCAGTGTTTTCCTAGGTATGGTTTAGTGGAAAAAAATGATCCAAATAATGGGTAGAATATGTGACCACCCGATATATATCTTTACTGTAACGCGTATGGTAAGTTTTGTTAATGATATATCTATTTGTATATATGATTTTCTATCAGTCTTACTAGAAACACTAGACTATCAGTATTATTATCAGACTTATTCGGTCTAGAAACCATCTGATATCACAGTCTCTAAAGGGAAATCCGATATCCCTAAAAATATGTCTAACTACCAGCCTTTGACATAGCTCCAAGGTCGCCATTAAGTCACCAGTACCTTCACCCACCTACATTAAAAGTACGCGTTTTCCCTATTAAACCCTTTACCATTCATTCTTTCACAACCCATAACCCCTTATTCAGAAAACTCAAGTATATTAAGCTGCCTATTCAAAACTGAACAATACCTTTCTTTATGAAGTACCCTCAAATATCTGACTTCGAAAACGGAGGGTACTTGAAGCCTACAAGTACCCCCATCAATTGATTTCGTAACGAGTCGCTGGGAATATAGGTAAATAAATATAGAGCCTTTAATTTTATGGTTGAGGTGAAATTTTTCGTATTGGAAATTCATTGTTTTTGCTTTATTGACACAAATGGGAGGGCTTAAAAAATTTATTGCCATTTGACGAGGCAGATTTCAGTCAGAACAATAGTTGTGACTGACAAACCGATAATGTCTAAATAAAGTAACCTTTAGTTAAAGTTTAGTAGGTTCGCGTTTGACCACTATCTCATCAGATGGCAAGCGAGAATGTGATCGACAATGTAGCCCTGAACCTGGAAGTAACCTATTCCCCCTTGACTTAAATACCCCCCAGGTTATAAGCTTTGGCTGATTTCGCCTTTTTTTAAATTGAAAATCTGAAGTTTCTCTGTCGTTCTATTCGCCGCGGTCGCTAAAAGTTAACATTATGGCTACCATCAATTAAGAGCTAACGATAAAGCTAGGTTTACATTACTGTGTCGGGAATGTGCATGGAACACCTACACCCAAAGAGAATCTTATAGTCATATATATATATATACATACACCAGTATATATACATAGATACACCAGTCTACATGTGTGTGTGTCTGAAGAGACGCGGCCGTAAAACAACACAATACTGAGAACCCGGCTTAACTTTGATTGACTTAACTTGAATTACCAAGTCGAATCTATACCTACTAATATTACGAGTAAAAAAACTTTTTACAAAAAAAATACAACCGACTTCCATAAATAATACTAAAAAATGCAAAATAACTTTAATTTCGGAAGTCGGTGTTTCTAGTTTGGTTTCTTCGTTATTTGACACCGACTTCCGAAATTAAAGTTATTTTGCATTTTTTAGTATTATTTATGGAAGTCGGTTGTATTTTTTTTGTAAAAAGTTTTTTATTTTTCACTTTTTAGTTGTTATACCCCATTCTAAAACTAAATTAGTAGTAAAGTTATGCCCGAATTGATAGCCCTAAAAATAGGGAATTTGAACATAGTTGGTGAAATTAGGGTGTATCAGGGTGAACTGTACGAATCTGTATACCCCTTTAGAACGTATCAGCGTGATGTAATGTTGTGAAGTGGTGAAAACAATATACAGACATGCGATTGCAGCAATTCTGGAAGGTTTGCTATCATTTATTGAAGAGTTCCATTGTGTATCTCCGAAGTTCTTCATCAGATCTTCACCAAATTAAAATGGGACCAAATGTAAAGCAACAGCTTTCAAATAAAAAAAAATCTTCAAAATCGGTTCACGTACTAAGAAGTTATGAGGTAACATACAGTCGAATTGAGAACCTCCTCCTTTTTTTGAAGTCGGTTAATAAAGAGGAAAGATTTGATTGTTTGTTTTGCATTGAATAGGCTCCGAAACTACCGGACCGATTTGAAAAATTCTTTCACTGTTGGGAAGCTACATTATCAGTGAGTATACATAGGCTATATTTTGTCCCCGTACTCCCACGGGAACGGGAACTATGCGGGTGAAACCGCGTTACGTCCGCCAGTATTTAATAAACTTCTGAATTCTCACATTATGACCTAACCGCGTCCTTCACACATACTGCCTAAGCTCGACCGTCACGAAAACTTCAATTATAACTTCAGCACACTTAGTGCCTAGCTTAAACTTTAGCAACCCTTACTTAATAGTGAAGTTCAGTCTGAAGGCTACTTTTAGAGCTTCTAACTTTAAGTTGTAACTTTAAATCGACGTAGGAGTTCACGTGTTACGTTTTCGTAAATAAATAATTTACGATGAAGCTTGTGACGTGGTTTTTGGTAAGTTTAAGGTTATATTTACAGCCATCTCAGTACACCTAGATATGATAAGGCAAATTAGCTCTTTTTGTATTTGGTTCATGTTGAGGATGTGAAAGGAGGAGAATCGGGCATTGTGATGCAAATACAGTAGAGATAAAGCTCCAGTTACTTAGTATGTTTCCTAAATTCAGATTCTGTACTGGTCCCTAGTTCCTTGAAGCAAAATCAAGTCAAAACAATAAACCTGCTGAGAATTGTCGACCTATGTTGCACCTTTTTCATCATCATCATTTCTGCCGAAAGACGTTCACTGCTGTACGTAGGCCTCCCAAGTGTCGCCACAAAGACCGCGACCCACACCAGGTCATCAGTTCAAAAAAAAAAAAAAGATGGCCATCAGTGCCAAGTGTGAATTTTTATTTGTTAAAACCTTATAGTCAATTTATGATTATGGTTATGACAGACGACGAAATGGGCAGGCTTCGGCCATGATGGGCCCCGACATGTGTTGCTGACATCTCTTTGAGGCCCGCGTGGAACACTGCGCGCCGACGATTCTCTGAGCTACACATTACTCGCCGTCCGCAGCCCCGCGCCTACGGTGGCCGGAGATCGTCTCGCGACCCCCGACGCCCAGGGCGTCTCCTGCGGCGGCTGCTGCTGGCGGGCGTGAGGGCGACTCTGTTGTAATCATAACTTGACTATAAAGTTTTTACAAATAAAAATTCACACTTGTGACTGATGGCAATCTAACAATCATATTAGTTGAAAACAAAAAAAAACTATTGTTTTAGACCACACAACTGAAGTAAAACTTGTTTAGCTCCATCTCTTCCGTTCGCGTCGCCCGATCACACTTTTCGTAACGCTCTCGTCACGTATTCTCCAGCTTACTCCCTAAGTCAATCGTGCGTAAAGAAATATTACTTCCAAAATCCTATAACATCCAGGTCACTGCTAACCCTTCTCTCAACTAATAACCGTTCACAACTAGGCCACAATTCTAACATCCATTCTCCAAGGCTCGTACCACGTCATCCTTTTGTATTACATGCACTCATAACGGTGGATAACGCTCAAGAATTTAATATAGCATGCGTGCATTCACGGAGTACAAGGAGAACTGGGATGTCCTTGTTTGTGAGGATTTATAGGGAGATGGTGGGTGTGGTGCGGTTAGAGGGTGTGTTTGGAGGTATTAAATGTCGGAATTGTCTTGTTTCAGCATTAAATCTTGTTTCACCCTTGTTAACATGGCACTAAACAGGGAAAAATGGAGTCAAAAGATCTAGTATAGGACGAAAAACGTTGCGCATGATGTTGATGAAGCAGCTCCTTGAGGAAGAATTCTTCCTGTAATTACTGCTGTTAATTTTTGTGACTGTTCTTGCCGCAAAGCAGCGTAGCTGTATTGCTTGAGTCTAGTTGACAAAGCTTAAAAAGTTAAAGCGTAAAAAGTTTACACACTATCACCACAACACAGTAATGTGGTGCTTGTTTTTAAACTTACAATCATATTTTTATTTTCTATTTAGCCCGTAGTATCCCACTGCTGGGCAAAGTCCTCCCCTAAATCCTTCCCAGTATTCTTTTCACGAGCCACGTTGAACCAACCCTTGCGGTGGGCGTTTAGGTTGTCTCGCCTCTTGCTAGACCGGCCTCGACGGTGCCGTCCAATCTCAGGTACCCACTTTGTGGAGACTATTGCCCAGCGGTCACTGTGCATGCGGCTAACGTCACTCGTCCCATCCAATTTTAGCCTGGCAGCCTTTTCACCTACGGCAATGATCCCCGTTTTTGAGAGCGCCACGCTGCGCAACTATAATATTGGTTTGTATACACATTGTCTGATCGTTTAAAATTCATCCCCTAAGGGGTTAAAAAGAGGGTTGAAAGTTTGTATGAAACTTCGTCATTCCACACGGGCGAAGCCGCTGCTAGAAGCTAGTTACTGATAAGAGTTTCTCAGTTCCAGTCTGTGGTTAAAATTCCCGGTATAAGGCTCTGACCTCTCACAACGATAACCCAAAACCAACCATCGCAATAATCCTAGTGTTTCAACCCAAATGCCCCAATAACGTGCATGCAAGTGACTCACTAACTACACCACGTGCCAATTTGCTGGATAACGTAACGTAAAACTACGCAGCCTTTGGTAATTGCTACTGTTTGGTCGTAATAACTACCTTGGTTGGTCAGAATTTGGTGTTTTTGTGGTCAATTGTGTAGCTTTCCTTAGATAATGAGGTAAGAAAACGAAGACTGTTAGGTTGCATAAGGTTAGACACGTAATGGGATACAAATGTGGAAAGTTTTTAATGATGATCATGAGGCAAACGTAATAAACCAGCCAAGAGCGAGTCGGACTCGCGCGCAAATGGTTCCGAACAAAAGTGCCTCCACCTAATAGGTTTTTCTGTAATTTATGAGAAAAGAATTACTTTCTGTATTTTTTTCAAAATTTTAGGCTCAGCGGTTTCTGAGATCAGGGGGGAGGGGAATGGTCATTTTTCATCTATTTTCTTAAATAACTTCAAAATTATGTATTTTAAATTTATGAAAAAAAATATATTCGAGCCCTTTCATTTGATATGTCGCACGATACAGTTTGATAAACTTCGATTTATAATTTGCCGATTTTCGCCCCAAAAGTGACCCCCATATTCCAAATTAATTTATTAAGGGTACACGTCCGTGTTTGGGTCACAGATATTCATGTGTGTACCAAATTTCAACTCTATCGGCCCAGCAGATTCGGAGCAAATTGGCTGTGACAGACGGACAGACAGACAGATAGACACACGAGTGATCCTAAAAGGGTTCCGTTTTTTCATTCGGACTTTCGGAACCTTAAAAAGGTTAAACAATGCGCCGTTATGTAATATATTCTCTTAACTACCCGTTAAGAGCTACTCGTTTTAAATAGATTAATGTGCGGTCAATGAAGGAAGTGCTATAATCAAGACAGAAGAGAAGAAAAGATACTACAGGTTAGATGACTAAATAAGTCTGTTTGGTCAAAAACCAGTTCGATTGGGTATTAAAAATTATGTGACACAATTTTTATCTTCTGTCATTGTAAACAAAAAATTGGGACGTTACAGTAGATACGTTGAAATTTAGCGTGACTTCACACCTACGTAAATAATGTACCTACTACTTTTTACCTCCAATGACGTAACAAGCCCCCCTCCTGCAGGCCTATTCGTTAACTCAGTTGAAATCAATTTTATAGGCACTTCGCAGTACATTTGCTCGGTGGACATCGATTATAAATAGGCACTACGTGTTACATTTTTGTTTTCCTATACGTCAAAGCAGCAATGTACTGCAAAGTGCCTATCAAATTGATGTCAACTGAGTTAGCGAATAGGTCTGCAGAACTTTTATGCGTTTTATCTTTGTCTTTTTATTGTTTTGGTAAAGCAAAAAATACGTGTCCAATATTTTTGATAATCTAACTTACGGACTAAATTATTAATTTTATGTACAGAAATCATCCCTATTGTCACCAATACAGTCTGAAGTATTTTCTTGGCTATAAAGAAGGATTCTGCAATCCATCTTCTTAACACAACGCAGTCTTATTTTAGTACCTCCTCCCTTTGATGAAGAGACGGCAACATATTCCCGCCTTGATGGCATAGTAACTCGTATGGTACCGTGGTAACCTTACTACCGTAGTAACAGTAACTTTACAACTTAATAAAACAGTATGAGGATCGGCCTTGACCGAGACAGATCTAACTAAACTTAAGTAGGTACAATGCATATTTTAAATATTTTGATTTGATTTAAGAATACATGTTTGACCAGTGTCTGAATTAAGAATACATATTTGGCCAGTGTTTGAATTAAGAATACATATTTGGCCAGTGTTTGAATTAAGAATACATATTTGGCCAGTGGTTGAATTAAGAATACATATTTGGCCAGTGTCTGAATTAAGAGTACATATTTGACCTGTGTTTGAATTAAGAATAGGAAGTACTAGCTTCTGCCAGTGACTTCGCCCGCGTGGAATTAGTACTTCTCTCGTTATAAATTATAGCGTATATGCTATTCCAGGCCTATCTATCTCTGCGCCAAATTTCATGCAGATCCATTCAGCTGTTTTGGCGTGATTGACTAACAAATATCCATCCAACTATATATATATACAATCCACAAATATCTATCCTTTCGCATTTATAATATTAAATAGGATGAGTGCTTCCGAGTCAAACTGGCGTGACGACTCAGAAGCATTTACAAAAGTCGAAGCAGACAACGCATCGGGAAGTCTATAAGGTAGATTTTTGCCCAGCATTGAGGCAAAATCTGTACTAATATTATAATTATAGAGGTATTTGCTGATAAAGCAGTGGTGGCCCAGTGGTAACCGCCGCGACTAACAAGTTGTAGGTCGTGAGTCCAAACCCAGGCAGGCGCTTTACTTTTTGTAAATTATTTCATCACCACTGCTCTCAAAACGGTGAAGGAAAACATCGTGAGGAAACCGTCATGTCCTAGAACATAAAATTCGAATACTTGTGACATCCACCAATCCGCATTGGGCCCGCGTGGTGGATTACGGCCTACACCCTCTCACAGAGAGGAGGCCTGTGCCCCAGCAGTGGGGACATTAAAAGGCTGATGATGATGATTTGCTTATACTTATGCAAGATTTAATCTCCGAAACGAATGATACAATTCTGGTAGAAAGCTACATTATTTCTGATGGAATATACATTATATTTATAATGGGCTGTATTTTCGAAATTCATGCGGACGAAGTCGCGGGCGAAGGAAGTGCTAGTACGTTGATAAAAATAAAATGTCAACTCTACTTTAGCCAAATTTTGGCATTAGAGTTGGTCAGGTTTTTAACTCCAAATTCGAACTTTAGAAATGGCCTCTTTGTTTTACAATTTTTTTTTTTTTTTTTGGTAGGCACGCCTTTGACCACTATCTCACCTGATGGTAAGCGATGATGTGGTCGACGACGGAGCACGCTTGCCTAGAAGTAACCTATTCACTCTTGACTTAAAGACTTCCAGGTTGTAGCTATCAGAAAACACGGACTCCGGCAGGGAATTGTCAGATAAATCGACGCAATATGATAAAAGGTCATTCCATTTCCTATTTAGATATATTACAAAAAGTTATAAAGGTCGAATTCCAGATATAACGGAAAGATATTTAATTAAAGTATCAAGTTAAAAGCGTCGCCTAGTATTTGAAATAATTGTCACTATTCCCGACCGAGTTAGGCACGCTTACGTCATACGGGGCAATTTGTTTTACGTCCTGCGAAGTTACGGGGCGGCTTCATAGGACCCTAGTATATACCTGGTTAATTCAATTAGGTTTTAAGCCTGAGGAATAATTGTTTTTGAAGAAATTGTCGGTCGAGTTTTGTCGTGTTATTAGGTGACAATCAATTTGGTGATTAGCCTTAGATTAAGGTTCTTCCTACCATGTTAACCCACAGGAGTCGTGCATTTTGCCGGGATTAAAATTAGCTTGTGGCACTCTTGCGATGGTGTAACGTTCAATCTGTGAAAATTTTTGTATCATCAGTCATCATCACCATTATTTCAGTGTTCCCCAAGTGTCACCATAACGACTGGTCCAGTGCGCCTTTCATCCATCGGGTTTCTGCGATCCTCACCAGGTCATCAGTCCACCTTTGTAGCAGGACTTCCGATACGCGGTCACCACTCCAGAACCTTTCAGCCCCATCGACCATCTGTTCTGTGAGAAAAATGCCCAGCCCAGTGCCACTTCAGTTTAGCGATCCTTCGGGTTATTTCGGTAAACTTGATTCTTCCGCGGATATCATCTCGATATCGGATATCATTCGTGACCGGATCAGTAGGTAGGTACTTCCACAGATTCTCCTGTTACAAAATTTATCAAATCGAGATATGAAATACTTTGCAATCTTTGTGACAAAGCTGATGTGTTGATTGGCGGCATATATCATACTTGCTGCGCCCTGCGGTTTTCATCCGCGTAGACCAGGATGCAAAGTAGCCTGTGTGTTAATCCTAATCTAGTAAGCTATCTACATACAAAATTTCATCCAAATCGGCCCAGCCGTTTGAGCGTGAAGAGGTTCATGGTAGAAGAACTTCCCCTGACGTGTTCGTTCACCAAGATTTACTGCGTACCACTATAATAGTGGTATAATAGTAGTGAAAATCCGCAACAGAACTATCGTCTTAATAATTAAGACGATAGTTCTGTTGCGGATTTTCTATTAAGTACTATCTTTTCTTACTGAGAATCTCTTTTTATTATTATTTAATACTAAATACTCACTAACCGTTGATATCTCCGGAACTAGTTGCAAATCTGACCAACTTGCTCACCTCGTTGAATGCATTTTCCCACCCCATTATCAAGCTCATCTTATTCTGAAAGATAAAGAAAACGCTCCATACATCTCGACCGTGGCCGTTAATTGCAGCGGCGGCGGCGGTGAACAGGGTCGCTAATTAGGGCGCGCTTTCATCTCCGCGCCTGATTGAGGTCGCGACGATACTGATATGCGCACGTATGGGCTTTTGTTTAGGTGGGGAAGAAGGGCCAGAAATTATGGCTACATTTTTTTTGCATTTATTTATTTATAACGAAACTAGCTGACCCGACAGACGTTGTCCTGTCTTAGCTATGAACTGTCAATAGTCGTTAAGGTTTCTGAAATTTTCTCATTTTCAGTGCAACTTTTTAATTTTTTTTCTTCCATAAGAACCTTCTCCTGACAATAAAAATACACAACAAAAAATGATTTAGCGAAATCTGTTAAAACGTTCACGAGTGATGCCGTGACCAAGGTAAATAGGGATTCATTTTTATACATGTAGATAATGTCGGAGGTTATCTCTTTAACTAAACACACGATTTCAAAAATTATTTCACTGAGAAAAGCTAACGGTATTGCCAAGTGTTATAGGCTAGATATTTTTTTTATCTCGGGATAAATGACGGCTCCCGGGGGACAGGCAGCGGGGACGAGGCCGCTGGCCTAGTAAAGAACTCGCTAATGTAGGACTAGGAAGTAATTATGTCAGCTAGGAATGGACCATAATGTATGTACCTACAGAATGCTTAGACGGATGGGCCTGAGTCGTCATGCAGTGAGAGCCACAAGACGCGGGTCGTCGCTGAGAGAGGAAAGAAACAGCGTGACTTGTGACGACTTAAAGGCATTTTTTAACGACTAGCTTCTGTCAGCGGCTTCGCCCGTGCTATTCCAGACTATAATCTATCTCTGTGCCAAATTTCATCCAGATCCGTTCAGCCGTTCTAGCGTGATTGAGTAACAAACATTCATACATCCATCTGTTCGTTCATCGATCATTCCAAACTTACACGTATAATATTAGTAGGATTATAGATGCTAAGTAGGATTGCTCCAAGAAGGAAACACACCAGGAAGATTGACAGGCTATGGAGGAGACCTTCGCCTAGCAGTGGAACATCATAGATTGAACAGTTTGCCAACGGACGACAGATGACAAATATACTGAACTTGCACTTCGTCCGCGACTTCGTCTGCGTGGATTTCAAAATTTGTAGCCTATGACACTCACAAATAACTTGGCTTTCTATCGGTAAAAGAATGTTCAAAATCGGTTCAGTAGATCCAGAGATTACCCCCTACAAACTCACAAACTACCTCTTTATAATATTAGTCTATATGAATGAGATCTATTCCCGCAGTAGCTTTTGTTACTAATTAATTTGATAACCAATCATGTCAACTGATATCATTTTGATATCAATTTACTGATAATAGATAAGAATATTGATTAACATTATTAAAAAACATTTTATGTTGCTATGTTGCTATGCCTAGGGGTAGCGGATAAATTCTGAAATTGAGTTACCGCACCCCTGGGCACTCAGGCAGGGAAGGAACAGGGGTTTTTTTTTGTGGGGGTGGGAAATCATCCAATGACTTCTCCCGCTCTGGGTGGAGCGGGAGGGCGTGTCAGACTCCTACTTGTAACAAGGCAAGGGTGTTAAAGCCTTGTTTATTTTTTTACCTCTATTCCAAAACGTTCTTTCCTACCTTTTTAATTAAAAATTAAAAATTACTGGTTTTCTCTGTCATGTCCCTGTTTTTATATTAAAAATCAGTTCTAATTCTGCAGCCGAGCTAGTATAAGCTCTTGATTATCATTTTTCGACTCTTCGACTGTTAGTTACCAGTTTCCAAGAGTTGTGCAATTATACAATATAATTACGTATCAAGTCACAGTGTATGTGTTTGTACTTTAATGAGTGCTTCTTATATTTATGCCTACTTTTGTAAGTAATAAAATATACGTGTTAACTTGTCGTGTGTGATTCCTTCATCCAATTCCTCATCTACCTACGGTCCTCCTACTCCTACGTCCTCATCTGCGTGTCACTCCTACGACCTCCTCTACGAGTCACCAATACTCCGGTCCTGCAACGTGACACCACCTTTCGTACCGTGACATACTGACTAAAACCCACCCCTGTTCCTTCCCTGCCTTAGTGCCCAGGGTTGCGGTAACTCATTTTCAGTATTTATCCGCTACCCCTAGGCATGCGTCAGCGCGTCTCTGGAACGCTAAGGGCACCTGAAGGAACAGGGGTGGGTTTTAGCCAGTAAGCATCTGCCACGGCCTCCCGCTCCACCCAGAGCGGGAGAAGTCATTGGATGATTTCCCCCTCCCCCCCCCCTCCCCAAAAAAGGCCTATTCAGTCCGATTTAACATTATATATATTTTGTTAATAATAATAAAAAATGTTTTCTATAGTCGCATTCCAAAAAAAATAATACACCATTACAATAGCAGGCCCCGACGTCGGCCTAAAAACCTAACCTTGACAAATAACTAAGAAAACAAAGGACTGGTGTTACCAAACCCATTACCCGGCCACGACCCTAGTCTTTATTCAAAAGAACACTTAGATATTTATTTTTAGCCGCAAGTAATGGCTATGAAGTATTTTTCTGATATGTTTATTAGTATTAGCCTGTGGGCTTGACGTAGGGTTGCCTACACTCAAAAATAGAATATTGTAATCTATTTTAAGGAGGTGTAGTTTATCTGTACTTCTATACTAATATTATAAGGAGGTAAAGTTTGTGAGGTTTTAGGGGGTAATCTCTGGATCTACTGAACCGATTTTGAAAATTCTTTTACCAATAGAAAGCCACGTTGTTTGTGAGTGTCATAAATTATAATTTTTTGAAATCCACGCGGACGAACTCGCGGGCGGAGTAATCTATAACTACCTACTAAGGTACGCTAAAATACTCATAATTGCTTAAATGGACTTTTTCGGCACAAAATTCGTAAAACGTGAAGTGGCGGAAAGAGGATCAGGGCTTCACAGAATTGTTAAAAAATGAGCTCCTAATCTATTACTTAGAATAAGTAATTCGGGGTTTGTTTTGATCGTTCATTCCTTGTAAAAACAACAAAAAAGTACGTGTTAAGTACGGCTTAAGGTACAAAAATACATATATTTTTAATTTATTTTAAAATAATTGGTAGGTACCCTAATTTATTAATCTGTAGTCTTTATTTATCCTTTCTGAAATCAAATAAAGGGGTACCTTTATATATTTCTTTTGAAAAAAGGTGACAACCCTAGCTTGTCTGTTTGTACTACTATACAAAATGGAACTGAATGGTGCTATTTTCGTGATGATTGCTTGTTTGTTAAATAAATTGAGATTGATCAGTTTCCGAGTGTTTTGTTTTGTTACGTGTACAGTGTTTGGGAGGACAGGCGTTTTGGCGCCACGATTTGTTTTTAAACTGTCGAAAATGTTTAGGATTGGATGGTAAAATTCTGAATGTAGGTTTCTGAATGGTATCTCGAAAGTATACCAAAGAGCGCTGTAGTTCTTGTTGAAGCTCTGTCCATTCAGAGGCGAATTCCGCGTGGAATGCTGGTCGAAATTCGCTGTCACCAGATGGTGTTGACTGACTTGGTCGTCCTAAGATCACGCGCTTCTTTAATACAAGAGACACGGGCATCACATCCCTCGCTGGAATCGCGTCAGGGTGACCAGAGCTTTATGGTTTAATAAAATATAATTTATTTTATTGATACTAGCCGATTTTTCGGCCAAAGCGAGCACATTCCTTGGCTCCTCATGGTGGTTCCGAACTCAGATTCGCTGCTCTGTTATGTGCCTTTATGTGACTTGCATATCCAACTTTGGCCCGAAAAACTTCGAGCGCAGAGCGGTTATGTTAGAACACCGTTGACGTTCTGATAAATGATAGCTGTTGGTGGTTATTAATTATTATTATTAATTTATTATACATAAAACAACAAGTATTATAATAAAAAAAGTATACTAAAATATAAATAATTAAATGATCTTTAAAATGGTGAAAGTTTCATAAAAATACGCTTTATAGTTTTTGCGTGATTCTCAATTTTTTATCCGCGTTAAACATAACTTTACAAATTAATTACACTGTTATATAAATATAATTTGAAATATTCACATATCAAATAACGAAGGAAATTGTATCGAGTAACATATATTTTTTTCAAAGAAATACAAGTCGTTTAGACATGATGCTCAATTAAAAATCATTAGAAGTCGTATAACTGCGCCTTAATGGGGACATATACTGGTACTGTCAACTGTGACTACTCAGCTCTACTGGTACCAAATTGACACAGTCCGTCTCACTCCACGTCACACAACCCTTTTGTATTCGATTCAAATTGCAGCCATGGCCCAACTATTTACACAGATTTAGGGTTCAGAAGAAGGGTAGAAGTGACACGCTTAGTATTTAGGGTGTTGTGCAAAAGCTTTAAATGATTCATTACATCCTGTAGCAAAATAAATTGCTGGCATTGATCTAGCAAGTTACACGTACCGACCGACAACACAACACCCACTTTTTCATTTTCATAATTATCAAGTCTGTCTTCATAATGTCAGTCCGTATAGCGGGAAACGATTCCCTACTTCACTTTCTCCAACCAAGGATTGCGCCTACTCATTCTACTCGTATTTAGGGTGTTGTGCAAAAGCTTTAAATGATTAATTACATCCTGTAGCAAAATAACTTGCTGGCATTGATCTAGCAAGTTACACGTATCGACAACACAACACCCACTTTTTCATTTTCATAATTATCAAGTCTGTCTTCATAATGTCAGTCCGTCTAGCGGCAAACGATTCCCTACTTCACTTTCTCCAACCAAGGATTGCGCCTACTCACTCTATATTTTTTTGTCAGCTTGAGCGGAGTTATATCTATCCAGCCAGACAAGTTTCCCCAGTAATAACAGCTTCGAGTTGACTCTTTGTGTGTGTATGTATGTTTGTATGTTTATTTTTTTGATAGAATAGAATAGACATTTATTTTGCAAATATGGGTAATACACAATAGATGTTTAGATAAATTAAAGCACAGCTATATTTCACCATTCGGCATGCAAACATTTATAATATAAAATTAACAAGATTAATTGATTATTAATAGGATTATTTGCAAGATTGATTATTAATACAATATCCATTATTATAAAGATTATTGTCAAAATTATTAACAAGACGAAATAATCCAAACAAAATAAAATAAAATTATTCACAATATTATCCAAAAGGCCAGAGCAATTCAGCAATTTTTTTTCTCTAATAAAAACTCAGTTACACTGTGGTACGTTTTATCCATTAAAAATTTACGCAGTCTACTTTTAAACAACACTGTTGGTAAGTCTTTCCAACTACCTGGTAACTTATTGTAAATAATTGGGGCCATACAATAAACACTTCTGCGCATAAAAAATGTTCGACACGGTAATACTACCCACGCCGCCCCCTACGGTTACTAGTTCATCAGTCCGGCAGTCACCTCGTGATCGAGACACATTTAAAATCAATTGTGTCTGCTAATTTGGACGCGCAAAGGGCTATAGCCCAAACGGCCAGAAGGACTACATAAAATAAAAAAAAATAAAAAAAATGGCGGCTGCCGTTAGGTGTCAGTAAGTGTTGTCGGTTTTTTCTTTGTCACATGGTCATGTGGGATATCAAAATAAAGGGAATAAAAAAGATATCTACCTATATGCCTTGCTGAAATCATCATTCTACCATCTAGTTGTCACATCTAGTATAATCTCTCTATACGCAAGAGGTCCGTTTAATTAAGCAAGCCCCAAACCTCGGTGTCGTTATGTTTGAACAATGTTACCGTTCTGTTGCTTATTAACTTTGCAGGGACAAGCGAGGAGATGGCATTAGGAGTTAGGACAGATGTGGTTCTCCTCCACTCAAACATAACTACAACTGGTTGTTATGTTTGAGTGGAGGACTCGTACAAATTATAGGTAGGTATAATGTTATGTGTTTAGGCAAAGGCAAGTTACTCACCGAAATATTGCAGGTTTTCAGGAGTTTTATTGTTTATTAAGTACTCACTTATTTCCGTGGAAGTTGGGTAGGCCGGGGTAGCAGGTATGTGGGACGCTACATGTGTCGATAGTCTTGCGCCATCTCATCTTCTTAGTCCGTCGTGCTGTGCCGGTGCTTGCTGCTGCGGCTGCAGAGAACTTCAAGCGGCGGAAATGTAACAGCCTCGTCGGTAGCAACATTTTCGCGCCGTTGGGGGTTGAAACCCTTGGGCTGTGGGATCCAAGTGCTCATTTAGTATTTTAAGATCTATCTAAATGCCTTGTTGACACTTCGCGTGTCCCAAGGGCTGGATTTTTCCTCGGCCAGAGGTTAAGCATTGCCTTAAAACGTGGCAATGCCGCCAGTCTCTTGGGCATACTTCCAGGAGACAGCGATGCGGAGGAATTTTTTGACGCCAGATTATAAGTATTATTTTAGTTGGGAGTTTTTGTTTTCATTACAGTTAGTTAAGTATTTTATAAGTTTTTATATAAAGATTGAAATTAAAACTTCTTAATCTCATTAGTTTTTCCTCCTTCTTACTCAATAGCGAGAATCTATTAATATGTCTTGCCATACCACGGTGCCATTAAACTGCTTGGATATTTTTTTTACTATTTATAGGCTCGCGTCGACCACCATCTCACCTGATGATAACCAATCACGTGGTCGACGTTGGAGCACGCTTACCCAGAAGTAACCTAATTACTCTTGACTTAAAGAAAAATCGAATACTTTCGCCTTTGACGGGGCCCATCGTGGCCGGTGCGTGCATGGGTAGCGTGCAAGGGGTAGCGGATAAATTCTGAAAATGAGTTACCGCACCCCTGAGCACTCAGGCAGGGAAGGAACAGGGGTGGGTTTTAGTCAGTAAGAGTCTGACACGCACCCCCGCTCCACTTGGATGATTTCCCCCCCCCCCCCCCCCAAAAAAAAAACGCCTTATTAGATACACTTTTTTTTTGGGGGGTGGGAAATCATCCTATGACTTCTTCCTCTCTAGGGTGGAGCGGAAGGGTGTGTCAGACTCTTACTGACTAAAACCCACCCCTGTTCCTCCCTGCCCTGAATGCCCAGGGGCGAGGTAACTCTATCGAATTTATCCTCAACCCCCGGGCAGGCATCGGCCATGACGGGCCCTGTCCTTTTTGCTGACAACTCTTTGAGGCGCGCGTGGAACACTACGCGCCGTCGACTCTCGGGCCTGGTGCTGATCGGGCGGCGAGTTACCCACTACTCGCCGTCCGCAGGCCCGGGTCTACGGTGGCCGGAGATCATCTCGCGGCGCCGGAAGCCCCTGGCGTCTCCGGCGGCGGCTGCTGCTGAGGGCGTGAGGGCGACTCTGTTGCTGAATCTGGATCACCCATGCCGCCTCCCTCTTTGCGAGCATTACTGCTTCGCAGAAGGAGGAGACGGTTTCCCATTCCCTCTCGCTCCGTACCATAAGCCTGAGCCAGGGCACCACACTATCCATCGCACTAAGACTTCAGTCTGTATTTTCAAAGCTGTAGGAATAAGTAAACAATTATTATATAAGTGTACAGATAATAAATACATAATAGGTCCGCAGAAAAAATGACGAAGGAACGGTCTTCATAAGTGCTTTCGTGTCTAAACGTTATAAAAAAATAACTTACGACGTCCTAAAAATACAAGGTTTTTACTCACAATATTCCAGACACTTCTGCGTAAAATTGCTATTATAATAAAAGTTCTTTGTTCTAGGATTTTTCCTAATTTTGTTTCTTTTTCTTTGCAGGTATGTACTGACTTCATTAAAGAAAAAGCTTGGCATAAATTGCGGCCTTTTTTGAGGATAGTAAGTTGTATGTATAATTTCATCTACCTATTCTTTTTCCAACTATGTTGGGCTCGGCTTCAAGGCTAACCGGAAGCAGCTGTTTGCTATAAAGAACCTGAAATGGATATTAAATAATATAAAAAAACAACTTTCAGATTAGTTTACGATATATTTTACTCTCAAATCAATTAATTACAAAAATAATCGAATAATCGCGAATGTTTTATTCTGGTGGTCGCCACTTTCAATTGTAGCTTTCAGGGTGGCAGTGGTTGGGGACAGAGAGACAAGCTTGTCCCAAAAAAAAAATCGTTGCTTTAAAGATACACTCGTTAGGCTGTTAAGCGCAGCCGTGGGGAGTAGGTACTGGAATGGTGTACGTAAAAAGTACCTACTGGTGAGAAACGTTTTTTCCTTTTTGTAATAACGAAATGCTTTTAGTTCGATACTATTCCGACTATTCTTCTTTATCTCTGGATGCCGTGTTTTGAAGCAAAGCGGGGAAAATAAGGAACTCGCATAGGTCTAAAATAATTTAAATTAAAGCTACAATTTGTGTTAAAACGAAGTAACATAATGTAGAACAGGTTATTAATCATGAAAAAATTATCTACAATTTGTGACATCACACATATAGGTCATTTTAATTGTCCATGGCATAATTGCCACCAATATTAATAAATTAATAAATATTTATAATTATTTTATATTATTATTATAATAATATATTTAATTGACCATAATTTTCTCGTTCCACACAATAGAACCTTATCAAAGAAACAGCGCTAACGAAATATAAAATAACCTAGTCACGTCTTAAAAGCTAAACAAATTCGCTTCCCAAAAACACTGGCCCAAAGACCTAAATACACAAAACTGAAACTACCCTCCCCAACTTATCTTGGCAGGTGATAAATAAATATTATCTCAACTAACTACCTTACCTATCTGTTACAATGAGAATTAAACCCTTGACAGTTTACCTTAAAATAATCCTTATTATTCCTTAAGGGGACTGAAACTAGAGGAACGATTAAGGTGCGTTTCCACTGAAGGGGAGATGAGCGGAGCGGAAACGTATCATCATCATCATCATCAGCCTTTTAATGCCCGACTGCTGGGGCACAGCCCTCCTCTCTGTGAGAGGGTGTGGGCCGTAGTCCACCACGCGGGCCCAGTGCGGATTGGTGGATGTCACATGTCTTCGAATTTTTGGTTCTAGGACTTGCCGGTTTCCTCACAATGTTTTCCTTCACCGTTTTCAGAGCAGTGGTGATGAAATAATTTACACAAAGTAAAGCGCCTGTCAAGGTTTGAACTCACGACCTACAACTTATAAGTCGCGGCCGAACCACTGTGCCACCACTTCTCTCTCGAACGAGACAAAGTATGAATTTCAACCAATGTGATTGGACAATTTCTTTACGCCTCAGGTCTGTTCTGTTCGGCTCCACCAGTCTTCGCTTCTACTTTGTTGACTATCATTTATTGAAGAGTTCCATTGGCTATCTCCAAAGTTGTTCATCAGATCACCAAATTTAAATGGGACCACTTGGGAAGTATACCTTATCAAACACAAAAGATTTTTTTCAAAACGATCCAGACGTCTTCGAGTGTCGGGGAACGTATACATAAAAAATAAAATCTTCCGACGAATTGTTAACCTCTGAAGTTCGGTTAAAAAGCATCTCTTCAAAACACCCATTATCATTCAGTAATTCTAGCTTCACTTAAAGCGACATCACCTAATATCCTCAAACTCTAAGGAAATGGCAAACCACCCAAATGATTTTGCAACCAATTTGTCGTTTGTCAGCGACAAGCGACATTTAC
The DNA here is from genome assembly GCA_951329385.1 of Polia nebulosa. Classification (NCBI taxonomy): domain Eukaryota; kingdom Metazoa; phylum Arthropoda; class Insecta; order Lepidoptera; family Noctuidae; genus Polia; species Polia nebulosa. The sequence goes on from OX589612.1 coordinate 19,072,029, forward strand.
ACAAGGGATTCTAAAATTGTGGTCCCGTTACATTTGTTCGTTCGCTTTATCATTTAATATTTTTTGTTTTATCGTGAATTTGCCTGATGTTATTCCCGTGGGATATTATTTTGAAGTAGCCAGGGGAATGCCCAAATTGGGTTGTGTTAAGGAGTGTACTAAATACAAATTGTGTGTTAAATTTGGTATTTTAAGGCTGTGTTGTTTGAAAAGGTAAAATGAAAATAATGGTAAATGCAGTCCATTTCTATTAAATTAAGACTAGCAACATAATTATGAAAACTTCGTATTTTAACACACTGTTAATAGTTTCACCTGTAACTAACTGACTATGTAAATAATTCTAAGAAGTTAAAGACCCACTTCCCGGTTTCCGATTAACCTGAAATTTAGCGCAAATGTTTCGTTTGGATGACAATGCATGCTTAGGTATGTGAGAGAGAGACAAATGAGATTATCAGCCTATGTACACTGCTCGCCAAAGTTCTTGGCCGCTCTGAAGTTCGCTACAATGGCTGCGCAGTAGTAAATCTCATACAAAAACAGCATCGCGCGCATCGGAAATTCAACTTCAGGGCAGCCAAGAAGTTTGGCGAGAACTGTATGTATGTTTGTTCCTTTGTGGCGCTTTACGAGATCAAACGCGTGGGCCGATTTTGATCATTCTTACGTCAATTGATTCGTCTTAATCTTGCGAGTGCTAATAAAGACATGACAGTAATCAAAATACAATACGGCGACGACCAGAAAGCATTATGTGAAAAAGAAATAAATGAAATTCGACGTACTATAATTAAGTGGGATATCAAAAGAAAGGGTTCGAGGAGGCGATTCCAAAAATATAACTCACTAAAATCTAAAATGTGTAAAATAAAAATAATTGAATATTTTCAAAAAACCCAACTATAAAAAATAACAAAAAAGTGCCAAACAAGTCACTTTTCAAGCAGTCTGATGCAGTTGGTGCTATGAAATCAATAATTGAACTAAAATAACTGCCACCAACTGCATCGGCGCTTGAAAAGTGACTTGTTTGGAACATTTTTGTTGTTTTTACAGTCGGGTTTTTTGAAAATATTAAATTTTTCCGTGCTTATTTTTTCGTTCCGATACAGCTGAGAAAACTGCCGCGTCGAAACTAGGTCGTACCTTCCACACATCTGTGTAAACCAGCCCTTAACAGCCGGGACCATTAAGGTGATATAATATTACAATTGTCGCAAATTAAACGTTCGTTATCACTGTAGTTACGATATTATCGCATTATTTATAACCTCGTTACGTTAGTTATTTTGATAATTTAACTGGCTCATAAATTGTGGAGTTTCCGAGAAGATGTTTGTAGGAAATGTGTGTTTTTGAGTGAATTACGGTTATTTACTCTGTGGTTGAAGTTGGATCTCTTAATTCATTAAACTAGACGTTTATAAGCGCTTAATAAATTTGGGTTGTCTTTGTAATAGGTACAATTTGCACCCGCCCTAGTCGGTCATTTCTCCATACAAACGTAGTATGGCGATTACTTTACTATTTTATGGTGTAATAACAAAACAAAAAATTATATAAAAGAAAGAAAGAAAGAAACATTGTTTATTCTGCACAAATACAACTCTCATTACAGAAAAACATATTAATAATATAAACATACAAGAATGTTAAAAGCCCCGTATTCACTGAATGTAAGTCTTCTGTTCATTGCCTCATGTCAGGGTCCGCCAACAACCAAAGACAATACACATTGCGTAATATATCAATTTATTTCGCCGTTAACTAACCCTGTAAGGAGACACAAAACGAAAAAAAAAAAATGGGAGTTATGAGATAGTTCGACATCGTTGGACACGATTTCGCGCTATTTGTGAAATAAATGAAATGACGAAATACATTTATATCATTTTTGTTTTGTTATTACACCATCAAGTAGTAAAGAAATCGCCATACTACATTTGTATGGAAGAATGACCGACTAGGACATCCTTAAGAAACAGATGCTACTGAATTCCAGCTTTGTACTTTGGCTTATTTACCATATTACTGCAAATACAACTTGTCAAAATAGGGTTTTATAGACGGTATGTGGGTACGGTGCTCAGTTGACATCAATTTGATAGGCACATCACTACATTGCTGCTTTGTGTAGCAATGTAGATATAGAAATCATAATAAAACTCACATGAATCGTCTGAGGGTGTTTTATTCTTCTCTTTGTACATTTATGGTACACGTCCGCATTTGAGGTTGTCCTGGAGCGAATAGGCCGAGTCAAAACTACCGCGTCCCCGATCGTCATCTCCGGATGGCAGTTGTTCAAAACTAATGTTACCAGAGTAAGGAATAAAATGTACCACTAGTCGATTAAAAGTTTCAACGAATTAATAATATTTAAAAAAAAACCTAACATTTGCTTGGTGGACATCGATTATAATAGGCACTACGTAGTAGGTACATATTTGTACGTCAAAGCAGCAATGTACTGCATAGTGCCTATCAAATTGATGTCAACTGAATTAGCGAATACACCTAATGGACAGGGGCACCGCACCCACATTGAGTATCTGACGGGTTTATAAAACCCCATTTTGACAAGTTGTTGTGACGCGAATACACCTGCAGAACATGGCACACATTCTGGAAGGCCCCAAGTTACAATACTTAATGAACTTAAACCTAATGAACGCTACTGACGCTGCAATTAATGTGGCCCAGAAGCTGGCCTAAAGCATTAAAAAAGTTGCGAAAACATCAATCAGAAATAAGAAGACCATATTGCATAATGTCGCCTGAAACTTTGTTACCCTTTTCTCCAACGTAGGTGAAAAATTAAATAAAAACGGTGTCTTAAAATGGAGCTAAAATACTTGTTAGCAGCCATCCTTGAACCTACGAATCTAAAAGATGCGATTTTCAATCCCCGTACAAAAAAATATGCTTAGTGCACTCATTTTCCATATCAATGTCAAATCTCACACCTTTGTGCGCACAATTTGCAGATTCCCATTCCGAAGTAATCTAAAAACTGCTGTTTGCTATTTTTCCTTTCCTCTTTCGCGTAGCATATCGGTCATTTAGTCATCGACCTAATATACGATATTACAAACCCTTCAAATAATAAAATAAGTCATGATGACAAAGGCCTCATCATTTCTGATCAGCCACATAAAGAGTCCACAAAGGCGGCCAAATCGGACTATCTGATAATCTTATTTTTTTTTGTTCGCTGAATGAAATCCGTTCGGCTCTAGCTGTATCAGCTATCTCGGCATGCGGACATTATATAAAAGAGACAGAAGGCTCACTTTATCCCACTCTTAGCTTGTAACGGTCATGGTAACTGGAAGTGTAACATTTTTTAACCGCCTCACACTAGGAATTACTCCTGTATCGTGGGTGCATTCACAAACATGTAAACTCACATACACAAGACACCCAAACCTGGAATAAATATTTGTGGGCCATACAAAATATTGGAATCGAACCCGCGACACGCAGTGCAGCAGCCGAACGCACAACCACTGCGCCAACCGCGTCGTCAATAGCTCACACGACAAAGTCACTAGTACAATGGCAATCGTTCAAGAGGTGTAAGTACTTTTGAATATGAAAAACTTTAACAATGGGAAACATCTGATTTCGTAAAAAAAGCCTGTGTTTTCTATCGGTTGCATTTTGGGCAGTGTGCGTAGGAATTGCATAGTTTAATTCCGCCAAGCCCATTCCATCATCGGACCACAACACATATACAGCGACGCGCCACCGGTACATGGTGGACATCCCACCATGTACCGGTGGCCCCAACACATTAAGGTGCTATTAGCTGCCAACGACCTTGAGCGGTTAGCTTGCGTGTTCTACGCCGAGCTCACGTAACGCGTCGTATGTCCACCCAGTAATAGGACTCGCCCATCAAGGAGCGCTGTCCGAAATTACACGCATTATTAATTTATTACACATAAAACAACAGGTATTAAACTAAAACACTGAGAATAAATTGTAATTAATTAAATAACCTTTAAAATGGTGAAGGTTTCATAAAAATACGTTTTATAGTGTTTGCGTGATTCTCAATTTTTTATCCGCGTTAGACATAACTTTACAAATTAATTACACTATGGTATAAAAATATAATTTCTAACATTCTCAGATCAAATTACGACGGAAATTGTGTAGAGTAACATATATTTTTTTCAAAGAAATAATACTAGTCGTTTAGACGTGATGTTCAATTAAAAACCATTAAAAGTCGTATAACTGCGCCATCATTGTGCGTTGTGCGTGAGTCAATTGAGAGGCTCGTTGAGTCGAAACTCCAAAGTCTAGAACATAGACGCCGAGTTGCTAGCCTGTCGGTTTTCTATCGGTTACATTTTGGGGAGTGTGCGACGGAATTGCATAATTTGATTCCACCAAGCCCGTTTCATTAACGGACCACAAGACGTACGGCGAAGTGCCACCGGTTCATGGTGGACATCCCATCCATACGCACAAAGCGTTTTGAGAAAACATTCATTGCGCGTACAGCTAAGGAGTGGAATTCCTCCTAGAGTCTGTGTTTCCTGATAGCTACAACCTGGGAGTCTTTAAGTCAAGAGTGAATAAGTAACTTCTAGGCAAGCGTGCTCCATCTTCAACCATATCATCGCTTACAATCAGGTGAGATAGTGGTCAAACGCAAGTCTATCAATGATAAAAAAATATACCGTCAAACCGAAAAGAAGAAGAATCTAAGTTTAAAGCCAAAGTATGTAGTCCTCCTGCCCAGGGATTGTGGATAAATTCGAAACAGAGTTACCGCGCCCCTGGGCATTCAGGGCAGGAAAGGAACAGGGGTGGGGTTTAGTCAGTAAGAGTCTGACACGCCCTCCCGCTCAACCCTAGAGCAGGAGATATTATTGGATGATTTCACACCCCACAAAAAAAAAGTATGTAGTCCTGATCCTAGTCGGAACATCGGATGTACTCGTAGTTCTTTCGTTTCGCATAGTAATGCATATTGGTCCTTCTGTTCATTCCTTTCTGTTCATCCCTTTTGTAACACGATTGAGTTACGCGTCCACTAGCCGATACAGATCCGTTTTGTGTAACCTTGTGCTTGTTAAATGGAAGGAATTCTTTGGACATCGAGAAAAGTGTTCTCCCCTGGCTTGTTTTCTAAAGTGTGAAATGTGCAAATTGCTAAATATCGATGGTACTTGCAACTCCAACGTCACTGTCGTAGAGTTTGAAATAGATTACGTTTTTTTGGTGTACTATGTTTTAAAAACGGTTTCAACACTACTGTCATATGATGACCGTGTCATAGCGGAAACAAATTGTATGAAAGGAAGGTGGTATTGTGACGTCAAAGTTTGTCACAATTCATGTTGTTTTTTCTGCTCTTTTTATATTAAATTGTTCATAAAGCTAAGCAAAGATAGGGAATCTCAGAAGAAACACTAATGATATCCGCACTTTACCTCACTATGACGCTAGTGGCGACAACGCATCCATTCGCGTCACCAACAAAATGTAGGTATCTAAGGCCCTATGTCTTAGACTGCTTCAAACTTAGCGTGTGGGAATTCCACCAACTTCCGAACTAACAAGAAGGTTACATACAACCCTAAAATTATTCACACAGCTTCCAACACTTATAAAAATCATTAAATGGGCAAAATTATTATTCACACAACTTCCATACACATATAAAAATCATTAAATGGGCAAAATTATTGTCGACTTGACTGTACCTGCTCGCAGTTGCACTCGCAGCTAACTTCGCACACGCCATTAAGTGTGACGAATACTATAGTAACATCATAAAAAGTAGTCGTCCAACTAATTGCAGCGACTAAATTTCTAGTCCCAAATTGAGTGTTACCCAGACAGGTCCCGGGCCTGCGGACGGCGAGTAGTGGGTAACTCGCCGCCCGATCAGCACCAGGCCCGAGAGTCGACGGCGCGTAGTGTTCCACGCGCGCCTCAAAGAGTTGTCAGCAAACACGACGGGGCCCGTCGCCGCGTCGTGGCCGATGCCTGCCCGGGGGTGGAGGATAAATTCGAAAGAGTTACCTCGCCCCTAGGAATTCAGGGCAGGAAGGAAGAGGGGTGGGTTTTAGTCTGTAAGAGTCTGACACGCCCTTCCGCTCCACCCTAGAGCGGAAGAAGTCATAGGATGATTTCCCACCCCCCAAAAAATAAAAACCCAGACAGGTGCATTTCAAAAACATAACCAACACTAGGTTCTGGTCCTAAAAAAATCTAATAAGTCTTTTTTTTATTGTTGATAGGCACGCGTTTGACACTGTCTCACCTGATGGTAAGCGATGATGTGGTCGAAGATGGAGCACGCTTGCCTAGAAGTAACCCATTCAGTCTTGACTTAAAGACTCCCAGGTTGTAGCTAACAGGAAACACAGACTCCGGTAGGGAATTCCACTCTCTAGCTGTACGCGCAATGAATGTTCTCTCAAAACGCTTTGTGCGTATGGATGGGATGTCCACCATGAACCGGTGGCACTTCGCCGTACGTCTTGTGGTCCGTTAATGAAACGGGCTTGGTGGAATCAAATTATGCAATTACGTCGCACAGTCCCCAAAATGTACCTAACCGATAGAAAACCGACAGGCTAGCAACTCGGCGTCTATGTTCAAGACTTTGGAGTTTCCACTCAACGAGCCTCTCAATTGACTCAAAGGCATCAAGCTTGGAGTCTCTGTTATATTACCAAAAACATTGGACACGTATTTTTTTTTTTGGTCACGTAAACCAAAAATGAGGACGATACAGTGCGTTGAAATTTTGCGTGACGTCATATCTTTTATCGTGTTCAATACACTTTGTAATGATAAGTGACGTAACGAGCCCCCACTCCTGAACTTTGATGCGTTTTATCTTTGTCATTTTTTATTGGTTTGGTAAAGCAAAAAATACACGTGTCCAATATTTTTTGATAATCTAACTTACGGACAAAAAGAATTATTATTTTTAAATACAGGACAAGTCCCTTTTTTATTTTTTTTTCTGGGTTTGGAAATCATCCTATTACTTCTTCTCTGGCTGGAGCCAGGACAAGACCCTAATTGCCAATTTTAAGCACATAACACTAACATGACCAAACACGCTTCCAAATCACCCTTTATCACGCAACATGATAATTTTATAATCCACCTTTAGCACTAAGAACATGCGTAAACCGTATCCCATACAAACATGTATCCAATAACCGTATTTTCAGAAGACCGTAACAACAAACATCGTAACCGTTTAAAAACGTTTAATCACAATCTTGAGACACAAGATAACCGTAACGACGGTCGTAATCGGAAACAGTATTAACAAGGAAATGGTATTTACTTGGGTGGAGTTACGGTTATGTTATTTGTATGTAGTTAGCATGTTTCGGGCCTATATGGCTGGAGTTTTAAGATAACTAACTATACTCGTATGTAAAGCTTCAGCCAGCAGCATCGCCCGCGTGGTATTAGTACATCCCTCAATATAAATTATATGCTGTACTATTCCAGACTACAATCTATATCTGTGCCAATTTTCATCCAAATCCGTTCAGCCATTCTGGTGTGATTCAGTAACTATCATATCAATCATCCATCCATCCGAACTTTTATATTTATAATATTACTAGCGACCCGCCCCAGCTTCGCTCGGGTACAAATTATACATATAAACCTTCCTCTTCAATCACTCCATCTATTAAAAAAACCGCATCAAAATCCGTTGCGTAGTTTTAAAGATTTAAGCATACATAGGGATATAGGGACAGAGAAAGCGACTTTGTTTTATACTATGTAGTGATTAGGATTTTCAACGCTTTCATTTCTGTTTGTCCTGGTATCTGAAAGCTTGATGATGCTTTTGATTATGGAAATCTCATATTAGCTTTTCTGATCGACAGACCTATGTAATTAAGCCAATTAAATACTACAAGGCATTTGGAAAAGGAATTGGAGGGAGTCAGGCCTTTGCTAGTTCCTAAAAAAAGATTTGACAAGACAATATCCCAATATGCATGAAAAAATATCTCATAGCTAACCATTTTATTGATAAATATACAAAAATGGCATACTTACAGTAAAAACAGAATCAAAATTGATCGAAAAACAAACGAGATACAATAACAAAAACAAATATAATAACTGTATGGGCGTCATAACCTTTGACGTCTCGCGTCGGCACGTCGGACTTCTCTTTGTAATATCAACTTTAAATGATGCGATAGGCGGTAGCGACTTCTCGCGCCCGGCCCTGGTTCAGGCTATGGTACGGGGCGAGAGGGAATGGGATGCAGTCTCCGCCTTCTGCGAAGCAGTAATGCTCGCGAAGGCGGAGGCGGGACGTGTGAGGGAAGCTCAACGGAGTGGCCCTCACACCCGCGGCCGCTACCGCCGCAGGAGAAGTACTGGGCGTAGGACATCGATAGACGATCTCCGGCCACCGTAGACCCGGGCCTGCGGACGGCGAGTAGGAGGGTAGCTCGCTATCCGATCAGCACCAGGCCCGTGAGTCGACGGTGCGTAGTGTTCCACTCGCGCCTCAAAGAGATGTTTATCTGCCACCACTGATGGGGCCCATGCGTGGCCGGTGCCTGCATGCCTAGGGGTAGCGGATAAATTCTTAACAGAGTTACCACTCCCCTGGGCACTCAGGCAGGGATGGATCAGGGGTGAGTTGTAGTTAGTAAGAGTCTGACACACCCTCCCGCTCCACCCTAGATCAGGAGATATCATTGAATGATTTCCCACAACGCCGAAAAAAAAAAGCTATTGAATGTTGGCTCGCGGGAGTGTTCGAATGAGTCATCATGGTCCTGGAACGCAAATGGCAAATCAAGGAACACTGGTGGGTTTTATTCAGAGTCTGACACGCCCTCCCGCTGAATGCCCATGGATAGAGCCCAGTAAGATAGATGTTACACGGAAAAAAGTGTCGTTTTAGAAACCTGCCTATCTAAATCATACTTGGCTTAGTCACTCATGTGATAAGAACCAAATCAAAAGTATTCTATACTGTATGCATTTTCCTATATCTGATTATTCCACATTCTTCATTGTATCACTATTCAGACTTATCAAATCTCGCTAAACTCCACTAGACAAGTCTTATCTAAATAACTCTAGAGTTCAATAAAAACTGTCAATAAAAGTTTGCAGATGCAAATCTTCGGTAAACGTTTTATTGGGACCGCGCTCTTCAACCCGGCAATAAATGATAACGTGCTGCTCCTTACACGAAACGTAACGATCACGATACGATAGGATAGCATTCGTGTTTTATGAACAACTTTATTTTTAGTCTTTGTCACTTCTCTCTTTCTCTCTCTCTCTTTGCCTAGACGTATCCCATTATTTGGGGTCGACTCTCTTCGCCAGACGTGTCTGTGCTTGGTCGTCAAAACATCCAAATAGCCTTCCTTTAGACATCCTGGTAAGAGGGGTTCTTCCACGGGTTTTTCGGACCGGTGTCGATGCTCAAGTGAGGGTTCTTTGGGTCTTCTCATCACGTGCCTTGAGAGATTTTGTTGGGTTGGACGGATCTTAAAACTTCCACGGATATGTTTGTTTCTTACTCTATCAAGCAGAGTGGGCCTCCTGCCCACCTCAACATCTTACACTATATTTGTCACAACTGTTGGTTTAAAAACTAATGTTTAAGTAAAAACCTGTATGTTTCCTAGGTTGGACAAGAAGTTCTATTCTCACTCGTTTCAGAGCATTACCTAGTATTTTTCACCCTGAGATTAGCGACATGTCTGTGGAATATACGCGACTTTAAAACCGAAATTAAGTCACGAGATTGGCGGAGAAAACAGGTTAGCACGGATAATTTCTGTAGATTAATACGTAGGTTTGTATTACTAAAATCGTCAAGTATAAAATGGCATAACATAACCCTTACACAGTCTTATCAGTAAACAAAGGTCTGAACGCACACGCGATCGTGAACCCCACCATACCATAGGGTTGCCATTCTTGAATATATTAAATTCTAACATTTTTCCTTACACTGTAGTGTTTTTGTTATCTTCGCGCTGACTCCCTAGAGGTATAGCCGGAAAGAAGGTGTTGTGTTTGTTTAACTAAAGTTTAGTTTTCTGTAGTTTTGGAGGCAGTTTTGAAGGGCTGTGAGTGTTATTTATGACAGGTGTTATGAATTTTATTTGGGAGTTGTCAACTATGTTTGATTCTGTACTTAACTAAATTCTTAAAAAAAACCGGCCAAGTCCGATTCGGACTCGCGCATGAAAGGTTCCGTACCATCGTACAAGATTATACTCGTCTACTCGTTGCCGTTATTAAGATCGAGCAAAAAAAAACTAAAAATAAACACGTTTCTAGTAGGGAAATTCTCTCCTCTTTAATTTTCAATTTTTTTTAAATTTTTTAATTTGTTGTTATAGCGGCAACAGAAATATAAATTCTGCGAAAATTTCAAATGCCTACCTGTTACGGATCACGAGATACAGCTCGCTGACAGACACACGGACAGCGGAAGCTTAGTTATAATAGGGTCCCGCTGGTTAACATTCGGGTACGTAACTCTAAAAACTAGTTATGTATTCATTGTATCTAACTATCAATGCAACCTTATCCAGCTGTCTATTCTATCATGGACATACTACAAGTTTGTATATGTGTCTTCTGGGTAAGCTCGCTCCATCGTCGACTTTGTCTCTCTCACCTCTGACCTAGACTAGAGTCAAGAGCAAACTCATCTATAATAACAAAAAATAGCCGACAAAATGTCTGCACCATAAGTCATTGCGTATTTCAGCGAAAACTATCAATAGGACCCAAATTGAAAACAATCCATAAATCATTTTCAATACAACCAATTGCCCAAAATGGCCACTTCATAAAAACAAATACTCAATTAAACCACGCAGAATGCTCACACAATTATAATAATAACCCAACTTAATATCACTATCAAATTACTGAGAATACCGGACATTATGAAAGCTTAATAAAGCCAAATAGTTTCCACCGCGAATAAAACCGCAGTTAATGGAACAGTCTAGCCTTTTGGTTGTACGCAAATTTTAAATCAAATTATGGCAAGCGAGGCCGTGTGATGTAGTTATAGTATAGTCCTTGCTCTCGAGCGTGTGTAACGTGACTTTTATGAAGTTGTTTTAAGGTATAAACTGCAACGATTGACACGTACCCCTCTTAATTTGCAACGACTATATCACAATGACATTTTGTCCGGAAAAAGTGGTTCGGACCTGACGTAATCGGTTTAAACCGGTTTTACTTTTCGGTTTTAGGACAATATAGTTTGGCGGTTTAACTCGATTGTGGGTGGTGAAAGCGATGTTCTCGGGAATAATGCTTTTGACGGATTTGTGTGTGCGAAAATTGTATGGAGAGTTATAAAATTGAATTTGTTTCCTGTTTCGGCTAGAATATTGGGGTTAAAAAATGTGAAGTGTTTTTCCATTTGGATTTTCTCAGTAGCAGCCCGGAGACACAGAATCAACCAAAGGTTGGCTGGTAGAAAATCCACAAGGCATTAAGTCCGTGTTTGTACTTTGCATGAAGAAAAAATTAATGTAATTTACCTTATGTGGTTCAATTAAAGTGAACTGGACACCTCTGCCTACCCTTTTGTAGAATACACGCTTGATGTTATAAAACATGTTCCTTATAAAATGTAAAATCCTTGAGTTGAGAATATGAAGAGTTTGAAGAGAGAGAGAGAGAGAGAGAGAAGAGAGAGAGAGAGAGAGAGAGAGAGAGAAGAGAGAGAGAGAGAGAGAGAGAAGAGAGAGAGAGAGAAGAGAGAGTATGAAGTTTTGTGAGTTGACTAGAGTAGCGTGCGTAACAGATCGGATATATCAGCTACGAACGCTGTACAGCCTACGCCGTAGCGGCTACGAAGTTTGCTACGGGGCCGTAGCAGCCAATCGTTTTTGCCTGACTGCCCTGGAAGGGGAAGGGTCATGTTTTTCGAGAGTTTAAAAGTTTATTTTTTTTGGCACATCATGTAGCTTAAGGCTACAGGATGCGACAAGATGGATTTTAACAAACGAGGTTTCATTAGGTGGGTCTTGTCGGTCGAAGTAACATTTATGAACTTTGAGAAAAAAAAAGTGTGTGTACTTATGTACGCACGTTAGAAGTTATTTTTTTTTTAAATTTATATTTTACTTTCAGGTATTAAACCCATAGCAACATTACAATGCATTATTGTTCAAAATCATTACATTGCAATATTTAAAATTAAATTATTAAAATTAATTGTAAATAAAATTACATTGTTATACTTTGGCGTAACAAGATAAAAAACCAAACTGTCACAAAGTTTACCAAAGGAAAACAATCATTCTTCATGAACCACCGACTACAGCTAACTTCAAGGTGTCGGTTCTAGCTAACTTCAGAGTGTCGGTTTTTTGTGACGTTATGCGCGCGCATCGTAAAAATTCATTCACATAATTTTTCCCTAACGCGCCAAAAGAAGTGTAACTTCAAAAAAATGGCGACCGTCATAAGTTCGGTGTAGTCGTATTTTTTGCGACATTATCATGTGGGATATCAAACAAAATAAAGAAATCAAGGAGTCGATTCCAATTTTCAATATAAATTTGAAAATTTTCTAAAACCTGACTCATAAAAAAGAACTAAAAAGAACTGGCCAAGTGCCGCAAAATGTTACTAAATCGTTTTGTAAAAACTCACAAATTTTTTTTATTTTTTCATAGTCGAGTTTCAGTTTATTAAATCTTATTTTTCTATAGAATCAACAGTCTCTTGTTGATATTTCATGTTTTATTTAACTGTAAATAATTTCTACCGAGCCTGAATTTTATTGACGCCTGCCTTCAGGGATTCAGGAATTGTACATTAACGCGTAAAGTCCTGAATAAATGTATGAGCTGTTATGTATTCATTGTACGGTAGGATGGTACGTCACCATCAAGCAAATATAACTCATATTTACCCGACTGCGCGACGCAAGGTGGGGTAATGTGTTTATCAGCCTATGTGTGTATGTTTGTTCCTTTGTGGCACTATAGAAACCAAACGCGTGGGCCGATTTTGATAATTCTTCAATTGATTCGTCTTAATCTTGCGAATGCTACTAAAGACATGACAGTAATCAAAATACAATATGGCGACAACCAGACGCCATATTGTGAAAAAGAAAAAAGTAAGTAAGTTGACGTACTAAAAAATAAGTGGGGTATCAAAATAAAGGGTTCGAGGAGGCGATTCCAAAAATATAACGCACTAAAATTTTGAAGATAAAATATTTGAATATTTTCAAAAAACCCGACTGTAAAAAACAACTAAAAAGTTCCAAACAAGACACTTTTCAAGCAGTAAGGTAAATCACTTTTCTTCTGAACATGGGATTCAATGGAAATAGCAAATGGGACCCATCGTTAATAATTAAGAATGGGATCTAAAACTGGATTCCAACGAAAATAAATCGTCTGATGCAGTTGGTGCTATAAAATAAAAAACAACTGCCACCAACTGCATCAGACTGCTTGCAAAGTGACTTGTTTGGCACTTTTTATTTGTTTTTTATAGTCGGGTTTTTTGAATTTATTTTTTTATTTTATACGAGTACACCCCTTTCTATAAAGGGTTCACTTCGAGACTTTTCATGATGAATGTATTAAATGGTGACTTAGGTCTTTAGGACAAGAGACCAGGCTTCCAAAATCCTTCAAATTCATTTTTAGGGTTCCGTACCCGAAGGATCAAACGGAGCTCTATTGCTGTCACTCACGTATCCGTCAGTCTGTAGTCTGTCACAAAATTTTGGTTTCGAAGAATTTTTTAACTTCCCATTGACCTAGGTGATATTGTTTATTATTAGGTATAATTTTACTAACAAATACCAATGTATTGATAATTCTGATTTTTCTTTGAAATTCCCTCATTGGGTACGGAAATGTGGGAAGTCCGACATACACTTGGCTGGTTTTTTTTTTTCATTTTGGTTTAAGTGCCACTCATAAAACGTCAGAAGCTAGTGCACGGTTCAAAATGGGTCGTTTTCTATAGTTATGAACCTGCAAGATAGGTACCTACTACAAGTTATTATTAAAAAAAAAAACACGAATTTTTCTATAACACTTACAGTGTTAATAGGTATTAACTACCTCCTATATGGAAAGCACTAAATCGGCTGCGTACCCAGGTAGGCCGCTGCAAATACAACTTGTAGTTGTATTGTTGTAGTACCAAGATAGGTACTACTACAAGTTATTATTAAAAAAAAAAAAAACACGAATTTTTCCATAACACTTAGTGTTAATAGGTATTAACCACGTCCTATATGGAAAGCACTAAATCGGCTGCGTACCCAGGTAGGCCGCTGCAAATACAACTTGTAGTTGTATTGTTGTAGTACCAAGATAGGTACCTACTACAAGTTATTATTAAAAAAAAAAAACACGAATTTTCCATAACACTTAGTGTTAATAGGTATTAACCACCTCCTATATGGAAATCACTAAATCGGCTGCGTACCCAGGTAGGCCGCTGCAAATACAACTTGTAGTTGTATTGTTGTAGTACCAAGATAGGTACCTACTACAAGTTATTATTGAAAAAAAAAAAACACGAATTTTTCCATAACACTTAGTGTTAATAGGTATTAACCACCTCCTATATGGAAAGCACTAAATCGGCTGCGTACCCAGGTAGGCCGCTGCAAATACAACTTGCAGTTGTATTGTTGTAGTACCAAGATAGGTACCTACTACAAGTTATTATTAAAAAAAAAAAACACGAATTTTTCCATAACACTTAGTGTTAATAGGTATTAACCACCTCCTATATGGAAAGCACTAAATCGGCTGCGTACCCAGGTAGGCCGCTGCAAATACAACTTGTAGTTGTATTGTTGTAGTACCAAGATAGGTACCTACTACAAGTTATTATTAAAAAAAAAAACACGAATTTTTCCATAACACTTAGTGTTAATAGGTATTAACCACCTCCTATATGGAAAGCACTAAATCGGCTGCGTACCCAGGTAGGCCGCTGCAAATACAACTTGTAGTTGTATTGTTGTAGTACCAAGATAGGTACCTACTACAAGTTATTATTAAAAAAAAAAAAACACGAATTTTTCCATAACACTTAGTGTTAATAGGTATTAACCACCTCCTATATGGAAAGCACTAAATCGGCTGCGTACCCAGGTAGGCCGCTGCAAATACAACTTGTAGTTGTATTGTTGTAGTACCAAGATAGGTACCTACTACAAGTTATTATTAAAAAAAAAAACACGAATTTTTCTATAACACTTACAGTGTTAATAGGTATTAACCACCTCCTATATGGAAAGCACTAAATCGGCTGCGTACCCAAGTAGGCCGCTGCAAATACAACTTGTAGTTGTATTGTTGTAGTACCAAGATAGGTACCTACTACAAGTTATTATTAAAAAAAAAAAACACGAATTTTTCCATAACACTTAGTGTTAATAGGTATTAACCACCTCCTATATGGAAAGCACTAAATCGGCTGCGTACCCAGGTAGGCCGCTGCAAATACAACTTGGCAAAATGGGGTTTTGTAGACTCGTCTGATACCCAATGTGAGTGTGGTGCGGTCCAGAACATGACTCACATACTGGAATGCCCCAAGTGTCCCTACTCTTACACTATGGAGGACTTGATGAACGCTACAGACGCTGCAAATGATGTGGCCAGTTTCTGGGCCCAAAGAATTGGAAAGTAAGGGAACCATCGATTCGAAAGAAGAAGACCACCTCACTGCTGATACAGAAATTCACGACGGCGATAGTTTCAACTACACTAGCTTCTCAAAACTAGTACTCGCCCATAGTTCGAAATTCGACCTCATTTAAGTTTTAAGTTCGAACGTCATTAAGGTTCTATTGTCAAAGACTATACTCATAAAAATGACATAACATTATTGACAGTTGGTATACGTGTCGAACGCATGGTAGTGTGTGTAATGTTTTTGAAGTGAAAACTTCTTTAGCATCGTTGTGATTTGAAAGTCGATGAAACGAAAAAGCGACAGTAAAAAGAGACTGACACATAAATTCATAAGATTTAATGTGGGACAAAATGAGATAGGAATCATTATACAGTGTTTTGTTTTTGTGCTTTGTTTTATTTAGGCCAAAAAATTTTTGAAGGTTTCACTTCTACCACGTGTGAATCGCACACATGTTTTTGTTTTATTATTTATTTAATTTATTTCGAATGCATACTCGTATTATATAAAAAATATTAGGTTTCTGCACTCCTTCTCCATATAAACTATAACTGTGCCTTTCAGAATCCTCTGTCCGCGTGATTTTCGTAAAAAGGGATGGACAGTTTTTGCTTCACGTATTAATATATAGGGTGACTGGTAATTAGTGACCGATACTTAAACACGTGATTGTACTCATGCTACCAACCAACTTTCCCAAAGAAACATATAGTAAGACATAACGGCGTCACGCGGCTAACAGCTGATAGGTCACAGGAACGCGCGCGAATTTGATATGGCTGCTGTGTTATTGTGATAAAAGCGAATGAGAATAATAAAAAATGTTTCTTTGAGAAAGTTGTTTATTATTATGAGTACAATCAAGTATTTAAATATCGGTCACTAATTACCTGTCACCCTATATAGATATGTCTCTCCTTTCACTATTTGATCACAAAACTGTTAAAAACAAATATGCACAGTTACGTTATCAGCTGAATTACGTCACACATACGGTATTGCCGCACTCGTGCGTTAATTAAAATGATATAATAAAGTGAGCCGCCATTTTGAGGACGCCGATAACGGTTAACAGGGTTGTCGGTTGTGGGGTATATTCTAGTGTATAGAGTACATAATTTGACACATATTTCGTTAGTGTCAATTTAAAAGAAATAGTTAAAGTTATTCCAGTAAACATATCTGTCCCAACAAGCTTCGAGGCTTCTAGTTGTGCCGATTAAATTCTAGATGCAAAGGTCTCGCTTCGCCTTTAACGTCGGCAACGCGTGTCTAATCCACTGGTTTTGCTGTTCGATGAAAAAAAACATCTTAAGCGCTTAACTGATGTAAAACAATGTGTACGGACACAACCTGTTACCATGTAATCAGTACCTATGGAAATTACCAACGCTGCATGCTGAGTTCATAGAAACGGATTTCGGATTCAATCGAAAACGATGCGATTCATTGTTCGTTGTCAAATTCCCTCTCCATCATATTTCACTACGATAAACACTTTCCACATAAAAGCCCAAAAACACTACATATTTATGTAAGTACCCCTTTCCCCAAACAAAGTGCACTTTAACCTCTCAAAGTAAAAAGAATACATAAACAAACAGATATAATAAATATCACGAAAACGCGTGACAACCCTAATGGGTGCACTTTTTATAAAGAGACGCACAGCTGTGAGCTGAGCGCTGATTGGTTGGTTTTTATTTTGAATAAATTGTTTTAAAACAGGTGTAGTGCACTTTCTTTTGATATTCAAGCAATTTGAGTGAAAGGTTCCGTTGTGAATTTGGCATAACAATAAAAGAATACACGATTTTGCTAGCGACTGAGCCCGCGTGTTTGAGTTAACAAACGTCCACACAGTTATAGACTTAGACATTTAAAATATAAATAAAGTAGGATCATTCTTCCCGTCTAAAATCGTAGTCTGTACGTAGCAAGTACCTATCTAAAATATTCAAAGCCTTTTTTCGTGTAGAATAATCCCAGAACAATAGCAAACTTTTCGATTCTGATGTACAATGTACTTGTAAAAAAGTATTTTTAAACCACAGACATATTTTAATACTGTGAATTAACAGCCAGTTGTCACCTAAATCCCTCCAAGCAAAGTACAAACATCGCTCGACTCAGCAAAAAGTGCGTTAAGTCAAAGTAAGGCGAAGATAATGCTCGCAACAAGAGCAATAAATTGCCCCAAGCAGTAAATAGGAATAAATCGGTGACACCCGTTTGTGTGGTGGAATATACATGCTTAAACAGCGAATTATAAGGGAAAAGAGGGAAATTATGCTTTTTGCGACTTTCATTCTGAATATGTTTAGTAAGATACAATGTGGAAAAATTGCTTGATAACTAAACTAGACATGACTAGACTAACAAGTCCGTCTAGTCTGAAACTAGTCGTGACTTAGCTGAAACTAGTCGTGGCTTAGCTGAAACTAGTCGTAATTAAGCTGAAACTAGTCTTGACTAGGCCGGAACTAGTGGTGATTAGGCTGGAACTGGTCCGACACATAAGGGGGCGGCTGATGTAGACTATAGAAAAATTTATAGCATCATCTCTAGTACAATATAAAGTCGCCTTCCGCGTCTGTCTTCTACTCCTAAATCACGCGACATGCGATTTCGCGATTATGATGCGGTGTACACTAACAGAAGCGAAGGCGGTTAACGAGGAAGGTTTGTGTTTATAATTTGCATTTGTGCAAAGCCGAGGGGGGGGGGGGGGGGCGTGTTGGTAGTAAAAATAAAAATCTATCTGATTTGTTATTAAGGTATTATAACATCGTATCTCTTTCTACGTAGTCACAGAATAAATAAGCTAAGATAATTTTAAGGTAATAATTATAACAATGGCTCAATAAATTTATTAATCGTTTATTAATTTTTTATACACATAAATTATAATATATACATAATACGGCACGGTTGGCGTAGTGGTTGAGCGTTCGGCTGCTGCGCTGCGTGTCGCGGGTTCGATTCCCGCACGGAACAAATATTTGTATGGCCTACAGATAGTTGTTCCGGGTCTGGGTGTCTTGTGTATGTGAGTTTAAATGTTTGTGAACGCACCCACGATACAGGAGTAATTCCTTATTTAAAAAAAAAAAAAAATTAAATATTTCTTACAAATCATACAAAAAAAAAAAACATTGAAAATTATTATTATTAACTAATAGTACTTGACGTAGTATAAATCAAAGTCGCTTTCCGCGTCTGTCTGTTTTCCCGCAAACTCCTCCTAAACCACGCAACAGATTTTAATCCGGATTTTACTAATAGAAAGAGCGATAAACGAGAAAGGTTTCTGTGTATAATTTGTACCCATTGTTTTAATAATTTTCTATTGTTTAAAAACAATTAAAAGCAAATCCTTACTATATATAATACCCATATCATGGAAATGCATAAAAATAACTAGTCCGCCATCTTTGGGAGTCCGCCATATTTTATTTAGAATGACGTCACTTAGCTAACTATGTATTGTCATCGGTCCTTGATAAGTGTGCGAAGTTTCAATTCAATCCGACGTTTTAAATTGGGTGAAAATCACTTTCAAAGATTGCGTTACATAGACATACCAAGCTAATAAAAGTGATCTTTTAAATACATCCTCTTTATGTACTGAAAGAAAGGAGTGATTTCCTTCACCATAAATCTACTTATACTAGGTATGCATGTATGCGCATTGGAGGAAAACTGTTACACCACAACCCTCTTTTCCCTTCGACTTTTTTCTTATCCGCAATCAGGAGGGGTCGTTGTCAATACAGGGTTAATACAGATTGCAGCTAAATAGATGTTGCCTGTTTCTTTACGTGTCTTTGTGCTCATGGATGAGTGGGTATTGCATTCGAGGGTAATGTTGTGGGAGAGGTGGAATTTATGTGTAAAATGGTTGGGTGGAAAGAACTAAGAAAAACTAAGAAAAGCAGATTGTATGGGGATATTGTTTTTTTTTTAAGTAACTGCTAACAGCTACATTATAAAACAAAGAAATCAGAGATAGATAGATACATGAAACATAAACAATATTTGAAACCCAAAGTTTGACTTGCCAGAACCCACTGAAGGTGTTGCTTTATTCGAGTTCCGTACCCGAAGGGTCCAAACGGTGACCTATTGCTGTCACTCACGTGTCCGTCTGTCTATCCGTCGTCTGTCACACAGGTTTTACAGCCAAACGGCCAACCGCCAAGCCAAGCTTCAAATTTTCACAGTATAAGCATCTTGTCAAAGCCTAAAGACTATTTGTATAATATTCAATAATACATTTGGTACGGAACTCTAAATGTGCGCGGTCCGACACACACTTAGCCGATATTTTGCTATACGCTACCGAAATGTTAGTAAGGAGTCAATCCCAAACATTTTGATATTACGATAGTTGGTGTCACTCGTCGAACGTCACTTTGTCTAAGAGTGTGTTGTGTACATAAATAAAATAAAAAAATAAAAAAGCCTTATATTTCTTGCCAATTACATGCATACAGAATTGAAAGAGTAAAAACATTTATGAATAAATATTGAGAAATTAAAATAAATTTAGATTGAATTATTTGTGAATTAAAAATAGCAAAATAATTTGAAAATTTGTA
Source organism: Polia nebulosa (assembly GCA_951329385.1). Classification (NCBI taxonomy): domain Eukaryota; kingdom Metazoa; phylum Arthropoda; class Insecta; order Lepidoptera; family Noctuidae; genus Polia; species Polia nebulosa. Next base: position 19,092,338 of record OX589612.1, read on the forward strand.
ACTTAATATAAATTATATAAATCAATAATAATAATAAATTAATATAATAGATTGTAAATTATTCATTACACTTTCATTCAATTATGTGATTAAATAAAACATTTTACATGTGCAAGAACCCCTCTTAGGTGAAGGCCTCCTCCAGAGATTGCCATGCGTCCCTATTGCTTGCTACCCTTGCCCAGTCCTTGCCAGCTATGTGTGTTATGTCGTCTACCCACCGTGTTTGCGGTCTACCTCTCTTTCTGTAGCCTGCTGGTCCTGGCCACACCGTGGTTCGTTGTATACATAGCTCATGTTAATAATTCGCACAGCCTAAGTGTGGAACTCTGTGCCAAAAAAAAAAGCATCTGGGTTCTCTGCCACCAATAAATCTTCGAAGGTTAAAAGCACGAGCGAACGCCCATCTTCTGGGCTCTCTAGATCCATCATAGACCACATCCTTCCCTTTGGAGAACGGTTTAGCTTTTATGCTGATTGGAACTGGCTACCCAAAATGGCTGACTTTTTACAAGCTTTTATTTAACTTTCAGTGCATGTGTATGTAAGTAACTATGTTTATTAAGATGAAAAAAAAAAGGTGGCATCTTGCAACTCAAAATAGACCCACTTCCTAAGATGGCCATAGGAACTTCTGAACTAAACAAGATAAACCCATCGAGTCTGGGTTCGATTGATTCGTCTTGAGGAGCTTTTTACGCTTAGACGATATCCAGGGCCTGATGATGAAGCTGGAAGGTGGCCACTGCATCTCTGTGGTAAAACAACATAACCCCACCGAGTTTGGGCTCGATTGATTCGTCTTGGGCAGCATTTTAAAGGGTCTGATGATATTGCTGGAAAGTGGCCACGGCATCTCTGTGATAAAACAACATAACCCCACCGAGCACATTTAATTTGAGATAGCCGGTATAAAAGCTTGTTTTTTTTTCTATAAACTTATTCTCAGTTTCTTTGTAGTATTTATGAAATGAAAGATTTGGAACTACAAAAGACTTGACAAATTAACGACCTTAACGCCACGATTAACTAAAACTAAAATAAAATACAATCCACCAGAGACCACGCAGACTTTTAAGAACTTATTTAAATAAAACCATTATAACATTAACTAAGTTCTACTCAATTTACGTCATAAAGTGCTTTTTTGTGAGGCTTCAAACCCACGCGTCTGAAAAATACCCTTTTATAGTGAATGTTAAGAAAATTGTTAGAAAGGAGGTTTGAGAACAAATTGCTGAGTTAGTGGAATTATTGTTCTGAAAATGAAAATAAAATGGCCAAGCTTGAGTTTTGGTCGTGTACAACAGTACCATAATAATGCTAGTAGGCACATAGGTCCACCAGGATAATTAAATATGAGAAAATAGGAGTGGAACTCTATACCTGCGTCTGTGTTTCCGAATGCACACAACCCTAATCTCGTCAAAATTAGAGTGTACAGGCTTCTTCTGGGTAAGCTCGCTCCATCTTCGACTCTGTCTCTGTCACCTCTGACCTATACTAGAGTCAAGAGCAAACCCATGTAAAATAAAATAAAAAAATCTACGATATTGTTCGCAAGACGTCCAGTTTTTGTAGTGAAGACTGTCTAGTTAAAAACAGTCTTCACTCTTGCTTCTACTAATACTTCTATCTCATCTTACTATTCTATGCCTAAGTGGTAGCGGATAAATTCGTAACAGAGTTACCGCTCCCCTGGGCACTCAGGGCAGGGAAGGAACAGGGGTGGGTTTTAGTCAGTAAGAGACTGACACGCCCTCCCGCTCCACCCAGAGCGGGACATGTCATTGGATGATTTCCCAACCCACAAAAAAAAATACTATTCTACTAATCTAGAAGTACTATTATTATAAAGAGGTAAAGTTTGTAAGTTTGTTTGTTAGTTGGTTTGTTCTACTGGTGAAAGATTTTGAAAATTATTTCACCAGTTGAAAGTTGCATTATTCCTGAGTGGCAGGCTATATTTGATTGTGATTAAGGACGCTAGATGGCGCTACGTATCTTTCAAACCATTTTGCTCTCGTGCGGAGCCGGGGCGAGACGCTAGTATTATATTTATATGTGAAAGTATGTATGGATGGATGTTTGTTACAAATTGTTTCTTTCCTTGGCGATCGGCACTGGTACTCCTTAACACAGGTTATCTATTAACCTAGTTAGGAATACAGCATCTCCGCCACCATTTCATTGTAGTCTTTGTACACTATACATATACCGATAAACGATTCTGTAAATGGTCATCATGTACTAAAATGTTTTTTGATGAATAAATTATAGAATAGAATACTCTTTATTCAGGTGGAAGCTCCAGGGTAGCCCGCGAAATTCAAATTTTCTTACGTTTTTTGCAATTTGCAGGTCAGTGTCAGGTTGTATCTTGGTCAAAATTTGATTCGCGGCCGTAGCAAGTATATGTCTATAGAGTTTTAATCATTAAAATAATCAATACATCTCTCTCAGTTAGAATTGATGCCAAATGTCATGATTTCATAAAATACTTACATTTGGAATCAATGCTAACTGAGAGAGTTGTATTGATGGTTTTAATGATTATAATTCTATAAATACATACTTGCTACGGCCGCGAATCAAATTTTGACCAAGATACAACCTGACACTGACCAGCAAATTGCAAAAAACGTAAGAAAATTTGAATTTCGCGGAGTACCCTTGCGCTTCCACCTTCAGTACACCATATGAATTACAGAAAATATAAATGAAGAAAACATTACATAGGGTGACAACAATGGGCGGCCTTATCGCCTGTACTGATCTGGATGAAATTTGGCACAGAGATGAGGTTATAGTCTGAAATAGCACAAAGACTATAATAGGGGGAAGTATTAATACCACGCGGGGAACCGCTGTCAGAAGCTAGTTACTCATAAGGGTGAAATAAAAAACCCTGTGGTGGTACTGTGAATCCAACTAACCCTGGGCAGTCAGCTCCCTTTCCAATACCTGATTGACTAATCTTTTAACCATAATATTAACCTATTCTATCCTGAAAGAAGGTGAAGAATTGTCCTAAACTCTATTGCTGATCACTTAACCAATAAGACCATCCGAGACGTGACTTTAATTCCCAAATCAACACGCTAAACTAATGAAACATTGTTCTCGCTCCCCATTTTCGTATTCAACCCTACAGCGGTTGAAAAAGAATAATGGCCGTTTGTTTTCTTACTTTTTTTTATTTTTTTCAACCCCCTCCCCGCCTTAGAGTCAGTTTTCACTGTGACGACAAGACAGTAGTCGTGCTTGAATTGACGTAGCTGCTATAGTGCGGTTATCGTTAAATTTTTCTCTCGTACGAAAAACAAAAACTAGTCAAGTGCGTGTCGGATTTCGCACGAATGAACGCGAGCCTATCAAAGCATATTAGCAAACCCTAAGTCGGAGGCAGCTAAAAAATCCCTCTCCTCTGTGCAAAATATAGAAGATCTATCTATCTGTAACATCTCGCACTCTGTTGTAATTTTGTCCTATGTTTACAAATAAAGCATTCTGATTCTGTTAGGACATCGCGAGACGATCTCCGGCCACTGTAGACCCGGGCCTGCGGACGGCGAGCAGTGGGTAGCTCGCCGTCCGATCAGCACCAGGCCCGTGAGTAGACGGCGCGTAGTGTTCCACGGTCTATGAACTTTCCTCAGGATCTTCCTCTTTTTAGGATTTCGTACCCAAAGGGTAAAACGGCACCTTATTACTAAGAGTCCGCTGTTCGTCCGTCTGTCTGTCTGTCTTTTCGTCTGTCACTAGGCTATATCTCATGAACCGTGACAGTTAGACAGCTGAAATTTTCACAGATGATGTATTTCTGTTGACGTTATAACAACAAATACTAGAAAACAGAATAAAATAAATATTTAAGGGGGCTCCCATACAACAAACGTGACTTTTTAGCCGTTATTATAGATAATGGCACGGAACCCTTTGTCCGCGAGTCTGACTCGCACTTGGCTAGTTTTTCTTATATTTTGCTCCTAAATTCGTCACCTAACTATAAAAAAAAAATGTTCACGTCTCAGTGAAAACTGCCTCTAACTCAGTGGCTTCGAGGTCGAATCACATCGTTACCTCCATTATGAGCATCATTAAATTTTTGCCCGAATTATTTTGTGTTTGATGGAACTCTCCGCTTTCTTGTTGGAGGCTTGATGAGATAGTTAATGGAGTTTTCTTTTGTTTTTAAGATTCTACAGGTTGGCCAACTTTCTTCTAACTTTCTACTTCTAGGCAAGCGTGCTCCATCTTTGACCGCATCATCGCTTACCATCAGGTGAGATAGTGGTCAAACGCGTGCCTATCAACAATAAAAAAAAAATATGAAGACGATACAGTGCGTTGAAATTTCGCATGACGTCTAAGTCAAAATTATACCATTTTTTAGGTACTAAAAAGTGACGTAACAAGCCGTTGATACGTTTTATATATTTGTTATTTTCTATTTATTTGATGAAGCAGAAAATACATGTCCAATATTTTTTGATAATCTAACTTACGGACTAAATAAAATTAATATTTTACCCTACAATCATCCCTATTATTCGATTTCATTTATTTATGGAGCCTTTAAAGACCGTGTATATGATTATATCCTTAAATCATTATGACCATTTGTTGTTCATAATGATTTGATAATATGAATTTGCCCAATTCTCTACCGTACTGTCAGATTTCATCATCATCATCATTTTTTTTTTGTCAGCCTCTGAGGCTGTCGTCTGCTCAACCGGGCTTGCCTGTGTAGGCTTTAATTTATTAAAGCCTCCAGCCAGAACTTATTAAAACTTACAAACTAAATGACTACGCTAAGGGCACCCCCTGCGGGGTACGGGCCTCGGCTTAGGGCGTCACTGGGGGGGCAGCAAGGGAAGGCTGGATCTGGTTTCCATTAATTGGGGAGTTTACTGGCTCAGCGGCACGTGCTGGCGAGGGACGGGGAGGACAATGACTTAGATTTCGCGACGGGCCTCGCCGGCGAGGTCGGAAAATCATCATCATTATCAACCTTAGCCTTTTAATGTCCCCACTGCTGGGGCACAGGCCTCCTCTCTGTGAGAGGGTGTGGGCAGTAATCCACCACGCGGGCCCAATGCGGATTGGTGGATGTCACATGTCTTCGAATTTTTGGTTCTAGGACATGCCGGTTTCGTCACGATGTTTTCCTTCACCGTTTTGAGAGCAGTGGTGATGAAATAATTTACACAAAGTAAAGCGCCTGACTGGGTTTGAACTCACGACCTACAACTTTTAAGTCGCGGTTAATACCACTGGGCCACCACTGCTCCTGTCAGATTTGTTTTCATAAAATCACTCAAGTTATTTATTTTCATTCGCTTCGAAAAGAAACTCGATAGATATCATTTTTTTTATACAAACTTGGTTGAAAAGAGCAACAAAGGTCGCCTTTCCATAGTTAGCAAATCTTAACGAGAAAATAAAATCAACAGGTCTTAACATTACTAACAAGAAAACAATAAATAACTCATACATTTTTACCCTTTATCACATCTGACGCTAAGAACGATTGAAAATTCAACCACAATTTATTTACAACGATATTTCTCTTCACTCACTAGATCTTTCAAGGGAACATTATTTGATGTTTTATATTTACACTGAGCGGAGCGGAGACGTGAATCATCCAATCACAGACGAGACGAGTGTCGTGATGAGGATTTCAACCATTGTGATATCTCCGCTCCGCTCCGCACAGCTCCGCTTTAATGGAAACGCACCCTTAACCTTCCTCATGAATGTCCATTGGTGAAAACCCATTCTGGAGTTTTTTAGTTTATCGCGAACAGACAGACGCGGCGGGGGACTTTGTTTTAAAATATTTAGTGAAAACAATAAATACCTCATATAAATACCTTCAACACATCTGTCGCTAAGAACGATATCTGCACCAACAATTTATTTTCTGCTATATTTCTCTTCACTCACTTCACTTCTCTTCACTCATTTTATTTGATGATTTATATTTACACTGACAGATATTGGCTGGCGACAAATTGTCGTCTTTTGACATTGGTGCAGCAATAATGAGCGTATTCAGTGTGGAGCCGGCCTTAGTTGCAGGGGTGGCTAGTGATTTTATTCATTGTGTTTTAGTTGCTTAGTTTAGTTGGATTGTAATATGCTTTTATTGAACTTCATCTGTAACTGACTATGTAAAAAATCTTAGAAGTTAAATTTGACCCACTTGCCGGTTTCCGATAGAGCTGAAATTTTGCAAACATGTTTAGTTTGGATGAAATGCATGGTTGGCTTTGTGACGTCATTCGAAATCCAATATGGTTGACTCCCAAAAATGGTGAAATAGTTATTTTTATGCACCAACCCGCATTGGGCCCGCGTGGTGAATTACGGCCCACACCCTCTTACAGAGAGGAGGCTTGTGCCTCAGCAGGGGGGACATTAAAAAGGCTGATGATGATGATGATGCATTGCAATGAGACGGGTATCAAATGAAAAGGTTTGGTTTAAAAAAAAACAAGATTATTCGTGTTTTTCTCAGGAAAGAGAAAAACACGAATAATCTTGTTTTTTTTTACTACAATTTATTTAGTTGAATGAAATGAGTTTTATTTATGTTTTTTTTCTAGCCTTTCAATATTTAAGAATTGATGAATGATTAGAAATGGTTGAGAAAGCGGAACTATTAGGCAATGTAAGTGGTAACCAATTATTAAAAATATTTTTAGGCTTCTCAGCAAAATACGGGAAATTTAGAGACCACTATCCGCGTCTGCGTGTTTCTTCTCTAACTCCTCCTAAACTACGCAATGGATTTTAATGTGGTTTTCACTAAAATAAAGAGCGATAAACGAGGAAGGTTTGTGTTTATAATTTGTTCTCGTGCAGTACCGGAGCGGGTCGCTGGTCTACTGTAATACTACGTAGACCGGCTGGCTGCTGCTAATTAAAACATAAAATAGTTATTACTGTAATTAGTCATAATAAGTTCGTAAAGTCGGATTTAGAACCTGCATAATTATAATTAATTTACTTAGCAAGGTATTAGGTACATATTTATCATGGGTGCGTTAAAATATTTTTAAACACCTGTTATAAAAGTGGATGTAATAAGACAACAATTAAATTAAAAATTTATAAAACCCCCAACGCTTAAAAGAAAAGCGATCATTTAAAAAATACAAAAGAGCTGATAAACTTGAAATGGCTGAACCTGCTTTCAAATAGAAAAAAACCGCATTCAAATCGGTTCACCCGTCTATCACAATATCTTCTCAAAGTTAAACCCTCAAATGCGTAGGTTTTCTTTAGCGATATAAAATACATCAACAATCACCATTAATTATGTAATGTATTTCTCTCAAAAAATATTCCCTTGCTGTAAAAATGTAAAAGAAAAAAACTTGGCAGCCCTGTCTCTTCCCATTCGGGAAAAAGCAGTAAAATCATGTTCATATTTTTATGGACTATATAAAGTGGCGAAAAAATACTAAATGTAATTTCTTATTTCTTAGAGCAATCGTGTATTAGATTTTTACTGTTAAATATTTAATTTTGAGTAGAAATTGTTTGCTGGTAAATAAGAACTTTTTAATTACGTGTGTTCAATTAATAAATACAGATTAAAGTAACTGAAATCGATTTAAAATCCAATTATTTTATATAATTACTCGAATATTTGTACTTGAGTGTGGAAACTGTTCATAAAATAGCCATACCATTAGAAAATTTCTTGAAATACTTTTGAATTAGAATTTTATTGGTAATGCTGCAGTTTTTTAAGACAATATGAATCACAAGCTACAAGGTGAATATGTTTTTGTCATACAGGGTTCATATTCATAAAAATAAATAAGCAATGTGTTTTAGTCAATTCATAATTCAAGTAGTCCTTATCAACATAGTTACGCAGGTACACAAACGCAAACCACAGCTTCACACGAACAAACAGCTCCAGTAAACTAGAGAGATATTATGAATGAACACAACTCCCACATCAACTCGGGTCAAGGTTTCACAACAGCTCTATTAAATTAACTGTTGTTAAAATTCTCTATTGTTACCCTATTTGCCAACCCTGCCTACATTAGGCCGTCAACACCAACAAATGTTACGGTACAGTCAGCGTCAAAAAATTGGGACTAACGGATCGTTCAAAATTATATCAACAATTCAGAAAATAGGCACAGTTGGATGCACGGTGCACCCGTAAATTATTTTTTATTTTATTTATTTGGGAAATAAACAAACAATTGAATAATGTATATTACAGTAAAATATGGTATGAAATATGGGTAAATGTAAATCCACTACGTTTCTACGGATTACTTTAGTAGGTACATTATTAATAAGATAGACAATTACAATTACACTTAAATACTATCTTAAACTAGCTTTGGTACTAATCAAATTTTTTCTTGTGTAAATAAATAAATAAATAATAAATAAATAATAATATTCCACAACTATCACACAACGCCATCTAGTCCCAAGCTAAGCAGAGCTTGTGTTATGGGTACTAGATAACTGATAAACATACTTATATATTTCTAAATACATACATATTATAGATAAATTACACCCAGACACAGAACAAATGATCGTGCTCATTACACAAACATTTGTCCTGGGTGGGAATCGAACCCACGACCTCCGGCATAGCAGTCAGGGTCACTAACCACTAGACCAACAGGCAGGCAGGCAGGTTATATTATACTCCGAAATTATACCTAGATTATTTTGCCGTCGGAAAACTTTTAATTGCAGAATAAAGTCCACTAGTAAATCTATTCTAGAGTGAATAGGTTACTTCTAGGCAAGCGTACTCGCGATGTTTTTGACGATGGAGTACGCAAGTCGAGATACGAGAGTTGAGACAGTGGTGAAACGCAAATCTATCAATAATAAAAAAAATGGCTGTTAGACACTCGCCTTCTATTAAATGGGACTTAAACGAAATGTGGTACCTGCCCGTCTTCAAAAAAAAAAAGCACACTCGACAGTATTTTTTTTTTGGCCCAAAACTTTGCCACTTCTATGGCATCGAGTGTGGGTGTAGTAATTAACACCTCACCTTTGGGCAAGACAGACGTGATGTTATGTTATGATGTTGAACTGCTATGCGTATAGAAGATATTATATCTATCTTATCGAGGAGCTCGTGGCTAAAGTAATAACAGCCGCACGGGTCGATCCATCTGGTTAAGCTACGCTTGCCGGGGTTGATCCATGGATGGGCGACCATCTTTACATACCGAGACTCCTCCGTGCCTCGGAAAGCACGTTAAGCCGTTGGTCCCGGCTGTCAATCGTGGATCTTTGACAGTCATTACGGGTCTTCAGAAGCCCGAGTCTGACATCCAGTCAATGGATATCGTATTACCCAGTTACTGGGTTGTGGAGGTCAGATAGGCAGTCGCTCCATGTAAAATACTGGTATTCAGCTGCATCCGGTTAGACTGAAAGCCGACCTCAAGATAGTTGGGAAAAGGCTAGGCAGATTTTTGATATAATGAAGAAAAAGAAAGAAAGAAAAATTGAACGGAACGGAACGGAATTGAACGGTCTATTCATCCTCATATTTTCTCCCTGACTGTACTCGTGACGTCCATTGTTCTCACCGATTATGTTAGGAGGTTATTACTAGCAGTTTCAGCCTGTCTGGATGCAGCTTAGGCTACTGTTATGTTACAATACATATTCGTTGAAAGCCAATCGGCTTTCGATTCGATGAGTTTGTTGCAGTAATAGTGACGGTACCTAATTTAGGAGATGTGAGTAAATTTTTGTTCGTTGCACTATTGATTTTTTAATTTTATTTTTTGGGGACATAAAACAGTTAAATGCTACAGAAAATACAAAAAGTACTAAAATAAAAACAAAAAATCACACGTCTATTAATTACGCGAGGTAGTGAGTTCCCTCTCCCCAGTGAGATGTCGTGAGATTTTGCAAAAGTAGGTTTAATTAGGTGTGTCCTGTCATGCATGAACTTTCATGAATTTTCATATTTATTTTGATTGGAACTGAACTTTTGTGTGTTTTCGTAACATATTTTGAGGAGAAACTTTGAAATGCTTTTTCTTAGATAGTCTGTTACGAGTATATCTGTGTTCGATAAAATCGGGGTCACATTTATATGCTTAGTTTAGAAAATTGAGTGCTTTATGTTACATGTTAAATCTCTATGTTGATTAAATGTGATTATTATTGACTGTATTTTAGTGAAAAACTTTGTTTGTACACAGCTTAGAGAAGCATGATAATATTTTTATAAAAATTAGACCAAAATATAAATAAGACTAACCTTGACCGAGACCAAAATACCTTCTAAATCGATCCTAACGCGAATCAACTAAAGATTCAGTTGTCAAGTTTGAAAGCATCCAAAATCGTGAGAGTAGTCATTTTCAGATCTATTCTAAGTTATCTTATTTTATTTATTTCCAATACAAAAATTAATACCAGTAACAGCCAAACAATTCACAAAACATGCTCCACATAAGAAGGAATTTAATAAAACTAACCCTCAGGAAATAAGTGTAAACCAAATTGACCCAGTGAAAGGGTCAAAAATACAATAAGGGCAGGGGAAGGCACGGGTCAAGTCAAGTCGACACGAGTTTCCAAGTGACCATCCCTCTGGGGGATACATACGAAATACTAAATGAACTGCTGTAGTGTGACCATGGGGTAGATTGTGTTAAATACGGACAAATATTTTCTAGATTTAATCAAAACTAATATTAAAAACCGGCCAAGTGCGTGTCGGACTTCGCTCATTTAGGGTTCCGTACCAAATGTATTTTTGACTATTTGTATGGATTTGGGTCAACAAGATGCTTATACTGTAAAAATTTGAAGACTACCTCCAACCGTTTGGCTGTAAAACTTGTGTGACAGACGACGGACAGACAGACAGACGGATACGTGAGTGACAGCAATTGGACTCCGTTTGGACCCTTTGGATACGGAACCCTAAAAAGAGGTAAAATAATTCATGTGTCGGTAAAAAGTAATCTCTGGAAAATTTGATCCGAATATGAAATTCTTTCACTGGTTTATAGTTAATACCAAGTACACTATCGTTTAGTTTCATATTGTGAAAAATGCGTGATTTCTACTGGATTGACTAAGGGAACGAAGACAGGAAAAAACCGCAAGCCATGATGATTTAGGTCTAGAAAATATATGATCTCTAAATAAATTGGGATATCGGCAAGAGGATGATTCATGTTTATTGATAACTCGTTTTTTATGCCAATGATTTGATTGCATTTATTATGTAGTGGGTAATAAAAAAAACAAACAATATTTTTAATGTCCGTTTTAAATTTTACATACCTACCTAAAACGGTAACTGTATCTGATAGATCGCGGGTTGGGGTCCTGGTGACCTGTAATACAGGTGCTTTGCGCCTACCTCAGACACCAGCTCCTCACATATTTTAGAACTAAGTTATGTTAAGTTTAGAGGTATTGAAACTGTTTATTGTGTATATTCTATTGTTGTGAGGAGGAATAAATAAAATATTATTATATTATTATTATAATCATCTTTAAATATATTTTATGCAATAACCTTGAAACTAAGCAGCCTGTAACCTTTATTTTGTTTTGACAATTCCTACTGTGTCCTATTAACATTATTACAGAGTTATTATGAAACTCAAAACATCCTTATATGCAGTAAGTAAATCATATTCCTCGTCCCATTTTCATTCGCAATGATTACAATTTTCTTTGTTCTTCAAAATAACGCGAAGTATGAATAATATTGACGTAAAACTTTATGTCGGTAGTTACCCATACGACATATTTATTCCCTCGTATATGTTTACAATCTTGGTTTTTGTATAACTTCGTCATATTTCCCTTGAGGCAATCAAAATTTAAGGCACCACGGAATCTTTATACTCTCCATCTTATAGTAAAAACCTACTGTGCTAAAAAGTTATACCTTGTTGATTCAGTTACGAAATGTGCGAACACGTAGCATAATATGCCTCTCAGGGATTATTCCAGAACAATATACTTACAAAATCAGGCTGCAATCAAGTTAATCCTCCCAACCCAAGCATAACAGGACCCCAAAACATGGAAAATGTCAACAACGTACAGCCAAATTACTCGAAAGAACGCTCAAATATTAACCCACTTTAAAATGAAAAACACAAAACGAAGACATGGAAACACCTGAGGGATTTACCTCTATACCCAGGTGCGTTTGGCGGACATAATGCGGAATGTCCGGATACAAAAGAATATCCCTTTTCCAAATCCCCGGAAAATTTTAAGACGCCTTTAAATGTAACAGTGTCCTGTCCGTTCGGCCTCGTGGTGACCCTACTCGGTCCGGACCTTGTAATCCGTCTTGAGTCTAACATTTTTATGTTATTATGGACACACTAACTCGATTTTGTCATAGTGCTGAATACGTGTTTTTCCTGTATTTTTATTTTAAATGTCGTTTGTTTTTTTTTGTGTGATATTTTTGCGGTAGTAACAAGTCTAATATTAACTTTTTAGACTTTGTTTTACCTGAATAAATATCAAGCAGCAAGCATCGAGTTTGTATCTAATTTTATCATTACATAACATGTCTGTTGTATTTCCCTAAAGGATAGAGCATTTTATATTTTTTCTTTAATAATAAAACCTATAAATGAAGCAGACCTTTCTGGTAAAGAAATAGTGTTACGCCGTCGTCGAGGAGTCTAAAATAAAATCAGTAAATTCTACTAATCTCTCTCTAAAGTCTCTTGCATCAGATGTTCATACTAAATATTTGTAAAATAAAGCTTATTTATTAACAATATATTAATTTTATACACACTTAAACTAATTTGCGTCTTTATTAATTTGCTGTGTGCCTTAAGTAGGGTTGCCAAACACAGGAAGAAAAAAATCTGCCTGTGTAAATATTCCTCTCAGTCTAACTCAACAAAGCATTTAAATTACCTATAAGGTTGTCGGCAAAAGCATAGCAAGAAAAATAAGACGAAAAATCTTTTATGTTTTGTGAAATGTGCAATTTCAACTATGAGATCGCCGTTCGAAAATGTCAAACACTTAAGAAATGATGAAACAAAACAAGCCTCATTTCACGCTAGAATAACCACAATATGCAAGCACTAACTTTTCAAAATAAACCCGATCAAAACGTACTAAAATTCCTCTCAACTGCTGGTGGGCAATCTCGAATGTGACTAACATCCATTGTGGATAATAATTTACAAATCGTTTGCGCCACTTGGAAGCGGTGTCGGCTTGTAAGCTTTATCATTAATTTGTCGACAGAGGCATCCTTGATTGCTCAGGTGACGTACTTATCGTATTTAAACAAATATACGGTTATGTCTTGCGTATGGATGTGGCTATAAGAGTAGGGGAAGGCCAAAGAAACGATGGATGGACTGTGTGAAAGAGGATATGGGTAAAAAAGGGGTGACTACAGAGATGACGTCTAATAGAAAATATTATAATATTGGTTATAAGTAATAAAAAAAATATTATTTTTATATTCAAGTAACCGTGACTTATTTGTTAAAAACATACATCATACATCAGGCTAACATTTAAGCTATAATTTATAATGAGGAAAAATTAATTCCACGCGGGCAGAACCGCTGGCAAAAACTAGTTTATGGATGTGCTCGAGTCATATTTTTTAATATTATTTTGTTTAAGCAAGATAGTATCTTTGTCTCTGAAAAAGTTAGTTGTCCTATTAATTTATTGGTGGTAGGTATAATATCCGTATCAGATCATTACTAAATATAAATCTTTAAAACGTTTGAGCCACTTGGAACCTATTTCGCTTTATCGTTAATTTGTCGACAGAGCTATCCTTAATTTGATTCTAAAATATTATTAATCATTCATTAATTATAATTTATAATATTTCAGAATATCAAAATGTTCACATTGTATTGACCAGGGATTAAGATAATTTATAGAACTATTGCGTGTGCGAGAAGTACATCGATTTTGAAAACCACATAAATCTAATTTCCTGGGTTTGGAATTTTCCCTCCATTTTTTTTTGTGAACTGCCAAAACTGATTGTAGTTTTTCTTATTATTTCTCTAGTTAGCTAAATCGAAAGATTTTTTTTGCTTGGATAGGATTTTTTTTTGAACTGATAAAACGCTTATTTCTATTTTTTCCCACGAAATGTTCATTAGTTTATTTATGTCAGTCAGGTCGCCATGTCACATTCAGAATCGCCACAGTTATTTAACAAATTGTTATCGCCATTTAGAAGCTCTATCGGGTTGTTCACTTTGACATTAATTTGTTAACGGAGAGATTTCTGATTGTTGAGACGACATACTTATCGCACGAGTATGTAGTTAAGAGTCGAGACAAATATATGCGGTTTCTGAGTGTTTGTGGTTTGTCGTTGACTTAATTAATTAATTAACCTGTACTTTCTTGTATTAGTATGATTTTTACGCCTTGTCAATTTTATTTAAGTAACTGAACACTGGTAGTTTATTCTAAACATTTCGGAACAACATTACATTAATTTCATAGCACGAATTTTTAAACACACTTTGTATGTAAACAATTTTAAAAGCTTAATTTGACCCGGTTTCCGATTGAGCTGAAATTTTGCATTCATGATTAGTTCGGATGACAATGGTGCCGATTCTGTTGTTTAATAACTAAACTAAAATTAGAGAATTATCTTTTACTAAATGGCAGTGCGAAAAAAGGACGACTAATAGCTATGAATTAAGTTAGAAATGTCAAACTAGTTTACGCCTTGCGCTTCACCGTGTTTTTAGTTGACATGTTTTTACGTGTACCCTTAATTTGTATGGAAATATTAGTTCAGATTAAATTTGACAGCTGTAATTTACGTCCGTCTCTTTCTTGTTTTATTAGAGAGAAAAAGATAGCAATAGCAAAAATTAAGTTTAGTTTGTGCTCAACACAACAACACAGCGGAATAGTTATTTTTTTGCATTCCGATAATATGGGTATCAAATCACCAAGAAGAATACGAAACAAAAGTGTTTTTTTAGTAGTTCTATACTCTAATATTTTATTATTTTACTAAGTTTTATTTCCTTACAAAAATTATTTTAAATAAATTCAAAAGTAAAATAAAAACTGGCACTTTGCACTTTTAATTTTGACAGCGGTCAATTTGCACTTTCTAGTTTAGTAGCATCATAAACTCGTCGTTTTACAAACAATTTATTTATCCGCTCAAGTCGTATTGTGATGTTAGTTAAGCCGTTCATTTGTCAACGGTGCCATCCTTGATTATTGGCTTGACAGACTGATGATTTTAGAGTATACAGAGATAAGTATAGGTGGAAAAGCTTGTTGGATTCTTAATCTATAATAATAAAAAAAAAAAAAAAAAAAAAAATACAAACATCCGAATTGATAACCTCCTCCTTTTTCGAAGTCGGTTAACAATACAGAGAAAAAGAACAGATTCTGTGTTTATAATTGTGTTAACGAGGTAATCTCTGATCATCAAGAAATAAATACGGATTGTAAGACCGCTTTCACATTTAAGCGACTTTAGCAGCACGACAGACGCGCGACCGTCGCGCCCTGTCAGAATTTCATATTATAAACAGAAGCATGTGCTTCTTTTCGTATAGCTGAGTCTACGCGAGGGGATTCATATCTAATTAATGGTTACCGTGTGTTGTCTAGTTTCTATGAATTAGCAATTAACGGGTTTACAAATTATAAATTGGGAGATAGTATTTCTATTCACAACAATGTTACCTGTACGATGTGTGAGAGTATTTACCCGACTGCGCGACGCAAGGGAGGGTAATGTGTTTATCAGCCTATGTATGTATGTTTGTTCCTTTGTGGAACTATAGAGACCAAGCGCGTGGGTCGATTTTGATCATTCTTACGTCAATGGATTCGTTTTAACCTTACGAGTGCTATTAAAGACATGACAGTAATCAAAACATAATATGGCGACAACCATACGCCATATTGTGGAAAAGAAAAACATTAAAATCGACGAACTATATTAAGTGGGGTATCAAAATAAAGGGTTCGAGGAGGCGATTCCAAAAATATACCTCACTAATATGTAGAAAATAAAAAATATTTTCAATAAACCCGACTGTAAAAAACTACTAAAAAGTTCCAAACAACTCAATTTTCAAGCAGTCTGATGCAGTTAGATCATAACTGAACTAAAATAACTGCCACCAATTGCATCAGACTGCTTGAAAAGTGACTCGTTTGGAACTTTTTAGTAGTTTTTTACAGTCGGGTTTTTTGAAATTATTCATTTTATTACTTTTCTTTTTAACCAATATTATTGTCTTTTAGCGATCCGCTCCGGCTTCGCATGGGTGCACCCGTAAAAAAAACAGCGGTTTTTAGTAATAGAAAGAGCGACAAACGAGGAAGATTTGTGTACATTATTAGTTCCCGTGGAGCCTATGTGGCAGTTCGACTATTGGGAAGTTTCAACTTGAAATTGTTTTCAGAAGTAGTTTATTTAACATTTCAGTGCTGAAAAATAATACCTAGTAGCGAGTGAAGCAGTAATTACAATCCTAGAATTACTTCATCGTAATAAATTAAATTAAAATCATTTAAATGAGCTTTCATTTCTTCATAATTCATAATATTATCACCATTTACATTACCCATTTTTGATTTCGAGTTGAAAATATAATACATATTGGTAATTAACTTACTACTGAACAGTAAATTCATTAATTACTTCACATTCGCAATTTAATATTAAGTTTATTAATTTCGCATCCTCTTTGTAACATAAAAGTTTATTAATATTCAATGCACTTTGCAGTATTAACTAATTTAATTAGTTATTATAAAGATTATTTATTTATTACCATATAACTAAAATTTTAATACAATCTACATCTAGTTCTAACCAGATGTAGTTTATATTAAAATTTGTGAATGTAGTTTGTATTAAAATTTACTGGAATTACTGGCATTTTCTGTGTCCCTCTTATTTTTGAAATTCATGAATTTGTATTCTTGACAACTGTTAGTCAGGAACTGCTTTGGGAAGATCAATTATGAAGCCGCTCCATGTAAATACTAATATAATAAACTACATCCGGTTAAACTGGAATGACATTGGGATTTTCTGTGTTCCTCCCATTTTTAATGAATTCATAAACTTTTATTCCTTACCAAGGGGCTGAGTGTTAGTTAGGATCTGGTTTTTATTCCTTACCAAGGGGCTGAGTGTTAGTTAGGAACTTGTTTTTATTCCTTACCAAAGGGCTGAGTGTTAGTTAGGATCTGGTTTTTATTCCTTAGCAAGGGGCGGAGTGTTAGTTAGGATCTGGTTTTTATTCCTTAGCAAGGGGCGGAGTGTTAGTTAGGATCTGGTTTTTATTCCTTACCAAGGGGCTGAGTGTTAGTTAGGAACTGTACTGGGAAGATCAGATAGGAAGTCGCTCCATGTAAATACTAGTATAAACTACATCTGGTTGGACTGGAAGCCGACCCTAACATGGATGGGAGAGGGCTGGGCAGATGATGGTGACGAATTTATAATTCGTAATGTTGGCATTACTGACCCAAACCTACATAATACATTCACTTTCTTATTGAATTCAAATTATTAATAAATAATTATACGAAATTCAGTAAAAACCGGTTAAGTGCGTGTCGGGCTTCGCACATTTGGGGTTCCGTACCAAATGTATTTTTGACTATTTGTATGGCTTTGGGTCAACAAGATGTTTATACTGTGAAAATTTGAAGACTAGCTCCAACCGTTTGGCTATAAAACCTTTGTGACAGACGACGGACAGACAGACAGACGGACACGTGAGTGACAGCAATAGGGCTCCGTTTGGACCCTTCGGGTACGGAGCCTTAAAAAGTAACAATTGTAAATAAAAATATATCCCAAACATCAGCGACGCGATTTCCTTGAGATTATACGATCATAATTCTGGCCGCTTTGGGAGAATTTCGCTCTTTTAAAATCGCTAAGAGATTAAGTGACGAAATTGGGATTTCCTTAAACAGGTCAAGTGTGAGCTGAAGATTAATTTAGATTAATGTTGTTTTTGTTTTGTTTTCGAGTTGTTTGTTATGAACTCTGTTTTAATTGATTGGTCAGGAGCGGGGGTTTTGACGCACGAGGTCTAATTAGTCAGTCCAGATATTAAATTTTATGCACCATATTATTTTCGTCGTGTACGTGGCACAATAAACGCAGTAATGCTGATTCCAAGGTAGCGGATAAATTCTGAAAATGAGACCCCTGGGCACTCAGGCAGGGCAGGAACAGGGGTGGGTTTAGTCAGTAAGAGTCTGACTCACCCTCCCGCTCCACCCAGAGCGGGAGAAGTCATTGGATAATTTCCCTCTCTCTCTGCCTAGCCTTATCCCATTATTTGGGGTCGGCTCTCCTCGTCATTCTTCGCCAGACGTGTGTGTGTGGGCTGGGTGTGTGGTGTGCTGGGTGGGTCTGTGGTGGGTGTGTGGGGATAATTTCCACCCCACCCAAAAAAAAAACCCACATTACTAGTTCTGTTCTGTTATAAAAAAAATCTGCATAATGCTATTTTGACCTTTGTTTTCAAATATTGTCTGGTTACTACCGTAGCTTCAAAAGAACTTGATTGTTAATGAAGAATATAAAACTGACGAAGGTATTAATTTTTTTTTTTTGGTTGTTTGGGAAATCATCCAATGATATCTCCCGCTCTCTGACCGACTGACTGAGAGACTGACTCCCACCCCTGTTCCTTCCCTGCCCTGAGTGCCCAGGGGCGCGGTAACTCTGTTTCGAATTTATCCACAACCCCTGGGCAGGAAGGTATTAATGACTGGGCTGTACAATCCAATCATTTGCCTTCGATACTGAATTTTTCATAGCATAACCTAATAACAAAATAAGCCTTATATGTAATGTTCCCACTGCTGGAACTCAGGCCTCCTCTATAGAAGACGGAATGGGCTGTAATCCACCACGTGGCCATAAAATAAAAATAAAAAACTTTTTGATATCCACACAGAAGGACATTAATTATCTCCTAACACTCAACCCAAAAACGCGTTGGAAAAACAAAAATATACAAAAATGAGTCGCGACTTGTAACATTTAGTAACATTCTCACCGCAAGGCCGTGGGGTGGGTTACTCATTGAAACTCATCCTTCCAATTTGTTCACGTGTACGTCTGAAATACACGGATTTTAATTATTTGTGTTACGAAATTATGTATGGCGGTGAGAGTGAAGTTGATTTTTTTCCTTTTTGAGTGTGTTTCTGGCTTTCGAGGTTGTAATTTTAATGAACTGTAGGAAAAATTCCAACTCTTCTTGCTTCATCTATGTTCATACAAAACCTAGTTTGGAATACTCTTATAAATTCAATGAAATTGCTGATTCGTCATTGACCTAAAATTGCAAAAATTCGTCCAATATTCTACATTTCAACTGGCGCTCATACTCTTCAAACTGTAACACGGCTAGGTACCTTACTTGCTATGCTTCCTACTTACTTGACAGCTTACCCTCAACTGACTGTGCAATTTTACCAAACCAACTTTATCAAAACTGGATAATGAACTCAACCCCTTAAAACCTGCTACTAACACTCATCCGAACCAATTCTCACAATTTCGCCCCCTACCCTTTACACTCATCGTATCCAAATTTCGCCCCCTTATAATTAAAAACTCACAAGCAACAATAAAAACAAGCCGTCAACCCATTTTCCTATGCCATTGTGAGCTAACGAGTCTGCGTGGGTACTTTTAAAGTAATTTCTTGTGTACTTGTCTTACCAAGTGCTGGGAAATTTCATATTTGTCAAAAGTAAGCCTTGTGACTTCAAAGTGTTGGTTAAGATGTTTATTAAAAGGTTGCCTGGAGGGGGTGAAATGGGGTTGTGAGATTTTTAAATGTGATTTCGTTAAAAACGAAGATATTTAACTGCTTACAAAATGAGCAAGAACTGTAGTGAAGAACTGGTCAAGTGATAATTTAGAGGAAAGATATCTCTGCCAAAGAGCTAATAGATAGATCTTGGACCTTGCAAGCTCGTAAGGAAAATTGCTAGTCAATTTATTAGTTTGAATAGGTTTATGTCCTGTCCAGAATAGTTGATTAAGGTCACGTTCTTCTTTACGATTATTTTTAGGGTTCCGAAAGTCCGAATAAAAAAAACGGAACCCTTATAGGATCACTCGTGTGTCTGTCTGTCCGTCTGTCTGTCACAGTCAATTTGCTCCGAATCTGCAGGACCGATAGAGTTGAAATTTGGTACAAACATGAATATCTGTGACCCAAACACGGACGTGTTCCATAAATAAATTAATTTTGGAATATGGGGGTCACTTTTGGGGTGAAAATCGGAAAATTAATAATCAAAGTTAAAGAAAAGTAATAGTCAAACTGTGTCGTGCGACATATCAAATGAAAGGGCACGTTGTGAGGGTCTCGAATATTTTTTTCATAATTTTAAAATATATAATTTTGAAGTTATTTAAGAAAATAGATGAAAAATATATTTTCCCCTCCCCTCCTTATCTCCGAAACCACTGGGCCTAAAATTTTGAAAAAAAATACAGAAAATAGTTCTTTACTTATATATTACAGGAAAACCTATAAAGTGGAGGCAATTTAAAAAAAACCTGAAAAAAATATGATTGTTCGGAACACTTTGCGCGCGAGTACAACTCGCTCTTGACCGGTTTTTTTTGGAAAAGCAGAATGTAACGTCGATATTTCTAAATCATTTTATCGCTTCATGTCGATTGTAGAATGTTCCCGAATTTCTTTCTGCAAAACTTATTTATTGATTAATTTAAACCTCATAAACAATCGTCGCACATAGGCGGACTTAATACAACAAGGCATTCTCTACCAAGTCAACCTTTGTGTTAAAGAGTACTTTTGTACTCTGTGGTAAGTTTACCTATAGTAAAAAAAAAATAGAAAATACTTTAAAGATTTATAATATACTTGTATCTAACTCACCCAAATTAATTTGTCTAAAGCAAATTTGTTGTTTAACTTCAACTCTGTGTTGCGTTTTCTCTGTACGCCTCCTTTAGTGCGTGAAACTCGACTTAATTAAGATTTAGAATTGAACACAGGTGTGAAACATTCGTGTAGCAACTTAGAATTCAATTCATTTATCTTCACGAGTTGTGACATTTTCTGACTCAAATTATTCTCAATTAAACTATCTTTTAACTGTGGTGCGGGTTCAAAACGGTGAAGCAAAACATCGTGAGGAAAAAGGCATGTCCTAGAACTAAAACTTCTGAGACATGTGATATCCTAACACGCACCGGGCTCGCGTGGTTGATTACAGCCCCATTAGGCCTGTGTTCCAGCAGTGGGATCATTATAGGCTGATTCAAAAGCATGCTATGTTTTTAGGGTTCCGAAAATCCGAATGAAAAAACGGAACCCTTATACCTCACTCGTGTGTCTGTCTGTCCGTCTGTCACAGCCAATTTGCTCCGAATCTGCTGGACCGATAGAGTTGAAATTTGGTACACACATGAGTATCTGTGATCCAAACATGTACCTAAATAAATTAATTTGGAATATCGGTCACTTTTGGGATGGAAATCGGAAAATTAAAAATCAAAGTTTTTCATCATGATCATGAAAGGGCACATTGTGAGGGTCTCGAATATATTTTTTTTCATAATTTTGAAATATATATTTCATAATTTTGAAGTTATTAGAAAATAGATGAAAAATTACCATTCCCCACCCCTTATCTGCGAAACCACTACCCTTTGCGCGCGAGTCCGACTCGCTGTTGGCCAGTTTTTTCCCGCAGCGTCGCTCTCGAGACCTTACGCACAGGAACGGTGCATTTCATTTGAGATAAATAATTCGAGATAAAAATAGCCTTTGATACTAAACGAACTTCCTGAGATTATTTATGGTTATAGAATCTTTATTTTCTCAAAAGAAATTTACTACAAATTTCACTTAATGAGACATATTTTATCCATAAAATAATGATGACATTCGTGAGCAGAGCTATCACATGTATGACACACACAAATATGAGAAGTCAACAATAATTAAAGTACACAACAAGACATTGAAGGTAGCAGCAAAATATTCATGAGAAAGTAAAGAAGAAAAACATGGTGTTCATTGATCTTGAGAAAGCGTATGATAGGGTACCTCGGGATGTGTTGTGGTGGGCCTTGAAAGAGAAAGGTTTGCCTGGGAAGTATGTTGAGTTGATTTGTGCTATGTACAGACAATCTAGTACCTACGTCCGGTCGGCTGCTGGCAACACCGATGAGTTCAGTGTGGCTGTAGGCTTGCATCAAGGGTCGGCTTTAAGTCCTTACCTCTTCCTGTTGATTATGGACGCTCTTACGTCGGAAATACAGGAAGAGGCACCCTGGTGCATGCTGTTTGCCGACGACATTGTTCTGGTCGGTGAAGATGGACCTGAGATCCAGAGCAGATTGGAGAAGTGGCAACAGAAGCTGGAGAAAGTTGGCTTGAAAATCAGCAGAACCAAAACTGAATACATGTTCTGCGATTTCGGCGGTCTCTCCAGTTCTGAAGCTGTAGTGCTAGATGGCGCGCTTCTCCCAGTCTGCTCCGATTTTCGGTATCTCGGTTCACTCGTGCAAAGCGATGGCGAAATAGATCGGACTGTTAAGCACAGAATTAACACTGGATGGATGAAATGGCGGCAGGTCACCGGGACTATCTGTGACTCCCGCATGCCCCTAAAACTTAAGGGGAAGATTTATAAAACAATGGTCAGACCTGCTGTCTTGTATGGTTCAGAATGTTGGGCCACAAAAGGGATGAATGAAAAGCAATTGCATGTAGCTGAGATGAGAATGCTAAGAGCGATGTGTGGTGTTACGCGCATGGATAGGATTAGGAATGAGTATATAAGAGGAAGTCTGAAAGTGGCACCGCTGACTGAAAAATTGTGTGGAAATCGGTTGTCGTGGTATGGGCATGTGATGCGGAGGAATGAAGAAAATGTCGTGAGGAAAGTCTTGTGTATGGATGTGGATGGCTATAAGAGTAGGGGAAGGCCAAAGAAACGATGGTTGGACTGTGTGAAAGAGGATATGGGTAAAAAGGGGGTGACTACAGAGATGACGACTAATAGAGGAGTATGGAAGAAAAAGACATGTTGCGCCGACCCCAAATAAATTGGGATAAGGGCAGGAGAATGATGAAAGTAAAGAAGAAAAAATCAAATTTTGTGGGTAAATTAAAAACATAAACCAGGGCCGGACTTAAATTTTGTCAATAATAAAAGATTTTAGCTGAGTTTTAAATATTTGTAAACTTTTAGAGGTTTTTATTTCTCGTGGTAGTTTGTTGAACATCTGTGCCCCTTCGTAAATAATACTTTTTTTTCGTAATTTGTACGTGTTCTCGCGAGACAGATATCATTTGCGCTACGGAGAGGTCTTAACTATAGATGCTGGCGGGAAAAATTCCGAATCATTCCCGTCGAATACTTCGGAAGTATTCCGAAATATTCCGAAACTTTGGGAATATTTCAACTGTCAAAAAAAACCAGGAAAATTGACCTTACTACCTATTTTTCAACATTTTTTTATGTCACCTATACATATAGTGACTAATAATACTGTTCTGAAAACTGCATCAAAATCGGTTCAGCCAAACGCGAGATGATCGCGGACAAACATACATAAATACGGTTCAAACTCATAACCTCCTTTTTTTAAATCGGTTAAAATACCAAAACCTGCTCCTAAGTATAACACTTTTCTGAAAACCGCATCAAAACGTGTTTGCTTGCAAGGTTTGCCTTTGTTTGTTTTTATTGACTGGGCTATTATACGCGTTAGGTAGGTAGGTAATGATTAATACCTACCTATGCGACTCGCGAATACTCGCGATGCGTACAGAGGTACATACAAACTAACCAAAAACATAAGTAACCCTTTTTCAAAAAACAAATCAAATATGCTAGGCCTGGTTTTTTATTCCACAACTGACATTTATAAAAATAGCATTCGATTTCGAAATAAGTAGGTACCTACCTAAAAACAAAAGAATAAATCGCAGGCTAACATAGATACCTATAAAAATATCAACATATAATTCCCATTGAATTATTCGGGCGAAATATTCCGCGGAAACATTCGATTGCGGGGTACGAATCTTTCTCGCGCGGGTGAAAACTTCTCCGGGGAGCATCTCCGCTCTTACCGCACCTCGCACCGCCATCGCCTGCACGCACGACTCGTGGCAGTCGGGCGCGCGCGGCGCGGCGCCAGCGCGGCGGCAGCGGCCGGCGCACAGAGGAGCAGCGGCGGCGGCGATCGACGATCGATGCAAAATACGATTTTTCAGCAAAAAAAAAAAATCTTAGTTAAATTTATTTTGAATAATTCGGATTTAAAGAAACTTTCCCAGAAGTATTCCGGAATTATTCAGAATATTTCAGAAGTTTTGCAACTATAGTCTTAACCCTTTTTCGGTGTTAGTTTTTAAAATCAGCTCCGAGTGTAGCTTTTTATCTTTATTTTTTTTAATTAAGATGCATGTATTATAGTAATAAATTTGTTTTATGTTGTTTTATGTATTTCCTGAAAACAAACGCTTTATAGCTCTCTATAATAATCCACAATAAGCTTCTGCCAGCGGCTTAGCCCGCGTGAACTTAATACCTACTTCCCCCACTATAAATTAGAGACCATGTGCTATCCTGCCAGGGACGTAGGAGTGTTTTAAGAGTCTGCGGCCCTGGTACAGGCAACTAAAAGGAACATCGGTGGGTTTTAGTTAGTAAGAGTCTGACACGCCCTCCCGCTCCTTCCAGAGCGGGAGAAGTTAATTGATGATATACAACCCTAAAAAAAAAAGCCTCAGTGGAACCTTCAGAAAGGTCAGAGGGTACGCACCTGCCATCATCTTCTCTCAGCCGGTGCGGGTATGACCAGTTGCATGAACCTGGACGAAACAAAATGAGAAAGATAGTATTCTAATATCGTATCACTTAGAATCAAAGTTTTTAGTTTTTATCTACACCCATGAGAATAATTCGTTTATTTATCATCATCATTCCAGCTGAAAGCCGTCCACTGCTGGACATAGGCCAAGCTTATTTGTAAACTGAACATACCTATACATATATATGTTGTGTCAACAAAGCTTTATTAAATTTCCGTCTACAACTGTATTTTCAACCCGCAGCGGCCACATTTTAACAAACAACCTAAAAATTTTGTACAGTCGGCGACAAAAATGTTGAATCTAACAGACAGTTCAAAATAGCAGAGGCAAAATCATTTCACTGCTGGGTTACTTGTAATTGGCATTCTAGCAGGCTATGGTATCAACTTTGATATCTGAAAAATCAATCACTGGTTTCGAACCTTTTGTCGAGTTATAAAGAGAACATAAAATGTTGATGAATATCAGGTGATTTTCTGTTTCATATTAACACAGGTAACAGTCAATCTGATAAGAAAATCCTGCTGAGAAAAACGTTAAGTATCCTTTAAGTCAAGAGTGAATAGATTACTTCTAGGCAAGCGTGCTCCATCTTCGACCACATCATCACTTACTATCAGGTGAGATAGTGGTCAAGCGTGTGCCTATAGATGATAAAAATAGAGAAAAACAAAATTGTGTTAATCATTTTGAACCGTTTGTTCGGTTACTACATTTTTGTCGCTGTCTGTACTACCCCCGATTCATCACGCACAATGTACGGCTAGGGGGCGAAAGGGGTGAAGTGTCATATGATTTCAACCCCTCAGTGTTAAATTAACGGTTCGTTTGCGATAATTTGTACGACTGTATAAAATGACAACAGGGTTTTTTCCAGCCTTTTATATTTATTTAGCTTTTTTTTGTAGAAATGGCCTGTCAGAATTGTAATTAATGAGTGTGTGTTTTTGCGGGTAGATTGTCTTTATTATTTTTATTTTGTTTTTGTGTAGGTAGGTTAAATGGAGCGATCGGGTTTTGTATTAAAATTGTATGTAGAACAAATGATCGGATGTGTGATGTGACGTGGTGGCGATTAATCAAATTTTGAGGGTACTTACATAAAAAAGGTTTTATAGAGCGAGTGTTGTCTTGTCTCGTTGTCTGTTTCACACGTTCTAGCTAGTCTCATAATAATAAGTGTTGATCCTAGTCATAACAAATGTGTGTTATGAATACAGAAAATATGATCTCAAAATATTAATCCTGTCATTTACAACACTCAACATAAATGTTCAACAAAACCATTAAAATGTCTTTATCCTGGCCACATTTCAATATTCTGATACATTTGTAAATCCTCGCAATAAAGTCTTCATATACTGCGCTCAGCTTAAGCCACCAGTCGTAAATACAGATACAAAATATTAACGCTAAAATTAAATTCAAATAAATCTGGAAACGCACTTAATATTCCATCATGTAATCCCTTCAACAGGCTGAGCATTATTCAACGCGAATACATCAAAATGAAACCTTATTTAAAACGTAGTAAAGTAGGAAATGCCCTAGATGATGATAGTTGTTTAAACGCAAACAAATATTTGAAATTAAACCTTATTGCATACATGATACAGTGGATTATTAAGTCAAGTTACATGGATGTAAAAACCATTTCGATGCATGGGAGAAGTCACCCTAATCGCAAACACGTAAGTCAGGATTTTCTTCAACGCAATCACCGTATTGTAAAATTGGCGGCGAACGCAAGCGGGCAATTCAAAATTAAATAAGGAACTAAGGAGTCCTCGTTAAGGCAAAGTTTCGCGGGACTTCGAATAGTTTCGGACCAATTTCTATATTCCATAGACGGCCGGTATAATTTCAAATTTCTATGTGCCTTTCTATTTGTGACTTGTTGACTTTGAAAACGAACCTATAGCCATTTTATTGGTTTAGGTTTGCTTTAGAAATCCATATTTATTGACTGATTGAAATACGTTTCCTTTGTATTTACCAGATATTAAAAGGTAGCTTGCGGCAAAATTGTGTTTATTATTTTATTTGTGAGTATAAACTTGAATAAATCCTACGCTTTCAATGCCGAATTGTTGTCATGAAGATTTCTATCAGAAATTTAAAACTTGTCAAGTTTAAGATCTAAGTTTATTTTTGCTCGAGATCCACTAAAGGTTTTCTCTTGCTAGTTGAGTTGTCAGAAAATATAGTGACTGTACAGCTATTAGCGTCAGGCACTAGCTGTCTGGCTTATATGCTGAACTGGACCTATTTGGCGCAGCCGTGGGGCGCACACTTTTTTTTCTATTCTTTTTTGTTTTCTTTCTTTTTTGCTACCCGAAGCAAGAACCGAGCCAAATACTGCAAAAACATTAGAAGGTGTTACATCTGCATTCTTATAAGAGACTTTGATCTCCGAGTTTGTGTCGGTGTTTCTTCTCAGGGTAATCAGCTAGGAAACACCGGCCTCATCTAGCTAAAACTGACAAAAAAAAATGTTGACGTGTAAAAGTGTTGTTAAAACCTACTTACAAAAAAATCATTTATCACTTATCGTAGAATGTGACAGTATTCTGTATCTCAGAAATAAATACTTTCTAAACTTGACACTGGTTAAAGGCACAAACCGTGCAAAGCCAAAATTAAAAAAAAAAACCAGCCAAGTGCGAGTCAAACTCGCACACGAAGGGTTCCGTACCATAAACTGAAAAAAAAAACCCAAAACAAAAACGTGTCTTTTTTTTTTAGCTGTACCCATCTCATGATCCGTAATAGGTAGATAGTAGTGGAGCCCCCCTTAATTTTTAATTTATGTTTATTATTTGTTGATAGAGCGGCTATAGAAATACACGGTGTGTGAAAATTTCAACTGTCCACCTATTACGGATCGTGAGACACAGCCCGCTGACAGACGGACGGATAGCGGAGGCATAGTAATAGGATCCCGTTGGTTACCCTTCGGGTATGGAACCCTAAACTTCCAGCCTTTTCCGTTCCAGGACCGCGGTGACTCCACTTCCGCGACGCAAATCATACCTGACACTGCTTTTCTCAATCACAAAATGAAACGCGAAAATCATTTAATCGTTTTTCTTAAGTACCCCCGTGAATAAAAGGGGAGTGAAATCTCAAATCACGGATTTAATATTCGGACCTTAAGCAGCAACCGTTTATCATAAATAACAAGTGATCCGTTTTAATGCCGTTTCCCGAAACTGTTCATAATATTGTACTCCGTAAAATAATCGCATGCATTATTCATGGCCCAAAATTGTACCATTTCGTTACTTCTCTTAGATTGATGGTCGTTTAGCTTGTCGGCCATTTTGTTAGTGTGGCTGTATAAAGGGTCGCAGTTATTGGTGCAAAATGTTATCTAGTGATTTAATTACGACAAGGAATAACATGCACTTAAGGCCCTACTACTGGCCAAGTGGCGCCCTCATTGAATAAGAAAAAAAGTACCAAAAACGGCTGTTTCTGACACTTTTGCCTACTACTTTGGACACGAAACATTCTGAGACCTGTTTTAACAACGTAAAATTACTTTATCCTGTTTGAAACAAACGTGACGTTGGATTTTTTAATATTTATTTTCTATGCTATGCTACGATTTTTTATTCAATGAGGGCGCCACTTGGGCAGTAGTAGGCCCTTAATATAAAGTTATTAGAACTTCTAATTACAAGTCAATCCGAAGTTATCACTCCTCAAAGTGACCGTTTTATAAAACGGCACCTTCATTGGTTTCATTTGAGCTATTTATATCACCCCTCCCGGTCAAATTAGCAGTGGTTTCTTTGTGAACTTATTTTTCGAGTTGTAAGAAATGAATGATGTTTCTATTATTATTAGCTAAAACCCTCATTTAATCACCCCTCTTAGGCACTCGTCCCACCGCTGGCGATGAGCGAGTACCGAGTAGAGGCTTCAAAACAATAAAAAACTTTTTTCAAAAAATAAATAAATTTCTAAAGAATCGATAAATAAATAAATAATATTCCACAACTGTCACACAACGCCATCTAGTCCCAAGCTAAGCAGAGCTTGTGTTATGGGTACTAGACAACTGATAAACATACTTATATATTTCTAAATACATACATATTATAGATAAATTACACCCAGACACAGAACAAATGATCGTGCTCATTACACAACATTTGTCCTGGGTGGGAATCGAACCCACGACCTCCGGCATAGCAGTCAGGGTCACTAACCACTAAACCAACAGGCCAGTCCAACAAATCCAACCGACTTCTAAAATTTGCATAATAACTTTAATTTCGGAAGTCGGTATATATATTTTTTTTGTTTCTTCGTTATTTGACAGCGAATTCCGAAATTAAAGTAATTTTGCAATTTTTAGAAGTCGGTTATAATTTTTGAAAAAAGTTTTTTATTTTTCACTTTTTAGTCTTTTTTTTTTATTGTTGTTGTACACCAGAAGTAAAAGTAAGTATTTAAGTTATGTCCGAATGGATAACATGGCATTTGAACATTTGTAGACTACCAAAACGTCATCTGTGTATACATATTTTTTGTTTGTTGATTTTTTAAGTGCTAAATCGATTTCGATAAAATTTATATGGGACCACCTCTGAAGTATAACCTACCAAACAAAAAAATAATCATCAAAATCGATTCACAAATGGCGGAGATAAAAAAAAACAGACGAATTGAGAACCTCCTCTTTTTTGAAGTCAGTTAAAAACGAGATGGCGATCAGCGAGTAGCGAGTGGTAGTTCAGATAGTTTTGTCGCTGGATTTCAAGCGAGTGCTCGAGTGCGACGGGCGCTTACTCACACTACTCGCTCGGGTTGGTCTCTCGGCGTGAGTTCTGGCCGCCGAGCGAGCATCGCTGAGCGAGTAAGCTTTGATAGCTCTTGTCGCTCAGCGACAAACTTGTGGAGCAAGTTTTCGCCAGCGGTGTGTACAGTCAGCGCTCAACTATTAATACGAGTATATGCATCTCTTTTGTTTACACGGAATGTATATCTATTGTAAGTTTCTTGAGCCTACTCGCTCGGGTTGGTCTCTCGGCGTGAGTGCTGGCCGCCGAGCGAGAATCGCTGAGCGAGTAAGCTTTGATAGCTCTTGTCGCTCAGCGACAAACTTGTGGAGCGAGTTCTCGCCAGCGGTGTGAACAGTCAGCGATCACCTATTAATATATGCATCTCTTTTGTTTACACGGTATGTATATTGTTACGAGCTGGGTATGGGATAAATTATTTTACACTTATTAATTAACCAAATATCCTTTATTAACTCAACAACTTATTTACACAAACACTAATTCGCTAATAATCACAATTCTCTTCTTAATCGCTTGTATTCGCTTCCGTTCGCATCCGTAGTCGAAAACATACTGACTCACTCGCCGCCCGTCCGGCCTATGTATACAGTCATGGAAGTTTCCAGAACATTGCTGAACTATCATTTAGTGGAATATTCTAGAAACATCTATGAACTTCTACACAGTACCACAATGGAATGTTCTCGAACGTAGTGGAAACTTCTGGAAACTTCGCCTACATTCTCGAACGTTCCAGTGAAATACGTTCGACGTAACAATATCTATTGTACGTTTCTTGAGCGTCAAAATAGCCAAGAGTTAGTCGTTTACTCGCCGGCGGTGGGACAACTGCCTTAAGTTTAGCTTTGTGTAATCTTTTCGTAATTTTGACTTCAGACCTAAATCTTCAAAATGACCGCACAGGCCGACCCATAAAAATGGGGTACAAAAGGGGGTGGAGTAGTAACCAATTCTATTTTAGATATAAACAAGTTTTGCTTTTATTAATATTCAAACACCGTTGAACACACACTATTATCTAATCTATTTTCGATTCAAACTTAATACGGGGGATTCACTTCGGATTCCGAGCAGGGTGCTGTGAAATTAGGGCCTTAACTAAATTACATCGGTGACTGTGTTTTACCTACTGATCGTATCGGGGTTCTAAGCTCGTGCTGGCCCTGGGAGGTAAGAGATAGCGATATGTTCGTACACAGTTAGTGAATAGGTTTTGTATCTACTTTTTAACCGAATTCCAAAAGGTTCTCAACTCGTATGTAGGTTTTTTTTTTGTATATATGTTAAGCGATTTCTCCGCCACTTGTGAATAGATTTCGATGATTCTTTTTTTTGTTTGGTAGGCCATATTTCAGAGGTCGTTCCATACAAATTTTATCGAAAAAGAAACAGCACTGTTTGAAAAAATCAACATAAACAAAAAATATGTCTACACAGATGACGTTTTGGCTGTCTCCAATTATGCTCAAATTCCATTTGGGCATAACTACTATTTAGTTTTAGTTCTGGGGTACGATAACTAAAAATTGCAAAATAAAAAACTTTTTTACAGAAAATACAACCGAAAAGACTTCTAAAAATTGCAAAATCCGTGTTTTTATTTTCTTTCTTCATTATTTCTTTGACACCGACTTCCGAAATTAAAGTTATTTTGCAACTTTTATAAGTCGATTGTATTTTTTGTAAAAAAGTTTTTTATTAGCTTTCTTATGATCATTGTTAACATTTAGATAAACAATGGCGTTATACTGTGTTGTTAAAATTGAATTTGAGACCTTTGCAAGAGCTTTTCCTGAAATAAATTGTTGCTTATTGATATAGTTTTTTAAGTTCTGAAAAAAAAAACTGCTTAAAATATAACAATACAAAAAAAAACTGCAGAAGCATCGTCGCCATTTTACATTTCACCCCCTTTGCTTCTTAAAAGTTAACGGGTTGTAATTTCTGGTGCTAATAAAATTAACTATCATAATCTATTACAAAATGATCCCAATATACAAAACATACATAATAAATCTAGGGCAAAATCAACCAATTTGTCAACTACCCGCCTGAAGTTCATGTTTCAACCCCCACTTAACCCGTCGTAGCCGAGTCGCGATGATGAATATTCATACAGCGCGTTATTACGTTTGTTTAACGTAACAGTAAGTTGTTTGTAGCAATTAATAGCGAGACTAGCGCCATTTTGATTTTGGAGAAATACAGGCGGCGCGGTGGTGGTGGGAGAAGGTCTGAGATTTCAACAGACTTTTCTGGATAATTTTGACAATTTTTATCAAGTCTCTCCACGTAAAATAAAGATATTTAGCTGTATGCGATTACAGTTTGTGCACTGACTATTATTCTATCCGTTTTATGCCAGAGTGGGTTTCCTTTTTTTTTGGGGTGGGAAATCTTCCAATGACATCTCCCGGTCTGGGTGGAGCAGGAAGGCCTGTCGGATTCTTACTGACTAAAACCCACCCCTGTTCCTTCCCTACCCTGAGTGCCCAGGGGCGAGGTAACTCTGTTTCGAATTTATCCTCAACCCCTGGACAGGCATCGGCTATGATGGGCCCCGTCATGAATGCTGACATCTCTTTGAGGCGCGCGTGGAACACTACGCGCCGTCGACTCTCGGGCCTGGTGCTGATCGGACGGCGAGCTGCCCATTACTCGCCGGCCGCAGGCGGAGTGTGTTTCCTGATAGCTACAACCTGGAGGTCTTTAAGTCACTAGTGAATAGGTTACTTCCAGGCAAGCGTGCCCCATCGTCAAAAACATCATTACTTACCATCAGGTGAAATAGCAGTCAAGCGTGAGCCTATTAATCTATACTATAAACTGTAATATACTATAATAATATACTCGTAATATCTATACTAATATTATAAAGAGGTAAACTATGTGAGGTTGTTGGGGGTAATCTCTGAATCTGCTGAACCAATTTTGAAAATTCTTTTGCCAAGAGAAAGCCACGTTATTAGTGAGTGTCATAGGCTATACATTTTTGAAATTCACGCGCACGAAGTCGCTGGCAAAGTGCTAGTGCTAAATAAAATAAGAATATACGCAGTCTCTTCACGTAAAATACAGGTATTTAGGTGCATCCGGTTAGTGTTTGTACGAATGTACAAACTAAAAAACTTTTTACAAAAAAAATACAACCGACTTCCATAAATAATACTAAAAAATGCAAAATAACTTTAATTTCAGAAGTCGGTGTTTCTAGTTTAGTTTCTTCGTTATTTGACACCGACTTCCGAAATAAAAGTTATTTTGCATTTTTTAGTATTATTTATGGAAGTCGGTTGTATTTTTTTTGAAGTCGGTTAAAAATTGAATCATTTTACACGCATTTGTGTTTACAAACATCATAAGAAAAACCGGACAAGTACGCAAATTTAGGGCAATTATTGACAATTTGTATGGTTTTGGATCAACAAGATGCTTGTAATGTGTGTGATGTGAAACTTTGAAGACCATAGCTCCAACCGTTTGGCTCTAAAACCTGTGTGACAGACGACGGACAGACGGACACGTGAATGACGGCAATAGGGCTCTGTTTGGACCCTTCGGGTACGGAACCCTAACAATGGATCCGAATATTATCTTTTTAAGTTACACGAATACGATACGAGTAAGTGCACAAACGCCCTTAGGCTGGAAGCCGACACTTACATAATTGGAAAGGCTACGGAGATGAAGATAATTAAGACTTTACGAGAAAACATCATAATACTAATGTATTAAACAAGTCAACCGACTTAGTCTAAAACACACTTGACAAAGACTTCAAAGTACACCACAAAATCCGGTTGTACACTTTTCAGTTTGTCTGAGCCACCTTTCACGGACGGTCCGTCTACCTGGAGCTCTAGCCAAAGTGAAACTATTCTCGAGAATCACCAAACTTAAGCGACAGGAGCAGGACACATTGCTTGTAGAACAGATGGTCGACGGGGCCGAAAGGTTCTGGACTGGCGACCACTCGGAAGACGCAGTATAGGAAAGCCTCCCACAAAGTGGACCGATTACCTGGTGAAGGTTACGAGAGCCCACGTCAGTGGTGGCTCACAAATTCTTTTCGAGGCGCGCGTGGAACATGATAATCGAAATTTTCCGTTGTAGGGAGCCCGTATCAGACTTACTGACTAAAACCCACCCTTGTTTCTTCAGTTGTCTGTGCCAGGACCGCGGTGACCCTTTCAAATTTACCCGCGACCCAAGCAGGCATCGGCCCTAGCGGACATTAGTTAATGCTAACTATATTTTTTGTCATACCATAGTTTTTACCCAGATTATTATAATACTATTATTGGCCTACATTAATATTTACTACCGAACCATATGTACACTTTTTGTTAACTTATTATTTCAATAAATTTATTATATATATATATATATTTGCTCTGACTGGAGAGGTCCACTCAGCTATGTGTGGTTCTTTCTTCAAAATGGCATGGTCCTCATATAGCATAATGTGAATGCGAGAACTATGTATGTCGTTATTTTCATGTAGATTTTATGATTGTCTGGCAGTTTGAGTATTTTTGCGGCCTACTCAAATGTCCTTACTTTGGCATTGTTCGTCGGTTCGTTGAGCTTCACGATGACTGACAAATCCTTGCACTGTCTGGACAGGTCCACTCAAATTTGTGTGTTGCTTTCCTCAAAAGCTCATCCCAGCCATAAACTTCATGGTTCTCATATGATTTGACCAGTACATATTGTATGGATTGGAACATTTAAAAAGAGACTTTGACCTCTGAGTTTGTTTCGGTGTTTCTTCTCAGGGTCAGATAGGAAACACCGGCCTCATCAAGCTAAAAAAAAAAATGCTGACGTGTAAAAGTGTTGTTAAAACCTAAAATCATTTATAATATATTATTATATATTTCTGACTTACAATCGTTATCGCTGTGAGATTGTCACTAAGCCCCTTGCCAAGCGCGTTTTTGATTCAACTCTCAAAACTAGTACTTATCTGTTAAAAGGCCCGTAAAACACA
This sequence comes from Polia nebulosa, assembly GCA_951329385.1. Classification (NCBI taxonomy): domain Eukaryota; kingdom Metazoa; phylum Arthropoda; class Insecta; order Lepidoptera; family Noctuidae; genus Polia; species Polia nebulosa. The sequence goes on from OX589612.1 coordinate 19,127,071, forward strand.
TATTCCATACATCCAAGGTGTTTTGAACGTAAATCATTATGAGCACAGGTCATAAATCTATCGTTTACGCGCTTTGAATGACCCGTTCCCCTCAGTTGGGTTTATTTCTCATGCGTCTTGTCTTTCCTCTGATCTTCCAGGGTTTTCAGATGTACTGGTATTTATGTTTTAGGTGTGTATGTTTAAAGTGTCAGTGTTGAGATTAATTGTCATAGCTGTTGATAGCGAATACGAAATACATTCGCCTGAGTTGTGGTTCTGTTAATCGTTTTTTTAGTTAGGCTGCTAAGCTTGTTTACTGAACTCTCGTTTAATTTATTAGGTATACCTAAAACAACAGGTATACTAAAATATAAATAATTAAATGACTTAAAATTGTGAAGGCTTCATAAAAAACGCTTTATAGTTTTTGCGTGATTCTCAATTTTTTAACCGCATTTGACATAACTTTACAAATTAATTACACTATGTTACAAACATATAATTTCAAATATTCACATGTCAAATTATGAAGAAAATTGTCTAAAGTAACATATATTTTTTTCTAAGAAGACTAGTCGTTTAGACGTGATGTTCATTAGAAGTCGTATATAGTCTTCCTGACCCAACTTCGGTTATTGCAGCCAATCTCAGCAAAATAATACAAACAAGTGTTTGCGCAAACACAAGTGCACTTTCTCTGCCTTCACTCCGAATTAACGTATAAAAGTCCAATAAAATTAAATCAATTCACCACAGTAGTTTCTTGTAAACAAATCCTTACACAGAAACCTACACAGCCACAAAACGAACCAAAACACTCAACAATCACCACTGACAGCTATGCAAATCGCGGATTACCAACACATAGCTCCGTCTATTTCCAACTAGTAATGAGTTCACAAATACGCCGACATTAGACTATCGTCGGGGCATAGATCATAGAGCGGACGTGTAGTGCAATTAAATGGCCGACCGTCATGCGGTGTAAATCATTAGTAGCGCTTAGCAAGCAACGGGCGGGTGATGCTAAGATGACAGTTACTAGTCGACAGAGAGCTACTCGTATGACGATTGGATATGGTATTAGCAACGTTCGCAATTCTAAGTGAAGGATGAGTGAGTAAATCATTAGTAGCGCTTACCAAGCAACGGGCTGGTCATGCTAATATGACGGTTTGTAGTCAACAGAGAGTTATGACAATTGGATATGGTATTAGCAACGTTCGCAAGTCTAAGTGAAGGATGAGTGAGGTAAATCATTAGTATCGCTTACCAAGCAACGGGCTGGTCATGCTAATATGACGGTTTGTAGTCAACAGAGAGCTATGACGATTGGATATGGTATTAGCAACGTTCGCAAATCTAAGTGAAGGATGAGTGAGGTAAATCATTAGTAGCGCTTACCAAGCAACAGGCGGGTGATGCTAAGATGACGGTTTGTAGTCAACAGAGAGCTATGACGATTGGATATGGTATTAGCAACGTTCGCAAGTCTAAGTGAAGGATGAGTGAGGTAAATCATTAGTAGCGCCTAGCAAGCAACGGGCGGGTGATGCTAAGATGACAGTTCGTAGTCAACAGAGAGCTATGACGATTGGATATGGTATTAGCAACGTTCGCAAGTCTAAGTGAAGGATGAGTGAGGTAAATCATTAGTAGCGCTTACCAAGCAACAGGCGGGTGATGCTAAGATGACGGTTTGTAGTCAACAGAGAGCTATGACGATTGGATATGGTATTAGCAACGTTCGCAAGTCTAAGTGAAGGATGAGTGAGGTAAATCATTAGTAGCGCCTAGCAAGCAACGGGCGGGTGATGCTAAGATGACAGTTAGTAGTCAACAGAGAGCTATGACGATTGGATATGGTATTAGCAACGTTCGCAAGTCTAAGTGAAGGATGAGTGAGGTAAATCATTAGTAGCGCTTACCAAGCAACGAGCGGGTGATGCTAAGATGACCGTTGTAGTCGACAGAGAGCTATGACGATTGGATATGGTATTAGCAACGTTCGCAAGTCTAAGTGAAGGATGAGTGAGGTAAATCATTAGTAGCGCTTACCAAACAACAGGCGGGTGATGCTAAGATGACGGTTTGTAGTGAACAGAGAGCTATGACGATTGGATATGGTATTAGCAACGTTCGCAAGTCTAAGTGAAGGATGAGTGAGGTAAATCATTAGTAGCGCTTACCAAGCAACAGGCGGGGGTGATGCTAAGATGACGGTTTGTAGTCAACAGAGAGCTATGACGATTGGATATGGTATTAGCAACGTTCGCAAGTCTAAGTGAAGGATGAGTGAGGTAAATCATTAGTAGCGCTTACCAAGCAACAGGCGGGTGATGCTAAGATGACCGTTGTAGTCGACAGAGAGCTATGACGATTGGATCTGGTATTGGCAACGTTCGCAAGTCTAAGTGAAGGATGAGTGAGGTAAATCATTAGTAGCGCTTAGCAAGCAACGGGCGGGTGATGCTAAGATGACGGTTTGTAGTGAACAGAGAGCTATGACGATTGGATATGGTATTAGCAACGTTCGCAAGTATAAGTGAAGGATGAGTGAGGTAAATCATTAGAAGCGCTTACCAAGCAACGGGCGGGTGATGCTAAGATGACCGTTGTAGTCGAAGGAGAGCTATGACGATTGGATATGGTATTGGCATGGGCATCCGTCATCGTAGTATAACCCATACTAAGATGACGGTTTGTTGGAGGCGAGGAGTATAGTGGGATTCGATCAACAACTATTGCAGACCATAAAGTAGCAAGAAATTTAGGAGAAATCATGCATTAATAGCTCTACGTTAGACTAAAGTTAGGCTGTAGGTGACGGACGAGTGGGGTTAATCATTAGTAGCGCTTAGTAAGCAACGGGACGGCTGATGTTAAGATGACGGCTTGTTGGAAGCGAGGCGTTACTAGTAAGATTGGATGTAGTAATTGATAAACTTTGTAGATAATGATGCCGAAACTGTTGTGCATAAACTACACTTCTATGCTTTTTTTTGTGGATTTGGGAAATCATCCAATGACTTCTCCCGCTCTGGGTGGAGCGGGAGAGCGTGTCAGACTTTTACTGACTAAAACTCACCCCTGTTCAGTTGCCTGAGTGCCCAGGGACGCGGTAACTCTGTAATATGTTAATTTCGCTATTTAAACAAATCAAAGGTCACCATCATCATTTAAGCCAAAATACTCCCTCTGCTAGAAATAGGGCTCCACCAAGCGTTGCCAAATCGACCGGTCCTGTGCTTCTCGCATTCAATGGACTCCCGTGGCTTCACTAGGTCTTTGAACCACCTTGTACGAAGCCTTCTAAACCTGGGTCTCCGGAACCTTTCGGGCTCATCGATTATCCGTTCTGCGAGCAATGTGCCCTGTCCACTGCCACTAAAACTTATTGATTGAACGGTGTGATCTTTTGAGGATCTTGTTGAAGAATTTTAACTTTTATGCTGTTTATAAAGATGTTTGTCTTATACTTTTTTTTCTGCTTATTTCCAGAGTAATGGCAACAACTACATGGCGGGCGAGCCGCGTCGCAAACGCGAGCCGCCCGCGCGACCCAACCACATTCTGCTCTACACCATCATCAACCCGGCCTATCCTATCACTGTGGTAAGTGTTTACAGATAAATTACATTCACAATAATAACACTAAGCTCATGATAAGATGGCACAGGTTTAACGTAGTAGTTGAAAAAACAATCGGGCAAGAAACACGTGAACTCGCGGCTCGTAGCTTGAACCTAAATGTTGTCATATTATATAAGTGACTTCACTTGACCTCAACCACATTCTGATCCCGGACTATCCTGTCACTGTGGCAACTGTTAACAGATAAATTCATTTAATTTAGGTCTAAATTGAGTTGTTATCTAAAAGTTGAATTGCGCAGTCTCCGCGCGGATAGCTGTCCCTCTGGCTGGCGATTTCTTTCGTGGCATTTCGATATATATACGATATAAGGTCACAGCACATATATCAACTCGGAAAGGGATCGTCACCGTATCGCCTTTCATCTCGTCGTCAAACAGGCGTCAACCTAACGTAAGCACGTAAACAAAGCGGATCAACAGCTCCGGTACGTCGACTCGGCTACGGCTAGGCGACGCTGCGCTTACGGCTCACCGCCCGCTGGTTGATCTGGCTGGCACACAGTTTGAACCTGTTTCGTTAGTTTGTTTTTTTTTAAATCTCACCTACAAATTCAATAAAACACGCGCGCAATATGACTGGAAGTTGCCTTGTGAATGATATGAGTTGACATGACATCACGTTTGGCAACAGTAGTGTGCTGGCAGGCAAGCCGCGGGAGGGTTGAGACTGACTGACTGAGAGGGCACGAAGAGACGTAAGCGCGGGGACGACAAGCCGTAAGCGCGGTGACGACAAGCCGTAAGCGTGGGTACCGCAAGTTAACCACGCACCGCACCGGTTCGTGAGCTTGTTCCGAGGTGAGGCGATTACGTTACAATTCCGATTAGTGTGCGTTGCAGTAGGGAGTTTCATACAAAGAATACTGCACGGCTCGAATTGATACGGCGACGATCCCTGTCCGAGTTGATATGTATGCTGTGACCTATAACGTGCTCTCAGTGAGACATGATCTCTTTATTTATCAAAGAATCTTAAAATCGATAGATTAATTACAGAATCTTACCATTCTTTTAGAGTGTTATCACACCAATTGATCGAACGTCGATCGATGCCATCGATCGATGGTAAAATGGATTAGTCGATGTCGATCGATGGTAGAATAAATTAGAGAAGAATAAAGAAGTTCAAACAAAAAATTGAAACGTTATGTGATGTGTTACCTACAAACTGTAAACTGTTACCTTGAAAATGTTTAGGTATGGAAGAGCCCTTGGCTGGCTGGCTACACGATTGAGCTCTTTAAATATTTGAATGTATCAATAAATTCCATCTAGAAGTCTACCTCACGATCAATACTCAATTCCACCTCTATGCGAAACCAATTAAAACATCTTGTATTTTAACAAGAAAAACAAAATAACTCCAAAGAAGAAATTGTACGAAGATACTCGAAATTAATCGTCTCGTATTCGTACATGATCGGCAAAGTTCGTCGATCTCCGACAGCGTCATTAAACGGTTAAACATACTATTATGAGTTTGATAACTTTGATAGGGTTTTGCTCGTTTCCTATATTGTCTGATCAGGCGTATGATGAGTTCTTAACAGCCAACTAAGTTAACAAAACAATTGTTAGTCGTGACAAGACATCATCTACAGAGGTACAGCATACACAGAAGGTACATCCTACTAATATTATAAAATGCGAATGTTTGGATGTTTGTTACTTATTCACGCCAGAACGGCTGAACAGATCTGGATGAAATTTGGCGCAGATATAGATTATAGTCTGGAGTAATTTATAGTGGGGGAATTACTAATACCACGCGGCAGAAGCTAGTGAGTTATTTGTACAATATTTTTTTACAAACTTTTATATAACTTGCAATGTATGTATGTAGCTGTTGGTTCGGGTGGAATCTTGCAAATCAAATTAGACCCACTTCCCGATCAAGGTTTTATGAATATAGGTAATTACTTACACGCCAAATACTTACTAGAATATAATTTTAACTTTTTAGTTCATTGTCCCAGATGTAAGCTTGTTTTTCAATATTTTTTTTACCTTTTTAACCAACTTCGAAAAAGGAGGAGGTTATCAATTCGGATGTTTGTATTTTTTTTTTTTTTATGTATGTTCGGGCATAACTCCGTCATATATTGACGGATTTGCAAAATTCTTTTTTTGTTCGAAAGGGGTTTATTCCGAAATGGTCCCATTTAAATTTCAAAAGATCTGATGATGGGTTTCAGAGACAGACAACGGAACTCTTCAAAAATTGACAGCAAATCAACCGCGATTGCTGCTATCGTATGTATAAGAATTGTTAACACAGTTTAATGGGGAACCATAACTCATCATTCTCCTGCCCTTCCGAAATTAAAGTTATTTTGCACTTTTTTTGGAAGTCGGTTCTATTTTTTTTAAAAAAAGTTTTTTATTATTTATTTTCTCCTCTAATTCTTATTCAATATTTTGTGGCTGTCGCAGCATGTCTCCTTCTTCCATGGATCTTAATAAGCTTTCATCTTAGTATTCACCCTTCTAAACATATCACCTGTCACACAAACCATTCGTCTTTTCTTTTGGTTTCTTTCCCCGCCGTGCTTAACTGGGACGCCATGGTAGCGAATTCAGGTCGTGATGCCAAAAAATGTGTTTGACTGTGTGACCAAGCAGTTGTCAGGTGAGCTACCCACCATAGAGCTGCATCAGCTGCATTGGCTGCGCGAACTGGTACCGCCGCCATGGCGTCCTAGTGAGTCACGGGCTTTTGTAACTACACAGAGACAGCCGAAATGTCATTGGCTTATAGGTTAGGTCGTATTTTTTTGTGACATGATCATGTGGAGTAGGTATATGAATAAAGGGCTCGAGGAGGTGTTTCTTAAAATATATTTCACTATTGTAGTGAAATATATTTTTAGCAGAAAGTAAAAAAAAAATTAACCCGACTGCAAAAAACAACTAAATAGTTCCGAACATGTCAAATTTCAAGCAGTCTTGATGCAGTTGGTGGCATGAAATCTATTAACTAAAATAACTGCTGCTAACTGCTTGAAAAGTGACTTGTTTGGAACGTTTTAGTTCCTTTTTGTTTTTTTTTTTCTAAAAGACATTCCAGCAGCGTCAGTAATCAGCTAAGTTCTATAGATAAAGATTTTTAATTTAGACTCTGCCATCTCTAAGCAATCCGCAACTCTCATTCAAGTTTGTATGTTCACAAGTTTTCATCTCGTTGTTGCTATTAAAACTGTATTACGTTCGTTTGTGTGTCTTTGTGTTGTGTTGGCCACTTGATGTTGTAAAGAAGAAAAGTTGGAGAAGTTTAAATACGGATAGTTTGTTTACCTTTTATTGTTGTGCGGAGGTTTTAATTATGTGAGGCTAGTCCGCGTGGAATTGGTACTTCCCCCAGTATTAGCCTATGTGCTATTCCAATCTAAAATCTATCTCTTTGCCAAATTTCATCCATATCCGTTGAGCCGTTCTGGCGTAATTGAGTAACAAACATCCATGTATCGTTTCGTTCTAACTTTCGCATTTTTATTATTAGTAAGATCAACCCTTTGTTCACGAGAAGTATCAACAGCTCTTCTTTTATTCTTATATCTGTATCTTCTTGTATCTTTTTATTTGTCTTCAATTATTGTTTCTCTTATTTGTGCATTTTATACTTGTAAGCCTACAAGCGACTTTAAAACGGTTTTTTTAACCGAATTAAAAAATAAGGAGGTTATCAATTCGGATGTTAGTTTTTTTTTAATGAATATTCTGGCATAACTCCGTCATAAATATAGACGGATTTGCAAAATTCTTTTTTTGCTCGAAAGGGATTTATCCGAAATGGTTCTATTTAAATTTCATAGAGATCTGATGATGAGTTTCGGAGACAGACAACGGAACTCTTCAAAAAATGACAGCAAATCAACTGCGATTGCTGCGATCTTATGTATATGTAGTGTTAACACAGTTTAGTGGGGAACCAAAACTGAAAAGTGAAAAATAAAAACTTTTTTACGAAAAAAAAAAAAAAAATTTCGGAAGTGGTTTTGTGTCTTCGTCACGTCGACACAAATCCAGAAACACTGACTTCCGAAATTAAAGTTATTTTGCTCTTTTTTTGGAAGTCGGTCCATTTTTTTTGTAAAAAAGTTTTTATTTTTATCATTGATGTTCCCGTTTGACCACTTTCTCACCTCATGTAAACGATAATGTGGTCGACGATGGAGAACGCTTGCCTAGAAGTAACCTATCTCTACCCACTCTCTACTACCTACTCTCGACTTAAAGAGCCTCAGTTAGAGCGGCTAGCCTCACATCAACATCAATTCATTAAAGCTAAGTTAAGGCTCCTACCACCAAAAGCGAATATCTAGCTAAAATCCCACCACGTAACAACATCCTTATTCACCGACGACAATGAAACAAGTATTATTTTTATCTCTTCCTGTATCTTCCTTATAACAAAAGCCACAACTCTGCCCCCATACACACAAACTTCACGCTATCAGCACAAAGGAGCTCAGCAGACATGTAAGCATATAATAACGGAACAATTTTAAGTTGGCCCCGTATTTCAGAATTACACGCTCTATGAAACTTATGAGGCGGTTAAACTTTCCGTTTTGGACTGATGTGTGGAGGATTAGTTATGAAGATTTGGTGTGTTTACGAAGATTTTGGTAATAATGAGTTGGGAATAGTGGATGGATGACCATCTTTACATACCGAGACTCCTCCGTGCATCGGAAAGCACGTTAAGCCGTTGGTCCCGGCTGTCAATCGTGGATCTTTGACAGTCGATACGGGTCATCAGAAGCCCGAAAGTCTGACAACCAATCTTACCAAGGGGTATCGTATTACCAGTAACTGGGTTGTGGAGGTCAGATAGACAGTCGCTCCATGTAAAATACTGTTTACCAAGGGGTATCGTATTACCCAGTACCTGGGTTGTGGAGGTCAGATAGACAGTCGCTTCATGTAAAATACTGGTATTCAGCTGCATCCGTTTAGACTGGAAACCGACCCCAAGGTAGTTGGGAAAAGGCGCGGGCAGATAGGTTTTTGAGTTTGGAATAGTCTTAATGTGGGTATGATGTGTTTAGCTCATCTGTCTATTGTGATGTAGATGACAAGGAGTATAAGTGACTGGGTAGAGCTATTTTAAAGAAAAAAAAAAACATTTCTGGGTTATGTGAAGAGTTTAAATAAATAAATAGTAACACTACAATGATAGCTTACAAAGGAGGCAATCAGAAACTCTTATGATAAAACTTTTCATCACTAGTTAAGACGAACACCACTTGGAAAGAAAAAGTGGCACTCCGGGAGTGCCGACAGAAGTGAAAACTTGAACAAAAAAATGCCGCACGCGCCTAAAAAAGTTTTCACTTCAATCCGCTACGAGATCCTAGAGAGCTACGACGCGTAGCACTCGTAGCGGATCGCGTAGCGGTGTACCACAAAAATGCCCAACGCACCTAAAGAATTTTTCACTTCGGAAAAGTACCAAAATGCATTATTGTAGTTTGTGGCGACACTTGGAGGAGACCTAGTTTATTTGTCTACATTAGGATGATGCTTTAGATAAATAACCCTTCCTTTTGGCTTTGCCCTAGTCGGGTAAATAGCGAATCATGCCAGCTCAGTCAATTCGTCTCAAGTTTAAAGAAACACGAAAGTACCCTGTTAATCTGACTTAATATGATAATTGTGAAAGTTTGGATGGATGTTTGTTACTCAATCACGCCAGAACGGCTGATCTGATCGGACCTGAATGAAATTTGGCAAAGAGATAGATTATTGGAAACCTTACCCCACATCTCAGCTGTACGCTGATTGCAAAGTACTCACGGTCCGCCAACTGTTTGTACTCCAAACCACTCTTAGAAAGCATGGTACACTGCTTCCATCCGACCCGCACGAACGCACTAACCACCCCCCAGGCGTTCCGCACACAACGTCATTTGCCAAACATCAGTACTATGTATTAAGCACACATATGTACAAAAAGATCCATAAGTCTTTTAACGTGCTAAACCTTAACCGACATCAAATTAAATCCAAAGTTACATAATGACTTTTACAACAGGACTACTCAAACACAGAATCCTTACTTATCTATATCAGATAAATACAAATACATATATATAACACATACACACACCATCAAACCATCACACACTTCTACGCTCTACATTTCACAAATTTAACTAAATAACGTTTATTTCTCCTTTTTGCCGATTCATTCACTGCCTAAGATACAGGTTTCTCCTAGGTTAAGAGGCAGGGTTTATATTGTTTGTGCATAGATTTTAGCTTTTTTAATTTATTATAGTTATTTTAACAAATTTCTATATTTTTCTTAATAAACGATTATTATTATGAGTCTGGAAAAGCACATAGGCTATAATCTAATTCCATGTTCCAGAAGCGTGTTTATGTTATAAACAGTATAAAATCCCTTACAAGACATTTTCACCAACGCAATATAAACACGACACGATCTATCTTTCCCTACCAGCCGAGTTAGCGCCATACTTCTTATCTGAAAATCCTCAATTTTGACTCGCGAGGCTATAAAGCTGAACATGCGAAGTCTGTAACCATATGTCAAGCTGATAACTAAGGAGGTTCGGGAAGTTTGTTTTTAAGGTGAGATGCTATTATTCGTACTTTTTTTTTTGACGTTTGTTCCATTTTAGACAGGGATAGTTATAACAAGCCTTTTGCTCGTGGGGGTAACATATTATTGAAACCTTTAGTTTTTTTAGGGTTCCGTACTAGAAGGGTAACTAACGGGACAGTACAGTTCTGTAAATACGTACTTGATACGGCCGTGAATCATAATTTGACCAACATACAACCTGATGTGCCTGCAAATTGCAAAAAAACATAAGAAAATTTTCACGGGCTAAGGTTCTTCTTTCAACATTTTTGGTAGCTTCGATGCGGGTGGTAGGTACAGTACCTACTGGCTAATCATAATTATATTGAAGAAAAAATATATATTGTTACGAGCTGGGTATGGGATAACTTATTTTACACCGATTAATTAACCAAATATCCTTTCTTAACTCAACAACTTTTTTTACACAAACATTAATTCGCTGCTTCCGTTCGCATCCGTAGTCGAAAACAGACTGACTCACTCGCCGCCCGTCCGGCCTATTTATACAGTCATGGAAGTTTCCAGAACATTGTCGAACTATCATATAGTGGAATATTCTAGAAACATCTATGAACTTCTACACAGTACCATGATGGAATGTTCTCGAACGTAGTGGAAACTTCTGGAAACTTCGACCACATTCTCGAACGTTCCAGTGTAATATGGTCGACGTAACAATATCATAAATTGACAGTTGAATTTGATGGATAAAACGTATGTTTATCTTGAATTTAGAATCGACTAATTAGTGGTTAAATTAAGTATTTTGCTAGCGAGTTTTATAAATAAGACCGTTAATGTTTATTGGACTCAGGCTTTCATGCCTACATAAACTCTTTGACATTCTTTCTTATATAAAAATACTCTAGCGCAATGGGACCATTCAAAAATCGTTTACCCAGGCATCCGCGCTCATACCCCACCATAAAACGACCCTTAGAAATCTATCGACCGTGCGCTACACTTTCATAGTGCTACCGAAGTTAAAGTACTTACAGTTTTTATGGATCCTTAGCAAGTTTGAATCGTTACATGGAACTGTTAGTAGGAATGTTAGACGAAAGATATCTAGGTGTTGGAAGTGTTCCTGAAGAAATTGTGACTAGAATTGAAGGAGTTTTTTTTTATGAGAGAACTAAATCTTGGCTTGGCTAAGAACGATCCTCGTTCTGTCGGAAATTCCATTTTTTTTTAATGAACCGGATTTTTAGATTTTTACTCCTGGAATTGGATCAGCTTGTTGCTAAAGTAATAACAGCCGCACGGGTTGATCCATCATGTTAAGCTACGTTTGCCGGGGCTGGTCCATGCACTGGTGACATACCGAGACTCCTCCGTGCCTCAGCAAGCACGTTAAGCCGTTGGTGCCGGCTGCCAATCATGGATCTTTGACTGTCGTTACGAGTCGTCAGAAGCCCGAAAGTCCTGACAAACAGTCTCACCAAGGGGTATCGTATTACCCAGTAACTAGGTTGTGGAGGTCAGTCAGATAGGCAGTCGCTCCATGTAAAATACTGGTATTCAGTTGCATCCGGTTAGACTGAAAGCCGACTCCAAGATAGTTGGGAAAAGGCTAGGCAGATTGATTGGACTCCAAGCCCTCTGAAACATAATCCCTGGAGTAATACTTGGTAGTCTGTTCTCTCATGCAAAGTAATGATTGGACTTGAATACCAGCTATTCGATGTGGTTCGACTTAGGATCAGTAAAGTTAAATAGGCATCGATAGGGACACACAATAGAATGCTGATACGAAAACAATGAATATCTGACCAATGCTTAAAACCTTTCTTTAAATTTCTAGCAATCGTCTTACTCACCATTTCTCACCAAGAATTTACAAAATTAATCTTCTACACTTTACTCAAGAATCTGACCAATCAAATAATTCTTAAGGCGCAGTTATACGACTTCTAATGGTTTTTATTTAAACATCACGTCTAAACGACTAGACTTATTTCTTTGAAAAAAATATATGTTACTCTAGACAATTTCCGTCGTAATTTGATATGTGAATATAAGAAATTATGTTTTTAGAATATAGTGTAATTAATTTATAAAGTTATGTCTAACGCTGATAAAAAATTGAGAATCACGAAAAAACTCTAAAGCATTTTAAAGATCATTTAATTATTTATAGTTTAGTATACGTGTTTTATGTATAATAAATTAATAATGCGTCTAATTTCGGACAGCGCTCCTCGATGGGCGAGTCCTATTACTGGGTGGCCGTACGACGCGTTACGTGAGCTCAGCACAGGACACGCAAGCTAAGGTTTTTAATTGAACATCACGTCTAAACGACTAATCTTATTTCTTTGAAAAAAATATATGTTACTCTAGACTATTTCCGTCATAATTTGATCTGAGAATATTTGAAATTATATTTTTATAACATAGTGTAATTAATTTGTAGTAGAGCGGTACGTGAGCTCAGCACAGAACACGCAAGCTAACCACTCAAGGTCATTGGCAGTTACTAGCGCCTTAAGTCAAAATAACCTCCTAACTTTCATCCCCACCTAACCCACACCCTTTTATGGGCACAAAGGCACATCTCTGTAACAAAACAAACAATACTGTAGCACTAATTTGAGCCTCAATGGTACGCAACGAAACGTTGCGACCTGTTGCTTTGGATTGCCGCGCCATTACACTGTCGAGCAACGGAATGGGATAGTTTTTGAACTTTGGCACTTTTGACCCCGCGAATGCTGAAGTGGAGTGGAGGGTTGTGATTTTCATGTGTTTTGTTTTTGTGTATAGGGTGATGTGGGATTGTGTGTAAGGGGTCGGGATTATTTTAAACCGTATTAAAAAGTTTGACTGATCGAGGCTTTAAACTTTGAAACATTGAATGTTGCGAACATCTTGGTAAGATTTTGTATAGTTGTTTATCAAAGCAATTATTTTCATTGAGCTCATTAACTAAAAGTGCCACTTTTCAATTTTCTAATAGTTGCCCTTTCTTGTTGTCAAGTAATATTAAGAAAAGATAAGTTTCGCAGAAGATGTGGAGGTTTTCCCAGCAGTGGCACATTCTTGGCTAACAAAGAAAAATATTTATTATAGCTTAAGTGCTATTCTAGATTATAATCTATCTCTATGCCAAGTTTCAGCGTGGCTCGACGTGACTCAATCACGTCAAACGGCTGAACAAACATCTATCCATCCAAACTTTAGCATTAGTAGTAGGATAGTAGGAAATAGGATAAGAAAGATAGTTTTGGTAACTTTTATTTTTATTGAAAGGCTCGCGTTTGACCACTATCTCACCTGATGGTAAGCGATGATGTGGTCGAAGATGGAGCACGCTTGCCTAGAAGTAACCTATTCACTCTTGACTTAAAGAGTCCCATATACGATACGTTCAGGGTATTAGTATCAGTTAGTTTTTAGAATCAACCTGTACATTTGTTTACTACGCTGTGTCAGCAACGCTACATCCCATTACAGAAACTTTATTTTACAGACAACTTTTCCAACGCAACTTTTGGGCAGGTGAAAAATTAAGTTGTCGAGTTGAGCATTTGACAAAATGAGATGACGCCGAAGTGTTGTTTTGGTTAAATTTAGCGGAGATACAGGCGTTTGAGACAAGTTACACAGGAAAGGGAAAATGTGGACTAATTTTCCTACTAGAATCTAGATTGATATTATGATTTGTGAAGTATTCTACATCATCATTCATTCTCCTGCCTTTATCCCAATTTATTTGAGGTCGGCGCAACATGACTTTTTCTTCCATTAGCCGTCATCTCTGTAGTCACCCCCTTTTTACCCATATCCTCTTTAACATAGTCCATCCATCGTTTCGGCGTTCCCCTACTCATATAGCCATCCACATCCATACACCGGACTTTCCTCACGACATTTTCTTCATTCCTCGCATGCTCATACCACGAGAACCGATTTCCACACAACTTTTCAGTCAGCGGTGCCACTTTCAGACTTTCTCTTATATACTCATTCCTAATTCTATCCATGCGCGTAACACCACACATCGCTCTTAGCATTCTCATTCTTCTTTCAAATTCCTCATTCAAAGAATTCTACATACATAAGATAATCATTCATTATCCTGCCCTTATCCCAATTTATTTGGGGTCGACGCAACATGTCTTTTCTTCCATAATTCTCTATTAGTCGTCAGGCATACATATCGTCGTTACATACATAACATAATATGGGTCCTAAATGTAACAGCTCACAATTCAGCTCACCCTGTAATATTAGTGTTTTAATCCGTGGTGTTTTGCAACGTAAATATCCCTTTGTGCCTAATGGCCTAGCTTTATTCTGTCTCCTGCTTGATTAGGAGGGAAGTGGAATAGGTACATATATTTCATAGGCTTTCAAAAGCCAGAGGGGTAAAATAAAATCTCCGAGTATAGCACATCCTCATAATATCCACCCAACCTTATCAATCTCCCATAGCCCCACTTCCCAATATTATGGTAAAACAGCCCCCATATATTACTGCTGTCGACAATTTGTCACGCCATCGCTGCCGTGAAGTTACGGAGAGGCGCAGTACTAATGTAACAACTAATCGATCATGAGTTCGATGCTCGGTTGTGGGAATGCTTTCATGGGGTTCTGATGGTGTGTTTTTGAGGGTGGATGTCGTACGTAGGCTTTGGTTATGATAGATAGAGAGGTGGATTAATTATTGTCAGGCTGTACCTATATTGGCAACAGGCTTTTCTACGCAATTTAGTTCCCACAGAAAACGTGATTTTTTCCGGGGATAATAAGTCTCGCATTCTGTGTTTCCTGATAGCTCCAACCTAAGGGTCTTAAGTCAAAAGTGAAAAGGTTACTTCTAGGCAAGCGTGCTCCATCGTCGACCACAGCATCGCTTACCATCAGGTGAGGTCTAGAGTGAGCCTATAAACGATAAAAAAGTCGCTCAACGATAATATAGCTTTCTATCAGTAAAATCATTTGCATAATCGGATCAGTACATCGCGAGAATGTAAACATATAAAACATACAAATAAATAATCTTGTTTTTAACGCGCAGTTATACGACTTTTAATGGTTTTTAATTGAACATCACGTCTAAACGACTAGTTTTATTTCTTTGAAAAAAATTATGTTACTCTAGACAATTGCCGTCGTAATTTGATCTCAGAATATTTGATATTATATTTTTATAACATAGTGTAATTAATTTGTAAATTTATGTCTAACGCGGATTAAAAATTGAGAATCACACAAAAACTATAAAGCGTATTTTTATGAAACCTTCACCATTTTAAAGATCATTTAATTATTTATAATTCAGTCTCAGTGTTTTATTTTAATACTTGTTGTTTTATGTGTAATAAATTAATAATGCGTCTAATTTCGGACAGCGCTCCTTGATGAGCGAGTCCTATTACGGGGTGGACGTACGACGCGTTACGTGAGCTCTGACACAGAACACGCAAGCTAACCATTCAAGGTCATTGGCAGTTAATAGCGCCTTAACGCTCACACAAGTACCTGCTAGTTTTGCCCAACGGCTGTACGTTCAAAGTACATATAAACATTACGCAATCTTACGAATGTTGTTATTCACATGTTAATTATGTAGTAATGTCAGGCGGCTCTGGGATCTTACTCAATCAATTTCACCTCTTTATTAAGTTAATTAAGTTTAATTTGCAATTTTGTTTTGGCTTCATATCGGCCGCGTCTTAAATTTTTGTATATAAGCTAAATTTCCTAATCTGAGTCCACTGACTAAGATGAATTTATTTTTCTAGTCTTCTAGAGCCATTAACTGTTCTCTACGTGTAAATTAGGCGTCAAATAGACTACTTTAGTCGCACGATTAAGCAGTACACTTACATCTATGGACAAACGCCCTGTTTATGTAAATAGGGTCGTTCACATTAGCTATTTAGCCCTGCAATTGAGTGAGCAAATCGATTGAGCGATATTATCGTATCGATAAGGCGCGAATGTGGATAAACACGTTTTGGAACCCATAGTCAGGTCCAATCAAGTTCTAATGAATCGTTTTTAGGTATCCGTACCCGAAGGCTTTGTTGTTTGTCCTATGTAGTATAAAATATAGTTTTCGTCTTCTATTTATAGGGATAAATGGAATTCTTTGGGGGAGGCTTTTACCCTGAGGGGGTCCACATTAAAAGGAGATGAAACTGCATGAGTAGTAATACAATTATTAATGATTAAATATCAAAATTAAATTAATGTAATCTAATTATTGTGGAATCAAATAAAGCTTTATTATTATTTACCCGAAGGCTACAAACAGAGCCCTATTGCTGACACTCACGTGTCCTTCTGTCATTCAGTATGTCTGTCTGTCTGTCGTCTAGTGTTGCCCAAATGCAAGACCAAGACGAGACTTAGGCCAGTCTTGGTCTTGGTCTTGCGTCAATACACCTGGTCTTGGTCTTGGTCTTGGTATTGCGCTCTCAGTCTTGGTCTTGGTCTTGGTCTTGCAGCAAGAGTCTCGCAAGTCTTGCAAGTCTTGCAAATACCTATTAGCCTATTGCTATTTATTGAACACGTTAGTTTAGATTTTAGATTATGATTCGCGCTGCAAGACGTATGTAGTTACAGAATTATAATCATCAAAATCATCAATACAACCCTCCAAGTTCATAAAGGTCGAGGAATTATTAAAAAAAAAAGACTTTTTCAAGGTCAAACTCATTCCTCGACCTTTGAACTTGGAGGGTTGTATTGATGATTTTGATGATTATGATTCTGTAACTACATACGTCTTACAGCGTGAACAATATTTTAATCAACAAACAATCTAGCACTGGCCTGCAAATTGCAAAAAAAATAAGAAAATATGAATTTCGCGGGCTATCCTGGAGCATTCACCAATGTACAATGTTAATCAACCAATAAAAGAAGACTATAGGCAAAGCCTACCTATGCGGCCAAAATAAGGAAGTGCGTGTGTGTTGAGATTAGCAGATTGTTGCAGGTTGTTGTTGTTGTTGTTGTTGGTTGCTGTTAAAGAAATTTGACAGATTGTAGTAGCTTGATGTGCTGGCGTCTGTACCATAACATTGGCTGCCGTAGAAACTGATACTAGACCTACTCGACTCGCTGTTAGTTTTAAATTTTGCTGAATAGAAGAATAATATAAACTTTGAAACATAAGTAGGTACCTACATAATCCTACTAATATTATAAATGCGAAAGTTTGTATGTTTGTATGTTTGGCTGAAGGTATCGCAAAAACGGCTGAAGGGATTACAATTAAATTTTGCACACACGTAGGTCATAACCTGGATTAACACATAGGCTACTTTTTAACCCGGTAAATGACAAGACTCAGCGAAGGCAGAGGTGGAAGTAGAAATCCAAAGTCAGGCTGAACGAGCGCACACGCTCAAAAAGTATTAGGACACCAGAAACATGAGAATTATTTCCAGGGCTGAAATCATGAGAGATAAAGACTCACAAAGTACCAGGAGACCAGAATCATGAATAGGTGTTTTCGGGGATACAATTCCTAAGCTGTATAGCTTCACAAACCACTAGGATACCAGAATCAAGAAGAAGTGTTTCCGGGGCTATAATCCTAAACGGTGTAGATTCACAAACTACCAGGAGATCAGAATCACAAAACATATTCCGAGGCTGGTATTAGGAGAGGTAGAGATTTACAAATTACCAGGAGACCAGAAAAATGAGAAGTATTTCCAGTGCTGAAAACATGACCGGTAAAGACTCACAAAGTACCAGGAGACCAGAATCATGAATACGTATTTTCGGGGCTACAATCCTAAGCTGCTTCACAC
Source organism: Polia nebulosa (assembly GCA_951329385.1). Taxonomy (NCBI): domain Eukaryota; kingdom Metazoa; phylum Arthropoda; class Insecta; order Lepidoptera; family Noctuidae; genus Polia; species Polia nebulosa. The sequence goes on from OX589612.1 coordinate 19,145,103, forward strand.
ACCCCACCAGGAGCCCAGAATCAAGAAGAAGTGTTTCCGGGGCTTGAATCCTGAGCGGTATAGATTTACAACCTACCAGGAGATCAGAATCACAAAATATATTCTGAGGCTTAAAGATTTTTTTTTTTTTAATTATTTGGTTATAAATAGGGTAGAGATTCATAAATTACAAGTAGCGGCACGTAAGTCTAGCGCTGAACGATAATTGCTGCGCATTTGGCGCACGGGGAACAGAATGCGACTGTAAAGCCAATTGGCGCTACGCACGCTCGCCCTTCATCCCTCTAGCCCCCCTCAGGTACCTTAATTTTTACTTCTGCGCAATAACGGTCAGCGCTAAAGTTTCGTGCCGCTACTTGTACCAGGAGACCAGAGTCATGAATAAGTCCACCTCAGCCTTCGCTAAGTCTTGTCATTTACCGGGATAAAAAGTAGCCTATGTGTTAATCCAGGCTATGACCTACCTGTGTGCAAAATTTCATTCAAATCTCTTCAGCCATTTTGGCGTTACCTTCAGCCAAACATACAAACAAACAAACATACAAACTTTCGCATTTGTAATATTAGTAGGATGCGAAAGTTTGTATGTTTGTTTGTTTGTATGTTTGTATGTTTGGCTGAAAAACGCAAAAATGGCTGAAGAGATTTGAATGAAATTTTGCACACATGTAGGTCATAGCCTGGATTAACACATAGGCTACTTTTTATCCTGGTAAATGACAAGACTTAGCGAAGGCTGAGGTGGAAGTAGAAAATCAGTGACGGGCTGAACGAGTGAACACGCTCACGAAGTACCAGGAGACCAGAAACATGAGAAGTATTTCCAGGGCTGAAATCATGACCGGTAAAGACTAACAAAGTACCAGGAGACCAGAATCATGAAGAGGTATTTTTGGGGCTACAATCCTAAACTGTATAGCTTCACAAACCACCAGGAGACCAAAATCAAGAAGAAATGTTTCCGGGGTTTAAATCCTGAGCGGTATAGATTAACAACCTACCAGGAGATCAGAATCACAAAATATATTCTGAGGCTGGTATTACGAGAGATACAGATTCACAAATGACCAGGAGACCAGAAACTTGAGAAGTATTCTAGGACTGAAATCATGAGCCATAAAGACTCATAAACTACCGGGAGATCAGGATTAACGAAAAAGTGTTTCCGGGGCTGGAATCATGAGAGGTATAGATTCTAAAACTACGGGGAGACCAGAGTCGTGAATCAGTATTTTTGGGGCTAGAATCAAGCGGTATAGATTCTCAAACTACCAAGGAAGGGGCTGGAATCCAGAGCGGTATACATTCATAACCTACCAGGAGATCAGAAGCACAAAACATATTCCGAAGCTGGTATTAGAAGATGTAGATATTTACAAATTACCAGGAGACCAGAAACGTGAAGTAGTAAAATTTCCGAGCAGTATAGATTCACGCACTACCAGGAGACATCGACATCACAAAAAATATTACAAAAAAAAAAAATAGGATGGGATCAAAAGAGGTAAAAAAAAAAGCAACTTGAATAAGTATTTTCGGGGTTGGAATCCTGAGCGGTATAGATTCTTAAACTACCTTTCAAAAAGATCTGACTCACAACCTAATTTGAATAACTGACTTTGGATTTTGATTTCTACAGTGTTTTTTTAACGTGCTGCTCTCAGGAAATAGCACTCAAATTTATAATCATACTTTTCACGCGGGCGAAGCCGCGGGCATAAGCTAGTGGGTAAATAAATGGATAGATAGATAGATTTTCAAAAGCTTTTCATATGATTTTCAATAGACTTTCAATAGACTTTCAATAGACTTTCAATAGACTTTCAATAGACTTTCAATGGACTTTCAATGGACTTTCAATGGACTTTCAATGGACTTTCAATGGACTTTCAATGGACTTTCAATGGACTTTCAATAGACTTTCAATAGACTTTCAATAGACTTTCAATAGACTTTCAATAGACTTTCAATAGTAGTTCAATAGTAGTTCAATAGTAGTTCAATAGTAGTTCAATAGTAGTTCAATAGTAGTTCAATAGTAGTTCAATAGTAGTTCAATAGTAGTTCAATAGTAGTTCAATAGTAGTTCAATAGTAGTTCAATAGTAGTTCAATAGATGTTCAATAGACGTTCAATAGACGTTCAATGGACGTTCAATAGACGTTCAATAGACGTTCAATGGACGTTCAATAGGCGTTCAATAGACTTTCAATGGACGTTCAATAGACTTTCAATAGACTTTCAATAGACTTTCAATAGACTTTCAATGGACGTTCAATAGACTCAATAGATTTTTAAGATTTTTAATAGATTTTCAATAGACTTTCAATAGACTTTCAATAGACTTTCAATAGACGTTCAATAGACTTTCAATAGACGTTCAATAGACGTTCAATAGACGTTCAATAGACGTTCAATAGACGTTCAATAGTAGTTCAATAGACGTTCAGTAGACGTTCAGTAGACGTTCAGTAGACGTTCAGTAGACGTTCAGTAGACGCTCAATAGACGATCAATAGACGATCAATAGACGATCAATAGACGATCAATAGACGATCAATAGACGATCAATAGACGATCAATAGACGACCAATAGACGATCAATAGACGATCAATAGACGATCAATGGATGATCAATAGACGACCAATAGACGATCAATAGACGATCAATAGACGATCAATGGATGATCAATAGATAATAAATAAATGAGTAACATGAGTGTGTGTGCATGTTGCGCCGACCCCAAATAAAATTGGGATAAGGGCAGGAGAATGATGATGAGTGTGTGTGGCCCCTACAGTCTTTATGTGGAACTATGACGTTCAAAAAAATTTGGCTTTCAGCCTAATTTAAATAACTTTTGATTTTGATTTCTACAGGGTTTATTTTACGTGCTACGCGGGCGAAGCCGCGGGCGGAAGCTAGTGTTTATATAATTTTGTTGGCTATAATTTTAAGCACATACCAACCTACGAGTACTAACGTTAGATCTGCACATTAGACATAAATAAGCATAATATATTATTATAGGTAGATACCTACAAGGTATGAACTTTGCTAGAAAGTTATTCTAGGTAGGTACATTTTATCACATGGGATGATGGGAACAGATTTGTGAGTATTAACACGCTACCTACTTAATAAATAGTTGAAACATAATAAGTACTTACCTACCTAATCAATACAATACCTTTTAGGGTTCTTTCAGACGAGCGGCACGTTGCCAACTGCAGATACAACTGCAGCCCTTAGTTTAGTGTTATGACGATTACATTTTATCACATGGGATGATGGGAACAGATTTGTGAGTATTAACACGCTACCTACGTAATAAATAGTTGAAACATAATAAGTACTTACCTACCTAATCAATACAATACCTTTTAGGGTTCTTTCAGACGAGCGGCACGTTGCCAACTGCAGATACAACTGCAGCCCTTAGTTTAGTGTTATGACGATACCTACGGTTTTGATACTGGAGAGCGTCTCTCAAAATCGGGATTGAAACCAAATACCTACTTAACAACGCCCAAATCTCAGTTTGTCTTAACTGCAAGACGCAAGAGTCTTGCAGGCTTAAGTCTTGTCTTGCTCAAGTCTTGCAGGGTTCAGTCTTGGTCTTGGTCTTGCTACAATAAGGCGGTCTTGGTCTTGGTCTTGGTCTTGCGAAAACGCAAGAACAAGACCAAGACTGCAAGACCAAGACCGATTTTGGGCAACACTACTGTCGTCATCATTTTGTGCCGAAGAATTTTGTAACTTCCCATTAACCTATGATCTTGAAATTTTTATTATTACGTCTTGGCTATGAACTGTAAAACGCGCGAAGTTTCATAATTCATAATTCTTTATTGTACACCAAAAATTAACCAAAACCGACCGAACCTAACCAACCCGAAACCGATTAACCTAATTTTCCGCGCAACTTTGTTAATTTTTTTCTTTCAGAACCTTCTCCTGACAAATAACAAACACAAAAAAAAAAGAATTAGCGAAATCGGTCCAGCCGTTCACGTGTGATGCCGACCAAGGAAAAAGGGATTCATTTTTATATATATACATATTTTACTAATACATTCTAATATATCGATAAATCAGATTTTTCCTATGATAATTCTCTCATTTGGCACGGAACCCAAAATGTGCGGATTCCGACATGCACTTTGCTGGTTTTTATTATTGTTATTGATAAGTTCGTGTTTTACCACTGTCTCACCACCATCAGGTAAGCGATGATAAGATCGACGCTTACCTAGAAGTAAGTAACCCATTCACTCTTGCTTTAAGACCCCAGGTTATAGGTGCCTACCTGTCAGGTAACAAAGACTCCTCTCCCTAGAGGTTTTCACTCTTTAGCTGTACGCACGATGAAAATGTTCCCAAAAAGTTTTGTGCGTTTGGGTGGGATGACCTTGACCACCATGTTACGGTGACGCATAGCAGTACGTTTAGGTGTCTGAGCTAAAATTTTGCCAGTTCATTACTCAGGTCGGCCGCAATAAACACAACCTCCGCAAGTGAGAGTTCTCTTTACTTACTCTTCTTCTCTTACTCACACTCTCTTTTCTTAATCCTCCGCTGTCTTTTCTGATTAATTTCGTTGCGGGACCCAAGACAGTTAATCATTTCTCTGGGACACGAGGAGCTTCATTGCGTCGGGTGTTTTTTCTGGTGGTCGCCACTGTTGATTCTAGCTTACAGAACTTACAGTGGTTTGGGAATAGTGTGGCGGGCTTGTCCCAAAGTAAAAAAAAGGTGAGGGTTCTCGGATTGCTCTGATCTGCAGTGTTAATGCGGTGTCTCCGCAGATCATGGCCGAACTCTCATATTCCGCCGCACGCCCTGTCGCCTGTACATGTTATGATTTGTGGGTCAAACATTATATTGAAAGACTAAATTTGCCATCGACTCGCTAAAAAGCAGAAGTTCATTTGCTGTGTTAAAATCTTCGAGGTTTCTGTAACAGGTTATCCTGTCTCATATGAAAAGTTTTGTTCAGTGTTCCTTAATTTTAATTTTGTTGTTACTAAAAAGGTGATTTTCCCAGGAACACTTCAATAACAATAATTGTTATCATAATACTTTTGTGCCTTATAACCTAACAGGAAACAGTTATCTTTTATTGGTATGTCTCTCGGAAATCTTCTTAGAGGTTTGAAAAGATTAGGAATGCTCAATGAATTTCATATTATAGAAAATATCCAATGCTTGAAATAGAATCGAGATATCGAATCATATCTTTGAAGTTTTACTAACTACGTAATTCCAAATAACTTTTAATGACTATTTTTAGACCTACACGTTCAACTGCGAAGACATTGAAAGGTGATATTTTCTTTTCTAAAACCTATTTACAGAATGTACAAATATAGTAAAAATAGGATCGTCACCTTTAGGTCTGTTGTTGTTTGCTCCGACTGGAATCTGCTTTGACGACTTAGTATTTTTAGAATGTTGTATCAAAGAAGGATATTAAGTTGCCAATTAGAAATGTGACACTGGCAATGACGCATTTGATTAATGTTTTATGATTTTTGGAATACGCATTTCAGTTGTTAAAACGGTTTTAGTTTTTTCTTTAAATTACCGAGATTGTATATCTCCTAAACTATCTTAAGTTCAAAGGGAAAATCTATAAGTCCGTGATTAGACCTATCGTACTGTATGGATCAGAATGCCGGACTGTGAAAAAGACTGATGAAAAAAGATTGCATGTGGCGGAGATGAGAATGTTGAGATGGATGTGTGGAGTAACGAGAATGGATAAAGTGAGAAATTAGTACATTAGAGGTAGTTTAAAAGTGGCGCCAGTCACAGAAAAGTTGAAAGGGAACCGCTTATCCTGGTATGGTCATGTGAAGAGGAGGGATGAAACACATGTAACTAAAAGAGTTATGAATATAAATGTGGATAGATGGAGAAGGAGAGGGGGGCCAAAGAAAAGATGGATGGATTGTGTGAGGAGTGATATGAAAGAAAAGGAAGTTAGTGATAGCGTGACGGCTGACAGGACTGAATGAGGAAAAAAACGTGTTGCGCCGTCCCCAAGTAACATGGGATAAGGGCAGGAAGATGATGATGATGTATATCTCCTAAATAGACGTGAAGGTCGTCAAAAATGACCGCGATTCATCTGCTGCAGAATTCCGCCGTGATTGGACTGACATCATTTTTCATAATAAATAAATAATACTAAATATTATATAAATAAAAAAATAACTTACATAGCATATGGCATTTCGTAAGTTCTTTTTCAATGAAATTTAATAAGCTTGAGTTGGGTCATCCTTTAGTTTTATGCAGTAGGGCTATAGTTTGAAAAGAACAGTGCGTCTTGACTCGATATAAAAAAAATGAGATACGACGGAGGTATAAACGACTCGACTGTACCTACAAAAGTACTTCGTACACACAATACTAAGTTTTCTCAATATAATTCAAAGTTGTTTCATATTAAACTTCGCTTGGAGGAATTTGTTTCACTCGCTGTTTTATTTCTAAGCTGCGTTATTGTCATGAATACAATATGAGATTGTTTTTCTTCGTATTTTTATTTGTGGTAGCTTTGAGGAAGTGTATAATATTTTTATTATGCTAAGGTAAAGGTGAGGTCGCATCTGTGGACGTGTATAAAATCTTTCAACCTACTTTTTAGCAAATATGAGTAAGTGATGCAGATCAACACTCTCCATGTAGTGTAGTGTCGTATTTTTAAGAAACGGTGGCTCTTTTATCTCAGTCTCAATCTTCCTGATTTAACTAGTCAAGTTTATCCCTTATAGAAGTACCCAGAGCCGCCAAACATTGCACATATTATTTTATGATTAACAAAATGTATGGAAATAAGTTGTGTTAGCTTTGAACTTACGCATACCTGCTAGCTTGGGCCGACGGCCAATTTACCACACAGCCGCACGGGTCGATCCATCAGGATAAGCTACGATTGCCAGGGATAGTCCATGGATGGGTGACCATCTTTACATACCGAGACTCCTCCGTGCCTCGGAAAGCACGTTAAGCCGTTGGTCCTGGCTGTCAATCGCGGATCTTTGACAGTCATTACGGGATGTCAAAAGCCCGAAAGTCTGACATCCAGTCTTACCAAGGGGTATCGTATTACCCAGTAACTGGGTTGTGGAGGTCAGATAGGCAGTCGCTCCATGTAAAATACTGGTATTCAGCTGCATCCGGTTAGACTGGAAGCCGACCCCAAGATTGTTGGGAAAAGGTTAGGGAGATTGATTGAGGTGCTAAAGTCATGTAATTTACAATCATCATCATCATCATCAGCCTTTTAATGTCTCCACTGTTGGGGCAGAGGCCTCCTCTCTGTGAGAGCGAATTTACAATATTGTTAAATAATTCATAACTAAATAATATTTTAAGGCCTAATTAGTTATTATAATAGTCGTATGGGCTGGTTGCCACCTCAAGTGAGGTCCTATTCACAAGGCCGAAATTTGGGCATAGTTTATGTAATAGGAGTAAATAATGAAAATGAAAGCGATGATTTGGGAGGATGTTAAACGTATTGTTTGGGTTTTCAAAAAAAAAAAAAAATTTGTCGTCGCCCTGATCTACATTTTGTAAATCAAAAAATTGTAATGTCTGGGGACTCTGGAATCTTAGACTATTGTGAAAGGATTAGCCAGTTATCATCATCATCATCATTTCAGCCGAAAGACGTCCACTGCTGGACATAGGCCTCCCTCAAGTGTCGCCACAACGAGCGGTCGGTATCGGCTACCCGCGACCCTCACCAGGTCATCGGTCCACCTTGATGGAGGCCTTCCAACGCTGCGTCTTCCGGTACGCGGTCGCCACTCCAGAACCTTTCGGCCCCACCGACCGTCCGTTCTGCGGGCAATTTGCTCTGCCCAAGGATTGATAAGAAAGTTCTATATAATTGTGGTTCATCTGAATACAATTATGTATGTGCTTAAGTTCGATATTGTTAGCCACACACCACATTGCACATAAAATCCTCGTCCGAAGATGTGTCGACACCATTATTTCGCCGGCCCTTATTTCCTAAGGTAAGGTATTCTTGTTACATGGAGCGTTAGAATCGTCCTTTTTATAAGCTTTCTAATCTTTATATTTATCTAACGACCCACCTTGAGGACATTTTGGGGATACAGGACTCTCTCGAGGGAGTGTTTTAAGATGTCTGCTCACTATCTCAGTCTCTTTTGTTACACATAAAATGTAATTACTTTATTCATGAATGTAGGTAATTTAGTTTTATTATTTTAGCTTTTTTTGCGGTTGTAGCTAATCCTACTAAAATTATAAATGCGAAAGTTAGGGTGTTTGCTTGGATACTAGGCTTTTGTAAATTAATGTGCGTTTGTAATGTGTGCAAAAATAAATATTTTTTCTTTCTTTCTTTCTTTTTTTCTTTTTTCTATATTTATTTCTTTCTTATGCAATCACACCAGAACGGCTGAACGGATCTGAATGAAATTTGACAAAGAGCAAATAATAGCACATAAGCTTATTTATAATAGGGGAAGTACCTATTAGTTCCGTGGGCTATGTCGCTGGCAGAAGCTAGTATCTATATAAGGTGTTAAAAAATTAACTTTCGAAACTTTAAGGAGTGCTTTGGACTATCGAACTGAATAACTTTTACTATGGGACAAACTTTGAAATCGCGAAAAAAAAATCGGCTGTTCCGTACATTTTGACGAGTTTTGCGAACATAAATGTAGGCAACAGCTGATTTTTTTTTGAAGATGAAGAAGGATGATGCTTATACTGAGAGAATTTGGAGACTGTAGCTCCAACCTGTACTGGCTGTAAAACCTGTGTGACAGACGACGGACGGACAGACAGACGGACACGTGAGTGACAGCAATAAAACACACTGACACTAAAAAAATAACTTTCAAAATACCAACTAAGGCACCGAAGTTTCCGTTCATACCCGCCATATCAACTGTTTTACGCGTGAATTTGCTAGAAATACACTACTAAAATTCAGAACATTTCTCTTTGGAAAAACGAATAGAATACTTCCACCAGGTCCTAGTACAATATAAAATAAACTGTTATCTAGTACTTTATGATAATGTCGACATTCATATCTCTGCCGTGCCAACGACTGAAAATGTGATACATTATTATGGTACAGTATGAGTCTTTCAACGTGACAGTTATATAACGTGTGTTATATTATAGTGTACTATTCCAGACTTATTTATAAAAGTTTGCTATCCAAATTTTTTTTGTAAATTATTAATTGATTATTATGGTACAGTACCTATGAGTCGTTCATCGTGTTAGAAACTGTTTAGAAAAGAAAAGACTTGTGCCAACGACTGAAAATGTGATACATTATTATGGTACAGTATGAGTCTTTCAACGTGACAGTTATCTGAATATTATAGTGTACTATTCCAGACTTATTTATAAAAGTTTGCTATCCAAATTTTTTTTGTAAATTATTAATTGATTATTATGGTACAGTACCTATGAGTCGTTCATCGTGTTAGAAACTGTTTAGAAAAGAAAAGACTTGTGCCAACGACTGAAAATGTGATACATTATTATGGTACAGTATGAGTCTTTCAACGTGACAGTTATCTGAATATTATAGTGTACTATTCCAGACTTATTTATAAAAGTTTGCAATCCAAATTTTTTTTGTAAATTATTAATTGATTATTATGGTACAGTACCTATGAGTCGTTCATCGTGTTAGAACTGTTTAGAAAAGAAAAGAATTTAGAATGACGTCACTTAGCAAACCATGCATTGTCATCCAAACTAAACATGTACGCAAAATTTCAGCTTAATCAGAAACCTGGAAGTGGGTCAAATTTAAATTCTAAGATTTAGGTGTACAAGTGAAGCTAATATTAGTCTTTCATCGTCTTACAAGTGTAGCTAACACATTCAGAAATCTTAAAATAAACGACTATTTTCCTGTACCGTAAGTAAACCGTACCCAACACAATTTTGGAAACTTCCATATGAAATTGGAAAACTCAAATTGAAACATACTCGATTCCAAAGTTTGAAAATTCTTCGCCTCGACACTGCTAAACTAAAAACCTTAATACACGAAGTCTATTGGCCAAATCTCAGCCCATTCTCTGTCCATCAAAGTTTGAGAACTGCCGTCAAACTATCACCGAGCACCAGTACAATAGTTGGACCAATAAAACTTGGCTGGAGGACAAACTTGTATGAAATGTTGGCCCACATTTTATTAGCTTGTACTCTTGCAATGTGGTCTAACTGAGTTTGTTTTACTGCTGATGTTTCTATTACGTGTTCTTGCTTTATTGTTGCTTCTTGACGTGGGAAGTAACAGATTTTGAATTTTGACTTTTGCGCAAGCGTTCTCGAGTTACGTTCTAATGTACCTAAAAAGGTACTCATAGAATAGAATACTTTTTGGTATGGTTTCATACGAGACTAGCGACTCGCCCCGGCTCCGCTCAGGTACAGATATACATTCAAACCTGCCTCGTTTATTGTTCTTTCTATTAGTGTAAATCGCATTAAATCTGTTACGTAGTTTAGGAGAAGTGAGTGAGGAAACAGACTGAAGCGGAGAGCAACTTTGATTTATTCTCTGTTGTGATAGTGAGGAATGTTTTAATTTTATGTTCTAAAATCTTCTACATGTATATATAAAATTGAAAGTCCTGACTGACTGACTGACTGACTGATATATCAACGCACAGCCCAAACCGCTGGTCTTAGAGACATAAAATTTGGAGGATGTCTTCTTTGTGAAGTGTAGATATCCACTATGAAAGGGTTTTTAGAAATTCATCCCTTAAGGGGGTGAAAAAGGGGTTGAAAGTTAAGTAACCTAAAGAAAACTTCTTTAGCACTAACAAACAGACTCAAGAGCCACGTGTTAAAAACTAAAAGTTAAAAACTAAAACTAAAAGTTAAATGTCGGAGATTAGAACCGTATTAAGACTCGGAAGGTACATCTTCAACTCCGCAACTGGATACAAAAGTTGTTATTTAGATCAGAGTGATGTGACGGGTTCCTATATTTTACCAATCGTAGGGAGTTGATTGGAGAACTTACTTTTGTATCTTATTTCTTGCTAATATTTTAGGCGTGAATTCTAAGTTTGAATACTTTGTATGTTTAGATGATTGTTTATCTATTAAACCTCAACGGTTATAAGGATTTTGATGAAATTTGGAAAACAGGTAGACCTTGGCCTGGATTAGGGCAAAGAGCAATTTTGATCCCGGAGGTTTATTTTAATTTATTTATTTACTAGCACATCGCCCATGCCTTCGCGTGGACTCCAAAAATGTATAGCCTATGACACTCACAAATAATGTGGCTTTCTATTGGTAAAAGAATTTTCAAAATCGGTTCAGTAGATCCAGAGATTACCCCCTACAACCTCACACACTCACAAAGTTTACGTCTTTATAATATTAGTGTAGATAAATTCTGCCGAACTGTAAAACAGTTTGTCTGTGGACATGTGCTAGTATCATCATCATTCTCCTGCCCTTATCCCAATTTATTTGGGGTCGGCGCAATATGTCTTTTTCTTCCATACTCCTCTATTAGTCGTCATCTCTGTAGTCACCCCTTTTTTACCCATATCCTCTTTCACACAGTCCAACCATCATTTCCTTGGCCTTCCTCCACTCTTATAGCCATCCACATCTATACAAGACTTTCCTCACGACATTTTCTTTATTCCTCCGCATCACGTGCCCATACCACGACAACCGATTTCCACACAACTTTTCAGTCAGCGGTGCCACTTCCAGACTTCCTCTTATATACTCATTTCTAATTCTATCCATGCGCGTAACACCACCAACCAACTTAAATAATTTGCTAATCAAAAAACTACATTAATCAATACGCATACAGTTATGCAAACCCAGATTTTACACCTATGAACAATTTCAATGATCCATGAATGCAAAATGCGAGGCTTGTCACAAAATATGGATATGGATGGACACAGTGACAAATAATGTTTCTTTAGAACTTTCGTAAATTCCCGTGTGGATAACCTTCGACTTTCACGCCGCCACCGCTGCCGCTGGCAAAAACTGGTCTAAACTTAATTTTGACATGACAGAGAAATAGTCAATGATAAAGTGTAGGGACGAAACATCTCCTTTTTTTGTGGTTCTTGGAAGGGCTTCTCCCGAGGTGGAGCGGGAGGGCGTGTCGAGACTCTTTCTGACTAAAACCAACCCCTGTTCCTTCAGTTGCCTGAGTGCCAAGGGCCGCGGTAACTGTATTTAGAATTTATCTGCGACCACGAATCATCTCCTAACTTCTAATTTGAGGAACATTATCATCATAATCATAAAATTTGATCTTCCTTAGTTGAATGTGTCGCCTGGTTACGACTGTAATGATAATGGGATAATTAGCCACATTTGTTACACTTGTTAGCAGCGGAATACTCTTTATTCTCCTTTCACAGCTACTTTGGGTTCTCTTTGGCAACCAGTGTTGATCGCCATAATTAGCCCATAGCAATCCACGAAAGGCCATATCTTTATTAAAATATCTCCCCTAGAACAATATTATAAATTTAAATTTTAAAAAAAATACGCTTTTTCGTATTCTTACCCTTTATTCTCTTTTCACAGCTACTTTGAGGGGGTTCTCTTTGACAACCAGCGTTGATCACCACAATTAGCCCATAGCAATCCACTAACGGCCATCTCTTTATTTAAATATCTCCCCTAGAATAATATTATAGATTTAAAAAAAAAAAACTAAAAAGTGCGCTTTTTCGTATTCTTGTTATACAACGTTGATGTGACAGAGGGGCATTAAATTAAACTACGTATACTATACGTGTTTAGTATTAATTCGATACGGTATAAAAATAAAAATAATAATAAATGAGTTTTTTTTTTTTCAAACAAACTAAATAGCTTACAATTCAGAGTAAAACGCAACCACCCTTTATACCATACTTTATACCCATTATCCTTGTTTGCATTGCCATCTTATAGCGAAAATGTACTTGTGACTTGCGTGAGAACGGCAACAACGCGTCGTATCGTAGGTTATACTCAGATTTATCGTTTTAAGGTGCATGACCTGTGCGTATAGACATAATCAGCTGTTAGGAAAGATACATCGTGTTCAAACGAGGCCAAAACTTAAAAAATCGTTTGTGACTAAACTACTGCTCCGATTTAATTGATTTTTGGTACAGAGCTTGAAAATAGTACCTAGTATAGGCAGTTTAAAGGAAAGCCCCTCTGTCGTATCAACTTTGTATAGTAAATCTATTCATTTGATACCCCATATCATGTGAATGCATTCAAAATAACTAGTTCACTATCTTTGGGATCCCGCCATATTGGATTTAGAATGACGTCACTTAGCTAACCATGTATTGTCTGTCATCCAAACTAAACATGTAAGCAAATTTCAGCTCAATCGGAAACCGGAAAGTGGTTCTAATTTCACTTCTAATATTTGTTTACATAGTTACAAGTAAAACTAATAAAAGTATGTTTAGACAAAACTGACCAACAACCATCAGTTAAAATAAACAACCGGTCAATATGGGAACCGAATAAAAAAGTTGTAAATAGGTACACTGGTACTGGGATGAAAGAGTTTGTTAACATGATTGTGTTATTTTTATGAGATTTCCTCTCGATGGAGCGCGCCACAAGTTGTGCGAAACTTTTATCCATTTTCATGTCGAATTGCCATTGGCATTGGCAGAGTTGGAAGGAAAAAGTTTATTTTTATTTTTGTCGTTAATATCTATCTTTAAACGTCTGTAACTTTAGCTTTTGAAGGAAAAGTTAGAGAAGAAAATAGATATACTTACAGACTACTTTCGGGTAGTCAGAAACCTGAAGGTATTCCAACTAGTCTACTACCCTCCTTTATAGCTCCTTAGTAGTTCTAAGTTGAGCTATTCGACTATTGACAAATGCTTGCACTGACTGGACAGTTCCACTCAAATATATGTGGTTCTTTCTTCAAAAGACCATTACAGACACTAAGCTGCATGGTGCTCATATAGCATAATGTGAATGCGAGAACTATGTAGGTCGTTATATTCACGTAGATTTTATGATCGTCTGGCAGTTTGAGTACTTTTGCGGCCTACCCAAATGTCCTTACTTTGGTATTGTTCGTCGATTCACTGAGCTCCTCAAAGTTTTGATTTGAGCTTCACGATAACTGACAAATGCTTGCACTGTCTGGACAGGTCCACTCAAATCTGCGTGTTGCTTTCCTCAAAAGCTCATCCCAGACATTAACGTACATGGTTCTCCTAAGATTTGACCAGTACATATTGTATAGATTTGAACACATTAAAAGAGAGTTTGACCTCTGAGTTTGTTTCGGTGTTTCTTCTCAGGGTAGTCAGCTAGGAAACACCGGCCTCATCTAGCACAAAACTGACAAATAAAAATGTTGACGTGTAAAACTTAACGTGTTGTTAAAACCTATTTACAAAATTAAAATCATTTATAGTTTACCCATTAAAAGGGTTTAGGAGGTCAGATAGGCAGTCATTTCATGGTAAATACTGGGATCCCACTGCTTACAGATACATTAGAAGACGACCCTAACATAGTTGGAAGAAGTCTAGCAGATGATAAATTAACATCTTTGTAAACCAGCGATTCTGAACCTTTTATTGCTAAGGGACCACTGTCTTTACATGAACCATCAACTGCTTAGAGATTTTCCCAAGCAGTTGGTGGTCCATGTTAAAATATCGTACAGTAAGTTTACATAAATCACTACTTTTTTATGAATTCTACATTAAAGAGATAAGTTTATTATTTTGATGCGATTTTTGTGACTGCATACTCTTTACTAACTTTTGATAAGTTGGTTCTGTGCTCTTCAAAGCCGAACGCATATCGGCACTAGCATCCAACTAATTTCGGTGCTTATTTTTAGTTATCAGAAGCACCTAGAACAACGCGTAGTTAGCTCCAAAAATCTTAAAGATTAATTGCATTTCTATCATTTCTTCTTTTCTGGCTCTTGCAGCTGAAGGTTCTATTTATTCAGTTGTGCGAAAAAAATGAATTTCAGGACGGCTTTGAGGACCACTTCGGGTGCTTTCAGGGACCACCAGTGGTCCACGGAGCACAGATTAAGAACCACTGTTGTAAACATTATTACCAAGTCTGTAAGCTTGGTAGATAGTGTAACAGTCAATGGTGTGCCGGCTATAAGAACTGGA
This sequence comes from Polia nebulosa, assembly GCA_951329385.1. Classification (NCBI taxonomy): domain Eukaryota; kingdom Metazoa; phylum Arthropoda; class Insecta; order Lepidoptera; family Noctuidae; genus Polia; species Polia nebulosa. Next base: position 19,160,301 of record OX589612.1, read on the forward strand.
GTAGTCTTAAAAAGAAAACTAACCAAATAAAACCTTATTTCTCTTCCCCAACATTGTTCCAGCTACGACACAATGTTGCAAACAACACGGACTCAGTTCGCAAGCACACAAAGGGCTGTAGCGTCGACAAATGCGACCATACAGCGTCGATTACTATTGAGCTATTGTACAGCTAACTGTGTTAAATACACAGTTAGCTGTACAAGTGTACTTTAGAGCTTGTTTTAAGGTGAAAGCTCCAGGGTAGCCCGCGAAATTAAAATTTTCTTACTTTTTTGCAATTTGCAGGTCAGCATCAGGTTGTATGTCGGTTAAAATATAATTCGCGGCCGTAGCAAGTACGTATTTACAGAGCTGTAATCATTAAAGTCATCAGTACAACTCTCTCAGTTAGAATTGATGCCAAATGTCATGATTTCATGAAATACTTACTATACTATACTTACTCAATTCTAACTGAGAGAGTTGTATTGATGACTTTAATGATTACAGTTCTGTAAATACGTTTACGATTACAACTCTTTTGTATTGATGATTTTAATGACTATAATACCGCTACCCTGGCGCTTCCACCTTAAGCTGAGGGCTCTGGTTTTTGTAGTGGATTACATAGTATCCAAGCAAAATACTCTATGTATCCAAGTGTTTGTGGTTAAACCGAATATTTATTATATATGCCGTAATGAAGTGCCCTATGTTCAAGCTATGGTCTAGCCATTTTATTAATATTATAGAATAATTATATGAATGAAAATAAGAGCTACGAAAATGGAATCAAAAGTGGGGCGAATCCGGAACAAACTAAAAGTTTTGTTTCATATTCGCCCGAACTAGAAACGGCGATTAGTCGGTGACGCCGGTGACGCGTGATTGATAAACAAACATCAAAATTCACTGCCATCCAAACAGTTAAGTTGGACATATTCTAAGCTTGTAACTACAGTGTTTATAAGTAAACGTCCAACAGTCGTTCTGCCATCTCCTGTATGGCTTACCGCAATCGCAAACAGAGGTCTTATAGGTCTTGAACTTTGTGCTTTGCTCCTAAGCTTTGTTTGGGTTAACCGAACGTGGTCTTTGCAACTTTCTAAGTTATATCAGTTACTTCACTGATCTTTGTGATCTATGTCCGACTGCTATACAGGCTGAGTTTAATCAGTTCGCAATTGTTCAGGAGGTGAAAGTTTTCTATACTATTATTAGTAAAACTTTCACCTCATATTATAAATAGGTAAATTTTTGAAGTTATGCTTCTTTTGGCGCGTTAGGAAAAAAATGATGAGAGTAAATTTTTACGATGCGCGCAGACACCGTCACAAAAAACCTACAGCCTAAAGTTAGCTAGAACCGACACCCTGAAGTTAGCTAAGGTCTGTGGTTCATGAAGAATGTTTGTTTTCCTTTTGTAAACTTTGTGACAGTTTGGTTTTTTTATCTTGTTACGCCAAAGAAGTATAACTTCTTACGTGCGTACATAAGTACACACACACTTTTTTTTTTTATAAGTTTGTTTGTAGGTGGTAATCGCCGGCACTAATTCTAAAAAATAAAAACGACCAAGTGCGAGTCGGATTCGCGCATGAAGGGTTCCGTACCATCGTACAAGATTTAATACTATGTAGGTATTGCCATTATTAAGATCGAATAAAAAAGCCAAAAAAATACAGCCTGCTAACAGACAGACGCACGGACGGACAGCGGAGACTTAGTAATAGGGTCCCGTTGGTTACCTTTCGGGTACGGAACCCTAAAAACTACTGTTAGAATGCTACATTGTTTGTGGGTGCCATATGGCTATAAATTAGGTATATTTATTATGACCATACGGTCATGTGATGCGGAGGAATGAAGAAAATGTCGTGAGGAAAGTCTTGTGTATGGATGTGGATGGCTATAAGAGTAGAGAAAGGCGAAAGAAACGATGGTTAGACTGTGTGAAAGAGGATATGGGTAAAAAGTGGGTGACTACAAAGATGACGACTAATAGAGGAGTATGGAAGAAAAAGACATGTTGCGCCGACCCCAAATAAATTGGGATAAGGACAGGAGAATGATGGTTTATTACGGACTGTATTTTCGAAATCCACGCGGACGAAGTGCTAGTCACGAATATAAAGATCTTTTATGAAATCATGAAAAAAAAAAAATCAGCCATTCATTATCTTAACATTTGTGTTCGCATAATTCGAAAAAAAAACCGGCCAAGTGCGAGTCGGACTCGCTCACGAAGGGTTCCGTACCATTATCTATAAAAACGTCAAAAAAATCTTTGTAAGTTTAAATATTTATTTTATACTGTTTTTTAGTATTTGTTGTTATAACGGCAACAGAAATACATCATCATCTGTGAAAATTTCAACTGTCTAACTATCACGGTTCATGAGATTCCGCCTGGTGACAGACGGATAGACAGCGGAGTCTTATAAATAGGGTCCCGTTTTACCCTTTGGGTACGGAACCCTAAAAACTAGGGAACAGCTGATTTTGATCGTTGACCTGCTGAAAGAATACCATCGAATGCATTAGTTCTATTGTCTGTGGTGTACTCACATTTGATCATGCAGCTGTGTATACCAATTAGATAGTGAATAACAATAAAGTTTAACCAGTAACACTATGGATGTGTGTTCGTGTTCACGAGCTTGCTTACCGCATCTAGACAAACATTTGTATGGCTAACAGACCAGTTCCCGGACTGTTTGTCTATGGTTTATGTAATTGCACCTGAGACACGTTATGTATTCATTACTTAGGACTTTCGAGTGTGAACCCGTGCTACGGGCTAAGCCATCGATTATCCTACTTTCTACTATATAAATTCGAAAGTATGGATATGTGAATGGATATGGATGATATTTGGCAATGTCTTTGATTATTATCTGTAATAGCACATAGGCTATAATTAATAAAGGAATTACTTTTTCCACGCGGGCCCAGCCGCTGACAGAAGCTAGCGTAGAAAGTGCATTACCTATGCAATATTGCAGCTTTCTAAACACTAACAGTCCCTAAGCTATGCCTCGGACGGACAGACCGAAAGTATAAGGGTTCCTTATCCTTGTTAGGACTACGGAACCCTAAAAAATGGGGCTGATATTAGGTTAGTTTCTACAAAATCCAATTAAAAGGTTCAAAACAAGTCAGTGTCCATACAGTTGGTCACCGTTCCGTTTCTTATATTTAGATTTTTTTGATAACTCCTAGTTTCTTGGCTATTGCACGAGGTATCTTAAGGTTTTCTGCTCGTAAATTCAAAAACAATGTTCTAGAATCACTTAAATTGTAAAATTGTAATAATCATATGTATAATATTTTCACGTGTTTTTCCTATTTTTCTAATGTTACACTAATGTTTTTGTACTCAATCTAAAAGCAGCTTAAAACAATGTGTTTGAAATTCTGAACTGTTGTAGTTTGTTAGTTTTATGTAAGTTTAAATCGCATACAATGCAAAGATTCTAAATTAGTATTCTGTGGAAAATGTTGTTGGTTACACATTAGATCACATTTTATTTTATTGTTTTTTGTAATTTGCAATGTGTCACTGTTGGTTTTCCCTAATAAATAAAATAAAATAAAAAGTTCTCATCATCGTCTTCCTCCAGCTCTTGTCCATTGTACAGCCCAACACGTTTTCTATTCTCCCATGTCAACTGTCACGCTTTTATGCGCTCCCTTTTCTTTCATATTATTCCTGACACAATCTATCCATCTTTTCAGGGTTCCGCACCCGTAGGCAACTAACGGAACCTTATTACTAAGTCTCCGCTGACCGTTTGTCTGCCAGCATGCTGTATCTCTCATGAACACGAAAAGTTAGAAACTTGAAACTTTTATGGTGTGTATTTCTGTTGCTGATGCTTTAACAACACAAGTAAAAATCGTACGGAACCCTTCGTATGCAAGTCAAACTAGCACATAAACTTTTTACTAAAAGTCGCACCTGCCTTGAAAATACTAGTTCTAAAATACCTTTCTACTATGGCTTTCAGATGTCCGACACAGCCGACTCTTTAAAACCAACGCTCAGTAAACTCTGAAAGTTATTCAACTTTTCCAAAACTGTGAAGTCGCAACGAAGTCCACCAAAAACGAATTTCAAAGAAAAAGAAAATGTACAAAACATACGAAAACTCCCACAATATTAAAAGTAATAAACTCGCTTGTAAAACAATAACTGCCGAACGCAGACCCATATTTCTTGTAAACAACACTTAATTGTGTAAAGCAAAAACTTGTAAAAGCATTACGTAATGAGAGTGCTGAAGTTATCCCTTGGTTGTTTGTTTTGATCTTGAGCCTTTTATGTTCTACACTCGTTGGCTGCTGGTCCCTTTCATGTTTTTTTTTCTTCATAAACCGGTCAAGTGCGTGGCAGGTCTTAAAATTGGGGTCCTGTTGACAAATGCCACATTTGTTGTAGTATTAGCACGAGCTAAACGTATAAAAAAAGCTTTACAAAAGCACCCCAGTGACGTGTGGCGAAATTATTATTCTCTTTTGATATTTTTTTCTTTCATGTGACTTGCAACTGGGTCAAACTTAGTTTGCCTTATTGTCCATTTATATTTTTGCCATTCTCGTTCGCTTATTCCATTTTTTTTTGAAAAAGGCGCATCATGTGAAAACATGTCGCGATTCTTTCATATTTCTCTATCAATCTACATCTCTGTAGGCCATTATTTTTTTTATAAATCTCTCTCATACAGCCGTCAGAATTTGATCACTAAATCTGCCTTAAGTAAATATTATGCTACAGTGATTGGCTTAACAAAACAACAACAAAGTCACTTGACATGAGACTCGAAAACAGGATAATTAGCCATTAAGTTCGGAATGCACTTGCTACGTAGTTAGCACATAAGCACGCTAGTTTAGAACACTACTACGTAGCATTTGCTCGAAACTAGCGGTCTTATGTGCTCTTTTAGTAGCATATGTATATCGGAATTTAAATTGATAGTCTACATCAAAACGGATTCAAACAATAAACATTGAGTTTTCCTACGAATTTTACGTGGAGAAAAACCCGGATTTCAAGCTCCAAAATTATAACCTACGCTTGTCCACGGAATCCCAAAAAAAGGCAAAATGTTTATTGTATCAACGAGTTTTTGAAACAGATTTTGTTCAGGGAAAGCCGGATCCCGTGAATTTTATCGGCTTTCGCCGTGTTTTCTATCAATTTACTTTGCTTGTCGCGTTTTTTTTACTGGAAGGTATAGATTGTTTTTCGAGGAAACCTGCAATTGACGTGATTTTCAACGTTTTTTACCAACATATTTAGGACTGATTCGTGTAACTTGTTTTTACTGGAAAGGGTAATTAGATTTGTAGTTGTTTTTCTATTAGCTAAAGACAGATTTTAAGAAGTGTAGTTGGTAACTTTTACAACTTCTATTTCCACCGGGTAATCGGTTTCAGGTACCCAATGGAAAAATATAAGGGTAATTATCAGAGTAATTGTACGGGTAACTTGTGTCGAAGCTTTCATTACCCGGAATATCGGGTAGCCGTTATTTTATCCGTGCATGTTTGCACCCCGACTACCCGACTACCCAGACACAGCAGATTGAGTGAGTGAGGCCACAAAAACTTCTTTAAGAAGCAACATTGACCACTAGTTACAGTATGATAAAACTATGAAGACAAAGTTCAAGGCAACTTGGAACACTCTGTATAAATACGGAACAGTATCGTTTTCCGTTCCAGTAGTAATGGTAGTGTTAAGTAATCAAACGTCCCGCTGTTTATCGCCTTTTGTTGCGATCCGTTGCGGACCGTTGCGGCCCGTTCATTGTTTCCGTTCGTAGAGTAGTGAATAAATGGAGTGGAAAACTGTATTTGTGTGTAGTGTCATCCACACCAGATTTTTCATTGAAAAGTGTTACACCAAGCCAAAAAAAAATCCTGTAATAGACTAAGATTGAGTGTACTAAAAAACGAAAATTGGGAGTTACAGAGTTAAAAGGGTGATCTTATCGACTTAACCTTTGGATAAACTTGACGGAGAAGGAGAAAAGATACGCAGGTAGTCAGTAATCTAATAGGTACCTAGCCAAGAGAACATCGCAGTCGTGAAAATTGACGTATTTACTACTATTGGCCATTACATTGATGATTTAAAATAATATTTTGCTGTTGGAACTTTATGAAGTTCTTGATCCATATTATTATGTTATTTTTTTTAGTAGATTGTGAGCATCTTTTAGATACTGTCTCGTGGCCTAGTTTGGAAAGGGACAAATTTTCCCTTATCTATATTTTTTTACAAAAGTGTGCATATTTGACCAAACATTGTTAATCAATTTTACTTCGTACTCCGTGACGCATGGCTTCCAGTCGACCACAGACACTCCTATCGCCCGGCTCGCATTCGAGTCGCGATCGAAAACGTTTAGTACTGCGAATGCATTTGACTGATGAGATTCTTTTTGTTTCAGGATGAATTGTTTCGGTCGGTTTTTAAATAGATTTTGTTCTTTGTTTCTGTTTACAACCCAGCCTTTTGCTTGGAGTCGTGGCTGTCACTTTCAGGTTAGGTTAGCAGGCCAAGGAGAAGAGAGAAACCCGGTACCTCGTTATAGATGTCCACATTTGTTTGTGGAAGACCAGGGACCGTACTATGACGTATTTAATTTAAGCCCTATCTAGATACGCCTGCGAAGCGTACGCAAAATCGAAAACTCTCTATATCTTTGTAACCGTAAAAGATGCCGCCGCGTGCTGTTTATCTAACTCATTGGCCGATGGTAGTTTGCCAATGCAGCAATGGTGCCAGTGTCACTAATACCGGACGGCGAGCAGTGGGTAGCTCGCCGTCCGATCAGCACCAGGCCCGTGAGTCGACGGCGCGTAGTGTTCCACGCGCGCCGAACAAGAGATTAGTGTCAGCCACCACTGACGGGGCCCATCGTGACCGGTGCCTGCATGCCTAGGGGTAGCGGATAAATTCTGAAAATGAGTTACCGCACCAGGGAAGGAACAGGGGTGGGTTTTAGTCAGTAAGAGTCTGACACGCTCTCAAGTCAAGTCATTGGATGATTTCCCACTCCCCCCAAAAAAAAGAAACACTAATACAAGTCTCGCCATTTCTGAGTTATTGAGCTACAGCACGTCTGCGAATCGTATGTTTAGGCTTTATGTAACTTTCAACTCGACCTTACTTATATATACATAATAATATGTAGTTGGCAGAAGTGAATTATGCAATGTTGCTTTTTAGCTGTTGTGCTGGATGTGATGGCAGTTTTCTGATGAGTGTGGTAGTTTTCTGTTTATCAGGGTATGTGAGAGATTCTCCTCACACATACACTGTTAAACAGAAAACTACCACAAAAGGAACAACATATTCACCTGAACTTTCCCAAAATCTTCCTCCAAAATATTCTCTACCACGATAGCTTTCAACTAAAGCACATTACGTAAAATATCCATTTTATGGTTAAAAGGAGTTCCCGATAACACAGCGGTAAAGATAAGCAGACATCTTAAATATTAAGCACGCTTGTACTTAACGTAAGCTGAGATTCGATACTTTACTAGTGCTGGGATAACACCCCGGGATTTTGGCAACGGGATTTTACGATGGTTGTATCTAATTTCGTGTTTATGTTGGTAGATAAATTTGCAATTGAGAAAGTGTGGTGTGCGGACTGTTTGAATAAATTGCTTTGATGGGTCAATCAGCTTTCTCATGATATTTAGTTTAAAAATACATTTTCATGTTGTAACGTTTTCATTTTGTCATTTTCGCCACTGACTAAATATTCGGCCGCTTTGTCGAAATTGATCGAGCCTTACAGTGGTTTTGAAGCGATTAATCTTGCGTAGCGTTGACGATGTAAATTAACAACTACACCTACGGACGCATTCTAAGTCATAAATTTCCAGTACAAGCAAAAGTTATCGAATACATTGTAACGTTGGCAAAAATTGCAACTTTTGTATTGGCTATCACATCGCATACAAACAGTAACAAATAACAAAACTTCTGACATCTACTTTGAATTTCCGAGTCAACTCGAAAGTTCGACTTAAAAATAAAAGTTCCCGGGATGAAGTCGTTTCGCAACACTATCTGTGTGCTTATCCCGGGTGGCGGAAGTCCGGCTTCTGACGTATCTGTTAGAGCTTGTAGTAAGCGGGTGTTAAATTATTATGTTCATATTTTGATGGTTCGGTTATCGGGTAATGAGATTATGATGGGAACATTTTGTGGGTGTCGATCTTATGGATAAGTAGGTATTGGTGATCCTGAAAAGCAAATGGGTTAAAAAAGGTCTTTGTGATAGCAAAATGTTTCATAATACGGGTTACTCTTTTTGGGGATTTACTAAACATAACAAAGGTCTCTTCGAAGTGCTCATATGTTGAAAATACGTTTCAATATTAAGATATTTACATGACCGAAGATAGGATTTTGTGAACGATGAAATGGCTAGAAAAGGGGTCAACAATACTGAATTGCCGTTTCATAGAAATGTATGGAAGAAGAGATTTGGATAAGAGTAACATTATTTTTTCCAGCATGAAGAGTAGCCCACTCAGCGATAGTTAAGCTTACTCAGTAAATAATTTTTGTAATCTAAATAGAGATCACCTCATATCATTAGCAGAAGCTGTCATATAATGTCCCCACTGTTGGGACTCAGGCCTGCTCTCTCTAGAGAGATAATCCACTTTATCCACTTCGCGGGCCCAGTGCGGGTTGGTCAATGTCACATGTCTTCGAATTTCTGGTTTTAGGACACGCCGGTTTCCTCACGATGCTTTCCGTCACTGTTTTGAGAGCAGTGGTAATGAAATAAATTACACAAATTAGACTGCCTGCCCTGCTAGGGTTGCCAACCTTACTCTAAAGTATATAGTATTCTACTCTATTTCATGTAGGTGTACTCTATAATCTGTAATACTAATAGAGTACGCTGCAATACTCTTTTTTTCAATACCAGTCGATATATTTTCATTGGATCCCAGTTTTTATCCCACTTTTTAAGTATTAACGATGGATCCCATTTGCTATTTCCATTGAATCCTATGTTATAACAACATGTATACCCATTGTCATAACACAAAAATGTAACGTTTACTTATTGTTAATATTATGTGTATAGAAATTAATAAAAAATAAGCTAAAAAAATAGAATCAGAATGTTTGCAGTCATACAATTCTTTTAAAAATTATGAAAAAGTGTTATGTGCCGCAAAAGGCACAAAAATATCTTAACAAAAATTAAAAAAAAAAAAAAAATTTATTATATTCTTTATTGTACACCATGCATGATACGAGTACATACGAGTAAGTAAAGAAACTTAAAAACTAAAGCAAATACAATCGGCGGCCTTATCGCTTTCCGCGATCTCTTCCAGGCAACCTAGAATGGAGAGTAATTGCCTGGACAAGGCTATCATTGGTGTGACAATACAATATTCAATACAATACAATACAACAGATACACATATACATACATATGCTGTATAATATATATAAAAATTGCTCTTTTTTCTAAGGTAGTACTCATTTATTTACCCTGTCTGAAATCAGCTATACTCTATTTCTTTTTAAAAAATGTTGGCAACCCTAGAAAAAAGAACTGTTTTACCTATTTATGAGATCTAAGCTTAAGATTATCATTGACGCTTATCGTCCCAAACAGAGTTCTTATAATCGAGTCTTTAACACATGTATACCATCGTGTAGTTCATACCAAGTAAACGTGGCAAGTATCGAGGCTTTAATCACACGGCTTTTCGGTAATTGCCGAGAAACTTCCTCCGTGGAACATCGTTTTGCGCGTTAATCGCGAGACGGAACATTTGGAGGTAACGTCGCTGTAATCACCAGCTTTGGATAGCTGTTTATTTTTATATGTGGACTAATATTGAAGATGGTGATGCTTATCGTTCTTATATGGAGGCTGGATGCTGTAATTATCTACAGTTGCTGAACATTTTGCACTAATTTTATTGGGTCATTCAGTGTGGATTACGGTCCTTGCCTCTCGCTAAGATTATTGACTGTCAACATAATTAACCATATTCAACGTGGCAATGTTGCCAGTCTTCTAGGCACGTATCCAGATGACAGCGATGTGGAGTACTTCGACGCCTGAACGTATTTTGTTTTTGTATAGTACGTAGTTAGGTAAGATTTTTTGCTTTTAGTGTAGAAATAGTTATTCATTTTATAATAAGTGATATTTATTTTGCAAAAAATAAAATCTAAATGACGGGCTAATTAGATTTATTAACCATATTAAACCAATTACTTTGTAATTAAAGACGTACAAGATATACCTTTTTTTTTTGCAAAATATATCTTGCTATTTAAATGTATATCTTTCCTGTTAGCTACAACCAGAGGGGGTCTCTAAGACAAGAGTGAATAGGTTACTTGTGCTCCATCGTCAACTACATAACCGCATAACATCAGGTGAGGTAGTGGTCAAACGCGGACCTATCAATGTTTTGGTCCACATTCGCATTTTGGATTTCAGTCGTTAAAGAAACCTTGTGGGAATGTGATACCCAGCTATCGGGGGCGAGTTTTGTTGTTGTAGTTTTGCTTTATCTTCAGTTTCTTCACTGAATTATCTCGATCGAGATTTATACCCTCCCAAAATATCCCTCCAGAATCCCGGGATATCGGACATCACTATCGACGTGAAGCGATGGCGGCTTATCCGTGACGTCCGGTTACTTATCTAACGAATCCTTCCAGAAGTCGTGTGGGTTATTCATACTGTTTGTTATGGGGAGACAGTGTCATTTATAAATACAATTTCTATGGGGAGATGCTACTAGAACACAACTGGGGAATCTGTTTCTTCTTTCCAGCTAACACTTCCAAGTGGGAAGTGGTGACGAGCGAACGTTTTTGGGGGACTGTCTTTATGTAGAACTTTGGCGTTCATAAAGTGCTGGCTTTCAGTCTAGTTTAAATAAATGACTTTTGAATTAGATTTTCAACGTTCTAGTAGCGGAAAATAAGCTGGGAAATACACTTGGAATTTCTTTCTCTATGCAGTTTTTCTTCGTAGGACATGATTTGAAATATTGGAGTGGCGGTGATATTACTGGCACAGGAAACGGTTTAGAATCTCTATAATTGGCTATGGATTAGAAAATAAAGGTGACACCTCTCATTGTCTATGTCAATGTGAGGTGTTAATCGCATTCCATAAGGTGTTCTGTCTGTCTCAATGGACCTTGTTACTTGTGCTAAGAGAATTCTATTTTTTATTGTATATGTAATAATGACAACAATGTCAGCAATTTCGTTAATCCAGACTTGCAGTAAAATTTCCATCAGGCATGTAGCTACAAGCCCAATTTTTTTTTGAACCATTCTTTTTCCTGTAAATTGTACCAAATAGGCGACGAAGCAGACAGAAAAACTCAATTTCGCATTTGTAACATTACTGTAGTTTCCATTATCTAGAAATAAACTACCAACTTCCTTTGCTTCATCTTTTATTCTAAGAAAAAATAAATCTCCAGTTTAAAAGCAAGAAAATAAAACAGAACAAGAAAGACTCATAATTTGATTAAAGTCATTCTGGACGGAGCGATGACAAATTGTGAGAAAATATTATTTGCGGACGATAGTTAGGTCTTTCACCCTAGAGTGGAGCTGTCATTTGAGAGCTGTGTCCATTTGTTGATACTATTTTTATCTTGTGAGGGAAACTACTTGTTTGTAAATAAAAACTTGAACTGCAAAATTTTTTATAAAAATCTCGAACTACATAGAAAAGAAAGATGTGCGACGACACAATGCTTGCAATTTATTGCAAAATACGAAGCATTTTATCTGTTTACTCAAAACTGAGTTGAGCTTTACAAAAATCTTCTAAAACAACCTAGTTTTACTTTAATATTCGATTAATTGATTGTTTTTAATTTTACCGACCCCCGCGATACGGGACTTTTTGTAAACGACAAAGTTTGAAATAAGTTTAATGAGCATATCTATCGAGGATTTTATTTTTAAACGTGTTTCGGAAACAACCAAATTCTTGAAAATATAATCAAAATTAACATTTTGTTTTCTGCAGCTTCAGACTAAGCGACTTGCCATTTTTTTTAAAGCCAGCATATAAGGTACCTACCTAACTTGTAAAATCGTACTAGTTCTGGAATTTTGAAGGTCTGACTGACGAAGGTAGATACTAAATGACGGACGGACAGTTATTTAATTTATTTTTTTGGAATAATCACCTAAGTATAAGATTTGAATACCACCAAATTCCATTTCACCAAAATTCTCACAAATCCGAGTAGCAGAGGCATTTCTCTTCTCTTTTACAACAGCATAAAAATCACCTGTACCCATTTCGCCCCTCTTTAGATTTCGGCCCTATCGGTTATCGAACATTTCCTATTGAAATCACCTGAATTGGGATGACACGCACTAACTCGGATCTCCTTATTGAATTTTTTAGGCCTTCACAAAATATTCTAGACCTGAAAAGTGACAGGGAGAATCTATCTACCCTTACGTACGTTTTTATTGAAATATTGCCTGAACATTCTGAAATGTTATCCGTATTCGACCCACGGTTTAAGCGAAATTGCTTTTATAATTTCTTTTACGTAAACACTTTGGTCTAAGTGAAACTTACTGACAGTTATAGTGATGGGATATTCACCTGTGTTTATTCTTGTACAATATTTTATATGATACAACAAATAACACTAAAAATAAATCTTTTTTTGTGAAAACAGTATCAAAATCGGTTTAAATGAAACAGTAATTAATATTTCAAATATTGGTATAAGGAGGAATGGGGGCGTGTTGGGGACATCTTGCTATCTCTTTTGTACGCGCGTAACCTAATAGTGTTGACGTCATAAGTCAGTGTCCTTTTTCTGTTAAAGCGTATATAGCCGCCAAAGTGGCGCCCTCATTGAATAAAAAATCATAGCAAAGCGTAGAAAATAAAGATTAAAGAATTCTATGTTGCGTTTGTTACAAAGAGGATAAGGTATTTTTACGTTGTGGAAGCATGACTCAAAGTGTTTCGTATTCAAAGTAGTAAGCAAAGGTACCAGAAACGGCCGTTTTTGACACTCTTGCTTACTATTTTGGATACGAAACACTTTGAGTCCTGTTTTAACAACGTAAAAATACCTTATCTTATGTGTAACAAACGCAACCTATGATTCTTTAATCTTTATTCTATATGCTAATATACGAATTTTTATTCAATGAGGGCGCCACTTATGGGGAGGTAGGCCCTTAATTGACAGTTGCCCCTTCCACTAAATTTGAAAGGTAACTCACTCGATTTTGAACGGATTTGAAAAATTCCTTCTATTTTGGATAGAATTACTTTTTGATACAAATAATAAAAAAACAATTCGAGTCAACTAGCCCCTATTGAAGACGTCAGTTTTCAGTCCCATATACCATAACCAACAACACAGAATCAAATACCATAAGCTTAACCAAACATTAATACCAAACTATTACCATAATCTGACTCTATTACCGCGATACGGTGATAGCGAAACTTTATGTCGTTTCGCCCCCTTTCATCCCTTCTCACCCCCTTAGTTCGACCCGTTTCACCCCCTTTGGCTAATTCACTTAGTTAGTTATCATACATAGTTGTGAAGTTATCTCGTTATGGGGCGAGAGTTTCAATGTTTTTTTTTTGTATTTCATTTTAAATTATAAAAGAGAACTCTTGGGGTTGTATGTGAGTATTTTTTGAGATAATAGTAGCTCGGGATTTGAAGTTATTTTTCATGTTGAAAGTTTGGCATTCGCTTTGTGGTTTTTTCGGTAGTTAGTCTGGTATGTTTTTGTAGGTAATTAGAGGAAATATCAAAGCGAAAGGAAGCAATATCCAAGAATCATTTAGAATCTGCTGTTTTTCAATCCAACTGTGGCAATATTTGCTTTCATCTGTTGGTTTATTGATTGGTATTAGCTCTCAAGAAATATTCAAATGTGGCAATGCTGCCAGCGTTCTGGGTACTTCTTTTTTTTGACGCCCAATGAGTTGTTTTCATACGCATTTGTACATACTCGTATTAGGTATTATTATCTGTTTTTATATATATCTAGGTACCTATTATTTCCATTATGAATAGAGTTACTAGACAACCTTTCAAATGTTGAAGAAATATGATACTAGCTTCTGCCAGCGGCTTCGCCCGCGTTGTGTTGTCTATGTGTTATTCCAGACTATAATCTACCTCTGTGCCAAATTTCATCAAGATCTGTTCAGCCGTTCTGGCGTGATTGAGTAGCAAACATCTCATCTCACAAACTTTCAAATTTATGATATTAGTAGGATCTTTACAAATCTAGTTTCAAGAATTAGTTTTTAATTTCTTTAATACTCCTGCAAACTAATCCGTATACTCCATACTTCAAATAAGTAAGCAAATAGAAATATTTAAGTATAACGGGCTTGAAAGAAACCTCATAAAATCACGAGACTGTTAGGTTTTATAGGTCACGTTGACACTTCAACCTCAAGTCTGTTACGTAAAAGGATTCAGTTTATAAAACAAATAAGACTGAAACCTTGTTTCTGATAAGCCCTGATATACAAAAACAAAACTTGCCAAACTCATATTTTACCGCCGCTATAAACGTGGCCACTTGCTGGGCCCAAACAATCTATAATTATATATATAAAGAGAAGGCCTGACTCACTAACTCATCAGCGCCCAGCCACCCTTGGACCTAGAAAGATGATTTTTTTCACAGGTGTTGTTTTTAAGACGTAGACGAGGTTAAGTGTTAGTGGTTAGCTTGCGTGTTCTGTGCTGAGCTCACGTAACGCGTCGTTCGTCCAACCAGTAATAGGACTCGCACATCATGGAGCGCTGTCCGAAATTAGACGCATTATTAATTTATTATACATAAAACAACAGGTATTATACTAAAACACGTAAACTAAAATATAAATTATCAAATGATCTTTAAAATGGTGAAGGTTTCATAAAAATACGCTTTATAGTTTTTGCGTGATTCTCAATTTTTTATCCGCGTTAGACATAACTTTACAAATTAACACTATGTTATAAAATATCATTTCAAATATTCACATAATTATGAAGGATTTGTCTAGAGTTAAATTTTTTTTTCAATAAAATAAGATTAGTCGTATAGACGTGGACTTCAATTAAAAATAATAAAAAGACAAGTGCGCCTTAATGTGTGTTCGAGGGCCTTGTTTATAAAAAAGTTAACTATGTGATAATTAGTTTAAACACTGATTATCAGGTACTTATTTCAACATTTTCTACTTGGAAGATGTGGGGGGTAAAGTAACTAATGATTTAAATGAGGTTTTGTTACCTTGAATTTAGAATCTACTAATCAGTATTTAAACTGACCATAGGGTTGACGAGTTTAATAAATAAGGCGCTCCTCTTATGGTTAATTTAACAAACTAATAACAAAGATCCGGGAGGAAGACACTCTCTGTAAATGAGCAGGTCCCCAAAACACTATAATACGACCCTAGCTATAATGAGGACCCGGGTCGTTGCCTCATAGATCCTTCGCGCGAGTAAATGACTGTCTTGGATAAACGATGTCTCCCTCAAAGGTTGTTCATTGAACAAGTGTAACGAGAGTTAAGTCGCATTCAGATCATTGTGCACCGTAAACCGCAGCTTTGTGGGTTCCGGAGACCAAAGCTTTAGAAAAAACCGGCCAAGTGCGAGTCGGGCTCGCGCACGAAGGGTTCTGTACCATTATCTATAAAAACGGCAAAAAAATCACGTTTGTTATATGGGAGCCCCATTAAATATTTATATTATTCTGTTTCTTAGTATTTGTTGTTATAGCGGCAACAGAAATACATCATCTGTGAACATTTCAACGGTTCATGAGATACAGTTTCTGTGACAGATACTGTGTTTCCTGATAGCTACAACCTGGGAGTCTTTAAGTCAAGAGTGAATAGGTTACTTCTAGGCAAGTGTGCTCCATCTTCGACCACATCATCGCTTACCATCAGGTGAGATAGTGGTCAAACGTGTGACTATAAAAAAATAAAAAATAAATACAGCCTGGTTGACAGTCGGACAGCGGAGTCTTAGTAATAGGGTCCCGTTTTACCCTTTGGGTACGGAAACCTAAAAAGTGTCATCCTCATTTCTCTTAACAACACACTTTGGTATGCGTATATCTAGGAAACACGGCGAAATCTGTGGGCAGAGTGGGGAAGATCGCGTCACGATTATCGCTTAGCGTTGACATCAGCCCGATGACATCAACCTAATCTGAGACATCAACAGGTGCTAAGCGTACTGTACAGCTACCTATCACTAATAACGTCCTCTCTGTTATAATTAGTGCGACGCCGCACTATCTGCGGCGACAGAGACCGTTATGTGAGCACAATGGTTGGTTTGTGAGTGGGAGATAGTGGACTGGAGGTTGTCAAAGTATTGAATTTATAGAATTCAATATTTTTCGAATTAGAAACGTACTGTTTTTTGGCAAAATCAAAAATCATCGATTCAAACTAGGCCAGTACTTTTTAACCGACTTCAAAAAGGATTAGGTTATCAATTCGGGTGTTTGTATTTTTTTTATGTATGTTCGGGCATAACTCCGTCATATATAGACTGATTTGCAAAATTCTTTTTTTTGTTCCGAAATGGTCCAATTTAAATTTCATATATGTAGATCTGATGATGAGTTTCGGAGACTGACAACGGAACTCTTCAAAAAATTACAGGAAATCAACTGCAATTGCTGATATTCTATGTCTAGTAGTGTTAACACAATTAAAGGGAACCACAGCTAAAAAGTGAAAAACAAAAAATATTCGTTGTCAAACAACGAAGACACAAAACCAGAAACACCGACTGCCGAAATTAAAGTTATTTTGCACTTTTTTGGAAATCGGTTCTATTTTTTGTTAAAAACTTCTACGTAAAGACGGTCCCCTACAATCTCGCGCTCGTCACCACTTCTAGTGTTTTAGCTGGCAATGGCTGACTTATAACGAGTCGCCAAACAGTGTTGAATGTTTTCAAAAGTTATCAGTCTTAAAGGCTAGAACACAATAAAAATAAAAAATGCTCTCATTGATTCACTGGCAGAGACTTAATAACGAAGGTGTGACGTGCACTACTCCTTCATTGCCCTCGCCTCTTGCCGTTACTAAGTCGATCGGCTTTTTTAATCTTTCGGCGCCATTCACTTCGCTGGTAAACAGTCATCTGTAAGGCCAACTCCTTCCGGACATTTTTGACCCAGGTGGCTCGTGGTCAACCTCTTCCTCTCTTTGGTTGCCATTTTTTTTTCACCATATGGTGCACTACTGATTTATTAAAATTCGTTACTCAAAAGCTCTAAAATAGCGTATAAAAATATGGGCATATGAAAGTTCGTCATTTGTCTAAAATAGCGTATGAAAATTTCGGCATATGAGAGTTCGTCATTTGTCTAAAATAGCGTATGAAAATTTAGGCATATAAGAGTTCGTCATTTTTGCGAGAAATCCCATCGAGCGGACAGTTTGTGGTATTAAAATCTGCAAAACAAGCATTGTTTACTCGAAAAAAGGACTTAAAGCTAAGAAGTTACATTTCATATTTTCAAGAGAGTATTTCATATTTGCCCATGCTACTAATCCTTTTCTTGACTTTCTGTTGTCTTCTCAAGTCTTCCAAAGCTGTTGAGCATGTAAGCAATAACGTCCATTCTGTTATAAATTAGTATGGACACGCTGCGGTGTATCTAGCCGGGCAGACGGCTATTATGTATAGTGAGACGATCACACAATACTGGATTATACGGACCAGATAGCAGAGGGCAGCGGTGCTGAAACGTTCGCAAACGTCGGGTTTTTGTTGTGAAATACAAGAAAATACTCATCGCGTTTGACGAATTTCAAAGAGAAGTGGTCTGGTTGGTGGTCATTTTAGTGGAAAGCAAACTATTGGATTTAATTTGAAACCTGGATAAAGTAATTCTTCTCTTCTTAGCGTGTCGATGGCAAATACATGTAGTTCTTAAATATAATTTCCGGCCCAGTATTCAGCTATTACGGCAACAGCATTCGCTGACGCAGCCATAAGGTCCTGACAAGTACAGGTGGTATGCGACTTAAGATCAGAGGTAGTTCATTTTTTGCAGAGAGACGCCGTATAAACACCGCAAAATCGTAGTCATCCGAAAACACCCATCTGTGGTGATGGTAGGTAGTAGTCGGTCTTCTCTGACCAAATCCCTTTCATAAAGGGCTCTTTTTACTATTGTACATGTGTGTGCACATGTCCTCATCACCAAATAAACAGTACAATGGAAGACATTATCATGTTTGTCCATAAAAGAATCTCATACATTAGTTTCTTATAGCAGACAAACTAAACACGAGTTTTCCCTCCCTCATTTAGCTACTGGCAGCCACCTCGCCATGATGCTGCATATGTTGCTGCATCATATGTTAAGCTTTTTTTATGGTGGGAAATCATCAAATAACTTCAGGCTCATACTGACTTAAACTCACACGTGTTTCTTTAGTTGCCTGTGCGTACTATGTTGAAGTCAGCTTCCAGTCTAACAATACATAACATAATCTGCTTTATAATCCCACTGCTGGGTCACAGGTCTCCTCTCTGTGAGAGGTTGTGGACCGTATCACCACGCTGGCCGAATGAGGGTTGATGGATGTCACACGTCTTCGAAGTTTTGTTTCTAGGACATGCCGTTTTTCTCACGATGTTTTCCTTCACCGTTTTGAGTGCAGTGGTTATGACATAATTTACATAAAGAAGTGCGCCTGCCTGTGTTCGTATCCATGGCCTACAACTTTCGAAAGAGTTACCTCGCCCCTGGGCATGTAGGGCAGGGAGGAACAGGGGTGGGTTTTTGTCAGTAAGAGTCTGACACGCCCTTCCGCTCCACCCTAGAGCGGAAGAAGTCATAAGATGATTTCCCACCCCCCAAAAAAAAAAAAAAACGGCCTACAACTTGTAAACCGTCACTGCTCTTAAGCTCCAATCTAACCGGATAAATCTAAATACCAGTATTGTATATGTGAATTCAGCTTTCTCAGTACAATTTCCAAGTAAACTTACAAAATTATGACATACGAACTTGTAACTCCTAAAAGTGGTTCAGTGAGTCGGTTAAGTGACATTATGTTAAGGTGTCGCGCTCCTTCGACTCGTCGTTATAAACTTAACTTTGAACTGTAAAGTTAGGTTTAAGTTACCCTTAAGTAACGTACGGATAAGTTAGTGATGTTTGTTGTTAGGTCTTATGTAATGGGGTAGTTTGTTTTGCGGATGTAAGAAAAAGAGTTATATTAATTAGCGAGTGGTTAGTTGGTATTCGAATAGACTCACCTATTTTGTCATTAAAGTTAAACGCATCACGTCTGTGTTGCTCGATAGAGAGGTTATGTTAGAGATCCCATTATAATAAAAACATAACATATAACTTAACCAGCCTTATAATAAAACTATTGCTGGGACTCGGGCTTCCTCTCTAGTAGAGGGAAAGGGTCGTAATCCACAATGGCGGCCCAGAAAAAAAATACCCTCATTGTGAGGAAAAATTATAGATGTTAACCTGAAAAAATACCTGATATTCTTGAAATATGTACAGAGACGGCGTAAATTTTAACTTACAAGCACTATTTTTCATAAAATTTTATTATTTATTTAAATTTTAATGAATAACTTTTACCGCTTCTAACAATTAAATTAACTTGTTAAAATTTAAAAGGACGTAAAAGTTTGCCTCTTTGTAACATTAAATTCTTAGCGAACGAATTCGGTCGTTACGCGATCGTGAACTAGGTCAAGACTGCAGGCCCAGAGCGTATTTGTGGATATCAGATGTTTTCGAACCTAGTTCTAGGACATGCCGGTTTCCTCACGATCTTGTACTTCACTGTTTTGAGAGCAGTTCGTCTGATTGGGTTTGAGACTCCGACCTACAACTCGTAAGTCGGGGCCGTTTCCGCTGGACCAAACTTTGTTTTTTTTTCTGCAATGTAATAGACGATAGCAATACTAATAATTACCGAGACAAATCCATACCGACTTATTGAATTACTCAGAATTTAGATTGTCTTGGGGACTACTAATATTCAACAACAATATTGTCTTTTAAAATTTTTGAGCCAGACATGACAACACGACTCTAAAGTTTGAGCACCACTGTCTACTTACAATGGCGGCAGTAAACGTCAAAGCATACGACAGTTAGTACAGGCGATCGGGGATAATCGAGATCACCTGCACATTGCACCTCTATGTACATACCTGCAGGTATGTAGCTATAAGTTCGGATCGTGTATACGACAGATACAGACTTGTGTGCTATATTGATTCACTTAAAATGCCTTTGAACCATTGTGAGAAATTCTCATGATGTTTTTAAAGAGCCACATTTCGTCGTCTTAAAGTGATAACCTTATACATACTCGTATATATGAAAGAGGTAACTTTTCTGGAAGAAGAAAAAAACTGCGCCCTGCAAAACGCTCTGTCTCTGAATATCATATTCTCAAAATATAATCGTAAAACACCATAATCGCAAATCAAAAGTGGCGTCTGGTGGCCGCCATATTGTATTTTGATTACTGTCATGTCTTTAGTAGCACTCGCAAGATTAAGACGAATCAATTGACGTAAGAATGATCAAAATTGGACCACGCGTTTGGTCTTTATAGCCCCACAAAGGAACAAACATACATACGTGATAAACACATTACCCTCACTTCGCGTTTCCCTCTCCTCGTCGCGCATTTGGGTAAAAACACTGCGCCCTGTATGTAATAAAAAACCGGCCAAGAGCGAGTCGGACTTGCGCGCAAAGGGTTTCGAACAAATCATATTTTTGCAGGTACCTATTATTAGGTCTTACAGGTTTTCCTGTAATCTATAAGTAGAGAACTACAACCTGTATTTTTTTTATAAAAATTTTGAACTATTTTCTCAAATACCTAACCTAAAAACTGTAATTTTGGAATTATGAAAAAAATATATATTTGAAATCCTTACTATAAGCCCTTTCGTTTGATAATTATGTAGCACATTACCTACAGTTTAATAAGCCTTTTTTTTTGGTTTTTTTGATTTTCACCCTCAAAGCCCCATAATTATTCCAAATTCATTTATTTACGTTACACATTCGTGTTTGGGTCACAGATATTCATGTTTGTACAAAATTTCAACTCAATCGGTCGAGTAGATTCGCAGTAAATTGGCTGTGACAGAGGGACGGACAGACAGACAGCCGCACGAGTGATCCTATAAGGGTTACGTTTTTACATTCGTATGTTCGGAACCCTAATGAACAAAATTACATTCACTCTTATGGTAAAGATTTGAACTTCTAACATTTCGATCCAGAAATATGGTGCTTAAGACTTAGTTCTAGTTCCTTATGACTTTTGTGGTGATATTTAAGTGTATATGTCCGGCATGCCATCACATTGCTGACTGGCTTATATTTATCCATGGCATAAGATAATCAAGTATTAGTGGTTCGCGGTGTTACGACAGAATAAGACGTGCGAGAGTCGACGGCGCGTAGGGTTCCACGCGCGCCTCAAAGAGATGTCAGAAATAACTGACGGGGCCCGTCATGGCCGATGTCTGCCCAAGAGTCGCGGATAAATTCGAAACAGAATTACCGCGCCCCTGGGTGGCGACTCAGGCAACTGAAGGAACAGGGGTGGGTTCTAATCAGTAAAAGTCTGACACGCCCTCCCGCTCTACCCAGAGCGGAAGAAGTCATAGGATGATTTCCCAACCCCACAAAAAAAGGCGGCGAAATTATTATGAATTCAATAATCGATTATTTTCTTAATTACAATTTCAAAAACATTTCCCCTCCATCTGGAGCAGTCGCTTAGAAATGGAAAATTGCATTTGGTTAATTTTATTGAAATTCCATATTATGCATAAATACGTTACAAATACTCCTCAGTGTTGGGCTTAATAAAATTGAATTTCCCACTCCCAAACCACAACCAAAGTTAGCAAAGTCCCTAAATACTTTACCTATAACTGGACCAAAGGTGGACAAATGTACAACTGGCGAAACATCGTGCTAATACACTTAGTAGTACGAGTTTCACTCAGAGGTCCAATTTCTGCCGCCATAGAACCTTGGGTGCTTGGAATTAAATACTTTTGGCTATTTGTGTGATATGGGTCTTGTGAGGAGACTGTTATTTTCTTGAATATGACGGTAAGAGGAAAGACAATGTTTTGAGGCGTGTGTTCGGTTAGATTAACGTCATTACTTAGCTCTGCTGAGGGCTATATTTTTAGTCTAGAAATGTCTCTATAAAATAAGACGCGAAAATATATAAAAAATTGGTCGGTATTTTATGATCAATTTATGAGAAATTGATTGGTATTTTATGATCTAACACGATTGGGTACCTACCAGGCTCAATTTAATATTTATACAAACTTTCTTTCTTTTCGGTTTTGACGATTTTCTCGGACCTGAAAAGTTATGACAAACAAAAATCCTAAAAAAAAAAAATGTATCTTACATTTTTCATCTCAATCTGGATATCCTGTTTACATAGGAATCTTAAGGAAGAATAATTCTGAAACTTGTTTTCTGAGGTACTCACAGGTTTACTGTAGCGTCTGCATAAAAAACCACTTTACTATAAATATTAAATTGCAGAAAAAAAATATCAACCAAAAAAATTCGCCCCAATTCCTTTAATTGCCCTTTACAAAAGGCTTTGAACTTTCAAAAGTATATTTCTCCGCGTAACTTTTCCTTTTTGCCCTTAATTTTTTTCCGGCTAATAGATTTTAACAGCATCGTTCGTTTCTACTTGAGGCAATTCTGTTAGTTTGTGTTTTATGTTTTATTCTGAACGGAGGCACGTTTTCAGAACGTTACTCACTGTCTGATAAAGTTAGTGTTTTGTGAATGTGAACGGAACTTTATCGAGTTTGCGTGATAAGGTTTTTTGTGTGTTTTCAGCTTTATGCGTCTTTCGAGTGAATTGTAATGAATTGGCAACAATGGCACCTTTTTTTAAATTATTTATCCAATACTGTCCCACTGCTGGACAAAGGCCTCCCTGAAGTCCTTCCAGGAACTCTTCTCCCGTGCTTCCTCAAAGCAGTCCAGGTCGTCTAGCCACCTGTTTCTGGGCCGGTTTCGATGGCTCCGTCCATTTTCAGGCAACCGTTGTGTGGAGACTTCCGGCCGGGTCGTTAAACATGCGACTTACGTGACTATTTAGAATTAACTAATTATTTGGCACTTAGGAGAAGAACACGCGTACATTTACAATTTTCAGCTGATTTTTACCCGGCTGCGCAACGCAAGGGAGGGTAATGTGTTTATCAGCCTATGTATGTATGTTTGTTCCTTTGTGGCACTATAGAGACCAAACGCGTGGGCCGATTTTGATATTTCTGACGTCAATTGTTTCGTCTTAACCTTGCGAGTGCTACTGAAGACATGACAGTAATCAAAATACAATATGGCGACAACCAGACGCCATAATGTGGATTAAAAAAAAATTAAAGCCGACGAATTTTATTAAGTGAGATATCAAAATAAAGGGTTCGACGAGGCGATTCCAAAAATGTTATATTTTTGGAACCGCACTAAAATGTAGAAAATAGAATTGAATATTTACAAAAAACCTGACTGTAAAAAAAACAACTAAAAAGTTCCAAACAAGTCACTTTTCAAGCAGTCTGATGCAGTTGGTGGCATGAAATCAATAATTGAACTAAAATAACTGCCACCAACTGCATCAGACTGCTTGAAAAGTGACTTGTTTGGAACTTTTTAGTTGTTTTTTTACAGTCAGGTTTTTTGTAAATATTCAATTTTTTTTCGTAAGCTGCAATCTCTAGTATTTTCCAATATAGGTATAAGAAACCTAATCTACCTAGATTGTAACATTGTCACACTGCAGAGCAAAGGCCTCCCTTTTCCACACAATAGGGATGTTTCCTGAGTATAAAAATAATAATTCTATTTAGTCCATAAGATAAATTATCAAAAAATATTAGACGAATATATTGCTTTACCAAACCAATAAATTATGACTAAGATAAAACGCATCAAAGTTCAGGAGTGGGAGCTTGTTTCGTCACTAAACGGTACAAAGTGTATCCAGGTGTGACGTCACGCGACATTTCAACGCAGTGCATCGTCCTCAGTTTTGGTTTACGTGACAAAAGAAACAATACGTGTCCATTGGTAACTGACGGATTAATTAGTTTTTTTTTTAGAAAACTAGCCTATTCTATTTTCTGCTTGTTCGGAACCGTCCTTTCGATACGAGTCGAGCTCGTCCTGCCACCTCGCATCAGCCTATTCTATTTTCTGCTTGTTCGGAACCGTTCTTTCGATACGAGTCGAGCTCGTCCTGCCACCTCGCATCAGTCTATTCTATTTTCTGCTTGTTCGGAACCGTCCTTTCGATACGAGTCGAGCTCGTCCTGCCACCTCGCATCAGTCTATTCTATTTTCTGCTTGTTCGGAACTGTCCTTTCGATACGAGTCGAGCTCGTCCTGCCACCTCGCATCAGTCTATTCTATTTTCTGCTTGTTCGGAACCGTCCTTTCGATACGAGTCGAGCTCGTCCTGCCACCTCGCATCAGTCTATTCTATTTTCTGCTTGTTCGGAACCGTCCTTTCGATACGAGTCGAGCTCGTCCTGCCACCTCGCATCAGTCTATTCTATTTTCTGCTTTTTCGGAACCGTCCTTTCGATACGAGTCGAGCTCGTCAAGCCACCTCGCATCAGTCTATTCTATTTTCTGCTTGTTCGGAACCGTCCTTTCGATACGAGTCGAGCTCGTCCTGCCACCTTCGCATCAGTCTATTTTTATTATTCTCATATTTCAATACAATTCTGATAAACGATAACAATAAAATTAATAGCGATCCCGATCGTGTAATAATAGTAGTTACAACTGTAATAACATTATTAGTATACATGTTATTGGCTCTTCGCCTACACGTTACTAATAATAATATCATACATGTAGGTCTGTTTTTATGTATGTTGCCCACGGCTACATTCGACTTGTGAGAATAACTGACGATTATTGGCTGCTAGCTTTTTCCAGTGACTATAGGCATTAATAAAAAAAATGAAAAGAAAAAAAATATTTTTAAAAATATCCGAATTAAGTTAAATAACTCAGATGGTACGGACACGTGATGCGAAGACCCGATGATTATGTTGAGAAAAGTGCCTTTCCACGGCTACTAAAAAGTGGGGTAGGGGAAGCCCTTAAACCACATGGATGACGAATGTCCAAAGGGACACGAAAAGCCTCAATCTCAATGTTGAGGACACCAGTCAATGAACCACATGGCGCCGCATGATAAGGAAAACCTACCCTGTCTAACGGGATGAGGCGAGGATAAAGAAGAAGAGTTTGTTCTCGTTGCCTATCTCGCAGGACCAGGTATTTTTAGGAATAATAAGTCCCTAATATTTCTATCAGTGAAAGAATTTTACAAGTATAAACGAACAAACAATTTTGCCTCTTTCTGATAAAAGATAAAAGTTTAATGAAGATATATCCGTGAGACAAACTAAGTCTATGTACTATCAAGGAGCGGAATGTTAAACAATTTTGAAACAAATTCCTTTTTGCACAATAGCAAATGCCAGCTTGCAATCTTTTGGTACTGTCATTTTCATTTCCTATACCGATCTGCTCCGACTTTCGGTACCTCGGGTCGCTTGTTCAGGGGATGGCTATATTGACCGAGACGTAACGCACAGGATCAACTCAGGATGGATAAAATGGCGACAGGTTATTGGAACAACTTGCGACCCACGGATGCCCCTCAAGTTAAAGGGGGAAATCTATATAAGTCCGTGATTAGACCTGGCGTATTGTATGTATCACAGTGTTGGGTTGTGAAAAAGACGAACGAAAAATTGTGTGCTGCGGAGATCAGAATGTTGAGATGGATGTGAGAATGGATAAAGTGAGAAATGAGTACATTAGAGGTAGTTTAAAAGTTTCGCCAGTGTCAGAAAAATTGAAAGGGAACCGCTTATCTTGGTATGGTCATATGAAGAGGAGTGATGAAACACATGTAACTAAAAGAGTTATGAAAGTAAATGTGGATGGGTGGAGAGGGAGATCCGAAGCCAAAGAAAAGATGTATGGATTGTGTGAGGAGTGATATGAAATAAAAGGGAGTTAGTGATAGCGTGACGGCTGACAGAACAGAATGGAAGAAAAAAACGTGTTACGCCGACTCCAAGTAACATGGGATAAGGGCAGGAAGAAGATTTTCATTTGGCAATACGTATTTGTTTTCTTTTATTCCGAAACTATTCTAAGTCATAAATAACATCGAATAACCTACAATTAACAGGTATCAAGAAACCATTCGACCTTTGGGAATAAACATTTACTCTGACCCAAAATAGCTCAGTCATTCAATTTATACTCGGCAACAAAAGAATAACTTAATTCAATAAAAAGCCAAGTCATCCTCCTGCCCTAATAACTAATTTTACTTACAAATGTAATTAAATAATTACTTCCTAACATGCAATAGTACCAGGAAACTATAAATGAATGGAGTTGTTCGGAACTCCCGTAAGCAGTGAGCATAAAATTTTATAGCACATTGCCGCTTACTAATTCTCGTTAGTTATATCGTACCGATATCGCAGAGAATATGTTTTTGATTATAATTAGGAAATTAGTTTGGTTATGTCCGATTAGTAGGGGATCATGACTTACTTTCCGGCTGGCACAGGTACTGACCGGACATGGGTGCTTTGGTAAGTACCTGTGTCGACTAGGCCGGGAACCGACACCCGGTTGCCACTACTGTAACTAGCTTGACGGCACAACGCAGCACCTTAAGGAATTCCCTGCTTGGGCAATGCTGCGCCATGACCTCGTCGTGGCGGTTGGTGCTGCGGACACTTTCGCGGACATGGTCCAATCCATGGTCGGAAGTAAGAGCGCGTGGGACGCTGTCGCCTCTTTCTGTGAGGACGTGATGGTCGCGAAGGAGGCGGCGGAAAGGGAGAGGGAAGATACAACCTCCCTTCCAATTTGTAGCAAATGCACTGGACGCCGGAGGGCGTGGCCGCCTTAGGCTGAGGCCTGCAGGCAACAGACTTGGGGAGCTTGTTACCCGAACAGTGAAAGACCCGAGAAGGTGGCGCCCGATGTTACGCGCGCGCCTTCTTCTAGAGGAATTGCGGCTGTATGCGACCGCAGACAGTGACGGGGTCCGCATGGATTCATGCGGGCCAACACCTAGCCGGGTAAGCGTGATGAAATGCGCAAGCAACACCATGTGGTTTTAGTCAGTAAGACTCTGACAGACCCACCCTAGGATGGAGGACATACATCCATGAGGATTTCCACACAAGGGGATCATGACTTATGCGGGATAAGTCTATTGGACCTTTTTTATTTGTGGGTGGCAAATCATCAAATGACTAAAGCCGATGTGGGAGTGTCAGACTCTTCCTGATTAAAACCGACCCGTATTCCTTCAGTTGACCTTTGCGTTCCAGAAGGCTCAGACAAAATACTTTTCTGTTAACGTTAAGAGCGGTTGCGCACTACGTCCGAAACTTATCCCATACTTATCTGTCAAAATACAGATCTATAGAAAACTCGGACCGAACTCGGATCGGTAGTGCGTAACTTACCATACAAATTGTTCTACGACCAGGCCGGACCATCTTTTCACGGATAAGTATCGGATGTAGTGCGCAACCGCTCTAACGCTAACGCTTCGTGCAAAATGTATGGCAATGACATAACTGGGCGTGAGTCACGTGACAGTTCTCTCCGCAGGTAATGTCGTTGCCATACATTTTGCACGAAGCGTTAGCGTTAGCGCTATTATAAAAGTTATTTGGCTAAGGGGGCAGGGCTGCGCTTAACTCTTTCTAACAATCCCGCGAAGTGTTATGTTCCTTGGTTCAGATTCTTTTTAGCAACGCCAATCTGCCTAGCCTTTTCCCAACCATATTATGGTCGTCTTCCAATTTAATTGGATTTAAATACCAGCATTTTACATGGAGTCACTGCCTGTCTGACATATTTAGAAAGAAGAAAGAAAGAAAAAGTATTTATTTGCCACAAATTAACGACATACACAACAAAATGATTTTGCTAACTTAAGTCAGTGTCAGTATTTCATAAAATAATAAAGACAGTTGGGTACTTTTTGAAAGGTATCAAGCATTTTCTACCAAAATTTAGCGGCATAGGTTTTTAAAATCTTTTGATAGAGTTAAATTGTTTTTTTAAACATTAACAAATGTAAATTTTTATGTTTTTTGTTTATTAGTGGTTGCTCCTTCATAAATAAAAGTATTCAGCTCTACTATTTTTCTTTCATCGCAAAATCAGTAAAAAAGTTTGAATACTCTCATAAAAACATTTTTCACAAGTCCGTACTTAGTTAAATCTATGAAAAAAAAATCGTTTAGTAGGTTAACAATTACAAATGTCGTAAACTGAAGACACTTTTTTAAAATAAAGTTGTTAAAGATAATGTAATCGGATGTCATAAAAAATAGTATGTTTCTATTAACGACCGGTCGTTTGAAATTTTATGCATTTTTAATTTTCACGACATTTTTCTGCACTCTTTATGTGATATTTTAGATTTTATTTGTTTTAAATCGTCTTCGTTCGTTTTTACGCATCTCTTTTATTTTCTTGCCTTTTTATGCCAACAGTATTAAGTCAGAACGTTCTTATTTTGACTTCATTTTAATTGACACAGTGACCGAGTTATTATCGTTTTGTGCTGACTGTCCCATTTTAAATATTATTTTTATTCCTTGGATATTTTATGAAAATTATATAAACGGCAAGGTAATATCAAATTAAAGGGGTTGTATTTTTAAAGAATATGAACACAGTCCCGGATTCAGACTTGGAAATTTAATTTTTTGAGATAGTTCGGACTTTACTTTTATGATAATGATTGTAAAGTCATCATCATTCCTTACCATCAGGTGAGATAGTGGTCAAACGAGAGCCAATAAACGATAAAAAAAAACTTACGCTGAAGTAGAATTTTAAAAGTTCTCAAAATCGAATCCTAAATTCAGAATTCACATGGGGTTAGTGATAATTGATCAAATGAGCACGTAAATTGCCACACAGTTTTTTATTGATGGTGGGAAAACTTCAGATGACTTATCCCGCTTTGGGTGGAGCGGGAGGGCGTGTCAGACTCTTACTGACTAAAACCCACCCCTGTTCCTTCAGTTGCCTGTGCCAGGGATACGGTGAATCTTTCAGACACTCCATCGTCCCTGATTAAGTTTACTTGCCTTTGAGACAATTGAGAAACGAGCCAAGAGGATCATCGGCAATGATAGTCTCGTTGAGTCGAAGCTCCAAAGTCTTGAGCATAGACCCCGAGTTGGTAGCATGTCGGTTTTCTATCGGTTACATTTTGGGGAGTTTGCGATGCAATTGCATAATTTGATTCCGCCAAGCCCGTTCCATCATCGGGCCACAAGACGTACGGCGATGTGCCACCGGTACATGGTGAACATCCCATCCACACGCACAAAACCTTTTGAGAACACATTCATTGTGCGTACAGCTAGGGAGTGGAATTCCCTGCCGGAGTCTGTGTTTCCTCATAGTCTTCAACCTGGGAGTCTTTCAAGTAAAAAAAAAGGGTGAATAGGTTACCTACTTCTAGGCAAGCGTGCTCCATCTTCGATCACATCATTGCTTATCATCAGGTGAGATAGTGGTCAAACGCGTGCCTATCAAAAAAAAACTTACAAAATAAATAATAATTTTTCTATTAACTCCATGTACGTAGGTACTATAGTTCCCCCAATAAATGGAATTCGGTCGAATCACTGATAAATCAACCATAATCCTATTCAAATTATCGCACCCAATTGCTTAATAAACTGCATTACGACTATAAATACAGCGTGTTCACAATTCGCTCATAACTCACTGCTAAGCTGCGTTTATTCAGATAGTTAATTGCTCCTAAACGTGAACATCCTTTGTAATTGGGGTGTGTGATTAAACGGGTAATGTATTAAAACTGCGAGTATTATCTAAAGTAGTGCAAAATTACTGTGTTTTGTTAAATTGTAGTCATTTAAGACTAGTTAACGGAATAATGCGGACCTGTCGCCTACCGAAAGAAAAAGTATTTATCATTATTAATGTGGTTTTTTGACCAGCTTCTGCTATACCTACTTCATCATCATCATCATCATCATCATCAGCCTTTTAATATCCCCACTGCTGGGGCACAGGCCTCCTCTCTGTGAGAGGCAAACCTATCTAATCTACTCGTATCTACCTTCTTTATCAAAATTAATTCATGCTAGAATCGTAAGCCCTCACACAGCCTGTTGCTCGAAAACTACGCACAACGGATGTACTTAAATTAATCTTACCTTGCCGTAACACAGTCTTTGACTAGCACGACGAGGTAAAGAACTTTTCTTTGTATAACACCTTTGGGCATTTAATAATTTTATTAAGTATGTGAACCATTATTTAACCGATACGTTTTTGTAATTAATTCTACTTTTACTCCCCTTATAATTGTAATAGATAGGTTCTACCTTAGTGTGGTTTGGAGCGTAACTGAATGTCGCTATACTGTATTGCCACTATGATAAATATGTATAACCGGTGTACTGTAACCTAAATTTATGGTCACTAAACTTATTATTATTACTCGTATATTATAAATTTAAACAGAATCGGCGAAGTATCGGGTCTCAAAAAATTATTATCCTATCGAGACAAATAAGAAGAAGCCGATTTAAAAACGTGACATAAAGGACACTGGGCAAAAGTGTCCCATCAACCAATACAAAGACCCATTGAAACTAATTCTCTATTCGATCACATACCACTTCTAATAAAACCTTGCCAAGTATCCTTTAACTAGCAAACGCTAAAAACATCGCCCACCGCCTCCCAATAAAGTAATTACAGCCTCCAACTCCTTGATTGCCACTCCGAACCCTTCTAAAAACATTAATCTCAGTACCTAATTTGTTTATCTGCACTGTAAATTGTGTAAGGAGAAAAATATCGCGGCAACGTGACAACAAAGAAATGTGTTTCATTAAACCTGCCGGTATTAACGGTGGAAGGATCGCTGTGGCTTCAAGACTTGTTGTAATGAGAGGGGCTAAGGTATAAGCGGACGCGAAAGCGGGTGCTTTTTTTTTTTTTTTTTTTTTTTTGTGGGGTGGGAAATCATCCTATGACTTCTCCCGCTCTGGGCGGAGCGGGAGGGCGTGTCAGACTCTTACTGACTAAAACCCACCCCTGTTCCTTCCTGCCTTTGAGTGCCCAGGGGCGAGGTAACTCTGTTTCGAATTTATCCTCAACCCCCGGGCAGGCATCGGCCCTGACGGGCCCCGTCTCTTGCTGACAACTCTTTGAGGCGCGCGTGGAACACTACGCGCCGTCGACTCTCGGGCCTGGTGCTGATCGGACGGCGAGTTACCCACTACTCGCCGTCCGCAGGCCCGGGTCTACGGTGGCCGGAGATCGTCTCGCGGCGCCGGAAGCCCCCGGCGTCTCCTGAGGCGGCTGCTGCTGAGGGCGTGAGGGCGACTCCGTTGTTGGTGCTCTCTCACGCGTCCCGCCTCCGCCTTCGCGAGCATTACTGCTTCGCAGAAGGAGGAGACGGCTTCCCATTCCCTCTCGCTCCGTACCATGGCCTGAACCAGGGCAGGGCGCGAGAGGTCGCTGCCGCCTATCGCATCCACGAGGACACGGCGTTGCTCCGCCCAAGCGGGGCAGACCTCCACCGTATGCTCCACCGTGTCCTCGGGGCGATCCGTGCAATGGAAACACCCGGGCGTCACCTCCCGCTTGATCCGAAACAGGAACCTCCCGAAACAACCGTGTCCGGTGAGGACCTGCGTCAGGCGGAAGGTGAGGGCGCCGTGAGGTCTCTCCAGCCAAGCCTCAAAGAGGGGCACCACCGCCGCAATGGTGGCGTGCCCAGCGCGGGGTTGTGACAATCGCTGTCTCCATGTCGCCATGAGATCCTGCCGGAGCTCCGTCCGCCGAGCCGCGAGTTGTCGCGGCAGCGGAGTTTCACCCCGGCGTTTCGCCTCCAGATCCCATGGCGATAATCCGGCAAGGAGGCTCGCCGCCTCGCAGGAGATCGTACGGTATCCTCGGATCATTCTGATCGCCATGACCCTTTGGGACGCGTTCAGAAAGCGAGCAGATCGCTTCCTTAGCGAACGCGCCCACACCGGTGCTCCGTAAAGGGCCATGGACCGCACTAAAGCCACTACATTGATACCGTAACATAAATGATTATTATGATGTAGCGTCTTAGTGGTAAACCAATTCGTTAGTTTGAAGATAAAAAAACCCTGTAATATCCATAAGACTTGTAATGTCTTGAGTTTGGCTGCTAGTCTAGGTAAGACATTAAGTTAGACTAAAAATATAAAGAAATGTGTTTTTCACATTAAACCTGCTGCGGCATTAACGGAGGCAGGATCGCTGTGGTTTCAAGACTTGTTGTAATGAGAGGGACTTGTTGTGTTGTAAGGTACAAGCGGTAGCGAGAGCGAATAAATTGCTACAGTATTGTAAAGTCCGGGGGCGTTGTATTGTAGCTCAGTGGTGCAGATACTTCATCTAAGTATTCTTGTTACTTTGAGGTGTGTAATAATAATAACGGGAAAAATGGATCGCAAGACTTCATACTCTTCTATTCACAAAATCATCCTTTTACATTGACAACACATACCTAATTGAATTATGACAATACAAATCTTTTCTTTTTAAATTGAATATCCATTCGCATCACCCTTAGTATATTTGATCATCCAGCCTGTCTGCTGACTAGGTTGATGTTCTCACTCGATCTCCTCAGACATCACAAAAAAAAAGGTGTCATTAATGATTGAATTTTGAGAGGTAGTGTTTGTAGTGTGTAATCACTGTGGCTTCAAGACTTGTTGTAATGAGAGAGAGCTAGTTAGGAGTGGGAATGACAGCGGAGATTGGTTAAGAACACCAAACTAGATCAATTTATAGGAGGAAGCGAGTGCGATTAGCTATTAAACTTCTTAAATGGTGCGGTTGTCTGCTGTGTCACTCTACAGATTTTTGTTTTTGGCTTTTAACGTGCAAGTGCGTAGACGAAAAATAAAATTGGATTTAATTTAAATTTAACCAATATTCTGTGTCATGTTTAGTTGTTTGTCGTGGGTATATTAGCATTACATTCAGTGGTACTTCACAACTATATTAGAAAGGAAGGGTTATAAATAAGGTACATGGACTCTAACAAGTGATGCGGTTTGACGGACTATATGCACGTTGCTAAGCCACCATGGTCTCTCAAATTGATTGCTACCGCTCGCCATACTAAATCCTGAGGTCGGCTGTTTCCATGGGACTACCCTAAGCTTTGCTGTGCGGCTAGCTAGGCTTTATGGGGAGGCCTGAGACATAGATACTGCCTACATTGGGTAGTGTGCGAATGTAAAGCACATCACATGTCAAAAGCATGCAGTACCTCGGCGTTAATATCAACGTGGTGGTTGGTGCCCGTTATTTTAGTTCAATTATTGATTTCATGCCACCAACTGCATCAGACGTCTTGAAAAGTGACTTGTTTGGAACTTTTTAGTTGTGGTTTTTTACAGTCGGGTTTTTTGAAAATATTAAATTTTTTTATTTTATATATTTGAGTGGGCTTGAAAAGTGACTTGTTTGGAACTTTTTAGTTGTTGTTTTTTACAGTCGGGTTTTTTGAAAATATTAATTTATTTTATTTTATATATTTGAGTGGGCTTGAAAAGTGACTTGTTTGGAACTTTTTAGTTGTTGTTTCTTACAGTCAAGTTTTTTGAAAATATTATTTTTTTTATTTTATACATTTTAGTGAGTTACATTTTAGGAATCGCCTCCTCGTACCCTTTATTTTGATACCCCACTGAATATAGTTCGTCGATTTTTATTTTATTATTTTTAACAATATGGCGTCTGGTTATTGCCATATTGTATTTTGATTACTGTCATGGCTTTAGTACAACTCGCAAGGTTAAGACAAATCAATTGACGTAAGAATTATCAAAATCGGCCCACGCGTTTAGCCTCTATAGTGCCTCAAAGGAACAAACATATATACATACATACATAGGCTGATAAACACATTACCTTCCCTGCGTCGCGCAGTCGGGTAAAAAGATCGACTTTAGGCGTGTTCTAATCTTGTATGTCATGCCCTTTCTAAACTTCGATGTGCTACATCAACGGCCGCGTACTGTATGTGTGTTTTTTGATAAGCATCAGGCACTTGTTTGGATAAGCAACACAAAAAATGCATGAGTCTTTAAGGCTCAACGACTCAGCTATTAGGTACACTCGCATAAACGGTGATGAATTCTGTCTGACAGTAAAATGTGATGTTATGTACATGTATCACAGTATAAAGTGATTACAATTTAGTTGCTCTCTCAGTCTAAAATCGCTACGTAACTATTCTTTGTTAAGCCTCATCTAGGCTTTCTATCGATTGATAGAAAGTGGTTGGTCCTGCCGATTGGCAGGACGATAAAATGCAGTGACCCGCTTTCTAATACCTCGGCTAGTTGATAAAATAAAGTAAAAAAGGTCTAGTGGTTGTTGGCGGTGCTATGGCTGATTTTAAAGGCTTATGCAGTTAAGGTTGTACTGTGGCTATTTTAATTATATTTAACCACGGCATAATTTGTCGAATTCTCAGTACATTTAGAATTCATGTCCCCACTGCATATTCAAATCATGTCGCGGTTTTGTAATTTACGTTCATGTTTGCATCAATAATACGGACGCAAACCAAATTCATTTGACATTAGAAATAATGTTATACCTACACATTTAAATCATTGAGAATGCACTACAATATGCACTAGTGGCGCCATTAGTTCCGTAATTTGCCATCAAAAAGAGTTACGGGATAAAATAAAATGGTTATTTAAACAAATAAGTAGTGTGTTTGATAATAAAGTTGAATGCCTCTGCGGTTTTATGAAATTGGATTAGTTGGAATTCGTTTAATATTGGATGTGGTAAGTGCGTTTAATTAAACAATTCACTTTGTATTTTATTGACGCTTTATTGTATTCAGTTTTTAGTATCAATGCTATTAATTTATTTGTATTGAATTTATATTGTTTGCCATTGAGAATTGCCGTTATATTTGTGAAAAGAATATTTTATTTTAAATTGGAAATTTTAACTCTTTGTTCATATAACGCTAGCCCTCTAGTCAACTAGACAAATACATATCACTCAAACGGTCTTGCTACAAAGTTCAGACTAACGCCTACAACATACTTACGTAAAATCCCTTTTCTTAAGCTGTCTACATAAATTGCTCAAAGGGGTGCTTGTTTTTAAAGCAAACTAGGCGATTGTGGGTGTAAAATACATCGTTCACCCACGTTTTGTCAGTCACGTTTTAACTCTCATGTAAAAGGGATCGGGCAAACCATCAAGTTTATACTAGGTTAAATTATTAAATTCGCACGCAACACTTGTAAGACTAAAGCAAAAATCTATGGATATAATAATAAAAATGAATGTTTGTATGTTTGTCCTCTATGTGCTCCCAAACTATTGATAGTAGGGTCTTCTGAGGACGCCCGAGAGCGTTTCTGACCCAAACAATCTATTCAAATAAAAAAAAAACAAACACATTTTTACTTAACGTGGCATTGCAACGTAGGTAGCTAGTATGATAATATAAATACATTCGATTAACTACACTTCTAACGGCTGTTGGCCTTGCATCCAGCAATCTGCGGATACCTGAAATTACGAGGGCTTTTGAAGTGAAAACGTCTTTAAGCGCTTTGGGCATTTATGAGATGGGAAAAAACTATTGAACTCGCCACCGACACCAACACCGCTAAATAGCGGTGTTGGTGTCGGTGACGCGCCTAACTAGTTTTAGAGACTACTAGTTGTAGAGTGCCACTCTATTTTTTTTTAAATACCCATCTAATTTGTGAAACTGGGACCGTGTATAAATCGCTGTAAGCTTATGACTTGTACCACAACAAAACCATTATCAAGGAAATAGTAAGAAAGCAATTAGTTAGCGACAACGCTGCGAATAACCGAGACTTTTCGACTAATAACATTGTAGCGACGGTAACGTAAATATGGACAAAGTAACTAACTACCAGCTTTTATTTGCTCTGACAGCAAATACTCCACGAGATCGCGGTTTACTATGTTGCATTAGTTCAGTACTTTCGTTAGAAGTTGTGTTACTAATACGGTATTTTACTAAAAAAATCTAATTTGTCCGTAAGTTAAATAACCAAAAAACACGGTATTTTTTGCTTTACCAAACCAATAAAAAATGACAAAGATAAAACGCATCGAAGTTCAGGAGTGGAGGCTCGTTACGCCACTGGTGGTAAAAAGTGTCGCGCCGCGTGACGTCACGCGACATTTCAACGAAAGAAAAAAATATGTATCCAATATTTTTTTGGTATTTAACAGACGTATTAATTAGAGTTTTTTTAATTAAAATATCGTATTAGTAAAGCCGCATGGATATTTTACTAATGGTGGTATGATTACTTCCCCCGTTATAAACTTTCAACCCCTTTTTCACCCCTTTAAGGGTTGTAGTTCGAAAAACCATTTCTTAGTGGATACCTACTCTTCACAAAGAACACAACTTCCAAATTTCATGTCTCTAGGACCAGCGGTTTAGGCTGTGCGTTGATATATCAATCAGTCAGTCAGAACTTTGAATTTTATATATGTACAACCTACAAATTTACGTACCTACAGTTAGTCGTCTATTTGACGTGCTAAATTGTTTTTCTTTAAAAAAAATCCTGTTTATTTTGTTGTCCTCTACAAAATGAATTGTGCTCCTGTTTTAAAGTACAGTTTTCTTAAAACGAATTGGACGAGTACAATTTAGGAAGCTCTTACTCCAAGCTGGCAGGTGGGGTACTAACAGTGTTGTATTTCGTTAAAACAAACTGTACTGACTAATTGTCAAAGTTGTTTTTCACTTGACATTAGTCAGTTACAGTTTGAGATAATTAAGGATACTGGGCATAACTGGCCAGATCAGTTAACATCATCATCATCAGTTTTCGATTTTAGGTGATCCATTTATTTTTAACAACTTTTATAATAAATTTTATTATTTATTTAAAAAAAGCGGCCTGTGCCTGTCAGACTTGGCACATTTAGGGTTAAGTACTGTGGGAAATCAATATTTTGGTATTTTTTAGTAAAATATACGTAATAACAAACATTATCACCAAATGTCAAGTTCATAAGTCAATGGGAAGTCAAAAATTCTGCGGAACTAAATTTTGTGACAGACGACGGACACGTGAGTGACAGCAATAGGGCTCCGTTTGTACCCTCCGGGTACGGAACCCTAAAAACTGTATTGTTTATCGATACGCTAAGCAAAACAACCAACACGATGATCTCTTTGGGCCATTTAAAATAAGTTAGCTAAATGCAAACCCGACCGACTAAAAACAACTAAAAAGTTCCTTTGTTTCCTACTTTTTATTGATTTTTGGAAGTGTCTCCTCGAGCTCTTTAATTTGAAACCCCCTGAATGTGTGATGTATGCTATCTTTTTTTTTTGTGGGGGTGGGAAATCATCACTCCAGGCGTGTCATACTTTTACTGACTAAAACCCACCTCTGTTCCTTCAGTTGCTTGAGTGCCCAGGGGCGCGGTAACTCTGTTTCGAATTTATCCGCGACCGAATCCTCTAATTAGTATTTAAACCAAGCAATATGGTCAGTGAGTTTTATATATAAGGTTGTCTATTTTTTGTTAAACAATAACTTCAAGGTCAGGAAATCTAATAAATTATAAAGCGGAATGGACATTCTTTAGTCTCTTTCAACTCGAGGATAGAAAATAATATTATCAATTACAACCATAAAACCTATTGCTTTGTTGTTAAGAGTTATGTGCGTTACTTTAGACTCCATAATCTTACTATAACAATACGCTATTGCGCTATAATCGCCCAACTTCCCTCGTAAATCGCAATATAAACTCGTAAAACAATATAATTATGTAGTCTGTAGCACAACTTTGTGTTTAATAACGTCAGTAACGCTGCTATGAAGTATCATTACCATTAGCGGGACGTCTCTTCTCTATACACAGGATTTTTGATTTACGGTCACAGAATAAGCGTTTTGATAGCAAGCGACGCGCGACGCCGCGACTGGCCTGCCCCCTTTTTATTTTTGGGGGGGGGTGGCAAATCATCCTATGACTTCTTCCGCTCTAGGGTGGAGCGGAAGGGCGTGTCAGACTCTTGCTGACTAAAACCCACCCCTGTTCCTCCCTGCCCTGAATGCCCAGGGGCGAGGTAACTCTTTCGAATTTATCCTCAACCCCCGGGCAGGCATCGGCCATGACGGGCCCCTTCTCTTTGCTGACAACTCTTTGAGGCGCGCGTGGAACACTACGTGCCGTCAACTCTTGGGCCTGGTACTGATCGGGCGGCGAGTTACCCACTACTCGCTGTCCGCAAGCCCGGGTGGCCTGCCCCCTTAGCCTAACTTTTATAATAGCACTGACGCTAACGCTTCGTGCAAAATTTATGGCAAGGACATTACCTGCGGAGAGAACTGTCAAGTGACTCACGCCCAGTAATGTTGTTGCCATACATTTTGCACGAAGCGTTAGCGTTAACGTTAACAGAAAAGTATTTTGTCTAAAGGCTGGCCGAGAGATATTGTTTAATTAGTGATCCGGCCTGGCTTTGCACGGGTGTAAATTATATACACAAACCTTCCTCGTTTATGGCTCTTTCTATTAATAAAAATCGTATCAAAATCTGTTGCGTTGGTTTCGAAGAAATTAGCGAAGAAACAGGGATTGGTAGATATCGACTTTGTTTTAAATTTAGTGATGGAAGCCCTGGATAGAGAGAGATGGAAAGAGAAACTTACACAAAGCCTTATATAATTAAATAAAAAAATAAATAAAAAAAAATGTGTTTATTATCTTAAATCTATACAATTAAGTTGCCGGGGCTTCCCAGAAAGTAATCCGAAGATACTTGTGATGGGATAAATCTCGCTCTTCCTCGATTAATTAACAATTATTTCGTTATGCTAATGGTGGTATAAGTTACACATTTTTTTTTTTGTAAAACCAAGATAAAAGAAAGTCGTGTTTATGGCGGTGTGTGAAAACTAGAGTGTGTTTTGTATAAATGTGTGATCATTATTTTAATACACTTATAATAGGTTCACTTGTAACTATGTAAACAAATCTTAGAACAAACAAGAAACAAGTATGCAAAATTGCATGGTTAGCTAAGTGACTATCATTCTAAATCCAATGTGGCATACTCCCAAAGCAAGTGGACTAGTAATTTTGTATACGTTCTCATGATCATCATCTGCCCGCGCCTTTTCCCAACTATCTTGGGGTCGGCTTCCAGTCTAACCGGATGCAGCTGAATATCAGTATTTTACATGGAGCGACTGCCTATCTGACCTCCACAACCCAGTTACTGGGTAAATCGATACCCTTTGGTAAGACTGGATGTCAGACTTTCGGGCTTCTGACGACCCGTAACGACTGTCAAAGATCCACGATTGACAGCCGGGACCAACGGCTTAACGTGCTTTCCGAGGCACGGAGGAATCTCGGTATGTAAAGATGGTCACCCATCCATGGACCAACCCTGGCAAGCGTAGCTTAACCTTATGGATCAACCCGTGCGGCTGTTATTACTTTAGCCACGAGCTCATGATATGGGTATAAAATTAAAGGGTCTGCTGAGAAAAACACGAAAAATAAAAAAATAAAGTGCTTTTTTAGTTTTTTTTTTA
This sequence comes from Polia nebulosa, assembly GCA_951329385.1. Lineage (NCBI taxonomy): Eukaryota > Metazoa > Arthropoda > Insecta > Lepidoptera > Noctuidae > Polia > Polia nebulosa. The sequence goes on from OX589612.1 coordinate 19,200,135, forward strand.
AACTACCTACCGAATATTTTATTTAATAAATATAACGTCCGAATCAGGTGCGGTGCAATAACTGCTAGATGCGATACTTCTTCAGTCTCTACCCCTTTAAAAATGCAGGCTTGTTGTTGTTATTGTACTTGAAAATTTAAGTTTCTAGAGGAGTGTGTTGTACCAATTAAAAATTAAGAGAGAAATCCTTATTGATATTTGGTTTTTATTGGTGGACACTGCTGAGTATTTTTTAGCTATATTAGTGTGTCATAACATACCATTGCTCGTTCATCTGGCTTATTTCACCAAACCTCCTTTTTGTAATTGGTAGACACTGCTGAGTCTCTTTTAGTTATCAAACTTCGACTGGATGATGTCTTGCCTACTCTTTATACCGCATTAACAGCCTTATTAGCGTGTCATAACATACCATTGCTCGTTCATCTGGCTTATTTCACCAAACCTCCTTTTTGTAATTGGTGGACACTGCTGAGTCTCTTTTAGCTATCAAACTTCGACTGGATTATGTCTTGCCTACTCTTTATACCGCATTAACAGCCATATTAGCATGTCACATAACATACCATTGCTCGTTCATCTGGCTTATTTCACCAAACCTCCTTTTTGTAATTGGTGGACACTGCTGAGTCTCTTTTAGCTATCAAACTTCGACTGGATTATGTCTTGCCTACTCTTTATACCGCATTAACAGCCATATTAGCATGTCACATAACATACCATTGCTCGTTCATCTGGCTTATTTCACCAAACCTCCTTTTTGTAATTGGTGGACACTGCTGAGTCTCTTTTAGCTATCAAACTTCGACTGGATTATGTCTTGCCTACTCTTTATACCGCATTAACAGCCATATTAGCATGTCACATAACATACCATTGCTCGTTCATCTGGCTTATTTCACCAAACCTCCTTTTTGTAATTGGTGGACACTGCTGAGTCTCTTTTAGCTATCAAACTTCGACTGGATGATGTCTTGCCTACTCTTTATACCGCATTAACAGCCATATTAGCATGTCACATAACATACCATTGCTCGTTCATCTGGCTTATTTCACCAAACCTCCTTTTTGTAATTGGTGGACACTGCTGAGTCTCTTTTAGCTATCAAACTTCGACTGGATTATGTCTTGCCTACTCTTTATACCGCATTAACAGCCATATTAGCATGTCACATAACATACCATTGCTCGTTCATCTGGCTTATTTCACCAAACCTCCTTTTTGTAATTGGTGGACACTGCTGAGTCTCTTTTAGCTATCAAACTTCGACTGGATGATATCTTGCCTACTCTTTATACCGCATTAACAGCCATATTAGCATGTCACATAACATACCATTGCTCGTTCATCTGGCTTATTTCACCCAACCTCCTTTTTTTATTACAAATCTAAAAACGAAAATAATTTTAACAAATATCACAAGCACGTTCAATTTCTACAGTTGAAAGTCAACCGCTATTTCCCTAGCCCCACACACTCGCGAGTAGAAATTCCTAACAACGTTCATCGTTATCACATGCCTGTAGGCAAGTAGGGGGGCAAGGGGGGGCTCAAGGCCCTCACCTGACGATACCTACCTGTTTAATGATGAGGTAGCTCTTGGCTCCTCTTCACAGATACATTTAATAGTATTAAAGGAAAATAAAAGTAGGATTGTGAAGAAGTCTGAAATGAAGACGGTGCTTCAAAATTGAGTGAATTGTTAATTGTGCAACTATGTGTGTTATTGTTTGTTAGATACAGTGGAGTGATTAGCTAATTCTGTTGTGTGACTTTATTTAGGGGAGGGAAAACAACAGGCTCAAGGATTAACAGAAAACAGAAGTTGAAATATGTAGTTCAAATCAGAATGTTATGCCTGGGTTGCGGATAATTTCGTAAGAGAGTTACCACACCCCTGGGCACTCAGGCAAGTAAGGAACAGGGGTGGGTTTTAGTCGGTAAGAGTCTGATACGCCCTCCTGCTCCACCCAGAGCGGGAGAGGTCATAGGATGATTTACCAGCCACAAAAAAAAAAATGCCTAAACGATACATGTAAAAGTTACATAGAGAGTTGGTACTTAGTTTTATAAGAATTCACGTTAAGAAATTACGTAACATTCATTTTTTGATCACAGTGGGATCTAAAATTTCTAAGTACATCGATGATAAGATGAGACTGGACTGGACTAATGAAATATCTACTGGTCAACACAAAGCTTACAGCCCTGCCATTTAGAAGTAACGAGACTTTCTATGTCTAGCGATGGTTTGTGGCAAACTTACAGAAGGAGACTGCCAAGCGGGATCGTTGGTGGGCCGGTCCCACTCGGGGAAGAAGTTGTCGTGGAGGCAACCGCGCAAAATCGAGCCTAACACGCCCTAACCCCGACTGCATCATTTAATGCAGGTGGGACTTTGGAATCATGGGCACTCTTGAGTGGGGACTCTATCCGCCCATCGCGTGATTCCAAGGCAGACGGTCGCATAGGGATTGCCCGCTGCCGTGCAGTCGTGGACAGTTTCACAGAAGGCCTCATTACAGTCTCAGGCATTGCACAGAGGCGGTTCCGGACAAGTCTTAAGCGGCCCCGAAGCGTTCAATTGCGATTGTCAATTTTACGTCATTGTCAATTGCCATTGATCGTTTACGAGTACAATTGAAGAGATTGTCAATCGCAGTTACGTGATTGAAAGCAATTGATAAAAATTTGATTGATGCTCATTGACAGAGCCATTGAAGCTGCTAATTGATCGTTTAACTGAGTCATTGACAATCGTTTCCGTCTTTCGCGCGTCTGACAGCAGTCAAAACAAACATGGCGGATACCCCACGTAATATCAAGGCCGGGATTTAAATTGCGATCGTCCAGAGTTAGCGCAAATAATTGACAACAACATAGCACATTGACAATCGCAATTGAACTTGTCGGGGCCGCTTTAGTCTGAGGTAACGGGGCCCCTCCATGTGCTGATGGTGATCATATTATCCCCAAAGCCCGGGAGCCTTTTGAAGGTATCTCCTCGAATTTTCCTGCCTATATGTGAATGAAAGTTACTAAGTAAAGTCTGAAAACTTGTAACCTCTTACTCGATAGTACGCTATCCAATTAGATCGTAACACACGATAGTAGGTATAAATAGTGGCATAACAAAGATTTATCGTTTACAAGCTATTAATGCGATCCATTAACGGAAGCACGCCTAAGTATGAAATATACGCCTTCGATAAAGATGAAATGGGCGGTAGTTGGAAGTTCTAGCTTGTAGTGAAATTATCGAAGTACCCTCATTTTGACTTTGTTGCAGTCGGTTGAAAAGGATATTGGTCGATATTGTACATGTCTTTTGAATCTGATGGCGTTCCTAACTCTTGTTTGTTCAAGAACATACGCCAGTCGGTAAAGATGATGGGCGGTAGGTTGGTAAATGATGAATTAAAGATAAATGATTTTATTTTTGTAAGTAGTCTTTAACAACACTTTTACACGTCAACATTTTTTTTTGTCAGTTTTAGCTAGATGAGGCCGGTAGCTTTAGCGTGTAGTAGAAATTATTGAAGTACCCTCCATTTGATTTTGTTGTAATCGGTTCAAAAGAGTGAAGGTACAAGTACCTTTCTGTTTGAATCTGATGAGATGAATTTATGATACCACGTATTCATGATTTGTTTGTTTTGTTTCAGGTAAGTTTCTGATTCGTATTTCAAGAAAGGAATTCAAGTATCCTCGTCATATTATGTATATAAGTAAATTAAATTAATTATTGCTTCAAAAGGCACTTCAAATACCAGTAGTACACACTTGTGCAAAAAATAAATTATTTGTAAAAGCATTGTGGTACGACTTATACAGCATGTAACAAAAACCCTGTCCGATCCTGAAGGGTATTTGGTATCGTACTGCGTACACATATACGTAATCATTTAATGGATACGAGATTATTATTTTTCCCCAATGAAAATAATAAATTTAAAAAAAAAGAAAAACTTATCAAAGGCAACACTGAGCGCTCGACAAAGTTCACCTACAGTTTAGTGTCAAAGACGCCGCCTGAGCGAGATGGTCTTTTTGATCCTTTGTTAAAGAGTGCCTACAGCGCGGCTAGTGCAGGGCGGTATCGTTTGAAATAAAAATAGGTAAAAATGAAAAAAAATCGCCGTCTGGTGGAGTGTTATGTTGTGTTGTATTTAGTGTTATATTTCGCATATTTTATAAAAATAAAAAAATCTATAACTTTTAGTTTTTATTACTTACATTTTTTTTGATTATTTTTTCTAGTAGGTATGTTAAGTCAGAAATACGCCTTTATTGGATCGGACAGGGTTTTTGTTCCATGCCGTTATAATATCACTAAAAGTACATAAGTATAATGTGCTTTTAGGTATTTCGTTATCGTAAAGAGATTGAAGAAAATTAGGTAGGAAGGCCCTAACAGTCCAATGGATTGAATGTAACATGGTCAGTGGCCGAAATATATATACTTTTAATAAAAACCGTAAAACATAAACATCAAATTGCTTCAAGTTTTATATGAAATATGTTAAGCTTATAAATCAAGGAGTCCCGCGAAGTATGTTAGGGGCGAACTAATAAAACGCAAAGTTTTCGCATCGTGCGAGTTGTTTGCGAGTTGCGTGTGAGTGTTCGAGTGAAACTTGTGCTAGACAGGATTGTACATACTGGGGGTTTGTCGAGGAAAGCTCTTTTGTTGGCAACTGTATTCTATTTTCCGTTCTAATGGGAGGTGTTAGCTAGACGGACTTGCTCGCGGGAAAATGGGTAGGCGCAGGTCATTTTAGAATAGAATACTCTTATTTACACCATATAAATTACAAAACAAATATGAAGAAAACATTACATATGGTGACACAATGGGCGGCCTTATCGCTAAAAGCGATCTTTTCAAGACAACCTTTGGATGCATTTTCGTCGGATCTCGGTATTTGTGCCAATTCTTTTGTTCAAAAACTAAACTAAAATTAGAGAATCGCTATCTTTCACTAAAAGGCATTGCGAGAAAAGGACGGCTATAGCTAGGAACTAATCTAGAGATGTCAAACTAGTTTACGCCTTGCGCTTAACCGTGTTTTTAATCAACATGTTTTTACGTGTACTCTTAATTTATATGGAAATATTACTTCAACTAAATTTGGCAGCCCTAATTTACGTCCGTCTCTTTCTGGTTTTAAAAAGATAATATGAAATAAGTATATAAAATAAGCTATAGAGGCATGCAGAACAGGGTGTAAAGTCCCGCAAACCTCCATTGAAAAGGGAGGATCCCCCGACCAGACGGGTGTCGTGTCTGGTCCGGGCAACTGCCCAATGGTTGATTTCGGGCTGTTGTATATGTTCAAATTGCGCGGAGAACTCTGCTTGCGCGATGTAGGCTTTTTGTTATTTTAGTTTGTGTGCGGCGTCATAGATGTCGCTACAAAGCCTAAATTAAGTTTACTTAGTGCAAACCAGAATCGGCACCATTGACTCTCGTCGGTCTGCGACAGTTTATACAGACCTAGGACAGACTTATCCATAGTAGCGAGGTCCGGTGGATATACCCCGTAAGCAAGTCCGTCTGCCTGCCTGTGAGGGTTGCGGGAATGTTCGAAAGAGTAACCTCGGTCCTGTATCGCACAGGGTAATTGAGGGAACACTGGTGGGCTTTAGTCAGTAAGAGTCTTCCACTCCCACCCGCTCCAGCCAGAGCGAGAGAAGTTATTTGATGATTCCCCACCCTAAAAAAAAAACCGGTCAAGAGTGAGTCGGACTCGCGCACGAAGGGTTCCATACCATTATCTATAAAAACGGCAAAAAATCACGTGCCCCTTAAATATTTATTTTATTCTGTTTTTTTAGTATTTGTTGTTTTAGCGGCAACAGAAATACATCATCTGTGAAAATTTCAACTGTTTAACTGTCACGGTTCATGAGAGAGTTCTGGTGACAGACGGACAGACAGACAGACAGACGGACGGATAGCGGATTCTTAGTAATAGGGTCCCGTTTTACCCTTTGGGTACGGCAGTCTGTAAAATCCTAGATTAAACATTCTGTTTGCCTTTTATCGACTCACGGAGTCATTATGTTACTATATAACTGCATGATTTATTTGTATATCTTATATCTTAAGTGAACTGCTTGTGTTCTTTATGAGAATAAAATTCTTTAAACCGAAACCGAACCCTAAAAAGGCAAGTCCGTCTAGTGTATTCGAGGTTTACGCTTGACGATTCGCGTTCACCTCTCAAGGACACAGACACGTCGAATCCTACGATCATCAGCGTGACAGCGTGATCAGTGGACTTGTCGGTCCTCTGTCTGTTTTTTTTTGTTGTTCCTGTTTTGTGTCTTCGTTTTTTGACACCGACTTCCGAAATTAAAGTTATTTGCACTTTTTTTGGAAGTCGGTTCTATTTTTTTGTAAAAAAGTTTTTTATTTTTCACTTTTTAGTTGTGGTTCCCCATTAAACTGTGTTAACAATTCATAGACATACGATAGCAGCAATCGCGGTTGATTTGCTGTCAATTTTTGAAGAGTTCCGTTGTCTGTCTCCGAAACCCATCATCAGATCTTTTTGAAATTTAAATGGGACCATTTCGGAACAAACCTCTTTCGAATAAAAAAAAATTTTGCAAATCCGTCAATATATGACGGAGTTATGCCCGAACATACATAAAAAAAAAAAAAAAAAAAAAATACAAACATCCGAATTGATAACCTCCTCCTTTTTCGAAGTCGGTTAAAAAAAAAGCATTAATTTTTCTGTCGTACCAGTCTCGTTACGAGGCAGTAGGCATTCCTTCAGACACCGTTCTAATAAACACCGTACAGTACAACGTACAGCTTGTTTTGTTACCCAACCACGAGTCCCGTGTGTCCCATCCGCCGGTTACTTACAGGGTGTTTAATTTTAAATACCGCCGCGCCGCGCCTCGCGATATTTTAATTACAAGCTACCGATAAATTATAGGGGCGTGCCTCCCGTCCGAATGGATAGAACACTTTAATTTTGTTAGTATAATGACGCTTTTGTGTAAATAGCAGGGCTAAAAATAGACGTGTTTGGGTTTATGGGCGACGAATATTTTGGAGACCAACTTGTGTGGTAAAACTTGGCAATCGTGAGGAGATTTTAAAATAATAGTTACTTATCAGATACAAACACAACGCTAGGCTGCTGTTATGACAGGCTGTCTCTTACCTATGAGACAAAACAGCTCTGAGATTTAAACGCACCTGCGAAGCCCCTTTTATTAAGTTCTACATACATAGCTAACATACATTATGCTAAGCTGCATAGACCATCATGTAGATCGCCGGCTTTTTTTTTTGTGGCGTGGGAAAGCATCCAATGACTTCTCCCGCTCTGGGTGAAGCGGAAGGGCGTGTCAGACTCTTACTGACTAAAACCCACCCCTGTTCCTTCCCTGCCTGAGTGCCCAGGGGTGCGGTAACTCATTTTCAAAATTTATCCGCTACCCCTAGGCATGCAGGCACCGGCCACGATGGGCCCCGTCAGTGGTGGCTGACACTCATCTCTTTAAGGCGAGCGTGGCACACTACGCGCCGTCGACTCACGGGCCTGGTGCTGATCGGACGGCGAGCTACCCACTGCTCGCCGTCCGCAGGCCCGGGAAATCGCCGGCTTGGGTTAGTCATTTCGGCTGGGTTGGTAACAATAGGCGGCGATGGGGCAGAAAGGTTATAAAGTCGCGACAGCGTTAGAAGGCCTCCTACAAGGCGCACTGATCAGAGCCGCGGGAGTCCCCTGGAAGCGAGAAGCACAGGACCGGGCGATGCGGAGACGCTTGTTAAGGCCTGTGTCCAGCGTTAGACGTCTTTCGGTTGAAACGATGATAGTAATGATGACACCTCTCATCGGGCTTTGACCACTTTTGACCATCAGTTGGACCACCTGCTTGTTCTCATATAACACCTATAAAAATCTGCCCATTGGTAAAGGCTGGGCTGTAGGTCATGGGTTCAAACCAAGACAGGCACTTTACTTTGTGAAAATTATGTCATCACTACTGCTCTCAAAACTGTGAAGGGAAACATCATGAGGAAACCGGCATGCCCTAGAACAAAACTGTGAAGGGAAACATTATAAGGAAACCGGCTTGTCCTAGAACAAAAATTTCGAAGACATGTGACGTCCACCAACCAGCATTGGGCTCGCGTAGTGGATTACAGCTCACACACTCGAACAGAGGGGAGGCTTGTGTCCCAGCAATGGGAACATTCTAAGCTAAGTTACCATACCTATAAAAATCTGTCATAACTACACAATTCGAACAGTCCCTTACACCTCCAGCCCCAGATAACGGCAGCTTGTTAAAACTTACCTGTTCAAAGTTTATGTCTGATTGGAGATACGAAGTTGGAATAATTTACCTTTTCATCGATCTATTGATTCGAAGACCAAGTGTATCTTTGTGGGCAAATTGGAAGAATACGTTCAGAATCACGATTTAAATTTGTAATTGGTTTGTGGAGTTTGGATTGGATGGTTCTGATTACTTGGTGTTAGTTTTTGAGAACCTGAGCTAAGACCTCTGTCTACTAGAAACGCCTAAGTTAAGTAAGTTAATTCAACCAATAATTTAAACTATTGTTATAAATAGTGTCGATATCAGTCAATGTGGTGACATTTGGGGGAAGCCTATGTCTAGCACTAGACGTCTTTTAATTGTAATTATGATGATGAAAATAGTGTGTTTGTTGTTAATTTTAAACCGACTTCAAAGAGAAGGAGGTTATCAATTCGGATGATTGTATTTCTTTTTTATGTATGTTCGGGCATAACTCCGTCATATATAGACGGATTTGCAAAATTATTTTTTGTTTGAAAGTGCTTTATTTCGAAATGGTCCCATTTAAATTTCATATAGATCTGATGATGAGTTTTAGGGACAGACTACGGAACTCTTCAAAAAATGACAGCAAATCAACTGCGATTGCTGCGATCGTGTGTCTATGTAGTGTTAACACAATGTAATGGAGAACCACAACTAAAAAGTGAAAAATAAAACTTTTTTACAAAAAAAATAAAAAAAGTGCAAAATAACTTTAATTTCGGAAGTCGGTGTCAAAAAATGAAGACAAAAAACCAGAAACACTGACTTCCGAAATTAAAGTTACCTATTTTGCACTTTTTTTGAAAGTCGGTTCTATTTTTTTTTGTAAAAAAGTTTTAAAATAACAATTGCATGTATAATAGGGTATGGCCCCCGACAGCGAATTCGCAAGCAAAAGCTAGTCTTGTATCAAAAGAATGGTAGAGCGATGATTAACAAGTAGTTGAAAACAAAAGTTGATTATAACTTATTTAAAATAGAAACTGAACACGGAAGAATGGAAATATGAAAAATATCATTCTCATTTTACGTATGTTCAAATATGTCACCTCCAAAATATTCCAGCCGCATTTCCTCTCAAAACAATGAATCAAAACTTTTCCAAGAATTTGAGAGGATGTAGCTATTCCATCTTGTATTTCTAAAAGCATTTTAAAACAATTGCTTCCAAAAATACCATCGAGGTCCGGTGCGGCTTGTCAATTTTGACAGCTGTCAAGTGTCAAATTTGACATGTGTCATGCGAGAGCGTCGGATGTTGTTATGCGAAACTAGTTAATTATAGCTCGGTTTTGTTGCTCTGGGGTTTAGTTACTTTCGTTTAAGTTTTTTTTTAAAATTTAATTGAAATAGAAACGATGGATGGTTTGAAGAAACTAGTAGAAAGGAAGTGACGATAGAGATAACGGGGTATGTGTGAAGAAGAAATGCTGCGCTGGTTGACTTATTTTTTATCTTAATATGATGATGAGTTTCGAATAGTTTTTGGATACTTGGATAGAAATTTTTTGAATTTATGATAGCAGAGATACAGTTAAGTTTGTAGATTTATAAATTCAGTTAGAAAAAACTGTACCTGCATTCGCGACTGAAAAACCAAACTAGATAAACAGAGAAAACTGCTCGAACGAGGCTTGAGCTCGATTTCCCAGAATCCTAAAATTGCGTTTTTATCAAGCACAGTCCAGTTTCTGTTTTCGTTGGATTTCAAATGGTTCTGTTTTCGCGGCTCCATTTCATCGCCCGCAAAAAAACTCATCTGAATTTTTTTTTCACAATTTTCCTTCAGTAATTTTCAAAAGAAAAACAATTGGATCCATCGTAGGCCTCTTAAGAACAGCACCTTATTTTCCGCATCATACACCATAAAAGCCAAATTAAATAGGTTATTATGGTGAATGAGAATTTTTATGAGTAAAAATAAATAAATAAGCTTGCCCACGCAACTGCAAAATATTGTAAATATCACAGATGTTTGTATTCCGGAGATATAGAAGTTAACTTATATTTCACCAACTTTTTTATTAGTAAAATATTTCATATGGATTATGGCCTGTTGCCAGTTCTCGACACGAGTACAGGATTGCAACTGAACAAAAACAAACACACTGCAAAATTCCTTAAAGAAAACCCAATAGTTTAAAGCAGAGTTCTTTTCACCTACGCTCAGCAGACCTATTACGACATACTCGTAACAATGTATATTTAATCATCTAGTAATCTAAAACATATGTAAGAATTTTTAGAAAAAATTAAACACGTTTCATTACCATTTCCTCCAAATGAAAACCAACCCGTACTGGAAACAGCATTAATTAAAATAAACAACAGGGCCTAACTCCTCCCGCGTCTACCGGCCCAGCGCATGTGCCGTAAACAATTAAAAATGTATTGTGTCTGCTAACTAGGAGCAGTTCGTGGCTAAGGTAATAACAGCCGCACGGGTCGATCCATCAGGTTAAGCTACGCTTGCCGGGGTTGCTCCGTAGATAGGTGACCATCTTTGCATACCGAAACTCCTCTGTGCCTCGGAAAGCACGTTAAGCCGTTGGTCCCGGTTGTCAATCGTAGTTCTTTGACAGTCGTTACGGGTCATCAGAAGCCCGAAAGTCTGACATCCAGTCTTACCAAGGGGTAACGTATTACCCAGTAACTGGGTTGTGGAGGTCAGATAGGCAGTCGCTCCATGTAAAACACTGGTCAGCTGCATCCGGTTAGACTGGAAGCTGACCCCAAGATAGTTGGGAAAAGGTTAGGCAGATTGATTGTGTCTGCTAACTAGACGCGCGACGGGTCATGTGATTAGTTTAAACACTGAACAGCAGGTTTTTATTTCAACATTTTCTTCCCGGAAGATGTGGGCGGTATATTACTGACTAGTCATTTAAAGGTTTTGTCCTATATACAGTTGAAATTGATGGATAAGACATGTTACCTTGAATATAGAATCCACTAATCACTATTTAAAGTAAGCAACCGCTGACTTGTGATTTTTGTCACCACGACTTTTTTGTCACTGTCACCCACGATGCGCCCACTTGAAAAGTCACTGGGCAACAAAACGCGCTCATTCTTGAAATGGATTTCGTACAGATTGCTGTAATAAGTGCTCTTGATATAAGAAGAAGAAAAATGAAACGAAAAAAACGCTACTGGGTGCATCCCATATACACTGAAAGATTGTTTCAAGGAAAAATTTACACTCTATATTCTAAACTATGTCAGTATCCTTCAAAATTCAGTCACCTTGGAACTATTTGTCACCGTATTCTCACGTCACTACGATCAGCGCACTCCCATGTATTTTCACAGCACTCGACTGGTTAACAAAAAGTCACGGTGACAAAAATCACAAGTCAGCGGCTAAAAGAAAAAGATAAAGATTTTTTTTTCTAAAGATCACTGAAATTTCAGGAAATCTACTAGCACTTACAAAAGCTTTTTTACAAAAAAATAGAACCGACTTCCAAAAAAAGTGCAAAATAACTTTAATTTCGGAAGTCGGTGTTTCTGATTAAAGATCGAATCCGAAGTTAAAATTATTTTGCACTTTTTTGGAAGTCGTTTCTATTTTTTGTCGTAAAAAAGTTTTTTATTTTTCACTTTTTAGTTATGGTTCCCCATTAAATTGTGTTAACAATACGCAGACATACGATCGCAGCAATCGCGGTTGATTTGCTGTCATTTTTAAAGAATTCCGTATGTCTCCGAAACTCATCTCTGTATGAAATTTAAATGGGACTATTTCGGAGTAACCCCCTTGCGAACAAAAAAAATAATTTGGCAAATCCGTCTATATGTATATGACGAAGTTATGCCCGAATATACATAAAAAAATTGTAAACATCCGAATAGATAACCTCCTCCTTTTTAAAGTCGGTTAAAAATAGAACTTCATTTTTCATATCGATACTATTTTTAAAATCCAGCGATACGAACGGGTGTGAGACGGCGCTAATAACTGTGAAATTGATAGTCTTTGATGTAACCGTTTTATATTTACGTAGACGAGAGTACGGAATGGAATTCATGCTTTATATTATGAAGATGGGGGGATAAAAGAAACTGGATAAGTACATGATTCTGCGTTTTATCCGCGTGTCTCAGATTTAGGGACATATAAGGAAAATCCCCTTAAAGTGGTTTTTCGTAAAACTGCTCAGTAGGACATTAACAGACAAGCGACGATTTTGTTCGTATGGCTTCTGGTGGGTCACATTTTTAATCTTTTGCTAAATATCATGTCAAATGATTCTCTGTGATTGTTTTGTGACGAAACCGGCATATCCTAGAACCGAAACTTAGAACTTCTAAGACATGTGACATCTGTCAACTTTGTAATTGATCAACCTGCACTAAGCTCGCGTGGTGGATTGCGACCAATTAGATCGACCTGATCTGATTAATTTATTACAGTTTTTAAGACAATTGAATGGTTTCGCCGGAACTCGTCAAACTTTAGGCGCTTTCCTGGTGGTTGCCATTGTTGATTTTGGTTCTAGGAGTTGCAAGTTTAAGAATATACTAGTAGGCTTGTCTCAGAGATCGAGTTTGGCCCCATCAGCGGGAATATTTTTTTATTTATCATTGGTAAAATAAGCTCGCGTTTGACCACTATCTCACCTGATGGTAAGCGATGACGTAGTCGAAGATGGAGCACGCTTGCCTAGAAGTAGGTTCACTCTTGATTTAAAGACTCCCAGGTTACCCGGGCCTGCGGACGGCGAGTAGTGGGTAACTCGCCGTCCGATCAGCACCAGGCCCGAGAATCGACGGCACGTAGTGTTCCACGCGCCTCAAAGAGTTGTCAGCAAACGCCCGGGGGTTGAGGATAAATTCGAAAGTTACCTAGCCCCTGGGCATTCAAAACAGGGGTGGGTTTTAGTCAGTAAGAATCTGACACGCCCTTCCGCTCCACCATAGAGCGGGAGATGTCATTGGATTCCAACCCCACAAAAAAAAAAACTCCAAGGTTGTAGCTATCATGTTATTTTTTTTACTATTGATAGGCACGCGTTTAACTACTATCTCACCTGATGGTAAGCGATGATGTGGTCGAAGATGGAGCACGCTGTCTGATTATGCTTAAATGCTTGTTACCTATAGGTAGGGTTGCCAACCGTACTCTAAAATCGAGTATTGTACTCTATTTCATGTAGGTGTACTCCATAATCTGTAATACTAATAATTTACGCTGAAATACTCTTTTTTCACAATTTATCTTTTATATCTTTCAATTAAATTTATCTTTGAAAAAAAAAACTAAGTATGTACTCTTTTTTATGGCTTTATTTACCTTGTCTGAAATCAGAAATACTCTATTTCTTTTAAAAAAAAGGTGGCAACTCTACCCATAGGTAATTAAATATAACATCAATTCAAATGTAATCTATTCCTGATTAAGCATTCGATTAGACTACAGATTATCTGATTAGAGATTTGATTAGCGTTCAGAAATAATTACAATATTAGTAATACTACACGCTACATACGTACGGTTAGTTAAGTGTTGATTGTTGTTAATTAGGACTAATTAGTAGCTAGGAATTTGAGCGTTTCTATGAAATAGGACGGGTGGGTTACTGTGTAGCGGGGCATCTATGTTACCATATACGAACTTTTTTTTTTTGGGGGAGATGGGAAATCATCCAATGACTCATCCCGCTCTGGGTGGAGCGAGAGGGCGTGTCAGACTCTTACTGACTAAAACCCACCCCTGTTCCTTCCCTGTCTGAGTGCATCCTAACTCATTTTCAGAATTTATCCCTAGTCATGCAGGCACCGGCTACGATGGGTCCCGTCAGACCATATACGAGGGTCATTCAATAAATACTTAGCCTACAAAAAGTAAACGAAAATTTTGGAAAAGTGGCAATTTATTTTACAACATAGTCTCCTTTTAGTTCGATACACTTAGCCCAGCGATGCTCCAACTTTTTTAACCCGTCCGAAAAATAGTTTTTGTCAAACTCTGCAAAATAGGCCTCCGTGGCGGCGATAACCTCCTCATTCGATCCATATCTATTCCCGGCGAGTGATTTTTTCAGATTAGGAAACAGAAAGAAGCCACAAGGGGCCAAATCTGGAGAATACGGTGGATGGGGCAGCAATTCGTAGCGTAATTCGACCAATTTGGCCATGGCAACGGCAGACGTGTGAACCGGTGCGTTGTCGTGGTGAAACAGCACTTTTTTCTTCGCCAGATGGGGTCGTTTTTTCTTTAATTCGGCGTCGAATCGGCCCAATAAATCGGCATAGTAAAGCCCTGTAATTGTTTTACCCTTCTCGAGGAAATCGATGTAGATCACACCTTGTGAATCCCAGAAAACGGTGGCCATAACTTTTCCGGCCGATTTTACAGTTTTCGCCTTCTTTGGAGCACGTTCCCCGGTCTGGATCCATTGTTTTGATTGCTCCTTGGTCTCTGGTGTGTACCAGTGGATCCAGGTTTCATCGACGGTCACAAAACGACGCAAAAACTCCGCTGGATTCCGCTTAAACAGCGCCAAACACGTCTCCGATGTGGTCTCACGGTTGCGCTTGTTTTCTGATGTGAGTAAACGCGGCACCCATCGCGCCGACAACTTTCTCATGCCGAGTTCCTCGTGAAGAATATGATGCACTGTTCCTTCTGAAATGTCTACAGTCTCAGCTAGCTCCCGAACCTTCAATCGGCGATCTGCCAATACGAGATCATGGATTTTTTTAATGTTTTCCTCCGTAGCAGCTGTTTTCGGTGCACCTGGACGTGGTTCATCAAAAACCGACGTACGGCCACGTGCAAACTCGTTGAACCAATTCTTGACGGTGGCCATCAATGGAGAAGAGTCACCGTACACAGCATCCAAGCGCTCTTTGATTTCGATGCGCGTTTTCCCTTCCAAAAATAGGAATCGAATCACCGAACGATATTGCTCTTTTTCCATTTTTGTAAAACCGATCGACACGTTCGCTTCCATAAGTTGTCAAATTAAAACAAATGAAGGGATTGGAATGAAAATTTGAAAAAAGAATTAAAAAAGAATGTGCTACACTGTGGTAAAACTCTTTTGAAACTACAGCGCCCTCTGGCGATGAGGCTAGGTACTTATTGAATGCACCTCGTACGAACTTAAGACCTGTATTATAGTCACACAAATCCTACATCGCTCGATTTGAACATAATATACAACCGGCCGACAACAACCATTGGGCAGTTCCCACCAGACAACACCGGTCTGCAGGTGTATTCGCTAACTCAGTTGGCATCAATTTGATAGGCACTATGCAGTACATTGCTGCTTTGACGTATAGGAAAACAAAAATGTACTACGGAGTGCCTATTATTATCGATGTCCACCGAGCAAATCAGCAATGTACTGCAAAGTGCCTATCAAATTGATGTCAACTGAGTTAGCGAATACACCGGGCCTGTCGGAGGAGACTTGTTCCGCATACCTGTTCTACTAAAACATTATTATTACCTATAAACATGACTATACTACCTACTACTGGGAATGATCTGTGGATCTGGCAAAGTTTTTTAGGGTTTTTATTAAGAACATCTTCATAATAAACCTGTGTCTGGATTTGGGTCCAGTAAAAGTCTCGTCATCTTACCTTACCTTAAGGCGGGTACTGACCGGCGATGTTACGGGGCGTTATGCAACGCGTTACATAGCAAGCGTTCGTGCAGTTTGTACGTTGCGAGCGCCTTGTACTTGCCTTTTCCCTTACTACATGTGGGACTACGGGTCTTATTTATATTTATAAAAAAAAAGACGAGTGTGCTTTAGACCACACGACTGAAGTAAAACTTCTTTAGCTCCATCTCTTCCGCCAGCCCGATCACACTTTTCGTAACGCTCTCGACACGCATTCACTAGCTTACTCCCCAAGTCAAGCGTTCGTAAAGTTTTAAAATTACTTCGTACTGACTATTATAATCATTTGATGGAGGTTTTGTCCTATAGACAGTTAACTAGATTACTAGACGAATGCTATCTTGAATTTAGAATTCGCTAATCATTAGGTATTTAAACTAAGTATTATGTTAAGCGAGTTTTATAATAAGGCTGTAAAAATGGCGAACTGTGGATTAAAGTTACTCCTACCCAAGCCATTAAGTATTCTTCTCAAGTACCTACCAGTGGAATTACATCGGTGGTATTCGTGAGACAGCCGATTAATGTCGTTTCCATGTATTTAATTCAATGTATTCAAGTAGGCTATGACAGGATCTCAGCAAGTACAGTTGCTTACACAATGCGATACAACTTTTTAGACAATGGGATTGTATTTGAAACATAAAAACCTTTTCATATGTGGTGCGTATAACTTTGACATTCTCCTCAAAGATACTACAGCACATTCGGAATTTCACAATTTAAAGTTCTCTCTTTAAAAAGTCATCATGTTAAATGAGCCATTATCCCATCGAAGTGTCATTTTCTACACGGTGTTACGGTCATAGGTGCCATTATTTTAGATAATAAAATGCTCCATCTTCGACCACATCAACCCTTACCATCAGGCGAGATAGTGGTAATACGCTTGCCTAACATCAATAAAAAAAGTGTGTGTGTGTGTGTACTTATGTACGCACTTAAGAAGTTATACTTCTTTGGCGTAACAAGATAAAAAACTGTCACAAAGTTTACAAAAGGAAAACAATCATTCTTCATGAACACGGACTATTTATGTGCTAGCTTCTGGGTGTCGGTTCTAACTAACTTCAGGGTGTCGGTTTTTTGTGACGCTGTGCGCGCGCATCGTAAAAATTAACTCTCATCATTTTTCCCTAACGCTCCAAAAAAAAAAACTTGAGAGGTGTCAAGGGACACCCGGATGGAACGAAGTTCCTTTCGATTAATTAGTGAAGGAATTGTAATATAATTTTATTTTTTTTAATTTATAATATTTTTTTTATTATTAACTACGCACACACGCACGCACGTAAGAAGTTATACTTCATCATCTCATCTCATCGCAGCTCAGCTCAGCTCAGCTCAGCTCAGATCAGCTAAGCTCAGCTCAGCTCAGCTCAGCTCAACTCTTTAGCAATAACAAAATTGGTTAGATAATGCTTGATCTGCTTGCAAACTTTGTACCTACCCACCAAAAATACAAGAAGTTTTTATTAGATTGTTTTTCCAACACAATCTTTTTGGATGGACAGCCTCATTAGTGTCGTGACAACTTTTCGTAAGAATTTTTTCCGTCTAGCCCCCTTTCACAACGCGCGATAAGGAACTTCGATCCAAAAGACACACTTCCAAGGAAGTCAGTATTTCCCAAAAAATATACTATCTGTACAAAGTGATTGAAACGCGCCTTTTCGCTGACTTCGTGTCCGTAGCCTTAGACAGGATAATGGCTAACTAACATGATGTCATGTCATGTATTTTCCGAAAGGGTAGACAAATGTATCTTATAGCAACACATTTCGCCAGTTGTGTTTAAGTTAGTAGCGAGCCTATACCCAGCTTCCAGTCCAACCAAATTCCTTAACCCCACAACATTGTTCTGAATTATGCAATAGTGTTGCTAAACGTTATTCGCTCGTCATAAATCAAATGTACTAACAATAAATCATACTGTTCTTCCATAGTATTTCAATAGCTGCGCCGTTATAAATTCATATGGTTAAACTAAATAAACATTAGAGATCTCACTGCGAACTTATTGCTTCCTTCCTCGTGGAAAATAACTCGTTGTTTAGACACTAGTTGGCAATTTAAATGTAGGAAATAACTTATTATCCTACCTATGGCATCTTTATAATCATCACCATTGTATGGCTTTGGGTCCACAACATGCTTATACTGTGACAATTTGAAGATTATAGCTCCAACCGTTTGGCTGTAAAACCTGTGTGACAGACGAAGGACAGACGGACACGTGAGTGACAGCAATAGCTAGGGCTCCGTTTGGACCCTTCGGGTACGGAACCCTAATAATCAGCATAGCTATGTCGATCTAAGTGGAAGGAGTTCACTCCTTGTCTAGGGTTGTCTATGCGCTGCAGCGGTGAATCGGGACATAAAATAAAATAAAATGTCAATATCCCTCGCCCATAGAATTATCTCAGTATCAGTATCCCGATCACGTCGGGGTCACCGTTATAGGTAGGTATGCGGAACAGGGTGTAAAGTCCCACAAACATCCATTGAAAAGGGAGGATCCTCAGACCAGACAGGTGGTGTGTCTGGTCCGGGCAACTGCCCGATGGTTGATTTTGGGCTGTTGTATATATTCAAATCGCGCAGAGAACTCTGCTTGCGCGATGTAGGTTTTTGCTGATTTAGTTCGTTTGTAGCGTCATAGATGTCGCTACAAATATAAAACACGTTAGTTCATTGGTAGTGCATGAAATAATAAAATTAGCAAGATATCAATAATACAATCCCCTAAACACTTGTACACAGAACTGTACCGTGTCTACGTTAGTGTATTCGATACCAGCGACGCAATCGAGAGCACTACCCTACCTAGCCGTTTATTTTGTCAGAAGTCTGCCACAGAATAGAATAGTGGCAGAAGGTCGTCCCATACCAAAAAACTAATGATAAAACACGTACACGTACACGTGCTTCGAGAGGGGCTCGTGGCTAACAGTCGCACGGTTCGATCATCAAGGTAAATTAATGCTAACGAGTATCGATATAGTAGAGTAGAATAATATTTTATCGTGCTCCCAGACAGTCGATCCATAGAGCTATCGACACCGCCCTCCAAATATTGGCAAGTACGTTAAGCATTTGGTCCCGAATGTCATTTATTTTGCAAATCATAGACAGTCGTAACTGGTATTCAGAATCCCGAAATGATTCCAATCAGTCTTGCCAAGGAGTATCGTGTATCCTAATAACTGGGTTGTGGTGGTCAGATGGGCAGTCGCTCCATGTAAAATATTCCTATCCATCTGCATTTGGTTAGACTGTAGACTGAGAGGCGAACGATCATAGTTGGTGACAAATGATGACAGACACGTACAGCTAGTGCAAACGCACTCGTGGTCGGCATTTGTTTGAGATCGCCGCTCGTACGTGTCTATGTGTGCGTGCGCCTGTTTTCGCTTGCAGTTTGGAGTGGACCTACTGTACCTACTTATCTGTTTCGTGGCATACCTAGCTGTTTATTTTGTCAGACATCTGCCCGGCTGGTCGGGACCACGACAAGCGGAATATTTTACGAGGAGCACTCGAAGTCTCGAACTGAATTGATCTAGTGATAAGTGCTGAGATGTAGTGTATCGGTTCCAGTTTCGCTGTTTTGAAATACGGTTTCATTGTACATTTAACATGATTTTGGAGCGTTTTTTGGGTTTACCTTAGTGGTGAAACGATTAGTCAGCTAGACTCTGCTTTACCGAGTGCTAGCTGTCCAGGGTGCGGCGGGCGCTTGGAACCGCAGGACGATTTAAGAATGATGTCCACCAAACGGCTCGCATCGCATCGGATCGGAAAGTATACGAACGGATGCGGCGACAGCCGATCGCGTCCGGCAGGATGTCGACGCATGCGATCGGCTCCGTACGTCGCTTGCAAACGTATCCGTTTCTGCGCCTAGTCAAATAGTGTCATTCCGTGTTGACGTGTTCTAATTTTTGGAAATGGTTGAAGATGACGTAGTATTGTTGGCTATTGCAGGAAAAGAAAAATTTGGATTGATGATTTGTGGCAAAAACGGTATAACGTCGGCGAATTCCATACACTTCATGATGATTTGAAATTTGATATCAAAAAATCCATAATTATTACAGAATGGACTTTATAAAGTTTCAAAATAAAAATAAATATTTGTTAAAAATGTATGATGATTATGATTAAATCTTCTCCGTCCTCATATTAGTAAAAGAAATACAAATTACGGATGTGCTATTCCAGTTGAAGAACGATTATGACGTACTTACCGCGAATTTGTCATAAAGACACGTAGTGGTGCTGCCCGGCCACAGCTCTGACCGCACACGACGACAGCTGAAAGGATACGATCGGATACGACGACAGCCGAAAGGATACGATCGGATACAACGACAGGCGAACGGAGCCGACCATGCGTCGCAGCACACTGTCTACGATCGCTTGTCGCGGAAGACATCCGCGGTCAAGCTGCCTGTGCGCGGCTAGGTAATATAGACTTTAAATACACTGTGTACACGAATTCATACCATTTAAAGATTGTAAAATCCGTTCCGATCCGATGCGTTGCGAGCCGTTCGGTGGCAGTCATCCTTTAGATTCATGCCGCTCGGGGAGGCTACTACGCTAAATTGCTCATTCATTCCTTACTAACTTCTGCCAGGGGTTGCGCCCGCGTAGAAGTCAGATATTTTCCCAAGGGCACATGCACTTACTCCCGGGTTAAAAGTAGCCTAATTCGTATTCCAAGGCATTGTCTACCAGTGTACCACAGTCGTTATGACGTGAAGAGGCAACAAGCACAGAGTTACTTCCGAGTTTATAATATTTGTAAGGATAAGTCATCATCATCTTCCTGACCTTATCCCATGTTACTTGGGGTCGGCGCAACTCGTTTTTTTCTTCCATTCTGACCTGTCAGCCGTCATGCTATCACTGACTCCCTTTTCTTTCATATCACTCCTCACACAATCCGTCAATCTTTTCTTTGGACATTTGTAAGGATAAGTATGGATGAGAAAAGACCTGTTGCCAAGGGAGGAAATTACAGGCTAATAATAATTGTAAAACTTCGTCATCTAAATTCCATTTCCCAAAGTAAAATTACAGACAATTAATACAAATTTTCATTAACAGAACGAAATAAATTATATTACAAAATAATAAAATGCCGCTACAGAACGCAACGCGCGTCTTGGGAGCGCTAAAATCACGCTTAATCATGCCACAGTGTACAATAAGGCGATGAGTGATTGCAGTGTTACAGCGTTATAGCGGGAGTTTTTATTTTATCTGTCACAGGTGGCGAAAGTACGAATTTAAGGATAAATGAAACGTGTTTTTGGTACCTCGGTAGTATTTTACACGTCTGTCTAGAGACTTGAATATTAATAAATTGTCTTTTTCGATGCTACACAGCCGATGCTCTCCTAGTTAGATGATGTTAGATGATGTTTTGGTTGTGTCCAATTATGGTCAAATTCCATAGGGCTATCCATTTGGGCATAACTTTATTATTTAGTTTTAGTTGTGGTGTACAAACAAATAAAAAGTGAAAAATAAAAAACTTTTTTACAAAAAAAGGTGTTTCTGGTTTTGTGTCTTCGTTTTTTGACACAGACTTCCGAAATTAAAGTTATTTTGCACTTTTTTTGGAAGTCAGTTCTATTTTTTTTTAAGTTTTTATTTTTCACTTTTTAGTTGCACTAAATTGTGTTAACAATTCATAGACATACGATCGCAGCAATCGCGGTTGATTTGCTGTCAATTTTTGAAGAGTTCCGTTCTCTGTCTCCGAAACCCATCATCAGATCTATATGAAATTTAAATAGGACCATTTCAGAACAAACCCCTTTCGAACAAAAAAAGAATTGTGCAATATATGACGGAGTTATGCCCAAACATACATAAAAAAAAATACAAACATCCGAATTGATAACCTTTTGGAAGTCGGTTAAAAATACAAACGACTTCTAAAAATTGCAAAATAAATTTAATTTCGGAAGTCGGAACAAAATACAAACACCCGACTCAGTTAGAATTGATGCCAAATGTCATGATTTCATGATGAAATACTTACATTTGACATCAATTATAACTGAAAGAGTTTTTCGAAAAAAGGAGGAGGTTCTATGTTCGACAGTATGTATGTTTTTTTTTATGTATGTCCGCCGATTTCTCCGTCAGTTGTGGACCGATTTTCAAAATTCTTTTTTTATCCGAAAGCATATACTCCCGAGGTGGTCCCATATAAATTTTATCGAAATTGCTTCAGTGCTTTTTGAAAAACTTAACAAAGACAAAAAATACGTATAGATAGATGACGTATTGGTTTTCTCCAATTACGAGTATGTTTAAATTCCACGTTCCATGTTACTGGGGTTTTTAGTTCTGGGGTATAACAACTAAAAAGTGAAAAATAAAAATCGAAGTCGGTTGTTTTTATTGTAAAAAAGTTTTTTATCTTATTAGCTGGTTTCCATCACTTTCTTAAAACGCTTTATTAGCTTAGTGTGTTAAATGTAACGGAATCTTTGAACGTGATTTTAACCCACTTCAAAACGGATTGAATTGAAACTTCGCACACTTATCATGGATCGATGATGATAATGCATGGTTAGCTAAGTGACGTCATTCTAAATCAAATATGGCGGACTAGTTATTTTTTTATCCATTTCCTATTTGGGGTTGTTGAGAAGAATACAATAAAATAAAATAAAAAATAACTATAATATAGTTATTTAGTTTTTATTATTATATTATAATATTATTTCGACTCGATTATTACGGGTGCAGAGGTGGCGTAGGACTTAAAAAAAATAAGAATCACACGTTTAAATAAAACGATAAGAAGATCCATTCTAATTTGTCAAGCTCAGAATATGTATTGCTTCGTTAAAAATGTAATAAACCGCGCCATTTTGGAGCGTCTTGGGGTTGAAATCACGTCGTAGATAATAAAAGTGTTGAAGTTGTGACAAATAACCAAGCGCTACTGTCGCGATGTGTAGAACGGACTTTTTATTTAAAGTGTGAACTGGTAAAAGGTATGAGTTTCTCCAACGTTGTACTGCCGTAAACTAAGAGCGAGGAAGAAGACTGTTCACAGAATAAATTTAAAAAAAAAATTGTGTGTGAACTTATGTACGCATGTAAGAAGTTATACTTCTTTGGCGTAACAAGATAAAAAACCAAACTGTCACAAAGTTTACAAAAGGAAAACAATCATTCTTCATGAACCACAGACCATAGCTAACTTCAGGGTGTGTCGGTTCTAGCTAACTTCAACCTGTGAATTTTGTGTGACGGTGACGCGCGCGCATCTTAAAATTTCACTCTCATCATTTTTCATAACGAACCTAAAGAAGTATAACTTCAAAAATCGGCCAAGTGCGTGTCGGTTTCGCACACGAAAAAAACATGTTTTTTTTTTGTATGGAGCCCCCATTATCTTTTTATTTAATTAAATTTTATGTTTTGTTTTTATAGCGGGTACTGAAATACTCGTAACACTGAAACATTCATCTGTCTACATATTACGGTTCATGAGATACAGCTCGCTGACAAACAGACAGACGGAGGCTAAGTCATAGGGTTCCGTTTGTTACCCTTCGATTATTATTTCCAAAGAATAAAATAGCATTTCTATAAACGATAGAGAGGGGAGAAGAACGAGAGGGAAATCCCTGTAAAGATGAGAAGCACGAACGGCTAGGAAAACTTGGACTTGACTAGATAGGGAAAATTGGAAAAAAGGAACACAAAACAAATGGAACACAAAAAATAATCTGAAATGAAAACTTAACCTGTATAATCCTCCTCTTTGAATAAAACTTAAAATAATAACGTAAATAATCGGAAGTTATTTACTTGAATATTTTAATTTTATTATCAGTTTTTTTTGTTCTCATTTTTTATTAAATGTACACAGCATGTTGTGCCTAACAGTTTTTGTCATTAATTTTCTGTTTAATTTTAGTTTTTTCGTCTTTATAACCTGTAATTTGCATGCCTATAGCTATAGGTTAAATATGGTGACACTTAATTGTATTTTTTTTTTGGGAAGTGGTAAATCATCCAATGACTTCTCCTGCTCTGGGTGGAGCGGGAGAGCGTGTCAGACTCTTACTGACCAAAACCCAACCCTGTTCCTTCCCTGCCTGAGTGCCCAGGGGTGCGGTAACTCATTTTCAGAATTAATCCGCTACCCCTAGGCATGCAGGCACCGGCCACGATGGGCCCCGTCAGTGGTGGCTGACACTTATCTCTTTGAGGTGCGCGTGGAACACTGCGCGCCGTCGACTCACGGGCCTGGTGTTTATCGGACGGCGAGCTACCCACTGCTCGCCGTCCGCAGCACCGGGTACACTTAATTGTATACCCTTGTATAATAATACTTATAACTCCGATGAACCCATATTTGCAAATAAATTACTTGACGTTTAAACCTTATAATTGCTTCTCTGAAATCTAAAAAATAATATATTTTCAAATAAAAATATTTATAAACATCCGCCAAGCAAGGTAATTAGTAGAGGTCGGAATTAGGTAGGTTTATGTACTTACATCGAAATGTTGATATTAATAGGGATCTTCCCGGGATTTCTAATCGACAATCCCGTGTGCCCAACAATATTATAAATAAATAATAATAAAAACCTGTTTTGTTTTCTTTTATTCTCACAAGCTATGTTGTGTGAACTACAAATGTGGCAAAATCGCGCGTGTGCGCAATGGAATTTTGCAACTTCGGACATCCGATGTCGTTTGTGGTTTAAATTGTGTAAAAGTAAATAGCTTTTTTATTTAATAAATCACGGTATTTTTCTGCTCTTTAAAATTAATCTCGGGATTTGAGGCATATCCACTTTCTTCTTTCGCTGTATGAAATCAGTGTAAGTACATAAATAACTCTACCTAATTCCGACCTCTGGCAATTAGCCACTCCATACGCTCGCTGTTAGTTCCTTTGCCCTTTCATGGTTGGGAAAGCTTGCGCAGGATACTACCGCCCACTCGTTGACATTTTCCTTAGTAACCGTTTGTTGATAAGTTTACACGTACGGAAGCTTGTCGCATTGATTTGTTTTGCACTGTAACGTATTTTGAAAATTGTAATGACAAGCATAATCAAATATTTAAATCGCTTGATACTGCTTCACAAATGGGAATGCAAAAATAATGCCTGAAATGGACAGAAACTACTAATAGTCCTTAATTCTATTTAGAAGAAAATAATTCTTGAGTTTGTTTAACTAGGGTAAAAATATAACTATCACTAAAATATTTAACTTGATATCTGCCGTAAAAACGCAAAAACATGAAGCAAGTAAACAATAAAAAACAAGAAATGCTGTTATGTCAAACTGTCAATAAAGCAAAGGACATGTGATTCATACAGCTCACGATACGTTTCCTATTTAATAAATAATTGATTTAAGTTAATATCGACATGCATATATTATTTTAATTAGATTTACGGTACATATAGGTTGAATTATACTAAATTAATGATAACTGTGCACTAATTCTGTAAAATAGTTCGATAACGATTAAGTGACGATTCCTCTTTGGCTGATTGTCACTTACTCGTGTCAAATAAATACGACCTCCAATAAAAAATAGAAGGCGGTTATCAAGTTACTTAAATACTCGTACTTTATTGATCGTTACATTTTTAGTCTAGTTAAACAAAAGAATTATTTCATTATACATATTTTATTCTAAATAGAATATTAGTCATTTCTGTCCATATCAGGCATTTTTTGGGCATTCGCCTTTCGTGATGGCTACAAGGTTGATAATTCTCAAGCACAAGATCCGGGTGTTTGAACCTAGCTGTCACTGAGTTCGAACCGAAATTGAGTATAAAGCTGGACCTATTCTTATATACAGGGTATAACGGCAATGTGTGTTTATATTTTAGATAGGTACTGCTTCTGCCCATGGAAATGAACAATTTTCTTCAGGGAAGTCATATTCAAATCACAAAAAAGGACTTTTAAATCCGTTAAGTCCGTTTTGAATAAGTCCGTGACTTTTCGATTTTCCCGCCTCTTAACTGAAAAGGCAACTCTGTTCCTGTCAACAGGCAACTGTCAATTGACTCCTGTCAAAATTTTAACAATCTGCGACATTTAGTTTGTTTGACAGCCATTGAGAGCAGACTACCGCGTGTTTTGAGAAGAAAATTGAAAAAAGTAAAAAAAAAAACTTTTTTCCACCAGGACAATGCAAGAGTGCCAAGAATCCATGAATTGGGCTACGAATTGCTCCCTCATCCACCCTATTCTCCGGATTTAGCCGCGAGTGACTATTTCTTGTTCCCAAAACCTGAAGAAATGGCTCGGCAGAAAGAGATTTGACTCCAACGATGAAATCATCTCACAAACAAATACCTATTATGATGACTTCGACAAATCTTATTTTATGGAAGGGATAAAAAATTGGAGAAACGTTAGACAAAGTGTATAGGATTCAAAGGAGACTACGTTGAAAAATAAAATGATTTTTTATCCAAAAACCTGTGTTTCATTAATATAGTCACGGACTTATTGGTCTGCCCTCGTATCATCAGCTGATCAAAATCTAATATATATATATATATATATATATGACCACTCATTTTCGTCACAGACTGTATATTTTAACTGGGTTAGAAATTGGATAACCTTTACAGAAAGACATCATTCTCTTGCCCTAATCCCAATATATTTGTGGTCAGCGCAGCAGGTCTTCTTCTTCCTTACATTTCTATTATTCGCTCAGTAGTCAAGCGGCCATATCGTCTTCCACACAGTCTATACATCGTCTCTCTGGTCTTCTTTTTCTCTTATACGAGTAGCCATCTACATTCATTCTAGAAACATTCCTCTAATTTGAACCTGAAGTGGGCAGTGGACTTTGCGCAGAACAGAACAGACGGACCGAAAGGTTCTGGAGTGGTGGCCGTGTTCTAGCAGACGCAGCGTTGGAAGGCCTCCCACAAGGTGGACCAATGACCTGGTAAGAGTCACAGGAATCCGATGTATGCGAGACGCACAGGACCGGTCGGGGGCGACAGTTGGAGAAGGCCTGTCTATTAAAAGAGCCATACAGTGTAACAGTTACAAGCCACTTATACCTAGTACAAAAGTTTAAAAATGCTTTCCTCATTTTGTAACCATACTAGAAACGATTGCAGTGTTACAATAAAACATATCACAGCAGTCTATCAGACATTCAGTGTCGACCCAGTTTTAAAATAGAATGTATTAATGTGCTCGCTGCCTTATTATGGAAATATTATGGGGAGCGGCGCGGATTGGAACGAATAGTTTTGACTATTGTATTGATCTAGACTAGGTGTAGGTACCTAGCTATGAATAATTTTGACTTTTGTTGTTAAAATCAATGTGTTCTTCTCCTTCTAGTGAATCGATGGTTTCCTAAGTTTTTTAAATATAAAGAACTTTTTTACAAAAAATATAATCAACTTCTTAAACTTGTAAAATAACTTTAATTTCGGTAGTCGGTGTTTGTATTTTGTTTCTTCGTTATTTGACGTCGACTTCCGAAATTAAAGTTATTTTACAATTTTTAGAAGTCGGTTGTATTTTTTGTAAAAAAGTTTATTATTATTCACTTTTTAGTTGTTGTAGGTACCCCAGAACTAAAACTAAATAATAGAGTTATGCCCGAATTGATAACCCCAATAACAAGGCATTTGAACTTGATTGATTAAAACTAAAATGTCATCTATGTGTATACATATTTTTTGTTCATGTTGATTTTTTTTTTAAATGTGAATCCTTTTCGATAAAATTGTTATGGGATGATATAATTTATATGGGACCACCTCTGAAGTATGGCCTACCAAAAAAAAAAGAATCGTCAAAATCTATTCACAAGTGGCGGAGAAATCACTTAACATACATACAAAAAAAAACAGACGAATTGAGAACCTCCTCCTTTTAGAAGTCGGTTAAAAACTAATTTTGAACTATATTTCTGAAACAAAAGCGGCATTAACAATCTGCATGTAACATACTAGCACTTCGCTAGCGACTTCGTTCACGTGGAATTTGAAAATAAATATAATGTATAGCCTATAGGCACTCAGGATTTCAGGAATTATGTAGCTTTCTACTGGTGAAGGAATTTTCAAAATCGGTTCAATAGTTCCAGAGATTACTCCCTACAAAGAGACTTACGAAGTTTACCTCTTTACTCGTATAATCTAATATACTAACATTATAAAGAGGTAATGTTTGTGAGTTTGTGAGGTTGTTGGGGGTAATCTATGAATCTACTGAACTGATTTTGAAAATTCTTTTACCAATAGCAAGCCACGTTAATTGTGAGTGTCATAGGCTATACATTTTTGAAATCCACGCTCACGAAGTCGCGGGCAAAGTGCTAGTGCTAAATAAAATAAGAATATAAGCAGTCTCTTCACGTAAAATACAGGTATTTAGCTGCATCCGATTAGAGTGTTTGTGGTTTTGGATCAACAAGATGCTTTGTAATGTGTGTGATGTCAAACATTGAAGACTGCTCCAACCGTTTGGCTCTAAAACCTGTATGACAGATGACGTACAGACGGACACGTGAGTGACAGCAATAGGGCTCCATTTGGACCCTTCGGGTACGGAACCCTAAAAATGGATCCGAATATTATCTTTTAAATTTCACGAATACGAGTAAGTGCACAAACGCCCTTAGGTTGGAAGCTATACATTGTCATAGGCTATACATTTTTGAAATTGGGAGATATCCGCAGTTTTTTATGTGACCCGTTATTTTTGCGTTTCAGTGTAGGATTCACGCATAAGAATACAGTACAGAAGTACCTATAATAATAAGGTTTCTTTCCAGTTAACCCACAACCATTTTGAAAGTATTCATACTGAAAATAAACCTAAATGAAATATACCGTTTCCTAATCAAAATTCCATCAGTTTTATACAATGGCCAAGCCAAACCTAATTCATTTACAGAAATCTACGTATAATTAATATCAGCATCGTTTTGTGGTTTTTCCAATTATTTCAGTGGGAGCGGATAATGATGTTTGGTTAAAATTAAATTAATATTTTGATTAGCACGGCCGCCGTACATGATTCATTACGCGCTATTGTTGTAAACATTTCTTTTGTTTATAGGAAGCCAGTTAGTTTTAATTATTTTTAACTGAACTTCGAAAAGGAGGAGGTTAACAGTTAGTCGGAAGATTTTATTTTTTATGGATGTTCTTCGATTACTCGTAGACACCTGGGGGTCTACTCCGAAGTGTTTTTACGAAGTATCGGTCGAATGTTCGGACATATTTTTGTGAAGTGTTAAAGAGAATGTGCCATACCTAAAATTGTAGCTCTTCTCTGAGAGCTTCTTCCACCAGAAACATACGTAATGTCATTTCGCTACAATTTTAGTTAGGGCACATTCACTTTAACACTTCAGACAAATATGTCCGAACATTTGGCCAATACTTCGTTAAAACACTTTGGAGTAGACCCCGGACCGATTTGAAAAATTATTTTTTTCAAAGGTTTGGGACCTTTGAAAAAAATAATTTAGTGAAGATCTGATGAACAACTTCGGAAATAGTCAATGGAACTCTTCAATAAATAATAGTTAACATTCCGGAATTGCTGCAATCGCATGTCTGTTTATTGTTAACACCACTTCATAACATAACATCACACTGATACGCTCTGAAGGTCCTGACTTTTTTTTACTATTTAGTTATGGTGTATAACTAAAAAGTGAAAAATAAACTTTTTTACAAAAAAAGTACAACCGATGTGTTTCTAGTTTTGCTTTTTGTTATTTGACACCGACTTCCGAAATTAAGGTTATTTTGCACTTTTTTGTTTTTTTTTTTTGGAATTCGTTCCTATTTTTTTGTTTTTTAGACGTAGTTTTTAATTAATAACTTTATCGTTACGCCACGATACTTGGCCTCGTTGGTGTAGTGACTAGTAACCAGTTTATGTTTCGTTTCCCGGATCTGTCTAAGTGTTATTGGATTTTTTCCATCTAGAATTTCTCAGTAACAGTCGGGGAGTCTGGATTTCGGCCCGGTCGATTCCTGAAGGCTAGACCCATATTTGGGACTTCCATCATAAATAGCGAAATTTTGATGTACTTACTATTAGTATTTACATCATTTAACTTTGGAACATAAAAGCCTGATATTACGATAAAGAACTCAGTCCTCAGTCTTCCTTCTCTCTTCATTTTAGTCCGTACCCGGTTTCTCTGTTTATAGGTCAATTAAATTAATATTTCTTTATTTTTGTTACAGGTACGTACCAGGTTTTATTCACAACCAAAACCAGTATCTTGCATATGGGTATGAAAATGAAAATACGTGGCACACGTTTTTAAATCCTTTTTACCTCAAAAGTTACTCATTACGTATTCTTCATATGACGAGTCCCCTGAGAAGGGCGGGCGCATAGGGAATAGCGTTTTCCTGAAAGCTATTAACGACAAACAGCTGTCACATAGGTATGTCTGCCAAACGAGTCATGCATAGCAATACACGTTTATTAACTTACCTATAATGAGTTAAATATGCTTTTACTTCAACTTATTTCGCCACTAACATAGTTCACACGACTAATTCGAACCTACAACCACTTGTAATATTGCTTCCTGTAGATTTCCGTACACCCTACCCCGACAGGCAATCTTTTCCGATTCAAAATCATTACCAGTTACGTCGAATTGTTTTTTAATCAGGAAATCGCGTGCGTGAATGATGCAACGCGCCGACGCGTCCGCACGCTTGAGCGGTCGCGGCGAAAGTGAACCAATTCTATAATTTATATGGATGTGTCATGAGCTAGTGGAGGGTATTTCCGGTGTTCGATGTCGGGTAATTTGAGAATTGTTTGAACATGTTCAGACGAATTTAGTCTTGTGGATGGGAGTCTAGGATTTCCTGTTCCGCTACTATGTTTGCTGCTGGTTCTAGGAATTGTCGTATATCGTACTTGTTTGTTGAATAGATAGATACGGAGTCTTTGAGGTGAATCCCTTTCATGTTTGCCTTGTTTCAATATCTAACTACATCACTATCTTTTAGTATCGCAAACAGTGTTAAACTCGGAATATTCCTTTCATCATCATCATAGTTAAAACAAACATTTTGATAGGTACACCTTCTTAAATCCAGTTTACAAATTGCATAACGTTTTATTACACTGCAGTGCTTTTCAAAACGATTCTGCACATCTTGCAATTATCTCTTTGACAACACCCACCACAACAGTGTCTTATTCCTCATCAAACAAAACATCTGCAACGAGGCAGTCATTTATAACCTTTTCCAGCAAAATAACTTATTTTTAACCAGCTAGTTTCCACTTCATGTGACCTTTAAGGTAGTGTGCTGTATGTGGTGCTCTAACACTAGAGATGTGCAAGGTAGCTAGGCGGTGCGAGAATGCGTAGCGAGGCTTTGAAACTGTGTGTGTAGCTGAGTGGTGCGCTGAAATGTAACGGACTCTTTTCAGGTGTACGCGCACACATTCCTCGCCCCTGTCCCTCGCCCGCATCCCTCGCATACATCTCTCGCTTTTTTACTATGTTAGCTCTGCTAGGCCTTTTCTACGTGGAAAAGCACCCGCAGCTCTAATGAATCAGTTATTGTTAGCTTATATACTAGCAAAATAACTTATTAAAACCAGCTGGTTTCTACACCATGTGACCTTAAAACATTCCCGCTGCACGTGGCGTCGTAATTAATCTCAGTGAGGGTTGAAGTTTCCTTCAAGTTAAGGTAAGGCGAAGTTTCTTCAACTATTTAATGGTCTTTTTAGATTTTTGCCTTTGTTACGGCTTCATGTTATAGTGGTTGCTTTATCTAGTGCTTCTTAGTGCGACCTTGGTTATCCTGACCTGTATTTTATAACCTAGATGCTTTAGTTAATTCAATGTTGGGTAAAGGTTCTTTTCTTATTCTGTGGGCTTCTTATTCGTCGTTTGTAGTAGGAAACCGTTCGTGTTGATTTGTTATTTTTTGTAGGCTTACCGTTGTTTTTAACCGAATTCAAAAAGAAGGAGGTTATCAATTCGGATGTTTGTATTTTTTTTATTTATGTTCGATCATAACTCCTTCGTCCGTCGGATTTTCAAAATTATTTTTTTGTTCGAAAAGGGTTTGTGCCGAAATGGTCCCATTTAAATTTCATATAGATCTGATGATGGGTTTCGGAGACAGACAACGGAACTCTTCAAAAATTGACAGCAAATCAACCGCGATTGCTGCGATCGTATGTCTATGAATTGTTAACACAGTTTAATGGGGAACCAAAACTAAAAAGTGAAAAAATAAAAAACTTTTTTACAAAAAAATAGAATCGACTTCCAAAAAAAGTGCAAAATAACTTTAATTTCGGAAGTCGATGTCAAAAAACGAAGACACAAAACCAGAAACACCGACTTCCGAAAAAGTCGGTTCTATTTTTTTGTAAAAAAGTTTTTTATTTTACAATCATTTTGCTCCCGTGTGGAGTCGGGGCAGGTCGCTAGTTGTCATAATAGGTATTGTAAATAAACAGAGCCCCATAATACTGGTTCAAAGTTTACATGTGGGAAATGTGTCGATAGTTTGTTGTTAACAAGTTTTTTGACTTTCACTGTTAAGAGTTCGAGCAAATTCAATTCTACTGATAGACACAATCAACTCATCCATCTCGTAAAGTACACTTGTCATTCGAGGCTTCAAATCCCAATCCTCAAACACATTACCAGATGAAACCTTGTACTCTCAAAATAAACAACCCGTACGTACATTAACTCAAATCTCATTACATCCTAAAAAGAGTTCCTGCCGATACGATCGATGGTAACAAGTCACATTTGAGGACTGTGTGAGCGAGACAGCATGTGTGCCGCAGGTACAGTCAGGAGCATAAGCATGTGAAAATCAATCCGTTTTTTTTTAGCATAAACATGTGACAATCAAACCGCTCTTTTTTTAGCATAAACATGTGACAATCAATCCGCCTAGACTTTTCTTTTTACAGGCTCACGTTTGACCATTAATATCTCACCTGATGGTAAGCGATGAAGTAGTCGACGATGGAGCACGCTTGCCTAGAACTTGGGGGTCAAGACCCCCAGGTTGTAGCTATCAGGAAACAGACTCCGGCTGAGTTGATTTCACTCTTTAGTTGTACGCACAGTCTTTTCCCAACTGTTTTTGGGGTCGGATTCCAGTAACCAGATGTAGTTGAATACCAGTTTTTTAATCAGAGTCACTGTTTATCCTAACCTCCATTTCCCAATAACCAGGTAGCACGATACCTCTTGACAAGACTGGTGTAAAAT
The DNA here is from genome assembly GCA_951329385.1 of Polia nebulosa. Lineage (NCBI taxonomy): Eukaryota > Metazoa > Arthropoda > Insecta > Lepidoptera > Noctuidae > Polia > Polia nebulosa. The sequence goes on from OX589612.1 coordinate 19,233,420, forward strand.
TTTCTGGCTTCGGAGTTCCCGTAACGACTGTCAAAAATTTACAAGTGATAACCGGGACCAACGGTTTATCGTGCTTTCCGAGCCACGGAGGGATCTTGATATGTAATTAATGATCAACGATCCACAAAACGATGTCTGCAAACGTTGCTTAGCCTTTTTTAAGTAATGGCGGGATATCATCAATTGACTTCTCCCATTCTGGATGGCGCGGAAGGGGCGTGTCAGACTCCATCTGACTAAAACCCACCTGTATATTCTTTCAGTTGCCTTTTGCGTTCCAGGACTGCCGTGACTCTCTCAAACACTCCCGCGACCCACTCCCGCGACCCTGGAAGTTGCTTAGTCTAGAAGATAGACCAGTGCAGCTATTATTGTAGATCCACGTGTTTGTAGATGACGCACAAAAATTCATGACCTATTTTCTCTTTAAGGCACAGTTATATGACTTCTAATGGTTTTAAATTGAACATCACGTCTAAACGACTAGTTTTATATCTTTGAAAAAAATATATGTTACTCTAGACAATTTCCGTCGTAATTTGATATGTGAATAATTGAAATTATATTTTTAAAACATTGTGAAATTAATTTGTAAAGTTATGTCTAACGCGGATAAAAAATTGATAATCACGCAAAAATTATAAAGCGTATTTTTATGAAACTTTCATCATTTTAAAGATCATTTATATTTCAGTATACGTGTTTCAGTATAATACCTGTTGTTTTATGTATAATAAATTAATAATACGTCTAAATTCGGACAGCGCTCTTTGATGGGCGAGTCCTGTTACTGGGTTACGTGAGCTCAGGACAGAACACGCAACCTAACCACTCAAGGTCATTGGCAGTTAATGTGCTGCAGTGTTACACTTACGCAAAATTGCTTTAGAATTTTACGTAAGTGTAAAGTATTTAAGTAGTTGACTGTACATGAATGGATTCGCTCCACAGCTTATTAAATGGAGGGTAGATTTCAATCGTCGGTCGCCAAACATTGCGAACGTGACGGGCTCAGGGATGGCAGACGGGATTGATTTGGGTTTTAAACATGGTGTAGAGTTTTTTATATGGGGTTCTGATATGGGGAGACTTTGAGCGTGAAAAAAGGCCTTTAGGCATTGTAGACTTCCTGCCAGGGTCGCAGAGTGTTTGGCCAAAGCAACTGAAGGAACCCGGGTGGGTTTTAGTCAATGAGAGTCTGACATGGAAAGCGGGAGAAGTTATCTGATGATTTACCATACTGAGAAAAAGATATTGTAGACTTCGCGTCAGTTGGGGGAGGCCTAAGACGTAATGATGATAATGATTGTTTGTTAGTGATAAATCATCGGCCTCATCTGGCTAGCCTTTTCCCAAATATCTTGGGGTCGACTTCCTGTCTAACCGAATGCAACTGAATACCAGTATTTAACATGGAGCGACTGCCTATCTGACCTCTCGACTGGTGAGACTGGCTGTCAAAGATCCACGATTGACAGCCGGGACCAACGGCTTAACGTGTTTTCCGAGGCATGGAGAAGTCTCGGTATGTAATGGTCATCCATCCACGGACCAACCCCAACAAGCGTAGCTTAATCTGATGGATCGACCCGTGCGGCTGTTATTACTTCAGCCACGAGCTCTATAAGTGATAATGATAAGTCTCTTATGTGCTATGCTGCTAGCTATAATCTGAGTATCATAGGTAACTTTTACCTTTTATCTGTAGCTAAAGCCAGTTAATTGCCAGTTATTGTTATTAAATTCATGAACTGGAGTGATACTGCTAAATTAATTGGTAACGAAGTTACTTCGATCAGTAGCATTAGATTTCAGTTGTTAATGGCAATCAAGCTTGTTATTTTTAAGGACGAATGGAAAACTTAACTATCTATATAACATAATACAAAAAAGACATTTCCGAAGCCGAAAGCCACATATACTACAAATTATTTAGATTTTTTTTCCCACTAGATCATACCTAAGAATCCACAGGTTCTGGAGGTAGAAAGATTCAAATTCAAAGTCGCATTTTTTTTTTTTACTTTTTTACGAAAATGAATTCAAAGTGTTATTATTACTAAACTTTTTCCAAACAAACGTTACCTGAATTTTCGTTTTTTCATAACAAATTATTACGCATTTAAAGTTACAAAAACGTAATGAGTATCAAACGTATCCGACAAGTACCTACGCGGCTTAGAGCGAAGGGGCGGGGCTTAACTCCGCTGGCCTTTTGGGGGGTGGGGGGTGGGGGAAATCATCCAATATGTTCTCCCGCTCTGGGTGAAGCGGGAGGGCGTGTCAGACTCTTACTGACTAAAACCCACCCCTGTTCCTTCCCTGCCCTGAGTGTCCAAGGGCGCGGTTACTTGCCTGAGTTCGCGTTACATTGCGCGCATTAAAAAATAGTTTTTTGTATACCTAAAAATAAAACTCGTTTTCCAGCGATAATTTTGGCGCAAAGCTACTTTGGTAGACGTACCTACTGATTGAGTAGTTGACGGCTTTGTGATGTGTTTTTTAACAACCTGTATAGCTATAAACATAGCTTCCAACGTTTTGTAATAATGCCCATGTAGCTTTATGCGAAATAAAACATATTAAATTTAATATAAGCGCACATGCAGTGATACTCAAACTAAACGCATAATATAAAGAGCAATATAATCCAATTAAGAGACTCACAGCGTTGGATATTAAAATAACGTTTCTCTTGAATTCTATGTTCACGTCCTGCAATATCTTGAACTTAAGATCGCAATAGCAGATAGCCTGTTCTTAACTTGAGAATACAATAGGAATGGCATCGTAAACCGGGTCCATATACCGAAACTAGGACTAGAGATACCTAAGCAAGGCAATTAAACTTGGAGTTGGAATATGAAACGAAATGCGGAGGATATAAAATAAGCAGATTTTAACTATACAAAGAAGTATCTTTGTATAGTTAAAATCTGCTTATTTTATAACCAAATTAACCTCCCTCTCCTTTAAAATGTCAGCCTCTAGACATAGAGTACTATGTCTAGAGGCTGACATTTTTTAACACACTTATATTAGCTTCACTTTTATCTAACTTAACAAACAAATCTAAGAAGTTAAATTTGGCCACTTCCCGGTTTTCGATTAAGCTGAAATTTTCCGTACCTACCTGCCTCTACTATGTTGAGTTTGGATAACAATGCATGGTTATCTAATTGCCGTCATTTTAACATTTTCAAGGACACTAAACGAGATACAATGGAAGTTTTATTGTTATGAGGTTATGACGCATAAAGGTTTAATGTCCACGATAGTGTTAATCCAATATGGCAGACTACCAAAGATGGCGTACTAGTTCTTTTGTATGCATTCCCATGATGTGAACCAAATGAAAGGGTTTCCGGAGAAGAACACCAAAAATAAAAAATGTGGGTTTTTGAGTTTTTTTTAACCGACTTCGAAAAAGGAGGAGGTTATCAATTCGGATGTTTGTATTTTTTTTTTTTTTTTTTTATGTATGTTCGGGCATAACTCCGTCATATATTGACGGATTTGCAAAATTCTTATTTTGTTCGAAAGGGGTTTATTCCGAAATGGTCCCATTTAAATTTAAAAAAAATCTGATTATGGGTTTCGGAGACAGACAACGGAACTCTTCAAAAATTGACAGCAAATCAACCGCGATTGCTGCTATCGTATGTATAAGAATTGTTAACACTGTTTAATGGGGAACCACAACTAAAAAGTGTAAAATAAAAAAACTTTTTTACAAAAAAATAGAACCGACTTCCAAAAAAAGTGCAAAATAACTTTTATTTCGGAAGTCGGTGTCAAAAAACACAGACACAAAACAGGAACACCGACTTCCGAAATTAAAGTTATTTTGCACTTTTTTTGGAAGTCGGTTCTATTTTTTTGTAAAAAAGTTTTTATAAGACGATATCCTTTCACGCTGTAGTGATTAAGTAGCAGAATAACTCCATACATTCTACTGAAAATCAGTGGCAACCTTTGCAATCTGTCAGGGTCGCGGGTGCGTTTTCAAGAGTCTCCTTACCCAGGCACAGGCAACCGAAGGAACAAGGGTGAACACTTAAAAAAAAAACCCTCGCAATACGAAAATCGCCCTTGCTGCTACGGCATCAGGGCGCTGTCAACGTCAAATTTTTACCACTGGTATGTGGTTGACTGTAAGCTCCTGCAGGGAAGTTATACCTGCCGCACAGACGCACAGTTTCATTTATGTTTTATTCCTTGGCTTTACCTTTGCATCTGTAGTGATCTAATGTCATTAAAGAGAATTGTCATTGATCGAGGCGTCATAGACCTACGTTTCGTCTATGGCGCGTAGTGGTGCACCGCACCAGAAACGATAGGTATCACTACTTCACTAGGCATTAGTTAATTAGTTTAGTTTTATTTTAGTTTAGCTTGGATACTGGGCTTTTGAAAATTAATGTGCGTTTTGTAATCTGTGCAAAATAAATAATTTTTCTTTCTTTTCTTTCCTTTATTTATACCAGTCTTTGCAGTCGTTTAAAGCTATTAACTATATGAACAATATATAATTTTTATTGCTAAAGGTTGTCTGAGAACTACAGAAACAACAGACAAGTATTGCGGCGCAAAACCGACGTTCGGTTCGTCACAATTTTGGCACTATCCCCAATTTTCTGTAAGGTAGTATTTCGTCGCAAAACTGGCTTTTGGTTAGTTTTTCACAATTAACTATATGAACAATATATAATTTTTATTGCTAAAGGTTATCTGAGAACTACAGAAACAACAGACAAGTATTGCGGCACAAAACTGACTTTCGGTTCGTCACAATTTTGGCACTATCCCCAATTTCCTGTAAGGTAGTATTTCGTCGCAAAACTGGCTTTTGGTTAGTTTTTCACAATTAACTATATGAGCAATATATAATTTTTATTGCTAAAGGTTATCTGAGAACTACAGAAACAACAGACAAGTATTGCGGCGCAAAATCGACGTTCGGTTCGTCACAATTTTGGCACTATCCCCAATTTCCTGTAAGGTAGTATTTCGTCGCAAAACTGGCTTTTGGTTAGTTTTTCACAATTTTGGCACTATCCCCAATAGGGAATGTGCATGTTATTTTTTTATTTGTTCAATTGAAGACTCATTAACTATAGTGAACAAATATGAAGAAATTTTCAAAATATCATCATCAGCGAAGAAGTTATAAAGCTTGATAATTAGAAAGAGAAGTCCGACGTGTTTTTTGACGTCAAAGGACACCCATACAACTGCCATAGAAAACAGCGTTTTGGAGAGAGGGACAGATATATTTGTTTAAAGTTGTTTTATCTCGTTTAATTTTCGATCAATTTTGATTCTGCTTTCACTGTTCGTGCTCTATTTTTTTATATTCATCGATAAACCGGTTAGATAATAAATATTTTTTTCATGCATATTCCCATTTCCTGTAAGTAGTATTTCGGCCCAAAACCGGCTTTTGGCTAGTTCGTCACAATTTTGGCACTATCCTCAATTTACTCTATGGTAGTATCTCGGCGCAAAACCGGCTTTTGGTTAGTTCGTCACTATTTAGCACTATCCTCAATTTCTAAGGTAAACGCCACCAATTGAATAAAAAGCAATTAGTTCATTGCAACTGTTGAATTAGTTACTGGTGTGTAAGATGCCATAAACTGTAGACATATAGACAGGCGTAGCCATAGCCATAAATGCGAGGTAGCTTCAGTCAGATCCGTCGGAAGGATTTGGACTGAAATGCGAGAAAAATCTAGTCAGATCTGACGAAAGATTCAGTCAGAACTGTCTGGAAAGTGGCATCCTTAATACCCTAGATTGATGTCCTTACCCACATATCGGAGGTTACGAGTCAAAGATCGGTTTGTTCGCCTCGTGTCGATATATTTTTTGTCGGTAAATATTTTTATGGAATCGGTTTCGTGCCCGGATACGTTAGGCGAAGATATTTCGGAGATTTCTCTAAATCCTGGGAGATGGGTGTGACTTGTGAATTTGATTTTGATAGCTGATGTGGTAGTGTCAATAAGTGTAGCTTTATTTGGGTTTTCTCGGGAACTATTAATGTTATTTCTTGGGTCTGCTTGTATTGCAAGGAAAAGTTTTTTTTTAGTAACATCGTAGCACCTACACTTTTCTAAACACATTTTGCTTGGAACTAAGTCTTTGAAACATTGTTTACTCTCTGTTCATATTGATTTTGTTTTCTACATTTTACAGCTTTTTTTTTCTCTGTCTGTGTTCTTTGCTTTGATATCATCGTCATTCACAGTTCGACTTGGCCCAATATTGGGCATATTCTCTCTTTTCATGTGCCGCTATGATATAACTGCTTTTAATGTTGGGACCTTAGTCTATAAAAGGTTTTAGACGGAGTGTCAAAATCCAGCAATCTGAAGCACCAGAATGAGAAGCCGGTTTGTATCTACACACGCGAAATAAGCTCACATAGACAAACTAAGAAGCCGATACGTCACCGTAACGTTCGTCAAGGTCACTCACACATTTTAACGATCCTGCTTCATTTAATGTCCAATGTCGTTCTGTCTATAACCTTTCATAGTCTAAGGTTGGGGCCTTATTTCTAAAAAATAACCATTTGTGATTAGTTTAACTATTGAGTAGTCTGCTACTCAGTAGTTAAACTTAGTTAGTTCTTACCTGGAAGAAGGGTAGATGTGGGTGGTAAAGTGCTGACTAATAGTTTAAAGGAGATTTTGTCCTATATACAGTTGAATTTGATCATTGAGACGTATAATCCGCTAATCACGATATATCACGTCGGGGTCACCAGTTTGGAGGCAGGCGGAACAGGGTGGCAAGTCCTGCAAATTCCATTGAACAGGCAGGATCCTCCGACCAGACAGATCTCTGCTTGCGCGATGCAGGGTTTGTGTGTTTTTTTTTTTTTTTTTTTGGGGGGTGGGAAATCATCCTATGACTTCTTCCGCTCTAGGGTGGAGCGGAAGGGTGTGTCAGACTCTTACTGACTAAAACCCACCCCTGTTCCTCCCTGCCTCGAGTGCCCGGGGGCGAGGTAACTCTTTCGAATTTATCCTCCACCCCCGGGCAGGCATCGGCCGTGGCAGGCCCCTTCCCTTGGCTGACAACTCTTTGAGGCGCGCGTGGAACACTACGCGCCGTCGACTCTCGGGCCTGGTGCTGATCGGGCAGCGAGTTACCCACTACTCGTCGTCCGCAGGCCCGGGTCTACGGTGGCCGGAGATCGTCTCGCGGCCCCTGGCGTCTCCTGCGGCGGCTGGGGGCGCTAGGGCGACTCGGCTGTCGTTGAGCCTCCCTAACGTATGCCGCCTCCCTCTTCGCGAGCATTACTGCTTCGCAGAAGGAGGAGACGGCCTCCCATTCCCTCTCGCTCCGTACCATGGCCTGAACCAGGGCACGGCGCGAGAGGTCGCTGTCGCCTATCGCATCCACGAGGACACGGCGGTGCTCTGCCCAAGCGGGGCAAACCTCCACCGTATGCTCCACCGTGTCCTCTGGGCGATCCTCGCAGGGTTTGTGTGTTTTAGTTCATATGAGGCGTCATAGATGTCGCCAGTGTCGCCACACAGTATTTAAACTAAACATATGGTTAGCAAGTTTTATAAAGAAGGCTGATAAATCAATCCTAAACATATTAAACTTTTCAACCTCCAAAAATCAAAAGAGAAATCCAATCTTCTCCAGCCTTTCCATTTCCATCACAGTTAAAAGAATATTAAGCGCATACATATCTCCTAAAGACAGATAATAAACGATGTTCAGCGCATTATTAAAAGGAGGGTAGATACGAATCTACTTAGCAAACATCGAGCTCGATTGATGTCTGATCGCAGACGTTAAGCGTATCGGATCTCTTTCCATCGGTGTTTTAAGAGGAAGCTGTGCGCTTTTATCTGGGCTCTTAAGTAAAAATCGTTTCATTGAGATAGCGTGATGTGACTCTTTTCATTGTTTTATAATAGATTTTTCTTGACCCAGTCTTGTGAACTGTTACGCTGAAACCTGAGTTCTAAATCGCACTTCATTTCCTACTTAATAATATTATAATTGCGAAAGGATGTTTGTTACTCAATCACGCCAGAACGTCTGAATGGATCTGGATGAAATTTGGCATAGAGATAGATTATAGTCTGGAATAGCACGCTTTAAAATATAATGGGGGAAGTATTACATCCACGGGGGCTAAGCCTCTGGCAGAAGTTAGTATCTTATACCTTAAGCTAACAGAAACAGATTGAGACTAATATCCGGATTCAAAATTGAGAATATGAACTTGTCAAATTCCACATCAATGATATAGTTTGAAATGTTCTCAGCCTCTTCTAAGAAACCGGGTGATATTGTAGGACCCCAAGGCACCAGTACGGCCTGCAGGGATCCTGGGACGTTCTCGTAAGTTCAGGGTAAAGGTCTCACTCGCTGGCAACGCGAGAGTGCGGTGAATAAAAAGGTAACTCGCTACGGGCGGATAAGAAAAGAGCTGAGGGCACTTTAAATAACTATATTGGTAATCACAAAAAATACATGTGTGACATGCAAAGGCAAAACAATACTGACACAATACTGACTCCGTTCGGGTTGATTACTTGGCGGCAATAATTCACTCATTTGGCTTGTTTTTGTTTCACTTAAAAAAATATTCACTTCATCAGACACTTGCTGACACTTTCAGAATCTGGAAGTAAAGAAAAGAATTGCTCTTAACAACTTAGCCAGTTAATAAAAAGTTCGCTTCACGCTTCACCCACGTGCGGATCATAAAAATATTATACTTCCCTCGCTTTGAACTACGTCATATGTAGGTGGTATGGTTCTGCCGTTAGGGGTTCGCGGTTCCGTGGTTATGTTGGCAACACGTGTAAAGTTGCACTTAGACGGGCAACTTTTTATACCATGGAGTTGCAAGCAAGTATGCGGCCCACTGGCTGGCTGTTTTTGGAGATGAGGAGAAACTAAGTTTACTCTATATGGTTGGACGATTTAGCATAATTAGCCTAGAATTGGGATGGCGTACTTTTATTGCAGAAAACGTGGCATTAAATATTAAAAAAAACAATATGCGTGCCACCAAAGAAAGAATCTGATTTAATTAACAAAACGCCGGCCAAGTGCGTGTCGGACTTCGCACAACACAAGGTTCCGTACCATATGAGGGAAATCAATATTTTGGTATTTGTTAGTAAAATATACGTAATAATAAACATTTTCACCAAATTTCAAGTTCATAGGTCAATGAGAAGTTAAAAAATCCTTAGGAACAAATTTTGTGACAGACGACGGATAGACGGACAGACGGATAGACGAACAGACGGATAAGTGAGTGACAGCAATAAATAATAAACGGAGCCCCCGTTTGGACCCTTCGGGTATGGAACCCTAAGAATGATACTAAATCCTATTAACTCGTATTTTACAACCCGAAATACAGCGATTATCGTAACGTTTACAGTTATGTTATTTAAATAGAGAAAATCAGTGTGATTTCTGCTGTTTCAAATTATCTAGATTTTAAATATCTTACACTGGCGTACCCGAATTATCATGGCACGTGCCACCTTTGGTACGCGTGCCAAAGGATCGCCATCCCTGGCCTTGAATATGTTAACTGCTGTAGCATCTTAGACCACTTCTCTGTGTTAAGGTATCCATAATAACCATTATATTTTTAACCGACTTTCGAAAAAGGAGAAGGTTCTATGTTCGACTGTATGTATGTTTTTTTTATTTTTTTTTATGTATGTCCGCCGATTTCTCCGTCAGTTGTGGACCGATTTTCAAAATTCTTTTTTTATCCGAAAGAATATACTCCCAAGTTGGTCCCATTTAAATTTTATCGCAATTGATTCAGCGCTTTTTGAGAAACTGAACAAAAACGAAAAATATGTATACCTCGATGACGTATTGGTGTTCTCCAAATGTTTAAATTCCACGTTCCATGGTATTGGGGTTTTTAGTTCTGGGGTATAACAAATAAAAAGTGAAAAATAAAAAATGTTTGTGTGTTTGTATTTTACTTCTGCGTTATTTGACACCGACTTCCGAAATTAAAGTTATTTTTTAATTTTTAGTGTATTTTTTTTTGGAAGTCGGTTGTTTTTTTTTGTAAAAAAGTTTTTTGTAATCGCAGATCGATCAAATCGTAGTAGATTGCTCGGTATTGCTGTGACGTTATTATGAAGTACAGTGGTCAAGAATTGAGGAATTTATGTTGCCCGTGTGCAAGTGCCCCCGAGGAGTTATTACTTGCAGAGTTCCGTACGTATGGCTTTTATGGCGTAAAGTTTTGGTTTATTTGTGTAATGTGTGGTTAATGTGCAACCTATGTAGGCAGATATGATTTCACCTTTATGTACGATGATATAGACTACAAAAGATGTCTCACGGCAAAGCAATCATATTTCCTGCTTCTGCATAAAGCAGAAGTTTAACATTTATGTAGGTTACTCAACAGAGTCGACCTCACGCACTGGGCGTCGGGGGTCGCGAGACGATCTCCGACCACAGTAGGCGCGGGGCTGCGGACGGCGAGTATATAGGGTAGCTCGCCGTTCGATCAGCACCAGGCCCGAGAGTCGACGGCGCGTAGTGTTCCACGCGCGCCTAAAAGAGATGTCAGCAATACTTGACGGGGCCCGTCATGACCGATGCCTGCCCAGGGGTCACGGATAAATTCGAAACAGAGTTACTGCGCCCCTGGGCACTCAGGAAACTGAAGGAACAGGAGTGGGTTTTAGCCAGTAAAAGTCTGACACTCCCGCTCCACCCAGAGCAGGAGAAGTCATTAAATGATTTCCGACCCCCACAAAAAAAAATGGTCATATTTTAGGTTGTTAGGTATACTTTTTCAACTGGTGCTTTTTCACTGTTTTAACATGTTTCGTAAAAAAAGTGGTTATCCATAGTTCCATTGTAGAGGTTGTCGGCTTTTAAGCCAACCGAAAATGCTCAAGTTGTCGCCTGAATCGGACTCCAGCATGAAAATATTCTTTGGTTCTACTTGTTTTACAAACACATTAAATCTACCCTAAGCTCTCCCATATCCATTAACGTCAGCGCATTAATAAAAACAGTATAAAACTCCCAGAGCTTTCTAAAACAAAAATACAGCATAATTTCACGTTAACCTGTTATTTTTTGTTAAATTATGACGTTGCCGGAACCTCCCCAGGTAAACAGGGTGTACGCTTTTGTTAAATTTTTTACTACCCCCCATCCTTCATGAATGTGGTTTTTGGCACTTTTTTTTGGGGAAAAACGGATGAAAAGGATGGTAAATAAATATGAAAGTTTGTTCGTTTACTTTGGTGAAGCTTTTGATGTTGGTTACTGTTGCTGTGGCAAGCTTTACTGTCCGTTCTGTGACTTTTTGTTGTTGTATTGTTTACTTATGGCCCGGGGGTATTTGATTTGGCTTAATTTGTGTGTTAATTAATCTGTCAAGCTGGTCTGCTGTGAAATACTTGTAAGGACCACTCTTAGCGTTTTGTAATTAATCAATACAATGGGGTATTTTACTAAAAAAAAAATAATTAGTCCGTCACGTAAAAAACCAAAAAAAAAAAATTTTTATGTGGTGGGAAATCACCCAATGACTTCTCCCGCTCTGGGTGGAGCGGGAGGGTGTGTCAGACATGTAACAAGGCAGTGTTAAAGCCTTGTTTATTTTTTGACCTCTATTCCAAAATTACGTTCTTTGCTACCTTTTTTTAATTTCAAATTCAAAAATTACTTAGTTTTCTCTGTCAAGTCTCTGTTTTGATATTAAAAATCAGTTCTAATTCTGCAGCCGAGCTAGTAGAAGCTCTTGATTATCATTTTTCGACTCTTCGACTGTCAGTTACCAGTTTCCAAGAGTTGTGCAATTATACAATTTAATTACGTATCAAGTCACAGTGTATGTGTTTGTACTTTAATGAGTGCTTCTTATATTTAAGGTCCTTCTCGCGGTCCAGTGGCCCCTCATTGAATAAAAATCGTGGCATAGCACAGAAAATAAATACTAAAAAATCCAACTTGACGTTTGTTACAAAGAGGATAAAGAATTTTTATGTTGTTAAAACAGGTCTCAAAATGTGTCGTATCCAAAGTAGTAGGCAAAAGTGTCAGAAACGGCCGGTTTTGGCACTTTTGAAAAAAAAAAAAAATTTTCAAAAAAAATAATGTAATGTAAAAAAAAAATGTTAAAAAAAAATGTTCAAATGTTCAAATTCCATGTTATTGGGGTTATCCATTCGGGCATTACTTTAATATTTAGTTAACAACTAAAAAGTGAAAAAAAAAACTTTTTATAAGAATTTTTATAAGTCGGTTGTATTTTTTGTAAAAAGTTTTTTACCCCAACTGTGTACATTTGGAGACCTAATTGAATCTTTTTTAAATATTATCCCATCGCCACTAACAAATCCCCAATGACTAGCAAGTATTATTCCATAACGAACACTTTCACATAAAACATATTGGTATAATAAAGATTTCCAATAAACTTCAGTCGTTCGCTGCGAAGTCACGCGCCGTAGTTTACACTGGCGCATGATTGAAATCTCTGTAATAATGTCGGTTAAACTGCTTCGCTTGTTTCACTTTTACTTTGTTATTAACTCAGGTTTCTTGCTGGGTTTCGGTTAGATAAGTTGGTAGGAACGGTTTGGAAATGTATCAATTGCTTGATGAGTGCCTCTCGATGCGAGCTCAGGACCGGTCGATGAAGCGACGCTTTGAGGCCTGTGGATGTGTTTCGGCTGAAATGTATCAAAAATAAAATTTCATGTATTCAATGTAAGCTGAGAGCTAGCACTTTTTGAACGCCAAAGGAGAACGCCATAAAGACAGTTCCCCAAAAACTCCTGTCTTTCACCACCTCCTAGTGTTTTAACCGGCAGGACGAAGTGGCGCAACAAACTCCCCAGCAACATGTTAAGATTTTAGATTATCTGTGATCTTGATGTATCTCTATCACTCACTCGGTCGTTCATCCCTCTCTGTGATTTGGATTTGCTAAAGATGGCTGTACCTAGAAAAAAATGTTACAATAAAAAGTAACTATATTTCGAGTAGATCTCTTGTTATATTAACAGTTTTCATACAACACATCGTCTGCTGTTATGTTTGAACAACTTGAATTTATGCAATAGTATGCAAAGTAATTAAATTACAAAAAAGGAATATATCAATCCAAAAGGTATCATAAAATTAAATTAAATTATTTGTCACTTGTTAGCTAGCACTCTTCATTATGCCATCAAAAACAGACAAACTCAAGCATAAGTATGAAATGAGGTTAGTTAGGTGTTAAATGGTGATGTCGACTTAAAATATGTAATAGCGGTGAAGTCTTAGGATTAATGAGACGTTGGTGTCGTCATATAGCGACCGCAAAATGTCGAAAATTGTAAAAATGCCAGTGGGTGCATCACTTCACTTTGTCAAAAATCACTAGTAAAGTCAAGGTAAGATTTAGGTCATCTTTAGCGACAAGTAAATAAGGACCTTTTTTGGGAATATCCGAAGTTACCTTCAGATGACCCCAGGGCGAGAAGTATCCATGCATATATCCCTAATTCTCATCGCAACAAAGAACCCCAAACAAGTCTAACGAACCTCAATTTCAAGTACATATTCATGTTGTCAAACAGGATTATGTAATATTTACCTTTGTTACCTTTTCATAACATCTTGTTAAAACCCAGGGACACAATAAAAGTGCGACGTGCACCTGGCCTAGGGGATTACACGAAGCAAAGAAGATGCAGAAAAATCATTACTGAGAGCACAACGGAATAATAGAAAAACTTTTTTACAAAAAAATAAAAACGACTTCCAAAAAAAGTGCAAATAACTTTAATTTCGGAGTCGGTGTCAAAAAACGAATACACAAAACCAGAATCACCGACTTCCGAAATTAAAGTTAATTTGCACTTTTTTTGGAAGTCGGTTTTATTTTGTTGTTTTTTTTGGAATAAAGTTTTTGAAGAGTTCCGTTGTCTGTCTCCGAAACCCATCATCAGATCTATATGAAATTTAAATTGAAACTCATTTCGAGCAAAAAAATAATTTTGCAAATACCTACGTGATAATGTATACAAAAAAAAAATACAAACATCCGAATTAATCTTCATCGATCATCGATTGATCCTTCTTTTTGAAGTCGGTTAAAAAATAAAACATAACATTAACAATTTCTGGAATCCATCGGTAACGTAAGACTTTCCTTATTCCCAAATTGATTTTGATAACCCTTGGATACTTGAAGACGCAGCATTGAAAGGCCTTCCACAAGGTGGAACGATATGGGTCGCGGGTAGATGTATGCCAGCTGCACAGGACCGCTCGTTGTGGCGACACTTAAGGCCATGTCCAGTAGTGGACGTCTTTCGGCTGAAATGATGATGATAAACCCTTGAATCATAGGCATACCTTCAGCTAACCGTACCCTGTAAGAATTAATCAGTCTTTGAAAAGCTCAATTTCTGCAAATACAAACTGTTAGTTATCTGGTAAGTGGAATTAGGTCGCACATATGTGTATCTTCCCACATACATGACGCGTTCGGACATATGGCGGGACGAGCTCGACTCCTACCGAAAAGACGGGCCAATACAAGCAAAAGACGAGAGTTGTGTGTGGAAAGGGATAGAGAGGCCTTTGCCCAGCCGTGGGACAAAATTGGCTAGTTAGGTTATATTAAACTTCTGTTTTAGGTCACCGCATTCGCATACTATTTAGCTTTAAATTTTAAGAGAAAATATCTCAATTGTTTCAATATACTGTATCATTTGAGTCCAAAAGCAAAGGTTTGCCCTAAATTTTTCTGGGTAGGAATCATATTCATGAGCCAATTAGAACAACCGAAGACCTAAGACGAAAAATGCTCAAGTACGGAAAACCACCAATCCACATCGAAGCGTAGTAAATACCTTAAGAATCAATGTGTTTCACAGCTTTATTTCGTGAATCCTATAAAGTTGACATTCTGTGTTGTCTTTGTCTCGACAGGGGTAAGTCACCCCTCATTAAAATAGCCACAGTGGAAGTTTGGCAGTGAATGCTGGGCTATTTCGTGTATGTATTTATGAACGGGCCAGGGGACAGTTTGTCTGGGTCTAGCCTTTTTCGGGTTAAAAACTTTTGCGGCACTGTTATTTAGTTTATCTTTATGTAATGTGTGTTTAGTGAGCTAGTGCTTAGTAATCCTACTAATATTATAAATGAGAAAGTTTGTATGTTTGTGTTTCAATCACGTAAAAACGGTTGAAGGGATTTGAATGAAATTTTGCCCACAGATAGATATTATAATAATAATAATAAAAATACCTGGAAAACATAGGCTACTTTTTACCATGCCGGCTAAGCCGCTGGCAGAAGCCAGTTATATAATATATGTACTGGCAATTACTAATATGTAAAACAAAAAGTGTGTGTGTACTCGTACTTATGTACACACGTAAGAAGTTATACTACTTTGGCGTAACAAGATAAAAAACCAAACTGTCACAAAGTTTACAAAAGGAGAAAAATAATTCTTCATGAACTACAGACTATATAGCTAACTTCAGGGTGTCGGTTCTAGCTAACTTCAGGGTGTCGTGTTTTTTTGACGGTGTGCGCACGCATCGTAAAAATTTACGCTCATCATTTTTCCCTAACGCGCCAAAAGAAGAACAACTTCGAAAAAAAAAGCCAGAGTTGGTATGATTATTAAAAAATGTTAATCCTTTTTTTTTTTGAGGGTGGGAAAACATCAAATGACTTTCTCGCTTTGGGTGGAGCGGGAAGGCGTGTGCGTCAGATTCTTACTGACTTAAACCCACCGGTGTTTTTTCAGTTGCCCTTTGCGTCCTACGGTCGCGGTGACTTTTTCGCGGGACGCCCGCGAAATCCCGTGACCCAAAGTTGTTAATTTATAACAACCCCGCGAAATTCCGCTATCCAAAGTTGTTAATTTCAAACAATCCCGCGAAATCCCGCGACCCAAAGTTGTTAATTTCGAACAGTCCTGCTAAATACCGCGACCTAAAGTTGTTAATTTAGAACAATCCCGCGAAATCCCGCGATCCAAAGTTGTTAATTTCGAACAATCCCGCGAAATCCAGCGACCCAAAGTTGTTAATTTCGAACAATCCCGTGAAATCCCGCGAACTAAAGTTGTTAATTTCGAATAATCCCGCGAATTCCCGCAAGCTAAAGTTGTTAAAAGCGAACAATCCCGCGAAAACCCGCGACCCAAAGTTGTTAATTTCGAACAATCCCGTGAAATCCCGCGACTCAAAGTTGTTAATTTCGAACAATCCTGTGAAATCCCGCGACTCAAAGTGGTTAATTTCGAACAATCCCGTGAAATCCCGCGACCCAAAGTTGTTAATTTCGAACAATCCCGTGAAATCCCGCGACCCAAAGTTGTTAATTTCGAACAATCCCGTGAAATCCCGCGACTCAAAGTTGTTAATTTCGAACAATCCCGTGAAATCCCGCGACCCAAAGTTGTTAATTTCGAACAATCCCGTGAAATCCCGCGACTCAAAGTTGTTAATTTCGAACAATCTCGTGAAATCCCGCGACCCAAAGTTGTTAATTTCGAACAATCCCGTGAAATCCCACGACTCAAAGTTGTTAATTTCGAACAAGCCCGTGAAATCCCGCGACTCAAAGTTGTTAATTTCGAACAATCCCGCGAAATCCCGCAACTCAGTTGTTAATTTCGAACAATCCCGCGAAATCCCGCGACTCTGTTGTTAATTTCGAACAATCCCGTGAAATCCCGCGACTCAAAGTTGTTAATTTTGAACAATCCCGCTAAATCCCGCAACCCAAAGTTGTTAATTTCGAACAATCCCGCGAAATCCCGCGCGGCCAATGTTGTTATTTTGAACAATCCCGCGAAATCCCGCGACTCAAAGTTGTTAATTTCGAAAAATCCCGCGAAATCCCGCGCGCCCAAAGTTGTTAAAATTTCGGTCATGGCGGTGAATCTCAGCAGATTCCATTTTTTTTTTTTTTTTTTTTTTTTTTAATAATAATAATAATAATAACATTTATTTATTTTCTCCCATATGTAACAAATCATATACAGTTCATGAAGGGAACAATTTGAAGATGGGAGACAGGAGCCCATACTAAGTAAAACCTGTGCTATGGGTCACCTGGTCTCCTTATCTCGAATGCATGTAAAGATTCATAATAAAGATTTATATTACTGTAGTAGGGGAGCGCTCATAGCTCATCAATGATAAAAATTAGAAGATAACATTTAAAAATAAATTAAATTAAGTAGAATTAAATTAAGGCATTAACATTAATGAAAGGTAAGTTTGTGAATTTGTTGGTGGGTGTTTAATGTTTGTATAGTGTTTTGTGTGTGTGATATATGAGTTGTGCTTGTTAGGTTTTGGGGGTGTGTGTGTATTGCATGTTTGTTATACTTCTCTGTTAAAGCAGTTTCTCCGTCTCGTCATAGGTAAGAGTTAGGAGCCAATTTGAGACCTTACGCCTGCATTCAAGTTTCGTTGAAGAATATAATGACAGCTTCCTATTTGCAATTTCATATAGACGTGGCCCTTGAAAAAAGAAAAAGAATCGGCTGAAACTTGTCTTAGCAGGTCTTACTTGACACACTTGATAAAAACGCCTTCTTTTTAGTACAGGATTAAGACTGCTATAGTTCAAGCTTGAATGTTGCCTAAGTATGGTAGCAAGAACATATAGTTGTCTCACCGTTAAAACTTCAGCTTGCTGGTACAGTTCCGTCGTAGGAAAACGCCTCGGTTTGAATAGGCTGACCTTAAGAATAAGTCTTTGAGCTCTTTCTAGTTCAACCAGGCGCGTTTTAGCTGCCCCACCCCATGAAGAGATACAGTAGGTAAAACTGCTAAAACTGGTAAAATTGCTTTCAACAAACAATAAATTACTTACATATAGTGCTTAAGTTTTATTGAGTTTTCCCATTAGGAATTTCTCAGTAGAAGCCTGCAAGTAAGGAAGTTTTCCCAAAGGTAGCCAGTTATTACAAAAGGCTAGGTACTGTAGCAATCAACCAATATTATGTTGATTGAGCATAGTTTTAACCGAGAACAATGATAACTGGTCCAGGTTTTGGGACATACAATATTTTTAACTTGCCAGTGATGGGACTCAACCATCTTGATACAAATTAATTATAAAATCAATCAACTCCACATCTTTCTCAAGCCGTGTCAATAATACATAACATCCCTCACATATCACTAAACATTCTTCTATCAACAATGAACCAGCAACACTAACTGTTAGGGTACATACTGATACCCCATGTCGTCGCCACATCGTAGGAACCGTCACTAGCGACCCTTCTCACGGGTCACGAGTTACGCCAGCACGTGTCGCCCCGTCACGTTCACGTCACGGGCACGTCTGATAGTTGTTGGTAGGTGTGGAGTTGGTTGTGACGTCATCGGTACAGGTGATGTTATGATGTGGTGTTACTGAGTTATGAATCTTTTACGAGAAGAAAGAAATGTCGACTGATATAATGAGAATAGGTCATGTTTGGTGACAAGACTTGAAGACAAGAGTGAATAGGTTACTTCTAGGCAAGCGTGCTCCATCGTCGACCACATTATCAATTGCCATCAGACAAAAAATCATGTCTGTTGGACGGGAGCCTCACTTAAATATTTTTTTATTCTGTTTTTTAGTATTTATTGTTATAGCGGCAACGGAAATACATCATCTGTGAAAATTTCAACTGTCTAACTATCACGGTTCATGAGATACAGCCTGGTGACAGACGGACGGACAGCAGTCTTAGTAATGGGGTCCCGTTTTACCCTTTGGGTACGGAACCCTAAAAACTGTGCAAGCAAACTTAAAAGCAGGTATACAGTATCGGAATTAGTCAAGTTTAATAAAAACTATCTTTTCTCTAGATCTAAGTACCCTTTATTAATAGGAAATCTACATTCTACCAGTTATGTTACTAATCCCATGTAACAGGAGATCATACTCCTAATGAAATAGGTAATCTGTAACCTACATATCCGAAGGTGCAAAATTATAAATGGCTTCTAGATCTCAGCTCGTCGATACAGATTAGCGGTGGAACTTTAATTAGTTAGAGATTTACCTCCGAAGCTCGGTTATATGTGACCTTGTGACATACTTATATGTTAAGGGATGTATAGTTGTAATAGGATTTAGTTGTGAAGCTGAAAAGGAATCTTGTCTCCGTGTTATCAGTTTAAAACTGAATATGTTTAATGCTTTCTTCAGTGGATAGATATTACTATTTATTGGTCACCATAACAGATTACAATAGGAGCTTAAGGCGCTATTAACTGCCAACGACCTTGAGTCGTACGTCAAACCAGTAATAGGACTCGCCCATCAAGGAGCGCTGTCCGAAATTAGACGCATTATTAATTTATTATACAAAACAACAGGTATTATACTAAAACACGTATACTAAAATATAAATAATTAAATATCTTAATGTTGAAGGTTTCACGCTTTATACTTTTTTCGTAATTCTCAATTTTTTATCCGCGTTGGACATAACTTTACAAATTAATTACACTATGTTATAAAAATATAATGTATGAGTGTTATTATGTTATAAATATTCACATATCAAATTACGAAAGAAATTGTCTAGACTAACATATATTTTTTTCAAAGAAATAAGACTATTCGTGTAGACGTGATGTTCAATCAAAAACCATTAAAAGTCGTTTAACTGCGCCTTAAACACGGAAACAAAGCATCAATTCAACTAAACCCTCTTAAAAGCACATGTAATTTATTAACATTTAAACGTTCCTAATGTGTCCTGAGAACTGTAAACTGAATAACATATAGCCTTACGTGACTGACGCGGTACCAAGTGCTTATTGGTACCGTTTGGCACTTTACTGGGGAACAGCAGGTTTTAGTGGGTAGTTATGCTACAAGTCGGGGTTGCGCGTGAATTTGACGACACGGTTGGCGTAGTGGTTGAGCATTCGGCTGCTGCGCTGCGTGTCACGGGTTCGCACGGAACAAATATTTGTATGGCCTACAAATAATTGTTCCGGGTCTGGGTGTCTTGTGTATGTGAATTTATATGTTTGTGAACGCACCCACGAAACAGGAGAAAGAAAAAAAGAAAGAAAATACGTTTACGGCGGGTTTCGTTTACGTTTACGTTTTAGTAATTCCTAGTGTGGGGCAACGTTTACAAAAAAAAAAAAAATGAATTGTATCCCGAACCCCCGACTCACAGTAGCGCTAGGAGCTGTGGGGTTTTAGTCGGTAAGAGTTTGAATTATTATGTGAGGATTCCGCCATAGAATTATTTCCTGTAGTGTAACAAAATAAAAATAAAAAACACATTAAGTATTATTTATCGGGTTCTTCTCAGCAAACTCTTTCATTGATATCATAAGAATGCATACAAAATAACTAGTTCACCATCTTGGGGAGATCGCCATATTGAATTTAGAATTACGTCACTTAGCTCACCATGTATTGTCATCTAAACTAAACATGTTCGCAAAATTTATTTTACTTCCTTATCTACTTGCAAGGGATTTCTACCTAATTTATGCCGATTACATGAGCTTCTGCCTACCTGCGTACTGTTTCCTCAAGCAATAAGTTCCCACTGCTGGATCTCTTCTGTATGAGAGGGAGTGGATCATAATCTACAACTCGGGCCCAATGCTGGTGTTGTCCTTTACCGTATTGACTGTTTCCTGTGCACTAATTTGTTCTTATTTTTGTTGCAGGTATGTACCAGCTTTACTTTCCAACCTTCAAATGCCTGGTACGTCTTCAACTAAAATATTTATTCTACCAAACAAAAATCTTCAAATCTCACTGATAGACAGCGCACGGCCTTAATAGTTGGGTCTAAAAACTAGAAATTTTTAACAACAGGGCCTTTAATACCATGGTGAACACGAAGGATGGATTTTGAATCCCTAAAGGGGTTAAATAGGGGACGGAAGCTTGTTCGGAAGTTCGTCTTTGCCAATGGAAAATCCCTTCGGGCACACAGCTTGTTGTCCAATAAAATGCATATAATGTCAGTAGGTACAGAACCATCCAACGTCTGCACAGTCAAGTGCAGGCCGGTCTAAGTTCTAAATCTTTAAAGTTGGACAAGTTTGGAGATGCTCCTAACAAGTTGGGAACTGCGCACGGCGGCGAATGCGGAACAGCTTTTATATAACCGTTCATTGAACGAGAAGAGGCTTCTGTTTTGCGAATTTGATGTGTCAAATTTGCATGCTCTTTTCACTTAGTAATTGCGATGATCATCATGACATCATCATCATTTTAGCCGAAAGATGTCCACTGCTGGACATGCGCCTCGCCTAAGTCGTCACAACGTCCGGTCCTGTGCGTCTCGCATCCATCGGCTACCCGCGACCCTCACTAAGTAATCGGTCGGTAAAACCTTTTGGTGAGGCCTCCCAACACTGCGTTTTCTTATATGCGGTCGCCACTCCAGAACTTTTCGACCCCATCGACCAACTGTTCCGTGGGCACTGTGTCTTACCTACTGCCACATCAGTTTGGCGATTATTCTTTTTCTTGCGATGATATTAGCAAGGATATTAGTTATCTGGAGACTAGTAGCTTTTCTGGTTTTTTTTTTACTGCCTCGTTAGTCTCATGGTCGATAGCGTGGCTGCTGAACGTGAGGTCCTAGTTTCGGTTCCCGGGTCGGGCAATGGGATTTTCCTTTAAGAATTACTCCGTAGCAGCCCGGAGTTCGGAAGTTGTTGGTGTGACACCTCCGTGCCTCGGGAAAGTACGTGAAGCCGTTGGTCCTTCGCCAGATCTCTCCCCGGTTGTGTCGGACTGCCGTCACATCGAAATATGATAGTAAAGGAACTGAGAGTGCACTTGTTCGATTCTGTTGTGCACAAACTAAATTTAATTTAGGCTATTGCTATCTTTTTCTCTCTAATAAAACAAGAGACGGACGTAAATTAGAGCTGTCAAATTTAGTTGGATTGGAACTAATATTTCCATACAAATTAAGGGTACACGTAAAAACATGTCGACTAAAAACACGGTGAAGCGCAAGGCGTAAACTAGTTTGACATCCCTAACTTAGTTCATAGCTATAGCCGTCCTTTTCTCGTACTGCCTTTTAGTAAAAGATAGCGATTCTCTAATTTTAGTTTAGTTATTGAATAAGAGAAGAATCGGAACCTATATCTCTTGCGAACTTGGTTAATCTCTGTTGAGTTGTTTTCTGCCAGCTGTTGTACCCGCGTGATCGTCGTATATAATAACCAAGGGAACGTGCAACTAAATGTGTTGCCAAGCTAGTAACAAAGTTGCGGGAGTGTTCCCTGGAACGACCAGGCAACTGAAGGAAACCGGTGGGTTTTAATCAATAAGAGTCGAACACGCCTCCCTCTCCACCCAGAGAGGGAGAAGTTACCTCCCAACTCCGGCAGAAGTCATCTCATGATTCCCACCTCTCATAAAAAAATAATACTGGCCAAGTGCGAGTCGGACTCGCGCACGAAGGGTTCCGTACCATTATCTAAAGAACCGAGCAAAAAAAATCACGTTTGTTGTATTGGAGCCCCCTTAAATATTTATTTTATTCTGTTTTTTAGTATTTGTTGTTATAGCGGCAACAGAAATACATCATCTGTGAAAACTGTCAACTGTCTAACTATCACGGTTCATGAGATACAGCCTGGTGACAGACGGACAGACGGACGGACAGCGGAGTCTTAGTAATAGGGTCCCGTTTTACACTTTGGGTACAGTACCCTAAAAACTAATACCAGAGCAGAAACGTCTCATGTGCCTGTATATACGAGTACACCGTCAGTGTGATTAGTAGTGTGAGATTTGTAGGGTATGGGACCCTTCATATCTGAACATGTGAGATTTGTAGGGTATGGGACCCTTCATATCTGAACATGTGAGATTTGTAGGGTATGGGACCCTTCATATCTGAACATGTGAGATTTGTAGGGTATGGGACCCTTCATATCTGAACATGTGAGATTTGTAGGGTATGGGACCCTTCATATCTGAACATGTGAGATTTGTAGGGTATGGGACCCTTCATATCTGAACATGTGAGATTTGTAGGGTATGGGACCCTTCATATCTGAACATGTGAGATTTGTAGGGTATGGGACCCTTCATATCTGAACATGTGAGATTTGTAGGGTATGGGACCCTTCATATCTGAACATGTGAGATTTGTAGGGTATGGGACCCTTCATATCTGAACATGTGAGATTTGTAGGGTATGGGACCCTTCATATCTGAACATGTGAGATTTGTAGGGTATGGGACCCTTCATATCTGAACATGTGAGATTTGTAGGGTATGGGACCCTTCATATCTGAACATGTGAGATTTGTAGGGTATGGGACCCTTCATATCTGAACATGTGAGATTTGTAGGGTATGGGACCCTTCATATCTGAACATGTGAGATTTGTAGGGTATGGGACCCTTCATATCTGAACACAGCCACGCCCCTTGGCGACAAAAATAAATAACTTTCTCAGACAAGCTCATTCACAAAGACTTTCAGCACTAAACTCTATTCATAAAGTTAGACAAAATAATCCAATCAGTGTTAAAAGCATAACTTAGCGAAAATAACCAAAATCACTTTAGTAAAGTTAGGACTTTATAAAATAAATTACGAGAACTAAAAGTGGGTCGGTATCCCCACTATAACAGATTGTAACTTAAATGGAAACTTTAGAAACACCTGTGAGCTTAATGAACTGAAAACTGAAGTGATTCTCAGTTTCCTTTATAATAATAATAAACTTTACACTTACGAGTAGTGTTATGAAAGGAAACGCTGTACTGATCGTATTTATCGAGATCAAAGGGTAGTTTTCGTAGGTTTTGGAAAATTTCATTGATGCTTATATCGGGTGTAAAAAGACAGTTTCCGAAGCCAAAAGCCACATATTCTAACCATTATTTGGTTATTTTTTTCCACTAGACCATACCTGGGAATCCACTGGTTCTGGAGATATTGAAGGTCGAAATCGCAATTTTTTTTTTACTTTTTTACGAAAGTGAATTCCAAGTGTTATTATTAAACTTTTTTCCAAACAAACATTACCTGAATTTTCGAATTTTTGATATTTCGAAATTATTTTTTTCTTAATTATTTTTTTTGCAGTTACAAAAACGCAATGAATATCAACTCAAAACCACTTGCCTAGGTTCGCGTTACATTGCGCGCAATAAAAAAAAATCTTTTTTATCATACCTAAAATTAAAAGTGATTTCCCAGCAATCATTTTGGCGGAAACCTACTTTGTTAGACGTACAGTATGCGTAGTTAACGGCTTTGTGATGTGTCTTACACCCTGTATTTATTGCAAGCTTTATTTAACTTGCAATGCTTGTATGTATGTATGTTCAGGCCAAATCTTGCAAGCTGAATTAGGGCCACTTTCTCTGATCTTATGAAGTAGAATTTTTATGTGGTGGTCCAGTTCTGATGACAATGCATTTTTATGGTAAGCATGACTAAAATCTACATCCAGGATTAGCTCCAGATAAAGGAACTCTTCAATGCTCAAAATTTTCGTGTCCGTGCTGGACACGAAATTTTCGTGTCCGTGCTGGACACGAAATTTTGTGTACACATTTGATTGTGATGAATGTTTTTTTAACTACATAATAACTTATTTTTAACACGCTTTTATCAAACTATGTTGTAAAATCTTGGGATTTTAAATTTGACCCACCTCCCGGTGTCCGATTGAGCTGAAACTTTGCATACAGGTTAAGTTTGGATGACAATGCTTTGTTAGCTAAGTGACGTCATATTAAATCTAATATGGCGAACTCCCAAAGATGGCGGAATAGTTATTTTTTATACATTCCCATGATTAAAAAAGGGTTTGCTCAGAAGAATACGAATAAAAACACGTTACTCAAAAGCCTGTTGTTTCGTTTTTTTTTTAACTATAATGTTATTACTATAGATTTTTTCCGCGGCTTTGCTTCCCTGGCGTATCCTACAGGAACCATGCATATTTGCAGAATGAAAGTAACCTCTGACACTCAGCAATTGTGTATATTTCAATCAGAGAAAGACTTTTCTAAATCATCCATTTTAGAAAATTCTTACCTTAAAAACTTAAAAAAAAACTTTTCACCACACTAGGAATTACTACTGTATCGTGGGCGCGTTCACAAACATGTAAACTCACATACACAAGACACCCAGACCTGGAACAACTATCTGTAGGCCATACAATATTTGTTCCGTGCGCAAATCGAACCCGTGCCGTCAACTCTTCGTCATCATCATCAGCCTTTTAATGTACCCACTGCTGGGGCACAGGCCTCCTCTCTGTTAGAAGGTCTGGGCCGTAATCCAACACGCGGGCCGAATGCAGTTTGGTGGATGTCACGTCTTCGAATTGTTGGTTATAGGACATGCCGGTTTCCCACGATGTTTTCCTTCACCATTTTGAGAGCAGTGGTAAAAACTTTTGCTCATATCAAATTCAGCTAAAACTCCAAGGTCTAATACATTTTCCTACACACTCGTATTTGTGACAAGTAAGAAAACATGGCGGGCAATAAATTCCACATGTGTTATGTATTCGTCACTCTTGCTTGTAAAACTATGCTGATGTACCAAACGCTCTGTTTTAGTGAGGTGTGTAAAAGAATAGGGATGGGACGTATCGATTATTTAAATATTACCGTACGTAGTACGTTTCCGTACCCGAAGGATCCAACCATATGGTTGTCGGTCAAGTGTCAGTCTGTCTGTCTGTCCGTCGTCTGTCACACAGGTTTTACATCCAAACGGTTGGAGCTACAGTCTTCAAATTTTCACAGTATAAGCATCATGTTGACCCCAAGCCATACAAATAGTCAAAAATGTATTTGGTACGGAACCCTAAATGTGCGAAGTCCGACACGCACTTGACGGGTTTTTGGAACGAAGTTCCTTATCGCGCGTTGTGAAAGGGGGCTAGACGGAAAAAATTCTTACGAAAAGTTGTCACGACACTAATGAGGCTGCCCATCCAAAAAGATGTTGGAAAAACAATCTAATAAAAACTTCTTATATTTTTGGTGGGTAGGTACAAAGTTTGCAAGCAGATCAAGCATTATCAAACATTATTTGTTATAGTTGTTGTTATTGCTAAAGAGTTGAGCTGAGCTGAGCTGAGCTGAGCGGAGCTGAGCTGAGCTGAGCTGAGCTGAGCTGAGCTGAGCTGAGCTGAGCTGAGCTGAGCTGAGCTGAGCTGAGCTGAGCTTAGCTGATCTGAGCTCAGCTGAGCTGAGCTGAGCTGCGATGAGATGAGATGAGATGAGATGAGATGATGAAGTATAACTTCTTACGTGCGTGCGTGTGTGCGTAGTTAATAATAAAAAAAATATTATAAATTAAAAAAAAATAAAATTATATTACAATTCCTTCACTAATTAATCGAAAGGAACTTCGTTCCATCCGGGTGTCCCTTGACACCTCTCAAGTTTTTTTTTTTAACTATTGATAAGGCTTGCGTTTGACCACTATCTCACCTGATGGTAAGCTATGATATGGTTGACGATGGAGCTCGCTTGCCTAGAAGTACCTAAGCTATGCACTGTCTAGAGGTGACGTTTTAATCAATATTTATTTAGCCTTGTATAGTGGCAATGCCTGTATTTTAAGGAATGTGTGTTTGTATGTTTATTTCTTTGGCTCCCTTTTTTTTTTGGGGGGTAAAAAACCCACCCCTGTTCCTTCCCTGCCTGAGTGCCCAGGGGTGCGGTATCTCATTTTCAGAATTTATCCGCTACCCCTAGGCATGCAGGCACCGGCCACGATGGGTGGGCCCCGTCAGTGGTGGCTGAAAACATCTCTTTGAGGCGCGCGTGGAACACTACGCGCCGTCGACTCACGGGCCTGGTGCTGATCGGACGGCGAGCTACCCACTGCTGCGATCTACGGTGGCCGGAGATCGTCTCGCGACGTCTTACGCCCATTGCCTCTCCTGCGGTGGTAGCGGCCGAGGCCGTGAGGGCCACTCCGTTGAGATTCCCTCACGCATCCCGCCTCCGCCTTCGCGAGCATTACTGCTTCGCAAAAGGCGGAGACTGCTTCCCATTCTCTCTCGCTCCGTACCATGGCCTGAACCGAGAGGTCGCCGCCACCTATCGCATCCACGAGGACACGACGGTGCTGGCTCCCTGAAGCCTGAACGACTGGATAGATTTTAACAAATGAAATATCACTAGATTCGTTTAGGTGCTGAAGTGAATAGTCAATATTAATAAAAAATAAAATAAATACGACCAAGTGCGTGTCGGACTTCGTATATTTAGGGTTCCGTACCAAATGAGAGAATTTCAAAGAAAAAATCTGATTTATCAATATGTTGGTACAATTTTTAGAAAAATATACGTAATAATAAACATTATTACCTTTCAAGTTCGAAGGATTGGAAGTTATAAAATTCTTCGGCACAAAATTTTGTGTCAGACGACGGACAGACGGACACGTGACTGACAGCAATAGGGCGCCGTTTGAACTTCGGGTACGGAACCCTAAAAAGGTATCAAGTGCCAGCAACTGCTATGATGCTGCTTGAAAAGTGACTTGTTTGTAACGTTTTAGTCGTTTTTTGCGGTCGGGTTTAACGACACATTTTTTATGTACTTACGTGAATTGGCCTTTTGTTATTCTGCCACTGAATCTGTTCTTACACTTAATTTATTATAATAATGTTGATGTTAGGTAATGCGGCAAAGTGCAACTATAAAATTAATAATTTAAACGAACTTACGGAGCAGTATACATAGAGGTACCGTAGCTCTGAGTTTTTCTTCAGCGAAATTAAAAATCAGAGCTGCAGATAAGTGCTTTTCCACATAGCTCTTAAAGTAATTATGTTTTCTTATGAGAAATAAATGATCCTTTTATGTTATAGTAGGTGTACTAAAAACCAGTAGGTAGTAGTAGCGTATAATGTTTTAAATCTTCTCGGTAAAAGCTCTGCCGTTAAAAAAGCATAATTGTTATGGATTTTCCGTTGAGTTTTTCAACACTACATAATGAATAATAAAAAATAGAAAAATAGTGACGACTACCGACTTCCAAATAAATTGCACAATAACTTTAATTTTGGAAGTCGTTGATTCTATTTTTTCTTACAATTTGACACCAACTACGGAAATGAAATATATTTTGCATTTCTTTAAAAAAAAAAAAGAAAATAAAAATAATTTATTCTGCACAGATTTAACGCACATTTCAGAAAAATGGATTAAATAACGTAAACATACATGAATGCTTAAAGCCTCGTATTCAATCAATGTAAGTCTTCTGTTCATTGCCTAATGTCAGAGTCCGCCAACAACCAAAGACATCGACAAAGACGAAAGACGACGGAAGTCGATTGTATTTTTTTTGCATAAATTATATTTTTTTTACTTGCTGAACGAGGCGTAGTAGTCTAGTAAAAAAAAACTAAATATTGAGTAAGTTATTTGTAGATTCCACACGTAAGAGTCTGACACGCCCTCCCGCTCCACCCAGATCGGGAGATGTCATTGGATGATTTCCCAACCGACAAAAAAAAAGTGTTATTACTAAACTTTTGTCCAAAAAAACATTACCTGAACTTTAAATTTTTTTTTTCGAAATTTCGAAATTACGCATTTGCATTTACAAAAACGCAATGAATATCAAAATTTATGTCATTGGATGATTCCCACGCCCCAAAAAAAAAAATATGCTGTGAAAAAGGGGTTGAAAGTTTATTACGGGAAAAGTACTAATTCCATGCGGTCGAAGCCGCTGGCAGAAGCTAGTAAAATATAAAATCGAATAAAATTACATTCCGATTAGGCTAATCGATAAGGTTACAGCAAATCTCTAACTCGAATAGTAAGACATTTCTTAAGCTGGTACTCCACTTATCCAATGTCTTTGTCCAATGTACATTTGATCAAATAAAAAATAGAACCGACTTCCAAAAAAAGTGCAAAATAACTTTAATTTCGGATGTCGGGGTTTCTGTTTTGTGTCTTCGTTTTTTGACACCGACTTCCGAAATTAAAGTTATTTTGCACTTTTTTTGGAAGTCGGTTCTATTTTTTTGTAAAAAAGTTTTTTATTTTTCACTTTTTAGTTGTGGTTCCCCATTAAACTGTGTTAACAATTCTTATACATACAATAGCAGCAATCGCGGTTGATTTGCTGTCAATTTTTGAAGAGTTCCGTTGTCTGTCTCCGAAACCCATCATCAGATCTATATGAAATTTAAATGGGACCATTTCGGAACAAACCCCTTTTGAACAAAAAAATAATTTTGAAAATCCGACGGACGAAGGAGTTATGATCGAACATAAATAAAAAAAAGAATACAAACATCCGAATTGATAACCTCCTTCTTTTTGAAGTCGGTTAAAAATGGTCGACTTCATCAAATGTGACAGCAACACCGATATTTGATCAAAGATTAATGACATTAAAATCATAATGGCTGCAACTAAGATTTTGTCTTTCTATTAATGTAAGGTATACTTTTTATTAATGTTAATGTTGAGTGATACGTAAAAAACGCTTATAAACATGAATTTATTCGAATTTACTTGTTACCTCAAAAATATACTAAGTAGATTCTAGAGCAGGATCTACTTACTCGCTTTTCGAGCTTGAAGAAATAATAATATTGCAGTATACTAATGCATTTACCATAGAGAGTAGTGGTGGCTTAGTGGTAACGGCAGCCACAAAAAAAAGAAGGTAGTCGCTTTACTTTATGTAAATTATTTCATCACCACTGCTCTCAAAACGTTGAAGGAAAACATCGTGAGGAAACCGGCATATCCTAGAACCAAAAAATCGAAGACACTTGGGCGCGCGTGCTGGATTACGGCCCACGCCCTCACACAGAAAGGAGGCCTGTGCCTCAGCAGTAGGGACATTAATAAAGCCATTAATGAAGACTATTGCAGAGCAGTGGTGGCCCCGTGGTAACAGCTTCAACTTATGTACATCTCGTAGGTCGTGTATTTGAACCTAGGTAGGCACTTTACTTGGTGCAAATTAATTCATAACCAGTATAACCACTGCTCTCAAAATGGTAAAGAAAAACATAGTAAGGAAACCGGCATGGCCTAGAACCAAAACTTAGAAGAAATGTGACTTCCACCAACCCGCATTGGGCCCGCGTGGTGGATTACGTCCAACACCTTCTCAAACGGAGGAAGCCTGTGCTCAGCTGTATGTACATATATGATGTTTATGCTTATAACCTAACTTTTGCATCTGTTATCTGTATAAATATGAACTTGTAGGATATATTTCGTAAATAAAGCCGAGATGTTATCAAATTGCAGTTAATTAAAACCTTGTTTGCGTCGATTAATTAGAACGCTAAAACAAAACATGTCTTTTTGCCAAAAAAAAAAGAACTTATTTAATTAAAGTCGATACCAAATTCTTAACAAAACATCGAAACTATCGATAAATCGCATCCGACATTGTACCTAACCCTACCCTACAGACTTGTTGAACTTATATTCGATCTTGAATTATTCAGTTGTTTGACCCCGTCCTCTCGCACTCGCTAAAGGGATAAACTCCTGTAGGGGCCGCCATTTGTCTATGCCTGTTTTACGTTTTTTTTTTTCTTTTGTTTTATTACGTCGCGCGTTTTCGCGGTATGATTGATGACAGTCTTTTGTCTATTGTGTTTTAGTTTTTAGACTGTCATCTGGTTATTTTTGTGGGCCTAAAGGTGGTTTTGTAATGTGTTTGATGGTACAATAAGGTCTATTTTAACTCGCTTTTACTCTTGCTCTTTCCGATTGAGCTGAACTTTTGCATACATGTGACAATTCATGGTTAGCTAATGCCATCATTCGAAATCCAATATGGCGGATGTCCCCAAAGATGCTACATGCTTTTAATTTTTACTTGTACTGATCATTTTTGTAAGTTGTCCGTCATTTGCAAACCATTTTTCGGCCATTTGTTGGCAAGTATCCGATTGAGCTGAAATTTAGCATACCCCTTTAGTTCTGATGACAATGCATTTTTATGATAAGCTAAGCGTGACCAGCAGGTGTTTTCGCTATCTCAGTTGACATCAATTTAATAGGCATTATGCAGTACATTGCTGCTTTGCTCGATGGACATCGAACATAATAGGCACTACGTAGTACATTTTTGTTTTCCTATACGTCAAAGCAGCAATGTACTGCATAGTGCCTATCAAATTGATGTCAACTGAGTAAGCTATTACACCTGCTGAAATACATCCAGGATTAGCTCCAGATAAAGGAACTCTAGTAATAGTATATATTGATAAACCAGATTTTTTCTTTGAAATTCTCTCATTTGGTACGGAACCTTAAATGTTCGAATTCCGACACGAACTTGGCCGGTTTTTTCTGACTAATACGTATTTGCAAAGAGGAACTGTTTTAAGTATCTACGTATTGTATATTCTTTGATTCGTTTTAGATATTACAAATTATCAGCAGACGATATACAGATAGACTAACTGACGGACACATGAGTGACAGCAATACGCAACGGAACCCTAAAAAAACCGAAAAAAAACAAAAATAAAACAACAGAAGAAAAACATTTGTCAAACACAAACACAATTTCTTAAACACAAACTTCTCACCTAAGAAACAAGATAAAAACAGCATGTACTTCTCAACACTTCCCAATCTGAGCAGGTTACGTCTGCTGTGGGAATTGACAATTCCCATCGAATCCTCGAACAAACAGAAATTGCTCGGAATAACTACCGCTTGCTTTTAACAGTTAGGTAGCATACATAGATACTTTTATTTTATAAGATTGAAACAATCACGTGGGTAGTTACAGGGTATTTTGTTTTGAATATGTAAGAGCAAAGTTGCAGCGATCGGCTGGAAGAATCAGAGGAAGTATTGAAAAAAAGTGAAATTCGTACGCACCTACACATTGACGAAAATAGTTCAGGGTTTTGGAAGTCTGTTATATTGGGAAAACTAAATTTTTTAGTGGCTCAAACATTTCGGAAAGGCTGAGACATTCCTACACTATACCCTCTTAAGGTGAAATGTACACATGTACATAATCATTAAAATCATCAATACAACTCTAGTTAGAATTGATGTCAAATGTCATGATTTCATGAAATAGTCATTCCATACATCAGTATGAACTTAGTGTATCGATGATTTTAATGATTACAGTTCTGTAAATTCGTACTTGCTACGGTCGCGAATCATATTTTGATCAACATACAACCTGATACTCACCTGCATATTGCAAAAAACGTAAGAAAATTAGAATATCGCTGGTAAATCTGGCGCTTCCCCTTTAAACGCGGACTGTTGAAAATGAAGAAAATTCACAATAATGTGAATTCAAATAACATTGTTAGCTGCAGTTTTAAATCTTATGGAAAGAGATTAACTGCACTATGCTAGTGTTGATAGCAATTATCTCAGCAATATCTGTTTTCCTAATAATCCTTAATATTGCTTTAATTGAAAGTCGATTATTTTTCCACAAAAATCTCAGAAAGAAACATCTTGATTTAGCAAATACCTACTTTCAATCAGATTACACAAATCAACCAAATGACTATGTATCTATTTACCTTTTGTATCCATAGCATCGGTAGGTATACACAAGTGTATACATCACGTAAAATATGATAAAAAATGTCCGCCGCCATAATAATATACTCTGGGGAGTGACGTCGGAATTTTCACTAAATTATGACTCTGAGATTAGAAATTAGATTTTCAATACAACTTTCTTATAAGGGGTTTTGTTAGTCAGTTTTTATTTTGCAAAGTATTAATGAAAAATTTCAGACCTTGTCCTCAACTAAACAATTTTTGTAACATTCTACTATCTTCTAGAATTTCAAAACCATAGGTAGGTATTATAAAGAAGGAAGATGAAGCATCTGAACGCTTCCGTGGTGCAAGAACAAGGTGGACCGATGACCTGATGAGGAATGCAGGATTTCGCTGTGTGTGTGTGTACTCAGATGTGTGAATTGGGGGACCATACAGGTATTTTGCAAAAAAAAAAAATCGTAGGATTTAGTAGTAGACTTAAAACACTTGTAGAACAAATCTGGGAATTTGTAGTCAAATATACTCGTATTAAAAACTACAGCCCCTAAAGTGCGGTCCCTCAGTCCTCACAGACCATCAACCAGATCTCGGAAAGTATCTGAAAAATTAAGGTATTGTGACTACAGATATTTAGTAAAGAATTTGTAAAGATATTTACTAAAAACAGACCACAGAGCATCAAAGATAAAAAAATATATAACGGGTAAACTGTGATCCCTCATCCCACACAAGAATGATAAATATTTTAGTGAATATTACTGAATCTAATGAATAAAATCTCTCTTTTTCTACATATAGTTTTAGTAAAAGACTTAAGACATTTTTTAAAAAGAAATGGAAAAAAAATATCGACACAATTAGAAGATAGCGATTATTAAAACTGGTCCCTCAATCCTCACCTCCACTGACGTATATGTGCATGTACTAGCTGCTAGACGAGAGGCATATCAGAAAGTCTAGTGTACTTAACTTTTAGTACTAAGTTTCTACTAAATAATAGGTATCTAAAATTATGTATTTCTTCCCTCTTAGCTGAGATAATATTATTTTTTTAATCCTATGCAAATAGACAAAGTAGTGTGACCACACAATGAAACAAAATGTAGACAGTACTATTATACTTCATTTATAGCATTGGACGAAATGAAAACAAGGTTTTACTTACGGTTAAGTAAAACCTAGTAGTCTTGATCAAAGAAATAGGACGACTTCGTCGAATTTGATCAAATTTCTTTGACGGATGCCCAGTAAAGCCGTCGAAGAAATTTGATCAAATATAGGACATAGATATTGGACAAAGATCTAGAATAGGTGTAATGCCGCCCTAATGTAGAATTGTACAGGAGAAACACTACCTAGCTTGATCTGATTTATTTTCGTTGGATCCCTGCACCGCGCCGTCATATTATGGACTTAGCCTAAAGGAAGAAAATGTGGCGTCAAATCTGTGATTGAACTAGAATAAATGCCACTAACGGCATCAGACTGCTTGTAAAATAACTTGTTAGTAACTTTTTAGTCGTTTTTTGTGGTCGGCTTTTTTTGACACAAGTCAGTTTTTAGGGTACCGCACCCGAAGGGTCCAAACGGAGCCGTCACTCATGTGTCCGTTTGTCTGTCACAAAATTTTGTTTCGAAGAATTTTATAAACTATGAACTTGAAATCTGGTGATAATTTTGATTATTACTGTGGAATGAATTTTGAGTGAAAAGGATCGTGTGCAGAAATGTGAGTGAGAGAGAGAGTTGTCTATGCATGAAAGGGAGGGAGTGGGAAGAAAAAGGAAGATGGCGGGTGGCGCATAGGACGATAGACGAGGCAAGACGCGTTATAATTATTTTACTGAGTTTTTACATTTTTTATCCAATTTTAACGAAAAATATAGTAGTTTTCACCCAACGGAATATTTTATTTCACCATTTGATCCCACATTACGTATATTCTAATAACAAATACCAATATATTGATAAATCAGATTGTATCTTTGATAATTCCCTCATTTGGTACGGAACCCTAAATGTGTAAAGTCCGACACGCACTTGGCCGGTTCTTTTTTACCTTGATACAAAGCTACAGTCGGTGAGAGCCATAACTTGACTGTGTTGTACATTGTTCTTGGGGATAGGACACTGGAGCGAAGTCCTAAAAAATACTAGAAGATAAAAAAAGAAAAAAAAAATAGAAAAGAAGAAGAAGAAAAAGAAAAAAAAGAAAAGAAGAAAAAATAAAAGAAAGAAGAAGAAAAAAGAAAAAAAAAAGAGAAAAAAGAAAAAAAAGAAAAGAAGAAGAAAAAGAAACTGAAAAAAAAAAGAAAAAAAGGAAGAAGAAAAGAAGAAGAAGAAAAAGAAGAAAGAAGAAGGAAGAAGGAGAAGATTAAGTCCGCCTTTGTACATTTGTGTTGCATGAAGTTTTAATAAATAAATAAATAATAAAAGTATTGTTACGAAATTCACTATTTTGACGAACAGTTGATGCAGGACAATGCCAGCTCATTCCCAAAACACGGCAAAACTCACTTCCCAACGAAACAGATTCAGAGAATATTCCTCTTAATATTTGAACAAGAAAAAACTCGAATTCCAAGTTGTAGAAAAACGCATTTATATCGTTAACTTGTTGAATACAAGTAGAGAGGGTGACACGGTGTGAAATATTAACCCACGTCCGACTCGCGTGCGAAGGAGCGCTTTTAAACACAGCCTTTATGTGACAGGGATACGGGCAGAAGTGTTGAAAACTTGAAATGCGGGTTAATAATGTAGTTTTCTTTTATTATTGTTACGCTCATTTTTGGCCACTATCTCACCTGATGGTAACCGATAATTTGGTCGGTGATGGAGCACTCTTGTCTATTAGAAGTAACCTAATCACTCTTGACCTAAAGACCCCCAGGTTTTAGCTATCGAAGAAAATGGAACAGTTGAAGCTTTATGATTGGATAAACTAGCCTTTTGATTGGTCATAGAATGAACTGGGAAGACGCTATTTAATACCATCTGTAGGTGCTTACAGAAATGGGCAGATAACCCGAAGTAACCTTGGACAAACCCATAAGTGTTATCAATTCCTTGAGCAATAACTCTTTTAGCAAATCACAAGTTTGCTGTTCTTCTTTTTAACTGACTTCTAAAAGGAGGAGTATCTCAATTCGACTGTATGTTTTTTTTTTTTGATGTATGTTACACGATTTCTCCGCCACTTGTGAATAGATTTTGATGATTCTTCTTCTGTTTGCTAGGATATACTAGAGGTAGTCCCATATAATTTTATCGAAATTGATTCAGCACTTCTTGAAAAAATCAACATTAACAAAAATATGTATAGGTACACAGATGACGTTTTGGTTGTCTTCAATTCTGTTCAAATTCCATGTGTTATTGGGGTTATCCATTCGGGCATAACTTCATTATTTAGTTTTAGTTCAGGGGTACCTACAACAACTAAAAAGTAAAAAATTAAAAACTTTTTCACAAAAAATACAACCGACTTCTAAAAATTGCTAAATAACTTTGTCGGTGTCAAATAACGAAGAAACAAAAAATAGATACACTACAAACACCGACTTAATACAGATACAAACACCAACTTCCGAAATTAAAGTTATTTAGCAATTTTTAGAAGTTGATTTTATTTTTTGTAAAAACGTTTTTTTATCTTTTAACATTTACGAGTGGAGATTCTAGTGCACCCATCTGGCTCTCTGTTATCTATCTATACTAATATCATAAAGCTGAAGAGTTTGTTTGTTTGTTTTACGCGCTAATCTCTGGAACTACCAATCGAATTTGAAAAATTCTTTCTGTATTTGATAGCCAGATTCATGAGGAAGGCTATAGGCTATTTAGCATTACGCTGTAACCGACGGGAGCAGAACAGTAACCAAACACGCGGGTAAAACCGCGAGGGTCAGCTAGTAGTCAAGAAATGGAGTTTTTCAACAGGAATTTCTCCACTTAGGCAGCAGCCTCCCCGACTATTAAATGGAACTGATAGATAACAGTCGGACTGTGGGTGTACTAACAGTCACACTTTTGACACAGTGGACTTGGTCTTAACAATAGGGGTGGTGGCGAGGGTCGCGGCCCTGGATCCCAAAGTGCAACTCAAGGAACACCGGTGGGTGTTAGTCAGTAAAAGTCTTGAGACGTAGAGCGGGCGAAGTCATTCGATGATTTCCTACCCTCAAATAAAAAGGGGTGGTAATCTTCACAATCCGTCGCCACTCCTCCCGTACTGTAGCTCTCCTTTAACCTTCGTTTAGTGTACACATCTCAGCCTAAACCTTTGGAGATTACTAGCGTGAAGTTGTGTTATAAAACACCAAAACCATACATCACCTACTTAGCTCTAGTACCCACAAAACTCGACAATATTTATCTCCTCATTTAAAGGTAGTCTGTGAAAGGCGTCGAGTTTAAAATTTCGTATATGTTATGATAAAGGCGCCCTTTATAATTTAATGGGCCCTTTTATACAGGGTGGAGTGTAAACGGCTAAAGTGGGCCACTTTTATGATATAGGTGGGTGCTAGATGAATGGAGGGGACCACTTCAGTCTTTTAGTTGAGGTAGAATGGTTTAGGTCTACAGTCTATGAGGAATAATACATCACAGAGTGTATTATACTGCTGTGTTGTTGAACCAGGAAGTTTTGGCTTGATTTAAAGGTTTATTTATTTTATTTTGTTATGTTTGAAAAACAGACAGTTAATACATACAAGGCCATCATCAGCCTTTTAATGTCAGGGTGTGGGCCATAATCCACCACGCGGGCCCAATGCGGGTTGGTGGATGTCACATGTCTTCGAATTTTGGAACGAAGTTCCTTATCGCGCGTTGTGAAAGGGGGCTAGACGGAAAAAATTCTTACGAAAAAAGTTGTCACGACACTTTTTGCTATAGTAAGCTATTGTAAGCTGTGCGGCGTCGCATGTTTCTCTGTCTGTCTCTCTCTCTCTTATAGAAAGCAAGCCAGATATTTTCATTTCTATTTCGCATTTGATCTGAGCTGAGCTGAGCTGAGCTGAGCTGATCTGATCTGAGCTGAGCTGAGCTGAGCTGATCTGAGCTGAGCTGAGCAGAGCTGAGCTGAGCTGAGCTGCGATGAGATGAGATGAGATGAGATGAGATGAGATGAGATGATGAAGTATAACTTCTTACGTGCGTGCGTGTGTACGTAGTTAATAATAAAAAAAATATTATAAATTAAAAAAAATAAAATTATATTACAATTCCTACACTAATTAATCAAAAGGAACTTCGTTCCATCCGGGTGTCCCTTGACACCTCTCAAGTTTTTTTGGTTCTAGAACATACCGATTTCCTCACGATGTTTTCCTTCACCGTTTTGAGAAAAGTGGTGATGAAATAATTTACACGAAGTAAAGCGCCTGCCTGGGTTTGAACTCACGACCTACAACTTGTAAGTCGCGGCCGTTACCACTGGGCCACAACTGCTCTGATGTAGGAAATCATATGTCATGTATGTAAAGGTGGCGCAAAATTAATCATCCAATTTTGTTTTGGAATAAAAAAAAATCTAAATAAAAAAATATATTTTGATAGATGGAAATCTTTCTTTGGACCTCTAGAAATTTTTCTGTTAAGTGGATAAGATGATATCCGTCAAGTGGCTGTCGCCAGTGTTAATACAAATTTGTCCCGTTTTGTCGCATTTTCCATGACTTTTCGCAAGATATCTGGTGATAACTGTTCGCATGACTGTCGAATATTCTCCTTAAGGGCTGCGGTTGTCTGAGGCTTGTTGGCATAAACCCGCGACTTCAAGTAGCCCCAAAGAAAGAAGACCGGAAGAGTATTCTATTCTATTTCTGCGTCAACACCACCGGCCGATTATTGGTCAAAAAAAAACTTTTTTACGAAAAAAACAACCGACTTCCAAAAAAAATACACTAAAAATTTAAAAATAACTTTAATTTCGGAAGTCTGTGTTTGTATTTTATTTCTTCGATATTTGACACCGACTTCCGAAATTAAAGTTATTTTTAAATTTTTAGTGTATTTTGTTTGGAAGTCGGTTGTTTTTTTTGTAAAAAAGTTTTTTATTTTTCGCTTTTTGGTTGCTATACCCCAGAACTAAAAACCCCAATAACATGGAACGTGGAATTTAAACATTTGGAGAACACAGAAACGTCATCAAGATATGCGTATTTTTCGTTTTTGTTCAGTTTCTCAAAAAGCGCTAAAGCAATTTCGATAAAATTAATATGGGTCCACCTCGGGAGTATATTCTTTCGGATAAAAAAAAAAAATTGAAAATCGGTCCACAACTGACGGAGAAATGCGCGGACATACATAAAAAAAAAAAACATACATACAGTCGAACATAGAACCTCCTCCTTTTTCGAAAGTCGGTTAAAAATCAACACAATTACGCTCTTGCGAAGTATAGCGCTCCATTGCTTGTCTGTTTGTATTCTGCAGCTGTCTAATTCACAAATGTTAAATATGATTGACGTACCTACGACGCCATTTGAAAAAATCATCTTCCGATAACCCAGATAACGTTTGCGCCACCTTTACACACATGACTTATGATTTGGAAAAATTTAAGGGCTGTCATAAGTTTCCACTTACAGTAGAAAAGAACTTAGTCGAAGGTTTTATAGAGTAGTAGGTCTTAGTCTTGCCAAGGCGT
The DNA here is from genome assembly GCA_951329385.1 of Polia nebulosa. NCBI lineage: Eukaryota > Metazoa > Arthropoda > Insecta > Lepidoptera > Noctuidae > Polia > Polia nebulosa. Next base: position 19,272,636 of record OX589612.1, read on the forward strand.
ATCGTGTATCCCAATTACTGGGTTGTGAAGGTCAGATAGGCTGTCCCTCAGTGTAAAACACCGGTGTTCAACTGCATCTTGTTAGACCGGAAGTCGATCCCAATATAGTTCATAGTTGGGAAAAAAACTTGGTTTATTGATCTAGTTCCTCATTTTCGGAAAACACCGAAGAAAGAGTTGGCATAGTGATGAGCAGGTTGTCAGAGAGCTGTATTAACACTCACGTTCCGATGGTTATAGTAGGCTAAAGTGGTCATTGCGCTCAGTATCATAATTATCAGTATGCTTCTGGGAATTGCCAGACAAAAATTCCAATTAATTTGCCGTAAGATCAATCAGCTGAACTGAAGGAGGAAAATCAAACAAACAAACGCGCCTTCGAAGAAAATGATAATAGCCGATAAAATAGAAGTCGACACTCGACGATTTTTTTATTATTTTCTCAACCAATCCGATTCAGAAGATTTGTGACTTTCACAACGGAGATCCTATTGACTTATTGAATCTTTAGATGTTATTTATGATCGCTCACGACCTTTTATTGCTACAGTTGCTACCACTTGTTGATATACACGAGAAAAGACATTAACATGTAATAAAAACTTGATAAACTACTACTTAATTAATAACTTAATAACCTTTGTTAGACAAAAGTCAACAATGAAAGGAACTAATAGTATTTAAGTGGAATAAATCAGTCAGAAATCGTATTGAAGCCTCATTATTAACTGCTAAACGGTCTCCACATTATTCCTTTAACAGCCAATTAATTCAGAAAAGACAAACAGACACGCGTATACTCATACAAAATCCGACCCAACTTGTGCTCACTGTATCTAATTAATTTTCCGACGTTTAAAACTTTCATATTTGTTGGAGACGTGTTTACACTGCCAAAGTTAAGCGTCGAATGAAAATTGCCGCGCGTTTTGCGTTTAAAATTTGAATTTAGAACGTTCACGGTAACCGACGACGTTTATGAATGCGTTCCGAAATTAGCCTTTTAATAGTCTCTTTTGTGTTCAGATCAGGGAATCTGTCTAGAAATAAATTATGTTAATTTCCTTCTGGATTAAAGGGAGAAACGTGTTTTTGTAACAATATGTGGCAGCAGTTACGGTTTTCTCTATAAAACGTTGACTTTGATGATTGTTACGAGTACCGAAATAAAAGTTCGTTTTTAGGTAGGTAGGTACCTCTTTTTTTTACTGAACAGTTATTCGGATTTATTATGACAACTTTAATTTTAGAATAGCACGCAGTAATGAAAATGGAATAGTAAATGTTGCGATAGACTGAAATTTGACGCATTTATGTTGAAGTTTAGTAGGTAGATATTAGGATTTAAAATATGCAGTTCGACTCATATTCATTTGTAAATATTTTGTTGTGTAGTTTTGGGTTAAGCTATTAATTTCATGTGTATGCTTATTTTATATTCAGTTTCGAGTTTATTTGTTTTACTGGTTTATTTTGGTCTATATTTCCGATTTATTATTTTCGTCGCTACTGCTTTTTGGACGCAGTCAGTGTCCATATTTCTTTAGGGTTTCTTTCTGTTCTGTTTTTGACGTTGTCAACAAATTAACTTTAATATACTATTAATGACTTTTAGTTAAGTTTTTCTCTTATACGCCCTATTAGTCTACCTGTGACTGACTACACCAATCAAGGTGTCATTTGGGAATACTTAAGAACGTTCTTCAAGTTTTAACTTTAAGAAACGTCAACACACCGCAAATCTTCAAAACATAACAAGTAAACATCTCGTCATCTCACGCCATTACGCTGTAACCGTCAACGGAGTAAACTGGGTTAATGCGCTCATCAAGCCGTTACAGTCTTTGCCTTGAACTTGCATTCTACGGAGAATGAGATTACGTTCCTCTCGGAGCAGTGAGTTTAAACAAAAGCAAGGTAGGAAAAAAGGGTAATTGGATGAAGAGAGCCGACTTAACTAAAAAAACGGTCAAGTGCGTGTCGGACTTAGCACATTTAGGGTTTCGTACTATTTGAGGGAAATCAATATTTTGGTATTTGTTAGTAAATTATAAGTACATAATAGTAAACATTATCACCAAATTTGAAGTTCATAGGTCAATGGGAAGTTAAAAAATTCTTCAGACCAAAATTTTGTGACAGTCGATGGACAGACAGACAGACGGACAGACGTACAGACGGATAGATGAACAGAGTGACAGACGGATACGTGAGTGACAGCAATAGGGCTCCGTTTGGACTCTTCGGGTGCGAAACCCTGGTTTTTGAACGCACCCACGATACAGGAATAATTCCTAGTATGGGACAACGATTAAAAAAAATTTTTTTTTGGTACGGAACCCTACATGTGCGAATTCCGACACGCACTTGGCCGGTTTTTATTATTAGTCGTTTAAAACTCAATCGATGGCATTTTGAGATATAATTAAACTAAAATAATCTTTGAACTACCTGTATTAATGGTATAATAAATTAATTAATGGTATAATAAATTAATTAATGTAATTAATTAATTAATGTGAATAAAACCTAGAACCTATTCTAGATGTTATATTGAAAACGACCATTAAAAAGCAGTCAAGTAAAACTAGAACCAGTAAAGATCAAATCAATTCATTAACGTTCAACTTAGTCGATCAAAACTCAAATCTAACTGCTACCACACTTTGGAAACTAACACCAACAAAAAGTTTGACCTAACGTTACCTACTGGTGGTTCCAACGTTTGGTTAATTATTCTTAATTATAACTTAAACTTTCCTTTCAAAGTACTGAGATGCCACGATATAGTCTCCTTGGATTAGTGGTCTTGGGTTGGGTTCCGGCTCGTGAGATTTTAATTTTTTGGTTTTTCCATCTGTAAATTTTCAGTTAATAGATTTTTTATTCATACTGGAGAAGTAAATTACAAGTATGCCAACGCGCCATGGAAAGAAGCATTATAAATATAAGAATAAAAGACAAACAACGCAACACTGAAATAAGAAAAAAAACCAAAATAATAGATGCACTGAAACACTCACAGAAGCTGAAGTGGAAATGGGCAGGATATGTAGCCAGATCTCACAGCGATAAGTGGGCCAAACAAGTGACTAAGTGGACAGGCCCAAAAGGCAAAAGAAAACAGGGGAGACCACAAGAGAGATGGGCTGACGAAATGTGCAAAGTGGCCGGCCAGCATTGGCTAACACTGGCAAAAGACCGAGAAAAATGGCAGAAACTGGAGGAGGCCTTTACCCAAAAGAGGGGTCCTTAATTGTTAGTAATTAGACTTATAATGAACTGTATAACCAAACTGAACAATGTATTATTATTAAGGAATAAACAGGCTTTTTTATTTATTTATTTTTATTCATACTGGAACAAGAGGAAGTCAGCGGTGCCACTTTCAGGCACCGCTGACTGAAAAGTTGTGTGGAAATCGGTTGTCGTGGTATGGGCATGTGATGCGGACGAATTAAGAAAATCTCGTAATGAAAGTTTCGTGTGGTTATAAGAGTAATGGAAAGCCAAAGAAACGATGCGATGTATGGACTGTGTAAAAGAGAATATGAGTAAAAAGGGGGTGACTACAGAGATGACGACTAATGGAGAAGTATGGAAGAAAAATACTAAAAATTGGCATAAGTGCAAGAGAATGATGATGAGATAGATATTTTTTTTTTTTTTTGGGGGTTGGGAAATCATCTTATGACTTCTTCCGCTCTAGGGTGGAGCGGAAGGGCGTGTCAGACTATTACTGACTAAAACCCACCCCTGTTCCTCCCTGCCCTACATGCCCAGGGGCGAGGTAACTCTTTCGAATTTATCCTCAACCCCCGGGCAGGCATTGGCCGTGGCAGGCCCCGTCCTTTGCTGACAACTCTTTGAGGCGCGCGTGGAACACTACGCGCCGTCGACTCTCGGGCCTGGTGCTGATCGGACGGCGAGTTACCCACTACTCGCCGTCCGCAGGCCCGGGTCTACGGTGGCCGGAGATCGTCACGCGGCGTCCGAACCCCCTGGCGTCTCCTGCAGCGGCTGCTGCTGAGGGCGTTAGGGCGACTCGGCTGTTGTTGAGTCTCCCTAACGTATGCCGCCTCCCTCTTCGCGAGCATTACTGCTTCGCAGAAGGAGGAGACGGCCTCCCATTCCCTCTCGCTCCGCACCATGGCCTGAACCAGGGCACGGCGCGAGTGGTCGCTGCCGCCTATCGCATCCACGAGGACACGGCGGTGCTCTGCCCAAGCGGGGCAAACCTCCACCGTATGCTCCACCGTGTCCTCTGGGCGATCCTCGCATGAGATAGATATTCCTACTCTTTATTGTACACCATAACAAATTACAGTAGGAGATTAGAATTTACTTTTTTTTGAATTTTTGAATTTAATGAAATTACAATAAAGAGGTGTAAGTAACTTATTTTTAAACTCGCCAAACTTTTACGTTTGATGGCGAGAGGCGCTCTTTTACATAAAAATTAACCACCTTATGTACTTAGCTACTACTTATATATTATACTGTTATGGTTTCACAGTGTATTTAATTCTGCTTGCAATCCTATACAATATATATATTTTTTTAATTTGTCTTAAATATTCCTTTACTAATTTTTACTTTTTCTCTTAATAAATCTATTTTGTTACAACTCTTTCAGTTAGAATTGATGCCAAATGTCACGTTTCATTTCATGAAATTCTTACATTTGGCATCAATTCTAACTGAGTGAGCTGTATTGATAATTTTAATGATTAAAATTCTACAAACACATACTTGCTACGTTCGCGAATCGTATTTTTACCAAGATACAACCTGACACTGACCTGCAAATTGCAAAAAACATAAGAAAATTTGAATTTTGCGGGTTACCCTGGCGCTTCCACCTTAAATACTTTAGGTACCAAATAATTAGATGTTATCTTACCATAATAATTTGTTATCTGTGGTTGAACCACTTTGTTCTCTCTAACCCTACGTGTGTTGTACTTGTTTTTAACATTATTACTGAGTGTAACAATGGGCGATCTTATCGATAAAAGCGATCTTCGACAGACAACCTTTGGATGTATTTGACAGAGAATGAAAAATGTGACGCAGGTAGTCCGTGGTGTATACAGTAGCAGCCCGGAGTCTGAATAATACCTTGGATTTTACACGGTGATTGGCAATAAGCTCGTCAGTATTACGTGGCATTTTAACCAATAAAATCAATTGTGTAGCCCATCAAAACACACATCTGACACCAAACCGTTTGAAACTCACGCCATCGTTGCACAAAAGTTTAACCAAACGCTGTCGGCGGCTCCAACGTTTGGTCAAACGTTCATTTGGATTCATAGCCGGAGGCAGTGTCTTGGAGGCTCAATCTTAGCTGAGCCGGCCGCTTTTGAGACCGCGTAAATGGTTGGGGTGGAGCCCAAGTGCAGGATTAAAATAATATGAAAACATAAAAGTAATACTCACTCTCGTTCCAAGTTGTATGTTTTGTCTTCTGGAACTACAGTAGTAAATAATAAATTAGTAGTCATCATCTCAGCTTTATGTCCCCACTGCTGGGATGCAGGCCTCCTCTCTGTGAGAGGATGTGGGCCGTAATCCACCACACGGACCCAATGCGGATTGTTGGATGTCACATGTCTTCGAATTTTTGGTTCTATTACATGCCGGACGATGTTTTCCTTCACCGTTTACAGCAGTATTGATAAAATAATTTACACAAAGCAAAGCGCCTGGCTGGGTTTGAACTCACGACCTACAACTTGTAAGTCGCGGCCAATACCACTGGGCCACCACTGCTCTATAAGTTAATAGTACAAAAAAAATAAACTAGTCTTTACAAGTCATACATAAAATTTCGTGTCAGTACTGTTAACCGTTGAAGAGTTCTTCTATCTGGAGCTAACCCTGAATGTCGCTTCAGGTCATGCTTACCATAACGCATTGTCATCGGAACTGTTAACTGCGTAGGATAAGAGGAAATGGTTCTAATTCAGCTTGTAAGATTTGATCCGAACAAGCAAACATTGCAAGTTAAAAAAAAAAACTGGTAAAAATGGTATTGATAGGCACGCGTTTGACCACTATCTCACCTGATGGTAAGCGATGATGTGATCGAAGATAGAGCACGCTTGCTTAGAAGTAACCTATTCGCTCTTGACTTAAAGACTCCCAGGTAGCTGTAGCTAACAACTTCCGGCAGGGAATTCCGCTTCCTTTTTTTTTGGGTGGGAAATCATCCTATAACTTCTACCGCTCTGGGTGGAGCGGGAGGGAGTGTGTGACTTTTACTGACTAAAACACACCCCTGTTCCTTCCTTGCTAGAGTGCCCAGGGGCGCGGTAACTCTGTTACAAATTTATCCGCGACTCCTTGGCATGCATGCATCGGCAATGACGGGCCCCGTCAGTGGTGGCTGATATCTTTTTTAGGTGCGCATGGAACACTACGCGCCGTCGATTCTCGGGCCAGTTGCTAATCGGACGGCGAGCTAAGGGAATTCCACTCCCTAGCTGTACGCACAATGAATGTGTTCTGAAAACGTTTTGTGCGTGTGGATGGGATGTCCACCTTGTACCTATGGCGCGTCGCCGTACGTCTTGTGGTCCGATGATGGAACGGGCTTGGCGGAATCAAATGATGCAATTTCGTCGCACACCGCTCGTCTCTCTTTTTGACGAGCATAGACTCATCCAGTGATAACTTAAAACAGTTACTATTCTAACCAACTTCCACTCAAAGAAAACAAATCAAGGCTCATAAGAGTAAGCGACTTCAACCGCTCCGCTCACAATCGCACCTCGCCTTTACCCAGCTCGCTCGCGGTCATGTGTGCACATTGAAGTTGCTTTGACATGCTGTTTGCGCGAGTATACCGCGGCCTTCTTACGTGAAATATTATATCTTGCAAGGTGCTACTTTGAACAGAAAGCGGAGTAAATATGAATGTTAAGATGTGGGAAAATTGACTTTGTGTAGAAGTTTAGTACGGGATTATTTTGTAAAGTCTTGAAGTCCGTACCTCGGAAAACATGTTAAGCCGTTGGTCCCGGCTGTCAATCGTGGAACTTTGACGTCTTTAGGGGCTGTCAGAAGCCCGAAAGTCTGACAACCAGTCTTACCAAGGGGTATCGTATTACGCAGTACCTAACTGGGTTGTGGAGGTTAGATTTTCAGTCGCTCCATGTAAAATACTGGTATTCAGCTGCGTCCGGTTAGAGTAGAAGCCGACCCCAAGATAGTTGGGTAAAAAGCTAGGTACATTTTTTACTTTAAGAAGTCTTTTAAATTGGCGACTCTATATTGCCTGTCCTATGACAGTATTGCCTCTCCTATGACAGAGGACTTAAGCTTAACTGGCCACCACTTATCATCAGGAAGAGCTCCTGGTTGTTTATCACCTAATATTAAAAAATAAAGAACAATAAATACACTACTGCCTTTTCTTTTGAGGAATACATACATCCCAGAGTCGCAAAACATTACCTACTTGTTTTCTTACTAACAAAATTTGTGGAATCGAGTCGTGTTAGTATTTACTTTGAACGTACGGATAGCTGCTAGCTTGGATCGATGGCCTTTAATCAGAAAATAGGTAATGTCTGTCGGCTCTGGGATCTTACTATGACGTTAAGACGTGAAACTCGGCTACGAAAAGCGTAGCAGTTGCTTGCTTCGTAGCATTGCGTCGCGTAGCCTTATTCTTGCCTACGCCGTAGCATGGCGCCGCGTAGCACTTTGTAGCTTATTTATTTAGCAGACTACGAGTATGTATAGAAGTAAGGGACAAAGCTGCTCTGTATATTATCTACAAGTAATCACCATTTTTCATTCATCATCATTTTTAGGGTTCCGAAAGTCCGAATGAAAAAACGGAACCCTTATAGAATCACTCGTGGCTTGATCTGTCTGTCTGTCTGTCCGTCCGTCTGTCCGTCTGTCACAGCCAACGCTCCGAATCTGCTGGACCGATAGAGTTGAAATTTGGTACACACATGAATATCTGTGACCCAAATACGGTCGTGTACCCTAAATAAATTAATTTGGAATATGGGAGTCACTTTTGGGGTGAAAATCGGCAAATAATAAATCAAAGTTTTTCAAACTGTGTCGTGTGACATATCAAATGAAAGGCCACATTGTGAGGGTCCCGAATATTTTTTTTTTTCGTAATTTTAAAGAATATAATTTTGAAATTATTTAAGAAAATTGATGACAAATGACCATTCCCCCCCTTTATCTCCGAAACCACTGGTCCCAAAATTTTGAACAAAATACATAAAGTAGTTCTTTATTTATAGATTACAGGAAAACCTACTTATATGGTCCACCATATAAGTAGGTTTTCCTGTAATCTAAATTAATATTTTTTTTCAGTTTTTTTTTAATCCTCCAGGCATTAAAAAAAAACTGAAAAAAATATTGATTTCTTCGGAACCTTTTGCGCGCGAGTCCGGCTCGCTCTTGGCCGGTTTTATTAGTAGCAGACAAATCTTTCTATCCTTATTAGAAATCCCCTTACCCCATAATACCCTCGAGAACAGCTAAATTCTATTTACGACCTCACTTTTCAACCTAAATGGAAACCCAAAATTCATGCCCTAATAACGCTTAACCGTACATAAAGAAAAACAGATTATCTAATCCCGATGTTGACTTAGGTTCCGTCCGTGGCCCCAGCATCAATAAGATGAGGCTTTACGTGACCCTGTGGCAAACGCAGAGGTCAGAAGCGAAATTACCAAAATAACGTACACACTACACATTGTGAATACTTTGTGGGGTTTGCGAGTTGAGCTCGTAAGATAAGGGTTTGGTATCCAACAAGAACCTACTCAAGAGAGTACAGTTGAAGCAATCCGACTCCTATTTTATTCGAGTTAGAGTTTGTCTTTCCATTTTATTTGGCTTTTTAGGGTTCCGTACTAAAATGGTAAATGGGAACCCTTATGGTGCGACTCAGTCTGTCTATCTCTCTGTCCTCTGTCACAGCTGTATATGTCAATAAAAACTAATGCTATCAACTAGAAATTCGGAATAGTTTTAGATGACGTTTGCCCAACAATTTTGCATTTTTTTTTTGTGACAGTTTCTGAAAGGTGGTCTTAAAAATTCGAAGTGGGGCTACTAGGGCATGAAAAAAAAATAGCGTACCTCTTATCTCCGAAGTTTGCATAGAGAAAAATCTGAAATTATTCTATGTGGTAGAAGTTTATGGAAAGATGACAGGAAAAATAAAACAATGTCTCTAAATAGCACACTTTTTCAAAAATCATCAATTATAACTACATTAATTCCACTATCGGTCAAGAGATGGCGGTGACCTAAAACTGCAATATTCTACACTTTTTTTTGCAGTATTAAAATTCTCTGACGAAATAGTAACACATCCAAAATATTTAGTGTGTTGTTAATATTGTAGTTTGTTCTGTTGTATTTTTTTTATGTGTATCATCTTTCTTCTCGCTTTCCTGCAATCTGTGGGAGTGATTTCGTGAAATGGGACGGAAGTGTGTAACAGGAACCCGGGGATTTGATTTGACCAATGACCACGCGCGGTGGTAGAGTTAGTCTTCAGATGAGAAGAATGTTAATGTTGCTTATTACCAAGGTGAGACGTCAAATGTTACACATCATAAATATGCGAATGCGTCTACTGTAAGGCTCGCTCTTTCTTTTTCTTCTACTTTATATTCATGTTAGTATTATAAAAAAATATTATGTATCCTTTTAATGTATATGTGGTCCCATTACAGGGCAGAGGCATCTCTTCCCTCTTACCCTTTGTCATCAATTATATTTTGTTATTTTTGTTCCAGGTATGTACGCGATTTTATGTCAAAATAAGAAGATTCGGTCGGTATGTAAAATATATTGAGAGTAATGACTGCAGTTATATAATCAAGTAACGTAAATGAAGAACAATCTGTCTGTTTCTCCGTTAAATCCTGAACCACGCAACGGATTTTGGAACGTCTTTTACATAAAGAGCGATAAACGAGGAAGGTTTTTGGATATAATTTTTACTTGTGTAAAGCTAGGCAGGGTCGCTAGTAATGAGATAAGTGAATAACGAAGTCAAAATATTAAAAGTTATTACAACACTTTCTATTAATATATTTATAACGAAAGAAACTCCTATCAAGATCGGAGACTCTACACTCGAAGTTGTAGACGAGTACGTCTACCTGGGACAAACGGTCCAGTTAGGTAGGGCTAACTTCGAGAAAGAGGTCAACCGTCGAATCCTACTCGGCTGGGCGGCGTTCGGGAAGTTGCGTGGTGTCTTCTCGTCTCACATACCACAGTGTCTCAAGACGAAAGTCTATGACCAGTGCGTGTTGCCAGTGATGGCTTATGGAACCGGAACGTGGTCGCTCACAATGGGCCTCATCAGAAGGCTTACAGTCACCCAAAGGGCAATGGAGAAGGCAATGCTCGGAGTTTCCTTGCGTGATAGAATCAGAAATGATAATATCCGCAAGAGAACTAAGGTTACCGACATAGCCCGAAGAATCGCCAAACTGAAGTGGCAGTGGGTAGGGCACATTGCTCGCAAAACAGATGGTCGATGGGGCCGAAAAGTTCTGGTGTGGCGACCGCGTACCGGAAGACGCAGCGTTGGAAGGCCGGACAAGATGTACCGATGACCTGGTGAGGGTCGCGGGTAGCCGATGGATGCGAGACGCACAGGACCGATCATTGTGGCGACACTTGGGGGAGGCCTATGTCTAGCAGTGGACGTCTCTCGGCTAAAATGATGATGATGAACGAAAAAACAATTAAGTTAACAACTACTAAAACTGTAATAAATTAAATTATCATAACTAACTCAATTACAACAAAAAAAGCCCGTACACTGCTGGCCAAAAAAGCCGTAGCGTCAAATCGTCGCATTTGGGTTATCGGGCCATCTCTAACAATTAACAAGAAAAGAAATTGGGTGACTGACAAAAAAACAGAGGGGAAGGAAGGAATTCGTTTAGATAACTATCGGGTTTTAAATGAGCCGGCCGGAGGATTATTGTGTTTTGTTTTAATTATAATTTTGGTGTGTAGTCTATTTTGGTTTGAAGTGTAAACATTTCTGTATTTTTTCAAGCTTTTGGGGCCGATTTCACCAATTCTAAGCGCCCAGTTTTCAACGTTTAAGCTTGCTTAAACGCCTTTAGCCACTGTCATAAAGCTGACAAGTTTGTTTGGTTGATCGCGTTAATCTCAGGAACTACTGGATTGAATTGAAAAAATATTTTTGTGTTGAATAGTCCAAGATTATCGAGAAAGACTATAGGCTATATAACATCACGCTGCAACCAACAAGAACGGAGCATCAAAGAAAAATGTGGGAAAAAAAGATCCTTTTGAGAGCTTCAGTTGCGTGCGCTGCGTAAACGGTTAAAGTTACGCAAAAAATATGTATGACGGAATTGTTCTCCTTTTAAAGGTCTAAAAAAAAGTCCACGACAGCATATGCACGGTTGGCGTAGTGGTTGAGCGTTCGACTGCTGCGCTGCGTGTCGCAGGTTCGATCCCCGCACGGAACAAATATTTGTATGGCCTACAGATAGTTGTTCCGGATCTGGGTGTCTTGTGTATGTGAGTTTAAATGTTTGTGAACGCACCCACGATACAGGAGTAATTCCTAGTGTGGGACAACGTTTTTTATTTAAAAAAAATATATATATATATATATATGCTGCTCCAGATATTCCGTAGACACTGTTACTACAGTTTTTACACGCTTTAATTTTCAACACACTTATATTAGCTTCACTTGAAACATACTGTAAAATCTACAAAAATGTAAAAAAAAATCTTAGAAGTTAAATTTAACCCTCTCCCGGTTTCCGATTAAGCTGAAATTTTCACTTAGCTAACCATGCATTGTCATATATGGTTAGCTAAGTGACGTCATTCAAAATCCAATATGGCGGACTTCTAAAGTTGTCGGACTAGTTATTTTTTATGCATTTGAAAATGAAAGGGTTTTCTGAGAAGAATATGAAAAATAAAATGTCGACACACTAAATTCAATGTGGCGGACGCTCTAAGATGTGGTACAAAATAAAATTACGACACACTAAATTCAATGTGGCGGACGCTCTAAGATGGGGTACAAAATAAAATGACGACACACTAAATTCAATGTGGCGGACGCTCTAAGATGTGGTACAAAATAAAATTACGACACACTAAATTCAATGTGGCGGACGCTCTAAGATGGGGTACAAAATAAAATTACGACACACTAAATTCAATGTGGCGGACGCTCTAAGATGGGGTACAAAATAAAATGTCGACATACTAAATTCAATGTGGCGGGCGCTCTAAGATGGGGTACAAAATAAAATGTCGACACACTAAATTCAATGTGGCGGACGCTCTAAGATGGGGTACAAAATAAAATGTCGACATACTAAATTCAATGTGGCGGACGCTCTAAGATGGGGTACAAAATAAAATGTCGACACACTAAATTCAATGTGGCGGGCGCTCTAAGATGGGGTACAAAATAAAATGTCGACACACTAAATTCAATGTGGCGGACGCTCTAAGATGGGGTACAAAATAAAATGTCGACACACTAAATTCAATGTGGCGGACGCTCTAAGATGGGGTACAAAATAAAATTACGACACACTAAATTCAATGTGGCGGACGCTCTAAGATGGGGTACAAAATAAAATGACGACACACTGAATTCAATGTGGCGGACGCTCTAAGATGGGGTACAAAATAAAATGACGACACACTGAATTCAATGTGGCGGACGCTCTAAGATGGGGTACAAAATAAAATGACGACACACTGAATTCAATGTGGCGGACGCTCTAAGATGGGGTACAAAATAAAATGACGACACACTGAATTCAATGTGGCGGACGCTCTAAGATGGGGTACAAAATAAAATGACGACACACTAAATTCAATGTGGCGGACGCTCTAAGATGGGGTACAAAATAAAAAGGAGACACAGTAAATTCAATGTGGCGGACGCTCTAAGATGGGGTACAAAATAAAATTACGACACACTAAATTCAATGTGGCGGACGCTCTAAGATGTGGTACAAAATAAAATTACGACACACTAAATTCAATGTGGCGGACGCTCTAAGATGGGGTACAAAATAAAATTACGACACACTAAATTCAATGTGGCGGACGCTCTAAGATGGGGTACAAAATAAAATGTCGACATACTAAATTCAATGTGGCGGGCGCTCTAAGATGGGGTACAAAATAAAATGTCGACACACTAAATTCAATGTGGCGGACGCTCTAAGATGGGGTACAAAATAAAATGTCGACATACTAAATTCAATGTGGCGGGCGCTCTAAGATGGGGTACAAAATAAAATGTCGACACACTAAATTCAATGTGGCGGACGCTCTAAGATGGGGTACAAAATAAAATGTCGACACACTAAATTCAATGTGGCGGACGCTCTAAGATGGGGTACAAAATAAAATGACGACACACTAAATTCAATGTGGCGGACGCTCTAAGATGGGGTACAAAATAAAATGTCGACACACTAAATTCAATGTGGCGGACGCTCTAAGATGGGGTACAAAATAAAATTACGACACACTAAATTCAATGTGGCGAACGCTCTAAGATGGGGTACAAAATAAAATGTCGACATACTAAATTCAATGTGGCGGACGCTCTAATATGGCGTACAAAATAAACGTGTTTTTATAATCTATTTATTTCACCTAAAAACCCGCTTAAGCACTAGGCAAATCCTAAAACCAATTTAACCCACCAACTTAATCTACATTGTCAATACACCAAGTTAAATCTCGAGTTAATCTCCGAAACTTGGCTAACAAGTGTTACAGTTTCATTAACGCAGTGTAGGCTTCAATTTACATGCAAATAGGTGCGTGACGTCACCGGTGACGTCATAGTTACCTTGTTGCTCGCTGGAGAAAGTTCTGTCAATGTTAGAGAGATTAGGGAGTTCATTTAAACTGGGCTGGAACCCGTTTGTGATAGTTTGATAATTGAAAGATGAGGCGATTTAACACTGGTGGACAGTAAACGCCTGTAGGCGTCATAGCAATAAAACTTCTATAGTATCTCTTTCAGTGTCCTTGAAAGTGTTAAGTTAGTGTTTTAGGGTATGATCTTAAGGAAAATTATAGGTCTTCACAAATCGCTCTCATTATGTAAGGGAATCAGCATCCTGGATTCGTTTGGCGTCCTTTTGGATTCACAGCTTTTGTGTCAATGATAAGATTAAACTGTCTAAGGAACCCATCCTTGCATCAATAAACAAGGAATAAAGTTATGCCAAACTTAGAGCTCTTATAATGCATGGCTCATCTGAAGGATTTTTTCTGGACTTTATAATAACGACCAACGGGGTTGGAGTTTCGGTCAATATTTCTGAAATAAAAATGTCGTATTAGTCTATGGTAGAGATTTTTATTTGTTCATACTATTTTTGAAACACAAAAGAACAGTGGCGAGAAAATTGTTGATCGAATTCTGAAGCGCCTACATAATGTCACCAATAGAGACATCGATAAATTTCAGTGTCAAAACTGTTCAACAATTGGAACTTTATATATTTACTCCATATATTTTTTTTAAAAGAATAATAATATATTACAGTGGAATTTTGCCATTGTTTTAATGTATGCAACTATATAAAATAAATAAAATACGAAAATTATCAAATGTAATTACCCACCTGTGTATTAAGTATTTAAATTCCTATTATAATCTCGAACAGCCTTGACGAAAACGCTTAAACCTAGTAAAAAAAACACAATTCAAATTCGCAACGGTGAGCCCATTGCTATTCCAGTCCCGTCAATTGGCAAGCTATAATCTGTACTACGTTACACTTTACGCCCGGTTTAAGGAGCTAGCATTTACGTAACGAGATTACTTAAATACTTACCAAATTCTAAGGTAATTATCTAATGTTATATTAAAACCAGCCAAGTGCGACTCGGACTTGCGAATGACGGGCTCCGTACCATCGTACAAGATTATACGCTTCTACTTGTTGCCATTATTAAGATCGAGCAATAAAAGCCAAACAAAAACACGGTTCTGGTAGGGGAGCCCCCTTCAATTTTTTATTTATTTTTATTATTTGTTGATATAGCGGCAACAGAAATACATATTCTGTGAAAATTTGAGCTGTCTACCTATTACGGATGCTGCCGCTGACAGACAGACGGACGGACGGAGGCTTAATAATATGGTCCCGTTGGTTTATGGAACCCTAATAAACTGGCCTTTTGCTAGCGGTTTCGTCCATAAAAACTATCATATACATTTATTTATTTAATATAGTATATTATGTTTGAAAGCATTTGCTACGTCACTCGTCACTCAAGGTTCATTGGAAGACCAGTGTCAGACATCATCTGTCTGGCAACATTACTGAAGTGAACTTTTTGGCTCAACCGTGATTAGGCACACGCTGTTTTTTTTTTTCAATGTTTTTCTCTTTTTATTTTATGTATTTTGCGTGAACCTGGTGACTGTCACCAATTTTTTTTTTTCTTTCTTTTCGGTCTATCTTTCTTTAGTCCAGGTCATAGTCTACCTGTGCAAATCGATGTAATGACAATATTTAAATGTGTAGTATTTACCTACAGGAAGCTTCTGTTTACATATTATTTATTATTATTTTACTCTTTCACATTATAACGATGCTCAAACAAAATTTCCATATTTACAAAGTCCCACAATACATCCCCTATAATTAAATAAACCTACTTAACTCGACTTCCATATTATATAATTCCTCAGGGATATAAAGCCTTTGGAGCTTCGTGTTGCAAGCCTATGTAGGTAACGGACATGACAAGTGACGTCACTTCTACACCCTACGGTATTACACTGGATGGTAATTTGAATAGTATTAAAACTAGTGAAATTAAAATGTAATGAAATGTGACTGGTGATGTTTGATACAAGATAATTTGATACTGTTTCTGAGTTACTTATGAAGAATATATGGAGGAGGTTTTTGCCCTGCTATGGGATAGCAAAGGCTATTGAGTGAATGGTTCTGGTATAAAGCTACATATTTGTTTGCCATTATTATTAACCTACAGTAGGTACTCCACTTCTAAATACAGGCATCTCCAATCACACTCCATTTATTTCGATTCTCATGTATTAACGTTAAGAAATTCTCAGTAGCAGCCCGGTGTCTGGATTTCTACACGGTAAATGGCATAGCATAGCATAGCATAATCAGTATATAATGTGTCCACTACTGGGACAAAGGCCTTCTCTCTGCTAGAGGGTGTGGGCCGTAATCTACCACATGGGTTGGAATGCGGATTGGTGGATGTCACATATCTTCAAAGTTTTGGTTCTAGGACATTTCGGTTTCCTCACGATGTTTTCCTTCACCGAGAGAGCAGTCTCGTATCGCCACACTCGTCTCCTGCCTCTAGGGCTTTCATCCGGAGGAGAGCAGGTCGATACGGATTTCACCAGGCAGTGGTCAGACGTTCCCAGCGGGGCTGAGACCGATACTGAATGACTATCCGGATCAGTTGTCAGCAGGAGGTCTAAGCAATTGAGCATATGGCCGTCAACCGGCCGCGTTGCCACATTCACCAGCTGGGTTAGATGTACAGTTACATCGACCTTGCGCGCCTCTAACCCGGCATGGTCAGTTTCCTGGTACGGGAACAACCATTCTTTATGGTGGGCGTCGAAGTCCCCCAGAAAAATGAGCTTCGCTGTTGGGTACCGTTCCTGGGCTACGTCAGTCGACTCCATGAGGATACCAAACAGCGCTGTTATCTCCTGGTCGCCGCTGTGCGATCAGTAGACGCCGTTTGTCCTAGTATTCGCCACGGCTATTTGCTGACCCAGTGATTTGGTCCTCACGTGTACAAGTGTCACGGTATGTGACTTCAAACGTGCGAACAAGGATATACTATACGCTCCAGAATAACCCTTTAGGCGACAAAAGCGTCCTGCCAGGGTCGCAAGTGTGTTTGACAGAGTCACCGCGACCCTGGCACAGTCAACTGAAGGAACACAGATGGGTTTTAGTCAGTAAGAGTCTGACACGCTCTCCCGCTCCAGACACGGGAGAAGTTATTTTATGATCTCCCGACACAGTAAAGGCAACAAAAGCGTTTATAGGTCGAATATAAAATACGGAATTTCTGCTGCAACACAGCGAAAACGGTGGCAAAATTACTCGAAAATTAATACACAATTTCTGCGTTATCGAACACACCCTCAAGTATCAGTTTACCCCCATTAGTTATCGATGCTAGCGTGAAATTGTCAGTTTTAGTGTATAATGTGGGCTCCGTAATTAATTAGGTACCTAGCCTAATTACGTGGACATCGGTGACCATGCCACCGAGTTTAGTGGGACTTTCCGGAATTTTATTGGGCTGTAAAAGTGTTTTGTGAATTTGCTTAGGCGGGGTGGTGTTTGAAATTCAGGCTTTATTTTGTGAGTAGGTATTGGGGAATGAAAATGAAGTCTTTTTAACCGACTTTAAAAATGAGGAGGTTTCTAATTCGCATGTATGTTTTTTTTGTATGTTTGTTACGCGATTACTCCGCCACTTGTGAATAGATTTTGATGATTCTTTTTTCGTTTGGTAGGTCATACTGCAGAGGTGGTTTCATATAAATTATATCGAAATTGATTAAGTGCTTTTTGAAAAAATCAACAATAACAAAAAATGTGTATGTAACACAGAGGATTTTTGGCTTTCTCCAATTATTATTATTATTTAACTTTAATAATTAGTTTTAATTCTGGGGTACAACAACTAAAAAGTGAATAATAAAATATTTTTTTTTTTTTTACAAAAAGTACAACAGACTTACAAAAAAGAAGATACACTAAAAATTGCAAAATGACTTTCATTTCGGAAGTCGGTGTCAAATAACAAATAAATAGAAACCCAATAAAAGTTTTTTTTGGTTTCGATTTTTGAATTGACTTGATGCTAGTAAGATTACGTGTCAGATTAGACAATAATCGGTTAGAAAAAACATAATTTTTTTGACCGATTTACATATTAGCTTTGAGTTTCCTATTAGAGGGTATGTTTAAAAGAGATTATATTTATATGCAGTTAATTATCAATTTTACAGACGGTAACACGCCTTTTTATCAAACAAAACAGATTATCGAAATTCTTCCAGAACACAGGATTCTTTTTGAAAAGTAAAATCTTCGAATTTTCCAACCAATGGAGTTTCACCCTGCACTAGGCAGACTGAAATCAAAACTTATTCATGTTAATCCGTAGTAATCAGTCAATACCACCTCTTCTTATAAGAGAAAATGAGTTAAAGGACTCAAAAGAATCGAAGACCAACTTAAAAAAAAAAAACGTTCGAAAAATCTCATTTTCCGTTCAGAACTTTGCAGGCCACGTTTAGCGGTTACTACATCGATAGTGAGTCCGGCGGGGCTCATAATTGAGATGTATCCCGGCATCCCGGACTCCGGTACCGTCCTGGGATAGCCCGGGATCGTGCCCGTACGCTCGCGTATTTTATCATTTAATAAATAGTTGCAGCAAGTTTTAATTACAGTCTGACTAAATAAGTTGGGCGTTTAGTGTAGGTAGATGTTGGGATAGTTAGTGGAGCGAGTTTGTTGGATAGCGGTTAGTTTGGTCTTGGTGTTTAAAAAGCGTGTGGTGGGTCGTAATTAATTTGGCTATACTGGGCAAAGCCAGTAACTTGGGTTATGTGGTTAATCCAATGATAGTTTTACTTAGGGAGGTGCCTTTTTTCGTTATCGGGGGAAATCCTTAAAAGGCGCCTGGATTTTTGGGGAAAAACACCAGGGTGTATGGGATGTTTACCTCACTAATACCACCCCATTAATTTCTCTTCTTAATCGTTCCCGCATTACTGAGGATCGTGACTCCCTTTTCGACCATCAATTTGTCTGCCTCCAAATGTCCGTCGCCCGATGGAGGGCGGCACTGACAGACAACTCCAGCTATTCGAGGATCTGCATGTGTATTCGCTAACTCAGTTGACATCAATTTGTTAGGCACTTTGCAGTACATACACACATACAGCTGCTTTGCTCGGTGGACATCGATTATAATAGGCAGTACTATACTATAATAGGCACAACATTTTTGTTTTCCTGTACGTCAAAGCAGCAATGTACTGCATAGTGCCTATCAAATTGATGTCAACTGAGTTACCGAATAGACCTGCTGGTCTGACCTAAGTGATTACCATCAGCAAATGATCTTCTTTCATAAACTGAAAACTTAATTTACTGGTTTTTGATTAATATCATTTCATTATTTAAGACGCTAAACGATATAAAATTTAACTCATGCTCAGGAATCACTTCATAGAAATAACTCATGAATTTAATTTTTTTTCTTCTTTGTAAAGAATATTTTGATCTAAACTGCAAGTTCATTGCAACATTTATTTTCAAAGCCCATTGCCCATTCCATTTCACTTTCAAAACTATCTCACATCAAAAATCATAGAAAACCGTATGAATATAAACTACATTTTATTGTCAAGTGACTGGCACAGTTCTAAGGCCCCGCTGACACGTGCGTAGCTGTTGTATTATTCAGTTCGAACGAGGCTCCGTGCGTGATGTTTAGTTTTCAACTCTATACGTTCGGGATGGATCGCTTCGGAGGATAGGGAGCGGATGGATCGCCAAATAGGATAGTGGGTCAGGGGGATGACGGCCTTTGATGTTCTGGATATTGATATAACGTGTCCTTTTTGTTTATTACGGTGTTTGCGAGGTAAATGTTTTGGGAAGTGTCAAGAACTCAAGATCAGCTGTTTTGTGATTTTGAAGTAAAACTTCTTTACGCACGCTTGACTTGGGGAGTAAGCTGGTGAATGCGTGACGAGCGCGTTACGAAAAGTGTGATCGGACGAGGCGAACGGAAGAGATGGAGCTAAAGAAGTTTGACTTCGGTCATGTGGTCTAAAGCACACCCTTTTTTTTTGAATGATTGATAACCTTCCATAGGAGGAACACTTTACTATAACGTAGGCTACTTATTTTACTTTATTATCAGGCAATAAACAAAAACTTGTAAAGACTTTCATTGGTTAAATACGAGGCTTTTGGTTTCGTTGTATATTTATATTATTAAGTCTATATTTTCTCTAATGTGCGTTGTATTTGTGCAGAATAAACAATTTTTCTTTCTTCTTTTAAAGAGTGATATGAGGATATGACACATGCTAAATTTGTATTTATGAGCAACTATTTTGAGCAGCTGTTTTAGTACTATACCTACTCCATTTATAAAAAAGAGGCACGTAGAAGCAGGGATGCAAAACATTTTATTTCAAAGATGGAACAACAGGTGAGATAGTGGTCAAGCGCGTGCCTATCAGCAATAAAAAAAGAAACAGTAATAAATAACAACTAAATCACGAAAATTCGGCAATAACAATTAACAGGGCGCAGTAGGGAATGACAATCACAGAACTTTACTTACGTCAATTTAACAGACGACGTAAACCGGTAAAATTGGAAAAAAACCCGGCTGTCACGGTACCAGGTAACATTTTAAATGTGGTAGAATTATAGTGAAATGAAAAAGGTCCCGGTATATTCACCCTTGCTTCTTTTAGGTTTTTAGCATTGACACTCATTTTAAATTGGAATGAAATAATATAACTAAATGAAAGCCACATAATTTCATAAGATATAGTTATAATTAAGTGTGGCTTGCTGTCACTTACATGTCCGTCTGTCTGTCTGTCACAAACTTTTGTGCCGAAAATTTTTCTAACTTCTCATTGACTTATGAATTTGAAATTTGGTGATAATGTCTATTATTACGTACTTATACTTTACTTACAAATACCAATATTTGGTACGGAACCCTAAACGTGCGAAGTCCGACTTGGCCAGTTTTAATATTAAGCGAACTAATATTAACGAACTGAAAACGATGCTTGGCTGCTCCTAGCCGTATTGACTATTGGGCGAGCGGTCTCCTCAGGATTTGTTGGACCAATCAGACACGTCTACAGTGCGTTACGCTACGTCGGACTGCCTTCAAGCGAATTTCAATAGTAAAACGGAAGGCCTCTGTTGTTTGCATTCAGTTTGAATTCTGTGGTCCTACGAAATAGAGAAGCTTGGGGCTGATTCTATGGGATTACATCTTTAGTTGATCAGTCATTTTCGCTGCTTGCTCAGAAATGCAGCTAATTGGGTTGTTGACTGTAAATTTCGAAAAGTAAACTAAATACTATAGGGACCTGGAGCACCTTCTCTTAGTGCTGGTCCCTGGAGATTTCTTATACGCGTCTGGGGGTTGTCGTACTCGCTGGCAGTGCGAGAGTGTGGTGTACGAGAGTGACTGCTTATGTGTGTTGTGTTATAAAGAAAAGAGGACTGGCGAATTTATACGTTATATTGAATAATAAAAATAATACATGTGCTCTCTTCGGACGAGCTAGCAGAAGTCACATTAAAACAAAAGTCTTCCTTATTCTTCTTAATTTTCAATCGGCGTTCCAAACTTCCAACGTGCCAGTCTCCACCATAAGGTCGCCAACATAAGGTCGTCACAATACCTACTACCCTCAGGCACCGCATGTACAAAATTGTACATGTCGACTCACGCGTTTAAACCTCTATTATTACTGTAACGCAAGGTTTTTTATACTGTGGCAAGGTTCAATCACTCGGGGCATGATATAGTCTGTAGTTGCCATAGTTTTTTACCATAAATATGCATAGTGAGGGCATTTAAAAAAAAAATTTAATACGTAAAAATGTCAAATGCTGCAACACTGCCCGTGGTGCCTGACGGGTTGAGACGAGTTGACGTTTTTCGCGCCCGGTACCTCACAAGAATTAAGAGTCTATGTTGGTGTCTGTGTATTCTTTGCAACTGATCACACGATTACTGATTTATTTATTTTACTCGGGATAAGCCAGATCATGTCGAAAAGCTCGAGTGGCGACCGCCTACCGGACGACGCAGCGATGGAAGGCCACCCCACATGGTGGGCCAATGCCCCGGTGAGGCTCGCGGATATCCGATGAATGCGAAACGCACGGGACCGGTCGTTGTGGTAGCACTTGGGGAAGGCCTATCCCAGCAGTGGACAATTTTTGGTTGAAATGATGAGCCAGATCTTGAACTCGATCTCGTCTGTTGGCAAGCAATGCCTATGAGGTCTACGATGGAACGAGCAAGCCCAGAAAATGCTTGCTGACTCTTGCTTTGAAGTCTGACGGTGATTGCCAAACAACTCTGCCCGAAAACAACGAATGAATAGGACTGTCTCAAAAAATCCCTGCTAGTTCTGCCACCCTACTGTATTACTTCGGATAGTATTGATAAATTTGATACCTGTCCCGATCTATCGCAAGATATTTCTTTGTAGATTTGTAAATAAAATATATGAAATTGTAGCAGCCGTCAGAAATATTGAAAATATTAAACATAGCTATGAGAAATGAAATAAGGAGCGAATTTATATTTTGTTGTTGGTAAAGGTAGATATTGTAGCTATTGAAATGTTTTTTTAGAATATTAGGTATTGTTTTATAATATTAGGTATTGTTTTTAGAATATTATTTTTAGAATATTAGGTATTGTTTTTTTGAGCTCGACTTAAAAAGAAAAAATTGTATCTAGGTAAGGTTAATAGAATAACTTCGCTTGTGAGAAAAATGGTCCATTCATCAACCATAGAACTCAATTACACTAAAATAATATCATATAATTCAAGGAATTGCTTCCATTTACAAAATACCGAATAAGTAAATATGAAATATTGTATAAAACAACGGAAAAGTAAATATATTGGATCGTTATTCGTGTCACCTCTTTATAATGTGCATAGAGTTCTGTTAGAGGAGCTCGTGGCTAAAGTAATAACAGCCGCACGGATCGATTCATCAGGTTAAGCTACGCTTGCCAGGGTTGGTCCATGGATGGGTGACCATCTTTACATACTGAGACTCCTCCGTGCCTCGGAAAGCACGTTAAGCCGTTGGTCCCGGCCTTCAATCGTGGATCTTTGACAGTCGTTACGGGTCGTCAGAAGCCCGAAAAGTCTCAAACAGTTACCAAAGGGTATCGTATTACCCAGTAACTGGGTTGTGGAGGTCAGATAGGCAGTCACTCCATGTAAAGTACTGGTATTCAGCTGCATCCGGTTAGAATGGAAGCCGACCCCAAGATAGTTGGGAAAAAGCGCGGGCAGATTGATGATTGAATATGTTAAAAACATGACATGAAAGTTAATGAAGAACTTTCCAATATAATAATTCTGTAAGCTTGTATGTTTGTTTCTTGATCACACATTAATGGCTTACCGGATTTGGATGAAAAATTTGCACACAGGTAGACTATGAACTGGATAAAACTCTAAGATAGTTTTATCTCGGTACTTGCAATGGTAATTAAGTGGTCGCTTACAGTGGGGATTATCAGCACGCGTAGCCTGACCACTATAAAAATGGGTTTTGTCGACGGAAGAATAGACATAATGACAGATTATAGAAAGATGTCTATCGTTCTAAGCATGGCGATGTTAAAACTGAAGAGAAGAAATGTATCTATTCTTCAGTCGACAAAAGTCTACAATGTAAAGCATGATGCTCGGGCAGAAAAGTTGTCACGTTAGATAAAAAGAACTTTGTCTGTTCTTGGTAGAATAGAGATAGAATTGGTCATGCTACGCCTACTGAAGGATTATAGTCACCCAAAGAGCAATGGAGAGGGCAATGCTCGGGGTTTCCTTATGTGATCGAATCAATATTCGCAGGAGAACCAAAGTTACCAACATAGCCCGAAGAATCACCACACTGAAGAGGCAGTGAGCAGGGCACATTGCTCGCAGAACAGGTCGATGGGGCTTAAAGGAAAACAGCGTTGGAAGGCCTCACAGAAGGTGAACCGGGTCGCGGGAATCCGATGGGTGTGAGACACACAGCACCGAATCTTATGGCGACGCTTGGGGGAGGCCTATGTCCAGCAGTGGATGTCTTTCGGCTGATGAAATGATGAATGATGGTGATGACTTGTAGTTTCTCTAGGATGCGAGTGAAACCGCTAGCTACAACCAGTTTATTAAAATTGAGTCATTATAATACATTATTAGCCATAGAATGTCGTTATAGCACACCAATTAAAACAAAATGAACATTTTTATTCGAATTTTAACCCATTTGCAAAGAAAAATTACACGATCCATTCCTCTTTCATAACTTAGTTCTAAATAAAAATACCTACTTCAGCGTGGAAAAATGTTAAGAAGCTCACATGTACACAAACAAAATATAAACTTCTATTTTTAGTTACTCCATATTTATTTATATTTGACATTTCAGGTCGGCTTTAAATATTCTTATAATGACTTTATTTCGGTTCTCTGGAACGAGTTTTATTGGTGTGTGAAGAATTCAGAAATAAAATTTTGTAATAAAGAGATTTTACTATTGGATTAGGGGGATTTCAGCTGCAAGGTCTGCCTTTGTCTTGATTTTATTAACTGGAATGTAATGTAATTTATTAATAGAGTGAGTACTGTCCAACTGTCCGGGCTCGCTAAATTCTGAGCCTAGAAAGATTTGTTTTTAAGTGAAAACTTCTTTAGGCACGTTGGACATTTTTGTTCAAGTTTTCACTTATGTCGGCACTCCCGGAGTGTCACTCTTTTTTTTTGAAGGTGGAAATCCATCAGATGACTTCTCCCTCTCTGGGTGGAGCGGGAGGGCGTGTCAGACTCTTACTGACTAAAACCCCTGTATTCCTTCAGTTGCCGTTTGCGTTCCAGTGTCGCGATTACTTTTTCGGACACTCCTACGACAGCCTAGAAGATACATGACAAGGCTAACTAGGTTGATGAAAAACTTTAGTGATGGAAAAAGCAAGCCTGTTGGATCACCCTTTCAATCCTAGCCGTATTGTCGTCCTTCTGGGAACGTCTTGTGTTTGTGGCAAATCTCATACCTACTGATAAATACCTCTCCCGAAACATCTAGATGTAGATATTAGATTAGGAATATCATCCTGCTAATATTATAAATGCAATATTTTGGAGGGGATGGATGTTTGTTTGATACTCAATTACGCCAAAACGGCTGATAGGATCTGGATGAAAGTTGGCACAGAGATAGATTATAATCTGCAATAGCACAATCAATCTGCCTAGCCTTTTTCCCAACTATCTTGGGGTCGGCTTCCGGTCTAACCGGATGCAGCTGAATACTAGTATTTTACATAGAGCGACTGCCTATCTGACCTCCACAACCCAGTAACTGGGTAACACGATACCCCTTGGTAAGACTGATTGTCAGACTATCGGGCTTCTGACGACCCGTCACGACTGTCAGAGATCCACGATTGAGAGCCGGGACCAACGGCTTAACGTGCTTTCCGAGGTACGGGGGATTCTTGGTATGTAAAGATGGTCACCCATCCATGGACCAACCCCGGCAAGCGTAGCTTAACCTGATGCATCGACCCGTGCGGCTGTTATTACTTTAGCCACGAGCTTCTCTAACGACGAGATAATCTGCAGTAGCACATAGGCTATAATAATATATATTCCACGCAGGCGGAGTCACTGGTAGAAGCTAATCCTACTAATATTATAAATGCGAAAGTTTGTATGTTTGTTTGTTTGTATGTTTGTATGTTTGGCTGAAGGTATCGCAAAAACGGCTGAAGGGATTACAATGAAATTTGCACACACGTAGGTCATAACCTGGATTAACACATAGGCTACTTTTTATCCCGGTAAATGACAAGACTTAGCGAAGGCTGAGGTGGAAGTAGAAATCCAAAGTCAGGCTGAACGAGCGCACACGCTCAAAAAGTACTAGGACACCAGAAACATGAGAATTATTTCCAGGGCTGAAATCATGAGAGATAAAGACTCACAAAGTACTAGGAGACCAGAATCATGAATAGGTGTTTTCGGGGATACAATCCTAAGCTGTATAGCTTCACAAACCACCAGGATACCAGAATCAAGAAGAAGTTTTACCGGGGCTATAATCCTAAACGGTGTAGATTCACAAATTACCAGGAGATCAGAATCCCAAAACATATTCCGAAGCTGGTATTAGGAGAGAAAGAGATTTACAAATTACCGAGAGACCAGAAAAATGAGAAGTATTTCCAGTGCTGAAATCATGACCGGTAAAGACTCACAAAGTACGTTTAACAATTTCATAATTTGTATTTATATTTTAAGAGTGATATTTTAGAGTAGGTCACTACAATATACTCGCGTGATCGGGTCCGGCCGGTTCGTCATCTTCACTCGCACTTGAACTACATGCTGATGACCTTGACTCGTGCATGTGATCTTGCTTGACTCAGTAGCTAGACGACCCGCGTGCATTTTTTCGTAACCGTGTGGATTCGCTATCAGTAAAAACGCTCACACAAATTAAATTTATTAACTTTCTACTTTATTCTCGAAAGTTAAATTGAAATAAAATTTTACTGAAACAAACAAATGGAGGTTTGCTAAGTTTTCTAATTTTTAAAATCTAACGACGTTCGCACGATGACATAGAAATGGTGGCTTGCCCTGTGCTGTTCCAGATGCAGCCACAGGCGGCGCTGAGGTCGAGTTGTGTAACGGAAGTAGCATCATCTAGCGAGTAAACACGGGAAAAAGACGATGTACTCTCATAAATGGACTTCGGACGTCAAACGGAACACATAATACAAATTTTATTTTAAGGTAAAATTTTTATATTATGTGTTCCGTTTGACGTCCGAAGTCCATTTATGAGAGATCTGTTTGTTATCTCCTGGTAGCTTGCTTAGTAAAACGCAACAATGTGATCAATTAATATTATAATTGTTTAAAAGATAGTGTTACGAGCTGGGTATGGGATAAATTATTTTACACCATTTAATTAACTAAATATCCTTTATTAACTCAACAACTTATTAACACAAACACTAAATCGCTTATAATCGCTATTCTCTTCGTAATCGCTTGTACTCGCTTCCGTTCGCATCCGTAGTCGAAAACAGACTGACTCACTCGCCCGCCGTCCGGCCTATTTATACAGTCATGGATGTTTCTAGAACATTGTCGATCTATCCTATACTGGAATATTCTAGAAACATCTATGAACTTCTACACAATACCACAATGGAATGTTCTCGAACGTAGTGGAAACTTCTGGAAACTTCCACTATATTCTCGAACGTTCCAGTGAAATACGTTCGACGTAACAATAGTATAGTCGGATACGAAAGTAAGGAAATCAAACTCGCAAGTGTGTAATTAAATTCCACTATAAACGATCAACATTGCTAATTTAACTATCGTAGGCTTTGTGAATGTAAACCGTAAAGAATTGAGAAATAGACTTCTCTGATTCAGCTCTTAATATAACCAGAGTTTATCACCTCTATAAGTTTAATATGTCATAAAGATTGTTCATGGTACCAGTTATCTTTAGCTAGAGTATGAATATTTGTATACTGTTAACTGGCTACTTTTGTAAACAGGTAGTGCACGATAGTGCCTATTCTGACCTCAGAAAACGTTTTATTCATCTTCCCATAACTACAGTTAGTTACCAGTTCCTTCACGAGCTCAGTTGTGATTATAAGTAAATTGTATCTAAGATTATCTCTGATATTTTTTGTAATATTGTCCTCGACAAAAATAACGTACATATATTTCCGTCTGGAAAGCTAGCAACATCCAATTCGATTCAATAATCCAATCCAATGGTATGACGCCGATTAAGACTCATGCAAGGTTATTGAATCCTGATTGTCCTTGAAATGTTTTGAGTCAAAACTAAAGAGACACTGACTACACACGATCTGAGACCCAATGCTGGCAATAACATATTTCCAGTACTCCTTGAAACATCATATAACAACTTAAATTTAGATCAATATTTGGTCAGTGGGTCGTCTTAGGAAAAAATACTGATCTAAGTCGCTGCGTACTTGCGTGCGTCCCACATTAGCAATTTTTGGTTAAGTTGATTTCGCTAATAACAGCTTTCAAAATATGTGTAACAAAAAAAGTTAAACCAAACTGACGCTGTAGCTGACACACACACCCATTTAATGCATTGGTGTCTAAGCGTTGAAGGTATCCCAAACATTAACCAAAGTTGCTTTACCTCATTTGACCAATTTCGTGTTAGAGTCCAAGCTGAAATGGGTAAGGTTTCCAGCTGTTTGTTGAAAAATTGACATGAAAGAAGGCCCGGTGGTGGCGTAACACACGTAGGAGCATAGCTGGTGGAGGAAAAAACCATGCGAGGTTTTAACTTTAGTATCTGCTGACACACACACACAGAAACTGCAACTTATCTGGAGGCAAACTCTTAGACCTGGATTGTATGTTCCAACCTTCTCCAGGGGGTGATGAAGGTCACAGGTTGTGATACCCTAAGAGGCATTGTGCCTGCTTTTTTATTTTGATTTGATTTTTGTTTGTATTTGATTTTAATTTCGATTTATTTTTAGTTTTGAATTTGATTTTGGTATGAATTTAATTTAACGCGTAAAGTCCTTCATTAGCAGACACAATTTAAAACCTATTGTTATGGCGACGCGAGGGGCCTGACGCGGTAATTTGATTTCGATTTGATTTCGATTTGATTTCGATTTCATTTCGATGTACTTTCGATTTCATTTCGATGTACTTTCGATTTCATTTCGATTTCCTTTCGATTTCATTTCGATGTACTTTCGATGTACTTTCGATTTCATTTCGATTTCATTTCGATTTCATTTCGATGTACTTTCGATGTACTTTCGATTTCATTTCGATTTCATTTCGATTTCATTTCGATGTACTTTCGATGTACTTTCGATTTCATTTCGATGTACTTTCGATGTACTTTCGATTTCATTTCGATTTCATTTCGATGTACTTTCGATTTCATTTCGATGTACTTTCGATGTACTTTCGATTTCATTTCGATGTACTTTCGATTTCATTTCGATTTCATTTCGATTTCATTTCGATTTCATTTCAATTTCATTTCGATTTCATTTCGATGTACTTTCGATTTCATTTCGATTTCATTTCGATGTACTTTCGATTTCATTTCGATGTACTTTCGATGTACTTTCGATTTCATTACGATTTCATTACGATTTCATTTCGATTTCATTTCGATGTACTTTCGATGTACTTTCGATTTCATTTCGATGTACTTTCGATTTCATTTCGATGTACTTTCGATGTACTTTCGATGTACTTTCGATGTACTTTCGATTTCCTTTCGATTTCATATCGATGTACTTTCGATGTACTTTCGATTTCATTTCGATTTCATTTCGATGTACTTTCGATGTACTTTCGATTTCATTTCGATGTACTTTCGATGTACTTTCGATTTCATTACGATTTCATTTCGATTTCATTTCGATGTACTTTCGATGTACTTTCGATGTACTTTCGATGTACTTTCGATGTACTTTCGATGTACTTTCGATGTACTTTCATTTCATTTCGATTTCATTTCGATGTACTTTCGATTTCATTTCGATGTACTTTCGATTTCATTTCGATGTACTTTCGATGTACTTTCGAATTTATTTCGATGTACTTTCGATTTCATTTCGATGTACTTTCGATTTTATTTCGATTTCATTTCGATTTCATTTCGATTTCATTTCGATTTCATTTCGATTTCATTTCGATTTCATTTCGATTTCATTTCGATTTCATTTCGATTTCATTTCGATTTCATTTCGATTTCATTTCGATTTCATTTCGATTTCATTTCGATTTCATTTCGATTTCATTTCGATTTCATTTCGATTTCATTTCGATTTCATTTCGATTTCATTTCGATTTCATTTCGATGTACTTTCGATGTATTTTCGATTTCATTTCGATTTCATTTCGATTTCATTTCGATTTCATTTCGATTTCATTTCGATTTCATTTCGATTTCATTTCTTTTTCATTTCGATTTCATTTCGATTTCATTTCGATTTCATTTCGACGTACTTTCGATTTCATTTCGATGTACTTTCTATGTACTTTCGATTTCATTTCGATGTACTTTCGATTTCATTTCGATTCCATTTCGATTTCATTTCGATTTCATTTCGATTTCATTTCGATTTCATTTCGATTTCATTTTGATTTCATTTCGATGTACTTTCGATGTACTTTCGATGTACTTTCGATGTACTTTCGATGGACTTTCGATGGACTTCGACTTCGACTTCGACTTTTTTAATAATACTAATATTATAAATGCGAAAGTTTGTATGTTTGTTTGTTTGTATGTTTTGCTGAAGGTAACGCAAAAACGGCTGAAGGGATTACAATGAAATTTTGCACACAGGTAGGTCATAGCCTCGATTAACACAGGCTACTTTTTATCCCGGTAAATGACAAGACTTAGCAAAGGCTGAGGTGGAAGTAGAAATCCAAAGTCAGGCTGACCGAGCGATATACGCTCACATAGTACCAGGAGACCAGAAACATGAGAAGTATTTCCAGGGCTGGAATCATGAGCGGTAAAGACTCGCAAAGTACCAGAATCATGAAGAGGTATTTTCGGGGCTGTCATCCTTAGCGGTATATCTTTGGAAACCACCAGGAGACCAGAACCAAGAAGAAGTGTTTCCAGGGCAGAATCCTGAGCGGTATAGATTCACAAGCTACCAGGAGATCAGAATCACAAAATAGATTCCGAGGCAGGTATTATGTATGAGAGGTTATATATGTTAGGTTATTCATAAATTACCAGGAGAATAGAAACATGAGAAGTATTTCAAGGACTGAAATTATGAGCGATAAAGACTCTCAAACTACCAGAAGATCAGGGATTCATGAAAAAGTAGTTCCGGAGCTGGAATCATGAGAGGTATAGATTCCAAAACTACCAGGAGACCATAGTCATGAACGAGTATTTTTGGGGCTTAAATCCAAAACGATATAGATTCACAACCTACCAGGAGATCAGAATCACAAAATATATTCTGAGGCTGGTATTATGAGCGGTACAGATTCACAAATTACCAGGAGCATAATCATGAAGAAGTTTTCCGAGCAGTACAGATTCACGAACAATCAGGACATCAGAATTACAAATGTATATCAAGGCTTTTTTTGGGATTATGAGAGGTAGAGATTCCAGAGAGAGAGACCAGAATGATGAAGAAGTGATTTCGGGGCTGGAATCATGAAAGGTATAGATTCTAAAACTACCAGTAGACCAGAGTAGTGAATCAGTATTTTTGGGGCTAGAATCTTAAGCGGTATAGATTCACAAAATATCAGGAGACCAGAAACACAAAGAGTGTTTCGGGGCTGAAATCATGAGCGGTATAAGATGCTCAAACTTTCAGGGAGGGTGCTGGAATCCTGAGCGGTAGGTAAGATTCATAAGCTACCAGGAGATCAGAAGCACAAAACATATTCCAAAGCTGGTATTAGGAGAGGTTAGAGTGTATTTTGAGGCTGGTATTACGAGAGATACAGATTCAATAATTACCAGGAGAACAGAATCACGAAGAAGTAAAATTTTCGAGCAGTAAAGATTCACGAACAACCAGGACATCAGAATTACAAATGTATACAAAGGCTTTTTTTGGGGGGGGGCTGGGTTATAAATAGTAGATAGAGATTCATAAATTACTAGGAGACCAGAATCATGAAGAAGTTCCGGGACTAGAAGCATGAGAGATATAGATTCTCAAACTAACAGGAGACCAGAGTCGTGAATCCGTATTTTTGGGGCTAGAATCTTAAGCGGTATATATAGATTTACAAAATATCAGGAGACCAGAAACACAAAGAGTGTTCTGGGGCTGGTATTAGGAGAGGTAGAGATTTAAAAATTACCAGGAGACCAGAAACATGAGAAGTATTTCGAGGACTGAAATCATGAGCGATAAAGACTCACAAACTACCAGGAGATCAGAAACAAAAAGTATTCCGGGGCAGGAATCGTAAGAGGTACAGAAAGATTCGCAAATTACCAGGAGAACAGAAACGAAGTAAAATTTCCGAGCGGTATAGATTCACGCTCTACCAGGAGATCAGAATCACAAAAAGTATTTCGAGGCTGAGATCATGAGAGGTGACATCTTGAATAAGTATTTTCGGGGCTGTAATCCTGAACGGTATAGATTCTTAAACTACCAGGAAAACAGAATTATGAAGAAGAGAAATTTCAGACCTGCATGTGGATGAAGCCACAGGTAAAGGTACCACCAGGGTGCCAAAATCATGAAAAAGTTAATTTAATATAAATGTCTACGTGAACGGAGCCACGGCCAATAAGCTAAGCACTAATTTAGGATAATTATGTTCGGGACCCAATAAATGAAACAGTCTCGGTAAACTAATATATTTAACACGGTAAGAATAACAAGATAGGTACCCTGACACATTGAGCGAGTGTGTGTGCGCCCTTACAGTCTTTATGTAGAACTTTGTCGTTCAAAAAAATCTGTATTTCAGCTTATTTTAAATTACTTTTAATTTTGATTTCTACAGGGTTTATTTAACGTGCTACTCTCTGGAAATACCACTCAAACTTATTATTACACTTTTTACGCGGGCGAAGCCGCGGGTGGAAGCTAGTATAGTATAAATATGGAATAGAACTCGAGATATATGATGTCACTAGGTAGGCTTGACTTGATCCTTTATCTACGAAGATATTTTCATAAATCAACTTCTATATTAAGCTAAAACTTACATCTTCCTTAACACACGTTCGCTCCACATAATCAGACTGTCAAGACGTCCCCAGAATGATAATAAGGAACCCTAATAAGAATATATTTCCGCATGACATCATACGGAACCCATCGCACGCAATCAACCCTTCAAAATCTCGTAGGGGTAGCTCTGACCCTGTGTGAGATGTTTGTTATTAAAAATATGGCATGTTTGGTTATCAAATATGTGTTTGTTGAAGTGAAAAGTTCAGTGTCCGGTTGCTTTATCCCAGAATAAGCTTTTTGGGTTACTTATAATATGTATAGGGTGCTTTAAATGAGATCAATAAAATTGTGTTAAGTCTAAAGGCAGGTGTTTAAAAAAAAAGGTGTTTTACGTTGAGTATTTGAAACAGAGAAGTGTTTTTTGTGTGATATTTTGTCGAATCGATTTCAGGAATGATGTTTACTGTTCAAGTTGTTCATAATTATAGGTAAAATTACCATTTATTTTCAGGTTCAAAGTACCTTGAACTAAGTTAAAAAAAAAGAATGAAAATACATTTATAAGTTCGTGAATGTATTCTTTAAAACTGGTAAGACATATTAGACGGTACTCATTCCACAGACGATTTCTTTCTCAAGCATCTCAATATTCTACTACATGCAGCGAGCGAGCCCTAAACAAAATAAACAACATGAAAACATATTGCGCTATCAAAATAACCCACATAGCTTGTCATACTAACACATCAACAATTAACCCAGTTTCTCGCACCTGCACTCCGACGCATGCCTGTGACGTCGTAAACTCGTGACGTCATTGTGAGATAACGTTTACGACTCACCCATGATCATCCACCCTGGTGATGGGGGGCATGGGGCCTGTTATAATTTTGTGCTGCTACTAGTCAGGCGGTGCGTGTTAATTTACATGTATCTCCCGGGCTCCCGACACATGGTAACCGTAGGAACCGTGAGGTTGAAGTCAGTTTGAGTCCGACATAACCCTCCGTTCTCCCTAGATGATATCTATGTATTAGGATTTTCCCACAAAAACGTTTCAGTCCACTCGGATTCACATTATCCCGAAACATCCTTATCTAGTGCAAGGAAAGCAAGCATTTTCTAGGTACGGTTGCTCCATCGTAAACCTCATTATTTTGTAGTTTTCCATCAGACGAGATCGAAGTCAAGAGCAGACCCCCTGTTGACATTATAAATATGAAAGTTCGTGTGTTCGTTATCAATCACGTTTAAAACACTTTTACCTACATTAGGACATAGGAAATTTTTATTCCAGTAGTACGTTCAATGGAATACTTCTTCGATTTTCGACACACGGATGACCTAGGTTAAGTTCATTTACTTGTCTGACATTTTCGTAAAGGAGCCTTTTTCCGGGCCGATTCCGTACCTTTATTTTTTTTTTGTTGCAACAAGAGTGTAATTCAACAAATTGGTTTTATTCAATAACTTTTATATTCTAGAAAATTTATTTTACTATTCTGACGCAACAACAAAACCTCCAAGACAATAAAATACCGACGGAATTTGACAGGCAACAAACGGTGATAAACAATTATGCAAACGAGACGTCCGCACTCTGCCGCTGACGGGACGCAACTGATCATATCTTGTCACGCGATGGTGCTGCCACGTGCCTATCACCTGGTTTATGTGTTGAGTTAGTTTTTTTTTTAAATTTTTGTCGGGGTTGTTGGACTTCTGATTGACTGTCTGTCATTCTGTGAAAATAATGAGCATAAATTTCTAAATAACATGAAAAACCCTTTCAAAGTTATGTTTTTATTTACCCCTGCGTTCCTATTCACCCCGTTTGACGGTACCTATTGTTAGTACCAATCAACCTCCGCACAAACTGCTGAACAATCGGAGAGCCGAAGCGCTCAGCTACAATTTTCAGGATGCTGTTTTGACTGTCCCTCACTCTCCTAAGTAGCGACGCTGTTTTTTTTGCGTATAATCGCGTGGAACCCAAAGTTTAAAGGTTTTTCTCCTTGTATTTACCTGTTTATATTTTTTTACCTGCGTTTTACGATCTTATCTATATTTGATACACAAATATCCCTTTTTTCAACAAAATAAACATTATTATAACTTCAAAGCTTATTCGTGTGTATATCATTATATTTCTTGAAGGATGTAAACATTCACAATCATTCCATATTGTGAAGGGAGGTGCGTTGAGGCGTGAGATTTGAACGTTGTCGATATGAAAACATGTATCAATGGCTTGAGAGATAACGAAAAGTTGTTTTTTTTAGGGTGGGATATTATCAAATAACTTCTCCCGCTCTGGGTGGAGCGGGAGAGCGTGTCACTCTTACTGACTAAAACCCACAAGTGTTCCTTCATTTTCCTGTACCCGGGCCGCAGTGACTCCTTCGATCACTGCCGCAACTCTGGTTAGCTTGCGTGTTCTGTGCTGAGCTCACGTAACTCGTCGTACGTCCCAGTAATAGGACTCGCCCATCAAGGAGCGCTGTCCGAAATTAGACGCGTTATTAATTTATTTTATTTACACATAAAGCAACAGGTGTTAAACTAAAACACGTATACTAAATTATAAATAGTTAAATGATCTTTAAAATGATAAAGGTTTTATTAAAATACGCTTTATAGCTTTTGCGTGATTCTCAATTTTTATTCGCGTTAGACATAACTTTACAAATTAATTACACTATGTTATAAAAATATAATTTCAAATATTCACAGATCAAATTACGACGGAAATTGTCTAGAGTAACATATATTTTTTTTCAAAGAAATAAGACTAGTCGTTTAGATGTGATGTTCAATTAAAAAACATTAAATTTCGTATCTTTGAGGCGCGCTCTACGTACCGTCGACTCAGGCCTGGTCCTTATCAGACGCATTGCTCGCCGTCCGCAAGCCATCATTCCATATGTCACAATTTGGAATGATGGTTTGCGGACGGCGGTGGTGGAAGGTGCGTTGAGCTGTGAGATTTGAACGTCTTGATATAAAAACAGTACCTATCAATGGTTTTAGAGAGAGATATAATGTAAATAGGACTACCTGCATCACATTTTTACTTCTCTGTCAATCCACCAAAAGGTTGACAGTAAAAAATCGCTACAAGCGATAAGACCACCCATTCATACACCCTGTCAATTATTAAGCTCTTATTGTATTGTATTTCGGATAAGGCGGGAGGAAACGCCCGGGTGTTATCACTGCGCGGATCGCCCAGAGGACACGGTGGAGCATACGGTAGAGGTCTGCCCCGCTTGGGCGGAGCACCGCCGTGTGCTCGTGGATGCGATAGGTGGCGGCGACCTCTCGCGCCCGGCCCTGGTTCAGGCCATGGTACGGAGCGAGAGGGAATGGGAAGCAGTCGCCGCCTTCTGCGAAGCAGTAATGCTCGCGAAGGCGGAGGCGGGACGCGTGAGGGAAGCTCAACGGAGTGGTCCTCACGGCCCCGGCCACTACCACCGTAGGAGAGGAACTGGGCGTAGGGCATCGCGAGACGATCTCCGGCCACCGTAGACCCGGGCCTGCGGACGAGCAGTGGGTAGCTCGCCATCCGATCAGCACCAGGCCCGTGAGTCGACGGCGCGTAGTGTTCCATGCGCGCCTCAAAGAGATGTTGTCAGTCACCACTGACGGGGCCCATCGTGGCCGGTGCCTGCATGCCTTGGGGTAGCGGATAAATTCTCAACATGAGTTACCGCACCCCTGGGCACTCAGGCAGAGAAGGAACAGGGGTGGGTTTTAGTCAGTAAGGATAATTGATTTGATTGGATGATTTTATACCGCCCCAAAAAAAAGAAAAACTCTTTTTGTAATTTGTTATGGTGTTACGATACAGAGTAGGTATAGATAGATATTTATCTCCTAATCAAGGTGTTCAAAATTGAATTCCGAATCCACCCCTGAAGCATAGCATCACGAACATGTCCTCGCAGTAGCATCGACGTTTTTTTATTTACTTTTTTCCGTTCCACTTCACATGAACGGTAGCATAACGTCGCACACAGGTGCCCCGTACGAATGACGTCACACCAGATGGGCGGGAATTGGACATACACTGTATTGAAAACGTAGAAAAATATTTTTGTTGCTTTTTTTAATTCATATGCCTGTTACGTAGACTAGGTAAGTTATTTCGGGACTGGTGATGTGCAAATGTGTGTGAGTACGTGGGTGCAAGCTTGATGGAGCCTTATTAAGGCCGAGACATTACCTAAACCGCTGTCACTCTCGGAGTGCATAGAAAAGAAAGACATGCGCTATAACAAATGCTCGCAATTTATTGCAAAATATGAAGTATTTTATCGATTTAGTATTTATTAATAAATTTATAAAAAGAAATAATCCAACACTGGATGCAGTTTAGCATTTGAAATTTTATGGTATATTTTTTATTATGATTATAATTGTTTATGAGGGGAGAAACTGCTTTTAAAGATAATTAAGAGGTATGTTATG
The DNA here is from genome assembly GCA_951329385.1 of Polia nebulosa. NCBI lineage: Eukaryota > Metazoa > Arthropoda > Insecta > Lepidoptera > Noctuidae > Polia > Polia nebulosa. The sequence goes on from OX589612.1 coordinate 19,309,725, forward strand.
TTTTGATTTCCATCACTGTATGCAAATAGGACTTGAAAATGTCATTTATTTTTTAAATTATTTACTGTTTAAGAGATACACTGCTTTAAAAATCACTTTTTTTTACCATTTTTGGGAACCTCCGCCTTAACTGCCTCGTTGGTGTCGTAATCGCAAGCGCGACTGCTGAGCATGAGGTCCTGAATTTGGTTCCCGGTTCGAACAAGAAGTAATAGTAAAAGTAAAGTCGGTAATGTAAAAACCCAGCCCGGACTTTGGAAGTTGGTGGTGCGATACCCCCCGTGCCTCGGAAAGCACGTAAAACCGTTGGTCCCGTACCTGAGCCTTTAGACAAAATACTTTTCTGTTAACGTTAACGCTAACGTTACGTGCAAAATGTTTGGCAACGACATTACTGGGCGTGAGTCACGTGACAGTTCTCTCCGCAGGTAATGTCCTTGCCATATATTTTGCACGAAGCGTTAGCGTTAGCTCTATTATAAAAGTTATTTGGCTAAGGGGGCTGATCTCTCCCCGATCGTGTTAGGTTGTCGTCCCATCGTACTAAGATAGTAAAGGAACAGAGAGTGTTCCTGTGTCTGCGCACACGCTTGTGCACTATAATATCTCCTGCGTACTTGGCTAATCTCCGTTAAGAGGGTCACCGTGATCCATAATTCGGTTGGGAGAATTATTTCATTTTGAACTGGCAACACAACATTAAGATCTGCTTACACCTCTATTTATCCTCTAGTACCTACAGGTGTGATATTATATGTTAAAAACACGCACGCACGCGCACACACACACGCACGCACGCAGCGTTTGGCGCCCTCCCACAAGGTGGGCCGATTACCTGATGAGGGTCGTGGGCATCCGATGAATGCGAGACACACAAGTCCGGTCGTTGTGGTGACACTTGGGAAAGGCCATCTTTCGGCTGAAATGATGATGTTTCTGTCAATCCTATGAAGATGATAGAGATCGTAATAATTCTATTTATTGAGCGATCTTTTAAATATTTCTTGCTCAAATACTAAAACTTTTGTTCATCGATTATTAGCTGACTTTTAAATCGCTATTAACTGCCAATAATCTTGAGTGGTTAACTTGCGTTTTCCGTGCTGAGCTCACGTAACGCGTCGTTCGTCCACCCAGTAATACTCGCCCATCTAGGAGCGCTGTCCGAAATTAGACGCATTATTAATTTATTATACATAAAACAACAGGTATTATACTAAAATATAAATAATTAAATGATCTTTAAAATGGTGATGGTTTCATAAAAATACGCTTTATAGTTGTTGCAAGATTCTCAATTTTTTATCCGCGTAAGACATAACTTTACAAATTAATTACACTATGTTATAAAAATATAATTTCAAATATTCACGTATCAAATTACGACGGAAATTGTCTAGAGTAACATATATTTTTTTTCAAAGAAATAAGACAAGTCGTTTAGACGTGATCTTCAATTAAAAAGCATTGAAAGTCGTATAACTGCGCCTTAATGGATTACTATAAACACACCTTTATATTGGTGTGTTCAAATAAAGCTACATTCAACAGTCGAACAAAATTTGACAAAATACCCGACTCCAGTTTTATTTCAATTTCAACAAACATAAATATCGTGAAAACTAGAAAATCGGATTACTAAACGAACAGGACGCAAAATAACTGTTATTGAATTACTCTGTCACTGGCAGTAACAAGCTTAAAAAAATCAATTGTTCCTCTCAATTTCAAATCAGCATAAAAAGATATCTAACCGAAGAAATACAAAGCAAAAAATCTTCTTAAGCTCTTCGGGGACTTGTAATGGGCCCATAGAATATTATAGGCTCTAAAAACCAAGGGCCTGTCAAAATGTAAAACGATAAACAAGCGTATGTGGCAGTCAGTAAAGCAATATTGGACATTTGGCGTAATGCCTGTTTCCGTCGTAACGCTCTTGCGGCTGAGCTGTGAGTTAAGGATAATGTGTTGTTAGATCTTATTATGGGTTGTAGCAATGTATGGAAGGAAGTATATTGTGTTTTTTGTATGTTTCGGTGTGGGGGAAATGTATCTTGATGCTTGAAAATATTATGCTTGTTGTCTTGTAAACATTTTATTTCTAAGTTCTCGCTTTGCTAATAAAAATGTTTTCTAATTTTTAGCACATACAAAATAGTAGTTGCAAAGTATTTATATATATATATGTAGGTATTTCGGTATATTGTCTATTTTGTCTGTAGGGCTTACATTTCACAATATATCCCAACAGTTTCCAAGTATCGAGCTTCATGCCTCAGCCCATCAACTTGATGGCACCCAAATCCGTAATTCCTATGAACACAGAGGTGGTAGACCATTAACAGTAAATCTAACGTGCATTTCACTTAACTGATCCTGTTATCAAGTTAAATCCTTCATTCCCTCGGGCGTTTACGTTTAGGAGGAACTTTGGTAGCTGTAACTGAAATTAGTTGGTTATGTTTAGTTAGTGTCGCTGTTCTTAGATAGGTTTAGTGAAATAGGTACGTAAATGCAGTGTAGGTAGTCAAATTAACTGACGATGATAAAATATTGTTTGTCATTTTCTGTCCAGTCAACGGATCATCATCACCATTATCATCATTTCAGCCGAAAGACGTCCACTGCTGGTCAAAGACATCCCCCAAGTGTCTCCACAATGACCGGTTCTGTGCGTCTCGCATCCATCAGAATCCCGCGATCCTCACCAGGTCATCTGTTTTGATCTGACCTTGTGGACGTCAACTCATGCTGTTGCTGAAAACCGTGATGAGACACGAGTCTTCCACGGGAGTGACGCATATTTTTCCTATCTGTATCAATTTGCTTTCTGTATGTTTTCATTGCATTTGCCAATTTGGCGTTTGGGATTTTTTGCCACCATGTTTTATAATTTTTATTTCGGAGTCTTAATCTACCGTAAAGGCTTCAGCATTTTGAATGTTGAAATACTGCTTGTACTCGTAATGATAACATTTATGAATTTATTTCATTAACACTCACATCTACATACGTATACTATGCGTACTAAGTTACAGCAAATGTGCTACAATTTAACAGTAAGTTTTACTGGAGAGACCACTACTGGTGCTGTGTTACTGTAAATGTAAATTTACAGCTCTCGTTTGGTGAATTACTAAGTATCCAGTTTGTAGACGAAATATAATTAACTGTAATAGTTTAACTTGATGAAGAACGCAACAGTGTCGAAGATTTATAACTTGTTCGCGCAAATTGAAGAAGTTAACTGAATTTAACTGTGATTATCGTTAGCGAAGATAATCTTGGTTTCAAAGCGGGTTTATATAAAAAATCATTTCGATAAATGATCTCTATCAATCAATGGTCTCAGGTGTTATTTGAAGATATTTAACTGGCGTAAAGAGTAGTCAGAAACCCGAAATTCTGACAACCAGTATTAACAAGTTACCCAGTAACTGGGGTGTGGAGGTCAGATAGGCAGTCACTTTATGTAGAAAAAATGCTGGAATTGGGCTGCATCTGGTGAGGAGCCGGCGCTTACATTTAGGGAAAAGTGTAAGTGCCGGCTCCATTGAATCAGCCTACCACATTCTGTTTCTAGATATGTTATCATCAGCCACAGCCCGACGTCGCCCACTGCTGAGCATCCTCAACCGCTGACCAACATCACCTTTCTTGTGCCAATCTCCACGCTCCTGTACCAGTTTCAATTCTTGCTATAAGTACTCAAATAGAGAGCAAGGCGTCTGTTGACTTATAATTATCGCAGTATACTAATACTAGGTATTTAATGGATATTTAAACACTCTCATGCACACAAGTTGTCAGGAAGCTGTCAGTAATGTCATTTTTTTTTTAGGACAAGCGGCCACAGTATTCCCAAACCACTGTAACTTCTGTAAGCCAGAATCAATAGTGGCAAACACCAAAAAAAACGCCGAGGCAATGAAGCTCGACGAGTCCCAGAGAAACGATTAAACTGTCTTGGGTCTCGCAACGAAATTAATCAGAAAAGAACAGCGGAGGAATAAGAAAAACATAATTTCCACTTCCCTCCTAATCAAGCGGGAGACAGAACAAAGCTAAGCCTTTAGGCACAAAGGTATTTACAACTGGGGAAACCCAGTTGCCAAACACCACGGATTAAAACACTAATATTAATGGGTCCTAAACTGTGAGCTGTTACATTTGATTCCAATAATAGGCATGGCAAAAACGCTTAAACGCACGGCAATTCGTTACGCACTAATGTCATTTGTCAATCACCGCGAATAGCTGTACGCGTTAGGAGATTAGCCTAAAGCGCATATCCTAGACTAAGACTTGGATAAGGTGATAAGCCTGTGAGTTAGTTCTAATAACACGAAACAGAAAATATTCTATTTTAATTGAATAAAATTCAGTAGATGACAGAAGCAAACCTCAAAAATTACATTGGAATAACTACAAGGAACTTAACAGTACCCAGGAAAACACATAAGAAAATAAAAAATAAACAGTATCAGACCAGTTCAAACCTAACAGTTTTATTTAAAAAAAGGCCTCGCTACTGATGCAATCACCATCCACAATCCACATACGGTAATTTGCATCCAGAGAGGTGAGACTCAACGCCGCCAGACTCGTAACATTTTGAAATTCTCCACTCTGAAAAAGGAAATAGGAATACATACAAATACCGATATAAATAGTCGGAAAGCGTTCCAGGTGCTGCGAAACACAATACAAACGAATACGCAAGTCGCAGGCAATAAATCAACATCGGACATTTCGCTTAACGTCTAGTTCCGTTCCCCCGGGGGTCGCGCTGTTACCCCGTCAGCAAATATGTGTAAGCGAGACTGTAAGTTTTGTTGGAATTTATTTTATTGCTGGATTCTTTATGGTTTCTTTTTTGAGCTGCAGGTTTTATTTAATCATATTAATTTGCGTTTGTGTTGTATGTTAGACTAGCTTTTGCCAGCGGATTTAGTACTTCCCCCAACTAAAAATTATAGCCTAGGTGCTATTTCAGACTATAATCTCTATTATTTAATATGTATTCAGCCGTTCTGGCATGATTGAGTAAGTGTAGGTATTAGTGGGATTCTGTTAGTGAGTTAGTAGTTATAATCAATTAAAAAATGGTAAGAGACAATTAGCATATTTAATTGATTCAAGTTATCGAGATGATGAATTTAAAAAGCAAGTTAATTTCATAAAGCGTTTTGAGAAAACATTCACTGTGCGTACAGCTAGGGAGTGGAATTCCCTACCGGAGGCTGTGTTTCCTGATAGCAACAACCTGGGAGTCTTTAAGTCAAGAGTGAATAGGTTACTTCTAGGCAAGCGTGCTCTATCTTAGACCACATCATCGCTTACCATCAGGTGAGATAGTGGTCAAACGCTTGCCTATCAACAATAAAAAAAAAATTGTTGGTATAACCCCCGATTACTGAATTAAGAATTTCTAGCCGGTACTTGCCCGTGGTCCCCCAGTCTAGTTCCCTTTGGGGTACTACGAGCAAATATTTTTGCCCGTGGAACCCTCAAGGGGGACAAAGGTATACCATAGGCAAATTATTTGGCAAGATACCCCTAATCGAGTTCGTTGTTTAAATGTTGTTTTTTATGTCAAATTGAAAAGTTTGAGATGGGGTATCACGGGCAAAAATATTTGCTCGTGGTATCCCAAGGGGAATTAGACTGGGGGACCACGGGCAAGTTCCGTCTCTAAGACCTTACCAAGCTTCAGTTTAGCATGAAAATCTGTCAAAATTGAGCATTTAAGTAGAGACTTACCTTCATAAGTTCAAATTCTCTTACACCAGGTACCGGGGTTATAAACAAGTTAAAAACCAGATACTTTTCGCCAATATATAATAATATAATATAATAATATTCCACAACTATCACACAACGCCATCTAGTCCCAATAGCTTTCTTATATGCTGCCTGCGATGATAAAATACAGGATTCAGATACAGCACAATACAAACAATGTAGTCAAACTAGCAGAGCAAGTAGCAGACAATATATCAATACTGAACATTTTGGTTAGCGTCTAGCCAGCCGCGCCGGCGACGCGTTTCCCCCGGGAGGAATAAAACACCGGACCGCGCTAGAAAAAAACTACCTACATTTCAGAAATAATTTATCACGATGTTCTTGTTTTACCTTTCAATGTTCTGATTTAATCTCGTGGTTACTGTGTTGATGGATGAATTATATTAGTTTTGTGCGATGACATAGTTTTATATTTGCTGGATTTTTACATGCTTTTAGGTATATGCTCACCTGTAAGTAACTTATATGTAAATAAATCTTTTTGGATTACATAGCATGGTTAGCTAAGTGACGTCATTCTAAATACAATATGGCGGACTAGTTATTTTTTGTGAATTCCTATGATAAGGGTTTGCTAAAAGAATAAGAAAAATAAAATGATGTCACGCTAAGCGTGTTTCTTAAACTAAAATATTATTTATTTAACCTATCAATCTCTTATTCGATAAGCTCGTTGCTAAAGTAATACCACCCGCACGGGTCGATCCATCAGGTTAAGCTACGGTTGGTCGATGGATGGGTGACCATCTTTACATACCGAGACTCCTCCGTGCCTCGGAAAGCACGTTAAACCGTTGGTCCCGGCTGTCAATCGTGGATCTTTGACAGTCGTTACGGGTTGTCAGAAGCCCGAAAGTCTGACATCCAGTCTTACCAAGGGGTATCGTATTACCCAGTAACTGGGTTGTAGAGGTTAGATAGGCAGTCGTTCCATGTAAAATACTGGTATTCAGCTGCATCCGGTTAAACTGGAAGCCGACCCCAAGATAGTTGGGAAAAGGGTAGGTAGGTGATGAATCTCTTATTCGATATTTCGCGAGACACGACAACTATTTCAATAAATGGGTTAGGTAGGTACCTATCTTACAAAATAATGTAGTGAGCACTAGTATTTTTATTGCTTCTATTTTATTGCTGATATCTCGTTTCCACTTCATATCAAAATAGATACGACAGAAACATGATTTCATTGCAATAACAATATTGTCAACCACTCAATATTCACATTCAATATTAGGTACCTTACAACACAAAAACATATTACAGTACACCGCTCCGTCCCCCTTTCTCCCGCAAGTGTAGTGAAAACCAGAAATATCCGGTTTTTTTCGGTTTCTCTTAGGGCCCGGTGGGGGTAACTTTGAGAGATAATGATTGGGGGTAGACGTTCCCCTTTGACATCGGAAAATAGATTTTTCCGCTCGCTTACTGAGCGGGAGATATTAATTCTATATTTTATATTTATGATGACAGCTTGCTTTGTGTTGGAGAGTTGGTTTTGTTGGATTTGTATTTAGAATTTTATTCATCGTTTTATTGATAATCTGCTGGGTTTTTCTTTATTATTGAAAATTGTTGATCTGATTTCGAGATTGAGGTTGTTTAATTTATATACTACTAGCTGCGCCCGGCGGTTTTACCCGCCTATACCGGAATAAAAGATAACCTATATGTTAATCCAGGCTATAAGCTATCTACATACCAAATTTCATCCAAATCGGTCCAGCCGTTTGAGCGTGAAGAAGTAACAAACACACACTCACAAACTTTCACATTTATAATATTAGTAGGATTAGTAGGATAGATGCGAAAGTTTGAATGGATGGAAGTTTGTTACTCAATCACGCCAGAGTGGCAGAATGGATCTGGATGAAATTTAGCACAGAGATAGATTATAGTCTGAAATAGTACATAATAGTACACCTAAGACTACCTACAGTACTGTATTTCCTTTTTTTTTTTAAATCCATCCAAAGGTTGTCTTGAAAAGATCGCTTTTAGCGATAAGGCCGCCCATTGTGTCACCCTATGTAATGTTTTCCTCATATTTTTATTGTAATTTATATGGTGTACATAATAAAGAGTATTCTATTCTATTCTATAGGCTATAATTTATAGTGGGGGAAGTACTAATTCCACGTGGGCGAAGCCGCTTGCAGAAGCTAGTATGAAATAAATAATGATGATCCCCAGTCTCCTCCTTCTGTGAAGCAGTAATGCTCGCGAAGGAGGAGGCGGAACGGGTGAGGGAGACTCAACAGAGTCACCCTTACGCCCCCAGCAGCAGCCGCTGCAGGATACGCCCTGGGCGTCGGGGCTCGCAAGCCGATCTCCGGCCACCATAGGTGCGGGCTTGCGGACGGCGAGTAGTGGGTAGCTCGCCGTTCGATAAGGACCAGGCTCGAGAGTCGACGGCGCGTAGTGTTCCACGCGCACCTCAAAGATATGTCAGCAATATCTGACGGGGCCTGTCACGGCCGATGCCTTCTTGGGGTCGCGGACAAATTCGAAAGAGTTCCCGCGGCCCTTGGCACTCAGGCAACTGAAGGAACAGGGGTGGGTTTTAGTCTGTAAAAGTCTGACACGCCCTCCCGCTCCACCCATAGCGGAAAAAGTCATTGGATGATATCCTACCCTACAAAAAAAAAAGAGAGATTTTTAAACTGTAAACTTCTGTAAACCTAAGATGAGGCAGTTTTGATTTTCTTCTCTATTTTCAAAACTCGCAAAATATCCTTTTAAGTTAGCAGGCAGCTCTAATTGGAATCTGCACATAAAATTCGTTTCAGTTTGGAGAAAAAAGTTCATAATAAAATATATCCGAAAGTAGGGTAGCAGCATAAGATTGAGTGGCTCGAGCTAATCAATCATGTCCAAAAAGGACATGTACTTGTGAAAGGTGGAGTTAGAAACCTAGTAGGTATGAATTTTGTGTTTTGTACTTTTTGGGAGAGTATTTTTCTTTCATAACTCGCTAAGTGCGTAACGGATCACGTCTAAATAATGGTTCCGTTAACATCAAAGTATGTTCCGTAAAAAGTCCTTGACACGCCAAAATGAGCCAACAATAAAGACTGTCAGTAGTAGTAGACAAATTTTCAAACAAATGCATAAATTTGGTTTCAAGACACATTATCCGGTTAATTGATAACCGGACAACGTGACAGAAAACGTGATCTGTAGGTACTTTTTTTATTTTTTGGGGTTGGCAAATCATCCAATGACTTCTTCTGCTCTGGGTGGAGCGGGAGGGCGTGTCAGACTCTTACTGACTAAAACCCACCCCTGTTCCTTCCCTGCCTGAGTGCCCAGGGGTGCGGTAACTCATTTTCAGAATTTATCAGGCACCGGCCACGATGGACCCCGTCAGTGGTGGCTGACAACATCTCTTTTAGGCGCGCGTGGAACACTACGCGCCGTCGAGTCACGGGCCTGGTGCTGATCGGAAGGCAAGCTACCCACTGCTCGCCGTCCGCAAACCCGGGTATCAGTAGGTACTTGCGGTTTAAAATTCTGACGTATTAAAACTGTGACGAATAAAAGGCTAAATACCTACATTCAGAATCACAAATTAATGCACAGCATCTTAAAACGTTATTTAATGAGGGTTCTCAGATTTCAATGCCATCGTTATCCTTAAAGGCCGAATCTCAGAGCGAATGACCCAATAAATGCGACTGCTAAAAATACGTGTTTTCCCGTATCAATATTCAGAGCGCTTGGCCTGCTACAAGGTCAGTCTAGCGATTTTGTTTCGCAAGAATTCTCTTTATTGCTTCGGTGTCTGGATGTTCAGCGTTCTTTGGCACTTGAACTTAGGCTGTAGTTACAATTTTAAGTGTTGATCCTTGTTACCTTGTAAAAAGTTATTAGAAAGTTTTGTACCTTTTTAAGCTATTGCATAGCTTCTATCGCGGGCCTTGAGCGTGGAGACCGAATCCAGAAATTGCGTAACGAAAAATAACCTAACACCCCCACTCTGGTGATGATGATGATGATGATGATGATGATGATGATGATGATGATGATGACGGTGACGGTGATGGTGACGGTGACGGTGACGGTGACGGTGACGGTGACGGTGACGGTGACGGTTGCATAAGTTGATAAAAAATGCTATGCAATAGCTTTACCGCGGCAGTCTCCGAGTGCCACATGTCTTTTTTTTTCTATATTTATTCGTTAATCCTCGCATCGGAATGCCTTGCAGCAATAACACCAATGGAGTACAAAATACTTCGGAATCATCTGCTTTCCAACGTTTCCAACATCCTGTGCGCGACGGAGTGGTGGACATCGTATGGATCGCTTGGCGGTGGCTCACGCACGCATGCTTTCGTAGCGTCAGACCATATCTTCTCCAGGGTTCCACATGTAATCCACTACGCACAAATTCTTTAAGAAATTTTGAGACTCGAATGTGTTCTTTGAAATAAAATTATTTAAATTGTAAAAAAACGGAACATTTTTAGATGTCATCCTGAGGTTGACCATATATATTTATTTAATAAAGGGTGTTGAATATATTTTTTCCATATATGGACTACTTTCTCTGTCATTTGTGTGATTATAACAACCTAAAATACTGGTATTTACCTGCATCCGGTTTGACTTTAAACTGACCCTAACATAGTTGCGCTTTAAGTCAAGAGTGAAAAGGTTACTTCTAGGCAAGCGTGCTCCATCTTCGACGACATCATCGCTTACCTTATCAGGTGAGATAGCGGTCAAACGTGTGCCTATAGATAATAAAAAAAAAGATAATGCATGTGTCTCCAGCAATGACAGATATCGAGCCCTTACCGCAAACTCGTCACATAATTTTTTAAAAGATGTCACTTACGTTAAGTCGTAGTAAATGCTCGGTGTTATGTATACCTAATATAAGGGTGGTTGAGTATCCCCTTGTTGTTTAAGGTATTCAAGTGCTCATCACTTTCGTTTCCATCAGATGTATGATTAAATTCTTCTTTTAAGCCGCCATCACAAAAGCTCAGAAACAATCGACCGATAAATACGATTCACCTCCAACCCTAGAATTATTTCCGTTTTCCAGTACTTAATAACGCCTCATTAATGTCAGGGAGGGGCATTTTTACCTCGTTTCCTCCCCATGAGAGAGGAAATGAGCCTCTGTTTACCTCCCTCCCGCTCAACTTCACGAACAATTGTTTGTGCGAGGAGTAATTAAAAAAATGCTCTTGGCTCTTTGTGGTGATGGGCAGGGCTCCAGGCGGTTTCCAAAGCTCACTGTGGTGGAAACGGTTTTTAGCTTTGTGCCGTTTTCTTTTTTTTTGCTGACATGTCCAGAAATGTTGAAATTCGTTGGCGCGTCTCTTGAGGATTACAGAGGTGTTCTCGTTTCGTGTTCGGTTTTCTGTGCCGTGTTACTGAGGGAGGACATGACGCCGTTTGAGTTTGTCGGGCAGTGTTTTAATTCGCCGTGTGTTTGTTCAAAAAAATCTAATGGCTACTTTTTTATGTAGACTGATGATGAAGCAAGTTTTGGTACCACAGCATTTTTTTATGTTTTTCTTTTTTTGTATCTACTTATTTTAAACATGCAGCACTCTTTTCCCCGCGTCTTCATCCACGTCCGCGGCCTGCCCCACAGGAACCGTGTGTTTTCTTTTAAAATAATGTTTGGCCAATAATATAACGATTGAAATATCCATTAATTTGACAAATTGGTTGTCAAATTAATGGATATTTCAATCGTTTTTACTGTTTGAGACTGAGATACGAATGCGATCGTTCCTTAAAAATATGAGAACTGCCCCTCAAAACCTACTTAGAGATTACCTATTTAAAACCTCTACAAACAAATTAATTACGATATTTTACTTCTTTGTAAGTTTTATAACTTTAGTTTAGATTACTGTCTATGTAATATTCTCACTACCTGAGCGACTATTGCATTGACAGGATCACAGGACACACCGCTCGTTTACATCTAGTGTTTTTTTACAGTAAGTCCAGTTTCACAACTTAACTGTAACATCTAATAAGCCCGCGTAAACACAGAAAGTATTTCTTGATATCGAACAACAATATCTTGTGGAGAATCAGCCGTGTTTTCTCTTATTACGGCAATAAATAATAATAGTAATAGACGTGTTATTTCTATCGTTTTCGCTACAATAGGATCGCGTAATATTTTACAAAAAAACTAGATTCACACGCGTTCGATCGTTAAGTAAGAGTGGTGGTCCAATGTATGAGCAGAAGCGATTTATTATGAAACGCCTGAACGCATCCCTTCTTCAAGATTGGACGAAATTGCGAACGCACCCTAAGAACATCGCTCGCTGCGGGCTTCACGGAGGCGGAACGCGACTAACTTCACTTCGCTTTGCACGACAAAGGACGAACCGCCATATTTTCTCGCGATCACATTACCACATTACCACTGTAATTTTTACAATAAATCTTTTGAAACCAAAATCGAGGTCGGTCTTATTGTATCGCCCACAATAACGGTATTTTAGAATTTCTTAATCATGTGACTGTTCCTAAATTACTCTAGGCTCATAAAAAATAGTTATTCCTAAATCATCCTACACATTAAGAGTTTTGGTCGGTTTTCCCCGTAGACGTAAAGGGCCATGCGTGTAAACTATGAATATTTACACATTGCTTTTTGAGGGTGGTAAATCATCAGATCAATTCTCCCGCTCTGGGAGTGGCAGGGAGTGTCAGACTCTTACTGACTAAAACTCACCCGTGTTTCTTCAGTTCCCTTTGCGTTTCAGGGCCGCGGTTACTCTTTCGAACACTCCCGCGACCATTGCTTAGTAACACAATTTAGAAGAGACATTAAAACGTATCCAACAGAAAAACAGTAAAAAATTTAAAAAATCCTCGGTTATAGTACTACCAACAAATGTATAACCTGAAATTGGTAAAATCAGCTCATAGAACTCAAAGTGGGCACGTAGTAGGTAGTCAGTAGGGACTTGCGTCAGTGTTAATCGTTAAAAAACTTGGATGGATTCCATGTTTCGGTGTCAGGATGTCTGTAATGAGAATCCTCACAGTTAAACAGATTTTTTTATATTTTAATTCAAGAATTTCATGTACCTAACAATTTTTACCTTACGTACTTAATCTTACCTGCAACAAGGCCTAAGATCCCATGTTGGTAGCAACATGGGATCTTAGGCCTTGTTGTATTTTAAGCCTTGTTGCATTATGTCCACCTATGTACCCCTATTGTGTACATGAAGTTAAAATAGATAAATAAAAAATATTTGCCATAAAGTTGCTTGTAACTTGTACCACACGTCAAACACACGGTTTTTCCGACAGTCAGCGCGAAAACTTTCACCGCACGTCTTCCCGAGTTTCATTGCACCTAGCAAACACACTCCTTCCATCAACCAAGCCAATATCAACCTTAACACTTCCCACACAAAGTCCATTACCACCGCAAGATTTTCTTTGCGCAAATCTCTATCTACTTAAAAATTACTGCAAGGAAATATAGGTCTTATTTTTAATGTGATTAGGGTTGGATTGTTTTCAAGGTGTTAGATTACACGGAAGCGAATTGCACGTGATTATGCTGATTAGATATACATTTCTTTTCTATTAACTTGTTGGTTTCAAAGAAAATGTTGGAGTGGCGTAAGGTGTCGGTAATTTTCATTTTGATGACACCACTGATTGTATGGAGTTTGCGGTTTTGTCGTGAGATTTTTGATTAGGTGGGTCTTGTACTTATGAGAGTAAAAGTATGTGGATTTATGTGGCTTCTCGGGAATCGGTCTGTGACTGTAAGTGAAGACCGCTCTACGTGGCTTTTTTAATAAAATCGGCAATCTTCATTGAACTCCTTTGCCAACAAAAAAGTTGAAACATAGTTGACACTTTCTATAGACCGACGGAACCCTATTATTAAGGCTCCGCTGTCCGTCCGTCTGTTTGTGAGCCGGTTGTATCTCATGAACCGTAATAGGTAGACAGTTGAAATTTTCACAGAATGTGTATTTCTATTGCTGATATAACAAAAAATAATAAAAATCGTTCTTATATACCAGCGTCAGGCGGCTCCAGCCCGTCTGACATTATCGCTGAAATGGACCTTAGCGCAGTCGTGAGGCACACACTTTGTTTGTTATAATGTATTTTTTTTCTTCACTGTTATTTCTGTGTACCATGCGTGTTTCGTGTACTGTTGCTGAATAAATTTTATTCTATTCTATTCTATACACGTGGATCCTCTACGTATGCGAGACAAACTCGCAATTTACCGGTTTTTTTTCCACCAACACTTGCTACATCTGACCAGCTATATTTCTGCCCCAATTCCATCGTCCTCATAATAATAATCAATCCAAAAACATACTCTATCTAATTACCCCTCCTTGCCGGTCACACCATGTCATCAATATTCATCCTGCTAGCTGTACTCCTAGAAGGGAGCCGTTAATCAGCCGTACCGAACTAGTGGCGGTAAATTAAACCGTTCAATTCCGGACCGAACCGCTTCGGAGCGGTTCGAAGCGGTTACAACCGGATAAATAGGATGGGGGCACACCGGCTCTTGAGATAATGGAGTGTGGTCGGTTTGGAAAGGGGAATTGTCACGTTTTGTGGCAGTTATGTGTAATAGAAGTTATGAGGTTTGGTAGTGTGTCAAGTTGTGTGTCTATAACGGTTTATGATGGCTCTAGTTTTAATTGATCGTAGTTAATATCTGACCGTTTTATAAAACATTCGATCTAGAGACAAAAATGGTCGCCAAATATGGTATTTACATCATGTGGTATGAAAGATTTGTTATGTAGGTAGGTCCAGGCGAATAATATAAAGAGAACACAATGCTACAATGTATTTGTCTTTTCACTACGTAACCCTAAAATGAATTTAACATTACATACATACCTACATTCATTTTACATTATATCACAAGTTATAAAATATTTTCCGCTACTCATTTTACCTTTCATTACCGTTGTAAATTACTGGGACGCCGAAAGAAACACACCCAAAAACAACAAAACCAGTAAACGTTTCCAAATAAAAACGTCGAAACTAATTGCTTCCATCACTCCCATTTACAATTTACACAAGCGAGCGAACTAAAACGAAAAACATCACACTTCACCCGAAAAAACACTCGGCAATAATTACTTTTTCTTAATTAAGTTTTTCTCCTGGTGTGCATCAAGCCTTATTGGCGGGACGGTCCTTTCACTGCAATCGTTATTACATACGAATACGAATCCAATAGTGTAGCGTATCGCTCGAAACGTTTAGATCGGCTATTGAGTCGTTTAGCGACTGTTTTGGGGTCTAGACGAGATATTTCAATATTTTTGGTCGTTTTTGTTATTGTGAGCCCTCATACTTTTGTGTAATTCACGTGACATTCAATAATAGTGTAGATGACTAAAAAAAAATCTGGTCTGCCATCGCTAGTTATATTACTAAAATCTGTTTGGTCCGTCATCGTCAGTTAGATTACCAAAATCTGTTTGGTCCGTCATCGTCAGTTAGATTACCAAAATCTGTTTGGTCCGTCATTGTCAGTTAGATTACCAAAATCTGTTTGGTCCGTCATTGTCAGTTAGATTACCAAAATCGGTTTGGTCCGCCATTGTCAGTTAGATTACCAAAATCTGTTTGGTCCGTCATCGTCAGTTAGATTACCAAAATCTGTTTGGTCCGTCATCGTCAGATTACCAAAATCTGTTTGGTCCGTCATCGTCAGTTAGATTACCAAAATCTGTTTGGTCCGTCATCGTCAGTTAGATTACCAAAATCTGTTTGGTCCGTCATCGTCAGATTACCAAAATCTGTTTGGTCCGTCATTGTCAGTTAGATTACCAAAATCTGTTTGTTCCGTCATCGTCAGTTAGATTACCAGAATCTGTTTGGTCCGTCATCGTCAGTTAGATTACCAAAATCTGTTTGGTCCGCCATCGTCAGTTAGATTACCAAAATCTAGTGGATACGTGTTTTTTCTTTTGTCACGTAAACCTGAAAATGAGAACGATAATAGTGCACGTGACGTCACACTTACGTCAAAAATGTACCACTTTTTACCTAAAAGTGACGTGACAAGGCCTCACTCCTGAACTTTGGTGCGTTTTATCTTTGTCATTTTTCATTGGTTTGGTGAAGTAAAAAATGCGTGTCTAATATTCAAAAGTGGTTATCACGTTAATCACCTAAGACCCAAGGATTAGGTATTATATTAGGTATCTCAGCTGTATTAAAGTGATAAACAGAAAAAGGTAAAAATATTAAAAATAAAGGTGAGGTAATGTTCCAAGTCTGAATCACTTTCGTGCGATTGAAATTTTCAGTGTGAAAATCCGGTTCTCGATAAAGAATCCACTTTTCTTTGGAATTGCGATAAGCTGGCGTCAAGCGATAATGTCAGGTCCGCAATGACTCCATTGGATCAGAAACTATCTACGACTTACCAGAACTAGTTTTAGCGAATCGCATGTAGCGTAAGTATAATCAGCTTATAATCTTCCCTACTGCTGGGACTCAGACCTCCTCTTGGTGAGAGGAAATGGGGCGTAATCTAAACGCATCTGGGACATACTGGTTTTCTCTTTATATTTTCCTTTACCGTTTTGAAATAGTGTTATGTAATAATTTACACACGTCTGTCTGGGTTCGAACCGACTTTGAACTCGTCAGTAGGTCGTGGTACCTACATATAGATAGCCGGTGATCACCATCAACACATGGGAGGGGTTCGCAAGACCTTAAAAGACCACCCGGAACACGCTCTAGGGTAATCGCATAGATAGATCTCATCATTACACAGGAACACTGCATAGGAAACCGTCAAGAATCCTGAATGAGTTGCTTCCTTGACTTTTAGACCCTGCCAGAAACTATGACATGACTGATCAGCCTTAAAATGTTCCTTAAATGTGACTTAGGCCTCCTCCCAGGAGAACGAAAGGGCCGTAATCCACTACGCGGGCCTATTGCGGGTTGGTGGATGTCACATGTCTTCGATTTTTGAAGTGAAAACTTCTTTAGACGCGTTCGGTATTTTTGTTCAAGTTTTCACTTCTGTCGGCACTCCCGGACTGCCACTCTGTTTTTTTTGTTCTAGGACATGCTTGCTCAAGATGTTTTCTGTCACCGTTTTGAGAGCAGTCGTTATTTAATAAATTACACAAAGTAAGGCACCAGCCTGGGTTTTTAACCTACGACCCGTAAGTCCCGTACAACTTGTAAGTCGGAACCGTTACCACTGGGCCACCACTACCACGAAACCATGGTTTATGAAAATTCCTTGCTTACACCCCAAGCTTACTCCAAGTAGGAAATATGACTAGGCAACTTAACGCAATCTCCAGCTTTACATAACCTGATCAAACAAGACTAGTCTGCAGCCGTTGACTGAAAGATTAATTTCCTCCACCTTATCGTTGGCGACGCAGCCATGAAAAATTATTGCGCAGTTCTCTGTTTACGGTGGTAAAAAGTGCTAGTTAAGTTCTGGAATTAATTTAGCTTTTAATGCTTTTTTAGTACTGTTTTATGGTGTGTGAATAAAGAAGTGAGGAATCAAAATTTCATCAGGCACTAGTTGGGTCTCACTTCACAACAGATTTTTTGGACTTTTTAAGGATTATGTAAAGTCTGGATTAGGTAAGTGATGAGGATTATGTGAAAGGCTGGTGATGAATGACGATAACTACAAATGGGCTGCTAAATATTGAGGTAATTTAATAATAACAGTTTTATGATTTTTGGGGTTCTGAAGTTCGAATGCAAAAACGGAACCTTTATATTATCATTCGTGTGTCGTCTGTGACAGTCAATTTGCTCTGACATGAATATTTGTGACCCAAATACGGACGTGTAATGTAAATAAATGGATTTGGAGTAGGTATGGTGGTCACTTTTAGGGTGCAAATCAGAAAATAAATAAATAAAATTTTACATATTTATTTTGAGGCCCTCAATTTTTTTTTTTATAATTTTAAAATAGATACTTTTAAAGTTATTTTAGAAAATAGATGAAAGTTCTGCTCTTATCTCCGAAACTATTGAGTCTGAAATTATGCAACGTTACAGAAAATGGTTCTTTAATTATAGATTACAATTAAACCTATTAGAAGTTTCTGTTAAAAAAAAAAAAAATTCGTTCGGAACCCTTTGCACGCGAGTCGGTTTCACTCTAGGCCGGTTTTTTAATATGAAGTTCCCGAGAAAAGCTTCCTCCACAAACACCGTTTAAGTAAACTTAACCCCATGGGACTATTAAACGCACAGTTGAACTCCAGTGAAGCGTTACTTGCGAACATCGGCAGAATCACTAATGTTATTACTGAACGTCTATAATAGTTAACAGCTCTTAGCTCCAGAGAGCTCTTAACTATTCAAATAGGGCTTTCAGAATACCTACGTTTATACTATAGTCTACCAGTGAGTAGGCTAATAATATCAACATGTAATTTGATCCTGCCTCTTTGGCGTAGTAAGGGTGCGTTTCCACTGAAGCTGGGCTGAGCGGAGCGGAGACACCTCGAAACAGAGTTACCTCGCCCCTGGGCACTCAGGGCAGGGAGGGGGGTGGGTTTTAGTCAGTAAGAGTCTGACACCCCCTCCCGCTCGACTCTAGAGCGGGAGATGTCATGGGATGATTTCCCATCCCACAAAAAAAAAAAAAAGTTCAAGGTAGCTGACCGACGGCGGGCGTCCCCCGATCGGGCGAAGTATTATTGAAATTATCCAAAAGGAATTCATATTTCAATCAATTTGCCTTGCTTTCCTAGACTATGTGGTTGGTTAGCCTATATTGTGTCCCACTGCTGGGCAAAGGCCTTCCCTTTCTCCCTCCAAACCTCTCTATTTTGGGCGATTTCTGGCCAAGTTTGCCCAGCAAACATGATCAGATCGTTACACTACCTTCGCCGCGGTCGACCTCAACGGCGACGTCCTTAATTTTTACAACAGTTTTTATTTTAATTTAATTACTAATAATGTTTTAATTTGTTTCAGGTAAGTGCTAAATTGTTCTACTATACAGTAACTTGAAAGTGGATTCTTCCGGTGTAGTAAGTCTTAGATACATATTTAAAAAGTTTGTTATACATATGTAAGTTTATAGTTAAAAAAGAGTGTGTGTACTTATGTACGCACGTAAGAAGTTATACTTCTTTGGCGTATCAAGATAAAAAACCAAACTGTCACAAACTTTCCAAAAGGAAAACAATCATTCTTCATGAACCACAGACCATAGCTAATTTCAGGGTGGATCGGTTCTAGCTAACTTCAACCTGTGAATTTTGTGTGACAGTGATGCGCGCGCATCTTAAAATTTCACTCTCGTCATTTTTTCATGACGCGCCTAAAGAAGTATACTTCAACAATCATTTTTTTAACCAAGCTTTTATACCGGCTATCTTCAATGCTATCTATAATAAGCCTTTCAGCCCCAGCGGACAAACCCGGGTTGTCAAATTTAATACCGACGGCAACCCGGGTTGACAGCCGATTTTTTTTTTTTTTCACTTAAATATTTTTTTTTTTTGTCAAACTCACCGGTGCGTTTCAGGGCTTAAGAGGATGTGTACACGAAATTTCGTGTTCGTGCTGTTCAGCATAGAAGAGTTCCTTTATCTGGAGCTAATCCTGAAAGTCGATGCAGATCATGCTTGTTATAAAAATAAATTGTCACCAGAACTAAAGGTGTGCTTAGGCAAAATTTCAACTCAATTGGATACCAGCAAATGGTAAAATTTTTTTTTGCTAATTTTGACGGACAACTTACAAACGTACGAACAGAACGTGTGCATGTTAAATAAAAACATCGCAGCTCCACCCAGAGCAGAAGAAGTCATCTGATAAAAATGATAAAATCAAAATCAAAAGTCATTTATTCAAACTAGGCTGAGAACCAGCACTTTTTTAACGTCAAAGTTCTACATAAAGACAGTCCCCCAAAAACGCCCGCCCGTCACCACTTCCTAGTGTTTTAGCTGTGAAGAAGAAGTGGCCAACAAACTCCCCAGCAACACATCTGTCTGTTAAGTTTGAAGAACTTGAATCTATATAGTTATATGCAACAATCTTAACATATGTAAAACAGAAAAATAAATATATGTCGTCTAAAATATAATCATAAAATTAAATAATCCGCCACTTGTTAGCTAGCACACTCAATTATGCCATTAAAAACGAACTCAAGCATAAACACTAAACCAAATTAAATAAGCCTCCATACATAACTGGTGTGCCTGCTTACAAGAACAAAGATAGAATCTATCAAAGAGCTGCTGTCATTATAGTAATAATAATGTTTTATTGTCTCGAATTTAATGTGACAAAAATGCTGCTGGTAAATAATTCTAGGAACCAATCAGAACAGTTAATTAGTCACATTAATTTTGCGATAGTGTACATTCCACAAACCGGGTGTCAGTATCTTGTGGAAGAAGTTTGGTAGACAACACGTACCAATCTGATTCATCATCATCATCATCACCAGCTTTTTGATGTCCCCACTGCTGGGGCACTGGCCTCCTCTTTGTGAGAGGGTGTGGGCCGTAAATCCGTAATCTTGGTGGATGATGCGGGCCAATGCGGGTTGGTGAATGTCACACGTCTTCGAATTTTTGGTTCTAGGACATGCCGGTTTCCTCACGATGTTTTCCTATACTGCTTTGAGAGCATTGGTGATGAAATAATTTACATAAGGTAAAGCGCCTGACTGGGTTCATGACATACAACTTGTATGTCGCGGCCGATACCACTGGGCCACCACTGCTCCTATCTGGTTAGGAAATGAAATTCCAAATTAATAAATCTGATCACGTAAAAATGCAGTTTGCTTTTTTATTCGATAGATTACTTCTGTATTGAATCAATTTAACTTGAAAGTTATTCTATGCATTTTCCCTATTTTATTTATCAATGTTTTCCTTCTGTATTCCAAACAGCTTCTCAAATTAAGAAACACTTCTAAGAGTTCATCTCTTTGAGAAGTTATGAGGCTTCGGTCAGATTGCAAGCGACGCGCGGTTTGCTGACGCGTTTTTACAAATACCTTGGGCTCTAGTCAAAGGTCCAATATATTTTTGGTCGACCAATTCACATTTCGAAGTTTAACACATTGGGGTGGGGCCAAGTTTTGCCATTGAACACCGTGAGTGAGGGCAGGCGTACTATTTGTTAGATAAATGCTTGAAAAACACTAGATTATCTGCGTTTTACGCTTTTGCTAGACTGACACTGTAAGTTATATTTAAGAAACAGATTTTCAGATGTCTTACTAAATAGTGGACTGGATTTTATTTTTGAAGGTGGTTAATCATCAGTGACTTTTCCCGCTCTGGATGGACCGAGAGGGCGTGTCAGACTTTTACTGACTATGTATTCCTTCAGTAGCTTGGCTATTCCCGGACCCTGGGGACTGGGATAGACTCTACTCTCTAGCAACTCATTACTTGATTTTTAACAAACACTAAGATCAGTCAGCTACAAAAACCGTTCGCAATTCGCTATCACCATCGCTTGCTTGCTGTCTGACCTGGCCTTACCAATAAATGCCGCCTACTTAACAGTCCAATAGGCTGTCAATGGAAATAAGATAATATTTTCCGTATTTTTATCGCAGGCGCACCCCTAGTCGACGACAGAGCATCAGTCGCCCCTCTAGTCTTGATATAAATTCCTTTTCCTTATTTCCTTTTTATTATTTCTGCAATACTGTTTAGTTAGGTGCTTAGTTGTTTCTTTTGTGGGAGTTATATGTGTCGTATGTTTTGTGGGGGGGTTGGGCAGAGGTCCAAGTAGTCGTAATATAAGCTTAGTTTAGTTACTTTATTGAGGCGTTAATAGTCGAGAGAGAGGTTGGGAGTTATAACCTCATGTTTTGTGGTGGTAAAAAGGGATTTAAGGTACGCGCACTCCGTAATTAGTTTATACTTAAGGCGCTATGAGCTGCCAATGACCTTGAGTGGTTAGCTTGCGTGTTCTGTACTGAGCTCACGTAAAGTGTCGTACCTCAACCCAGTAATAGGACTCGCCCATCAAGGAGCGCTGTCAG
This sequence comes from Polia nebulosa, assembly GCA_951329385.1. Taxonomy (NCBI): domain Eukaryota; kingdom Metazoa; phylum Arthropoda; class Insecta; order Lepidoptera; family Noctuidae; genus Polia; species Polia nebulosa. The sequence goes on from OX589612.1 coordinate 19,331,566, forward strand.
AAATTAGACGCATCATTAATTTATTACAATTAAAAGAACTGGTATTAAAATAAAACACTGAGACTAAATTATAAATAATTAAATGATCTTTAAAATGGTGAAGGTTTCATAAAAATACGCTTTATAGTTTTTGCATGATTCTCAATTTCTTATCCGCGTTAGACTTTACAAATTAATTACACTATGTTACATAAATATAATTTCAAATATTCTCAGATCAAATTACGACGGAAATTGTCTAGAGTAACATATATTTTTTTTAAAGAAATAAGACTAGTCGTTTAGACGTGATGTTCAATTCAAAACCATTAAAGTCGTATAACTTCGCCTTAAAGGCCTGCTAGAGTAAGAACCGCCAAACATACCTAATTTATTTTCTAAATAACAAAATGTGTAGTGTTAGTATGTACTGTGAACGTACTCTTGTCTGCTGACTTCGGTGGACGGTCAGTTTACCGGTATCTGGTTCTAAAGTTAGGAAGCCCGAGTCGACGGCGCGTAGTGTTCCACGCGCGCCTAAAAGAGATGTCAGCAAGAATTGACGGGGTCTGCTAAGGCTGATGACTGCCAGGCTCGTGGGAGTGATCGAATGAGTAACCAGGGACCCTGGAATAGGCAACTGAAGGAACTTGGGTGGGTTTCAGACAGTAAGAGTCTGACATGCCTTCCTGGAGACCCAGAGCGTGAGAAGTCATTTGATGAATGCTCATTCTATAAAAATATAAATAAAAAATCGTTATTTGACACCGACTTCCGAAATAAAAGTTATTTTTAAATTTTTACTTTATTTTCTTTTTTGGAAGTCGGTTGTTTTTTTTGGTATTTTTATTTTTTTTATTTTTCACATTTTAGTTGTTATCCCCCAGAACTCAAAACCCCAATAACATGGACCGTGGAATTTAAACATACTTGTAATTGGAGGAAACCATAACGTCATCTATATATACAGACGAATATAGAATCTTCTCCTTTTTCGAAGTCGGTTAAAAATATAAATAATAAAGGTGCTATTATTTCGTAAAGAAACATTTTTCACAATTCTTAAACTCTGGTGATGCTGGTGGTGCTCTCGGATCTTGGACTATGTTATGTATTTTCTCACTCCCCATTTCCCATTATTTTGTTTTTGTCTCAAATTGCGCTTCTTCTAGCTAACTCTTGAGTAACGACTTCTATATTCTTCTGTCTGCAGCTTGGTTGCCAAATAAGAATGATTTGTAATAAAAAAGAATCAACATCAAAACAAGTCTAGCTCTTCAAACGTGTTTTCTAAAACATGTGTACTTAATAATTTATTATTATAATAATTCCTACTCATCAGTGCTCGGTTATTAATCTGATTGCATTGTGTTTTCTATTTGCAGACATGGTGCTGAATATACCGTGGGGTATAAGCGGTAGCGTGGTTGAATAAATAACTTTAATGTAGTGGTGGGGTACAATTACCAGTACCTACACATTGTATGGATTTGAACACTTTAAAAGAGACTTTGACCTCTGAGTTTGTTTCGGTGTTTCTTCTCAGGGTAGTCAGCTAGGAAACACCGGCCTCATCTAGCTTAAACTGACGAAAAACATTGACGTGTAAAAGTGTTCCTTGTAACCTATTTACTGAATAAACATCATTTATCTTCATTTATCATTATTGCGACTAGCTTTTTTTCGTGTCTTCGCTCTCGCGGCCTCTTTTCAGGATTTAAATACGACTCGAGCTTTCAATCGGGATACATCTTCTAGAGTACCTTTAATTAACGGTATTTGTATCACCTCTGATTTTTTAAATTTAAATTAAACATTTGCGCCTATCCTAATGATAAGCGATGAAATGATTTTTTTTTAAACTCGTATTCTGTTCTCTCATATATCGCTTTTTCTCACCACTTATCCCATACCTACCCCGTCCGCGGTGCATCGCAACAATCCGCCCGGTACACTGCGTTGCAAACAAAAGTGCCCAGTTCAATTCGACTAATGGAGGGAGATAAGCTCCCTCGCATTACCGCTCCGCTCCAGCGTACACTTCAGGCCGAGTGTGTGCTCAAGGTATGATAATGCACGCAAGTGTACGGATTGTGTGATGTTTAGGGAGAGGTGAGGTCTGAATTTGTCAGGTTTAGAGTGGTCTCTTCTTGACTACGGGACAGAAAAAAAGGAAGGTGTATTTGACAGTCTTTTTAAATATGAAAATACAAATGTTGTGGTACTTTTTTCAAGTGAGCGATATATGTTGACGACGCAACGAAACATGCCTTATTAGATTTAGCAACATAACATGCTATCCACCACACTTTGTTGACTGGTAGAGAACACCCAACTAAGACATTTACTTTGTACCTTTACGGTTGCTAGAAGTTTAAATGAATAAATAAAATGGTCTCTAAAGTATTTCAGTCCTCATTACCAATAAAATTGGAGATGGCAGTCTTCCAGGAACTTTTATATTCAGAAGTGGACATTTTCCTTGCAAACAGTGTACTACATTAGCTACATAACAGCTTTGCTATAAAGTAGCATTTACACTTTGATGCTTTTACTGGCTACTTTGTCTCACTAAAAGAATCTAAAGCTAAAAGCAGTGTTACAAAAGTTTAATCCGACTCCCAAAGCCCAAATAATCCAGCGATACGTTTAATGCATGATTCGACGCACACTAATCGCTTGGTAACACATTCTATACGAATGCAAGGCACGTCCGCACGCTTTTGAGTACCGGTTTCGACTGACGTGATTCTCGAACGGCACGCCGAATTGCGTGCGGGTAGATAGAGATATTTGGGTTGCTTTGTTGTGGTGGGATAACGCGTGTGAGCGAGATTAGAGTACTTTGTAATTTTGCGGGATTATTTGCACCTGATGCCCATACGGATTGAATGTATAATCAGGCAGTTGTATTTTTTTTCTGTCTGTAGCGTATTTTAGCTTTCTAAGCAATTTGCCATACTAGCTTGTGCCTCTTTTCATACAAAAATTTAACAAACTATTTATCTGCATACTTGATTAGAGCAGTGCGGTTGTAGCTTATAACTCTAGGTTTTCTCTCAAGGTTATCCTTATTGTAAATTTTACTGAACGATTAACAAGTTTATCTAGCTCCTAAAATTTACTTGAAATTCACGAGCAAATTGTGCAATAATTTAGGCGCCTCTCATTGTGCTATTGTTACTATTAATTCCTATTACCTCATCGTCACATTATCAAAACCCTAACCTTACGGTAATTACAATGATAAATATTACATTTCGCTCTTATCACCGGTGTTATCACCAGCCAAATGTTTACAAGTTCTCGAATACAGTGCAAACTGAGATAACGTTATCTCGTCCTATCACAAGTGGAATGTTTCAGACCCAGTATCCAACAGACAACGGTATAAAACACACGAGTAATAAAATTAAATAAAAGTGGATTGAAATAGCAAAGTAAATAGAATAAACTAGAAAACAATAACATAAACAAAACAATAGCAAAATCTGTTACGAAAGACGAAACAACTGTGATTTTAATAAAACAAGAGGTCCCGAAACTAGTAACGAATAACACATAAATTAGAACTAAGATGGATTTTACAAACAAAGTGGTTATAGTGACCGGAGCTAGTTCAGGAATTGGAGCAGCATCAGCCGTCCTCTTCGCAAAACACGGAGCCAAACTCACACTAATCGGCAGAGATGAACAAAGACTCAAAAAAACTGCAGACAAGTGTCAAGAAGCCAATGGAATACCACCTTTATGCCTCAGATTAGACCTCACAGCTAACGGAAGCTGTGCCACAGTTATAACCAAAACAGTTGCTCAATATCAAAGAATAGATGTCCTAGTGAACTGTGCAGCTAAAATGCTTATGGGATCACTTTTCGATGACAGTATAGACACGTTTGATGAAATGATAGACATCAATCTTCGTGTACCTTACAAACTAACTTATCTCGCCTTACCGTACCTAGTCAAAACTAAAGGGAACATAGTGAATTTGCATGCGACGAAGTATACAAAAGTTATACATGGATTTTTGCCTTATACTGTAACAAAAGCTGGTTTGGAAAGATTTACTAGAACTGCAGCCGTAGAAGTGGCATCTGAAGGAGTAAGAGTGAATGCCGTGCAGCCTGGTTTAACAAGGACGAATATTTTAACGAATTTGGCAATGGGTCAAGATGAGATGGAGTTTGTTTATGACACTTTGTCGAATAAGATGAAGATCTTGGATCCTGAAGAGGTCGCTAAAATGGTTGTGTTTGTTGCTAGTGAAGTGTGCCCAAATCTGAATGGCACAGATATTTGCCTGAATGGCGCTTCCTCGTTTATGTGAAATGTGAAGTTCTTGACTCTGGACCATGTGGAAATACATTTGAATGCTTTAAATAAAAATGTGACGGACATATTGTGAATCGTTTTTGTTTAGACTGAAAAGACAAAACCAAGAATGTGACAGTTTTAATTTTTATTTCGAAATATAAATTGTGAGGTCTAGCTCGTTTTATATGCGATTTTGAATAGTAAGTCTTTAGTTTTTTTTTTATATTAAAAGACTCATGAAGTACTTGGTTTGTTTACTTTTTTAAAGCATTTTTAATGTTGTCGTGAAAGCTTGTTTACAGTTTAATACTAAGAAAAGAATCGGAATCCTGTAACTTTTCTTTTTTACCGTCTTGATTAGAACATGGATAAAGAATGGTGTTCCACTGCTCACGCTGAGGTAGTCGCACTTTATGTCTACTGCTTTATTTCGTGTGTTTAAACCACATTCCAAATGTTGCTATCATGATGATTTTTGTATATTTGTTATCGCTCTTAGGTACTATGGGGGAGATACATTTATCTAGTTGATAACACTTGTACTGATAGTTATTAGTGTCAAATAAAATCAGGAACACAGATTATATTATTTTTCTAAATTACTTGCTTTGTGAAACAGCGAATCCCAGGAAGTACCGATATATTTTTTGTGCCATAATATAATATGTACTATAAATGCTGTATATGAAAACATCAAATAACTGACATAATATTCTGTCATACGTCGTATCAAATCCAAAACAACTAAAAAATTCGCTTCAATATTCCCAGAACCGACCAACGTCATTGATATGCAACGCTCGCTCGACATTGATGGACAGGCAGACACTGACAGTTGCACGATTATAGACACAGATTACATTACCTTATCGAGAGCCATCGCATATGATGGGATTACTGGATTATCGGTCTGGTTAGTGTCGAGATTGACCAGATCATGTCAAAATTAGCTGGGAGATTTAGTTGAGTGTTTTGAAAACATTGTAGTTTTATATTTAGAAAAGGTTCATAATTAACCTTGGTATTGGTTATACCTACCAAGTGGTGATTATTTTTCTACTCTGCTATGAACTCTATTGAATCATAGTCTTCATGATTAAATACACCATTATTTTCTCCTTTTTGTTACTTTTATGTGTTAATTCCTTTATCGCAGCAATATAGTTGATTATTTAAACATCTGGTAGTTCTGTTTATTTTAAAACTTGTTTGCTATCGGTAAACTTATCAGGAACAGTAAAATTAATTAAATTTTCTTATCAGTTGATAACTTGACGAGGTATTGCATAATAGTTTTTAAGCATTGCTTCTCTTTTGTGCCGTTTAGTAATCCAAGTTACGGGAATAAATTTAGAATGACATAGATGATATTTGTTTAGTCTAAATTTACCTTACCTTATATTTAGTAGGAAGATGATTACATAACTGTTTTACTAAAAAAAAAGTCTCAGCTTACTTTGTGAGGTTGAAAATACCGGAGATTGCTTTGATCATAATTCCGATCACTTTATTTCCAGATCTGAAAGTTAACTATTATTTTCTTGTGTATATTCTTTATAGATAAAATCCTATTGAAAATACTGTTGCTGACTTTAGAATGTGCCCTAAAACTAACTCCTATTTCCTTGTAAAGGGTTTTTCAATACCACATTAAAATCCGTTTCGTGGTTTAAAATATCTAAGTGTATAGACAGACGGAGCAACTTTTTATGTAGAGTTTCATATTTGATCGTAAAAAGATGCACAATATAGTTTCAAAATCAGTGTTCTGTACCCCGAGTGTGAGTTTTTTAACGTACGATCGATCGCGTTAAAGTAAACGACAATTTGTACCAAAACTGTGTAAGCACTGCCTGGTGACAATAATTGGTAACCTCTTTTTTTGTACACGATTTGACATAAGCGAACGTTTACGCAAACGCGTTCGAGTGCGTTAAAAAACTCATGCTAGGCCTTCTGTTCCGTCTGATCGCCTTCATCATCCAATGACATCTCCCGCTCTGGGTGGAGCGGGAGGGCGTGTCACTCTTACTGACTAAAACCCACCCCTGTTCCTTCCTTCCATGAGTGCCCGGGGGAGCGGTAACTCTGTTACGAATTTATCCGCCACCCCTAAGCATGCAGGCACCGGCCATGATGGGCCCCGTCTGTGATAGCTGACAACTCATTGAGGCGCGCGTGGAACACAACGTGCCGTCGACTCACGGGCCTGATGCTGATCGGACGGCGAGTTACCCATAACTCGCCGTCCGCAAGCTCGCGTCTACGGTGGCCGGAGATCGTCCTGCGACCTCCAACGCCCAGGGCGTCTTCTGCGGTGGCTGCGGCTGGGGGCCTGAGGGCCACTCTGTTGAGCTTCCCTCACCCATTCCGCCTCCTCCTTCGCGAGCATTACTGCTTCGCAGAAGGAGGAGTGACTGCTTGCCATTCCCTCTCGCTCCGTACCATGGCCTGGACCCGGACGCGAGAGGTCGCTGCCGCCTATCGCATCCACAAAGACAAGGCGGTGCTTCGTCCAAGCTGGGCAGACCTCCACCGTATATGGTCCACCGTGTCCTCTGGACGATCCGCGCAGTGGTGACACCCGGGCGTTTCCTCCCGCCTTATCCGACACAGGAACCTCCCGAAACAACCGTGTCCGGTGAGGACCTGCGTCAGGGGGAAGGTGAGGATGCCTCACTCTGATCGCCTAACGTTCTGTGCGTTGCGTTTATTTCTCTTTACCTCCATTCACTGTCCATTCATAACGTGTACGAGGGTCATTCAATAAATACTTAGCCTACAAAAAGTAAACGAAAATTTTGGAAAAGTGGCAATTTATTTTTCAACATAGTCTCCTTTTAGTTCGATACACTTAGCCCAGCGATGCTCCAACTTTTTTAACCCGTCCGAAAAATAGTTTTTGTCAAACTCTGCAAAATAGGCCTCCGTGGCGGCGATAACCTCCTCATTCGATCCATATCTATTCCCGGCGAGTGATTTTTTCAGATTAGGAAACAGAAAGAAGTCACAAGGGGCCTAATCTGGAGAATACGGTGGATGGGGCAGGAATTCGTAGCGTAATTCGACCAATTTGGCCATGGCAACGGCAGACGTGTGAACCGGTGCGTTGTCGTGGTGAAACAGCACTTTTTTCTTCGCCAGATGGGGTCGTTTTTTCTTTAATTCGGCGTCGAATCGGCCCAATAAATCGGCATAGTAAAGCCCTGTAATTGTTTTACCCTTCTCGAGGTAATCGATGTAGATCACACCTTGTGAATCCCAGAAAACGGTGGCCATAACTTTTCCGGCCGATTTTACAGTTTTCGCCTTCTTTGGAGCACGTTCCCCGGTCTGGATCCATTGTTTTGATTGCTCCTTGGTCTCTGGTGTGTACCAGTGGATCCAGGTTTCATCGACGGTCACAAAACGACGCAAAAACTCCGCTGGATTCCGCTTAAACAGCGCCAAACACATCTCCGATGTGGTCTCACGGTTGCGCTTGTTTTCTGGTGTGAGTAAACGCGGCACCCATCGCGCCGACAGCTTTCTCATGCCGAGTTCCTCGTGAAGAATATGATGCACTGTTCCTTCTGAAATGCCTACAGTCTCAGCTAGCTCCCGAACCTTCAATCGGCGATCTGCCAATACGAGATCATGGATTTTTTTAATGTTTTCCTCCGTAGCAGCTGTTTTCGGTGCACCTGGACGTGGTTCATCAAAAACCGACGTACGGCCACGTGAAAACTCGTTGAACCAATTCTTGACGGTGGCCATCGATGGAGAAGAGTCACCGTACACAGCATCCAAGCGCTCTTTGATTTCGATGCTCGTTTTCCCTTCCAAAAATAGGAATCGAATCACCGAACGATATTGCTCTTTTTCCATTTTTGTAAAACCGATCGACACGTTCGCTTCCATAAGTTGTCAAATTAAAACTAATGAAGGGATTGGAATGAAAATTTGAAGAAAGAATTAAAAAAGAATGTGCTACACTGTGGTAAAACTCTTTTGAAACTACAGCGCCCTCTGGCGATGAGGCTAGGTACTTATTGAATGCACCTCGTAGCTCGACGCCACTCGCCTATTCCCTGAGGGGCTACGTGACATCTTTGGTGTATTCCGACTAAACAAGGACGAATGCATCTCTGAAGGCCAACATAACTGGCATTCTTCAAGAAATTAGGTCCATATGCGAAGATTTCATCAAAAAGTTGTTCCGTTAGGATGCGCGAATGTCATCAAATGCATAGGTATTTAAAAAACAAGTGTGGTAATATCACTTTATGCTGTTAATTTTATTTTTTTTCAAAGTCCGAGCGTTCTCAATGAAATACCCCATGTTTCATAAAAAAAAATCTGTATCACAAGTTGGCTTCATCAATCTTCGACCGCCACGCCCGCTCTTATTAACAAAATAGCTTTTCGCAATCAAATAAGTAGAAGTTTGGATGAGCTGCCCTTATCTCTTAAGTTTAAACTTTTAATCAACTTGGAAAACCACAGCTTTGCGAGATGCACCAGATTGAATGAAGAAGAGGTTCAGAAAGACGAAGGATTATTTAATTGTTTGTTAAAATTGTACTATGCCTGGTAATCTTTGAATAGCAGCGTCCAGTCCTGTATAATTTTATGGGAATTACAAGATTTTCGCAGATCCATAAGATATGTCATTTCTTCAAAGGTGAATCTACAGACACATTAAACAAAATCTATTGAATCAAGCTCAAATCAAGAGTCAAGAACCAGAAAAGAGTCATGCAGAGTCAAGAGTTGTTCAACTGTTTTGGTTCACAATAAAGTGTACTATCTATCTAACATCAAGCTAAGGCAACTACAATTCAGGCTACTTACTACTACTAGCGTCATTTTAATTCATTTATATATATGGTATTTACTGAAAATCCCATTGAAGGTGACGCCATAGCTACGATAGAAAATGAATAATTGTTTTTTTTTGTGGGTTGTGGGACTAAAACTCACTCCTGTTCCTTCAGTTGCCTGAGTTCCCAGGGGCGCGGTAACTCTGTTTAGAATTTATCCGCGACTCCTGGGCAAACATTGATAGGCTTGAGCTTGACCACTTTGTTACCTGCTGGTAAGCGATGATGTGGTCGACGATGGAGCACGCTTGTCTCGAAGTAACCTATTCACTCTTGTCTTAAAAACCCCCACGTTGTAGCTATCAGGAAACACAGACCCCGGCAAGGAATTCCACTCCTTAGCTGTACCTTCCAGGGAGTGTGGGATTCTTACCTCACTAAAACCACTCCGGTGATCACCATCAGCACATGGACCCCCGTTACCTCTTAAAAGACCACTCCGGGACACCTTCTGTGCAACACCTGTTAGGGCACATCCCTGAGGAGACCGTAAAGGGATCTCCCCTGAGAGCCTCGCTGTGCACGGCAGCACGTGATCACAGTGCCGCCGTATTCCCTGGAATCTTTTGACGGGCAATCAGAATCCCCAATCTGAGCGCCCGAGATTCCAAAGTCCCGTCTGCATTAAGTGATGCAGATGGGGTTTCAGGCGTCGAGGCGGTTAACCGCATCGACGAGTTTTCGCCGAGTGGGATAGGCCCTCTCACGATCCCGCTCAGCGGCCTCCTTCTGGATCATCACGGTCTCACAGAAGGAGGCAATTTCCCTCCAGTTTTCTGTCTCTGCGAGCATAGCTTTCACTACTGCTGGCAGAGACAGGTCTCGCCCCATCCTGGCGACCAGGATCCTCCGCTCGGCAGCCCAGGCAGGGCATTCCTCGAGTGTGTGCTGTGCAGAATCTACACACATTGAATGTGTTCTCAAAACACTTGGTGCATCTGAACGAGGAGGAACCATACCGGAATATGACGATATCATCAATAATGGAATTTTTAGTTTTCGATTTAATGCCACCGACTGCATCAGACTGCTTTAAAAGTGACTTGTTTGGAACTTTTTAGTGGTTTTTTATCAGTCGTGTTTTTTGATTTATATTTTTTTTTCCCTACATTTTAGTGAGTTATATTTTTGGAATCGTCTTCTCGAGCTCTTTATTTTGATACCCCCACATGACCAGGTTGAAAAAATACGGCTACACATGTGTTACCTAATGGCGGTCGCCATTTTGTTTTTTCTTTTTTAAAATTCTTATAGACTTCGGCGGTCAAGACCAATCTCATAATTCTCCATTTGTTAAAATCATCAAGCCGGTGAGGCTACAGTGAGTGCCAAAGAAATAGACATATAATGTATTATACATACATACATACTCTCGAAAAACATTACCCTCCTTCTGGAGCAGTCAAACTTTGAACCCCGTCAAAGTTAGGTACTATTTAAACGACATCGACTGCACTATGTAGGGTGACGAGAATTAAACGACAGTTTCTTATTTCTATGCTTACGGCGTTTCACCAGTTCCTTGTGCTTTTGAGTATGTTTTGATAGAGACAATATGTGGAGTTAAAATCTGCCTTATTGTCTTTGTCTGAATGTTAGTCCTTGGCCTAGCTCGCTTTTATGTGCCGGAGAATTATTGCAGGGGCAAAGAACACAGATTGTTTGCTGTGCCTCAGCGTCGCACCGATGCGCGTGCTGAGTCTCCAATACCTCGCACTCTGGCTGCACTTAATGATCTCTTGGATTCTAATCTAACAAACGATCTCTTTGCAGATGAATGGACATGTCAGAAGTACTGTGAGAGGGATTTATGATAAAGTTTCGAGACCCTTTTTATTTTTTTAAATTTGATATTGTAGTTTTCTCTTTTAATTTTTGTCTTTTTGTTAAAAATCTTTAGTTTTAGTTACTGTAATTGGTTTTAAACCGTTGTAATTAATTAATTAAATAAATAAATAAAGTTACGAACAGATTCTTTATCAAGAATCCTAACGAACCTCTTTATTTTATATTTGCCTGGGTTTTTTATATTTTACTTGCTCCTGCGGCTTCGCCCACATGAAATTAGTACTTCCCCCGTGATAAAATATAGCCTAATGTGCTATTCCAGACCATAATATATCTCTGTGCGAAATTTCATCCACATCCCAGTTCTGGCGTGATTAAGTAACAATCATCCAAACTTTCACATTAAAATATTAATAGAACTAGTAGGAAGGATGTCTGTAACACCTTGCACAGTACCCGGGCCTGCGGACGACGAGTAGTGGGTAACTCGCCGCCCGATCAGCACCAGGCCCGAAAGTCGACGGCGCGTAGTGTTCCACGCGCGCCTCAAAGAGTTGTCAGCAAAGTGAAGGGGCCTGCTAAGGCCGGTGCCTGCCCGGGGGTGGAGGATAAATTCGAAAGAGTTACCTCGCCCCCGGGCACTCGAGGCAGGGAGGAACAGGGGTGGGTTTTAGTCAGTAAGAGTCTGACACACCCTTCCGCTCCACCCTAGAGCGGAAGAAGTCATAGGATGATTTCCCACCCCCCAAAAAAAAAAAAAAAAACACCTTGCACAGTTTTATTATCTGTAACAACTTAGCAATATTTATGTTTACAATTTGTCCTCAATCGAATCGGCGCCAATATATCATCAAGGTGTGGTCGAGTTAATGCGAAAGATAGGATAAATAGACTTTATGTCCACCTGTGAACAGATACTGCTGTGGGCTGTATGATTGATGCTTTTTATCAGCCTAATATGTAAGTTACGCTCAAACCTATTTCACTTTTCACGGGAACTTATATAGCTCTAGTTGTTTATAGACATGGAAGATTATTTGACATAGAATAGAAGAAAAAACATTTATTCGACATAGACACAACACAACAGTAACAAACAAAAGGTAAAAGAAGAGTAGTATACAAAGATACAATAAAATTACGCGGAATGTGCTCATACCGAAAGAGTTGCGCTGGTATTCAGTTGGCACCCCCTGCAGTGACGCACGGACGAGGGCAATATAACATGTGTTGTTTTATCAAAATATATTAAGGCGCTTTTAACTGCCAACGACCTTGAGTAGTTTGCTTGCGTGTTCTGTGCTGAGCTCACGTAACGCGTTGTATGTCAAACCCATTACTAGGACTCGTCTATCAAGGAGCGCGGTCCGAAATTAGACGCATTATTAATTTATTATACATAAAACAACAATTATTATACTAAAACACGTATAATAAAATATAAATAATTAAATGATCTTTAAAATGTTAAAAAGTTTCATAAAAATACGCTTTATAGTTTTGGCGTAATTCTCAAACGTTTTATCCGCGTTAAACAGCTTTAAAAATTAACTACACTATGTTATAAACATACAATTTTAAATATTCACATATCAAAATAACGAAGAAAATTGTCTAGAGTCATTCTCCTGCCCTTATCCCAATTTATTTGGGGTCGGCGCAACATGTCTTTTTCTTCCATACTCCTCTATTAGTCGTCATCTCTGTAGTCACCCCTTTTTTACCCATAAATCCTCTTTCACACAGTCCAACCATCGTTTCTTTGGCCTTCCCCTACTCTTATAGCCATCCACATCCATACACAAGACTTTCCTCACGACATTTTCTTCATTCCTCCGCATCACATGCCCATACCACGACAACCGATTTCCACACAACTTTTCAGTCAGCGGTGCCACTTTCAGACTTCCTCTTATATACTCATTCCTAATTCTATCCATGCGCGTAACACCACACATCGCTCTTAGCATTCTCATCTCAGCTACATGCAATTGCTTTTCATTCATCCCTTTTGTGGCCCAACATTCTGAACCATACAAGACAGCAGGTCTGACCATTGTTTTATAAATCTTCCCCTTAAGTTTTAGGGGAATGCGGGAGTCACAGATAGTCCCGGTGACCTGCCGCCATTTCATCCATCCAGTGTTAATTCTGTGCTTAACAGTCCGATCTATTTCGCCATCGCTTTGCACGAGTGAACCGAGATACCGAAAATCGGAGCAGACTGGAAGAAGCGCGCCATCTAGCACTACAGCTTCAGAACTGGAGAGACCGCCGAAATCGCAGAACATGTATTCAGTTTTGGTTCTGCTGATTTTCAAGCCAACTTTCTCCAGCTTCTGTTGCCATTTCTCCAATCTGCTCTGGATCTCAGGTCCATCTTCACCGACCAGAACAATGTCGTCGGCAAACAGCATGCACCAGGGTGCCTCTTCCTGTATTTCCGACGTAAGAGCGTCCATAATCAACAGGAAGAGGTAAGGACTTAAAGCCGACCCTTGATGCAAGCCTACAGCCACACTGAACTTATCGGTGTTGCCAGCAGCCGACCGGACGTAGGTACTAGATTGTCTGTACATAGCACGAATCAACTCAACATACTTTCCAGGCAAACCTTTCTCTTTCAAGGCCCACCACAACACATCCCGAGGTACCCTATCATACGCTTTCTCAAGATCAATGAACACCATGTGCAAGTTCTTGTGCACACGTCTGTACTTCTCGCACAATTGACGGAGAGCGAAGGTGGCGTCCATTGTCCCTCGACCTGGCATAAACCCAAACTGGTTCGGGGTAATCTCACTCTTCTCTCGCAATCTTTTCTCTATCACTTTCTCCCATACTTTCATAGTATGTGACATGAGCTTTATCCCTCGATAGTTGTTGCAGTCCTGTACATCCCCTTTATTCTTGAAGATGGGCACTAGCGAACTATTGCACCATTCTTGTGGGATCACTTCTTCATACAACAACTTATTGAAGAATAAAGTCAGCCACATACATCCATCCTCTTTTAAACACTTCCATACTTCCACTGGTATATCATCAGGGCCCATGGCCTTTCCATTTTTCATACATTGAACTGCCTTTCTTACTTCATCCATGCTAATTTCTCTCACCAAACCCATATTTACTTGTACCTCTTTGAGCACACCACTCCATTAATTCTCTTCGTTCATCAACTTTTCAAAATAAACCTTCCATCGCTCTTTTATTTCGTCATCTTTCGACAAGACTTTACCGAGTTCATCCTTCATACATTTTATATGCATTATATCCCTCGTTCTATTGAAAATTGAGTAACATATATTTTTTTTTCAAAGAAATAAGACCAGACCGTTTAGACGTGGTCTTCAATTAAAAATTATTAAAAGTCATAACTGCGCCTTAGAAGCAAGTAAAATATACCCTATTTTACTTGCTTCTTACATCAATATTTTGTTTGTTACATCTTATATAGAATATTTTATATATTTTTTTTCTTTTAACTTATTTGTCATTAAGTTAGCCCTGGTACAGTTAGCGTTTGCTAACAGTTTGTTTTTATTTTATATTATAGTAATCTGTGGAAAACGTTGTGGGTAGTATATTTGTTAAGTGTTGATAATTTTAAGACAACATTGTTTAGGTTTAATATACTACTGTTTGTTTTCCCAAATGTAATAAATAAATAAAAAGATTAGGCGCAATGTATATACCTGTGTATATGTGTTTCTGTGATCTGAAGAAGCTAGAATCTGTTTATGGGTTATTTCTAGGCAAGTGAAAACTTGCCTTTGTCGATCTTAACAGCGATTACCATCCGGTGCGATAGTAACCAAACGCCAACTTTGCATATAATCATGATTTATCTCATTATAGATGATGCTGATAGGATGATGAGGCTGCCTATTGCCGCCAGAGATGGTGTATATTATTGTATGTTTTTGGTTTATGTTAGTATTAAAACCACGAGCAATAATAATCTCATTATCTTGCAAATCATTTTCTCCGAAGTGCTTTACAACCTCAATTAAAGCAACATTGTTGTTTTCGGTTTTTATGCACGTTTTCCCTATTAGCGGTGGCAATAATCGTTAATTTTAGTTTACCAGCCTTCCAATATCTGGAAACTATAAATTGACTATAAATTTTGTTCCGAGATATATTAAATTGTCAAGTTTGTTTGCGTTCGCGTAATAGATTGAGACCAATTTTGCTTTGTATCTTATCTTGTTTTGAGATAATGATAGTATTTAAGTTCGAGATAATCTCGATAATAATGTGTGCAATGAACTAAGTAAATCTAAATTAGTATAATAAATAGAGGAAATATTGATTGTAGATAGATATAAACTTCATGGTACACCAAAATAGTTCACTTCTTTATTCACGAACGTAAATCTATTGAAACCGAGATCTACCAGACAGCGTTTGGACCAACTGGAAGAACTTAAAATAAAAAAGACTTCCCCGTCACTGATGTACTGTAATATCATAAATTATGTTATATAAATTCATTTTTAGGAGGGAATCTCTAAAGTACTAATCCGATTACGAGCATTAATTCACTGATGGATAGCTACCCTATTGTACCAAAGAGACTACGTTTTATCCTGAAAAAAAAAAAAACACACACACAGTTTCTGGGGAAATGGCACGGAAGCGCAGCAGCTACGTGAAAAAACTAATAATAACTAAAATTGAGAATTAGTAAAACTAAAACATCTGGCTAGACTTGTTGTTAGCTTGTTTCTGATTAGACTGAACCAAATCAATATTATGCTTGATCGAACTGATTTTTTTGAAATCTAATTTATTTGTAGGTTTAAACAAAGAAATTACGAACCGCAATTTGTAAGCAATTTCTTAATATTTCCCTAGAACTCATCTATAAACCGTTTTACTATCGTTCTGAAATCGTTTACCAACATCCTTAGCCCAGCAAACCTATCAAAACCCAATAACTTTAGCGGTCTGTCAAACACGGATTGATTTACTACCATAATGCATTTATCATACGGTGTAATATTGAATGGCAAGCGCGTACAATGGCTAAACTTTGCCGGCAAAGTTGGCTTAAAGCCAAAAACGGGGTACCACTTTAGTAAGACACTTCGGACGATGTACATTTCGTTGTAAACGGTACTTTAGTCTTTGAACGCTGAAGATTTCGGGGTTCAGGTTTTGCTGGTTCATTAGTTAGTTAAAAATATTCTTCTACTAATAGTTCATGTAATTTATTAGTAATGATAGTATCGCTTTGTAAAATCTAAACATTCCTTCCTGTCTTTTTATTTGTTTACTATTTTTCACTTGACTTTCTTTTAATACTGATTAATTATGTTCTAGTTGTATGTTTTCATTTTATTAATAGCATTGACGTTCGTGTTGTCGGTTTGCGGTCGCATTGGTTGTGTTATTTCTGATTTTCGGCCAACTAAGGGAAATTGTCGTTGACTATAAAGTGTGGTTTTTTTATATAGTAGATGGCTTTCATATATTTCTTTTTGTGGGATTTATTTTTATGGTTTATTTATATATTTGGGAAATCATCCAATGACATCTCCCGCTCTGGGTGGAGCGGGAGGGCGTGTCAGACTCTTACTGACTAAAACCCACCCCTCTTCCTTCCCTGCCTGAGTGCCCAGGGGAGCGGTAACCCTGTTACGAATTTATCCGCTACCCCTAGGCATGCAGGCACCGGCCATGATGGGCCCCATCAGTGGTGGCTGACAATCATCTCTTTGAGGTGCGCGTGGAACACTACGCGCCGTCGACTCACGGGCCTGGTGCTGATCGGACGGTGAGCTACCCACTACTCGCCGTCCGCAGGCCCGGGTAACCTTTGGGTTAAGAGAAGAAATCTGTTTTGAAAATCATAATGGCTTATTCTTTAACTGGTGGTTTAAAAGTTGGTATCTGATTAATTGACTGCGTTTTCAGCTTTCTCAAACACGATTTCATTTACCTTTACCTTTTTTTTTTACCTTTGTTACGCTTCGATATATTATTTCATCTGATGCCAATGAAAACTAGTGTTTATTACTAGTTAATCCTTATTTACTGCGGCGTTTCATTCTATTCTGTTACTGTTAGCGGTTTATTGTTTATATTTCGATAGCTATTACATTAATAGATTTATAATGCGTAGTGCGATAATATTATGATAAAAATTATTTTGTGACATTGGTATGTGTTACAATACTTACAATATCGTCATTCAAACGAATTCTCCGTTTATTTTCGAAGATAATACAAGCGTCAGTATACCATTTCATGTTAACGTCATCGGAAATGCAAACTTCCGAAAACAAAAAGTTATTTTTTTTTTTTTTTTTTTTTTATAATATTCCACAACTATCACACAACGCCATCTAGTCCCAAGTTAAGCAGAGCTTGTGTTATGGGTACTAGACAACTGATAAACATACTTATATATTTCTAAATACATACATATTATAGATAAATTACACCCAGACACAGAACAAATGATCGTGCTCATCACACAAACATTTGTCCTGGGTGGGAATCGAACCCACGACCTCCGGCATAGCAGTCAGGGTCACTAACCACTAGACTAACAGGCCAGTCGCAATTGCACTGAATGAAACTATAAATTGAATCAAACAGATTGAACATATCGATATGAAAATAAAAATTAAATCGCGAGGGTAGTCGACAAAAAGTTTAAATTTCCGGACGCGCTAGCTTGCAGGCGTCATTCTGTGATCGACACGCGGGCCGAGAGGACGTGTCGCGGAAATTAACTTTAACGTTCACGCGTATCAGATTGGCGTGATAGTGGAATAAAAAATATGGTTTTCAATACACTATCGTGCCAATTGGATCGCGATACTGCAGCCTGCAACTACCTATGACCTTTTATTTCGAATTGGATTTTTGTGCTGTTGAAATTAACAATGTTGTACAGCTAGCTAGAGTAAAGCTAATTGGAAGTTTTTTAATTTATTTTTAGAGTTCTACAGAAGTAACAGCCGCACGGTACGATTGACAAGGTTAAACTAACTTGTTAAAGTTCGTCCATGGGGGGTGACTAACCTTTTCATATCGAAAGATCTTCGTGTCTCGGAAAACATGTTATGGCGTCGGTCACGGCTGTCATTTGAAGATCTTTGACACTCGTTAGGAGCAGTCACAAGCTCGTGTTATTGTGTGTTAGTGTTGTGTAGAGATCTGATAGACAGTCGCTCCATGTATGTATAAAACTGATATTCAGCTGCATCCGGTTAGTTTTTTTATTTATTATTATTATTGATAGGCACGCGTTTGACCACCATCTCACCTGATGGTAAGCGATGATGTGGTCGAAGATGGAGCACGCTTGCCTAGAAGTAACCTATTCACTCTTGACTTAAAGACTCCCAGGTTGTAGCTATCAGGAAATACAGACTCCGGTAGGGAATTCCACTCCCTAGCTGTACGCACAATGAATGTTTTCTCAAAACGCTTTGTGCGTATGGATGGGATGTCCACCATGAACCGGTGGCACTTCGCCGTACGTCTTGTGGTCCGTTGATGAAACGGGCTTGGCGGAATCAAATTGTGCAATTCCGTCGCACACTCCCCAAAATGTAACCGATAGAAAACCGACAGGCTAGCAACTCGGCGTCTATGTTCTAGACTTTGGAGTTTCAACTCAACGAGCCTATCATTGCCGATGATCCTCTTGGATTTAGATTAGATTTAGATTCATCATCATCATCATTTCAGCCGAAAGACGTCCACTGCTGGACATAGGCCTCCCCCAAGCGTCGCCACAACGAGCGGTCCTGTGCGTCTCGCATGTATCGGATTCCCGCGACCTTCACGAGGTCATCGGTCCTCCTTGTCGGGGAGGCCTTTCAACGCTGCGTCTTCCGGTACGCGGTCGTCACTCGGAAATTTTCGGCCCCATCGACCATCTGTTCTCCGAGCAATGTGCCCAACCCACTGCCACTTTTTGGCGATTCCATGTCTAATACTGATATTCAGCTGCATGCGGTTAGTCTGCATTGTGAGACCGTAATGTTGCAGTTTGTTAGGTTACGGCCCTTTTACCCTCACAGGAGGCGTGTGTCCTAGCAATGGATATTTTCTAGGCTGATTATGCCGAGAGCGGTGCAGATTTTTGTATAAATTACTGTTCGATTGTTACTAAACGAGACGCGGTTCTCTTATAGTTTTCAATAGATATTTTATCCCGTGTACTGTCATAGATGCTCTCACTTGAGGATGTTACGACTTTGTATCAACAGAAGAAAAACAGAGACCGCCCGCCATTGACCTGGTGGTCCAAAATCAAGAGAGACCTCAAGTTGCCCAATTGCTAGAGCCGACAGCCGAGGTTAGAATAACCTGGGTTGTCGGCGCAGAATAGTGAGGAAACCTGACCCCAAATAATGGTAACAGGTGAGGTCGAAAGAGACGAAAAGTAGTGTGGATCAATATGCATTGTGTCTACATGGTAAATTACGGCCTGGGACACGAGCCTCATGTGAGGAGAAGTGGGCCGCAATGCATATTTGATCGTGGTATGGGCATGTGATGTGGAGGAATGAAGAAAATGTCGTGAGGAAAGTCTTGTGTATGGATGTGGATGGCTATAAGAGTAGACGAAGGCCAAAGAAACGATGGTTAGACTGTGTGAAAGAGGATATGGGTAAAAAGGGGGTGACTACAGAGATGACGACTAATAGAGTATGGAAGAAAAAGACATGTTGCGCCGACCCTAAATAAATTGGGATAAGGGCAGGAGAATGATGATAATGATGAATATTTCATAGGCTGATATTATTTCCGTGTAAATAACTGTTCGAATGTTACTAAACGAGAAGCGATTCTCTTAACTCTAAAGGTTCTCAATAGGTGTTTGTTTCCCATATACGGTCATAGATGCTCTCACTTGAGCATGTAACGACTTTGTTTCCAATGGCAATAAACTTGTGTTGTGACCTTCATCTGCGTTAGAAAGCGAGTTTTCTCTTTGTTACCATGTACGGTCAACAACTGCAGTTGCATAATAAGATTAAATTTACAAAGTAACTTAGTAAATAAATACTAAATGGGTACCTACCTAAGTGCATCACTGAGACAGACTTTTTATACCGGTCTACGTGGGTGAAACCGCGGGGTGCAGCTAGTTATAAAATGAAATAAAAAGGCTTTTTATGTCATTACTGTAACAATCTTACTGTAAATGTTAGTGTTTTACTAAATCTATGTATGTACATATTTAAATTACAGTAAAAAATACCTAAGTATTCTAACTAAACTAATATCTTTGTTATTATTTTCCTATATATCGTTAGTGTCTATTATCATGAATTAATTTATTTCAAAGTGTACTTATAAGCTATGTTTCACAATTTGTTAAAAAAGTGGTTATTTATGTATTATACGTATAGCTTTATGTTTGCGACCAAGCCAGGGCAAGGATCCGACTTGAGGAGACAAGAGTGTGGAAGCGTGCCCGTCGGACCCCCGGCTCCAACCTGATCACAAAATTGTCTGCAAGTACGCAGAGCTAAAAAATAATTTACAAACGTTTTGAACAACTTACCCAAGGTTTCCAAAGTCTTCGTCCAGGGAGCAATCTAGGTAAATGAGAAGAGAGTTAAATGGGAAGTGTAGTGCTTGTCAGTAGGTATACCAGACTCCAAAAGTGATTTCAAAAAGGTGCTGTGATTCCACAAGCGCGTAGTCTCTCGCAAACTAACCAAACTTCCAAGTATTTTCACAAATTAACCCGTTTCACCACTATATCAAATGGGGCTACCTGTCAACATCCAATAGGCCCCAGAGTGCCGGTAATCGAAATTACCCGACAACGTCCAATAGGCCCCAGTGTGCCGATCCGACTAGCGCGGTTTCAACCTCTATTACTAATTAACTAAAGGTCATATTCCTGTGGAAATTTTTACATACTCGGAGAGTGATAGTATAGTAGTTTTACAAATATTTCCATAGACAAATACTGTTTCGAAAAAAAATAAAAAAAGTTTTTAGTAGCATGTTTACGTTTGTGAATGGCGGACGAAATTTTGCTAGAATTGTGTGTTTTAAACAGTTTTGTGTTTGTTTATGTGTTATGTTGAGTATTATATTTATTGCTGTGTTATTATTACGTCGTAATAACATCGGTTTAGATAAATATTTTAAAGAAATATTACGTAATAACATTTTTATCAAGGTCAGCCGATTTTATTCGTATTGTTATTGTGAGCGTGAATGATGTGAGCTTGTATGTGTTATTCAAAGTTTGAGGGTATGTATTTATTCTAAGGTAGTTATTACATAGTATTAGAAAAAAAACGCAACACAAAACGCAACGCAAACGCAGAAACGCAATTTGAAAAAGCATTTACTTTGTTTCGTTTCCGTAATATGAAGTTTGAGTATGAATAATAGGAAAATATTTTATCGGACTGTACAAAAAAAACAATGTTATTAGTTTACTTGTCTATTCATAGTGTAACATGCAAAATTTCGTGTAGATTGAAACAGTGGTTTTATCAGAAGCCAACTTATCACGTGAACAGACACTATTCCCGCCAAATCGTTTATAACAGCATTTGATTAGAATTCAACTCTCGTAACACAAGTATTGTTTACATTTTATTATAAGGTCTGTTTATTCAACAACCCACAGAAAATACTTCAAGTGCCTCGCACCAATAGAAGCGTCAGCGATCCGTTTTATGTAAACAAAGTCGTAAACATGTCAATGGCGGGAAACAGCGCGGATGTTGACGGATGTGGCGGTTTCGCGCGTAAAGATGTTTACAGGTTAATAAAATTTAGTTCAATAGCAAACAATTAGGTTCAACACCAATAGATTCAGCTAGATTAAATCGCAAGCCACAATCCAAATTTTTAACACGTTTTTTCACTACGGTCGAAACCAACAAGTGACAGATGACAGAAAAAAGTCTATTCTGTTCTATTTTTCTCTTTGGCAATCGTGCCGATGTCGACAATTCTGCCAATGTCAGATGTGCTATGAGAAAACGTGTGCATGGAGAGGAGAGAAAAAAAAATATAAATTAAAAAATTATCGAGTATAAAAAGAAAGGGTGTGACAGCTGTCACTTCTCAGGGTTGCGTTCAGAAATGCACTCGGACCGAACACTTTATATAGCTGCTTCTTCCATAGCCATCCAGTCTTCCCAGCTCCCCTAGCCATATTACTTTTCTATTATCATTTACGCTAACGCTTAGTACAAAATGGCACGTGACTTATCGCAGAGAATATCATTGTCATACATTTTGAACTAAGCGTTAGCGTGAACGATGATAGAAAAGTAATATGAATAGGGGGGCTGGATTGGGCCGTTTGAAGCCAATTGGGGATTAATAAAGACATGCCATATAGCATGGGGTCTTAATCGATCTGCTTAAAATTTTCTCAACTTTTTTCGGGTCGGCTTGTCGACTAACTGGAAACAGCGGTATATTAATATTTTACATGGAGCAACGGTCCATCTGATCTCCACTACCCAGTAACTGTGTAACACTGACACCCTTGCTAAGACCGGTTGTCAGAAATTTAAGCTTTTGTAACGACTCTATAAAATCTACAAATGACAGCCGGGACCGGGACTCGTGGTATGTAATTAAAGGTCTCTCGTCCACGGACCGACCTGGGCAAGCGTTGCTTTACCTCGAAGATTGACCTGCACGGTTGGTTTTATTTAGCCACGAGCCCCAGATGCATTACGAGAGTGGCGATACTTAGTATGCCTTACCCTGAGGAGTCAGCTCCGCTTACTGCCGCCAATAATAAACGAGCTGTCCCTTAAAACAGAAGAAGAATAAGCCGTAAGTTTAAACAGTAACAATAGCGGGGTGTTAAGTGTTTATCGATTTTTAATGCCGACTGTACCCACAATGCCACAATGGGAGGCTAATCTTGCATTCCTTTAATTTGAAATGTAGCCTGCGAAATGCAAATATTCTCACGTTTTTTGCAATTTGCAGGTCAGTGTCCGGTTGTATGTTAGTTAAAATATGATTAGCTTTTTTTCTTTTTGGGTGGGAAGTCATCCAATGACTTCTCCCGCTCTGGGTGGTGTGGGAGGGCGTGTCAGACTCTTACTGACTAAAACCCACCCCTGTTCCTTCCCTGCCTGAGTGCCCAGGGGTGCGG
Organism: Polia nebulosa; assembly: GCA_951329385.1. Taxonomy (NCBI): domain Eukaryota; kingdom Metazoa; phylum Arthropoda; class Insecta; order Lepidoptera; family Noctuidae; genus Polia; species Polia nebulosa. Next base: position 19,354,639 of record OX589612.1, read on the forward strand.
TAACTCATTTTCAGAATTTATCCGCTACCCCCTAGGCATGAAATATGATTCGCTGCCGTAGCAGTTAATTATTTGTATTAGAATCATCAATACAACTCTCTAAGTTAGAATTTTTGTCGAATGTCATGATTTCATAAAATAGTCATTCCATACAGTAATAGAAGGTTCTATTGATGGTTTTAATGATTACAGTTCTGTAAATACGTACTTGGTACGGCCGCGAATCATATTTTGATCAACATACTCGTATAACCTGATACTGACCTGCAAATTGCAAAAAAAATTCGCTATCTCTCCGTCCGCTGTCCGTCGCTGTCCGTCTGTCTGTCAGCGCGCTGTATCTTATGATCCATAATAGGTATACAGTTGAAATTTTTACAGAATGTCTATTTCCGTTGCCGCTATAACAACAAACAATAAAAATCGTAACCCTTCACTTAACCAGTTAGCCCCTGCCTGGACAATTTTACTAAAATGCATTGATAAAAAAGGCAAGTTATTAAATATGTTCAGAGTAATAATCATAAAACCCCATTTTGTCTGCATGTTGTAACAGTTGACTACGGAACCCTACACTGCGCTGGGCCCAACACACATTTCGCCGGTTGTTTTAGTATTAGCAACAATAGTTCATCCATCCGACAATCAAGAAGATCGTCTTTTAAAACTCAGTAGGTATGAGAGATACATAGAGCTTCACTTTAGACTATCATAACAGCAACTCTGTTTTCACACTGAAAATTCGCACAAATTGCTTATTTGATTTATCTAACGATAATAAATTACCGTTGTTGATACCCGTTACACTGGTATTATAATTTTGACAGCAGTGTAATCTATGTAATTACGGTGAACGAGATATATAACTGTGTTTCTGTTTTCTTTTTTTTTTGTTAAACGTTTTCGTGATGTTTTTTTGATGTAGTTTCGTGAAAATTAGGAAACAAAGTAGTAATTGACGTACGAGTACCTAAATCTGTTTTAACACGCTTTTACTAATGAAAGCACAGGTAAAGCTTACATGTAAAAAAATCTTAGAAGTTAAATATGACCTACTAACCGGTTTCCTATTGAGCTGAAATTTTTTATAAATGTTTAGATTGGATTACAATGCATGGTTAGCTAAGTGACGTCATTCTAAATCTAATATGGCGTCGCAAAGATGGTGGACTAAGTTATTTTTATGCATTCGCCTGACATGGATATCAAGTGAAAGGGTATAAGTAAAAATATCTTAGAAGTTAAATATGACCCACTTCTCGGTTTCCTATTGAGCTGAAATTTTTTATACGTGTTTAGCTTGAATTATGATAATGCATGGTTAGCTAAGTGACGTCATTCTAAATCTAATATGGCGGACTCACAAAGATGGCGGACTATTTATTTTTATGTTTTCCCCTTATACCCGTATAAGGGGAAAGCATAAAAATAACTAGTATAATATCAAAAGTGAAAGAGTTTGCTGATAAATAACGAAAAATAAATTAACGTGACCTATTCCACGGGAACTGTTATTTTTCCTGGGATAAAAAGTAGCTTAAGTTACTCGCTGATAATTTAGCTATCTATTGGTGAAAAAAATGATTACAATTGTCCAGTAGTTTCAGTGCTTATTCGGTACAAACAAACAAATATTTCCTCTTTATAATATATATATACATATCATAATATTATTTTGATATATTATTTTGAATTTTCTGAAATTGTACTAATTTATGGGGAATGCACTAGCTCCTGTAATACAGTTTGAAACTAGCTCGGGAGCCAGAGAATTTCATGTAAAATGTAATGAAAACTGCTTTAATAAATAATTTATTATTATTATTATAGATAGAAGATAGATAGGCAATGAAGAAAAAAAATGTACGTGTCGTTTCTGGCATACGAGTACTTCAGTAGTTTGTTTATATTTTCGCTTTTCCAAATGAGAAATAGTAAAACTTGAGGATTTACTGAATCGCTCAATCAAACACCAATTTCGTTTGGAACTATTGCTCCCTTATTTTCTGGCTGACTGCCAATCCGCAGAGAAAGTTTGCAGAAGACATATAAACATATATAACATACTGTTACAACGACTATATTTTCGCACAAAACATGAATTTACTATTCTCTTGCACATTAAACTACAAATTAGTGCAGAATCTAACCAACGATAGATTTACGCGTTTTTCGTCATTATTTTTGCAACCAAACATAAATTGAGAACTCCCGACAGTATACAAATCAGTGCAGAATTATTTACTCACTGTTAAAATGTCACATAACTCGAAAATTAATTAATGTTGGAATTGCAGAGTACCTACGGCCGATGAACGACCGAATCGCTTCTTAGTTGCGAATTTATTGCAGATGAAATGATTCAGGGTGAAATGACGCTCAGCTTTGAAATAATTTAGCCATGTGCCGGCGGCATTGTGCCAGGATTTGGCCTCGATTAAGTCTTCACCGTTTCCCTTGGTTTGTACTATCAATGGTCGGTTTTTGGCTGCTAAACAGACTTTCGCAATATCTCGGATTCGTATTATTTTGGAATGTACTTTTTTGTTTCGTGGTTTTCAAATAAACTTTTTTATAAAAAAAAAACTTTTTACAAAAAAAAATGAACCGACTTCCAAAACAAAAACAAAAAATTGTAAAATAACTTTATTTTGGCAGTCGGTGTTTGTATTTAGATTATTCGTTATTTGACACCGACTTTCGAAATTAAAGTTATTTCGCAATTTTTAGTGTAAGTATTTTCTTTTTTGGAAGTCAGTCGTATTTTTTATAATTTTTTTTTTCACTTTTTAGTTGTTGTACCCCAGAATTAAAACTAAATATTAAAGTTATGCCCGAATGGATAACCCCAATAACATGGAATTTGAACATAATTGGAGACAACCAAAACGTCATCTGTGTATACATATTTTTTGTTTATGTTGATTTTCTCAAAAAGTGCTGATTCAATTTCGATGAAATTTATATGGAACTACCTCTGAAGTACGACCTACCAAACAAAAAAGAATAATTAAAATTTATTCACAAGTGGTGGAGAAATCTCGTAAAAAACATTAAAAAAAAAACATACAGACGAATTAAGAACTTCCTCCTTTTAGTTAGTTAAAAGTTCTAGATAATATAATTTCTTTTATCTGCACTTAATTTTATGAAGGCATTTAGGCCGATAGGTTTGAGTTGTATCCCAGGGATCTGTCTTAGGGTCGCGGATAAATTCGAAACAGAGTTACAGCGCCCCTGGGCACTCAGGCAAGGAAGGAACAGGGGTGGGTTTTAGTCAGTAAAAGTCTGACACGCCCTCCCGCTCCACCCAGAGTAGATGGTTTAACACCCCACAAAAAAGGGATGTGGCACGCGTCAAGCCCCTCGTGTTACCATAAGGTAACGCAACAATAGGTTTTTAATTGTGTCTGCTAATGAGGGGCTTGACGCGTTAACAGGCTTAGTACAGATGGGGACCAGGGGTGGTTTTTGTAAGAGGTCACGGGACTCTCACTCTCTGATCTTTTACTCCTAAATTCCAGGCGCCTTTTGAAGATTTCCCCTCGATAACAAAAAAAAAAAAAGGTTTGAGCAGTATAATAATGAGTTAAGACTAAACAAGGATTCTCTAATATAGCAAGGATTCTATAAGTCGTCAATTCACCATCTACGAGTATTACGTTACCGACGGTATTTTTTAACAAAACAACATAATTCCTTACGAAACTTAACTAATGAGCCTGCAAATAAAACCTTTTCATACCATTTCAAATACTTTTCACCTTGACATCTCTAAAGAATCACTTTTTTTTTTAAAGAAAAAAGCTCGGACGCTGCGACGGCTAAATGAAGGGGAAGCTCCATTAAACTTCTCTAAAGGTTCCCAGTTTCGTCTCTTTTATGAAGAATCTTAAAATTTCGCTTTATTATTTCTAGTGTTTCGTTTTAACTTTGTACTGAAAAAACGTTTCTGGGTTATTGATTTCATGAATATTTTAAATTTAAGATGGAAGAAAGTTTCTCTGTTTTTCTCATTTTAAATATTTTAGTTTCTTTTTGCTGGCACTAGGCATATTACAACTTTCAAATATTTTTCTATTAACATACCAGTAAATGAAAATGATTTGAAGGCCTGCCCCAACACAAGATGGACCTATAACCTGGTGAAGGATGTGGGAATCCGCTGGATGAAATTTGATTTACACAGAAAGCATTATCATCAGCTTTTTAATGTCCCCACTGCTGGGGCACAGGCCTCCTCTCTGTGAGAGGGTACGGGCCGTAATCCACCACGCGGGCCCAATGCGGCTTATCATCATCAGCTTTTTAATGTCCCCACTGCTGGGGCACTGGCCTCCTCTCTGTGAGAGGGTGCGGGCCGTAATCCACCACGCGGGCCCAATGCGGTTTATCATCATCAGCTTTTTAATGTCTCCACTGCTGTGGCACAGGCCTCCTACCCAATGCGGTTTGATGGATGTCACATGTCTTCGAATTTTTGGTTTTGAGGACATGCCGGTTTCCTCACAATGTTTTCGTTCACCGTTTTGAGAGCAGTGGTGATGAAATAATTTACACAAAGTAAAGCGCCTGCCTAGGTTTGAACTCACAACCTACAACTGTAAGTCGCGGCGGTTACCACTGGGCCACCACTGCTCGCAGAAAGCATGTGTTATGCAAATAAATATTCTTATTCAATTTTTTTTTATGTTTTCTAGTTACTCGTAACTTAACTAGTATTACTCCTGTAACGTGGGTGCGTTCACAAACATGTAAACTCACATACACATGACACCCAGACCCGGAACATCTGTAGGCCGTACAAATATTTGTTCCGTTCGGGAATCGAACCCACGATACCCAGAGCAGCATTCAATCGCTCAATTACTGCGCCGACCGTGCCGTCGTGCTTGTCTACTAGTGAATACATAACTGTAGGAGTGTCATGGGCCTTCAGTAAATTTTGGTCTCGCCTTGGGAACCGAACCAGCAATTCTTCACACAGAAGCACAGCGTGCACTGCTTTGCCATACGAATGTCACTTTTATTGAAATATTTGCATTGATAAAACAACACACCTCGGCACGCTGAATCAGTGTATGCAGCTGTTTGATCAAAGTATTTATAAATACAATTTATCATTGACGGTTGCAAAACTCACTTTAATCCCGTATCTTAATGCCGCTCGTATTGCAAGCAAAACCCATTACAATATCATTATTAGTTATTATTAATGCTGATTGTAAAGGATGAGCTCGTGGCTGAATAACAGCCGCACGGGGTGATCTTCGAGGTTAAGCAACGGTAGCCGAGGTCTGTCCGTGGATGTGTGACCATTCTATACATTCCGTGACTCCCCCGTGCGTGAGAAAGCACGTTAAGCCTTTAATTTGTAGATCCTGAGAGGCGTCACGGTAGTCTGTAGCCAGATAATCTGACATCAGTCTTGCCAAGGACTATCGTGAAACCCAGTTACTGGCTTGTGGAGGTCAGATAGGTAGTCACCATCATCATCAACTTTTTAATGTCCCCACTGCTGGGGCACAGGTCTCCTCTCTGTGAGAGGGTGTGGGCCGTAATCTACCAAGCAGGCCCAATGCGGTATGGTGGATGTTACGTGTCTTCGAATTTTAAAGACAGTCGCTCCATGTAAAATACTGGTACTCAGCTGCATCCGGTTAGACTGAAAGCTGACTCCAACATTGTGGGGAAAAGACTACGCAAATTGATTGATACTGATTTTAAAATGGCTGGTTTTTGCCAGTTTCAGCTTACTTGGTTAGGGTGGTTAGGTAGGGTGGGAAATCATCTTATGACTTCTCCCGTTCTGGGTGGAGCGGGAGGGCGTGTCAGACTCTTACTGACCAAAACCACGGGTAGGTTTCCTTCAGTTGCCGTTCCAGGGCTGCGGTCACTTTTTCAAACACTCCCGCGAGTCTCCTTGGTTTATCCTAGAGTGTTTATTTCTAACTTAATAAAGCAAAGTTATAAATCAACAGTTTGAAGTCTTGCATCGTAAAATTAAAGGAAAGTCTGTAACACAAGCACCCCTGGCGTCAAAATTCTTCCGACGTCGACTACAAATTTTCCCTAGCCATAATTCAAATCCTAAATATACGGCTCAGCTGAAGATTTAATAATATCAAATGCGAATACTACAAGACGATTTTGTTTATTAATATTTTTATTACGCCATATTGTCTCCAAGCTATGATTTGTGGGGCGCATTAAATTCCCGATACATGGCTGCCAGTACACGCTAACGTCTTTTGTTTTCAAGCGTCGAACGTCTATTTTAGTTTCGACTATTAATAACTAGATGTCGCTAGCTTGAATTTGAATTTTATTGTCGCTGTAAGACAATAATTAGGGGCGTTATTACTTTTGTAATAATGAAACAGATTATTGCTGGAATAATTGTTAATTAGGACAATGTTTATGATCGGTTTGCGGACGTCGTTTAAATCATTTATGAAATGGGCTGTTAATTTGGCCCGAAGTGTAAATTAAAGGAGGTGTCAAGTTTATCTTCTTTTGATAGACTTTACATTTTTTATCGCAAGTGATTATTAACTTTGGAAGTTCATCGTTACTTCATAATAATTTTATAGATACGGAGGATTGTGAAGCTGTAAATTTTCAAACAAAGAGCGATAAAGTTTTCCCCCCAGTAAACATAGTCCAATTTTCATAATTTTATAAAGCTTAATAAACATTTATCTACTTACGTTTACTGAAATGATTACACAATTTCTTCAGTAAAAACATAGTTAACTTTTTGTCTAAAAAACACTGTTTGAGGCAGGATGATCATCATCATCAGCTGCAAGACGTCTACTGTTGAAGATAGGCCTCATTCATGCGTCGCCGGGTGTCCGCTGCACGCAAAAAGCGTTAGACCGGTGTATGTAAATGGATGTTACTAAAATTAATATCTTGCTTAGTATTCTTCCTTTCAAACGTTCGACCGAGTACCTTTTTTTTTTGGGGTGGGAAATCATCCTATGACTTCTCTCGCTCTTGGCGAAGCGGGAGGGGCGTGTCAGACTTACTGACTAAAACCCACCACTGTTCCTTCCTTGCCTGAGTGCCCAGTAGCGCGGTAACTCTGTTATAAATTTATTCGCGACCCCTTGGAATGCAGGCATCGTTCATGATGGGCCCCGTCTGTGGTGGCTGACATCTCTCTGAGGAGCGCGTGGAACAGTACGCGCTGTCGACTCTCGGGCCTGGTGCTGATCGGACTGCGAACTACCCATTACTCGCCGTCCGCAGGCCCGCGTCTACGGTGGCCGGAGATCGTTCTGCGACCACCGACGCCCAGGGCGTCTCCTGCGGCGGCTGCGGCTGGGGGCGTGAGGGCCACTCCGTTGAATCTCCCTCACCCGTTCCGCCTCCTCCTTCGCGAGCATTACTGCTTCGCAGAAGGTGGAGACTGTTTCCCATTCCCTCTCGTTCCGTACCATGGCCTGGACCAGGGCCGTCGACCGAGTACCTATACTTACTTTCGATGTCTCCTTATTTCATTAGGGTGTTATTCAGCAGTGTTTTCCACATTTGACTGGTAAATAGTTCATAAAGATTTGGTCAAGCTTTCTGATATCTAAATATAGTCAGATAAATCAAAGAATAGGATATGAAAGTTCGCTGATCAGTTGGCATGTGACGAGACAATGGCGCTGGTTTTATTTAGTGGCGATATTTACAGTGTGCCAAACTAAGTGGAGCGGAATGTTAGTCTTTGAGGGGTGTGTGGGGTAAGGGATGAGCAGGAGCGGGAGCGGCCGCGGGTTAAGTTTTAAGGTTACATAAACATAATGTTCCCACAGTTGGGACTCAGTCCTCCTCTTTGCGAGAGGAAGTGGCATGTAAACGTGGGTTGATAGATGTCACATGTCTTTGAATTTTTGTATCTAGGGAATGCCAGTTTCCTCACGATGTTTTCCTTCACCGTTTTGAGAGCAATGATGATGAAATAATTTACACAAAGTACGTATAACGCCTGGCTGGGTACGAACCCATAAACTTACGCTCGTAAGTCGCGGCTATTACCACTGGGCTGCCACTGTTCTTAAGGTTACATTTATTATAATTTAATTCTAATAAGCCATCATCGGACTACAAGCCGAATGGCGAAGCGCCACCGGTACATGGTGGACATCCCACCCCATACGTACAACAGGTTTTGCGAATACTTTCATTGTTCGTACAGCAAACAAGTGGAATTGACAATTTTATGTATCTAACTTATACAAGTCCTATTTAATTTAAATCAAATTATTCCCTCTTCTCTCTCCATGCTACTTAGACCACATTTTCTTATGTCACCTACCACGACGTACAGGCGCATTGTTATGTTTAATTACATTGTCTGCGTCACATTATTCTGATTATAATGTTCCGTCACTGATATAATGTTGCGTCCACTGCCAAACTAGTATTTGGAGCGGGCGAAGTGAAAGATATAGGGGAATGTTGATAATTGTTAATTGTAGTTACATATTGCATCGTATGTTTTATTGCGTTGGCATAAAGACATCTTTATTTCAACTATTTGTGCCGTATTTTAATTAACTTTGCAGTTTGTTCATGGTAAAAAATATTTGACTGTCAGCCAATTAAGAACTATGTATGTATCTTGTGTGATACACTTTTTACGTATGTTTTGTTTGGCTATACATACAACACACAAACACAACGCGAAAAAGGGAAACATAGCAAGGAATTTGATAGTCATACATCAGCTACGTGCAGTTATTTTCTAAGCATTGCCATCAATACTGGTTTCTTAACTGTATGAGAAGTTGTTCTTCGGTTCCCGGCTACGAAGGATCATAATCTGCAAACCCATTCCATTTTAACAGTAAAAACTATTGATATACTGCTCAGCCACTGTCAGCCAGCACTTTCTGTATCACACATATCTTTAATCACTACGAAATTTTAAGAGAACTACTGTCGCTCATGCCATAGACCATACACCAAATCAAAACAGCTGGTTTTATTTTCTCCCACTGTCTCCATCACATGTGACGAGTTGGACGATAGTTGCGGACATGCTTTAATTTGATTGTGATGACGCTTAACGATATGAAGGGAACTCGCTTTCGTTTGTGACTTAAACCAAATTGTTTTTTCTTTTGGGGATATGAGGTGAGAAATGATTGGTGGATTAGTGAATTTTTCATCACCAACATTTTTAGCGGACAATTATATATACGAACATTTTAAATTAAATAAAAGCATAAAAGTTTTTACTAACAAGGACTGTGGACAGGTTCCTGAGAGTATTTGGAAAAGGTTAAGAACGTGTCAAACCCCACACATTAAAATGACAAAGTTTGACAGGTCTTCAGGCTAAAGTAAAGACTGACAAATAGAATTTGAAGTTGAGTCAAATTCTTAAGTGTGTCAGTAAGTTTGTTTCATTTCATTCTCAAAACTGGTAAATATATTGTTCGGATTAATATCATAATAATGCATTTCAAACACTACTCGCACCATCTGTCGTGAAGTATGTGAAAGTGTATGTATATACATTTACCTAAACGCATTTATATAAAATTAAATGACAGCTCTATTGATAACCACTACGCGTGTATCATCCATTTCCCCCAAGTCTTCTCAGACAGGCCACTGACCACGCTCAAAAAACCAACACTTTTCATACTCCCGAATAAATCACGCTAAACACATTTTTATCCAACAAAAACGAAACGATCAAAACTTCAGCAGTTATTAAATTACAGTATACTCGTATTTTTATGAGCGCTTACACCTCGCTTGATAAATGAAGTTTTTATGAAAATAAGTCTGTATCTCTTTGTTACAGGTAAGGAAATATGCAAGTTGGGCTCTTTTCAGCTTCGTGATAAGAATACGGGACCACAGAAGGTTTAGTTTTATAATATTAATGTTATTAGATTACATTCAGTGTGCTTTATGAGCTAACTAGCTGCCGCGAACGGCTCCGCCCGCGTGAAAGTCAATAATATTATCGTCTCTCTCTCTGGAACATACTCATCATCATCCCAATTTATTTATGGTCGGCGCAACATGTCTTTTTCTACCCGTCATTTCTGTAGTCACCTCCTTTTTACCCATATCCTCTTTCACACAGTCCATCCAACGTTTCTTTGGCCTTCCCCTACTCCTATAGCCATCCACATCCATACACAGGACTTTCCTCACGACGTTTTCTTCATTTCTCCGCACCACATGCCCATATCACGACAACCGAAGCTACCTAAGGGAACATACTCCTGGGATAAAAAGTGCTTATCCTATGTCCTATTCTAGGACATGATCTACCTATGTGTCAGTTTCAACCAAATTCTTCTAGTCGTTAAGACGTGAAGAGGTAGAGAGAGGTAGACAGACTTACTTTCGCATTTAATAGCTAGTCGCTAGTTTGTTTACAAACAGAATTTTAGATGTTCTCTGTGAATATTTAAACGTAAACTAACAAGAAGTGGATTTTGGGGGATTTGTTCAGTAGTTACTAACTGTCCCCGTCATTCCAAGCACAATCCGAAAATGACCCGATATTGCTCATAATTCATAGTTTCGGTCTTATTAAGATTTTAGGGATAACGAAAATTGATTAATTCATTTGCGAATTAATGATTTGAGTCGAGTATTATTACACGACTGCCCAAAAACGGGGTACTCACGGTTTTTGAGATAAAGTTACACACGTTGCTCTTTAAACGCTAGATACATAATAGAAGCTTGACATTTCGGATACGAACGGACACATCTAAGAACACAGGTGACTAACTCTCCATTAGTTTCAATTATCTCTCTTTGCTTAACATTATCTCATTACTTTCGGGTCTGCTCCTCGTGTCATTCTTCGTCAGATGTGTCTGTGCTGGGTCGCCTCCAACAACTGTTGGAACTCCAATACAACTTGAACCTTAAAGACGTATCACACCTTACCTTCTCCCTCTTCACTCTTTGCGTGTTTCCCTCCGAGACGGGAACGTCGTCGCAGTAAATCATGGCGTTTCACCCTGACGCTGCATTCACTAGACACGCCATGATACATTCTGACACACTGTTATAATACAGGGGTGTTCATTGTATCACTTGGGCACTGTATTTGCTTTATTTTTATTTTGTATTTATCCTGACATTAGCTAAAGGTTTTGGATTCCGTACGTCACGTCTTAGGCGACCACTGAAAATCAGCACCGTGCTTTGGGTCTCCCATGGCACAGCATTATGCTGAGCCTTCTTGCCACAACCAAACCGTCATCGACTGTCGTAGCACTCGTAACGGATTGTTTTCATTTGAAGTGATAACCAATACCGACACCGATATCGCTACAAGATCCGCTACGAGTGCTAAGACGCGTAGCGTAGTAGCACTTGTAGCGGATCGCGTAGCGGATTTTGTTCAAGTTTTCACTTCTGTCGGTACGCGCGGAGTGCCAGTTTTTTTTTGTTAAACTTGTCTATACTAACACAAAATAAGAACTACTAACAATTAAGCTAAATCAAATTATTGTTCTGCTGCGTTGTATGTCGTAAATTTGTGGCTTTTTCTTTCTTTCTCTTCTTCTATCATATAACTAGCTTCTGCCAGCCGCTTCGCTCGCGCGAAGTAAGTTCTTCCCCCGCTATGAATTATAGCCTTTTTTTTTACATCTCCCGCTCTGGGTGGAGCGGGAGGGCGTCTCAGACTGTTACTGACTAAAACCCACACCTGTTCCTTCCCTGCCTGAGTCCCCAGGGGAGCGGTAACTCTGTTACGAATTTATCCGCTACCCCTAGGCATGCAGGCACCGGCCATGGTGGGCCCCGTCAGTGGTGGCTGACAAATTCTCTTTGAGGCGCGCGTGGAACACTACGCGCCGTCGACTCACGGGCCTGGTGCTGATCGGACGGCGAGCTACCCATTACTCACCGTCCGCAGACCCGGGTCTACGGTGGCCGGAGATCGTCTCGCGGCGGCGCCGGAATCCCCAGGTGTCTCTTGCGGCGACTGCTGCTGAGGGCGTGATGGCGACTCTGTTGTTGAGCCTTCCTCACCCGTTCCGTCTCCTCCTTCGCGAGCATTACTGCTTCACAGAAGGAGATGCATTATAGCCTATGTGCTATCTGTGCTATATGTGTGACTATAATCTATCTCTAACTGACGTAGTCCGCTATGGCCGATGCCTGCCAGGGTCGTGGCCGTGTTTGAAAGAGTCACCACTTCCCTGGCACAGGCAACTGAAGGAACACGTGTGGGTTTTAGTCAGTAAGAGTCTGACACGCTCCGTATAAAGTGGGAGAGGAGAAGTTATTTGATAATTTCCCACCCAAAAATAAAAGCCAGTAAACCTGTCAAATTTTGTCATTTAAGTATGTTTTAACACATAGTTAATTTCAAATAATTCAGTAACCGTCCTGTAATGATCTTGTGGAGGTACGTGAAACAGGGTGTAAAGTTCCACAACCCCCATTGAAAAGGGAGGATCCTCCGACCAGACGGGTGTTGTGTCTGGTCCGGGCAACTGCCCAATGGTTGATTTCGGACTGTTGTATATGTTCAAATCGCGCGGAGAACTCTGCTTGCGCGATGTAGAATTCTTGCTATTTTTAGTTCGTGTGCGGCGTCATAGATGTCGCTACATCACTCCCCTCCGGAGATCGGAGATCGATGGTTCTTGATGAGTCGTCCATACATCTTGTGATGCTTGCCGGGCCAGTGGAAGGTTGGTTCCAGTGAGTCGGAACCGGAAGAGCCGCATAGTTCACGGTGAGTCGGAACTGTCTGCGGTGATGCCCCAGTGAGTCGGGGTGTTGCTATCCCAGTGAGTCGGGATGATGCCCCAGTGAGTCGGGGTGATGATGTCCCAGTGAGTCGGGATGATGCCCCAGTGAGTCGGGGTGATGATGTCCCAGTGAGTCGGGATGATGCCCCAGTGAGTCGGGGTGATGATGTCCCAGTGAGTCGGGATGATGCTGCAGGCTCCAGTGGGTCGGAGCGGTGCTGTGCGACGTAGTGGCTTGACTGCTGGCGTCGACCAGGAGAGGTTCTTCGACCGGCCGAAGGTGCTGTTCGCTGCGCCAAGATCGCTGATGAGGTTGATGGTGATGAAAGAGGCTGAGGATGCTGACCAGGAATGCGCATCCGCTGCATGCTGGTGGTCAGGATACCCGTAGAAGCCGTTGGTACTGGCTGGCTGTATGACTCGTTGCTCAAGAGCTTGAAGGAAGCGATGATGATGACGTCACGCTGAAGTAGCTGCACGAAGGCTGCGCTGACGTTCATGGTCGAGGGTCACCAGTGTGGAGGTACGTGAAACAGGGTGTAAAGTTCCACAACCCCCATTGAAAAGGGAGGATCCTCCGACCAGACGGGTGTTGTGTCTGGTCCGGGCAACTGCCCAATGGTTGATTTCGGACTGTTGTATATGTTCAAATCGCGCGGAGAACTCTGCTTGCGCGATGTAGAATTCTTGCTATTTTTAGTTCGTGTGCGGCGTCATAGATGTCGCTACAATCTCAACATTCAGTAGGTTATCGACTTCACGTTAATTTGCTATATTTACTTATCATTAATTAATAATTAATACAATGTAAGTTATCGCGTTTGTTATAGTAGACTTGCTGATCCATAAACAAATATGTAAATTGGATTTCAAATTCTTTAAATAGACTAGGCGAGAATAGGTTATCTTTATGTTCGTGTTTTGTTTCTTATTACTAATTAGGCCAGATGAACAGTTCATTTACCTAATAGTAAAATGATTAGATCAAATGAACCGTTCAGTTAACAAGATTCTTTTAAATTAACGCTCTTTACGATTTTCTTGAAGTCGCATTTTAAGATTTTTATTTTATTTTATTTGGGAAACAAACAGATACAATAAATATCATATGAAGTAATTACAAAAAAAAACCAATACATAATCCAAAACAGTTTCCACACATTATAAATTCAATTTCGATACCCAAATGATTCAACAATGAGAAAAAAAAATTACAACAACATTTATGAGGAAAGTCTTAATTTTGCTGAAAGAATGTTTTGAACAGACTTTCTGAACTATATTCAAATTCAGGTCAAACATACTTACATACATACAATTTTAGTTTGAAACATACTCGTACTATACCGAAAAATTGAAGAAAGTTTGAAAAGTCCAAAAGCGCACGCCTCATAACGTTCATTTCTTTTTGTACTGAAAGCAAATTGTATTGCTGAATTACAGAGAAAAAAAAAATTGCGACTTTTGACCTTTAATATCTCCAGAACCAGTGGATTCCCAGGTATGGTCTAGTGAAAAAAGTCATTCAAATAAGGGGTAGAATAAAGTGGTGTAAAAATTAAAAAAAAACGTTAGAAACTACGATAGTGAATATCGAAAGGGTTCAATTCTGAACAAAATAAAAAAAAAACCGCTCTCAATATGATAATTTTTTCGGCAGTAATTCAGACTACATACCAAAAGAGTCTGGCCTAGTGGTATTAGCGCAGTGGTGGCCTAGTGGTATTAGCCGCAACTTACAAGTTGCAGGTCGTGAGTTCAAACCCAGGCAGGCGCTTTACTTTGTGTAAATTATTTCATCACCACTGCTCTCAAAACGGTGAAGGAGGAAACCGGCATGTCCTAGAACCAAAAATTCGAAGACATGTGACATCCATCAATCCGTATTGTGCCCGCGTGGTGGATTAAGGCCCACACCCTCTCATCTCACAGAGAGCAGGCCTGTGCCCCAGCAGTGGGGACATTAAAAGGCTGATGATGATGACAAAAAGAGTTAATACTACATACAAACATCCGGACGTCGTAGTAATTTTTTTTTCAAACTGTTTTTCTTTAAAGTAGCAGACCAAATGTTTTTTTTTAAAAAACATACCCAAAGTTTTTTCAAGTCTTTTCTTGATATACGTGTACTCATAATTATCCTATGGATGAAATATGAACGTAGTAGAGTCATTTTATTTTAAGGCCATAAAATTGCTTGGCCTTGACGTGTTGAGAGTAGAGCACTACATCAAATGCTTCGCGTTATGAGGCGTTCAATTATATTAAATAGCGAAACAACATAATCGTCTGTGGAATGCATTGCCAGTGTCAATAAAACGCGCGCAATCACTACCAATGTTTAATAAAAAACCTTTTCGGTCGAAGTCGGTTCTATTTTTTTGTATTTGTTCTTAAAACTTAACAGACAGATGTGTTGCTGGGGAGTTTGTTGGCCACTTCTTCGTCACAGCTAAAACACTAGGAAGTGGTGACGGGCGGGCGTTTTTTGGGGGACTGTCTTTATGTAGAACTTTGACGTTCAAAAAGTGCTGGTTCTCAGCCTAGTTTGAGTAAATGGCTTTTGATTTTGATTTTGTAAAAAAGTGTTTTTATTTTTTTTTTCACTTTTTAGTTGTGGTTCCCCACTAAACTGTTTTAACAATTCATAATCCATATACGATCGCAGCAATCGCGGTTGATTTGTTGTCAATTTTTGAAGAGTTCCGTTGTTTGTCTCCGAAACCCATCATCAGATCTACAATATGAAATTTAAATGGGACCATTTCGAAACAAACCCCTTTCGAACAAAAAAAGAATTTTGCAAATCCAAATTTTGTAAATGACGGAGTTATGCCCGAACATACATAAAAAAAAATACAAACATCCGAATTGATAACCTCCTTCTTTTGAAGTCGGTTAAAAATAATAAAGGAGCATCACTTGTCACTGTGACCATGTTCTTGCTCTAGCTGTTTTATTTGATCAATCGTTGTCACTTATTTTTTACTTACTTTTCTTACCTCTAAATTTAGTATGTATGCATTTATTATTTTATTGTACTGTAATCTTTATATTTGCACCAAGTGCTGCCCCATTTTGTGTCCAGGCAATTTCTGTCCATTCCGTGTTGCCTGGAAGAGAACGCGGAATGCGATAAGGCCGCCAATTGTTTGCTTTTTAGTATAAGTTTTCCTTAATGTGTGTGTATTTTTTGGTGTACAGTAAAGTATATATAAATAAATAAATAAAATAATCAAGTTTCCCGAATTAAAACAAGTCTTTCTAATTTTTCATATTTGTCAAATGGAAAGATGACCGTTGTAGTAGCTGAAAAATCACATGACTTCATAACATAGAATCGTTTCAATAAACTTCCAAATCAGATTTCACTGCCAACTCCCATATTTTGCAAACTACATTAAACATACCTTTAGCTAAATGAACTCTAAGGTTACAAACAAAAACTCTATCATCTAAATTAAAGCTAAAATACAAGAACAAATTAATAAATAACCTAATTTAGTTCAAACTACTGGCCTTGCCTACAAAGTAGTGAGCTTCGAATCTGTCACTTTGACTTACGATAATCGCCTCTATCATCTTCGAAATAGCGATCAATTCTGTTTCGTGAATAAATTCTACTTTGTGTATAATAAAATGGGGAGTTATGAAGACAGGCTGTATTAGAGCTATGGCTTTTATTGAATATAAATACTGGGATATTTCTATTAAAGCTGAAAGAGATAAGATTTTTTCAATCCTGATCTATAGATTATTGATAAATATTTGCTGTAAACAGTTCAGTCTACGGCCTGTGCTAATATTGAACGTTTACTCAATCTGCGATACAGTATTAATGAAATGGAAACTAGATAAGTTCCGAATGATGAAGTAATAGGTAATATTTTTTAAATTACTTCGATGTTTATCATCAAACAATAAGACACAACTTTTATATTTTAATCTATGACTATAAAAAAACTCGACAATCACATTATTGACACATTCTTTATCAATGACCTTAATAACATAAATGATCATACCAATGTTCATGACAAAATAACCAATTTTATATCCTATATCACTCACGTAAAGCATTTCACTTTTTTAAACTCTACTATCACGCGTTACAGGCCGCCCCATCGAATAACATATCCGAACCATTCAAACTGGGGAATATATCACTAGCTGTCAGACATATCAACATTGCCACTTCCTTAGGATCCAACATCTTCCCATCAAACGCAGATTGTTGCAAATTACTGTTGATTTGATCCCTTAATTCTGGATGATGCACGATCACTTTCGCCAAAATATTCGTCTTTGAAGGCCCGGGGCTTATGCAGTTGATCCTTACACCTTTAGGGGCTAATTCAAACGCTGCTTGTCTTGAAAACATTTGCAAAGCTGCTTTTGATACGGTAAATCCCAACATTCCCGGTGTTGATCTCTTCGACATCGAAGATCCTATGTTTATTATATTACCTTTCGTTTTCACTAAGTACGGTAACACTAACTGTGATAAATGGTACGGTACACGAAAGTTCACGTTCATCAGGTCGTCGAATTTCTCCATATTGTCGTCAGACAGAAACGATATCGCCATTTTGCCAGCAGTATTCACTAATATGTCTATTCTTCCGTATGTTTCCACTATTCTGTTGACCACTACTTCGCAAGCTCCTTCATGGGCCAGATCCAGAGGTATAAATAAAGGAACCACGTTGTTTACTGCTGTACATTTGTTTACTGTTTCCAAAAGTCTTACTTCATCTCTTCCTACTAGAGACAGTGTAGCTCCGAATCTGGCGAAAGCTATCGCAGTTTCTGCTCCAATACCAGAACTGGCTCCTGTAACTATTGCCACTTTTCCTGTGAAGTTTATATTATCCATGTCGGTGATTTTCTCTTCAAATGTTTTAAGTTTGCGTCTTGATTTGGAATTTCTTTCAAGAACTATTAACTAATTTTATTATTTTTATCGCGTTATATATTTTATTTATAATCGAATACACGTCTGTATAAGACGGTGGATGGATAAATACTGATAACACTATCAACGTTTTATCAGTGTGTTGCTGTGTTACTTTGTTTACTTGTAGCCAAGTTATAACATTTTATATTTATAACCTTGATAAGTATTTATGTAATTTTGTGTTAATCTCTCTGCACATGTGGGTACCAAGCTAGTCAAAAATAGTGAACATTTAATTTATCTTAAACTAGTAACGAGTTTAAGATAAAATAAATTACGTAATTTCTTCATTTTGATTTCTTATTTAATTAAATTGAAAACCTTCAAATAGTTTCTTCGAGTTGCTCAGAGTAGCTGAAAAATTATCTACTTCTAAAAACTAAAAGTGAGCTGGGCTTTGAAAAAGAATTGTGTTACAATTTGGATGTACGAGTACAAAAAAGTACTCGTTTATTCTATATATCTATCTACTCTACGTATCTGGCGTTCTTTATCAATACCAGAGCTTCCACTACCAAATCATCACATATTACCTCAGAACTAGTCTAAGAGACACGCTAACCTTTCCATGACCTTTAAACATACAAGAAAATTGAAAGCCCCATTTCGTATCATACAAAATGTGAGGTATGATTCCAACATTTTGTGAAGGCCAAGATTTTTTTGCCTGAAAATAACCTGAAACTACGCGACCGCGAACAGAGGGGCTTACGAACAATGCTGAGGTTTTCATCAGCAGCACATGTGGAGATTTTTGTTGTTTTTACAAGTGAATATAGGCTTCGTATTGTTTGGAAAAGTTGGTGTTTTTATATTGAATATTGCAGAAATGTGGGAAAGTTGGTAGAGTTGGAATAATGCTTTGTCTAGTTTGATTTTTGGTTGATTGTCTCTTGTCATTTAGCTTTATTTTTTAGACGTCTTTTTTATCATTCCCACGACCGGTTAACTTATGTTTCTATAATCTGTGATGAATAGTATAAAACTACGTCGCTGTCTGCCTGTGTCTATTTCTCCGCTTAATCATGTTAGTATAACTATCAAACATAATTTCCTTTTTTAACTTTGATAGGCTCGCGCTTGACCACTATCTCAACCGATGGTAAACGATGATGTGGTCCTTAACACCAAAACATAACGTAACTATTAAAATCAAGTGTAAATGAATGAACAGTAAAATAACAACAACAAACACGAGTATTTACACATGCTGCCAAACATAACCTCGAAGGTCGTGGCACAGAAAATACAGAAAGCCGGCTCCCTACTCGCGACCGACATTTTTGTTTGATATCGCCGCGCGCCGTCCGTACGCGTCTCTGTGTGCGTGCGCCTGTCTTAGCTTGTTGTATACCGGACCTTCTATACTATCCTATGGTCGTTACGTCACAACGAGTTTCCGTCATCACAATAATATTATTGTACAGGTTTTCCTCATTCGGAGATACTTACTTAACCTGTTTGAGATCTTTTTTATACACATGTTTTTTAAATATGTGACGATGTGAATCATGTCGGTGTAGGTAATCTTACATAATGGTGAAGTAAATGTTCTGTAACTTAAAATATTTGGAGTTTCTTCTTGAATAAAATTTTAATTGAACTTATTTTGTGAATAATGAATAAACAGGTAAACAAACACAAAAAAATCACATGATAGTTTTTGTAATCCAGTCAGAAGTAACAAAACAGCGCAATGAGGAATTTAAATGACAAAATATTCTGTATTAAATCGTCTACATCCGAAACTATTTCAGCATTGTATACAAAAACTGCTATTTGGTTGTCAATGTCAGTAGGCATTTACCTATATTTGGGTGGATTGCATAACGCCAATTAAAAAGAAATTAGTTTCAAAATTGACTTTTTATCGTTTTATCATCTGTTTGCTTACTGATCTGTTACATTTATGTTTTATCAAATCTGTTGTTGTTTACATCAGACTCGACAACTTCATCATTTACCTTTAATGATTTCTAAATATCAAACTATGTTGATTGTACACTGTATATCACTTACAAATGACATCTGATCGACAATATTTGTTTTTGTATTTGTCACTTCATCATGTTTATTGTTATGTTCATCACTTCGTCACTAAACACCGCCCGACGCGGCTCCATCAACTACCACATTAGCACCAGTAAGATTCGGGCTAGAATCACTCGCAACAAATAAAATCATTCTAGCTACCTCTGCCGGCTCGATTATCACATTATTAGGTACAGTTTGCGCAAGTTTTTCATACGCATGATCCATATCATCTTCTGGCACATTCAGATTTGACAAAATATTCGTTCTGGTTAATCCCGGACGAACAGCATTCATTCTTATACCTTCGGTCACTAATTCCAAAGCACCAGCCTTCGTGAATCTTTGTAAAGCATCTCTGACCATCGCGAAATGTAGGAAGCCGGGTCTGACTCGACCAGGAGCGCCAAAAACATTCACTATATTGCCTTTCGTTCTTTTTAGATGAGGAGTACACAACTGAGTCATTTTGTAAGGTACTCGAAGATTCAGAGCAACTAGATCATCGAACGCATCCATGGTATTGTCAAAGAGCGAAGTAACACTTGCTTTTCCAGCACAATTCACAAGAATGTCTATCCGTTTGAAGGTCTGCGCAGTTTTTCTGACGACTTCATCGCAATTTCCGTCAATTGTCAAGTCGTAAAGGAGACATAAGGGTCGTATTCCTTTCGCGGCTTCACACTGGTTCGCAACGGCGTGTAATCTTGTTTCGTTTCGTCCAACTAGTGCGAGTGTCGCGCCGTGTTGTGAAAACAGTTTGGCAGTGGCTGCTCCGATGCCGGAACTGGCGCCGGTTACGATAGCGATTTTGCCGGTAAAATCCATTCCGCGGTACCGTTTCTGATGGTGGCCGGTGTGTGACTGTCGACGTACGTCGTTCAGCCTTCGAATATTAGCAAACTGGTTTCTGCTGCTGATATAGTTTCGAGTTCTCAAAGTTTTTATTATGATTCAACTGTTTTTTTACTTTGAATGTCTTTTTTTTTAATTTAAGTGTTGATTATGTTTTACTGAGTCATCCTTAACAAGGCAGATTGTATTTAGATATTTATTTTATTATTCAGGGAATCTCTCATGAGAATAAGTTTTTACATGAATTCGTTTTGTTTTTGGATTAATTCGTTCCGTGAACACTGTCCAATTGAAATGTTAAAGGCTTAAACTCAACGACATTAACATTTAAATAAAGGATTCACGAAATCTGCATACTTAATTTCAGTGTACAGGACACTTTTACGTAACAGTTGAGAAAATTCGGTCTATATTTACAATAAGTCGTAAAGTATTTATATTTACTCGTAAATTTATTTATCATTTGCCCTTGTTTTCAACTTCTTATGTGAGGTTAAAAATATGTTTGATTCAAACATTCTCATCCAGAGAAGGAGAGAAACGAGCATTATTTTTCATTATATCGTTTTTCCCATATCATATTGGATATTCTATTTCTCATTATTTCCTTTCAACCGTAATTTCGTATTATTAATTTATAGAAAAAACGAATATGGTTTATCAGTACCTACATATTTTACTGCTTCCAAATGAACACCTATCTCCAATATATATGTCGGTTTTCGAAACATAGTTTGAAATACCATTAACCAGTCTAAAATTCACTTCCCAACCATATAGCTTGCCGCAGTTTCCACATTGTTAGAGTTTTCCAACTTTTGGGAGCGGACATGAGTTCACAAAAGTTCTGGAAACCTCGGGAAACGTGCAATGTTAAATACACTGAAATGCGTAAAATTGCATGTGAAATAACAGCTGTAGAATCCATTGTTTTCGTGTTAGTCCTCCCCTTTGGAGAGGGGAATAGTATATTTGTTATCTAAGAAATTGATGACGCATACAGAAACAATGAGCACATGAATTTACACACACAACCAAGACCAACCCATCTTCGTGAAAAGAATATCTACACCCACTTTTGTCGTAACCTTCATATATAAAATAGCCTCTTCATCAAGAAAAATGTCTATTGTTTTTTTTTAATTGAAGATAGGCACGCGTTTGACCACTATCTCACCTGATGGTAAGCGATGATGTGGTCGAAGATAAGGCACACTTGCCTAGAAGTAACCGACGACCATTCACTCTTGACTTAAAGACTCAGGTTGTAGCTATCAGGAAACACAGACTCCGGTAGGGAATTCCACTCCCTAGCTGTACGCACAATGAATGTTTTCTCAAAACGCTTTGTGCATATGGATGGGATGTCCACCATGAACCGGTGGCACGTCCCCGTACGTCTTGTGGTCCGTTGATGAAATGGGCTTGGCGGAATCAAATTATGCAATTCCGTCACACACTCCCCAAAATGTTGATCAGTTTAAGTACTTGGTAGCTTAAAAGTTTCCCATACTTCTTTTGTAAACACTGGTATTGCCATGGTTACCTATTTTCGATTGTAGATCTTCGCCATTATCTACTTCTGAAGTATTAGTCACAAAAACAAGGATCCTGTTACCCGTTTTCTTGACTTTTTTATCGTTTTTTGCACTTATGAAAATAAAACGATTGTTGTACTTGTATTCATTGATAGTTAGCCACATTATTTATTTATAAATTTCTAGCTTCTGCCAGCGGCTTCACTCGCGTGAAATTAGTAGGTACTTATAAATTAGAGCATAATGTGCTATCCCAGACTATAATCTAGCTCTGTGCCAAATTTCATCCAGATCCACTCAGCCGGTATGGCATGGATTTAAAAATTATATAGCCTATTTTACACTCACAAATAACGTGGCTTTCTATTGGTAAAAGAATTTTCAAAATCGGTTCAGTAGATCCGATTTTGAAAACTATTTTTAGTATAGATAAGTAGGATTTTACGCACAAAAATGTACAGAGGCGGATATTTCTTCCCCATCATCGTCATTTTACCCATAAAATATTTATTCTCATTACTACTTGGTTTTATTTGAAACTTTGACAACCGCAGCTCCATTAGACAACACCTGAGCTCAGAATCCATGTTGGTGACGTAGACGCGTCCTTCACCTCGTCGCGAGTTAATAACACAAAAGCTTGCCAGTCATCGTGATGTTTTCTTTCTTCAGGTATAGCCAAATATAGGATTTTAGAGCGATGACTGTTTTTAGTGTCCGACCCGTTCGGTTTCTGTTCTGAAAAAAACTGGTTTTGATTGGAGTTTCGGTTTCCGCCAGAAAGTTGCCGAATATTCGGCTTGATTGTAACTAGCGTGTTTGAGCTTAAGGTTGCGATATAGTAGATATAGTGGGTTTACACGGGTCGATTTGCGCCGCACGGCCTATTAGTCTAATTGACAATTCGACTAGGCCGCAAGTCTCTCTTTTTCTATTCTTTTTTTCATGTTTACTATTGCAGTATCCTATACCAGTCATGTATACCCATTATCATAACCCAACAATGTAACGTTACTGTTAACATCATCATCTTTCTGCCCCTTTTTTTTTTTTCTGGGCCTATCGTGGCCGGTGCCTGCATGCCTAGGGGTAGCGGATAAATTCTGAAAATGAGTTACCTCGCCCCTGGGCACTCAGGGCAGGAAAGAACAGGGGTGGGTTTTAGTCAGTAAGAGTCTGACACGCCATCCCGCTCCACCCAGAGCGGGGGAAGTCATTGAAAGCCAAGCGTGCTCCATCGTCGATCACATGATCGCTTACCATCAGGTGAGATAGTGGTCAAACGCTTGCCTACCAATACTCTTTATTTACCCTGTCTGAAATCAGATATAAGCACTCTATTTTTTTTTTTAAAGTTGGCAACCCTAGTTGCATCTAAGAAAAAAGCCGCGATTCATCTTAAAAATAATAGTAGTATAGGCAAGCGTGCTCCATCTTCGACCACATGATCGCTTACCATCAGGTGAGATAGTAGTTAAACGAGTGCCTATCAACATTAAAAAAAAAATAGTCCAAAACACTTCAAGACTGCCAGTCATGATGATTGGGTCCATATTCCATATAATTGGAGTTTGGACCCTCACAGTCATCGTTGGACTCTCCACAGCAGATTTTTTTGACCAGTTTTATTTTTGTTCCGTTTTCCTCATGGATATGTGTTTAATTTCTTCTGTTATAATCGGGTTACACTTTGATACTATAATTTAGTGTTTTTTTTTTCTTTGTTTGAGCTGTGGACTTTATAGTTCGTTTGAAGTAGAAATAATAACTGTTGTTATATTTTATGTCGGTGGTCCATAGTTCAAAATGTTTTGGGGTCCTTTCGTGCAAATTAGGTGCTGTTGTGGAATTTCCGTGGGTACTTTTATAATAATTTTATAATATTCCACAACTATCACACAACGCCATCTAGTCCCAAGCTAAGCAGAGCTTGTGTTATGGGTACTAGACAACTGATAAACATACTTATATATTTCTAAATACATACATATTATAGATAAATTACACCCAGACACAGAACAAATGATCGTGCTCATTACACAAATATTTGTCCTGGGTGGGAATCGAACCCACGACCTCCGGCATAGCAGTCAGGGTCACTAACCACTAGACCAACAGGCCAGTCAAAGGCCAGTCAGGTAGTGAAATATATTCTAAATCTGCTTGTTCTTTGATAAAACGATGTTATCTTTTTTTTGGGAAGCAGTCTCCTCCTTCTGTGAAGCAGTAATGCTCGCGAAGGAGGAGGCGGAACGGGCGATTCCAGACTCAACGATGTCTTCCTCACGCCCCCAGTCGCAGCCGCCGCAGGAGACGCCCTGGGCGTCAGAGGTTCGCGAGACGATCTCCGGCCACCGTAGACAAGGGCCTGCCAACGGCAAGCAATGGGTAGCTCGCCGTCCGATCAGCATTAGGGCCGAGAGTCGACGGCGCGTAGTGTTCCACGCCTCAAAGAGATGTCAGCCACCACTGACGTCATGGCCGATGCATGCAAGCGAAGGGGTCGCGGATAAATTCGTAACAGAGTTACCGCGCCCCTAGGCACTCAAGCAAGGGAACAGGAGTGGATTTTAGTCAGTAAGAGTCTGACACGCCCTCCCGCTCCACCCAGAGCGGTAGAAGTCATAGGATAATTTCCGACCCCCAAAAAAAAAGAAGGGTGGGAAATCATCAAATAACTTCTTTCGCTCTGGGTGGAGCGGGACTGCGGGAGGGCGCGTCAGACTTACTGACTGAAACCCACCCGTTCCTTTAGTTTCACTTCAAACACTCCCGCAGCCCTGGCAGACACGATGTGATCTTACGACACCAAGTGTTAAGAAGGATATCGTCACATCAGATTATTTAACTCCATACTTTAACAATACTCTTTTGCGAAAGAAAAGGGAATAATCGATAGTGTGACGGGGAAAGGGGAGACTTTGGGTGGTTGTTTTTTTTTTGTGGGAGTGGAAATCATCCAGTGACATCTCCCGCTCTAGGGTGGAGCGGGAGGGTGTGTCAGACTCTTGTTGACTAAAACCCCACCTCTGTTCCTTCCCTGTCCTGAGTGCCCAGGGGCGCGGTAACTCTGTTTCGAATTTATCCACAACCTCTGGGCAGGCATCGGCCATGACGGGCCCCGTCATTATTGCTGACAACTGTTTGAGGCGCGCGTGGAACACTACGCGCTGACGACTCTCGGGCCTGGTGCTGATCGGACGGCGAGCTACCCATTACACGACGCGTTACGTGAGCTCAGCACAGAACATGCAAGCTAACAACTCAAGGACTCAAGGTCGTTGGCAGTTAATAGCGCCTTAAAAGTAGGTACTATAGGGGATTCTATCTATCGGTACACATATTCTGACAAAACTGTGTCCATTTTTCAAACCTATCTAAATTAAACCATACATGTACAGTTCGCACTATTTTATCTTCCAACAGCAGTCTCCCAGTAATAAATCAGCATGTATTGCTGAGCGCGCGTATTGTGACGTAATACTCTGTCTAAACCGACCGGGAATTTATGGCTTCAGTATTGACAGCTAGTTTTGTTTTTACTGTAATCGCTTGGGGATGAAAACAATTTTGTTTGGAAAATGAGAATTCAGCCTTTAATTTTAATGCTTTGCTAAAATGAAGTTTATGGCACTTAGTGATAGAGTACCTCAGCAGTCGATTGCTCAACCACTGCGCCAACAGTGTCGTCATGTAAAAGATGTCGCCTCCACTGAGTACTTTTCCATTAGAGCTGAGTTTTGTGCAAGTCTAAGAAAATGGATCACTCACAGCTTTCTCGCACATCTTTGTCGAAAACAGACCCTCAGGATGCTATTTTCCTTCAGAAATAATCGCATTATACTATACAGTATGTAACAAAAAGCCTGTCCGATCCTGAAGGGTATTATTTGGTATCGGACTGCGTACACATATACGTAGTGATTTACTGGATACGAGATTATTATTTTTCCGCAATGAAAATAATTAATTTAAAAAAAAGAAAAACTTATCAAAGGCAACTGAGCGCTCGACAAAGTTCACCTACAGTTTCGTGTGAAAGAAACCGCCTGAGCGAGATGGTCTTTGTGATTCTTTGTTAGAGTGCCTAAAGAGCGGCTAGTGCAGGGCGGTATCCTTTGAAATAAAAATAGGTAAAAATGAAAATATTTTGCCGGTCGGTGGAGTGTTGTCAACTTTGTTACGATGCCATGATGCTGGCTCAGCACACTTGCAAACAAGCGCGAAGCATCAAATTCCATGAGTAGCGCTTCCCACGGTAACGACGATTCCCTGGGCTTTTTCCATCCTAACATCGGTGGGAACGGACACTCGCGCTAATCGCGTACCTATAGTTTTATCTACTTTTATTTTACATTTTGATAATTTTTAAGAACCTTTTTTTGAGAACTTTTGTGAACATTAATTAAACTTTTTACTATATGAAACAGACTTTATTCTAAAAGTTTCCCGACACGCCCCTACACACGTATTTGGCGCAGTCGGAAGTCGTCAAGGACTTTAAAAGTGTTGTCGTTGTGTGAATCACCCAAAAATCGGGCATCGCCGCGTCGACCGTCCAGGCGAAGAACCTTTGGAGGCCAGTCGGGAAAGCTGCTGTTGCGGACATCGAGACTTCCAAAAATCGATGGATCGACGCTCGCCAGCAATAGTACAAATGTAAGTGAATTACATATATTCTTAATAATTGTATGCTATATTTTTTACGCAGTGTACTATAATTTTTCAAGATTTTTCACCCACGTAGTAATAGGGACCTTAGTCCTAGTAGGCGAGCTCAACTTCGGATAACCCGAAGTGACGCCAATCGTAACCTTGAACTTTTAAGCGACTTAGATTTAGAAACTATGACTGAACAAAACCATAGTTCACAACCATCTTTGAGTCAGACGAGTCAGATGGCTTCGTCAGACTTAACTGATAAGATTTATAAATCTCTTAGATTAGTTCCAGAGTTTAATGGTAACCCTAATGTTTTGACCAGATTTTTAAATTTATGCGACGAGTTAGTACTCACTTATGTCAGTACGGAACCAGGAAGTAGACTCTCGAATTTGGCTCTGATTAATGGAATTTTAAACAAGATAACTGGTACTGCTGCACGTACTTTGTCAACTAATGGAATTCCTAGTGATTGGCAGGGCATAAGAACCACGTTAATTAATAGCTTTTCAGATCACAGGGACGAAACTTCGTTATATACCGATCTATCTCTTTTAGTTCAAGGCAATGATACTATACAAGTATACTACGAAAAAGTTCAACATTTGTTGTGTACTATAATAACGTATGTCGAGTTGCATGAATCTGTAGGAACCACTGTGGAAGCAAAAAGAACTCTTTATAAAAACTTAGCTTTGCAGACATTCTTGAGAGGTTTAGATGAACCGCTAGGTTCTAGGGTAAGGTGCATGCGACCTTCATCTCTCGAAAGTGCCCTTGAATTTGCCCAAGAGGAATTAAATGTTCTCTATTTACAAAAAAGAAATAAATCACTACCCGCGAAGAAAAATCTATATAATTTTTACGAACAAGCACCTAATACTTCTAACGCACAGCAAAATTTTCGTTCATACATGCCACCAAATTATTACCCTACATTCCAAGCATACCCGAGACCTCAAATTCGATCCTTTGGTCCTCAATATCCTCCACAGCTATGCCCACCACCCGTACCACTAGAACAGCACAGGCAACCCTATCCCAAACCTCAAAACCCCACAAAGACCCCACAAATGTTTAGGGCTCTCCCTACCAATATGTCTACGGGATTCCGAATCCCACCTCGAGCTCCCCAAGTACCCCAAATAAACCAAGCACCCCAATATAGTACCCCAACACCTATGAGTGGTATTAGTCATCCAGTCGCGCGTACTCTCCCGCCCACGAACTACAACGGTAAACGTAACCTTGAACCAAACCTTCCACAAATTGGAGAAACTCATTTCAATGAATTTTTAGACGAGAATACAGTTTTAAATTTTCACGAATACGATCCCAATGTCCAAAATTTTGATCCTACTCCCAATATGATCGATACAAATCATCTTCATAATTTTATGATTGGCCTTGAACTTGATCCAAATCAGAACCCCGTTGAAGGCACTGCAGAGCAAAATTTTTTGCCCGGCTATAGAGAAGAATGCCCCCGTATAGAATTGAACGTGCAAAGTAAACGTCATTTGCCTTATATCCAAATTAAAAATCCCCCAATTAAACTTTTGATTGACACCGGGGCAAACGAGTCTTTCATTAGCCCAGAAGCCTATGAAAAATTTTACTCCCAAATTCCACTTGACTATGAACCATTTCTAGTTACAAATACGCACGTGACCACTCAAAATTACTACTCGCTAACTGTCCCTTGCTTTGACGAATTGAATGATAATATTCCCATAAAATTGTTTCTCTATAAATTTCATAATTTCTTTGATGGTTTAATAGGTTGCGAACAGTTAAAAAAGTGGAATGCAAAAATCGACCTTGCTGCTCATGTTTTAGAGACACAATTCACAAAAATTCCTATAATTTTATATTACAATCCTCAATGCCTAAACTCTCACGAAATTACTATACCGGCCCAAACTACTCAATTAATTAGGGTACCTACTAACATCGCACAGGGAGATATTTATATTGAGGAGCAAGCAATTTCCGGTTGTTACATTACCGAATGCATATCTTTCGCGGAAAATAATCATACCATGATACAAATTTCAAACCCATGGGATACAGACGTTGTAATACCTATAGAAAATCCAATATGCGCCCAAATTTTTAACGAAGAAACGTTTCCCATAAGTCACGTAATTGACACCACCCCACGTACCTATAACGCCGAGCGAACACGAGAGGTCTTATCGCAGTTGCGCATAGAACATTTAAATGCAGAAGAGACAGTAAATTTAACTAATCTTTGCAAAGAATATGCCGATGTTTTCTACCTAGACGGGGAACCACTCACCTTCACTAACGAAATCAAACATCATATTAAAACCGTAGACGATAAGCCAGTTTATAGTAAAACCTATAGATATCCTTACGTACATAGAGAAGAAGTACAAAATCAAATAGAATCTATGTTACAGCAAGGTATTATTCGTCCATCTTCATCGCCTTGGAATGCTCCGATATGGATTGTGCCTAAGAAAAGTGACGCATCTGGTAAAGTTAAGTGGCGATTAGTCATTGACTTTCGGCAACTAAATGCAAAAACAATAAATGATAAGTATCCGATTCCAAACATTAACGACATATTAGACAAGTTAGGCAGGTGTTTGTACTTTTCTACATTAGATTTAAAATCAGGATTTTTACAAATTCAGCTAAATTCATCCGACATACCGAAAACAGCATTTAGTGTAGAGCAAGGCCATTTTGAGTATATTAGAATGCCAATGGGCTTGAAAAATTCTCCGGCAACATTTCAACGAGTTATGGACAATGTCCTTCGCGGACTCCCAAATTGTACTACATATATGGATGATATTTTGGTATTTTCGACATCCTTACAAGAACATATAGTTAACTTGCGCGCCATTTTCGACCGTCTTAGAAATTCAAATTTAAAAATTCAGATGGATAAATCTGAATTTCTCAAACACGAAACGCCTTATCTCGGTCATATTATCACCACCGATGGTGTCAAACCAAACCCGGATAAAATTTCAGCCATCCTAAATTATCCAGTCCCGAAAACTCCCAGGCAAATTAAGGCATTTTTGGGTTTACTTGGTTATTACAGACGTTTTATACCGGATTTTGCACGCATTACTAAACCTTTTACATCGTGTCTTAAAAAAGGTGCCAAAATAAATTTAACCCCAGAATACTTAAGCTGTTTTGAGCATTGCAAAACTCTTCTTACAAATGACCCCATTTTAATATACCCGGATTTCAGTAAAGAGTTTATCTTAACTACAGACGCGTCTAATGTGGCCTTAGGAGCAGTCCTTTCTCAAGGTCCTATCGGCTCGGACAAACCTATTGCCTATGCGTCTAGAACTCTTAACAATAGCGAAATTAATTACTCTACCATCGAAAAGGAGTTGTTCGCAATCGTTTGGGCTACAAAATACTTCCGGCCTTACCTTTTTGGTAGAGAATTTAAAATAGTAACTGACCACAAACCTTTAATTTGGCTTATGAATCTAAAAGAGCCTGGTTCACGTCTTACAAGGTGGAGGCTCAAGTTAGCAGAATATAATTACACTATTGTTCATAAAAAGGGAGAAATCAATACTAACGCAGATGCTCTCTCACGTATTCAGATCAATCATAATGAATCTCAGTCTTTGTTCGTGAATCACTCCGATACGTCTTCCACATTATCGGCCGAGGAAAATAGTCCAAAACTTTCCTACTCTACTCTCACCGCTGCAGGCAACAGTCCAATACACTCGTCATCTACTCTTACTGCACATTCACCCGCGAATAAACAAACACGGCATTCAACACAACATTCATCGTCCACCCTATCTGCTTATTCAGCCCCACAAAATATCATACATCATGCACAAGTACATCCAGCCTCACCACGTACTGAAACCATACACACTAGCGCAGAAAATCCCGTTCTAGATATTCCGATATCAGATGAACCTTTAAATAAATTTAAGAGACAACTGGTAATCAAAATAATAAGCGGTAATTCTAAAACTAGACCATTAATAACCGAACCTTTTCAGTCTATGCAAAGAACTTCAGTAGAAATTAGCGAACATAATTTGCAAACTAATATTATAAACATCATAAAATCTCACATTGATCCAAAAATCCGTACTGCTATTCTAGTAAGCCCCATCGAAAAAATGCTCGATATAATACCAATCTTGCAACAAACTTTTGAAAGTTCATCTGTGAACTTAGTTCTAGTTAAACATGAGGTAACCAATATTAATGACCTTTCGAACCAATTAGATATAATAAAGAAATATCATGAAGGCCAGACTAATCATCGTGGAATTACGGAAACCTATCTTTCATTATCAGAACGTTATTTTTGGCCTAAAATGAAAACCGAAATTACAAAATTTATTAACGAATGTAGCATATGCAGATGCGCAAAATATGACCGCAACCCAACACGCCCACAGTTCAGAATTGTTCCCCCACCAACTAAACCGTTTGAATTAGCACACGCGGATCTTCTAACTGTTGACCATGACAAATATTTAACTATTATAGACTCATTTTCCAAGTACGCGCAAGCCTATCTTTTACCCGATTGTACCTCACCCAATATATTAAAAGCACTTTTACATTTTAGTACTCATCACGGTTTCCCTTTAAATCTAACAACCGATCAAGGCACCGAATTTAGCAATCAAGTCATATCAGAATTTCTCCGTTTGCATAATATAAAACATCATATGACTAGTGCATATGCATCTAATGAGAATGGTTTAATTGAACGTTTCCATAATACGCTTTTAGAACACTTACGGTTACTAAAAATGCAGCACAAAAATGAACCCAGTCGAAATCTTATACCGTACGCATTAATTGCTTATAATAATTCCATCCATAGTCTAACCAAGTGTAGGCCATTTGATGTTATTTCTGGTCACTTCGACCCTCGAAATCCTATCAGTTTAAATATGACGGACCGATATCTTCAAACTTACATTCAAGAACATCGTGGTCAAATGGAAACAGTTTATAAAATTATTCATGATTCTGCATTATCCAGTCGGGAAGACATAATGACTCGACGTAATGTCGATAGGGAACCAGTTTTAGATTGTGAACAAAATCAAATAGTTCACGTACGTAATCCAATGGCAAGTAGGCAAAAATTGGCACCTCGTTTTACTCAGGACAAGGTCGTTAAAAATTTACCTATACATATTTACACCGCAAAAAGTCGTGGCCCGGTAGCAAAATCTAGGTTGAAAAGACCACCGAAAAAATGATAGTTTTCGTATCATCAAAAATATTTCTGGTAATTTGCACAATGAAGACGCCTTGAAATTTGAAAATGCATTACGAACCTTGAATAAAAATGATAAAATTTTGTCGCAATCATTGAACAAGCATATTACCTTATATAAAGAGATGACGATACAGCAGAATCAAATTATCCGGAATATTTCATTAAATCAAGTTAAATTGGAAAGAGCTCTTACTTTTGTCATGAATATGACTAATGATAATGAGCGAATCATTCGATACGTTCATCTTGTACAACTTTTTTCAATATTAAGCGAAAATGTTCAAGAACTTTTGAGCGAAATTGACAGAATAGAAAATATATTGGCATTTAGTAGAAATAAATCAGTTCATCATTCAATACTTTCTGTTAAAGATGTAAGAAATATCATAAACCAATTAAAACGCATCTGATCAAATAATTGACGTCGACATCAGAGATTATTACGAAATTCTTAGCCTAGCTTCATACTTTACAGAGTCGACAGTTGTAATAGTCCTAAAGTTTCCTATTACGTTTAGCATAGAATATCAGTTATATGAATTATGTCCCGTTCCAAATAAGGACAGCCTAATTATAGTACCAACTGCACCTTATATAGCATCCAATTCTCAGGAATATGTGTATATAGAGGCTGAATGCCCGAAGGTCAGTTCCTGGCACATATGCGAGCAGAAAATCGTCCACCGGATCTCGTCAAGGTCAGACTGTATTCAAAAACTTATACAATCTCAGGAGATAGATGGAACGTGCAAACCCACGCCTATCTCTCTGACTAAGGAGGCTCTGATTGAGTTGGATAGCTATCACTACATCATTACGTTCTCCAATAGTACGAAAGTTCAACTATCCTGCGGTAAAGAGCGATTTGAAATGTTACAAGGCAGTTTTATGGTCAACGTCCCTCAAGGCTGCAAGATTAAAACCCCCGAACTTAGTATAATAAACCTAGACAATAAATTAGTCGGAAAACCATTAGAACTCATGGCTCTACCACATTATGAAACACCAGTAAAGACACGGAGTTTCACTCTAAAGACTACAGATTTAACCAGCCTTCGGAAAATACAGAACCAAATCACTTCACAAGATGAAATTAAAGTCGAAACACTGGACACTATCGGAATCTACCATACGACAATTCCATTCTACATACTTATATTGTTTGGTACATGTGCACTGAGCATCATCTATGTCATTCGTCGCCGTCGAGCTGGGAGAATTAACATTACCACACAAACTAACACCGAATTAACGGAAGATGAAAGAAGTGCCGCAACTTTTGGCGTCAAGGTCACCAAATAGTTGCTTGTCTGGCAGGGGAGGTGTTACGATGCCATGATGCTGGCTCAGCACACTTGCAAACAAGCGCGAAGCATCAAATTCCATGAGTAGCGCTTCCCACGGTAACGACGATTCCCTGGGCTTTTTCCATCCTAACATCGGTGGGAACGGACACTCGCGCTAATCGCGTACCTATAGTTTTATCTACTTTTATTTTACATTTTGATAATTTTTAAGAACCTTTTTTTGAGAACTTTTGTGAACATTAATTAAACTTTTTACTATATGAAACAGACTTTATTCTAAAAGTTTCCCGACACGCCCCTACACACGTATTTACTTATGAAAATTTGCCATATTTAGTGTTAATTTTATGAGTTACATTTTGTTTACTATTTTTTCTAGTAAAACAGGAATATTTATTGGATCGGACAGGGTTTTTGTTACATACTGTATACAGTAGCCACACTAATTCGGCACATCAGTACTCTTTTTACCTTTAGTCCGGCACCCTCCACCCGAACCTACCCAACCATTTCCTACATATCTACCTATTACATTAGGTCGTTATTAAATTAGGACATTCTAAAATGCTTTATTTCAATTATCTCAATTTAAACATTCCAATACTCCGGCACCACCTGTTT
The DNA here is from genome assembly GCA_951329385.1 of Polia nebulosa. NCBI lineage: Eukaryota > Metazoa > Arthropoda > Insecta > Lepidoptera > Noctuidae > Polia > Polia nebulosa. Next base: position 19,388,628 of record OX589612.1, read on the forward strand.
GTTAACCGACTTCAAAAACGGAGGTTCTGTATTTAATACTGCCGAATTAGTGAGTTTCTACTATAATCGCATTATAGTAGAAACTTGACTCTCTAAAACTGATCTAAAACAATAACCAAGTCCCATCCAGCACCACATCTACATTATCCTAACAAAAAGACAAACTGCTAACATCACATAACTGCAAGCGACATACCAGAATCACATCCGTCCGCATTTGCGGCGATAAACCGCGACGTTTGCACTTGCGCCGTTGTTGAGTTACGGCGATGTGAGGCTGAAATTCGGCCATTAGGCTGCCTCTCCATTGACGGACTGTCCATTTATGCAGGACGAGGAAGTGCGGAGAAGAGTTGCGGACTGTGCGGAGCTAGGCCGAGTTCAAGCGACTAGTAATTTGAACGAGCGGCGGGTTTTCCCGCTCCGCTTCCCGTGATTGAATGAATTTTTAAACTAGTTCGTTTTTTATACATTGAATATAGTAGGTATATTATTTTTGAAACCATTTGTACAATAGCGTCACACAGCGTGTATCGCAGCACACGCTATATTACGTTTTTTTTTAATGATTTTCCTTTTATTTTGTCTCTGTGTGAATTTGGTGACTGTCGCCAAATATATTTTTTTTCATTCTTTCTTTTTCCATTTAATACTAACATAAAAGTCAAACAATGATTTTATCTGGCCATACTGTTACTAAAAAAAAATAGCTAGAGCCCTTGTGAAAAAGTGTCTATTGGCATGATGTCTACTTTTTGGATAAAAATATCTGCCATCAAAACCAGTGCTGTGTAAAACTATGATTATTGAAATAACAGTCACATTTGGGACTTGTCAAATTTGCTTTTGACTGACAAGTGACAGGTGGACTGGAAATGACAATAGTAGAGTGACCATGTGCCGCTTCCGTCACTTATCGAAATAAAAATAGGTAAATGCAGGAAAAATATCATATTTTTTTGCGAATGAAATCTGTGAGAATATTTTGGGAAGTGGGAATAAAAAAAACGGTCGCCATTTTGCTTGTCACAGCTGCTGCTATTATGTTAATTGGCTTCATTAATTACTCAGTTTTTTATTCAATTACGTTGATACGAAAAACGACCGTAATACGAGTATGAAGGTTTTTATTTCGTTTATTTCATGAAAAAACATTTCCCTATTATGCTGGCACTTCACTTGGCGCATTTGTCAAAATATTCGCGTTACTTAGTTATAGGAAAATATACTCTATTTTTTTTTAAATAAAGCGAATTTTTTATCAACAAAATAAGGCGAATATTTGCGCAAATATGACAAGTGTTGTGCCAGCGCCAGCATTAGATGTGATGGAAGTAGCTGAAACCGTCTTATGTATTACTTTTACTAAGGTAACCCTGATATCTAAAATCAGCTCTCCATTACATTTTGTCGAATTTCTACGCAACGCACGAAAGGATGCGAAGTGGTGGATCATCGATCCATCGAATACACAGTGCGAGTGCGGTGCTCCTGAACAAACAATGTCTCATCTACTGGAGTGTCCCAAATGTGTTTCCACCTGCACCCTCGATGATCTGAACAAGACCTCCAACGCCGCTATAAAAGTGGCCACGTACTGGGCCCAAATAGTATATAATTATTTAAATGTACTACGACATGAAAAGAGAAAGAAGACGAAAGGATCAGTCGATTTCTTTAACAAATTGACTGCCAGACAACAGACATAATTGAAAATCTATTGTTTGGGGGTCACCGTGTGTCCCGCATGGCAGTCATAACTTAAGGGTTGTTTTTCATTCTTCCATACAAACGTAGTATGGCGATTACTTTACTATTTGATGGTTTACAAAACAAAAAAATATGTCAATTTATTTCGCCATATCTAGTAAAAAATGTTTTTATTTAATTTTTTTTTACTTTTTTGTATGGAAGAATGATCGACTACGGCACCCTTAAGGTGAAAGCACCAGGGTAGCTCGCGAAATTCAAATTTTCTTACGTTTTTTGCAATTTGCAGATCAGTGTCAGGTTGTATATTGGTCAAAATTTGATTCGCGGCCGTAGCAAGTATGTATTTATAGAATTATAATCATTAAAGTCATCAATATATCTGTCTCAGTTAGAATTGATGCCAAATGTCATGATTTCATGAAATACTTACATTTGGAATCAATTCTAGCTGAAAGAATTGTACAAGAAAAAAAGAAAAAAGATAGAGTTGCATTCTGTGATGAACCCACAGAGAGGAAGCCTGTTACCCAGCAGTCCTTTCAGCAAATAATGTTCCCATTAAGAGGTTTTCAGTTATTTCAATTAGGCCAGGGTTTAAGTATAAAATAATTAATGTCAGAAGTATTTTCATTCACAATTTCAAGACAAAAGGTCATTAAGATTCTTCCATTGTGTTGATACTCGTACTGACGTGAATTAATTGTTTATGTGATTTATTTATTTATTGAGTATAACAGTCTTTTAAATGACGTTTAATTAGGCTCTCAACTGTCTACCTAAACGACTTTCTTCTTGCGGCCGCTATATGATTATTGGAACAATTTCTGTAGGCCATACAAATATTTGTTCCGTGCGGCAATCGAACCCGCGACACGCAGCAAAGCAACCAATCCTTCAACGGTTGACTCAGTGAACAGGTGAGGAATGACACCAGTTATCACCAGTCATGTCGGTACATGACTAGTGATAACTGCCGGTCAATTTTGTCTGTGGGAGTGAGCGTGCAGTGAACTGTCATTCCACCTTGATTGTATAATAATAATAATAATAATAATAATAATAATGACTGATGTCAGCTCCCGAGACTATATGTCCCGTGTCACAGAGCGCATCGACTTCCTGAAGCAGAAAGTATATGCATGGGCAAACCGTATTCGCAGGTATAAGCGGCGAGTAGAACGATACACCCAGAATCGCACATTCCGAAGTAATGAAAGGTGGGTGTATAGGGATTGGGAGCGACCGGACCAAGGTGTGACTAATACGCACCTGCCGGATGATGACGCCATATACTCGTTCTGGCGCAGCATCTGGTCGGTGCCTGTCTGTCATACCGAGGGCGATTGGATTCGGGATGTTGAGCGCGTATGCGATCCAATACCAGAAATGGGGGCAATTATCATCAACCCACAAGATGTAGCTCGTGCAGTCCGTCCGTTAGCTAACTGGAAATCTCCAGGGCCGGACGGGCTGCACAACTTCTGGATCAAATGGTTTACAAGGTCGCATACCCACTTGGCATCTCAGATCCAGTCTGCCTTAGAGTCAGGGTCGCTGCCCCAATTTCTAACTACAGGAATAACCCACCTGCTCCATAAATCAGGTAGTACTGCGGAACCTAAAAATTATAGACCGATCACGTGCTTACCGACGGTCTATAAGGTTCTTACATCCATTTTGAGAGCTAAGATTAACACACATATAGATAGTAACTGTATCATGTCTGCCTCTCAAAATGGATGTAGGAATGGGTCCCGCGGTACTAAGGAGCTTCTCCTCATAGATATGACCATTAGCCAGCAGGTTCGGCGTTTCCGAAAGGATCTGTCGACATGTTGGATAGACTATAAGAAGGCCTATGACTCAGTTCCTCATACATGGCTCATGAGGGTGCTGGAATTGTATAAAGTTGATGCAACGCTACGCACCTTCCTGATGTCATGTATGGGGCAATGGAGGACGGTCCTTCGCTATCCAAGATGTCGACAAATCCAGAGGAATAGCGAACCGATAAGGATCGAGCGGGGTATATTCCAGGGTGACAGTTTGAGTCCGCTTTGGTTTTGCCTAGCTTTGAATCCTCTAAGCACACTGCTAGAGAATTCAGGGCTAGGCTATCGGTTGAAGAGAGGTGGTCAGGTTATATCTCACCTCCTTTACATGGATGACTTGAAACTTTTTGCCCCCAACAATCTGCAACTGATGGAGCTACTGAAGGTAACTGAAACCTTCAGTAGTGCCATCAGGATGGAGTTTGGTGTGGATAAATGTGCGGTCATGCATGTAAAGCGAGGGGAGATTGTGGAATCCGTGGGAACACAACTCTCGGATTCCATAAACCTGAGATCCCTCTCTCCAACCGAAACCTATAAGTATTTGGGTATGTCGGAAGCGTTAGGTATCAATGTTGCTGACATGAAGCAATCGTTGAAGGAGCGCTTCTTTGGCCGCCTGAAGAAGGTATTTAATAGCTTTCTTTCGGGCGGAAACAAGGTGCGCGCCTTCAACGGTTGGGTCATGCCGGTATTGATGTACTCTTTCGGCGTACTCAAATGGACTCAAACAGAACTTGACGCCCTGGATAGGCGAGTCCGTACGCTGCTGACTGCATTTCGAATGCATCACCCACGTTCGTCGGTGATGAGACTGTATATCCCGCGGAAGTGTGGAGGCCGAGGCTTTTTAAATGCTAAGACCCTACACAACCGCGAGGTATGCAGTCTAAGGGAATATTTCCTAGCTGCTGACGTGGGTATGCATCGAGATGTAGTGGCAGTGGACAAGGGCCTTACTCCACTCTCCTTGGCTAACGAGAACTGGCGCAAACCTCTAGTGCTTGACACTAACGATCGCAGAGAAGTATGGCAGAGTAAGGAACTTCACGGACGCTTTTTCCGGGCCCTACATGGGCCCGATGTAGACCAACTAGCGTCCGTAGCCTGGCTGCGTGTCGGTGACCTCTTTGGGGAAACCGAAGGTTTTGTCTGTGCAATTATGGACGAAGTTATCATGACGAAAAATTACCGGAGATTTATTGTGAAGGACGGCACGGTTGACATATGTCGGGCATGTCATCGTCCGGGAGAAACAATCCGCCACATAATCTCTGGTTGTTCTCGTCTAGCTAACGGTGAGTACTTGCATAGGCACAACCTCGTAGCCAGGATTATCCATCAGCAACTTGCTCTGAAATACTCTCTTGTGGAATCGGAAGTGCCGTACTACAGATATGCGCCCGACCCAGTTCTCGATAATGGTCATATCTCATTGTACTGGGATCGGTCCATCATCACTGACAGGACTATTATAGCCAATAAGCCTGATATAGTGGTGGTGGACCGAATCGAGAGGCGTGCAATGATTGTTGACATTACCGTCCCACATGACGAGAACCTCGTGAAAGCCGAGAAAGATAAACAAATCAAGTATATTGACTTGGCTCGCGAGGTTGTCGACATGTGGGATGTGGACTCAGCGATCATTGTACCGATAGTCGTGTCAGCCAATGGCTTAATAGCCACGAGCCTCGACCAACACCTCAGGAGGCTCTCGTTAGGCGGCTGGATCAAGGGCTTGATTCAGAAAGCAGTACTTCTGGACACGGCTCGCATTGTCAGGCGGTTCCTCTCTCTGGAGCCCTGACCGCCGGTAGCTTGGACCCTGTTCCCGATACCGGTGGGATACTATTTTTTATATTTTTAAATGTTTTTTTTTTTATTTTTTCATTGAAATATTTAAAAATATAATTTATATGTATTTACAAATGAATAAACGAAATAATAATAATAATATTCCACAACTATCACACAACGCCATCTAGTCCCAAGCTAAGCAGAGCTTGTGTTATGGGTACTAGACAACTGATAAACATACTTATATATTTCTAAATACATAAATATTATAGATAAATTACACCCAGACACAGAACAAATGATCGTGCTCTAATACACAAACATTTGTCCTGGGTGGGAATCGAACCCACGACCTCCGGCATAGCAGTCAGGGTCACTAACCACTAGACCAACAGGCCAGTCAGTGTATGGATTGACAGCCCACTTCACGTTCACTTTACCTAAGTTTTCACGGTGAGATTTTACAGAATAGCACTACTGGTGTCATTCCTCACCCGTAATTGCTACGAAAACATCGTTTGAAGGATAATGCCAATTTTCTCTCTATAAACTTATTCGAAAACAATTCCTATCTCTCATAGGTACTAGAACCGATGCAAAACTTAAGTCTTTCAGTATTTCCCCCACGATCTGTTACTACGTGTCCATAATCAAAATTCATCAGGTGAACGACAGAATTACGCGATGGCGGCCATTTTGTCCTTCTCCCATTTTCCCGCGCATACTTAGCTACAAAGAGTTGACGGTGAAGTTACATTGTCGAAAAGTTAAAACCTTTTTTCTTTGGGACTTAACTGTGGGACTGTAATTTATGATGCTTGAAAGCATTTTTTAAGACGCCTAGTTTTTTTTCAGGTACTTTTTTTTAGTTTTTCCTGTTCTGATTTTCTTGCGGCACAGGCGCCAGATTATTCAGCGAAAAATATTATTGATGATATTAATTATTAAAGTTCTGTAAATATTTGTAATAATGAGCCTACTAAAGAGTTGCAATTAAAAAAAAAAGCTGCATCCCTAAACAGTATTGCGAAAAAAATGGGTACGTCTTGAAGCTAGTTCGCTTCAGTCAGTAAGATTCTGACACACTTTCACGCTCCACCCAGAACGAGAGAAGTTATTTGATTGTTTCCCACCTTAAAAAAAAGGACGTAGGTACCTAGTGTATTTATGCTACGTTAGTTCTGACTGCCCGGGCCGGAATTAAAGTTTCTTAACCCCTGAACGGCCACGGGCATACCAGTATGCCGATCCCGATTACGCGGCTTAAACCTCTATTATTAAATAACTAAAGATCTTATATCCTGTGGCATGGTGCACATGCATTCTTAGATAGTTATTACATAGTGTTAGAAAAAAAACGCAACACAAAACGCAACGCAAACGCAGAAACGCAATTTTAAAAAGCCGTTATGTTGTTTTGATTTCGTAATTTGAAGTTTTGAGTGTGAATAATAGGAAAATATGATATCGGACTCTACAACTCCAACACAACAACTCTATTACTTGTCTATTCATAGTGCAACATGCAAAATTTCATGTAAATTGATACAGTGGTTTTGACAACTACCCACACACACACACACACACACTATTCCCGAAAAATCGTTGATAACAGAATTTGAATAAAATTCAACTCTTGAATTACAAGTATTGTTTACATGTTATTCTAAGGTCTGTTTATTCAACAACCCAAAAAAGTTTACTTTAAGTGCCTCGCTCCAATAGAAACCTCAGCAAGTTGTTTTTTATGAGCCCGGTCGTAAATATGTCAAATTGCGATAAGAGGCCGCGGCCGTTGAGGGGTTAAGGTTTATTTTCAAAACGGTGAAGGAAAAAATCGTGAGGAAACCGGCATGTCCTAGAACCAAAAATTCGAAGACATGTGACATCCACCAACCACGCATTGGGCCCGCGTGGTGGATTACGGCCCACACCCTCTCACAGAGAGGAGGCCTGTGCCCCAGCAGTGGGGATATTAAAAGGATGATGATGATGATGAAGATTTATTTTGATCGGGAAAGCCAACAGTTACAAAAAAATCTTAATATGCAAGTAAAAAAAATACAAAATAACATTGTGGATGTTATCCCATATCTTAAATACATCGCTCGTTAAGGCTATTTTACTTCAACCCAGTCCTCCAGCTAATTTTTTATTAGTATTGTTTAAATTCTAAAGCAATTGATTCATTTTCACCCCCTCCAAAAATCCACTTACCCACCTAATCGATTTATGAACTCCGCCACATTCTATCCTAAAATAGCTCTTTTCCTACATATTTCAGCGGGGACAAGCGACCCGATTATTTAATATTACCCCGCATTATGTATTAATTGTTTTGAGTTGTTACCGCGAGGGCACTTAATTTTGTCCCCGTTAGGGGTGGGATGAGCGTTCGAATAGTCGACTAAATTCGACTTAAACTATTTATTTTTTTGAATGTTTGAAGTTTTAATAGAATATTTGGTTGTTGAGTGCATTGTTATATTAGGTTTCGTGAATTATACGATTTTAAGTGTGCCTATTCATTTATTGCATTGTATTTTTAATTAATAGTGTTTTTATTAAATTAGGTTTATCTAAGTATAGTGTGTTGTGATCTCAGGTTCATCTTAAGTAAAATAGGTACTGGTAAATCAGGAATTAGTGCCATTTTACGGATAAACTTTCCAAATAAGTGAGCATCTATCTTGAAAAGGAAATGTGAAATCTACAACCCCAAATATAAAAACTTCTCTCTCAAATGTCGGGACAACTTTGTTCTAAATATCTATGGAGCCTTGCTAATACTCGTAACAACTTGAAGACAAAAAGTAGGTCAAAAGTTAATTTATCTAATAACAGTTTTCTTGACACCCCGTCCCCATGTTAATTCGTTTAAAACATTATTATTTCCGACGAACTCCGCAAATAAATTAAACTTTGCAATTTGTATGCAAAACTTGGCTGACAAACTTGTTAATTTTGTTATTCATGTTTATTGTTTATGACTTTCCGTTAAATAATGTGATAAATTCCGTTTATTTTCGGTATAAATCTAAGTATCCGACTTTTGATTGCGACTGTCGCAAAATTACAACACAATTCATAACTACCCGCGGGATTGTTCGAAATAGTTAATGCGGCCCTGGAACTCAAAAGGCAAATGAAGGAACATGTGTGGGTTTTAGTCAGTACGAGTTTGACACCTTCCCGCTCCACCCAGAGCGGGAGAAGTCATAGGATGATTTACTAACCCCTAAAAAAAAAAGAAAGGTCCAGTTCGCCTCAGCATTTTGTAACCCTAACCAGTCAGTAGTAAATAAATACTTTCAGCCACAACAGCCTTCAAACGTCCATTTCTGGCCTACCGAGTAGTTTCGAGCCCTATTCTTGAACAGGGCAATTTAGTTGCGAGGAAGGCAAAAAGTTTACCGTTCCGACTCTTTGAGGGATCGTGGAATTGCCCCTGTGATTATCATGTTTAGCTCTTATGTAGGGTAGTTGTTTAATCGTGAATGATAAGGAGCTATTTAAGAGCGTGTATTTATGTCTTTATTTAGCACTAAGTGTTGGCCGCGGTTACCTACCCGAATTAGGTGCAATTCCCTGCCAGGGTCTGGGTTTTCTGACAGACACAACCAGTTTAAAACAGTAGTAAGGTTTTGGGAAAAAAATCAATTTCAAAATATCGTTTATTTTAATCCATTTTAAACATAATTTAGGTTACTTCTATTCAGCGTGCTTTATGTCGACCACATCATCGCTTACTTTCAGGTGAGATAGTGGTACAAACTCGAGCCTATCAATAATTAAAAAAAAACTGGCCAAGTGCGAGTCAGACTCACGCACGAAGGGTTCCGTACCAGTAGAATTGATGCCAAATGTCATGATTTCATGAAATACTTCCATTTGGAATCAATTTTAACTGAGAGAGTTGTATTGATGGTTTTAATGATTATAATTCTATAAATACATACTTGCTACGCCCGCGAATCAAATTTTGACTTAGATACAACCTGACACTGACCTGCAAATTCCAAAAAACGTAAGAAAATTTTAATTTCGCGGGCTACCTTGGAGCTTTCACCTTAAACATGAAAAACAAGTATCAAAGCGCATCGTTAGAACAACAACGTTTCGCCAGTTATCCGTTCAACCGTTAAAGCGTTATTAAGGAAGAAACATACAGATTTTCACATTTATAGTATCAGTTTATTTTACTGGATGAAAAACATAAATCACATACACATTTCTCGGCGTTTGATTCGGTAAGCCGACTTCGGCAAACTTGAGACAAGGCTTGGGATCTAGGATCACAAAAGGGTATGAAGGATGGTTCTATTTGTAACTTTTTTCGTCCTAAATCTGAAGGTTTGGAACTTATTTTTCGTTTAGAAGCTTTCTTCATAGTTAAGGCGCTATTAACTGCCAATGATCTTGAGTGGTTAGCTTGCATGTTCTGTGCTGAGCTCACGTAACGCGTCTTACGTCCACCCAGTAATAGGGCGAGTCCTATTTCGCCCATCAAGGTGCGCTGTCCGAAATTAGACGCATTATTAATTTATTACACATAAAACAACAGGTATTAAACTAAAACACTGAGATTAAATTATAAATAATTAAATGATCTTTAAAATGGTGAATGTTTCATAAAAATACGCTTTCTAGTTTTTGCGTGATTCTCAATTTTTCATCCGCGTTAGATATAACTTTACAAATTAATTACACTATGTTATAAAAATATAATTTCAAATATTCTCAGATCAAATTACTACGGAAATTGTCTAGAGTAACATATATTTTTTCAAACGAATAAAACTAGTCGTTCTAAACGTGATGTTAAATTAAAAACCATTAAAAGTCGTATAACTGCGCCTTAAAGCGTTATTAAGGAAGAAACACAGATTTTCATATTTTTATAGTATCAGTAAACATTTTACTGGATGGAAATAAATTTCTTGGCGTTTGATTCCGTAAGCCGACTTCGGCCATACTTGAATTAACAAGGCTAAGAATCTAGGATCACAAAAAAAAAAAAAAATAAAAATAAAAATTCGTTTATTTTCCACCACAAATATAGGAACAATTTAGACAGTATGTTGATAATTCAAGGGTGGACTGGAGCCTAAACTAGGGAGACCCTGTATTTCAGGACTCCAGGTCACTCGCCTACGGAAAAGGATTTGGACTACTGGATAAGCACAGAATCATGGGGTGGACAGGGATTGTATTTGTGAGAATAAGTATGAATGTGTGTGTGTATGTGTGTGTGTTTTTGTGTGTGTGTGTGAGAGTGTGTGTGTGTGGGGGTACGAAGGATGGTTCTATTTGTAACTTATTTTTCTTTTAGAAGATTACTTCATTGTTAACAAATATTATTTGAATTTCGTCCTAGTTCAGTCGCTATGGCGAATATATCCTGACCTTATAATCACATTATCGCCTACCATCAGTTTAGAAAGTGGTCAAACGCAAGTCTTTCATAGATTGTTAATCTAAACTAATAATATTATAAAGAGGTAAAATTTCTTGGTAAAAACTAATCCACCACGCGGGCCCAATGCGGATTCTAGGACATGCCGGTTTCCTCACGATGTTTTCCTGCACCGTTTTGAGAGCAGTGGTGATGAATTAATTGACACGAAGTAAAGCGCCTACCTGGTATCGAACCGCCGACCTACAACTTGTAAGTCGCGACCGTTACCACTGAGCCACAAATGTCAATAAAAAATTAAATTATTTTCGTTATTCCTGATGCCCTACATATTATTATAAAGGTCTTCATAATCCTAACTACTATAAATGACAAAGAAATAATTATAACATAGACGCTTCACTTGCCTTCTTCCTTTTCATTGTTATTCCGCCAAGACATGACGTAAACGAAGTTAAGTAGACTCTCGCTTATATTCAAGCTCGTAATCGCGTATTGGTGAGCAGCATCCCAAGTGGAGGCATACTAAAAATCTCGCCATTAAAGCTAGTAAAAGCCACTTGTGGCTAGGACGTGTGGCGACTGGAGATGAGGATTTTGCAAGTTTTGTTTTATAGGACTTGTGTGTAAATATAGGTCAGTTTCAGATGTTATAATATGTATGATATGATAAACAGAAACGTCTAAATTAAAGTTATTTTGCATTTTTTTTGTTTTTTCTGTTTAGTTGTTGTACCCGATAACTAAAACCAAAAATTAAAGTTATGCCCAAATTGATAATCCCAATATTATGGAATTTGAACATTATTGGAGAAAACCAAAATGTCATCTGATCTGTGTCACCTTTGTGCATATTTCTTGTTTATGTTGATTTTTTCATAAAGCGCTGATAAAATTTATTTGTGGGACCACCTCTGTCTTGCCTGACAAAAAAGAATAATCAAAATAATAATAATAATCTATAATAATCTTTATTGAACTAAAGCCTAAAAACTATTATCAATGGTATAGTAGAAGTACATACATTGAGAGGCTTATGCTAGGTAGTAATACATTGAAACCCTGACCTCTAAACTAGGTTAGTACCTGTATCTTAGAAGATCAGTGTCCCTCCGCAACAATGTTACAAGCCAGTTGTTTTACAGCTCTAGGACAACTAAGTACTAAAAAAAAAAAACATCGCAAAAATAAAAATGAGAGTTATACTATTACAAATCAAAAGCAGTGAGTGAATGCCGTTAATGTGTGGTAGAGGTGTGTATGTGTGTGTGTGTGTGTGTGTATGTAAGTGTGCGTGTATGAATGTGAGTGTGCGTTAGTGCATATGTGATTAAGGAAAAAAAATTCAATTCATAATTGGTGCAATAATCGTCTAACAAAGATACCTACACAAAAAAAACATGTGTCAATTGAGAACCTCCTCCTTTATTAAATCGGTTAAAAAACTAAAAAAAAAACATCTATTTCAAATTCGTTAGTCTGTTTCCAACGACTAATTCATTTCATTCATTTGCCTAGCCTTTTCCCAACTATGTTGGGGTCGGCTTCCAGTCTAACCGGATTCAGCAGAATACCAGTATTTTACATGGATCGACTGCCTATCTGACCTCCTCAACCCAGTTACTGGGTTATACTGGAAGACTGGAAAAGTGCCGATGGCTTGGAAGCAAGCTAACGTGCAACCCGTACCCAAGAAGGGTAGTCGAGCTGACCCAGCAAATTACAGGCCCATCTCGGTAACTTCCGTTCTCTGTAAGAGTATGGAACGTATACTGAATGGTAAGCTCCTAGCATACCTAGAAGCTAACGATATCCTAAGTGACCGACAATACGGCTTCCGCCGAAATCGGTCAACAGGAGATCTTCTAGCGTATGCCATTCACATCTGGAGTGAGGCCATCGACAAACAAGGGGAAGCCCTTGCGGTCTCCCTTGATATCTCGAAGGCCTTCGACCGGGTCTGGCACGACAGCTTAATTGGCAAGCTTCCTTCCTTCGGTCTGCCCGCTGGATTGTGTGATTGGATAGCTGATTTCCTGAGGGATCGGTCTATCCGAGTAGTCATAGATGGCTGCTCGTCCGGACTGCTGGCTATTAATGCCGGTGTTCCTCAGGGGTCGGTGCTCTCGGCAACATTGTTTTTGCTGCATATTAACGATCTGCTAAAACCCGGTACCTTTGGGTATGCAGACGACAGCACTGTTGCCGAGAGATACGTGCCGGACGCACGAGTTAGTGGGTCTCAGGTCCGGTCTCTCCGAGAGGCTATGGTTGGGCGCTTGAACTTGTCCTTGCAGGCTGTCTCAGAATGGGGCGATGCCAATCTGGTTAAGTTCAATGCTGCTAAGACCCAGGCGTGTCTTTTTTCTGCTAAAAAGAGCCAATTTCACCCGGCTCCATCTTTCCGAGGTGTAACCGTGCCGATAACCGACCGACTTGATCTTCTTGGTGTTACTTTAACATCTACCCTCAATTTTGGTCCCTTCATAGAGGCTAAGGCTCAAGTGGCTGCCAAAAAGTTGGGGGTCCTCGCAAAGGTGAGACGATACTTCACGCCGGAACAGCTGCTCCAACTCTATCAAGCGCAGGTCCGATCGTGTATGGAGTACTGCTCTCATCTTTGGGACGGATCTGCAAGATACCAGCTTGATGCCCTTGAGTCAATTGAGAAACGAGCCAAGAGGATCATCGGCAATGATAGACTCGTTGAGTCAAAACTCCAAAGTCTTGAACATAGACGCCGAGTTGCTAGCCTGTCGGTTTTCTATCGATTACATTTTGGGGAGTGTGCGACGGAATTGCATGATTTGATTCCGCCAAGCCCGTTTCATCTAAGGACCACAAGACGTACGGCGAAGTGCCACCGGTTCATGGTGGACATCCCATCCATACGCACAAAGCGTTTTGAGAAAACATTCATTGCACGTACAGCTAGAGAGTGGAATTCTCTACCGGAGTCTGTGTTTCCTGTAAGATACAACCTGGGAGTCTTTAAGTCAAGAGTGAATAGGTTACTTCTAGGCAAGCGTGCTCCATCTTCGACCGCATCATCGCTTAACATCAGGTGAGATAGTGGTCAAACGCGAGCCTATCAAACATAAAAAAAAAAAAAAAAAAAAAAAATACGATACCCCTTGGTAAGACTGGTTGTCAGACTGTCGGGCTTCTGACTACCCGTAACGACTGTCAAAGATCCACGATTGACAGCCGGGACCAACGTAAAGATGGTCACCCATCCATGGACCAACCCCGGCAAGCGTAGCTTGACCTGGTTTATCGTCCCGTGCAGCTGTTATTACTTTAGCCACGAGCTCCTATTAGTCGCAATGTCCCAACACTAGCTCCAAGTGATTTATACCGAACCCAACAATAGACGGAATTTGAGTACGTTTTACAACTAATTACAGCCGAGTCTGTAATTTATATTTGTTTGATATTTATTGAGGGTAGGCCGACAAGGTTGTGTTTCTACCGCCTTCAGAATTTCTGGTACCTCTAGTTGTTTCGTTGACTTCCAGAATGTTAATAGGAATATTTTTGGGTGATTTAGATTCTAAGCGGTTTTGGATTAAAGTTTTCATATAAATTAAGTTATTATGGCAATTTTGAATTGTTGGTATTTGGGTGAAAGGTTCCATAAATTGTTTCTGTATTGTTTTTAGTGGGTCAGTGGAGATGCTTAGATTAGGTTTAAAATTGAACAAAATTAGCATTGCCATTGACGTGTATATATGTATATTAATTTTTACTAGTGGTCGCTCGGTGATCGAAATTCTATCATAAACATGACATGAAATGACTGCGAACCATGAACAAAAGATTCTAGACGTGTCAAAGGCATGGTAGTGTGTGTAATGTATTTTTATTATTTTATTTTATTTCAAATGCATATTTTATAAAATTATTAGCTTTCTGCACTCCTTTTCCAATCTTTAACTGTGCCAAATTTTATTCTCCTCCGTCCGTGTAAATTATGCAAAATTCCCATCGTAAGTTTTTCGTTCATGTGTTAATTTATAGATTCCAAACTTATCGTATCGCGCGGAATTAGTACTTTACCCATAATAAAATATAGCCTTTGTGCTATTTCAGACTATAATCTGTCTTTATACCTTTCATCCAGAGCCGTTCAGCCGTTCTGGGTAACAAACATCTAAACATTTATCCAAATTTTCGCATTTATAATATTAAGCCGGAATAAGTAGGATAGGAGGTACCTATGTAAAACCTACTGACTCCAACTTACTTATAGTGATCTTTCTTAAAAAAAAACTTAATCTCAATCCTGTTTTAATCTTTATATGTCCTCTTTTAATGACAAATAACATACCATTTTTACCAATATTGACCTTCAACGAACCCGCGTCTTCAAATCCTAAAACCATAAGCAAGCTTCCACAAACATCCATTCTACACTTCAAGCGGCTTGAATGCTTTAAAATCACCGCTTCATTCAGCTGTTGGCTAAACAAACTAAAATCTTGCACATTCAGCTCTTCCGCTGAGGTTCCACGACAAACATGAGAGAGGCTGCGATTTAGCGCTTGTGACATCAAAGGAGGGCGGAGTGACTACTTCAAGATGGCGGGTGGGACAGTCCTCTTACTTTATTTTTTTTGGGTTTGATCTTGTTAGAAAAATATTTTATCGGCTTCAATTTAAAGACGTGATTTTATCGTCTAGTTCTGTCTATTTTATAATAGTTCATTCTAAGAATTTACCAAGTTCAGTTAAATTATTTTGTATTGGTTTTCATCTTGATAGATAGAGATTAAGAGAAAGGAGAACGAGGGATATAATGCACATAAAATGTATAAAAGATGAACTCGGTAAAGTCTTGTCGAAAGATGACGAAATAAAAGAGCGATGGAAGGTTTATTTTGAAAAGTTGATGAACGAAGAGAATGAATGGAATGGTGTGCTCAAAGAGGTACAAGTAAATATGGGTTTGGTGAGAGAAATTAGCATGGATGAAGTAAGAAAGGCAGTTCAATGTATGAAAAATGGAAAGGCCATGGGCCCTGATGACATACCAGTAGAAGTATGGAAGTGTTTAAAAGAGGATGGATGTATGTGGCTGACTTTATTCTTCAATAAGTTGTTGTATGAAGAAGTGATCCCACAAGAATGGTGCAATAGTTCGCTAGTGCCCATCTTCAAGAATAAAGGGGATGTACAGGACTGCAACAACTATCGAGGGATAAAGCTCATGTCACATACTATGAAAGTATGGGAGAAAGTGATAGAGAAAAGATTGCGAGAGGAGAGTGAGATTACCCCGAACCAGTTTGGGTTTATGCCAGGTCGAGGGACAATGGACGCCACCTTCGCTCTCCGTCAATTGTGCGAGAAGTACAGACGTGTGCACAAGAACTTGCACATGGTGTTCATTGATCTTGAGAAAGCGTATGATAGGGTACCTCGGGATGTGTTGTGGTGGGCCTTGAAAGAGAAAGGTTTGCCTGGGAAGTATGTTGAGTTGATTCGTGCTATGTACAGACAATCTAGTACCTACGTCCGGTCGGCTGCTGGCAACACCGATGAGTTCAGTGTGGCTGTAGGCTTGCATCAAGGGTCGGCTTTAAGTCCTTACCTCTTCCTGTTGATTATGGACGCTCTTACGTCGGAAATACAGGAAGAGGCACCCTGGTGCATGCTGTTTGCCGACGACATTGTTCTGGTCGGTGAAGATGGACCTGAGATCCAGAGCAGATTGGAGAAGTGGCAACAGAAGCTGGAGAAAGTTGGCTTGAAAATCAGCAGAACCAAAACTGAATACATGTTCTGCGATTTCGGCGGTCTCTCCAGTTCTGAAGCTGTAGTGCTAGATGGCGCGCTTCTCCCAGTCTGCTCCGATTTTCGGTATCTCGGTTCACTCGTGCAAAGCGATGGCGAAATAGATCGGACTGTTAAGCACAGAATTAACACTGGATGGATGAAATGGCGGCAGGTCACCGGGACTATCTGTGACTCCCGCATTCCCCTAAAACTTAAGGGGAAGATTTATAAAACAATGGTCAGACCTGCTGTCTTGTATGGTTCAGAATGTTGGGCAACAAAAGGGATGAATGAAAAGCAATTGCATGTAGCTGAGATGAGAATGCTAAGAGCGATGTGTGGTGTTACGCGCATGGATAAAATTAGGAATGAGTATATAAGAGGAAGTCTGAAAGTGGCACCGCTGACTGAAAAATTGTGTGGAAATCGGTTGTCGTGGTATGGGCATGTGATGCGGAGGAATGAAGAAAATGTCGTGAGGAAAGTCTTGTGTATGAATGTGGATGGCTATAAGAGTAGGGGAAGGCCAAAGAAAAGATGGTTGGACTGTGTGAAAGAGGATATGGGTAAAAAGGGGGTGACTACAGAGATGACGACTAATAGAGGAGTATGGAAGAAAAAGACATGTTGCGCCGACCCCAAATAAAATTGGGATAAGGGCAGGAGAATGATGATGGTTTTCATCTTGATACCAAATTAATCACCAACTTCTGATGTCATAATCTGAACTATGAAGAGGCAAAATTCTTTGTTAGTTCAAAGTAATCTCTGCAAGTACTAATATTATGAAAAGAAAACCGGCCAAGGGCGAGTCGGACTCGCACACGATGGGTTCCGTACCATAAACTGAAAAAAAAAAACCAACAAAAACACGTTTCTAGAAACGTGTGTTTTGGGTTTTTTTTTGGGCTGTATCTCATGATCCGTAATAGACAGTTGAAATTTTCACACAGCGTGTATTTAGAGAGCCCCTTTTATTTATTATTATTATTATT
The DNA here is from genome assembly GCA_951329385.1 of Polia nebulosa. Taxonomy (NCBI): domain Eukaryota; kingdom Metazoa; phylum Arthropoda; class Insecta; order Lepidoptera; family Noctuidae; genus Polia; species Polia nebulosa. The sequence continues at coordinate 19,406,162 of OX589612.1, forward strand.
TGTTGTTATAGCGACAACAGAAATACACATTCTGTGAAAATTTCAACTGTGTAGCTATTACGGATCGTGAGATACAGCCCGGTGACAGACAGACGGACAGCGGAGTTTTAGTAATAGGGTCTGTTTCCTGATAGCTACAACCTAGGAGTCTTTAAGTCAAGAGGGAATACGTTACTTCTAGGCAAGCGTGCTCTATTTTCGACCACATCGTAGCTTACCATCAGGTGAGATATTGGTCAAACGTGTGCCTATCAACAATAAAAAAAAATGTAGAACTGTGACGTTCAAAAAGTACTGGCTCTTCTCAGCCTACACACATCGTGTATTTAGAGAGCCCCTTTTATTTATTATTATTATTATTTGTTGTTATAGCGACAACAGAAATACACATTCTGTGAAAATTTCAACTGTGTAGCTATTACGGATCGTGAGATACAGCCCGGTGACAGACAGACGGACAGCGGAGTTTTAGTAATAGGGTCCCGTTGATTACCCTTCGGGTACGGAACCCGAAAAGTAGAGCCTTGACCTGTTAATAGAGCCAATTGTTATTCCCTTCTAAAATGAAATATTTAAGTTCAAATCGATGTAAAATCTTCCACTTAACTCCTTCAGGTTAAGTGCTGCCAAAATCGTGAAAGGGTTCCAAGTACTGATGGAATCAATTACAATTCCTATTGTTTATACCAACGCAATGTATTTCTTCTGTCGTTCTTATTTTGAGACGCCTTGACTTCATTGGATAAATAATTGGAATCGAAGGTTTGAACACTGTTTAAGAGTGACTAAACAAAGTGAGATTCTAGCAGCGATAACAATTCTATAAAAGACAAAAAAATAAGTGAATATCATTGGCTCAATCCCAAATCTTCTAATATATAAAAATCTCGTGTCACGGTGTTTGTGGTTGGACTTCTCCGAAACGGCTCTACCCATTTTAATGTTTTTTTTTGTGTATTTGGTAGGTATGAGAATAGGTCGTAAATTATTTTTCACCCTCCTACCCCCACCCTTCATTTTTTAATCTCGATTTTTATATGGGAGAACAACGTTTGCCGAGTCAGCTATTTTTAAATTTTGCCCCACACTAGGGATCACTCCTGCATCGTGGGTGCGTTCACAAACATGTAAACTCACATACACGAGACACCCAGACCCGGAGAAACTATCTGCAGGCTGTACTAATATTTGTTCCGTGCGACAATCAAACCGGTGGCACGCAGCACAGCAGCCAATCTCTCAACCACCGCGCCTATCGCGTCTACCTGTTTGCTAAGGCTACCCGCTGACTTGTGATTTTTGTCACCGATTTTTTATTTTTATTTTATTAGAAAAAAAGCGGCTAGCCTAAAATTAATCCAAACCTTTTGAGCCGTTTGTGTGATTTGTGTGATTGAGTAACAGACATACAACCGTCTTTACTAGCTTCCACATTTATGTTATGTTAGTAGCGACATGTAAAATAATCGAATGGAACAAACTTTCAATCTTTCTGAAGTTTTCACAGTATATAAGTGAACCGTAATGTTCTTTTTTGAGAAATAAAATGTCATTAAACTGGAATGTCTCCTAAAAATTACCAGAAACATGGTCACCAAACAAAAACACTTAACTTGACCATGTTTATTTACACAAACCTTGGAAACCTCCATTTTTAACTCCCATCTCCAGTGTCCGACATTTCTTTCAACAGGAGTTGGTGACACGAAGACACTCGTTGCAAAACATTTGGGTCTTGACTCGCTCCGAGCGAGTTTTTGCTCACTCTTTGATACCTCACGCAACACCCTCTTTTGGTACACTTTTAGGCACTTTGAGGAACCGAGGACTCTTTGGGAATAGCTAGTGCAATCTCATGCAAAAAGAGGGTGTAAAAGCTAGGGGGTTTTAATGAGGTCAGTGTTTCAGCGATGGAAAGTAAATGTGTCTAATAGTCATATTTGACGGATAAACTTTTGAACCGATTTTAATGAACTTTCGGAGAGGTGAAATGTCGAAAAGTTCCAGAGTGACGACTGCGTAGCGGAAGACGCAGCGTTGGAAGGCCTCCCAACAAGGTGGACCTGATCAGGGTCGCGGGAATACGATGGATGCGAGACCCACAGGACTGGTTATATTTTAGACGATATATCTTTATTTTTCTGTTTTACATACGTTACATACAAATATGTAAAGATTGTTGCATATAAATTCAAGTTCTTCAAACTTAACAGACAGATGTGTTGCTGGGGAGTTTGTTGGGACACTTCTTCTTCACACTAGGAAGTGGTGACGGGCGGGTGTTTTTGGGGGACTTGTCTTTCCATCAATACGCACAAAACGTTTTAGGAACACATTCATTGTGCGTACAGCTAGGGAGTGCAATTCCTTGCCGGAATCTGTTTCCTGATAGCTACAACCTGGGAGTCTTTAAGTCAAGAGGGAATGGGTTACTTCTAGGCAAGCGTGCTCCATTTTCGACCACATCGTAGCTTACCATCAGGTGAGATAATGGTCATACACGTGCCTATCAACAATAAAAAAAAATGTAGAACTTTGACGTTCAAAAAGTACCTACTGGCTCTTCTCAGCCTAGTTTGAATAAATGACTTGATTTAAATGGCTTTTGATTTAGATTTTTGGTCGTTGCGGCCCAGCAGTGGACGTCTTTCGGCTGAAATGATTATGATGACTACTACAGAAAAATACACAGTGGTGCCGATTCTGTTGCGCATAACTAAACTTAATTTAGGTTATTGCCATCTTTTTCTCTCTAATAAAACAAGAAAGAGACGGACGTAAATTAGAACTGTCAAATTTAGTTGAACTAATATTTCCATACGTAAAAACATGTCGACTAAAAACACGGTGAAGCGCAAGGCGTAAACTAGTTTGACATCTCTAACTTAGTTCATAGCTATAGCCTTCTTTTTCTCGCACGTCCTTTTAGTAAAAGATAGCGATTCTCTAATTTTAGTTTAGTTATTGAACAAGAGAATCGGTACTTGCTCATCTCTAAAAATGATGAAGACACACGCGGGCAATTTTGAGTTCCAGGCTTAGATCATTAAGGCTTCCACAGAACGACCATTTGACTTATGCGTCGTCGTATTTTTGTCGCAATGCCACGTAGCGCTTGCCTGCGGGACCTTTTAAAAACGAACCTAATGCCATTTATTTATCGAATCCTATTCTAAAATCCTTATACACCCGTGGTGCTTCAGTTGCTCTTTGTGTTTCAGTGTCGAGGTCACTCTTTCGGACACTTGGTATCACTATACCCTGATTTAAAAATAGATTTGGGAACTAAAGGCTCTTACGACCATTCCAGCTAGGAAATATTATTTTCAATAAAGAAATAACTGTTGTTAAGAATGGCAGGTACTTTCCTAAGAGATCTAATTAGTGGTCTATTGTACAAAATAATATAGGGACAATTAACTAACTATTCATGTTAAGAGGACTCGGGAAAGTGCAGATTTTGCCGAAAAGAGGATCCCAACGTGAAGATTGTTTCAGAATTATGCTGAATTTTGACGTGGCAAATACCTTTACAAAACCCTGGGGTTTATGTTGAATTATAAAACATGTGTGGACTGAGGCTTAGCAGGTTAAAATAATTAGGTACATAAATAATATGGACCGTGACTTAGCACAGAATTGTTAACACTGGGTGGATGAAATGGCGGCAGATCACCGGGACTATCTGCGACTCCCGCATTCCCCTTATTTATAAAACAATGGTCAGACCTGCTGTCTCGTATGGTTCAGAATGTTGGTTCACAAAACGGATGAATGAAAAGCAATTGCATGCAGCTGAGATGAGAATGCTAAGAGCGATGTGTGGTGTTACGCGCATGGATAGAATTAGGAATGAGTATGAGGAAGTCTGAAAGTGGCACCGCTGACTGAAAACTTGTGTGGAAATCGGTTGTCGTGGTATGAGCATGTGATGCGGAGGAATGAAGAAAATGTCGTGAGGAAAGTCTTGTGTATGGATGTGGATGGCTATAAGAGTAGAGGAAGGCCAAAGAAACGATGGCTGGACTGTGTGAAAGAGGATATGGGTAAAAAAGGGTGACTACAGAGATGACGACTAATAGAGGAGTATGGAAGAAAAAGACTTGTTGCGCCGACCCTAAATAAATTGGGATAAGGGCAGTAGAATGTTGATAAATAATATGGAACGTGGTCCACAGAAAGCTAAATGCGACAGAGGAGTGTTCAATATCGGTGACAATCCAAAGTTCTTAGGATTTGAAGGTTACTCTCCCACTGCTGTGCTGGGCCAACAACCACAGGTCCTTCCAGGAATCTTAAATGTTTTATTTTTAACCGATTTCGAAAAAAGGAGGAGGTTCTATGTTCGACTGTCATCTGCCTAGCCTTTTCCCAACTATCTTGGGGTCGGCTTCCAGTCTAACCGGATGCAGCTGAATACCAGTATTTTACATGGAGCGACTGCCTATCTGAACGATTGACAGCCGGGACCAACGGCTTAACGTGCTTTCCGAGGCACGGAGGAGTCTCGGTACGTAAAGATGGTTAGCCATCCATGGAGCAACCCCGGCAAGCGTAGCTTAATCTGATGGATCGACCCGTGCGGCTGTTATTACTTTAGCCACGACCTTCTTGACTATGTTCGACTGTATGATGTTTTTATTTTTTATGATTACCGATTTCTCTGTCAATTGTGGACTGATTTTCAAAATTATTGTTTTATTTGATAGAGTGTACAACTGAGGTGGTCTCATATAAATTTTATCGACATTGATAAATATGTATACCTACACAGATGACGTTTTGTTTTCCTCCAATTATGTTCAAATTCCATGTTCCATGTTATTGGGGTTATCAATTCGGACGTACTCGTAACTTTAATATATACCTACACAGATGACGTTTTGTTTTCCTCCAATTATGTTCAAATTTCATGTTCCATGTTATTGGGGTTATCAATTCGGACGTAACTTTAATATTTAGTTTTAGTTCTGGAGTATAACAAGTAAAAAATAATAAGAAAGTCTGTTGTATAATCTGTAAAAAAGCATTATTAAATCATTTCTTAAATACAACGATTAAATACTGGTTGATATTTTTGCCAATTAATGACAAGAACTACCATTACAGCCGACTTTCGACTCAAACCAACCTATTTTCGACTCAAACTTCGAAGAACGGAAAGTTCTTAACAATGACAACAATAAAATATCCATACACCTACCCGAATTCCTCTTAAATATGCAGCTACGTCATATCATATATTTTACATAAACCATTGTACCATAGATTAGTACAGCCATAAATCTTGTCGGTAAGCATGTGCGGGTACTGTAAGGGCGCACTCGTATTCGTTGATAATTTATTAGATTATCTCCGGCAGGGAGATTAAAAATGTGCGAGGAATTAATGGCTAATTGTTTGTAAGGATAGGTGGGAAAGAGGGATTTTTGTTAAGTCTCGGTTTTAATATTGTTCTGGATGTTGGCTACACGTGTTCGTGGTCTATGGAATTCAATCTACCTAGCCCAGGGATGGCGAACGAACGTTGGCACGCTACTAAATAATTCGGGTACGCAAATATGATTATCAAATGACTCCAGGACGTCAAGGACTGAAGCAGTTTCGCTGCAAAGTATGAACATATTGTTTATAAGATATTTAGTATCTAATTTTTTTACATTTTTGCTTTTTACATTGATTATTTTAACTTTTTTTTAGAGGAGCTCGTGGCTAAAGTAATAACAGCCGCACGGGTCGATCCATCAGGTTCAGCTACGCTTACCGGGGTTAGTCCATGGATGGGTGACCATCTTTACATACCGAGACTACTCCGTGCCTCGGAAAGCACGTTAAGCCGTTGGTCCCGGCTGTCAATCGTAGATCTTTGACAGTCGTTACGGGTCGTCAGAAGCCCGAAAGTCTGACAACTAGTCTTACCAAGGGGTATCGTATTACCCAGTAACTGGGTTGTGGAGGTCAGATAGGCAGTCGCTCCATGTAAAATACTGGTATGCAGCTGCATCCGGTTAGACTGGACGCCGACCTCAAGATAGTTGGGAAAAGGCTAGGCAGATTGATTTTCATTTTTTGTCCATTAAATCTTAACTCAAGATTCATTAATGGCACTTTATGGCCACATTATTATTCATTTTTGTAAAAAATGGCACGATTATCTAAAAGTTCGCCATCCCTCGTCAAGCCTTTTCGCAGCTATGTTGTGGTCAGCTTCCATATACTCGTATGTATAAGAGGAAGTTTGAAAGTGGCACCGCTGACTGAAAAGTTGAGTGAAAATCGGTGGTCGTGGTATGGGCATGTGATGCGGAGGAATGAAGAAAATGTCGTGAGGAAAGTCTTGTGGATGGCTATAAGAGTAGAGGAAGGCCAAAGAAACGATGGGTAGACTGTGTGACAGAGGATATGGGTAAAAAGGGGGTGACTACAGAGATGACGACTAATAGAGGAGTATGGAAGAAGTCATGTTGCGCCGACCCCCAAAGAAATTGGGTAGGAGAATGATGATGATGATGTTGTGGTCCGCTTCCAGTCTTAAACGTATGAAGCTGAATATTTGAAGCTGCTGCTTACCTGACTTCTGCAACCCAGTAACTAGGTAACACGACTCCTTAGCAAGACTGATGTCAGATTTTCTGGCTTCTGGCTTCTAACGACTGTCAAAGATCTCCAAATGCCGGCCGGGAACAACAGGATGGGAAATCATCAAATAACTTTTCCCGCTCTGAGTGGATCCCACCCGTAGCCTTCAGTTGCCTGTGCCAGGGCAAGGTTACTCTTTCAAACACTCCCGCAACCCTGGCAGGTGGAACATCGTCTTTTGGCAGTTAATAGCGCCTTTTTCTTTTTGTTGGGTGGGAAATCATCCAATGACATCTCCCGCTCTAGGGTGGAGCGAGAGGGCGTGTCAGACTCTTACTGACTAAATCCTACCCCTGTTCCTTCCCTGCCTGAGTGCCCAGGGGCGAGGTAACTCTGTTACGAATTTATCCGCGACCCCTTGGCATGCAGGCATCGGCCATGATGGGCCCTGTGGTGGCCCACGTCTCTTAGAGGCGCGCGTGGAACACTACACGCCGTCAACTCTCGGGCCTGGTGCTGATCGGACGGCGAGCTATCGCCTGCGACCCTGGTAGGCCGTGTCTTTAAATGCAATTCGTACTTACATCATTTTGTAATAAATCAGCGGTCCCCTGTGGTCAGTGCTGCGGTATGTCGAATTAGTAACTAGCATTCTGTGTTTTGTGCAATAGCAATATTGTGATTGCGTTTGGACCGCACCAATGGACTTGTGGTCGCAAATTCACAATCATGGCGGCCGGTCGTGTTTTGTTCTAAAACCACTAGGTTTTGGTTACAGTTTTGTCTCTGTTGTCAGCAGGGCTCGGATACCGGTAAATTTTTTTGAAACGGTTTCGTCTTTTTACCTATGAAACGATTTGTTTCGGTTACGTTCGAACGGAACGTTATAAAAAGCGTTTTTGAAGAAGAACAAAATTTAAATGGTTTTCGATTAATTAAACGTTTAAACTTTACCATTTTTTTTTCAATTTTTTGAGTGGTGCTATACTACGATATTTACGATTTTCATTTAGTGGTCGCTGCACGCTGAGCGTGGCTGCGGAATAAACCGGTTTTTGAAAGAGTTCTCATTTCGAAAAAAATGTTGAATATGTTGTACAAAAAACAATTTAACCGTTTTAAAAACGTTATTTAAAATAACGATTGCGAGCCCTGGTTGTCAGCGTCAAAGTGTGGCTTATCACATGTTAGTACTAAAAGACTTCTTCGACGTTTGTGCACTTACTCGTATTCCTAGATTTCTGATTTACTAGCGACCCGCGGTAACCCGCCGCCGCGATTCCGCACGGGTACGAATTATAGACACAAACCTTCCTCGTTTATCGCTCTTTCTATTAATGAAAACCGCATTAGAATCCTTTGCGTGGTTTAGGAAGACTTAGCGGAAAAACGGACAGACGCGGAAAGCGACTTTGATATATACTATGTAGAGATAGAGAAGAGAAGAATTTGTATCTCTCAGCGTTTGGATATTTTTTCCTGCTCTTTGGCAGAATTAACACCCAGAGGGTGACAATTAGTGTATTGTCTTCTGAGTAACTTGTGCCGGTACCCTGAGCCACGGCTTAGGACTGGTCAATTATCATTATAGGACTACTTTTATTACATTGGGTTTACCTGTAAAAATAATTGTATGTGTGTGTGTGTACTAAATTTGAAACAGTGTTTGCCAAATTCTAATTGAAACTGTGAAACTTTTCAAATTTAGGCATGAAAGCAGGGCTTGACATGTTCTTAACTGCAAATAGTTATTCCAGAAACTGCTACTATGTTAGTGTAATAAATGGGTACGGTCAAACACACGTCAGTAGCGAAGACTTGGACGACGAAACCCGTCTTGCTGCTACGAAATACAGGCGTTATCAAAGTGATAATCTTGGACCTACGGTTGACTGTAACATACCTACTGCTAAGCTGTGCAAAAAGTTTAGTAACTCTTATAAAAAAATCTCGTTCTTTTAAAGTTTAAATGTTAAATACGCTTTCCAAAGTGCTATTCTACTCACCTGTTTTTATTGACTGGGCAATCATCAACTAACTTCTCCCGCTCTGGGTGGAGCAGGAGGCCGTGTCAGACTCTTACTGACTAAAACCCACCCGTATTCCTTCAGTTGCCTGTGCCAGGGGCCGCGGTGACTCTTTCGATCACTTTCGAGACCCTGACAGGATTCTACCAACTTAAGTTATTCTACCAACATAAGTTATTCTACCAACATAAGTTATTCTACCAACATAAGTTATTCTACCAACATAAGTTATTCTACCAACATAAGTTATTCTACCAACATAAGTTATTCTACCAACATAAGTTATTCTACCAACTTAAGTTATTGTAGTTTTGAGCCAATCGCAACGGCTTGCTAGCATGAGTTTCGACTGTAAGAGACTTCACCAGGCTTCTTTCAAGCCTTTTTTTTTGTGGGTGGGAAATCATCCAATGACTTCTCCCGCTCTGGGTGGAGCGGGAGGGCGTGTCAGACTTTTACTGACTAAAACCCACCTCTCGCCCAGTACCATGGCCTGGACCAGGGCCGGCCGCGAGAGGTCGCTGACGCCTATCGCATCCACGAGGACACGGCGGTGCCCCGCCCAAGCGGGGCAGACCTCCACCGTATGCTACACCGTGTCCTCAGGCTTTCAAGCCTAAGAGGGACTGCGTTTAATGAACCCATACAAACATTTTCACAAAATAAATTATTCAAACACACCCTTAAAATGACGTCATTATACACGAAACCTAAGTGCGTGTTCAGACCGCGCGAAATTTATGCGTTTGTCGCGCGTCACGGCGTTTCCGCTGCGGATAGACGGACGGCCGGTTAATGCACGTCCCGCGGATAATTTACGAGGCACACGCGATTTGCCGGCTTAATTATATGTTGTGGTCGCATAATTAGTGTGGAAAGTGCTTTATAAAGTGATTAGAGGTTTTTTTGCGACATTTATTGCAGTGCATTAGCGGAATCTGTGTGACTCTGATTTTATAATCTGTGTTATATTCTGTACTAGAGTTCTAGTTTCATCCGCTTTATGACAGCAAGAGTTGGATGCAACTTGGTACATTTTGATGCATGTGAGCAATCTCAGCAGTTTCTCGGTTCACAACCATCTCGCCTTCGGCTCGGGCGTGTATTCCGCCATTGCTGCAATGATATTTGCCAACGTGTATCAACCCTTATAGTATTACTCGTATGTTTGTCTCTCTGTCCGTCTGTCACAGCTTATTTGCTCCGAATCTGCTGGACTGATAGAGTTGAAATTTAGTACCTACACACATGAATATCTGTGAACCAAACACGAACGTGTACCCTTAATAAGTTATTTTGGATTATGGGGGTCACTTTTGGGGTGAAAATAGAAAAATTAAAAAACAAAGTTTTTCAAACTGCACATATCAAATGAAAGGGCACATTGTGAAGGTCTCGAACGTAATTTTTTCTTAATTTTGAAATGCATAGCTAGTTTTAAATTTATTTAAGAAAATGGATGATAAATTACCATGGCTCTTATCTCTAAAACCACTAGGCCTAAAAACCTGAAAAAAAAAATTACTTGCTCGGAACCTTTTGCACTCGAGTCTGACTCGCTCTTGACCGGTTTTTATCTGTGCAGAAGTTATTCTCATATATGAAACTGCAGCGGTGGAAGGACAAGTTGGACCTTGTGAGTGCCGCGGGTAGCCGATGGCTGCGAGACACAGTACTGGTCGTTGTGGCGACCCTTCGGGAAGGCCTATGCCCAGCAGAGGACGTCTTTCGGCTGAAATGATGATGATTATGATGATACCAGCTTTTCAATGTCTTTCTTCCCGTAGCTGATCCCACAGAAATTTTCCAAGGTTAAAGCAGTCTATGGAACTTGGTGAAAGTGTAGCTTTCAATATCAGTGAAAGAATATTCGAAGTCGAATCAGTGCTTTCAAAGATTCGAACAAACAAATAATTTTACCTCTTTCGTTTAGGTGCATAGAAGATGGTAGTATTTCGTAAGATACTAGCTTCTGCCAGCGGTAGAATTAGCGCCTCCCCCACTTAAAATTATAGCCTACGTGTTATTCCAGACTGTATCTATCTCTGATTCGTTCAGCCGTGGCGTGACTGAGGTACAAACATCCATCCATCCACCCAGAAGGATTTGGTGAAACCTGAAACATACCCACTCATTACAAGAAATACCTAATCAACAAAGTAGCTTTCTTTACCAGTCCATTTTCCTCATATTCCATTATCTAAAATTTCAATACAACAGCAACCGTTTGAAACGTTCACACGATATATCTCGGGTAACATATTCTGACAGAACGCTACGATATTTCATAGCACGTGCTACAAGATGTTTGTTCAAAGAGAAATCCTTTAAAATGTTGTTTTAATCTTGTTAATGGAAGAGTTGGGGAGCTTTAAGGTGTGTGTACATAGGCGAAAAGACAAACAGAGAACCAAACAAGTTGATTTTGATAGGTTCTTGTTGCATAATATGTGAAGTTTTTAACCGACTTCAAAAAAGAGGAGGTTCTCAATTCGTCTGTATGTTTTTTTTTTTGTATGTTTGTTACGCGATATCTCCGCTGTTGTGAATAGATTTTCATGATTCTTCTTTTGGTTGGTAGGTTCAGAGGTTGGTCCCTTAGAAATTTTATCGAAATTGATTCAGCACTTTTTGACAAAATCAACATAATTATACAAAAATATGTATACACAGATGACGGTTTTGGTTGTCTCCAAATGTTTAAATTCCATGTTTTTTAGGGTTATCCATTCGGGCATAACTTTAATATTTAGTTATACTTCTGGGGTATAACAACTAAAAAGTGAAAAATAAAAAACTTTTTTACAAAAATTACAACCGACTTCTAAAAATTGCAAAATAACTTTAATTTCGGCAGTCGGTGTCAAATAACGAAGAAACAACAAAATACAAAAAACGACTTCCGAAATTAAAGTTTTTTATTTTTCACTTTTTTACTATTATGGGGCATTATGCGCCTATATGAAATTGTGATACTTATCTTAGATCATAGAAACATTTCTTTTCATTTGCTGATGTATATGTCACCGGATAAATATAAACACCGTAAGATTGTGATAAATCTTGCGAGAATCTAAAATCTCGATATACGAGTATTATGACTTTAAAATAGAATAAATCTCATCCAAAGATCATTGACAATGTATCCGAGTCTTATTGAAAATAAATAGTTTACAATTTTACGTGATTTTTATAAACTATCAATGTTTACAAAATACGGTGACGTACCTACAATTGACGGCTCCTCATTAAAATAAAAAAAATACAATAGAGTTTATTCCTATTCTGTTAGTTATGCGCACCTTCCTAAAAGACTGATCATGTTTTGAGTCCGATAGTCTAAACACAACCTAACACAATAGATAATGTGATTGTACTGTTTGAATACGTAACTTTGTACGTGTTTGTTCGTTGTTGAGCACGATTGTTAGCTAACCACCCTTTAACTTCTAAAGAATAGGTTTTCTAGTTTCATTAATTTAAGACAAAATAAATCTTTAGAACCTGCGTTAAACGTAAAATTATGTTTTGTAACAAAGTGTTTTTGTATCTTAAATAAGGCTGATCGACCATAGCATCTAGTAGCACGCACTGGGATTTACTCTTCAACGTATTATACCTATACCTACTAGCTTCTGTCAGCGTCTTCGCCCGCGTGGTATTAGTACGTACTGGGAGTTTTAAACTTTCAACCCCTTTTTCATCCCCTTTGTCACGCTGCGGGGTCCCACGTTGGGCGCCAGTGTCACGCTGCGGAGGTGGGAGGAGGTGGTGTGACACGTAGAGGAGAATCGTAGGAGTGGCACGCAGAGGACTACCGTAGATGAGGAGTTGGATGAAGATAAACACACGAGTTCAGACGTATATTTTAATATTTACAGTGGGCTTAATTATATGGAGCACTTATTAATCGTACGTACACCATACACTGTGACTAGGTAAAGGTATAAATTGTATTATTGTCAGGAACTGCCTGGTTATAAAAGCTGCGCTTCACTGTTCTAGTAACTCTTACAAAACTGGTAACTGTCATTTAATGAAAAGTAGGAAAATGACAATGATAGACAGGAGCTTCAACTAGTTTGACTGCTGAATCTGAACTGATTTTTAATATAAAACAGAGACTATTGACAGAGAAAACAAGTACTATTTGAATTTTAAATTAAAGAGGTAGGAAAGAACGTAATTTGGATTAAAGGTCATAAAATGGCTTTTAACACTGCCTTTAAGGTTGAATTTCGAAAAACCATTTCTTAGAGTTGGTGGCATGAAATCTATAATTGATCTAACATAAATGCTACCAACTGCTTCAAAAGTGACTTCTTTGAAACTTTTTAGTTGTTTTTAGTCGGGTTTTTTGAAAATGTTCAATTTTAAACTAATAACAGCCGCACGGGTCGATCTATCAGGTTAAGCTATGCTTGCCGGAGTCAGTCCATGGATGGGTGACCATCTTTACATATCGAGACTCCTCCATGCCTCGGAAACCACGTACCGTTGGTCCCGGCTAACAATCGTGGATCTTTGACAGTCGTTACGAGTTTTCAGAAGCCCGAAAGTCTGACAACCAGTCCTACCAAGGGGTATCGTATTACGCAGTAACTGGGTTGTGGAAGTCAGATAGGCAGCTGCCCGGTTAGACTGGAAGCCGACCCCAAGATAGTTGGGAAAAGGCTAGGCAGGTTAATTGTTTTTTAACCGACTTTCGAAAAAGGAGGAGGTTCTATGTTCGGCTGTATGTATGTTTTTTTTTATGTATGTCCGTCGATTTCTCCGTCAGTTGTGGACCGATTTTCAAAAAACTTTTTTTATCCGAAAGCATATACTCCCGAGGTGGTCCCATATAAATTTTATCGAAATTGCTTCAGCGCTTTTTGAGAAACTGAACAAAAACGAACAAGTACGTATACCTAGATGACGTTTTTGTTTTTTTCCAATTAAGAGTATGTTTAAATTCCACGTTCCATGTTATTGCAGTATTTAGTTCTGGTAACAACTAAAAATTAAAAAAAAAAAAAACCGACATCCAAAAAAGAAAATACACTAAAAATTAAATTCTAACTTTAATTTCGGCAATCGGTGTCAAATAACGAAGAAATAAAACAAACACCGAGTCACCGACATCCGAAATTAAAGTTATTTTTTAATTTTTAGTGTATTTTCTTTTTTAGAAGTCGGTTGTTTATGTGATTTTAGTACACAACACTTAGTACTTACATGTAACCATTAAACCACATTCTTACAAAATCATTCACTAACGAGATTACGAGAAGAGGTAGAGATGCATGGAACCTTTCACATAAACCTCAACGCCTCACCACCGCACACCGTACCAACAATACCTCGTCCGCTGCTCACTCCACAAAGCACCACATTTCCTCTATGACGTACACCGGCGGCAATTCATCACGCTCCTCTATAGTGTCCATGACAGATCGATGTTGCAATTTCCTGCCGCTAGGTGGCGCACTAGCCTTTTTGTTTAGGAATTTAGAACGCGTATGAATTGATAGATGACCAATGGGAATGGAGAGCGAGTGAATGAATGAAGTTTTTGTTCGATGGAGTTATTTGTCATAGGTATGGATTTTGTTCTTTTAGAGGGTAGTTTTAAAGGATGTTGGGTTTTATGTTGCTAATTTGTTGTTCTGTTTTGTTTCAGGTAAGTTGCTGAATTTTCTGGCTATAGTATCTACAAGTAGGAGGGCAAAGATATGACTTGAGGGTAAGCGACGGATTTTTTGTATGGATCGGGTCCAGGGTTGAAACTTTTAATAAAAGGATAAAGTTATTTTTATTACCTACAAATAAGTAAATCTTTGTAATAATATAGGTACGCAGCCAGCCCAGCACACCCGGGCCTGCGGACGGTGAGCAGTGGGTCGCTCGCCGTCCGATCAGCACCAGGCCCGTGAGTAACCGGCGCGTAGTATTCCACGCGCGCCTCGGGGAGATGAGTGTCAGCCACCACTAACGGGGTCCATCGTGGCCGGTGCCTGCATGCCTAGGGGTAGCGAATAAATTCTGAAAATTAGTTACCGCACCCCTGGGCACTCAGGCAGGGAAGGGTGGGTTTTAGTCAGTAAGAGTGACACACCCTTACGCTCCACCCAGAGCGGGATAAGTCATTGGATGATTTCCCACCCCACAAAAAAAAGCCAGCCCAGCACGATCTTAATAATGGCAACAAGTAGATGCGTATAATCTTGTAAGATGGTACGGAACCCTTCATGCGTGATTTCGACTCGCACTTGGCCGGTTTTTAACAAACCCCCACGAAAAAGTAACTTTCGCATTTATAATATTAGTATGGACTAACGCTAAGTCGAGAGTCCACTTAAAAATCTTTCAGTTTTGCTAAGTGCGGTCAAGGTTATATTTTGTACCGTCGAAAACTGACATAACATTTTTAGCACTGATATTTAACGCTCTTACGGTATAAACAAGGTATCCGTTTAATTAAAAGCAACAATGTAACAGTACCAGGCTGTTAACCGTCCTACTTTAATGAACATACCTCGTTTATTTATGTGGTCATAAAGACTTTATAATAGTGCATAATGTACAATGATGTCCTGGGTGACGAGGATCGGAAATAGAGGGTCCTCTGTATTCTGAAGCACAAATATCGAGAGGAAACCAACGCGCGGGGTGTCCTAGAACCACTATCAAGCAGGAGATAACCGACCAACTTGAGCTTCTGGTGTTACGTTAACATCTACCCTCAATTTTGGTCCTTTCATAGAGGCAAAGGCTCAAGTGGCTGCCAAAAAGTTGGTCATGGAACCCCGGGAATCGAACCTAGGAGTTCCTGGTTCATCGGCAGTAGCGGTTACAACAGCTAGACCATCGCGGTAGATGATCTAAGTAAGTAGGTATATGGTGTGCATAATAGAGAGAATTCTATCTATCTGTCTAACATTTTTTGGTTTAAAATTATCCTGGTGGCATTTTTCTTCCGTGTATACCTCTGATTATGTTGTAATAGCCTAAAATCATCTGCCTAGCCTTTTCCCAACTATCTTGGGGTCGGCTTCCACTCTAACCGGATGCAGCTGACAACCCGTAACGGCTGTCAAAGACCCACGATTGACAGCCGAGAGCAACGGCTTAACGTGCTTTCCAAGGCACGGAAGAGTCTCTGTATTTTAAGGATGGTCCACCCATCCATGAACCAACCCCGGCAAGCGTAGCTGAACCTGATGGATCGACCCGTGCGATTGTTATTACTTTAGCGACGAGCTCCTTGTCATAGCCTAAAATACAGGCTTTAAATTAATCGAACTCACAGCATTCACAGCTAAACTTTTTCACTACACTTGGCACAAGACAAACCACTTAAACCCGTCATTTCACTTGCTGCTAACCGAGGCAAGTCCAACAGGTACGAACTTGTGCCAAGACAATGCTATCAGTCTACTTGTCTGGGCGCCAAAACAAGGGCCTGCCAAATGTACAGAGTAACTAGTCGTAGTAATACTGATTATCAGACTCTAACTTTAATTCTCCATCGAAAATATTAAATTAAAAACCTGCTAATCAGTGTTTAAGCTAATCACACGCTTACTTTTTGGTGTGAAACATCTATTGGCGCGGCTTGACAGTAAAATCGACTCGAATGTCGTGACGAAAAACGGCATGACGCCGTCGTGACACGATGCCCCCCACCACTACGCCGCCGCTCTCGACTTCCTTCTCCTTAGAAACATCTATTCGAAAAAAAGTAACACAAGAACAACCAACAACTATAACTAACAATAACAAACAACAACAACAAACAATAACAAACAACAACAACCAACAACAACAACAACAACCAACAAGAAACACAACAACAATAACAACAACACAAAAATACACACAACACACAAAATGCTGGGCGTCCCGTGACGGCCATGTTTTTTATTTTATAAATAAGGCCTATTATGTTATGTATGGCTGGTAGAGCTCGTGCAAGCAACACTTATCGAGGTCTGCCCGTTTATGGAAAGCACGTTAATCCGTTGGTCCTGGCTGTCATTTGAAGATCTTTGACAGTCGTTATGGAAGCCAGAAAATCTAACAGCAGTCTTGCCAAGGAGTATCGTATTACCCAATTACTGGGTTGTGGAGGTCCGATTGGCAGTCGTTCCATGAAAAATACTAGTATTCAGCCGCATCCGGTTAGACTGGAAAGGCATACTGATTTTAGTTAACTGTGTGGATAGAAAAAGTGTACGGAGATAATTGGAGCATTCGGATGTTTTAATTGTAGTATTTTTTGGGCTTATAGCCAAATTGCGGAATAGGTGAACTGTTGAACCTAATGAAGTCTGAATAAAGATAATGTTGTTAGAAAATCGACAGTTTCCCTCGACCCACGCCTTAAGATTTATCTAGCATTATTGACTGGGTATTTCGGTACATCAGGTTACAACTAGTAAAATAGTTTAAAAAATCATTAATATAAACGTTAGCTACGCTACACCTTGCAGCTTCGTGTGCATTAGTTTTTAAGAGGGAACAGGACCTGCGAGGAATTTGAAAAATAGGTATGTGAAGAAACTATTGCTGTCTTGCTGCCTCAAGCCTGCCCCCGTAGAGTGCGATAGGGACAGAGCGCAGCTTAGACCGAATTTATCACAAATTTTTTGACGAGATCGACGTTTCGTATTCCTCTTTTTTCTCCTCGTAAACTGAGCCGATTCAATTATTTTTAGCACAAAAATTTTAAGAAATAGTATATTTAGGTTCCTATTAAATGTTTTATGTTAAAAACTTTTCTAATTTGTCTGGTTGTCTTCTAAGAACGGCGGTAAAAATGGGCCAATTTTTGTCATTTTTGGAGGGTCATATTTTCTTGACTTATTAGTTGCTGAAAAAAAGGAAATGACAGGGACATGTCTACAGCGGACCTTGACTTAATGAAAAAAAAAAAGATTGCTCTAGAGGCATTATTCAGGAAGAAAAAAGGGGAATACATTTGTATGGAGAATCGCAGCCCCTGTTCCCTCTTAAGTTTATGTTTTTCTAAATGTATTACTTTATGTTGTGTATTTTATCTATGGGCCTTAGTTGCCTGACAATAAAGAATCATTATTATTATTATTGCTTGTCCCACAGCTAAAATGGCGGGGGCTTATAATTTGTATCATCCATTTTATCCAATAAAGTTGAACTAATCCAATTGAAGTTGAATCAATAAAATTCAAACTTTTCCTCACAGTTGAACCGTCCCACTGCTCAAGTCCTCGATCCGTGACGACAGTCTCGCCGTTCGAAATATCCGTCCGGTAGACGGACCGAAAGTTTCACTAGTCCCGAAGTTTCGGTAACTATTATAACTACAGTTTCTATTTAGTTTTACTTTGGGATAATTTAGGTAAATATGACTGCGAAAGTAAATTTTCTTTTTTCTCCGCTACTGTTTTTGACATCTGATTTCTGAATCTTTTTCCTTACATATTAGTTTTTTCAGGCTGGTGGAAGCTAATCGACTTGTTGGTCCAAGTTCGGTGTTTATAGCAATATTGTTTGTATTTTGTTTCTTCGTTATTTGACACCGGCTTCCGAAATTAAAGTTATTTCGCATATTTTAATGTTTTTTTTAAAGTTTTTTTTAAGTTTTTTTCTCCTCGTACGGAGCGGGTCTTCTGTAACTTTCTACTTGGTGTATGTACCGTCCCAATAGTGAGGCACGGACAGAAACTAGCGGGTAGATCAAAGTTTTAGTTACACTTCACGGAGTTTCCGTGTGGCTAGTAGCTACGGTTTCGATTTAGTTTGATTTGAGGATTACCGAGATAGAGAAAGGTCCGTATGGTTTCAGGCAAGCACAAGACGACTTTTTATTTATAAACCTGGTAAATAAATAATAACACGAGATCTTCTTGTGAATATCTTACAATATTTGAGAAGATTTTCTGAAGCAAACTGATGATTTATTTATCAAAATCTTCTACTCAGATCAGAGCATAATCGGCCTGTAGCGTTCTCATTGCTGGAACACATTGTCAACTTTTCCGTGAGAGATAGAGGGCCCTAATCTAATACGCAGACTATGGTCTCCGCAGACTAAAGATCCAGTACGCGGGCCCAGTGCAATTTTGTGTACCTATATCACAATGTTTCCGAATTTATTAGTTTTTTTGTGAGGTTCGCCCACTGCGTTTTTGCGATACAATCGCGATATAGTCGCTACACTGTCGGTGGTCCCGAGAGTCGACGGCGCGTAGTGTTCCACGCGCGCCTCAAAGAGTTGTCAGCCAAGGGAAGGGGCCTGCCACGGCCGGTGCCTGCCCGGGGGTGGAGGATAAATTCGAAAGAGTTACCTCGCCCCCGGGCACTCGAGGCAGGGAGGAACAGGGGTGGGTTTTAGTCAGTAAGAGTCTGACACACCCTTCCGCTCCACCCTAGAGCGGAAGAAGTCATTGGATGATTTCCCACACCCCAAAAAAAAAAAAAAAAAAAAAAAACACTGTCGGTGGTGGTTGGTACACGCTCGCTCACGTATCCACGATTCTGCATCGCTATATATCGCGATACAGCATGGGTACGGGACGCGTTGCAGCATTGATACAGTCATGCACTGTAGTGACTACCCCTTTTTTTTGGGGGTGGGAAATCATCCTATGACTTCTCCCACTCTGGTTGGAGCGGGAGGGCGTATCAGACTCTTACTGACTAAAACCCATCCCTGTTCCTTCCTTGCATGAGTGCCCAGGGGCACGGTAACTCTGTTACGAGTTTATCCGTAGCGTATTTAGGAACCGCGCTACTGATTCAATGCAAGAAGTCGTCGTGGTAACAACATTATTGAAACTGAGCAGCTTCTGGCTGTGTCAAGATACTCGTAGGTAGCAATAATACACATATTTTTATTATTATATTTACAAAACCGTATCTCAGTCATTAACATTACACTCATAAACTGCCACATATCACACTCACACCTAATTATAGACACACCCTCTCACACTCACTCATTCACTTACTCATTCGCTTAACATAACACATAAAGAGAGGATCACACCACTTTTACAAAGCCTTATTCTTGAGTACATAATATCCAATTTTTATTGTGAAATACTAGCATTTAAGAAACCTTACCTGTAGTAACTCTAGGGGGTTGGCGCTGTAAGCCGAAATACAGGTTCCTCCTAGTTCGGCTCCAGATGCTAAAACTTTTGTGTACATAATTACTGTTCATTGCACTTATTTGTAATTTATAATAAGTACTTTTTTGTGTAAGAAAATAAATTATTGTTATTATTATTAAATTATTATTATTCCAAAAAGAACCTTTCCGTTCCTTTCAAAAGTTGGTTGATTGCAATGTTTTCAGGAGAAAGAACGAACTAGACTTAACTTAGAACCCCAAACCGGATCAACTCAAGTTACCGAAAAACTAAAGTATCGGTTAGCTGCAACCGAACACCAGTTAAATAAACAGGATTAAATAGATCCGTTAAGTGCTGGGGATTTGAACTACTTGGTTAAAGTTGAATATTGCCACCCTAGTCCTTTTGTGGTATCAAATTGAACTGTTTTGAAACCGGAATTGTTTGAAGATAAAATATTCTGAAATGAAAAGGAATGGATCAGTTGCTAATGATATTTTACAAAGGTCTTAGAAAGTATAAAATTGATAAAAATCATCTATAAGCAATATTCTGGATGTTCTTCTTCTTAACGTGTCGACGGCAAATTGAGTTTTTAAATAAATATAATGATTGTCCCAGTGTTCAGCGGCACCAAACAGCATTCGCTAAATCCATAAGGTCCAAAGATTCTATTTTTCAACACTGCCAACATCGAATTTAGATTAAAACTCTTTTCACCGTCTCATTATCTCATTTTTTTTTTAAATTTAATTCAAACCGTTCCAAAAAGTTTTTAACCGGGCGTTCGGCCAAAGTTAGCGGGAACGCAAGCCGGCGCGGTCATCGCGAACTTTTAAGTCCGCGTTAAGTTGTTTTAAGCCGGGTAATACACCGACTTCCAGTTACGTAGTGTGGTAAATAGGATTTATTTTGACTTTTTAGGTTTGAATGACGGGATTAGTTTTTGATGTATTGGGGAGGTTTTTGCTGCTAGGACATGTGATCCGGAGTTCTATCTGTTACATTTCATCAGATCAGGAAATGTTGAATGGTATGGCTATGGATTCAAATCGGATTTTGGATTTATTGAAACGCAGAATTAGAAACACTTAAGTAACCAATTTGTGCTCAAACTCCCAGAAAACTTTGTTGCGCCTAGTAGGGTTTCGACCCTAAAACTTTATTGTTGTTAGTGGAATAATAACACAAAATCGTGACACAGTGTTCGGCCATCTTGATAACCGCCTTGTTACCTAACCGTAGCAACAAGTTACACCCTAAACATTGTTTTGGATAAAATCTCTGACTACCCTCCGGAAAACAGAGTAAACAAACAAGTACCCACAAACTTACACCAGAAAGTCTGTTGCGCCCCCACGTACCGTACGTGATCCGAACGAGATTTAAATTTAGAACACGAATCCGATCGAAATTCAAATCGGGACACCCTATTGGATTATGGACGACCAATCGTGTAGCTAGGTTGCATATGTGCGGCGTTACAAAAGCTTTGGTTTAACGGTATTTTTCGAAGTACAAGTATTATTATTATAATTTTAATTTTATTTGAAATGAAATGATCTAAAGAAATGGATTGAAATAAATGATTTTTGAATTTGAATTTGTTTTTGAATAGTGCCTGGAAACGGTGTTGAAGTTTAGAGACCTTTATTTCGGTTCATACGTGTGCTTAAACTTATGTAGGTGGTTGATAAAGTAATAAAGCATCCCGTTCTTCACAGCATTATCTGAACATACTTCTTCTCATGGTTCGTTCATGTTAATGTATGTATTTATTAAGACTTTATGCAACAAAAGTACAAAGGCGGAGTTAATGCTTCTTTTTTTAGGGTTCCGTACTCGAAGGGTCCAAACGGAGCCCTAATGCTGTCACTCACGTGTCCAAATGTGTACAAAAATTAGTTCTAAAGAATTTTTTAACTTCTCATTGACCTATGAACTTGAAATTTGGGTATATTGTACTTGACCGGTTTTTTAATATACTTCGTCTCCATTCTTTACCTAGTAACTGGATTGTGGTTCTCACATAGGCAGTCGCTCCATGTAATTGTAAATAGGTTATTTATTCAGCTGCATCTGGTTTCACTGGCTTAGCAGATCCTAATAAAGATGAAGATGGTAATTTATAACAGGAATATTTAATAAATTTTCTCCAGTCATGAATCAAACTCACAATATCACACACGACAGTTAACGACTAATGAAACCAAAAGATAACTTCTCCATTCTAGCATCACGCGCCAAATCATCATCATACATCTCTTCTTCTTCTTCTTTCACCTTGCCACTTCCCGTTACTTGGGTTCGTCTTGAGGCGCCACTTGTTCCGCTGTTAAGCATCGTCAGTAGACCGCACTTCTTCATGTCGTTCTGGAAACTCGTCATCTACACCATAACCATAAAATCAAGTTACATAATCAAAGGTTATAAGGTCGACTGGTAGAAATTGGCTTTTTTTTTTTTTGTGTGTGGTGGGAAATCATCCAATGACTTCTCCGCGCGTGGAACACTACGCGCCGTCGACTCTCGGGCCTGGTGCTGATCGGACGGCGAGCTACCCATTACTCTCGCCGTCCGCAGGCCCGGGTGGTGAGGCATTAAATCCGCCTATGTACAGTGATTTATACCTGTGGATGAAGTTAAATAAATAAATAATCATCAAAATTGCCGTCAGTTTGTCGTAATACCCTCAATTTGACGCTCTCAGTTTAGCTTCAATGTTCGACGCGTTGCGTGACACGTCGTGACGCTAATGCACACAAATTTAATGTTGGTACTGGTCAGAGCGGTCGAACTGTTTGATGGGGGTAGTTTATTAATGAATGTGGTCATATAATTTGTCTAACAGAGCGCTTGCAGGACAAGAACGTTCATAAAGAAATAGGGGTATGTAAGGATAAGTTGAGTTTGTAGTTTTTGAATCCACTTCTTTAGGAAAATGAACAAGTTTATGATGTCTATGTTACATAGATAAATTAATTGGGGCATACACACTTTTAGGGTGGAAATCGGAAAATTAATAAATACTGTCACCGTAATGATAAACTGAACGTATTAATGAAAAGGCATACATTTTGAGGGTCTCAAATGCATTTTGGCATAATTTTAAAATTATATTCATGATTATTTCTACCCTCTGAAAGATTGCCAACGAATTCAAAAGTCAACCTATCGATATTATATTTCAGTACGTATTTAGTTTACTGTTACTGACGTAGGCTTGTAACCTAGTTTAGGCACCAGTCTCCCACAATTATAAAGCTATTATCATAACTGTTACTGATAATACCTACAACATGTATTTCATATTGATAAACCGTCGCCTCTGTACTAAATAAAGACAAACAACAAAACAGGAAGAAAAGCTTTATCACAATAAAACAGTTTTATCAACATTCACAAATAAAAATATCTTTGTTAACTACTGCCATTTATTTAGGCTCATGTTAGTAACTTAGTACACAAAAAACGTGTTTTTACACATGTCGTTTAAACAAAATACTCGGTGCCAAAATATGTTGATTTAAAACCTCAATCAATTCAGAGCCGTGCCAAAAATATTTTGTCACGAATCACGATCCAATCATTGCGAGCGCGCCGAAGGTTCAGCGACCCTGTTTTCACTATAGTTTAATGTTACACAATAATAAAATAAATATATACTCTTAATCGTACACCACTAGCGACCCACCCAGGATGGTATGACGTGATAAAGAAGGGTGTTGAAGGCAGCATATACCGAGTGGTCCTCATTGCAGAAGACTGCAAAACTTGGAGCCGCGTCGTATGTGGTCTCGATTCTCAGCAGTGAGGGAACGACGAAGAAGAAGAAGCGACTCGCTCGGCTACGCACGGGTATAAATTATACACACAAACCTTCCTAGTTTTGCATTAATATCCGTTGCGTGGTTTACGAGGACTTAGCGGAGAAACAGACACACGTGGGAACTTTGAATTATACTATATTGAGAGCGAGATAACAAATTACACAATTTAACGACTGCATGCCTGAAAGAAATAAGCTGAGTCTAAATCTGAGTAAAATTCTAATGTCTTAAGGGCAAGTCAATTGCTCAGGGTACAAGTCCACTGCGCGCATCGCCCAGAAGACACGGTGGAGCATACGGTGGAGGTCTGCCCCGCTTGGGCGTAGCACCGCCGTGTCCTCGTGGATGCGATAGGTGGCGGCGACCTCTCGCGCCTGGCCCTGGTTCAGGCCATGGTACGGAGCGAGAGGGAATGGGAAGCAGTGTCCGCCTTCTGCGAAGCAGTAATGCTCGCGAAGGCGGAGGCGGGACGCGTGAGGGAAGCTCAACGGAGTGGCCCTCACCGCCCCGGCCGCTACCACCGCAGGAGAGGTACTGGGCGTAGAACATCGCGAGACGATCTCCGGCCACCGTAGACCCGGGCCTGCGGACGGCGAGCAGTGGGTAGCTCGCCGTCCGATCAGCACCAGGCCCGTGAGTCGACGGCGCGCAGTGTTCCACGCTCGCCTCAAAGAGAGTAGTGTCAGCCACTACTGACGGGATCCCATCGTGGCCGGTGCCTGCATCACTAGGGGTAGCGGGTAAATTCTAAAAATGAGTTACCACAACCCTGGGCACACAGGCAGGTAAGGAACAGGGATGGGTTTTAGTCAGTAAGAGTCTGACACGCCCTCCCGCTCCACCCAGAG
Organism: Polia nebulosa; assembly: GCA_951329385.1. Classification (NCBI taxonomy): domain Eukaryota; kingdom Metazoa; phylum Arthropoda; class Insecta; order Lepidoptera; family Noctuidae; genus Polia; species Polia nebulosa. The sequence continues at coordinate 19,430,545 of OX589612.1, forward strand.
CGGGAGAAGTCATCGGATGATTTCCCACCCCCAAAAAAAAAAGGTACAAGTCCGCAAGGGCTGTTAGCCTATTACTCAGTAAAAACCAGTAATATTTTTCCCGATATGGGATCTTGCGACAGTTGCAGTAAAGAAAAACAGGTCGAAGACGCCAAGCTTTGTGTTCTTGGAACCATCCAAGAACACAAAGCTTGGCGTCTTCGACCTGACCTGGCTTACTAACCATAATAAGCTAACAGCCAACCTGATAAAACCTTAGTGGTCACCACCGCTTATAGGCACAGATGCGTTGCCATCTCGGAAAACAAAGCTCGATCTAAAAGGTCCGCCACCCAGTTTCAAATTCTATATTTAATTGTCAAGTAAATTGTCCACGTCAGTTTTGACTGACAGTAACGGCTTTCTGACTGTAATATGTAATCGTTTGATATTTTATACTTTTCATAAAACGCGTTAGAATCGTGACGGTCAAATGGATTGTCATGTTCCGAGTTATTTATGTTTGTAAGGGCTGACATTTTGGTAGTTTATTGTGAAACAATTTTCAAAGGCGAAGGGTATTATTCATAGCTAATTGATTCAACAGTTGGCGTAGTGACTGAGTGATTAGGTATATGGATAGATTCCAGGGTTGTGCCCAATTTGCGATGCGGGGTTTCCTATGGTTGGTCTTTAAGAGTTCACGGAGCCCCTTCCATGTGCGGATGGTTTGGACGATCACCGGGGTGGTTTTAGTCAGATATAAATGTCACACTCCTTGGTCTTTTCCCCAATAGTCTAGGCGCCTTTTGATGGTTTCGCACTGAAAACAGAAAAAAAAACAAAAAAAAAAGGTATAATAGAGATTATTATGCTTGACTGCAGTAGATCTCTTTGTGTCGGAGCTCGTCTGTGAAATTACTATTAGCTTAAAAGCAAGAGTAATGAAAGGAACTTTAAAACGTCTATTCTTTGGGATGACATCGCATCTACAATGACTCTGGTATTGCATATGTCAATAACTGTCGGCTACCACTTCGCAGCGTTGGAGGGCCTCCCAATAGATGGGCGATGACTTGGTGTGGGTCGCGGGAATCCGATGGAAATGAGACGCACAGGATCGGTCGTTGTGGTGTTATTTGGGGAAAGCCTTGAGCAAAGGACGTCTTTAGGCAGACATGATAATGATGATGACCACTTACTGTAAGGAGGTCTGGTAAACAAACTAATTGCGGGGCTCCCACAAGGTGGACCGATGACTTGATGTGGGTCGCGGGAAGCCGATGAATGCGAAACGCAGAGGATCGGTCGTTGTGACGTCACTTGGGGAAGGCCTTTGTCCAGCAATAGACGTCTTTTGGTTGACATGATAATGATGATAACCGCTTACTATCAGGAGGTCTGGTAGACAAACTTATTGGCGATCATCATTTCTTGTAGCAGGGATACTGATCCTTTTATTGGACTCCGGCAAAGCCAAAATTAAAGGTTATGTTAGGGTTTGACCGAAGGTTTGGTTTCTGTTTCGGCATGCTCCATACCTCCCATACCCTGACAAATGGTAATATGTCTGTTTTCAAATACTTACTATCTTCGGCGCTATAACCCTTTGTGAGTCTTGTCCCACTCAACGATCTTCTTCAATTTCACTCTGCCAGTGTTTGTTTCGAAGGCGCTGCCGATCCCAAGCAAGGATAAAAAAGGAGGGTTTAGAGATGGGCCAACCACTCACCATGTTAAAAAGCAAATCGGTTGGGAAGTCCACAAAGAAGAAAACCGTTTTTCAAATATCTATCTAATAACTAAACCAAGTAACCAAACCGCCGTAATATATTCTAAAGATATTCAAAATGATCTACACCCGGATATCCCTCGTGAACATAATGCATCGCCATCCGATAGCGCATGCATTAACCCTAATGCATTCTAAATAACGTCGCGATGGTTTGTTGTGCATTAACTTAAAGGAAGCATTGTAGGGTTTGACGTTTTGACATGTGCCGATTGTGAATTGTGAGCATTGGTAATATAGATTGGCTTAGAAATGTCGCTAAGAGAAATGTTACAATGACTGTTTTGTTTTAACAGATTGCTGTCATGTTGGCACCGTTATAAAAATAATGAGCATTTGTTTGTTTTTTAATTAATAGTTTTAAATTTCCACAGGAATATGACCTTTAGTTATTTAATAATAGAGGTTGAAACAGCGTGAGTCAGCGGGGCCACTGGGGGCCCATTGGGCGTTTACGGTTGGTAACGATTTTGGGCATTCTGGGGCCCATTGGATGCTGACAGGTTAAAGAATTCTCAACCGCAGCAACTAGGCGACACGGTTGGCGCAGTGTTTGAGCGATTGGCTGCTGCGTTGCGTGTCGCAGGTTCGATTCCCGCACGGGACCAATATTTATATGGTGTACAGATAGTTTTTTCCGTGTCTGAGTGTCTTGTGTATGTAATTTTACATGTTGGTGAACGCACCCACGATACAGGAGTAATTCCTAGTGTGGAGCAACGTTTAAAAAAAAACAAGCCAGAATCCTAACTGGCGCCCAACCAAAACCCAACTGATATAAATTTTCGTTGTCTTAGAACTGGAACCTGGGAAGAAAATAACAGAAAATAGTTAAAAACACTCGTAATATTTAACAGATCAATGCATATAAATGCTGAACTGTTAAAAAGGCTCCCGTCTCATTCAGAGAATGATATCGCTAGAAAATTATGTAAGAAGAAAACATGTTGCGCCGACCCCAAATAAATTGAGACCGCCTTTCAGGAAACGGGTTGTTTTAGAATCAAAAATTCGAAGACATGTGACATCTATAAATTTACTAAGATATGCCGTTTGATTTCCGGGCAGAATCAAAATATAGCCACCGAAATCTCTATACATACATATATGCCTAGATAGGAACCTACACAATAATCTTTAAAGCATTGAAGTTCTGAGTCTATAAATAAAAATGCTATCAATATACGTACAAACCTGAAGCGCCACGTGCTGCAGTCCGATCACTCAACACCCACTCCATTGCAGAAATAGAATACATTTATGAAATAATATTACACTACACACCTTTGTTATAATTTAATGGAAAAGGCAGCCTACCGTTCTATTTAATTTCTTTAAATATTTCCCATTTCTAACAACATGAAATCGTACGACTTTATATAAAAAATTGATAACAAAGTCAAAAACAGAAGGTCTCACTTTTAGCCCGTATGACGTCATATGTTTGTTTCGTAAAACTTTGGTCATGCATGACAGCCAGTGGTTAAACTTTTCATATGAAACTCGAAAGAAATACAATATTGAAAAAGTGCAAATTCTTTCCTTTAGTTTAGTCTTTGTTTTCGCCAGGCTGCAACCTGCAAAATAAGGTTACTTAAAGATGATGCTATCCTTACACGTTGATTGGCAATATGAATGTTACACCGTGAAACGTTTGACAACCCTAATGTTAAACTTAAAAACAGCGTTCCCCAAAGCTGTTGACGCACCACATCCGTATCGTAAGCCAATAAATTAAAAGTTAATTAACGGAAAACCTCATAAAAGAGCATAGTTTTCACACTCAATAATAAAATGGGACAGGTAATTAATATAGGAAAACGATGTCAAAAGCCAACGTGCAGTTGTGAAGGCGAAACAATTTGCTCGTCGATGCGTGTCGGTTTGACATTTAATTATTGCAACGGGTAAGATGAATTGGCGCCCAACGCGAGACCGGCAAAATGGCGGGTAGTAGGTATATGTTTTGTTTATTTCGATTTGACGCCAATGTGTGATTTGTGTGTTTATTACTGTTATAGTGGAATGAATTTTGGTCGAACTGGAAACTTGGTTATACTTTAGGTTAGTCATTTAAATATTGCACCCAGTAAGATAAAATGGCGTCCATCACATCATCAGTACTATTTTTTTTTCTTTGCTTCGGTTTGACGCTGTTATATTGCTTTTTTATTACGGATAATAGAGCGGAAGTTTCGGCTACTGGGTTCTGAGTTATTTTTCTTGATATATTCCCTTGCGAGCTGAAACATCAGAACAGCGGTTACTACAGTTCTTTTGACTTCGTTTACGGTCAAACATGGTCAAAACGTATTACGCAGTATTTCCAAAATTAAGGACTATGAAAGCAATTTCATAGTCCTTTATTTTGGATATACTGTCGTCAATCCATGATTATTGGCTAACGAGATAGATTAATATAATGTGTGATCAAATTTGTTCGATACCTTTCATTCGATAAATTAGGTACGACTAGATTTGTTTCGACAATCCTACACGTTTCTATTTATACCCTAACTAATCACAAAAGCCGAATCAAGCTTAGTATTTCACGGGATGCGAGCTCTGCTAAATCAACCGTTTATAATAGAATCGGGAAAGCCATCAAATAGAAAATCTATTTTATGTCGATTCGTACCAGTTTGACGTTTAATTATTGAAACACGCAAGATGAATTGGCGCCCAAAGTGGAAGCGAAGTTATGTTTTGGCGGGAATAGAATTGTAATAATGTTTTTTGCGAAATTGTCGCTGGCAGCAAAATAACGTTATCTGTATAATTGGCAATAAATGTTTCTGTAGTCGACTGTTTAAATTTTCTTTGGGGTTCATTTGCTTTTAACACGAAAACGCAGCGTTGGAAGACCTCCCACAACATTGTCGATGACCTAGTGTAGATCACGGTATTCTGGCGGATGAAAAAGCACAGGACCAGTCGATCTGGTGCTTAGGAGAGACCTGTGTCCAGCGGTGGACGTCTTTCAGCTGAAATGATGATGATGCTTTTAAAGATGAGTTTGTCTAATCCTATACAGATTTCATAATTTATTATTAAGCAAGAACGTATCATTAAAACCTTTCTACAAACACTATCAAAAGAAACGAGAAAATCCTAAGTACAATAGGATTTCCTATCGGAGACTATATAGCACAAGATACAAATCTCGAAATCCGATTAAAACAAAGCTTTTGATGCGACTGCTATCGATCGCTGGCTGTTGTTGTAATGTGTGATGTGAGAGCATATTACTTACTCGTACATAGTTTAAGGTAGATTGTAAAAATCTGTCTTTCAACGAATCACCATCTTCATCATCATATCAACCTGGAATCATCCTACTGGGTATATTCAATTCTTCATGGCAGTCTACCGGGTTCGGTTCTTCCTTCATTTAGGTGTCTCCCACGACTTTGGTGATGTCGACCCAACGCATTTGTGTACATTTATCAGCCTGTTTTCTGAATAATCTACTGCCTTATTTATAAAACTCATTCAACCTATGCTTAGTTTAAATACTGCTTTATTCCACATAGCATACATAATAGTAGTTTATTATTATCTCACTGTATTTGTTTTACCTCAGTTTTTTTCTCTTTTTTTTTAATTTATCCTTACTTACGTATCTAAAGGTTTTGGTTTCCGTACGTCACGTCTTAGGCGATCACTGAAAATCAGCGCCGTGCTGTGGGTCCCCCACGGCATAGCATTATGCTGAGTGGAAGCCTTCTTGCCACAACCACGACATGCATCTGCTTTTTATTTATTTATACCTATTTTTTTTTTCTCTTTCTTTTTTTTTGTTAAACTTGTTACTAACTTAGAAATATAAGATCTACTAACACTATCGATAAGGGTTAAGTTAGCAAAATCATATTGTTGTGTATGTCGTTAATTTGTGGCAAATAAATTCTTTTTCTTTCTTTCTTTCTTTCATACGTCTCATCCACCAAATAGGCTCTTGTCCTGAAAAAAACTAATAAGTCCGTGTGTCAGATTACCACAAAATATTGGACACTTTTTTTTTTTGGTCACGTAAACTAAAAATGAGGACGATACAGTGCATTGAAATTTCGTGTAACGTCATATATCGTATCGTGTTCAATACACTTTGTAATATATACGTGTATGTTTGTACAAAATACGTGTCCAATATTTTTTTAATATTCTAACTTACGGATAAACAGAATTATTATTTTTATACCCAGAACAAGACCCTATTCAGCTATCTATGGGACCAAACCTCCTTCAAATGATTACTCGATACTTTACCACCACATTTATCCTTTAACATTTTGAATTAAAAACCTGCTAATCACATGGTTTTCATAACTAAGGCCTCTAGTTTTGCCAGTGATCTACTTGCGTGTAATGATCTGGTCTCTGCTTATTTCCATAAACAAATACACCACACATTCCTAAATATTTGCTTTCACATAATGCAATAATGTAACTGAAAATCCTTTACTAAACCAGAGATTCCCAGTTAAAACAACGCGAACGGATATACATAAAACATACCAGATAGCGAGAGGATTTAAATTCAATTTACTGTAAGTTCGACTACCCACTTTCTGTGCCACTTATATTTAGGTTAGGAATGCACTCGCTGAATCTTGTGGATAAATCTGTCTTAGCAACTGTAATCTTCTTTACTCTGGCAACATTACTGGAATTGTCTGAAGTTAGTCTTGCTAAGAAATCAGTTACTTCAAGTGCATGATTACTTTATTCATGATAGATAGTTGCTTGTCTTGCTAAATGTTTGAATTCGGAAAATAAGTTGGGTTCCTTTGGTCGTTGTTACCGCTTCTGTTTCTTTATTGCCAATAACGTACTATGCAGCGGTGTCCCAAGTTCTGTCTTGAAAAAACTAAGCCTTTTCTATTGACAAAGCTTTTACAATACTACCTCTTCTGTCTACCATTAGACTACTCGTTTTATCATCATCGGAACCACCCACTGCTGGGCTGCTGGGGGATATTTGAGCTAAGTCGTTATCTTTCCCTCCATAACTAAGTTATTACATTCGTGTATTTAAAATTAGAATACCTCCTTAAAAGCTGCACCACTTTTGAAGTGGTTAGCATAAAAACCAGGCCACATGTAAAACCTATATGAAAATAAAAGTAAAAAGAGTTCCCACTCAAATAAGCCAGCATACATAAAACATGTGAGAGACGGACGATCTCCCGGAGACTTTAAATCCGATTAGTGACTGGTTTGTATCAGGGATTCAGGGCTATGCTAACTAGTAGCATTGATTGTGTATTTCCTTTAGTTGGATATTGGTCGGCTTTTGATCCTTTGATGGGGAACTTATTTATTCTGGTAGGTAATGTTTTTGAGGGTAGTTGGAAATAGTGGATGCTTTAATTTTGAGTTTGGTAGTACTAGAATATTTGAGATTCATATATCTAGTGGACATTTGTTTTGATGACAAGCCATGTGCCCAATGAGGTTTACCATTAGCAAAAATAACGAACTTCAGTACAAACTTTCATTCTGTTTATCACCATCTAGGGGATGAATGATTAAAAATATTTCTTTAGTGATCACTTTCTTTATATAAAAAATCCATCGATTTAAGTTTCGAGTTGCCTGCCAGTGAATTAATCAATGAATTTCAGAAAATATTAATCCAAAATAATTGTATTGATTTAGAACGCGTCTTGTAAAAATGTAATTTCCGTTTTAATGTCTTCTGTGAAAATTCAAAAGAAAGTCAAGGTCTTAATAATTCAAAATGTTCGCATATCAAAAGCAGCTAATGTGCAATAAAGAAATTTAAAAAGAAAGCCTTAAGCATAATATTAAACATGTGCAGGCGTTCTCTCAGACTACTTCGGATTAGCCAGCTGCGTTTGCGTGCAACTACCCACATAGTATGTTATATAAGTTAATGTACTTAATTATCTGGGTAAGAGATTTGATTAGCATGGATTCTTGTTTTATATTTTTCTTTTCCTCTTTCGTATCTTCGTTCCATTGACTGAGTTAGTAATTAGACTTGCCTACCTATTTGAATATTCTGTTTTAATATAATCTACTCTCACACAGAGAGGAGGCCTGTCCCCAGCAGTGGGGACATTAAAAGGCTGTTGATGATTATCTACCCTACTAATTTTTATTTTGCTCTTTTCAGGTATGTTGATTGCGGTTTATCGAAAATTTGCAGTTGTGAGTAGTAAATAAAATAGACATATCTTCAAACTCGCGTGGCTTATGCTGCAGGAAACATATTTTTTTTTCGAGATAATGACAATCAGTGATAGTTGAAGAATAGTTTCTTTTCAAAAAAACAATTTTACGTCTTCATAATGTAATTTTAGATTTTACTGCTGCTATAAACATAAGTTGGTCTTCCGCTTAATACAGACTTTCACGGCAGGATGTGCTAGTGTATTTGCAACAATCAAACATCCACAAATTCGTTACTAAACATCATTTTTCTTTGAAAAAATTAAAAACTTGGATTTTCTCTAAACCCATTGGTTTCCGCCTAAGCTTCCTCGGACACATTATTGTTGCAAATAGGTCACAATATCACATCCTGCCGGGAATACGTCGAGTTACCAATAACTCTGTACATGTAGTTCTTATACCGTCCTCAGAATTAGAGGTAAAGTTTTACTTAGAATTGAGACTGTAGCGTCCATGAAAGAAACTGACAAGCACTAATTAGTTACTCTCCAAAGGAAGACACGCTGTCTTTTCAAAAACAAATGCATAACAGTCTGCCAAAATCCTCGCTTCCATTTCAACCCGACACTCCCAAATACAAGAACTCCGTATGAAATTTTCATGAAAGCAATTCCCCGTAACGAACAACCAGACCCACCCAGTTTCAGGAGAAAACTGAACAGATAAGACACTCTATCTGTAGTGTCTTAAGTTTCTAATTAAATTTACATCACCCTGTTATCTCGGTGCATATCTGATGCAGTCGCGTTGGAACTTATTACCTACACAATAGAGATCTTCTTGAAATGTTTCGCTGCGTTTAGCTGGTGTCGAGTAGTGGTGTTAGGGTGGGGTAACGTTTTGCGCTTTTGCGGAATTAATTTGTTAATATTCTAGTGGATTGTGATTTTAAGTTGTGGGGTTATTTTTCGTAGTGGGTTTTCTCGGTTGTTGAAATTAGAAGAAATTAGGATTGCTTAAGCGATTTTTGTGCTGAATTATGATAATGCTGTTTTCTTAAATCTAGTTCAGTATTAACTAGTTCCTACAGATCTGTTAAACCAAGTTTTTAAATTTTGATATATTTTTGTACTATTTATCTCCTCAACGATCTTCTTCCATTTCGCTATGTCTCTGACCTCCTTTTGCCAAGATGTATTGCTAACAGTAGTTACAGTGTTTTAATAGTGTGACTTGTCTTTTAAAAACATTTCTAACTATATCTGCCCGCTCCCGCTCTCACTGTGACTGGACCTTATGAGAGATAGCGGATCTAACTTAGTCTAAGTAGTTTATTTTACTTGATTTAAGTTTGAGTCGTCACCAGAGCGATGACAAGGGACTGTGCATTTGTTTAGTTGCACATTTGAGAATATTTGAGGACCTAGTCTCGAAATTATTCAAGGAGTCTTCGTCATAAGGAATTTCGCGAAGCGTTGAAATGGAAATTAATGTTGCATATATGTGTTTCTGTTTATAATTAATTTTGTTTGATTGTGGGTGTTAGGAGATTAGATCTTAAGTCCTGAGTAGATTGAAGATTTGAAATGCGCGTGCAGACTGAAGTCTGAGTTTCTCGGTATATTAGTTGTTCTAGAATAACATTTGTAATTAGGAACAAAAGCATTGTTGTGCTAAGGTTGAAATTAGTATACCATAATCATTTGCTAATAAGTCGTTTCTAGACCAGGTGATCATCAAAACCAAACTCTCCACAATCTACCTGTCCTGAAAAGAGCCGAAGACAGATTGGCCTGGAAGCTCGTCAGTGAATTTGTCAAAAAATTTCAGTATGGGGACGACCTTCAGCAGTGAGGAACACGAATTTGAAGAACAGATATTTTCTTAGTCCAGGCTTCAACTATGCCATTGCTTGTCAGCAAAGCAAACAATTGTAAAGAAATCTCAAACTGATTTCTAAAAGTAAATAAACGTTGGCAATTCTCATTTCTTCACTATTTCATCATCAGCCTTTTAATGTCCCCACTGCTGAGGCACAAGCCTCCTCTCTGTGAGAGGGTGTGGGCCGTAATCCACCACGCGGGCCCAATGCGGGCTGGTGCATGTCACATGTCTTCGAAATTTTGATTCTAGGACATGTCGTTTTCCTCACGATGTTTTCCTTCGCCGTTTTGAGAGCAGTGGTGATGAAATAATTTACACAAAGTAAAGCGGCTACCTGGGTTTGAACTCACGACTTACAACATGTAAGTTGCGGTCAATACCACTAGGCCACCACTGCTCGATCTTCACTCTTTATTCATCCTACAGCGACGCAACTGACCATCTTAGACTAGGTAGATAACATTTCGAGTTTACTGTATCTTAAATTGACCATAGCTTTCACTAAATGTGCCCAAGATACTCACAGCAGCTCGGCCACAACTTCCAATGCTACCAAATTGTAATGTACAGTTTATCCGAATTGTATTTCATTGCTACTGACCCAAGCTAGGACCCTTCCTAATTTGTGCGGGTTGCGGTCATTCTGTACTTGGGCATACTGTGTCCTTATGTTTATGGGAAGGATTTGAATGAAGAGCTTCTTTGGTCTGGCTATTGCAAGCTTGAGCTCTCAGCTCTGAAGTCCTTGGATAAACAAAATGGCTGTTTTATTTAACCAAATTTTTCCTTTTTAACCGACTTCAAAAAAGAGGAGGTTCTCAATTCGTCTGTATGTTTTTTTTTTGGTTGTTTGTTACGATATCTTCGCCATTTTTTAATAGATTTTGATGATTCTTTTTTTGTTCGGTAGGTCATACTCGTACTTTAGAGGTGTCCCACATAAATTAGATCACCACTTCAACATAAACATAAAATAGTTATACATAGATGACGTTTTGACTGTCTCCAATTATGTTTTAATTCCATGTTAATGGGGTTATCCATTCGGGCATAACTTTACTATTTAGTTTTCGTTCTGGGGTACCTACAACAACTAGAAAGTGAAAAATAAAAAACTTTTTTACAAAAAATACAACCGACCTATATAAATAAATTATTTATATATAATAAATAAATACCGGCTTCGCACGGGAGCAAAATGATTCGAAAGACACGTAGCGCCATCTAGCGTCCTTAAGCAATTGAGATTGTTGAAAGTTATTGTTATTTCCCTTGGAAAAAGTACTTTTATTCTTTATGAAAGGTACCCTTATGTCCTTTTCTGTACCCCTTTCTTTTTTTTTGGGGTGGGTTGTGTCGGACTGTTACTGACTATAACCCACCCCTGTTCCTTCCTTGCCTGAGCGACCCCTTGGCATGAATGCATCGGCCATGACGGGCCCCGTCATTTGTTGCTGACATCTCTTTGAGGCGCGCGTGGACCGCTATGCGCCGTCGGCTCTCGGGCCTGGTGTCGATCGGACGGCAAACTACCCATTACCTACTCGCCGTCCGCTAACCCGCGTCTACGGTGGCCGGAGACAGTCTCGCGATCCCCGACGCCCTGGGCGTCGGAGGTCGCGAGACTATCGCGGCGGCTGCGGCTGGAAGCGTGAGGGCGACTGCGTTGAGTCTCCCTCACCCGTTCCGCCTCCTCCTTCGCGAGTATTACTGCTTCGCAGAAGGAGGAGAGTAGTACCCTGAGAAGAAACACCGAAACAAACTCACTGGTGCTGATCGGGCGGCGAGTTACCCACTACTCGCCGTCCGCAGGCCCGGGTCTACGGTGGCCGGAGATCGTCTCGCGGCCCCTGGCGTCTCCTACGGCGGCTGCGGCTGAGGGCGCTAGGGCGACTCGGCTGTTGTTGAGTCTCCCTAACGTATGCCGCCTCCCTCTTCGCGAGCATTACTGCTTCGCAGAAGGAGGAGACGGCTTCCCATTCCCTCTCGCCCCGTACCATGGCCTGGACCAGGGCCGGGCGCGAGAGTTCGCTGCCACCTATCGCATCAAAGAGGCCACGGCGGTGCTCCGCCCGAGCGGGGCAGACCTCCACCGTATACTCCACCGTGTCCTCTGGGCGATCCGCGCAGTGGTGACACCCGGGCGTTTCCTCCCACCTTATCCGACACAGGAACCTCCCGAGACAACCGTGTTCGGTGAGGAACTGCGTCAGGCGGAAGGTACCCCTGACGACGTATTTGAAAAATTTCATTATGATCGGATCCGTGATTTAGGCGTGAAAAGGTAACAAACAAACTTACTTAATAATATAGAATAGAATAGAATAAAACTTTATTGTACACCAAAACAGTCACACAATTGTTTTACACGAGCTTAAATCTAAGGGTACAACGGCGGTCTTATCGCTGAACAGCGATATCTACCAGACAACCTTGGGATGGACTGAAAGAACTCAAAAGAAACGAAACTACCTGCTCATAAAACTTGATCCTAATGTATCAGCCGTGAGCTCGTTGTCGTTTCGTCCAGTTTGAAGTGGCGTCGCTACAGCGGGTGCTGCCGACGACCAAATTAAAACAAATGGTTCTGCGCTGCCGAGTTTAGTGTGCGGTCTTATCTAGACCAGCTTTTGTGGGGACCATCAGTTCAGCAGTTTTGAGATTTTTGTTTTTCGCATTTAACACTTCCTTGTGTTTTAGCTGGAGACACATTCGTCTCTGCAGCGGTTTCATAACTTATTTTTACGCGATTTTTCCGCCATTTGTGAATAGATATTGATATTTTTTTTTTTTTTTGGTAGGTCATAGTTACTTCAGAGGTGGTCCCGATAATTTTTTTAAAAAATTCTCATGTTAATGGGGTATCCATTCGGCCATAACTTTAATATTTAGTTTTACTTCTGGGGTACAATAACTAAAAAGTGATAAATACTTTTTTTTTTACAAAAAGTACAACCGATTTCAAAAAATTTCAAAATTACTAATTTCGGCAGTCGATGTCTAATAACGAAGAAACTAAAGACAAACACCGACTTCCGAAATTAAAGTTATTTTGCAATTTTGAGAAGTCGGTTGTATTTTTTGTAAAAAACTTTTTTATTTTCTACATTTTAGTGAGTTTTGGAATTGCCCCCTCGAGCCTTTGGTTTGATACCCCACATGATCACATCAAAAAAATACAACTTCAGTAACCTATTGGTGGCCGCCAATTCCTTTTTTTTTAACCGACTTCGAAAAAGGAGGAGGTTATCAATTCGGATGTTTGTATTTTTTTTTATTTTTTTTTTATATGTATGTTCGGGCAGAAGAATTTTGCAAATCCGTCATATATTGACGGATTTGCAAAATTCTTTTTTTGGTCGAAAGGGGTTTATTCCGAAATGGTCCCATTTAAATTTCAAAAAGATCTGATGATGGGTTTCGGAGACAGACAACGGAACTCTTCAAAAATTGACAGCAAAACAACCACGATTGCTGCTATCGTATGTCTATGAATTGTTAACACAGTTTAATGGGGAACCACAACTAAAAAGTGAAAAATAAAAAACTTTTTTCCAAAAAAATAGAACAGACTTCCAAAAAGGTGCAAAATAACTTTAATTTCGGAAGTCGGTGTCAAAAAACGAAGACACAAAACAGGAACACCGACTTCCGAAATTAAAGTTATTTTGCACCTTTTTGGAAGTCTGTTCTATTTTTTTGGAAAAAAGTTTTTTAATTTATCTAGCCTATGTTACTTCATATTTGCTTATAGTTAACCTGCTTCTACTCGCAGCTTCGCCCGCGTGGAATTATTACTTCCCCCGTTATAAACTTTCAATCCCCTTTTTGACCCCCTTAAGGGTTGAATTTCGAAAAACCCTTTCATAGTGGATACCCACTCTTCACTAAAAACACACCCTTCAAATTGCATGTCTCTAGGACCAGCGGTATAGGCTGTGTTGATATATCTGTCAGTCTGTCAGGACTTTGAATTTTACATATACATAATATCACCTTATATTCACAAACAATTGTTTGGTCGTAGTTTTTCCTGACAGCATGGCCACTCTACTGGTGTAATATCAGATGATAGTACCTAGAGCGTGGTCGCATCCTGCCACGGGAGCTTAGTTTATTGGTTCTATTAATGGACAAAGCCTGGAGTTTTAGCCAGCTGGACTTTTCGTTAACAATTTCTGTGTAGGGACCTAATTCAGCATTAATTACAGCTTCTGTTGTTGTTGTATTGTAGTTGTAATGTAATAACTTAATATGTACGTCTCCTGCTGGTTTTTCTCCTCCGCTGTTCTTTTCTGATTAATTTAGTTGCGGGATCCAATACACTTTTGTACGGTGCAACCGCACACTATGCAATTCAGCAGTTTACGCCGCGCATGCATTTCGACTCATAATAAAGTTCAGTTCGCGTTTGGCTATCAAGTCAGCCAGGCGTTCTCGTTACTGCCAACAAGGGCCGCGTCATTCACTTCATTTGCCACACCATCAGTCCATTAAGCTCATTTTACCTATAAGTACTTTTGGGACAATACATTAGTGTTCTAGTACTTACCTTCTTTTATTCCATCCATATCCCATCTAAAAGTAATGTATGGTCTAGCAAGGGATCATACAACTTTCTTTGGGGTTCAGCGAGCTTCATTGACTGGGCACTTTTCTGGTGGTCGCCACTTTTGATTCTGGCTTTCAGGAGTTGTAGTGACTGGGAACAGTGTGGCGGGCTTGCCTAAAAAAACCTAAATATGACTTTAAAATACGTATATTCATCAAAAGAGCAGGCAGAAGTGTCAGCATCAGCACACGAGCATTTCGCCGGTAACTATTTTATTGTATTGTTTATGTAGTACACACAGTACAGTTGATAAGTTCTTTATAGTAATGGGCTGCCGGAGTCTGTTTCCTGATAGCTACAACCTGAGGGTTTTTAATTCATGACTGGAAAGGTTGCTTTTCCATCAACGCTGTCCAAGTAGCGAGGCGGCGCGAGGAAGCGTAGCATAGGTACTCTTTTCAGCTGTTCGCGCACACATTCCTCACACGCATCCCTCGCGCACATCTCTCACCTTTTTTGGATGTACAAATACCTAGCTCTGCTGGCCCTTTTCCGCTAGAGCTGCACTAAGCCTGGCTTGGAAAATTAAATGATCCCATTGGTGATTATTTTCCTGGCGCACCGACTCACTACCTCGTGCATCTTTGGTGGGAAAGCACCAGTAAACATCAAATAGTTTTCTCAAACACGACCTGAAGTAAGTGAAGTATTTGTCCATAAATAAACCCATTTATGACTCAAAACGTCTTTTATTTCTAACATAACAGTAAAACACTCTACTACTCTGAACATATGTGTGTTATTAAACTAAGACCTAACATAGCATTCTGAGAGCGGTGGTACAGCAGCTGGCCTGTAGTTTATGGTATGGATTACAACGAGCGATGTCGAATGCTCTGTGGTTTTCTGGTCGCACTTTTCATGAGATTCTGGCTTTTAAAATTGTGGGTGTTTTATTAAATAATAGCTTTTGGTCGTATGTCGTGTTTGAGTTTCGGAAACGTACAGAATGATTGGAAGCAAAGGAACACAGATATTGGTGCCGATTCTCTTGTTCAATAACTACACTAAAAATAGAGAATCGCTGTCTAAACTAAAAGGCAGTGCTAGAAAAGGACGGCCATAGCTATGAACCGATTTAGAAATGTCAAACTAGTTATCGGCTTGCGCTTTACCGTGTTTTTGTCGACATTTTTTTACGTGTACCTACCCTTAATTTGTATGGAAATATTAGTTCAACTAAATTTGACTGCTCTAATTTATGTCGGTCTCTTTCTTGTTTTATTGAAGAGAAAAAGATAGCAATAGCCTAAATTAAGTTTAGTTTGTGCAAACCAGAATCGGCACCATTGCATTTTTTATTTTTAGGGTTCCGTACCCAAAGGGTCCAAACGGAGCCCTATTGTTGTCACTCACGTGCCCGTCTGTTCGTCTGTCGTCCGTCACAAAATTTTGTTACGAATAATTTTTTAACTTCGTAATTTTATTAACAAATACCAATATTTGATTATTTTTGTGGGGTGGGAAATCATCCAATGACATCTCCCGCTCTAGGGTGGAGCGGGAGGGCGTATCATACTCTTACTGACTAAAACCCATCCCTGTTCCTTCCCTGGTCTGAGTGCCCAGGGACGCGGTAACGTTTCGAATTTATCCACTACCCCTGGGCAGCCATCGGCCATGACGGGCCCCGTCATTATTCCTGACAACTCTTGTTCGGCGCGCGTGGAACAGTACGCGCCGTCTCTCGGGCCTGGTGCTGATCGGACGGCGAGACCCATTACTCGCCGTCCGCAGGCCCGGAGTTACGGAACCCTTACTGTGCGAAATCCGACGCGCACTTGGCCAGTTTTTTTTTTTATTTAATATTGGTTTGCTCTTGACTAGTTTTTGTCGTTTTAAACGTTTGACACTGGGAATTACTGCTGTATCGTGGGTGCGTTCAAAAACAATTAAAATCACATGCACTAGACACGCAGACCCGGAACTATCTGTAGGCCATACTTATATTAACAAATATTAGTATTGCCTACACACGGAACACCGTGCGGGGATCGAACCCGCGACACGCAGCGCAGCAGCCAAACGCTCTCAACCACTGCGCCAACCGTGTCTTCATATATCTTTGTCGGCTTCTAGTCGAACCGGATGCAGCTGAATGATGACTGCCTGTCTGAACTCCTAAACCCTTTTTTTAGTAAGGCAGTCCAGGTATAATAGAACGTTATCAGACTATCTTATTAATATTATAAATGCGAAAGAATGGATGGATGTTTGTTACTCAATCACGCCAGAAAAACTAAACGGATCTGAATGAACTTTGGCACAGAGATAGATTATAGTCTGGAATAGTACATAGGCTATAATTTATAATGGGGGGAAGTACTAATTCCACGCGGCTGAAGCCGTTGGCAGATGTTAGTATTTTATAAGACAAAAAAGCAAATTAACTTGTTTAAAATCAAAACTAAGCTAACCGTGTTATATAATTCCCCATAAAAACACTTTATTAAAAATCTCAACCTCAGTGTTGTCAGTTTAAAAGGAAATATCTCACTAAGGGGTGATCGACCCCCTTTTCCCGCAGCAAACAGATAATTAATTACATCTGCCTTCAACATCACAGAATCTACGATTTTTATTAAAAACTTTTTTTAATACCGCCGTTTTTGAACCCTCACCGGAGCAGTTTAATATTTTTGATCAGCGTTTTATTTTTATTTAGGACTAGCTGTTATCTGTGGCTTTGCCCGCGTGAAAGGCGGAAATCAACCCAAGGAAAACAACTCCCGGGATAAAAAGTATCCTATGTACTTCTCCAAGATTTAATCTATCTCAATACCAAAATTCATCAAGCTTGGTTCAGCGGTTTAACAGATAGAGTTACTGTCGTAGTTACAACATTACTACGACTACGACTAGTAGAATCTTCAGGACTCTTTACGGATGCATAGAAAAAGAAAAACAGTTTCCACCAGTAACTGCATATTATTCCAAAACTTATAAATTTTTATCTCCTCTATAATATCATATCACGTTTTCTGAGATGGCAATCTTTTTACGACTTTGTCATAATAAAATCATCTTTATGATGATAGTTATAATGCTCATTATAGCGTACATTTATCGGCGGATAGCGCACCATATTCGTTCCGTATCGATTAGGTTTATGTTAGGATTTACAGTTCAGATTAAGTTTTACCATCTGGATTCCATAGATAGATGAAAAACATTTTATGGCGGGGTTGCATATGTTCAAGAGTTTTAGGTTAGCATCCAAACCTCGATGCAAGAGAGAAACCTAGGCAAAATACATAAAAACTGCCTGATTCGAGGATCGTGAGAAAGTGGTCAAACGCGAGCCCACCATTGATGAAAAAAAAAACGGGCAAGCCTTACAGGAGTTGCATAAGATGTGTAACATTAGACATCTCACCTTGGTACTAAGCAACATTAACATTCTATCCTGAAAAATAAAATTAAAACGTTTCGTTCCGATTTCGACCGCGCTCTACCATCTGACGGCCATTTCTACCACCGCGCGCGCTCATTGGTGAAATCAAATAGCGCGTGCTTCCCCGGCTTCCTCCTACACACTTCCGTCCCATTTTAAGAAATTAATCCCACAGATTTCAGGAAAGATTATTACACATCAAAAATCATAACCACGATCCCATGCTACACCACTTCTTTGTGCTAATGATCATGGGCAAAATATGCCTAAAACCTGCTGGTCCGGTCGATATGATGACACATGGGGGAGGCCTCTGCCCAGCAGCGGACGTTTTCCTGCTGAAATAAGTGATGTTGGTGAAACCTCTGCCTTCGACTTTATTGAAAACTGCCTGTTATTTTAAAAGCACATTTGATATGCCATAAAAACCTTTTTACAAAAAATTTGAACCGACTTCCAAAAAAAAACAAAAAACGTGCAAAATAACTTTAATTTCGGAAGTCTAGGTGTTTCTGGTTTTGTTCCTTCGTTTTTTTTTTGACACCGACTTCCGAAGTTAAAGTGATTTTGTACGTTTTTAAATTATTTTTTTTTGGAAGTCTGTTCTATTTTTTGTAAGAGAGTTTATTTTTAACTTTTTAGTTGTGATTCCCCATTAAATGGTGTTTACAATGCATTCTTATGCGCTATAAGCAATCCCAGTTGATTTGCTGTGATTTTTTGGAGAGTTCCGTTGTCCGTCCGAAACTCATCATCAGACCTATGTGAAATTTAAATGACCATTTCGGAATAAACCTCTTTCGAACAAAAAAAGAATTTTGTAAATCCGTCGATAAATGAAGCAGTTGGGCGAACATACATAAAAAAAAACTATAAATATAAACATCCGATTTGATGATAACCTCCTCTTTTTTGAAGTCGGTTAAAAATTCAGGCGCAATTTATGATAAACACCCTACCATTTCTCGAAACGAAAACCTTACCTCCACATAAGGAATGACGAAGCAAAACATACAGGCAATATAGAATCACATCCTGCGATACTAATATATTGGTGAGAGGTGGAGAGGTCAAGCGATCCCCTAACATGACTTGCGTGAAGGTATAACATCTTAGCGATGACGTGCCGATTTGTAAAGGAGAAATTTGTAGAAAATGGTTAGAGATTTTCCTGAAGAAATTGGGTAGATTTTTACCTGAAAAGTAATAGAACAGTATGTATTTAGACGGGATGGGAAATCTTATTTGCTTGTGTTTTTAAACAATGGGAGATGTCGTTTGCTCGTGGCTAAATTAATAACAGCCGCACGGGTCCATTAGGTTCAGCTACGCTTACCGGAGTTGGTCCATGGGTGACCATCTTTACATACCGTACCGAGACTCCTCCGTGCCATCTTTGATCTTTGAAAATCGTTACGGGGTCGTCAGAAGCCCGAAAGTCTGACAACCAGTCTTACCAAGGGGTATCGTATTACCCAGTAACTGGGTTGTGGAGGTCAGATAGGCAGTCGCTCCATGTAAAATACTGGTATTCAGCTGCATTCGGTTAGACTGGAAGCCGACCCTAAGATAGGTGGGAAAGGGCTAGACAGATAGGCAAAATATATGGATAGGCGATAGGGCAAACAGTGTGGTTTGTAATTATATTCACAAAAATGTGAAAGACGGGTGGATTGTGGCAAGGGTGGAAGAAGAATCCACGTTTGCTGACACCGCAAGACATGAGAAAAGGAGACGGAAGATGATGATAACGTCAACTTGGTCATCACCATCTATCTCTCTCTCTCTTATCCACTTGCTCTTATCCCAGTAAGTGACCCTATAAAGGTGTATTAAAATGGCACTAAAAAACTATGGTTATTTAAAACTTTGTCGCGTATGATATAGAGTTTATTGTTCCAAAACTTTATACCTAGCTATCTCGAATTCTGAATCCTACTAATATTATAAATGCGTGGGTTTGTATGTTTGTGTTTCAATCACGCAAAAACGGCTGAAGGGATTTTATTGAAATTTTGTACCCAGATAGATTATATCCTGGATTAAAAAATTGGCTACTTTTTATAATGATGGAGAAGCCAGTAGCAGAACTAGCGAGTTCAAATATAAATTAATGTGGTTTTATCTCCTAACTCGAAATGCAAGTACACAAATAAACATCGTTTTAGATTATAGAGAAAATTAAAGTTCTATTTGAATGTGCCTGTCTCGTAATGCCGACGAATGGTTTATTAATGCAGCTCTCAGTTAGCTAAACCTAATAGACAGCAGGACGTCAGTATGTCTGCATGTGTGTCAAAATATACATTGAGTTCAGGAAGAGCCGTGGAAATAGCTGATGTTTTGGTTCAATATATTTTGTTACTTATTAAATGTTTGCTACTTTAAAAAAAATAGTGGCGTGCTTGAATAGTGACTTTTTTGGAGCTTTTTAGTTGGTTTTCACAGACGGGTTTTTTTGTAAATATTCAATTTTTATTTACTACTAGCTGCGCCCCGCGGTTTTACCCGCTTAGACCGGAATAAAAGGTAGCCTATATGTTAATCCATATAGGCTATAACCTATCTACATACTAAATTTCATCCAAATCGGTCCAGTCGTTTGAGCGTGAAGAAGTAACAAACATACACACTCAGAAACTTTCACATTTATAATATTAGTAGGATATTAAAATTAATTATCATCATTACTATTTCGTTTATTTATTTTTACACATGTAATTTACATTTTTAAATGTTTTTAAAAGATATAAAACACACACACACACACACACCACTAACTTCCAAACGCCGGGCTGCTACAGAGTAATTCCGAGTAGATAAACCCAAAAGCTTTTTGTTTGTCCCGGGAATCGACCTCACGCGCACCACGAGATCAACAAGGCACAAACTAAATACCTACTCCAGCTTCCAAGCATTAGAAATGTCAGTCAGCCTATATATTAACGCAACATTGTCTCTCTGCCACTAACTGTGTACTAAATGTCTTTGAACGCATGTGTTGGTTTATAGCACTGTTGAAGAGACTCTAGTGCTGGCCGAGTGATGCTATTATGAGGGTTGAGGATGGTACTTTGATGCTATGTTCTCCATAATAAAACAGTTTTCGAATATACACCGTATAAGGCACATAAACGCACATACGTGTACCAGTGATTCAGTACATGATTCTGGACCCCTTAGCTTTGGAATTTTTGGTCCTTTACTTCAATATAAAAAACCGTTTTCCTATCCAACCCAAAGAGAGTTTTAATTAAAAAGTAATTAAATCGCTAATAAAAACAGCAATGTAAATGAAATACGTACAGCTGTTTCGCTAGAGTTCATTCACGTCGCCGGCCTAATACCTATGGGCGGCACGGCGCGAGTGTATGTAAGTAGCAGTGCGGAGCATTGAGATCGCATTATTTACAATACATTGCGCGCTCAAAAATTACAATTTCTGTAACCAATCATTACCGAGACTAATGACTATCATAATTTTGTTAGTGGCATTAGGTTATAATTGGGCTAAATAAGGCAATTACGTTTTCGCGAAGTTTGCAGTATCTTGTTCCTTACAGCCGGTATATTCTGGTTAAGATTCTTTTCAATGTATGTTTTTTTTCCCGGAAAAATTGGTTACTACAGAAAGAAAAACCGACGAAGTGCGTGTCGGACTCCACGAAGTGTTCCGAGCCATAAACCGAAATATCACGTTTCTGGTATGGAAGACCCCTGTAATTGTTTATTTTTATTATTTGTTGTTATAGCGGCAATAGAAATACATACCCTGTGAAAATTTCAACTTTCTACCTATTACGGTTCATGAGATGCAGCTCGCTGAGTAGTTTCATTGGTTTTCCTTTGGGTACGGAACCGTAAAAAGACGAGCAAATGCATGAGTTTATGTAAGTGAAGAAACGGTTAAAAATTAATATTATATATAATTATTTTAAAGAAAGATGATGCTGTGCAGAAACGAAAATCTCTGTTTGGAGTTGCTTTGACATGTGCGGACAAAAATGCGTAGCGTAGCGGAGTGAAAGTTGGTTGGTAATAACAAGATTCCTTTACAGTAATTAAGACTACTTATCGAAAAATAAGAATACTAATATAAACAAGAAGTACGCAGCTCAGACTGTAAAAATCACCATCGACAAATATAAAAATTAAAATACTCCAAAAATAAACGTTTGCAAATTAATCTCACACCTGTCCTCTCTCCAGGTTTAATCACAACATTGTATTCCCTGTAGTTCTCAAACTTTGCAACGTATGACTCCCAGATGACTTCACAAGCGTCCCCCATGACGTCATGGGTCATGACGTAGCTCGCGTCGCCATTTAATATTTATTGTCACCAATTTGATGTTAAATTGGAGGTGCGTATGATAAGGGGCATTTTGTTTGTGATTTGGAGACGGAATGTGTTGTGAAGTTGTAAAGGTGTGACATTGTTTTGTTTGGGTCCACATTTACTTTGGGGGCGAGAAACTGAATTGTGGATGTCAATAGACAGTCGATCCAAGTAAAATACTGGTATTCAGCTGCATACAGTTAGAATGGACTGTTGGACCCCAACATAATTCGGAAAAGGAGGAGCAGATTATGATGGCATTTTCGTTGATGGCGTGTATTACTTTGACTACCTACATCGTCAAAATAGTACCATGTTAAGGATGTTCTATGAATGAATAAGTTGTTGTCTTATATTGAGTATCTTTGAGTAGGTTTAAATAGCCTAGAATAGGCTGTTCTAGAAATCGACCTTTTTTGTTTGGGAATATTAGATTTACGAGTATCTACTGGTTTATAAAATATTTATTGAATTTGACCTTTCCAAGTCCTCTAGCTTTTCTTATACATAGTCGTTAACTTTTAGTTTTTAACGTGGTCCTCCCCATGATAGTAATTCTGAACAGGCAAGTGAAAAATGTCTATTATAGTCATCTTAGGTAGGTATCTATTAAATAATCGTTATGAGCAGATAAAATAACACTCCTTTCCTTATTCATTGGACGTGCTTTAAATATTTATCCAATTCCATACCTTTTGCCGGTACCTCCAAAATTAATGCCCCACTTTGAGAACCACAGCTTTTAAATTTAAAAGTAAAAAAAAACCTTCGCAATCTAATTTCCTCTCCGATGGCGCTAATATATTCAGAATATTAAAACGTATTTATCACACTGATTCCAAATGCTACGTTTCTAATATTCTAATAATTCTTCCGTCTTTATTAGATTCCCTTTACGGAATATTTTAGCTGAAATAACCTTATTAGGTATGGTAATGAGTCAGAATTGATTGGCGATTTATTGAAGATGATTTATGAAATATTTTCGGCGGTTTTAGGTTTGAAATTAGCGTAATATTTTGTGGAAGTTAAAATAGCTGTCGGATTTTTTTTATCTCATGTCCACAATTCGCATTCCAACTCAGAATATTAATTTTGCTACTGGATCGATATCTCGACTCATAGTTAATGTTTACAGAAAGAAGAAATGGTTATAATATAACGATAGGAAGACCAATAGAATCGTCGGATGCATTGCGTACCAAGTGCACAGGAGATAGTACAGAGCATATGCGTGTGAGCGAACACAAGTGCACTCTGTTACTTTACTGTTATAGTCCGATGGGGATCAGAGGACCAACAGATTTGTCACACCACCAATTTCCAAAGTCCGGGCTGCTACAGAGTAATTCCTGATGGAAAAACCCAATAGGACTTGACTCGCGACCACGAAACCAACGAGGCAGAACAATAGAAAAAACTTTTTTACAAAAAAAAAACAACCGACTTCCAAAAGGGGTTAAGTATTTTTTTTTTTTTGGAAGTCGGTTGTTTTTTTTTTCGTAAAAAAGTTTTTTATTTTTCACTTTTTAGTTGCTATAGTCTAGAACTAAAAACCCCAGTAACATGGAACGTGGAATTTAAACATACTCGTTTTTTTTTTTTTTTTTTTTTGGGGGGTGGGAAATCATCTAATGACTCTTTCCGCTCTGGGGTGGAGCGGAAGGGCGTGTCAGACTCTTACTGACTAAAACCCACCCCTGTTCCTCCCTGCCCTACGCGCCCGGGGGCGAGGTAACTCTTTCGAATTTATCCTCCACCCCCGGGCAGGCACTGGCCGTGGCAGGCCCCGTCCTTTGCTGACAACTCTTTGAGGCGCGCGTGGAACACTACGCGCCGTCGACTCTCGGGCCTGGTGCTGATCGGACGGCGAGTTACCCGCTACTCGCCGTCCGCAGGCCCGGGTCTACGGTGGCCACACAAACAAACAAACAAACATACTCGTAATTGGAGAAAACCAATACGTCATCTATATATACGTATTTTTTGTTTTTGTTCAGTTTTTCAAAAAGCACTGAAGCAATCTCGATAAAATTTATATGAGACCACCTCGGGAGTATATGCTTTCGGATAAAAAAAAAATTTGAAAATCGGTCCACAACTGACGGAGAAATCGGCGGACATACATAAAAAAAAGTAGCTATAGAGAGTTTATCTAGAGACCACAGAAACCTGAACTGAAGTCATTTAGTCAAGTCAGACAGTTCAGTACTCAAGTATTTCACTCGCTTGTCACAAAACGCCGACTCATCTCTCACTGAACGAATGAGTGACACAACTTTTTACACTAGTTCCTTCAAAATTGCTCACTAGTTCGTTCAAAATGGCTTGCTCAGCTCGATTGTGATTGATTGGACTCTATCAATCAGTTCGATTGACTGGTGTTAATGTTGAGAGTGATTGGTTTCAGTCATTATGTGGGTGAAAAGAATATTTTGTGTGCAGTTTTTTTGGGGAGGGAGACAATTCATGTTTGCGGTTTTGCAGTTAATTTTAAGCTGTTTTCTTCGAGTCCTGCGAATTGTTTTCAAGGAATTTAACCCAAAGGCGTTTTGTTCTCTCAAACAACCGTCCAAATGCGAGTCGAACTCGCACATTGAGTTCCGTACAAGCTTGCAGTATGAAAATAGTTCGGGAATTGAGTTTTGAAAATTTTTGCCCGAAAATCAATCAAAAAAACTTTTTTTTATATTTTTGGTAGCAATCAAAAATTAGACGTGGTTAAAATAATTTAAAATATGTTTTAGCTTGTGTTAATGAAGTTTCATAATATGATGCCCCACATAATACGGGCGCCTCACTTTAAAATTTGGAACCGAATTCCATGTATGTTGTGATGTAGGTACTTAATTTAAAAAATTACGGTTTTCAGACTTTTTCCTTAACTAAGACCTTGCTTCTTGCCAAATTTCAAAGTGATACTATAAGGGTTCCGTTTTTTCCTTTTGAGGTACGGAACCCTAAAAAAAGATTTTTTTTCTGTAAATTGGAATTTTACCGATATGGTGTCGTTTTATCAGTGTGTACATAAAGATGAAGATTTTTTCTGAAAATTCAACGTAGAGCATCTTTTTAGAAGAATCACCATACTCAAAAAATAACCAATCCTACTCCGCCGATCGAAATATAAATAAATAAAAAAGAAAATACACTGTTTCACAAAACTATTCATTCAGAATTGCAAGAGCTTTCACAAAAGTAAGACGTATTTACTACTGCATTTGTTCACTCTGAAGCGTTTGTAAAATGTAATTTATATGGAACAAACGACAAATTATCACTTTGGCTGCGTATTCGGAAAGTTGCCAATACGACTCAATTGCTTTTACGATATGTTGGGTGAAAACACTGAGTATGAATGAATGGAGTGATCAAGTGCTAGCAAACTAGGTGAATTGTCACTTGAATTCGGCTGTAGTAACCTACTTTTTCCTAGTAACAGTCTAGGTAACAGTAACTTATGCGTCTCGCAAGTGACGAACTTATTCAAGATGACAATATGTTCGTTTATAAAGAGTTCTCTGTTTATTTAATGTTTGTAGACTACAGCTAAATTTACCTATAGCCTACTTTTATTTTAATTTTTATGTTAATTGATCTGACTCAAATTTTATCCAACCAGTATCAAGCTGTAGATATTCTTCACGTGCTCATTGTTTCTGTGTGCGTAAGCTATTTTCTATGACACCGAGCGCTTCGAGCTTACTTACGTACACAGTACAAAAAATGTACGTGAACGTACACACACATCCAAGACCAACTCCTTTTGGTGAGATAGAACAACTATACCAGTGTAAATTATTATTATTATATTTATTTATATCGAACACACTTGATTCATATTTTTGTCGTTTAGTCCACTCTCGACCCCTCGACCCCCAATAATAAATGTGTCCACTGGACCCCTAACTATAGTTTACTTTCGACCCTTAGGGGTCCAGCGTGGATTTTATTTTCCAGCCAAGTTTTAGTTTCCTCTCGACCCTCAAAGTACAGTTACGATGTTAAATCATAGTCTACCCTACCCTCATATAATTGAATAAATACCCTCAGCCCTCAATCTAATTTTTAACCGACTTCGAAAAAGGAGGAGGTTCTATGTTGTGTATGTATTTTTTTTTTTATTATAATTTTTTTGTTATGTATGTCCACCGATTTCTCTGTCAGTTGTGAACCGATTTTCAAAATTCTTTTTTTACCCGAAAGTATATATTCTCGAAGTGGTCCCATATAAATTTAATCGAGATTGCTTCAGCGCTTTCTGAAAAACTGAACAATAACGAAAAATACATAAACATAGATGACGCTTTGGTTTTCACCAATTACGAGTATGTTAAAATCCCATGTTATTGGGGTTTTTAGTTCTGGGATATAACAACTAAAAAGTGAAAAAAATAAATAAAAAAAAAGCAAAAAAAAAACGAAAGAAAATACACTAAGTATAAATTTAAAAAAAAATTCAACCGACTTCAATAAATAATACTTACTAAAAAATGCAAAATAAGTTTAATTTCGGAAGTCGGTGTTTCTAGTTTGGTTTCTTCGTTATTTGACACTGACTTCCGAAATTAAAGTTATTTTGCATTTTTTAGATTATTTATTGAAGTCGGTTGATTTTTTTTTGTTAAAAGTTTTTTATTTTTCACTTTTTAGTTGTTGTACCCCTTTCTAAAACTAAATTAATAGTAAAGTTATGCCCTAATTGATATCCCCAAAAATAGGGAAGTTGAACATAGTTGGTGAAATTAGGGTGTATCAGCGTGAACTGTTCAATTCTGTATACCCCTTTAGAGCATATCAGCGTGATGTAATGTTGTGAAGTGGTGAAAAAAATATACAGACATGCGATTGCAGCAATTCTGGAAGGTTTGCTATTATTTATTGAAGAGTTCCATTGTGTAACTCCGAACTTCTTCATCAGATTATTTATGTTATTAGATTTGCCAATAACTTAAAACAACCACGATACCAGATAGAAAAGAATCTAAATTGGCGGGATATTTAAAAAAAAAAAAAAATTATAGCTCTATGGAATAGCGCCATTTAGCCAGCCAGTACGTAGGTACTTCAGCACGTTTTATTTATTTTTGTACATAATTCGTATATTCGTGCTTGTTACAAATTCAAAATGTTTTTATTCACTCAGTGACTAAAAGAGAGTTCTATTCACTGTTAACGATGAATAAAATGCCCTTTTTCGAGTGGCAATGGTGGAAAAGTTATTTTGCAATTTTTAGAAGTCGGTTGTATTTTTTGTAATAAAGTTTTTTTACAGTACATAGCATTTAAGCTTTAGTAGGTAGTTATCAAGTTGTTGTAGCCTCCTTTCATTTGTACGCATTCTATTTCATAAAAAAAAAAATATATTTTTGAATTTAATTTTGACACGTGTTTGTCACGGCACGTTGCTGGTGGCATGTCGAATTATTCTCTGGAATATATTGTATTAATCTTTGTGTTCCTCTATCGCACTCTCCTTCATTTGCAAACATGTCTGATATACCGACTACAAGTGATAGTAGGGCGCATTTAAAATTTATAACTTCCCAGAGAGGAGGACGTGTACTGCTTCTGGAAGGTCATCAATACCATGTCAAGAAAACGTTTAAAAACGGAACATCATATTGGCGGTGTATTAATAGGCCTAAATGCCACGGAACTGTGACAATATTAGAAATGGAAAGTAAAGTTATCAAATCTAATGTGCATTTATGTGAAAGTAACAGTGCCAAAAATAAAGTGCAACAGATCATGTCACTTTGCAAAGAACGAGTGTCAAAGGACTTCAAACAGACTGTACCATCTATATACTATGATGCAGTGGTTGCGCTAAAGGACTCCGAGCTAAATATTATCAAAGAATTACCGCCATATAAAAATGTAAAATCAGGGCTTTACAAGCAAAGGAATAAAGCAGCAGGCGTAAAAAAAAGTTGCTATTCGGCCACCAACGAAGTAGAAGTGCCTAAATTATTTGAGAACTTTTTATTATTTGACTACAACTATAGATCTGAGAGAATATTGGCATTCGCAAGTAGTAAAGCCAGGCAAATGATGTGCAGTGTTGATCATTTCTTTTGTGATGGAACATTCAAAGTTTGCCCCCGTCCTTTTCTACAACTATATTCGATCCATGGCGACATTGGGAGCTCAGAGGAAAATACCAATATTGTACCCTTAGTTTATGCCCTCTTAGGAAGTAAAAAGCAAGCTACGTACAACTTATTATTCAGGCTAATAAAAAAAGTGTTGCCTGATTGGAAGCCAAAAAAATTTACAGTTGATTTTGAAAGTGGACCCATGTTAGCATTAGAAAAAAAAATTCCTGAGATACAAATAAATGGTTGTTTTTATCATTTCAACAGGGCTATTTGGAGAAAAGCCAAGGCTTTAAATTTAACTAAAAAAAAAATAACGCGGAAACATGTAGCGTTATGTACAGTTCTGGCACATCTTCCTCAATAAGAAATAGATAGTGGATTTCTTTATATCATGGAAGACAGCCCAGATGAACAGTATGTGAAAGAATTTAACGATTATTTCGTACAACAATGGTTTGAAAACAGACTCATGAAAAATAAATGGTGTTGTTATGGTGAACGACATCGTACTACTAATAAACTGGAAGGTTGGCATGCTATGCTAAATAGAAAAATTGCAAAAACCACCAATATTATACAATTTTTGAAAATTATAGAAGATGATTCCAACTATCAAAAAGTTGTTAAAATGATATCTTCAACACAATATAAACGAAGATCAGACGATATTGACAACGACAGACGCATTAGTTATAAAAATTGTATACTTGTATAGATGTTGAATAGATGACCTATTGAATTTTTTTTAACTACATTTTCTTTGTTCGAGATGAGAAACCGTGCTTTTACCATACAAGAATACAATCTTAATAAATAAACGGACTTAATTTTTCTAAACAAAGACTTACTGGTATTTCTTTATTAACAAACTGGTTCAAAATATAACTAATGCGTTTGTCGTTGTCAATATCGTCTGATCTTCGTTTATATTGTGTTGAAGATATCATTTTAACAACTTTTTGATAGTTGGAATCATCTTCTATAATTTTCAAAAATTGTATAATGTTGGTGGTTTTTGCAATTTTTCTATTTAGCATAGCATGCCAACCTTCCAGTTTATTAGTAGTGCGATGTCGTTCACCATAACAACACCATTTATTTTTCATGAGTCTATTTTCAAACCATTTTTGTACGAAATAATCGTTAAATTCTTTCACACACTTTTCATCTGGGCTGTCCTCCATGATATAAAGAAATCCACTATCTAGTTCTTCTTGAGGAAGATGTGCCAGAACTGTACATAAAGCTACATGTTTCCGCGTTATTTTTTTTTTAGTTAAATTTAAAGCCTTGGCTTTTCTCCAAATAGCCCTGTTGAAATGATAAAAACAACCTTTTATTTGTATCTCAGGAATTTTTTTTTCTAATGCTAACATGGGTCCACTTTCAAAATCAACTGTAAATTTTTTTGGCTTCCAATCAGGCAACACTTTTTTTATTAGCCTGAATAATAAGTTGTACGTAGCTTGCTTTTTACTTCATAAGAGGGCATAAACTATGGGTACAATATTGGTATTTTCCTCTGAGCTCCCAATGTCGCCATGGATCGAATATAGTTGTAGAAAAGGACGGGGGCAAACTTTGAATGTTCCATAAAATGTACATAAAGCTACATGTTTCCGCGTTATTTTTTTTTTAGTTAAATTTAAAGCCTTGGCTTTTCTCCAAATAGACCTGTTGTAATACGCATCGATTTCTTATTTAAGTTTAAGTAATATTATTTTGAATAAAATATATGGTAAAAACTGTATTTTCTTATTTAATAAACTGCCAAGCATTAGCTTGTGGAAAAATTGGCTCCTAATCCAAATTTAGATGATAATTGGAACGAATCCATAGACTTTATATTTCCTGTACCAATAGATGGCGTTGTTCGAAGTTTTAGAGTTTATCTATTCGCCTCTTTAAAATTTGTATAGTGACACATTTTGATACAGTAAAACTGTTATGAAGTGCCTAAAATTCTATAAAATAATTCCTCAATGCGTGAGAAATTATTGGAAAAACTCCGTAAATTCATTCAACTTGTACGCTTTCGCTGCTACACCTCGCTAGATAGTGTCATCTAGCGAGGTGTAGAAGACGGGCCCGAATGAAGAACAAAAGTTGCTTGTGCCAGACGAAAACCCGTAGTTACGGCGGTACCGTTTCTTTTTATGGGATGAGGCATCTGTACGCTAGCATTATATTTTATATATATAAAAAATTCTACTTTAATTCTCTAATATTGCTCGTTTATATTTTTAATATTAATTCCTGAATTTTACCTATTCTGTACCTTACTGTACCAAAATATTCATTTTAGGTAATTACGTAACTAGGGGTTGAGAGTGGACGAGGTATGCCTGTCCTTTGTATGAAAATTCAGTCTCGCCCCCTGGGGGTCGAGTGTGAACTATGTTTAAGGGTTGAGAGGAAACAAATAAACAAATATTTTTTTAGGGGTCGAGGGGTCGAGAGTGGACTAAACGATTTTTGTTAGTAACACTTATAAAACTAGGTTAGTAACATTTCTTATCAATAATGAAAATAAAAACTAATTCATAAACCTGTAGCAATGTCCGGTTCCCGCTGCACCAGACCTGCAGCTGTGCATACGGGCCCAGTGCCCCAGGAACGGGCAATCAGGCTTGTTCACTATCACCTTTAAAATGCTGTTGGTGCTGCCCCGAATCCTTCGCATCAGGGATGCCGTTCTTTGCCGCATAATAGCTTGAAACCTGTCTGTATTTGCTTCAGCAAACATCCCCAATGCACTACAGAAACGCGGCAGCCCCAACAGCACCCTAAAAGAGTTATTATACTGAACGCGAAGAACGTTGTAGGTCCTCTGCGTATGTCTAACCCATAAGCTGCACGTGTAGAAAGACTGGCAAAACGCCTTAAACAGAGTGAGTTTCACTTCTCTAGTACATCGTGCAAACCTACGGGCCAGCATATTGCATCGGATCGACAACGCTCTTCGCTCCCTTTCTATATCACTGTCATCATTCAAGTCCTCATTAACTATGTGGCCAAGGTACCTAAAATGCGTCACTATTTAGTGGAACACCATAAAGGTATACCGGAGGAACTGTCTTAGGTTTTTTTGTACCTACCCTAAACACCACCAGCTCACTTTTTCGTACATTGTATAGCAACCCATGAGACGTGGCGTATCTCTCACATATCTCAAACATCCGTCTGAGTCCATCAATCGAGGGACTCAGCAGCACCATGTCATCTGCATAACTTATACTATTAATACAGTAAAGATTGCTAATAAACAGCGAAGATTGCTAATAAACAGTGAAGATTGCTAATAAACAGTGAAGTACATTCCAATCTATCAATCTAAAATTATTACTTATACTGTGTCTTATCGTGGCTTCTTTTATAATAGGGAATATGAATGCCATTTTTAGGTTTTTGTTCCCGAAGGGTCCAAACGGGGTCCTATTGCTGTCTGTCTGTCTGTCCGTCGTCTGTCACACAACATCGTCTGTTTTACAGCCAAACGGTTGGAGCTACAGTCTTCAAATTTTCACAGTATAATCATCTTCTTGACCCAAAGCCATACAAATAGTCAAAAATACATTTGGTACGGAACCCTAAATGTGCGAAGTCCAGCACGCACTTGGCCGGTTTTTTACAATTTTTGTCGAAAATCCGCTAAATAGTAGTTTCCTTGCTCCTGACTAATTCAGTCCACAACATTTCATGGTGATGCTACTGCAATCACTCCATTCACTATCTACTCCGTAGTAAAAAAACGCTCGAATTAATCCAACTGTAATTATACGCCGTATTTCAGATTAATGATACGTTACGGTTACGATCATTGTTATTTGCGTATTGTTTTTCGTTTTAAGACTTCGGTTTGCCATTTTAAAGGAGTCTGTTCAGTACACCGTATCATACCATGGCCGTGCTAGGAACGTATCAAGCACGGAAAAAAACGTGACATGGGCACCCGAATGTCTCAACAGCGTATCATACCCGTGCATAACGGTCATAATACGCGATTATAACCCGTATGCTCACCCTTTCGCCATCTGCACTCACCGGTTATGCCAACTGCATATATATTTTGCCGGTGCCGATACGCTACGTGCATGGCACGCGACTGTGTTGGTCGGTGACGGAACGGTATAGTGGGATTTTGTCACGTATACCAATAATATTTCTTGCTTTACACATTTCTAGCACGGTCATGCAGGTGTATTCGCTAACTCAGTTGACACCAATTTGATAGGCACTTTGCAGTACATTGCTGCTTTCCTCGGTGGACGTCGATTATAATAGGCACTATGTAGTACATTTTTGTTTTCCTATACGTCAAATCAGCAATGTACTGCATAGTGCCTATCAAATTGATGTCAACTGAGTTAGCGAATAGACCTGATGGTGATGGTGGTCATGATACGATACGGTGTAGTGTGCAGACTCCTTTATTGTGCCAGTGGTAGATAGTTTTGTGTCGAATTTGAGGACGGATACGTAAATAAATTGTGAGTAATTGAATGTAAATATCTATGTGATTAATTCAGATAAGTATATTCTCTTGGATGCCTCAGTATTGTAACAATATTGACGTAAGACACTGGTTTTAAGGCTGGGATCCCACAGACGGATGACTGAGAGACACAATTAACTTTTTTCATAGAAATTATTCTACCGGTGTAGCACCCATAGAAGCACTGTGTTATGAATATCACTTCCCACAGTAAGATTCATCATCAACCTACAGCTGTCAATTATCATAGATCACTCCCATCGCACACAATGTCCATAATGCCCAGTTCACATTATTCCAGTAGTATTCCAGTCCAGCGATCGAATCCAGCACCGGAATGTCACTGGAATAATGTTAACGATATATTCCAGTCCAGCACTGGACTGGAAGAGCAGTGTCAGAACAGCTGCAAGAGCAGTGGTGGCCCAGTGGTATTGGCCGCGACTTAGAAGTTGTAGGTCGTGAGTTCAAACCCAGGCAGGCGCTTTACTTTGTATAAATTATTTCATCACCACTGCTCTCAAAACGGTGAAGGAAAACATCGTGAGGCAACCGGTATGTCCTAGAACCAAAAAATCGAAGACATGTGACATCCACCAACCCGCACTGGGCCCGCGTGGTGGATTACGGCCCACATCCTCTCACAGAGAGGAGGCCTGTGCCCCAGCAGTGGGGACAATAAAAGGCTGACGATGTATGATGTACTGGACTGGATTGATTCGCTGAATTACTGGACTGGAATAATGTGAACCGGACATTTAAGAACATATTGTAAATACAAGTTAAACATAAAAGCAATAGAGAATCCAATCTCAGAAGAAGCTTCATCAAACAACTTGCATCTAACTTTCCACAATACAACTCAAGTAGCAAAGAAATGAAATTAAAACTTAACAAATAATAACTCAGAATAACATTTCCCAAAGGACGCTTCTGTACATATTTCAACACTAGTATATGCATTTAAGGTACGGTTCACACGGGCAACTTAAGTTGCTCAATTTTAGGTAACCATGACATACAGTATGTCAATATCAAGCACTTTTTGCGATATTATAATAGACATGCAACTATTACCAATATTATACTTAAAGAACATTTTTAGCAATTTGTAGGAATTAAAGTAGAAGTGAGACAGAAAAAGAAATCAACTCGATCGGTCCAGGGGGTTAGACAAAATACTTTTCTGTTAACGCTAACGCTTCGTGCAAAATGTATGGCAACGACATTTTGCACGAAGCGTTAAACAGAGAACTGTCACGTGACTCACGCCCAGTAATGTCTTTGCCATACATTTTGCACAAAGCGTTAGCGTTAACGTTAACAGAAAAGTATTTTGTCTAAAGGCTCTGTACATTCGGAGCAAATTGTGATAGACGGACAGACAGACAGACATACGATTGATCCTATAAGGGTTTTATAACGTTTCTGTTTTGGTGTAATTTGATCAGAAATATGTTGTCTAAACACTTCATCCAATCAATACTGGCTCTTCCTCTCTGGGGCAGAAAAAAAACTAGCTTAAGAAACTCCTTCCGACTACTGTTGCCGGGCAAACCAGCCACTGCAGGGTCAAGGCCCCTCTACCTTTTCCACACAATTCTGTTTCTGCTAGAAGAGGCTAATTCTTTCAGTAGGAATCGAGCTCGTCATGACATCTGGGTCTAATAAATTTAAGTCCGGATTTATTAGACCCAGATGTTATATTATTTCCTTTATATTATACTAGCAATTCGCCCGCGACTTCGTTCGCGTTGATTTAAAAAAATATAGCCTATGACACCCACCAATACCCGGGCCTGCGGATGGCGAGTAATGGGTAGCCCGCCGTCCGATCAGCACCAGGCCCGAGAGTCGACGGCGCGCAGTATTCCACGCGCGCCTCAAAGAGTTGCCAGCAAAACATGATGGGTCCCGACATGGCCGATGCCTGCCCAGGGGTTGTGGATAAATTCGAAACAGAGTTGCCGCACCCCTGGGCATTCAGGGCAGGGATGGACCAGTGGTGGGTTTTAGTCAGTAAGAGTCTGACACGTCCTCCCGCTCAACCTAGAGCGGGAGATGTCAGTGGATGATTTCCCACCCCCAAAAAAAAAAAAAAACAAAAGGGACACTCACCAATAACGTGGCTTTCTATTGGTAAAAGAATTTTCATAATCGGTTCAGTAGATCCAGAGATTACCCCCTACAAACTCACAAACTTCGCCTCTTTATAATATTAGTATAGATTTATTATTATTTCCTTTTCTTTCGCCGGGCGTCAAATACTACAAAAATTGCCCGTATGCACGCAGCTTTAGAAGCGAAGGCGCTGCAGCGTGACTCGAGTGCACACAGTATATGTTTTTATAAAAGGAGGCGATGCGGCGTGAATCTTGAAATCCCATCCGAACCCTGTCTTGAAGCACAATAAACGTGCAGCTTATGGTTGAGCTGGGCCAAGTAATAGGAGATAGCGGTTTTAAATAACACAGCATCTATTTTCCGGTTGCCTACACACACACACACACAGTAATGCTTACGAAAACAGCGGTATCTAAATACGAGTACATCGACTTTAGAGAAAAGTAGACAACGCCACCGAAATGAATACAAATGCATTGGCACGACAGCCACCCCGGTTTAATAAAAGCTTTTATTTGGAAAAGCTATCATACTCAACATCGTGATGCATAAGAATCGAAGTCTCCACCACTCTCAAAAAGTATTTATTCGTAGGAACTTTTCTAACGGATGAGGAATGCTACCCTTCCTTATGTCACACTAGCATCACCCTGGCCCACACGACAATAAAATCTCTCTGAGCACTCTTCTTACAAAACGCCAGACTTAAGTACTACATGAGTGCGCTCCATCTTCGACCACATCATCGTTTATGATGAGATAGTGGTTAAACGCGAGCAAATCAATGATTAATAAAAAATTGAACCACTCTCGCCTCCGCCTATGACTTGTCCCGCGTTGATCTCACAAGAGAAGCGTCCGCTAATGTCACGGGGAGACGCTCGCTGGCTTCTGACAAGTTCGTGTGTTGTGATATGTGCTGTTAGCTAGAATAGCTCGGGTTTTAGTATAATTTTACTGTTCTAGGCGTTTTCTAGTGGATCAGGATTTGTCGGGATGGTGAATCCGGACTTAATTTTGTTATTGTGGATATAATTGATATGTGGGCTTTGATTGGCTGGGTTTTAAAATGTTAATCTTAACTAGAAAATGTCCATTAAGTAAATGAGTATTGAGAAGACGGCAAAAAGAGATTATGGTGATGACAAAATAAATATGCATGTGGGTGTATGTAAAACCCCATCCATACTGAATAAATTGAGCTAAGGGCAGGAAAGGTATGATGAACCTTAATTAGACTCTTTGTTTAAAAATTTAGACAAAAATAAATTCATTCATTTATTTAAGTGATTATTTAAGTGTTTTAGTGATTTATTTGAGTGATTTATTTAAGTTTTTTTTTTAAGTGAGCTATGCAAGAAGACTTCTTGTTGAAAACAGGAAAAAAGACAATTGGACAGTATTCAACATTATGTTCAACATTTTATATACCCAGACACTATAGTGAAATCAACCTTGTAACTGCTCTGAAATCAGCGAACCGAACCTAACCCACGGCAGCCCACGTTGACACATCGCATTCTAATCCTGACCACACTCACACTTCCAACAATAACATAATTAAGAGCGTGCGTAACACGAAAATCTTGTAATAACAAAAAACTAATCCGTGTCTCCTCGCGTCCCCAGTAAATCAACCCGAGAATCGCAGAATAGTAATAGTACAGAAGTTCCGTTCCATAAAACAAGCGAAAACGCAAGCACACATAGACACGGTTCACGTACAGCGAGTGCAAGCGCACTCGCGAGCGGCATTTGTTTGTACCGCCGCTGCCGCTGTACGTAAGCGCCTATGTGTGAGTGTACGTTTTCGTTCGCTGTATGAAATCAACCTTCTGTAGATATTATTCTGTGAAGAATTGTTGAGCGTACGTTTAAAAAGACATTTATACTTGTCGTCAGCTAGCACGTATTGTAGTAAAGAAATAAAATAAAGAAATATTTTGTAGTACTATTTGTTATAAAGTCGAAACGACAAATGGTGTTGCGGCATTTTTAAGCTGCTGTGGTATTGAAATGGCAACAGCTGTACTGTTTACAAGGAAACGAAATGCTTTTATAAATTCAAATGTACACTAAAAACAATATTAGCTAGTTTTATTGCAGACAATTAATAAATTTGCAAGCTTGACCACCGTTTTAGAATATAAATGGGCCATTGAATATTCTGTAGTTGGTATATACCAACTACAGAATATTCAATCAAACCAAACTATATAGTTTGATTAGAATCTAATCCCAATTTTGTACAGTCTTGGTTTACACTGTAGTATTTCGAGAAAGACGAGATTTTTCCTTTCGTAAATGTTTTCCCGTAAATGAACCAATTCTGGATTTATGCCCGGCAGATTGCAATAGGTTCGCCCGCTATTAAATGCGACTTAAACATAACTAGCGAAAGGCAGCTTAGGCAGACTTGTTCCTGTCGCGGGAGAGTATTTGAGTCAAAGAGAGTGTTTGAAAGAGACCGCTACCCTGGAACCCCAATGGCAACTAAAGAAACACGGGTGGGTTTTAGTCAGTAAGAGTCTGACACGCCCTCTCGCTTCACCTAGAGCGGGAGAAGTTATTTGATGATTTCCCAACCTCAAAAAAACCTAACACTTCTAGATATACAAGATGGAGACAAAAATTCAACAATAAATTAAAACTCTGGCTATTGCCTCAACAACTTTACTATGGGACCGACACATTAACGTTTGCATAACTCGACATAATGTAGGCAGTAGTAACTACTTATGTGGGTGGTAGTAACAGCGGCTGCAGGCCCTACAGAAAAAATGTTTCCAGAAAAGCTCCCAATCATGGAATCAACTTTGGGATTAGTGCATCGGTAGCCAAGGAGATTACTTTGAAGGGGATTTATCAAAATTTGATTGAAGCGTAATACTGTGGTCCTAATAAAATTATACCGTACTTTCTGATCAGTGGTCTGTCAGCCCACAAACACCCTAAAAAATCTATATTCACAACAATAAAACAGAAAGCTGGCTGTAAATGAAACGCCGATAAAAGAGAGAGCGTTCGATATGTGTATCGAGTGCGTATCGAGCGGGCTCGGACGGAAATAGTTCACAATTAAACCAACTGCTATTTTTGACAACGACGAGAAACAGCCCGTTGGTATGTGTGGTACTAGTTATGGGCGACAGGCTTGGGCTCGCTCGTTAGTTACAAAATAGTTTTAAATGTCGTAAACGTCATGATCATTAAACAGTCCCCTAAACTCCTAGTCTTCATTGCTTCCCAGTCTTTAAAATAGCTGCTTGCTGATCGTGTATAAAATAGTACGAGTATGTAGGTCAACTACTACTTAATGTAAAATATATCCAATTGCAATAGGTATTATTTCAATCTGCCTAGCCATAAATATTATGCTTTTTTTCCCAAACTATATTGGGATTGGCTTCAAGTCTAACTGGATCCAACTGAATACCAATATTTAACTTAGACTACCTATCTGAACTCAACAATCCAGTAACTGGGTAACACAATAGCCCTTGGCAAGACTGGTCAGATTTTCTGGCTTCTGACTATGCGTGACGACCGTCAAAGATGTTCCAATGGCAGCCGGGACCAACAGCTTAACGTGCTTCCCGTGGCTCGGAGTGGTATGCAATGGACCCATCCTTTTTGCGCTAGCTTTTTGGACAAAAATGTGCTTTTAACGTAGTACATTAAACAGCTCCCATTAAATGCCTACACTGCGCTGAGTACGCTTGTCAAGACGTAACCCATCAAACTTTACCCGCTCTCTCCTTTAACTTGCGCCGCACCCAAACCGATTGCGTTCATTGGATGCCCGAGACAAACGCCGAGTATCGTGCGCCAACAATCAATCACTACAAAACGAAGCCGTTTCCTGGTGTCGATCGCACGCGGTGGCATTCTTAGTTCATCGGATTTAAAGTTACAGCTTTTTTTAGTAGCTAGGTAGGTAAGGTAAATGTTTTTGACTAATGTGACCACTGTTCGCCTCATAGTCGGCCTATAATGTGTACTGCTGGGACACACGTCTTCTCTGTGGAAAGGAAAAGAAAAGAAAGAAAATACGTTTATTTACGGTAAACATGATGCAAAAGACAGAGAAACACAACAAAAAAAAAGAAAAGCTAGGGGAAAATATGCGTCACATCCACACAAAACGGCCATCGCTCAGCTTAGTGCTGTGACCCTATGCGAGACAGAGCCCCAGCGCTGGTTTTCAGCGACAGCCGGCGCTGACGTCATGACGTCAACCGGTGCAGCAAACAATGAGTAAATGAGTAGGAAGACTCCGCTTGCGTGGAATAAATTAAAAAGGAGGTTTAGCTTATCTGTGCTTCTCTAGACTAGACAGCGAATGACTATTACAAGTGGCCGAAAAATATTTGCAAAGGGGAATGCCGAGAAACTACAAATAGTTCTTAATTCTATTTAGAATAAAATAAAATATTATACTTCACAGTCAGTATCTAAATCAATATTTTGCGTATTAAGATCCATTCTGTCTCAATACAGACTCTTCAAGGAAGACCCAATACATATGTATGATACATCCGTCCAGCCCATTGAGCCGTGTACCCATTAACGGACATTAACGTGCAATATATTAGCGCACGACATGAAAGACCAACCAACAATAGGATTGTGAAGTTTCTCGGAACAATCAGTCCTAAGATCCATTCATCAAGATTGTAATTAATTTTGGTGAGTTTTTTGGATGGATTATTGATTTGTTGAAGACAGATTTGGCTGAGAAGGGATTAGTGTTGAAGATAGAGTTTTTCGAGACTATGTAGGGTATGTATGTATGTGTGTTTGTATATCTATTTCTTTGGTACGCCCTACATCCTTAACGGCTGGATGGATTTCAATACATTATCATTCTCCTGCCCTTATCCCAATTTATTTGGGGTCGGCGCAACATGTCTTTTTCTTCCACACTCCTCTATTAGTCGTCATCTCTGTAGTCACCCCCTTTTTACCCATATCCTCTTTCACACAGTCCAACCATCGTTTCCTTGGCCTTCCCCTACTCTTATAGCCATCCACATCCATACACAAGACGATTGATGGATGGATTTCAATACATGAAGTATTTATTTTTTGCAGTCGGTTTTTTTTACAAACTTTTATTTAACTTGCAATGCTTGCAAGACACTCCCTCAGAGACAAATTTAAAGAGATTAATATTATGACTGTTCCCTCTCAATATATTTATGAGAATCTCATGTATGCACATAAAAATATTAATCTGTTTAAAAGATACAGTGATATCCATAGCATAAATACTAGGAACAAACACAAATTTATTGTACCAAAAACCAGGCTCAAGAAAAAAATAGGTGGTTCGTTTAGATGTCAATGTATACGTTTCTATAATAAACTTCCTAGCCAAATTCAAGAACTAAGCATAAATAAATTTAAATCATTTATTAAACGTAAGCTATGCCAGAAAGCTTTTTACACAATTAATGACTTTCTTGAGGACAAAAAGGCGTGGGATTGAGCTGCTTCAATGATATACATGAGCCATTGTTTTCATATGTACTACTTACTGATGAAAAATTTTTTATATATATATTTTTTTTTAATATTCGTTTTTGACATGAATACTTGTATAGTATTGTATTATATTTTTTATTTTATTTTTTTATTGACATTTTATATTTTTTTTGACTTGAATACTTTGTTAAGTATTATATTTATTTTTATTTTTTGATTGACATATTATGATTACTATTTTGTTTGACACAAATATTTACTTTGTAAAGTATTATATTTTTATTATTTTTTTTTATTACTTAATTATTGTAAATGTGAGGACTATGTGGGTTATTATTATTATTTTCTCCTCCTTTTTACAGTAATTTTCAACGTTGTCTGACAGTTTGAGTACTTTTGCGGCCTACCCAAATGTCTTTTCTTTGGTATTGTTCGTCATGTCATTGAGCTCCTTAGTGGTTTTTAAGTTGAGCTATTCGACTATTGACAAATGCTTGCACTGACTGGACAGGTCCACTCAAATATGTTTGGTTCTTTCTTCAAAAGACCACTACAGACACTAAGCTGCATGGTCCTCATATAGAATAATGTGAATGCGAGAACTATGTATGTCGTTATATTCATGTAGATTTTATGATTGTCTGGCAGTTTGAGTATTTTTTGCGGCCTACTCAAATGTCCTTACTTTGGTATTGTTCGTCGGTTCGTTGAGCACCTCAGAGTTCTGAGTTGAGCTTCGCGATGACTGACAAATGCTTGCACTGTCTGGACAGGTCCACTCGAATTCGTGTGTTGCTTTCTTCATAAAGCTCATCCCAGACATAAACGTACATGGTTCTCATAGGATCTAACCAGTCCACATTGTATGGATTTGAACACTAAAAGAGACTTTGACCTCTGAGTTTGTTTCGGTGTTTCTTCTCAGGGTAGTCAGCTAGGAAACACCGGCCTCATCTAGCTTAAACTGACAAAAAAA
Organism: Polia nebulosa; assembly: GCA_951329385.1. NCBI lineage: Eukaryota > Metazoa > Arthropoda > Insecta > Lepidoptera > Noctuidae > Polia > Polia nebulosa. The sequence goes on from OX589612.1 coordinate 19,471,869, forward strand.
CATTGACGTGTAAAAGTGTTCCTTGTAACCTATTTACTGAATAAACATCATTTATCATTATATTCGTACTTAGTCCGAGATAACTGATGTAGTACTTGCCTTTCCACACTCTTTATACGCGAATTTAAAAGCAAAAGCCGAAAACAAAAATCTCCACCTAGCAACACTAAACGTCACTGTCAATTGTTTTTTCGCGCTCGCACGCGATTGTGTATTTCTGTGAAAAATATCTTGAAATTATAAATTAATAGTGTAATTTTGTGATCATGCCTAAAAGAAAGGCTGAGGAATCGGAAGACAAGGAGATTAAGAGAATTAGAAGATTGGAAAAGAGACTCAAGAGGTATAAAGACAAGTTGCGTCAGCCGGAGGATTGTAAGTACCTACCTACCTATTTTGAATTCACCAATTTTACCATCAAAGCTTAGTTGATACACCAATTTCGGTTTTTAAGCAATAATATGTAGCTATTGCGTTGCAATTGGCAAAGTACCTGTTTAATTATTGTAGGCATAATCGCGTTGCGACTATGCGAACTCCCCGTTGGGTGAGCGATAGATCGTCAAGCATCCTCGTGTTACGACGATGCTTCTTTCCGTTGGGAAGGTGTAAATACCGTCTTGGTATCTAATATGTTCTACTCTTTTGCGTAATCCCGTTGGGATAAGTTTGCTTAACGATCTATGTTGTTCAAAGTCAGCAAATTATGTTGGAATTTTGGTTCAAAATCTAACAATAGTTTATTCCATTGTTCACAAAGCTCTAAAAGTCAGGGGAGTTATTGTTGCATTGTCATATATGCATACCTACCATCAAACTTATAGGTTGTTAACCTAATGTTTTTTATTTATTTTATCATGTATGAATGTATTTTTAGCCCAAGACTCTAATGAGAATATTGAGAACATTGAGAACAACATAGAGAGCATGGAGAATGTTGAGATCATAGACAGCATTGAACAGGAATCCCTTGAAGAACCTGAATTGTCACAGGAATTTTTAGAGGCACTCGGGGAGCCTAAGGAGACTGAAAAAAGATTTGGCACTCCCATCAATATCAACATTCTACAACGATTTGAAAACATATTGATAGAAGGAATGAAAACCGAAGAAAAAGAAAAGATATTGAAAGACCTTTGTTTTCCTGAAAATGGAAAATTAATGCAAGCACCGAAGCTTAACATAGAGCTTACAGGTTTATTGACGTCTGCAATGAAATTGAGGGACAAGATGCTTGAAGAGAGACAAGAGGATACAGGCTATGTTATTGCCACTATATGTCACACAATTGACATGATGACAAAACCAAACTTTGATAATTTGACAATTGTCAAGAATTTAAGTGATGCCACAAGACTGCTCTGTAATTTACACTATAAATATACAGATATTAGAAGAAAGCTGATCAGTCCCTTATTGGACAAGAATCTTGACTTTAACCTCAAAGATAACAAGAGGTCTGAGTGGCTTTACAGTAAGCTAGATGATGCTGTGAAATCAGTGTCAGCTATGAAGAAAGCAAGCTCAATTTTAGCCCCTCCTAAGAAGACAAAAAACTGGCAACCACCTCCTCGCCAGCTAAGTCACTTTCATCGAGGGAAAGTAGTAGCTCGAGGAGGATACCAACATCAACTTCGGTACCAGCCACGACTCCCTCCACGACAAAGCCAACAGCAGGGCCGTCGTCCAGCCCCTGCTCCATCGAGCTCACGGGGGATGACCAGAGGCCGATCCCGCTACCCATAGAGGTAAAATTTGCAGGCAGACTGCAGTATTTTTATTTAATTTGGGAAACATTTACTCAGGATCCTGTAATATTGCAGTGGATAAGAGGTTACCATATCCCTCTTACACATACTCCTAAACAAGACTATTCACCAAGCAATAATAATTTTAATTCAACCGAGAAGTTAATTCTTTCCAAAGAAATTAATAGGCTTCTTGAGTTAGGAGCAATATCGTCTTGCTCCCCAGTTTGTGGTCAATTTCTCTCAAGTATTTTTACTGTACCTAAAAATGATGGTACTCACAGGTTCATACTTAACCTAAAAGCGTTTAACAAGTTCGTAGAGACTTCTCATTTTAAATTAGAAGATGTCAGGACTGTGTGTAAACTTCTATTAAAGGGGGACTATATGACTACAATAGATATGAAAAATGCCTATTTCCTAGTACCAGTTCAAGTAAATCACAGACATTTTTTAAGATTCATGTTTTTTGGTAAATTATATCAGTTTAATTGTCTACCATTTGGTCTCGCATCAGCGCCATTTGTTTTTACGAAATTACTTAAGCCTGTTGTAGAACATCTGAGAAACAAGGGTGTACGTATAGTACTGTACTTAGATGATGCAATCTGTCTTGGATCTTCATATGAGGAATGTCTCAAAAATACTAATTATGTCACAAGTTTACTTGAGAAATTAGGTTTTGTTATTAATAGCACAAAGAGTTGCCTGAAACCTTCTAGAGTGAGAGATTATTTAGGGTTTAATCTTAATTCTCAAGATTTGACAATTAGTCCTACTGATAAGAAAAAAGAAAGATTAACTGTTTTAATTCAGCAGTTCTTGAAAAGAGACAGCTGTACAATTAGAGAGTTTGCAAAACTATTAGGAAATTTAGTTTCTGTTTGTATGGCAGTTGCATATGGTTTTGTGTACACAAAAACCTTAGAAAGACAGAAATTTTTATCCCTTGAAGCTTGTGGAGGCAACTATGACAATAATATAATAATCAGTAAAGAAGTTAAACAGGATTTACTATGGTGGAAAAGAAATATAGTCGCTGGTTATAGTAGGATAAAACAATATAATTTTGAATTGGAAATATTTTCGGATGCGTCAGGCACTGGATGGGGTGCATTTTGCAATGGTCAGAGTACTAGAGGTCAATGGTCTGATGAAGAACTAAGTTTTCATATCAATTATCGTGAATTATTAGCTGCATTTTTTGCACTAAAATGTTTTGCCCAAAACTTAACAAATTGTGAAATCCTGCTTCGAATTGATAACACCACAGCGATTTCTTATGTTAACAGACTAGGTGGAGTTCAGTATCCCCTATTAAATGGTTTGGCAAGACAGATTTGGCAGTGGTGTGAAGCTAGAAAGTTATGGATATTCGCTTCATATATAAAATCAAAGGAAAATATTTATGCTGATTTTGAGTCCCGAGTAGTTAATATAGATACAGAGTGGCAATTATCTCCTGACGCCTTTAATATTATAATTACGAGACTAGGGATGCCTGAAATAGATATTTTTGCATCGCGTGTGAACACTAAATGTGATAAATATATATCTTGGCATAGGGATCCATCTGCTTGGAATGTTGATGCATTTACTGTTAATTGGTCAAAGTTTTTCTTTTACGCATTCCCGCCTTTTTGTTTACTTTTAAAAGTAGTTCAAAAAATTAGGACAGATAGAGCAACTGGTATTGTAGTTTTCCCGATGTGGCCATCTCAGCCTTGGTACCCGTTGTTGATGTCTATGGTAGCGTCAGAAATAGTTTCCATGAACCCTTCAGAAAATCTTTTAACTGTTTTCAGGAAACCTCACCCACTAAACAAGCAGCTTTTCCTGGGGGCGTGCGTCTTATCAGGGAAGCACTTAAACGAAGAAGTATATCAGAAGATGCAATAGATATAATGATGGCATCCCTATCCTCAAATACTATAAAACAATATAATAGCTGCTTAAAGCAGTGGTGGAGTTATACCAAAGATAAAGACATAAATATTTTCAGTGCATCCATACCTATCATAATTTCCTATCTAACACTGGTTTTCCAAAGAGGTGGTTCTTACCAAACCTTAAATTGTCATCGGTCATCACTTTCTCTTATTATCGGTAATCACGTAGGTACAGATGATAGAATAAAGCGATGGTTTAAGGGAGTTTATAAATTACGACCTTTGACACCCAAATATAGCAGTGTGTGGGACCCTTCGAGTGTTTTATCATATGTTTGTCACTGGTACCCATTGAATGACTTAAGCTTAGAAAAGATCACCAAAAAGACTGTAATGCTATTAGTACTGGCTACTGGCCAAAGGGTTCAGACTATAAATTCCATTAGATTAAACAATATTAACTTAACATCTACTGGTGTCGAAATAATTTTTACAGATATTCTAAAAACATCAGCTCCTGATAGGCATCAACCTAAAATAATTTTACCTTATTTCACTGCACAACCCGAAATTTGTCCCGTTAAAACACTTACACAGTATATAGAAGCAACTAGAGAATTGAGAATTAATGATAATTCATGTGATTATTTGTTTATTACGTTTAAAAGACCGCACCATCGTGCTTCTTGTCAGTCAATCAGCAGATGGCTGAAGCAAGTTATGTCGGACAGTGGTATAGATATAACTCGTTTTTCCGCGCACTCAACGCGCCATGCTGCTACTTCATGTGCCTATAGGGAAGGTCTCTCGGTAGACAGTATCATTAAAGCAGTAGGTTGGTCTCCAAGGTCATCGTCCTTTGCTACTCATTATAACAGACCACTATATAATGAACCTAACCAAGTCTTGTTTGCTAGAGCGGTACTCAATAATTCAAACTGATTTTATTTTAGTTATAAGTTTAAAGTGTATAATTGTAAGGCAGAAGTTGCCCTTATGTTGAGAAAAATAAATGTTTTGTGATTTTAAGTGTTATGTTCTTCTCTGAACATCTACATCAGTTATCTCGGACTAAGTACGAATATAATGATAGGATTAAACGAACTTACCTGAAGTGAAGTTCAATCCTGATTATATGAAGTACTTAGTCCGAGATAGAACATCCCGCCCTCCCTCAATTAATTTAATTTTCTGTTATTAAATTAATTTTCCCTCTTTGGGGGCTCTGAAATATTGACAGTGACGTTTAGTGTTGCTAGGTGGAGATTTTTGTTTTCGGCTTTTGCTTTTAAATTCGCGTATAAAGAGTGTGGAAAGGCAAGTACTACATCAGTTATCTCGGACTAAGTACTTCATATAATCAGGATTGAACTTCACTTCAGGTAAGTTCGTTTAATCCTATCATTATCATTCATTTATCATTGTAAGTCGTGTGTGTTTAAGTTCGGGTCAAATCTTGCGAGCTAAATTAGAATCACTTCCTCTTATCCTACGGAGAAATTGAATTTTTACATAAATGGGTTCAGTCTCGATAATAATGCATTTTTTCGGTAAGCGCGACCTGAATCGACATCCAGGATCAGCTCCAGATTAAGGAACTCTTCGATGATCAAGAGCACGGACACGTTTTGTGTTCGCATTTAAGGCGCAATTATACGACAATTAATGATTTTAAATTGAAGATCACGTCTAAAATACTAGTCTTATTTCTTTGAAAAAAATATATGTTACTGTAGACAATTTTCTTCGTAATTTCGTATGTGAATATTTGAAATTATATTTTTATAACATAGTATAATTAATTTCTAAAGTTATGTCTAACGCGGATAAAAAATTGGGAATCACGCAAAAATTGTAAAGCCTATTTTTATGAAACCTTTACGATTTAAAAGATCATTTTATTTTTTATCTTTTAGTATACGTGTTTTAGTATAATACCTGTTGTTTTATGCATAATAAATGAATAATGCTTCTAATTCGGGAAAGCGCTCCTTGATGGGCGAGTCCTATTACTGGGTGGACGTACGGCGCGTTGCGTGAGCTCAGAACACGCAAGCTAACTACTCAAAGTCGTTGGCAGATAACAATAATGAACTAATTAGCTTGTACTTTTTATTTCATTTTCTTACTTACAAGATTTTTGACGCGGGTCTACTCCATAAACCGTTTTCCTCGTAAATTCTTTTGTCTACAGCATTCACTTCCTTCCTATAACATGTTTAGTACTAAAAAATGCAAAAGCACCCACCGGTGTGCCTGGGCTACCCAACAGGGTGGCGGCTACTTTATTTAACGACCGACCGCGCCCGAGAAAAGTGTGTATTGTGTGTTTAATAATAATTTGCTCAGCCGTGCGGCTTGGATGGGGCTGTTTTATAGAGGACGAATACATAGTGCCGACGCGCAACGATTAGTCGTGTGAAACTTTTACAAAATATCTGGGACTGGACTCGTTTTAGAGCGAGACAGAAATAAAATTTAGTTGTGCGGGATGAACAGAACTGTCTCTTTTCTGTAACGGAACAAGACGGTTTTTTTTTTTAATACTTTATCAGTTAGCAGTAATGGGCTAAACAAGAGCGTTTAATCTAGACGGTTTCAAATTTACAGAATAAACTAATATTTAAAAATCTTTTTGTTTTCAGGGCTAATTTTACAAATGGAACTGAATGCGATAATCTCATCTTGAACTCTTTCAGGAGACTTCTGCTTTAAGTTAATTGTAATGCATGAATATACCTATAAAAAAATGACAAAATATCGAGGATGGCATGCTTTACCGAAATGTCAATAACAGGCATTACGTTCTTCCTGCCCGGGGGTTGTGGATAAATTCAAGACAGAGTTACCGCGCCCCTGGACACTCAGGGCAGGGAACGAACAGGGGTGGGTTTTAGTCAGTAAGATTCTGACATGCCCTCCCGTTCCACCCAGAGCGGGAGATGTCATCGGATGATTTCCCACCCCCCCCAAAAAAAAAAGGAAATGCATTATGTTCTCGGGTCGTGGATAAATTCGAAACAGAGTTACTGCGCCCCTGGGCACTCAGGCAAGGAAGGAACAGGGGTTGTTTTTAGTCAGTAAGAGTTTGACTCGCTTACCCGCTCCACCCAGAGCGGGCGAAGTCGTTGGATTATTTCCCACACCACACCACCACAAGGCATTATGTTCTTTCGACAATCTTCTTCGATGATAGAAAGTCACTGTAAATAGGCTCTATTGTACCAGTATCGTACGACTACGCACATCGTTACGGATCCGTATCGTTCCCTCTAAACATCCCACTCCTCCAGACCGCGGATTACTCCTAAATAATAGAAAAGGATGCTTTATTCCGATTCGTTAGCCGACCGCAGCTAGAGAATAATACAGCATGAGCTATTTGTAACACCCGCTATACAGAATTTATGTGCGGACAAATATTTAGTAGGTTTTCTTTCCTTTGTTGTGAACAACGACCCAAGCAATACAGAACACTGAGGGGAGAAAGAGAACAGAGGTATGACTGGTCAAAAGAATACCGCGGCCCTGCATCGCAAAGTACAATTGAAGGAACACGTGTAGGTTTTAGTCAGTAATAGTCTGACACTCCCTACCGCTCCACTAAAAGCGGGAGAAGGCATTTGATGATTCTCACATTCAATTTTTTTTTATTGGGCATTAGAAAGAGAACAGAGTAATTATTGATAGAGACTACACTTTACATAACTGATCTTTAAGTAAAACTCGATTAAATTTTAGGAATATCTGAGTCATATCTTCTACCCATTTAATTAGCTTGTTATATCCCTCTGCCGGAAAAATTCCACCCGCTTCCTTTACCACATACACACGTCCTCTGCCATTCTGGGTTTATCTTTTGAGTAGGAGTCAGGCTAAATTTATTTCTTTTTTTTTACTATTAATAGGTACGCTTTTGACTACTATCTCACCTGATGGTAAGCGATGACGTGGTTGAAGATGGAGCACGCTTGCCTAGAAGTAACCTATTCAATCTTTACTTAGACTCCTCCCAGGTTTAACACAGACATTGGCAGGGAATTACCCTACCTAACTGTACGCACAATGAATTTGTTCTCAAAACCGTTTTGTGCGTGTGCTGGCCGTACGTCTTGTGGCCGGTCATGGAACGGGCTTGGCGGAATTAAATTATGCAATTCCGTTGCAAGCGCAACCTCTTCTCTTTCTCAAAAAAATATCCCTATTTTGAAAAAAAAAACTTTTTTGCTCACTTACGAAGAACTGATACCTAATGGTGGCACTTCACATCGCTATTCGTGTTCGCGTTTTGTATTATTCGCCCAAACAGGACGATGTGAAGTAGCTCTATTCGTCTATATTTGCCTATTCTCACGAACAACACGAATACGCCAAATACCCGAACACCCGTAACCGCCCGACTGTCGGTTTTTGCATAATATAGAAAAATGGCAAATAACCAGCAACACACGCCAGTATCTCTACTATTATAATTATACTAGCGACCCGTCCCAGCTACGCACGGGTACAAATTATTCATTTCCCCGTTTATAGCTCCTGCTATTAGTGAAAACCGCATTAAAATCCATTGCGTGGTATAGGAGTTAACGGACAAACCGACAGACGCGGGAAGTTTGAGACTTTGATTATGTAGATGTCGGATCAATTACAATCAACCATCTGGTGGGTCTGTGTAGGTATATTGTGCAATGAACAACAACAGCTAGGCAAATTCACTTCACTTTACTTGGTACAATAATTTTATTGTACCAAGTGAAGTGAAGTGACTTTAGTAGTAGTATTTACTAGTAGCAACAAAACGTAGGCCAGTTTCGATGCGTCTTCATTCCGTTACTCCCAGATTAATTAAGACTGCCCGATAGAGGTGTGTAACTCTTTATGGAACCGACTCACTGATCCGGATCTTTGAAGTGATTCAAAAGATTGGTTCAGTAACTACGTTTCAAACGCATCATTTGGATCTGAATCATTACTTTGCTCCGTGCTCTTTCTGCGCGACGCGGCGCTGAAAAGTGAGCGAGAGAGGGAGACTGAGACACACTGATTTACTTTACTACTGGACCGCGACTCGCGAGTGAGCGGGTGACATAATACAATCTATACAAGTCAGAAAGAGATACCAAATGACATGTGTACTCATACTTCCACAGTTTTTCGTTGTCGTTATCCATGCACGTAAAAATGACATTATGGCGCTTACATCAAATACTAATTGTCATTTGCTTATTTTTAATGTTTGCACTAACAAGCGTTTTAGCCAGCTGGCCATAAATTATCGAATAGCCGCCAGTCCTAAGCCTGGATAAAGTATGAAGGAAGATCGCGATTTTATTTATAATCTTAATTCTTACTTATTACATTTTGTACACTTAAAAAAAAAATACAATGCAACATTCGGCATTGTTTACATATAATTCTGACTCAGTAGTAAACGCTCTCTATTTCACATCATTTGTTTCGATCTGTATTTTATATCATTTGAGCCGATGATCCAAATGATCCAAATGAAACATATCAGTGATTCGGATCATTTCAGTGATCCAGATGCAAATGTTCCAATCGCAAAAATGATACACTTTGCCCACGCCTACTGCCCGACTAGGCGGGTCCTCTCCAACCTCGAAGCCAAACGGAAACACACCGATTCTGTCAAAGCGCGCCAATAGTGTTTATAGTCGGCGCAAGGTGGTGTGCTTCGTCTTTTTGTCAATTAACTGTCGGATGCGGCATAAAGATGTCAGAAAAATATTAGTCACATCCAGAGGGCCCAAAGGCGGAACACCTTTTCATTCCTGACTAGTACCTACATCATTTATTATTTTGTATTCTAGCGTCGATCTATTCCGTATTTATGATTGCATCAATATTTAGTAGGTTTCGAGCCGATAAGGTGTTGCGTAAGATAATAAATCTGAATCTTGCTTTGTTTTACTATTGTATGGGGTTTGATTGAGTATCGATGGGCAAGACTACCCCTTGGAAGGTACAGAAAAAATATAGCTGGATAAGGGAAAGTACCCATGTGATTTTTGTCATGGTAGATATGGAGTTAGAGATTTTTTTTATTGTGCGTACAGCTAAGGAGTGGAATTCCCTTCCGGAGTCTATGTTTCCTGATAGCTACAACCTGGGAGGCTTTAACGGCTTACCTCCGCATAAGTGGCGCCCTCATTGAATAAAAAATCGTATATTAGCATAATAAAGATTAAAGAATCCTAAGTTGCGTTTTTTACAGATAGGATAAGGTATTTTAACGTTGTTAAAACAGGACTCAAAATATTTCGTATCCAAGGTAGTAGTAAGCAAAAGTACCAAAAATGGGCGTTTTTGACACTTTAGCTTACTCTTTCACACAACAACAACAACGTAAACATACTTTATCCTCTTTGTAACAAACGCAACCTAGGATTCTTTAATCTTTATTTTCTACGCTTTGCTACGATTTTTTATTCAATGAGGGCGCCACTTAGCGGCTATATACGCCTTAAGTGAAGAGTGAATAGGTAACTTAGCTTACTTAGGTAGGTGACCACATCATCGTTTACCATCAGATGAGATATTAATCAAACGTGAGCCTGTCATTGTAATTCCGAGAACATACATACTTCCTTCATCCTGTCATTCTCAAACTTAGTTCCACGATTAATCAATACACAGCCGAAATACGACTTTATTTACTTATTACTAGAACCTGGAATTAATCACGTGACTTAAAGATCTGGCGCCCTCGTCAAACATTAATGCCGGAGCCTATGGGATTGTTCAGATGGGTCGGGTCGGGTGCTAATGTCAGCGAGTTTTTAAGAACTTGCGAAGATGTGATGGAGTTTAGAAATAAACATTATAAAGTTGCAGTGATTGTGTATGCTTAATTGAATTGCTGGTGAGAATTGCTTGATGATTTCTCAGTATTTTTTTTTGTCAATTCCGCTTAAATAAATAAACTAAGACTCTAAACAAAGTGTCATTCTTTCAAAACGATTGACGAAATACCAAAACGTAAGGAATTTATTTCGATAGCGCTTGTCAATCTCACACATTTTTTTTAATCTTTGACAATTGGCACGCTACCGCTGCTAGAATACTTGTCTACAGCCTCAACTAAGATGATGTTAGTTTGGTATAGTTACAGTCGAGGATGTTTCACTCGCTATAGTATTAAGATTTTACAAGCTACATAAGTTAAAAAAATTGGTTGCCTGTAAAGTCGGTATACGGGCGAAAGTTTTACGTGACAACGACTTTGAGTGGTAAAATAATTTTAATGTGAATATTCATTCATTCGTATACTCTCACTCTCTCTCTCTCGCTCTGTCTCTCTCGCTCTTAGGCGGGCTAACTGTGCTCGAGTGGAAGGGACGCGTGCCTTTCACTTTTTATGTCTGTCTCTCTCGCTCTTAGGCGGGCTAACCATGCCCGAGTGGAAGGGACGCGTGCCTCTCACTCGCTCTCATTGTGAGCGCATAACGTGAGCGGAGCGTAACGCAGTTTCTTGAAGTGTCACCCGGCAAACCAATTTATAAGACGTTGTCACGTCAAAAATATACGGTCGAATTAATAACCTCCTCCTTTTTTTTTGGTCGGTTAGTAAAACTGGCCATGTTTGTTTGCTTTTTTTTTTTAGGGGGTGGGAAATCATCCAATGACTTCTTCCGCTCTAGGGTGGAGCGGAAGGGCGTGACAGACTCTTACTGACTAAAACCCACCCCTGTTCCTTCCTGCCCTGAATGCCCAGGGCCGAGGTAACTCTTTCGAATTTATCCTCAACCCCCGGGCAGATGTTTGTTTGCTGGGTTCAAATCTTGCAAGCTGAATTAGAACCATTTCCTCTTGCCCTACGGAGTTGAAATATACTTACTAGTTATTTTAAACATTTTATTTTATTTTTGTTATTGGTTATTACCTACCACAGAGTAGTCTCTTTAACCCAAAGGTTGACTGGTAGAGAATGCCTTGTTGCATTAAGTCCAACTATGTACCACTATTGTACATGCAGTTTAAATAAATAAACGCATTTTAGTGGTAAGCGTAACCTGAAACGACATCCAGGATTATCTGCAGATAAAGGAACTCTTCGACAGTCAACAGCAGAAACCCGAAATTTTTTTGTATGCATTTAATCGCGGACTTTTTTTTAGAACTTTAAAAGGAGAACAATTCCGTCGTACATAATTTTTGCGTAGCTTTAACCGTCTGCGCAGCGCACGCAACTGAAGCTCTCAAAAGATTTTTTTTTCCCGTTTTTGCCACATTTTTCATTGATGCTTCGCTCCTGTTGGTCGCAGCGTGATGTTATATAGCCTATAGCCTTCCTTGATAAATGGACTATTCAACACAAAAATAATTTTTCAATTCGATCCAGTAGTTAATGAGGTTAGCGCGTTCAACCAAACAAACAAGTAAACTCTTCACTTTTGTGACAGCGGCTAAACGCGTTCGCGTCAAGCCCCTTATTAGCAAACACAATTAAAAATCCTATTGTTGCGTTACCTTATGGTAACGCGAGGGGCCTGACGCGTTAAAAGCGAGCTTAAAAGTTGAAAACTGGGCGTTTAGAATTGGTGAAATCGGTCCTCAGATGTCTATGCAATACGATTTTAATTTTGGCTTATGTACGTACATAAACATGTCGATTTAAGTCCGTATAAAATACGCACGTCCTGTTTTTAACCGGCTTCCTCTATAAAAACTTTCACCCCTTTTGCTAAACAAAACCAAATTACCCAACATTCTGGTCCTATAAAATTTTAATGAACTGAAAACCGAAACATCTAACAGCACCCGTTACCCTGAAGACCTTCGAGCCGCAAGCTCGATAGGTAATACGTTATGCAAAGCGAATAAATTGTAAGGGTTTGTAGTAAATAAATTACGGAGCTGTTGTTTCACTAGTTCGCGTTTGACGGTCGTGACTGACAGGTTTAACCTCAGAATTAGCTTTAAATAATTGATAGTTTGTGAAAGAATTGCTGGTTCACTCATTTACACTTTCACTAACTAGTTTATCATTTTGGTTTTTGGATTATACGCGCGTTTTCATTCATTGTGCGTACAGCTAAGGAGTGGAATTCCCTGCCAGAGTCAGTGTCTCCTGATAGCTACAACCTGGGAGTCTTTAAGTTAAAAGTGAATAGGCTACTTCTGGGCAAGCGTGCTCCATCTTCGACTTCATCATCGCTTACAATCAGGTGAGATAGCGGTCAAACGCGTGCGTATTAACAATAAAAAAACAGTGAAGAATGTATGGTCCATCACCAAAGTCGGACGGCACGGTTGGCACATTGGTTGAGCGATTGGCTGCTGCGCTGCGTGTCGCGGGATTGTTTTCCGCACAGAACAAATACTTATGTGGCCTGTAGATAGTTGTTCTGGGTCTGGGTGTCTTGTGTATGTGAGTTTACTTGTTTGTGAACGCACCTACGATACAGGAGTAATTCATAGTGTGGGGCAATGTTTATTAAAATAAAAAGTAAACTTGTATCCATTCAATATACTTAGTTTATGATAAGTACTTTAGGTTGGCGAATATTATATTGGCAAATCTACTGGTAAAGGATTTGTTTGAGGAAAGTACCTACGCTTTTAATATGACAAAAATCAAAAAATATTTTATACTTTTTGGTTGTGGTACCCCATTAAATTGTGCTAACAATACATAGACAAATGATCGCAGTAATCGCGATTCATTTGCTATTAGTTATTGAAGAGTCCTCCGAAGATCTTTATCAGGTCCCCCTCCACAGATAATATTACATACTAAGAAAGAAAGAAAGAAAAAAAGAAAAAGAAAACCACGTAATGGAATTTAATGCGGTTTTTACTAACAGAAAGAGCGATAAACGAGGAAGGTTTGTGTACCTATCCAATTTGCATGTGCGTGTGGAGCCGGGGCGGATCGCTAGTCCATTATAAAAAACACACGTGTTTACCCAATTATAAGAAAAAAAAATATTCCTTTACAATCCGGTATCCATGGACCGCCAAAAGTTCTTATCGCTACTAGCAGTCAGTGCGCCCCACCCGAAACCTCCAGGGACGTCCCTAAACACAAGCGCGCGGTTCCGTACAAGATTGCGTGTGCCTTTTATTATGTAGCGCCGAGTCTTCAAGTTAACTACCAACAGAACAGAAACTACTCGTGTGTGTTTATGGTAGTTTTTAGTAGTTTTACACGTGCTCCGTTTGAACTGAGATTTATGTTTAGGTTTTAGATGTTTCTTGTGGTTCCTTTGTGTTTTGTAATTAGGGAGATGGGATTTTAGTTTTTTGAGGTGATTTAGATGATTTTGAGAGCAGTGGTGGCCCAGTGGTATTGGCCGCGACTTACAAGTTGTAGGTCGTGAGTTCAAACCCCGGCACGCACTTTACTTTGTGTAAATTATTTCATCACCACTGCTCTCAAAACGGTGAAGGAAAACATCGTGAGGAAACCGGCATGTCCTAGAACCAAAAATTCGAAGACATGTGACATCCACTAATCCGTATTGGGCCCGCGTGGTGGATTACGTATGGCCCACACCCTCTCACAGAGAGGAGGCCTGTGCCTCAGCAGTGGGGAGATTAAAAGGCTGATGATGATGATGATGATGAGGTGATTTTAGGAATATTTATAATCTTGCAGCGTTGTGGGTATTGTTTCAACAAAATACGTATATTTGTATTTAGCTGCATTCGGATGCATCTATACTTATACCTACCACTAAATGTCTTTATTGGGGTCGTCTTCCGGTCTAATCGGTTCACATTCCTTTGAGAAAAGCTTTGGCAGGTGATGTTAATCAAGGAGGACCTACAGATAGCTGTCCCGGGTCTGGGTGTCTTGTGTATGTGAGTATACATGTTTGTGAACGCACCCACAATACAGAAATAATTCCTAGTGTGCGCCAAAGTTTAAAAAGTGTGTGTGTACTTATGTACGCACGTAAGAAGTTATACTTCTTTGGCGTAACAAGATAAAAAACCAAACTGTCACAAAGTTTACAAAAGGAAAACAATCATTCTTCATGAACCACAGACCATAGCTAACTTCAGGGTGTCGGTTCTAGCTAAATTCTAGCTACTTTGCTACTTTGGGCGTTGGTTCTAAGGAACAGGGGTGGGTTGTAGTCAGTAAGAGTCTGACACGCCCTCCCGCTCCACCCAGAGCGGGAGAAGTCATTGGATGATTTCCTAAAGCCCAAAAAAAAAAATGTCGGTTCTACCTAACTTCAGTTTGTATGTATTTTGGGACTGTGTGCGCGCGCATCGTAAATATTTACTCTCATCATTTTTCCCTAACGCGCCAAAAGAAGTATAACTTCAAAAAAAAAAGATTCCTCATTTAAGTGTTTTATTTTCGAGAAGCTTGCAGAAGTGGGACTGAACCAAATACTCGCCACTTCTGGTCTAGGCAAGCATGTTCCATCATCGACCACATCATCGCTTACCACCAGGTGAGATAATGGTCAACCGCGAGCCTAAATCACAATGATAAACAAAATGGCTTCCTTTACCCAGAAATGGGATAACAAGGACAAAAAAAAACCATTTTGAGAGTTTACACAATATTCCTTCTTTGTTAAAAGCATGAGGAGGATGATGTCTACTGTAATATTTCCTGTGATATCTTCACATTAATACTATAAATATTTTATCCTACGAGAAGTCAAACGGTAATGAAAATCTTAGTTTACGTTCAGTTTCTATAAGGCAGAATTGTAATCATGCTAAAATGTTTTAGAAACGAGTTGTAAGAACATCTTAATTAATTAGTACAACATCAATAAACTTTGTGCAAAATAATTGTACAGGAATTAAATTGGAGAAGTGAGCTAAATAGTATAGGTCTTATTATGTTTTATTAGTAGATCTTAAAATGAATTTTCCAAGTTTGGAAAGTTTTTTTATAAGATCTGATTCTGATTAGTAAAATGTAAAAAAAGAAAATTAAAACCATAAATTAAATGAAAAAAATATTAATTAATTTTTTTCATTTAAAATGTCTCTGAGGTAGATAGGTATAACGATTTTATACAGTTTATAGTGAAAAAAAATTTTTTTTTTTTTCAAAAATTAGGAAAAAGCCGACGAAAAATTCCAACGCTAAGGGGTCCAGAATCATGTACTGAATCACTAGTACACGTGTGTGCGTTCATGTACCTTACACCCTGTATATGTATATGCAAAATTTTAGCTCAATCGGAAACCGGGAACTGGGTCAAATTGAACTTCTAAGAAGCGGTAAATATAGCAGTGGTGGCTCAGTGGTAACGGCCGCGACTTCTAGGTCCTAAGTTCGAGGCAGGCGCTTTACTTTATATAAATTATTTCATAACCACTGCTCTCAAAACGGTGAAGGAAAACATCGTGAGGAAACCGGCATGTCCTAGAACCAAAAATTCGAAGACATGTGACATCCAGCAAGCCGCATTGGGCCCGCGTGGTGGTTTACGGCCGACACCCTCTCACAAAGAAGCCGTGCGGACATGCGAAACAGTGGGGACATGAAAAAGGCTATATGATGATGACGAATAAAAGCGTGTTTAAAAGGAAAAAAAATAGTGACGGTGAACCCAGGAATTTGATATCTTTATAGTTTTTGCAAGTTTAAAAAAAATAAAATATTTTCAGAAACTTACTTTATATTTTGGCGAACTTTAAACTATCAAAACTCTAAATTTGGCCTTTTTCACTAAGGTGAAACAGCCATAACTTTACATTACCATGCCCTGATTCTGCAAATTCATTCTAGAAGAATCACACAGCAAAACAAATACTTGGTCCCAAATAATGAAACCTCTTTGTAGTACTCGCTTCTTGTTATCCACCGGTACAAAGGTATTTACTGCACCCCTCCATCCCCCTTAAGCCCTAACTGGAGGGTGGCATCAAAAATTCAACCCCAAATGTAGGGGCAGCCTGAAGGTCGGATGTGTTTGAAAATTTAAAGCCGTCTTCCTAGGAACGCTGCCTTTTTAGAAATGAAAATCAGTCCGGGCTTTCGCGAAATGTCGTTTAGTTGGGTGAAGTTCTTCAGTACTTTTTCGCGTGCGAAGTATCTTGAATAATTCCTGAAAATTATGGAAAAAGAGGTCTATTTTAGCCGTATTTACCTTCTGACTTGCTTCTGTATACGTACGCAGCAATATAATTATTAATTCAAGTAATACTCTAGTATAATAAGGTTATTAAACATGAAATATCCCCATAAAACCCGACGCTATAATCCTAAATAAATAAATAAACAAAACGTAACACTCGACGTAACAGGTGACGCTACTTATTTTAACATCGTAAATCTTTTACCTCCCACACGTCCGGACCGTACGACTCCAATCCTAAAAATAAAAAACAAAAGCGTTGCATTTCCCCCACTCCTCCAGCTTACTGGCTTGATAGCCTTACCTACCGTCTTTTTTGCTATTTTTTTCCTCGTATCGTTTCTAAACGCCAGGTTAATCCTCAGTGAGACAGGAATAAATCGCAGCTTAGATGCCTTTCAGTCTGTCTAGTTTTTTGCCTAGATACGACGTGAATGTGATTAAGTTTTAGATCAATCGAGCGGAAGATGGTATGGGTTTTGTGTTAGCAGATTTTAGAGTAAGTGGATTGACAAAAAGTCTTGGAAAAGTTGAAGTATTTTTCTCGTTTTTTTTTAGTTTTAGCTGGAGGATCTTTTTATTAGACTAGTTCGGTTTCTTTATGGGACAGTTTAAGAACCGTTGTATTAATTTACATTTTTTCTATTTTTTCAGGTATGTATCCCGACACCAAAATAATGAAAAGCTGTGCTTCGTAAGTAAAGCTTTTCCGGCCGTAAATCTGTCGTGGGCATTGAGAAAAAAATCTTCTGTCACCACTATTCGACCTTTTAACATCCTGCTTGAAAAACTAGCATCTCTCTTAGAAATATGCGACAGAAAATATAAATAAAACCAGAATGACAAATTGCAACCATCTGACCTGCCAAAATACACAGCACTAGGTATTTATTGCAATGGAAACGGTGCTAAAATAAGATGCGTCTACGCACCGCTGTCCGTCAACGGTCGGGGAGTGACGGAAATAACCGAACGATGACGCGACAGGAATAGTTCGAACACGTGTCATTTGTCGCGAGGCGTTGTGACTTGTCGCGCGCGACAGGCGAGCTGTGAGTCATCGGGGTTGCCAGGAAAGAGGCACGCTGGTTTTTGTACGGATTTTGAAATGTAGTGTTTTAATGCTCTGAAATGTGTAAGATTAACAACATGCACATGACAACATCTGAGAGGAAATCTCAGAATGACCAAAAGAGTTTAATATAAAAAACGATATAAGTATTTTTGAAAGCTGATGTCAATGTTTGAAATTTACTTTTTTTACATTCGCCTCATTCACTTTTACAGAACCAGGCACTTCATATAAAATACCCAATAGATTGTTACTACTTATTACTAGGACTCCAAACTTTACTATGATAAGCAACTCAATCCGTGTACAGATTACATTTAGTTTCTTCAAATATTAACGTTGATTGACCCATAAAAGACTAGTATGCGTGTGAAGTGCGGTTGATTTCTTGTAATAGCTTGCAGTAATGGCTGCGTAATGGTTTATATATTCTTTTATGCCCCTATAATAGTTTGTAGGCACCCGACATTACCACTAACAATACTCATTACTATGGGAGGAACAGGAACATTGTTTTATAGCAGTCTGAGGGCGGATACGATCCAATATGTTTTGTGAATTATTCCCCTCACATAGAGGACTAATAACCTTGTGAAAGTCCCGGGAGTCTGCTAAATGCAAGAAGTACGGGGCCGGCTGATATGCCAATGCCTGGGGCAGGCCTCTGTCTAGTAGTGGACATCTTCCATTTGAAATGATGATGATGTTACGTAAATAATCCCGTTCATTAAATTCATGGATCTCGAATAAATTGTTTTTCTTACTTTAGAAACACTAACTGTGTACTGTGTGTACTGTGTGTGTGTGTACTGTGTGTGTAGTTATCAATCCTCTTTTGAAAAAAACAGCTAAGGACCAATTCTCTGCTAGAGTCTGTGTTTCGTGATAGTTACAACCTGTCAGTCTTTAAGTCAAGAGTGAATAGGTTACTTCTAGGCAAGCGTGCTCCATCTTCGACATCATAATCGCTTACCATCAGGTTGGATAGGGATAGCGGTCAAACGCGTGCCTCTAAACGATAAAAAAGGGGCACTCCTGGAGTGCCGACAGAAGTGAAAACTTAAACAAAAATTCCCAACGCGCCTAAAGAAGTTTTCACTTCAAAAATTGGCACTCCGGGAGTGGCGACAGAAGTGAAAACTTGAACAAAAATGCCCAACGCGCCTAATGAAGTTTTCACTTCAAATCATTTTGTGATTTTGGAGCTGATGTGATAAATTATGATGAAAACAGTTTTCCGGTGGTAAATAATTACCTGACAAAAAACTTATCCAATTTTGGCCTCATAATTAAAAGTGTTCGTTTTTCAATTGGTTACTCTGGCAACCCAACTTAACTCACACACACATATAAGTTCTTATAATGTCAACTTCAAACGTTGGACACGCAGTCTCGCGCGGAATTGTACCAATTTTATGTATTTTTAATTTCTATATGCTTTTTCTTTAGACTCTTAAATTATCATGCTTTAATGATGCCATTATTTTATGATATTATTGCAATATGTGCTTTCACTTGACAGTTCCGGATGGCGTAAATTTTATGATTCGGAAATTATTTGTAAGTACTAATTTAATAGTGGAACAATGCACGTTTCCTGTGAATAGACCACAGTAGCTGAACCTGTGCCTGGGGTCGCGGGTAAATTCGAAAGAGAGTTACCGTGGCCCTTGGCATAGGCAACTGAAGGAACAAGGGTGGGTTTAGGCAGTAAAAGTCTGACACGCCTTCCCGCTCCACATGTGATTTCCCAGACTCTAAAAAAAAAATTATTGGGGTTGAACCTGTGGGGAACTTTAAGTCGGTGTCAATTAACGAAGAAATAAAATACAAACACCGACTTCCGAAATTAAAGTTATTTTTATTTTTAAGTGTATTTTCTTTTTTGGAAGTCGGTTGTATTTTTTGTAAAAAAGTTTTATGTTGCCAATTTTATCTTGTCAACATTTGAAATTCGGCGATAGTACCCTAATAGAGAATATATCCCCATTCATTCATTCTCCTGCCCTTATCCCAATTTATTTGGGGTCGGCGCAACATGTCTTTTTCTTCCATACTTCTCTATTAGTCGTCATCTCTGTAGTCACCCCCTTTTTACCCATATCCTCTTTCACACAGTATATATCCCCATTATATTCTCATAAAAGTTTATATGATATTACATTCCGACCTACTGCAGCACTACTGGTCCCCACCTAGTGCTGCGGCAGCACTGCCGCGTGCTGCCGATATCGGAATAATACTCGTACCCAGGCCACAGTCGCACGTCAAACGTCAACATCTGTCAAGCCCCGTTGACAGTCGGCCATCGTGTAACTACAGACTATATCATGTTTCGAGTGTGTGAACCTTGCCACAGGTTTAAAGACCTTGCGTAATAGTAATAATAGAGGTTTAAAACGCGTGTATCGGGTTTTTGGCAAGGCAAACGGCATTTTTGCATTGGCGCACTTGTATACCATAATACCAGTTACACAATACTTTAAAAGTACTCTTTCCATTGCACCGCCACCGGTGACCTACACGGTAGATGAGGCGTGCAGTCTAGACACACTATTTTAGTTGCAATCGATAGCAGACCGCCGGTTCTAAATACGTTTTCATAAAAGGTGGGGTACGAAGAGGTCAGCTGTTTTTGTCTTTATAAAGTGTTCCTTTGTTGAATAATTTTAGTGAAAATAGCTCTTGGTACGGTTAGGCGGCAATGGTTTGATCATAAATCCTCTCTTCTACTTTGCTGTGCCCGACAGGGTCCATATTGATATTTTATTATGTTATACCACCTATTTAACACATATGGAATGCAATAAAGTATTGAGTATTAATTAATCCTACTAATATTATAAATGCGAAATTTGGCTGAATGGATGGATGTTTGTTACTCAATCACGCCAGAACGGCTGAACGGATCTGGATAAAATTTGGCAGAGGTATAGATTATAGTCAGGAATAGCACAAAGGCTAGTACAGTGGGGTAAGTAGTAATTTCATGCGGGCGAAGTTAATTAAGAAATAAATTCGAGAGTTACTGCAGCCCTGGTACAAGCAACTGAAGGAACATGGGTGGGTTTTAGTCAGTAAGAGTCTGACACCTCAGGGGGAGACCTCAATGGACGACTTCCGACCCCCCGTAAAAAAAAGAAAGGCCTAATACGGTTTGGTGGATGATACATTTTTTTTTTTTGTGGCGTGGGAAATCAACCAATGACTTCTCTCGCTCTGGGTGGAGCGGGAGGGCGTGTCAGACTCTTACTGACTAAAACTCACCCCTGTTCCTTCCCTGCCCTGAGTGCCCAGTGGCGAGGTAACTCTGTTCCGAATTTATCCTCAATCCCTGGGCAGGATCGGCCATGACGGACCCCGTCGTTATTGCTGACAACTCTTTGAGGCGCGCGTGGAACACTACGCGCCGTCGACTCTCGGGCCTGGTGCTGATCGGACGGTGAGCTACCTATATACGAGCCCGGGTGGATGTCACATGTCTTAGAATTTCTAGTGCTAAGGCATGTTGGTTTCTTATCGATGTTATAAGTCTTAGCCGTTACCACTTGGCAATCAGTGCTCGCACCCTTCTTACAGATCAGGAATACCTCCGTAAAGTTGAATATCAACAAGAAATTCTTAGTTATTAAGGTCCAAATATCCCAGATGGCGTTCCCTTTTACAATTCCAAGACAATTGCTACAGTAACAGAACGTAGCTACCCTAAAAAGTAGGTCGATAATAAATTTTCAACACCGCTCTCATTTAAATGGTCATCCCCACAGAAGTTTAGAAGGACCATCCAAACTTGAGACGTTAGCAAACATCTTGAGATTGTTAAGTCGGTGTACAACGATGCATTGAGTAACAACAGAAGGCTGGCTCTAAGCAAATCTCGAAATAAGTGCACACTTGGGTGTGTTTCTACAGCGACTCTTATAGTAAGTTTAAGTCTCAAGAATATCCCATGGGATGACTGCCCAGACTAAGCGTCCTTCTTACCCAACTACCCTAGAAGAAGGCTAATGTGTTTCGAGAGTATGTATGTATGTCTTTTTCTTTGCCTAAACGGCTGTATGAATTTAAGCAAATAAATTCGACCTACTGTTTCAGACTGCTCATGTTAAGTGACTTGTTTGGAAGTTTCTAGGCTTATATTTGGGGATTTTTGAAAAAAATTTTTTGGGGGGATCTCAATCATCTCCACACAATATTAGCAGATTATTTATAAGAAAAGCACAGTCATTTTTTGCTGCCCTGGTCCCATGTTCCTTGGGATTGGGAGTGTTTTTCTGCCATTCTGTAATTTTTAGACTTCCGTACCCGAATTGTCCAAACGGATCCTTATTGTTGTCACTCACGTGTCCGTCTGTCTGTCCGACTGTTGTCTGTCACAAAATTTTGTTACGAAGAATTTTTTAACTTCCCATCGACCTATGTTCTTGAAATTTGGTGATAATATTTATTATTACGTATACTTTACTAACAAATACCAATATTTGATACGGAACCCTTAATGTGCGAAATCCGACACGCACTTGGCCAGTTATTTCTGCCACGCCATCACCGACTCCCTTTTCTATCATATTATTCGGTACACAAATTCACACATGATTTCTTTGGCATCTTCTCTTTATAAGTAAAGCCCAGTTCTTAACTTAATTTTGTAGGCATTTATATTATTGGAGATGTGTGCGATATTAAAAAAAAAACACAAATTGACGCTCAGGACCGGTCATTGTGGCGACACTTGGGGGAGGCCTATGTCCAGCTGTGGACGTCTCTCGCCTGACATGATGATGATAATGTGCGATATCGAGCGGTTTTCAGTACGGGAGAAGTTTTCTTCTCATAAGAAATCACGAAAAATGCTAGCTAAGAATAGAATGGGTTTATCTGACATAGTAATCAAGTGGTACTTCTGCATTAAGTATTTTGATACTCTGTAACACACAGCGCAGTAACAAAGTAAAGCTAGGTTTAGACAAAGCGGTTTTCTTAACTTTATACAGTAACAAAAAGGCAGGAGTATAAAAGGTAAGTGCTTGCGTTTCTAGTGTTGTGTAGTTTTTATTTATTTTATAACTTTATTTTGGGAACGACTTTGTTGAGACGACGCAAAAGACTAAAACAGTGTGTTTTTCTGTTAAATTATATTGTTATAGCTTTCAAGGGTAAGCAGGAACTATTCTTGACTAGTTTGGTAATGCTACTGAGAAGAATATGGTTTAAGAGTAATAATAAAAATATACTCATCACACGAATATTTATAAACAATATTAAGATTTGGCTTACAATCATTCACCACGTCATCATCCGAAAGACTTCTACTGCTGGATAAACCCCTCCCCAAAGTGTCGCCACAACTACCGGTCCAGTGTTTCTCGCATCCATCGAATTCTCGCGACCCTCACCAGGTCATCGGTCCACCTGGTTGGAAGCCTTACGCTTCGTCTTCCAGTACGCGGTCGCCACTCCTTTCGACCCCATCGACCATCTGTTCTGCTCACTGCCACTTCAGTTTGACGATTCTTAGGGCTATGTCGGCAACCTTGGTTCTCCTGCGGATATCTTCATTCCTGATTCAATCACGCAAGGCAACTCCGAGCATACCATATCTTTCCTGGTTACAAATTGGCAGGCCGGCTGGGCGAAAAAAAAAATATTATTAATATTAATTATTCTTTGTTACTTATTAAATACATTTTTAAATATTTCTTAAAAAATAATATATAACAACATTTAAAAATATAAAAAATAGTAGCCCACCGGTATCGGGAACAGGGTCCAAGCTACCGGCGGTCAGGGCTCCAGAGAGAGGAACCGCCTGACAATGCGAGCCGTGTCCAGAAGTACTGCTTTCTGAATCAAGCCCTTGATCCAGCCGCCTAACGAGAGCCTCCTGAGGTGTTGGTCGAGGCTCGTGGCTATTAAGCCGTTGGCTGACACGACTGTCGGTACAATGATCGCTGAGTCCACATCCCACATGTCGACAACCTCACGAGCCAAGTCAATATACTTGACTTGTTTATCTTTATTTATTTATTATTTATTTATTAAAACTTCATGCAACACAAATGTACAAAGGCGGACGAGGTTCTCGTCATGTGGGACGGTAATGTCAACAATCATTGCACGCCTCTCGATTCGGTCCACCACCACTATATCAGGCTACAATAGTCCTGTCAATGATGAAGGACCGATCCCAGTACAATGAGATATGACCATTATCGAGAACTGGGTCGGGCGCATATCTGTAGTACGGCACTTCCGATTCCACAAGAGAGTATTTCAGAGCAAGTTGCTGAATATTAATTATTATTATTAAAAAAAGAAAAATTAAACGCCGCGGTACCTGGCTGGTGGTGTGATGATAAGTTTAGTTCTTGTTATTGCAAAAGTTCCTCAACGTGATACTTTTATTAACTAACCCATTCTTACTACCATATTTAACTTTAAAAGTTAAGTAAAACACTTCATAAAGCTAACTTAAAGTTAACTTATCTATATTATTCTCTCACTTTCCCGGGGCCAAGTTACCGTCAGATTAATATTTAGCCAGCAGCGATACATCATCCTAGACACTTTACTTGCAACTTTGAGAAACCGTAAGTAATTTAACAGGAAGATTGAGAACCGGTGGCCTGACTCGGGAAAGTTTTACATGCATAGGTGTTGGGAGATTGGGAAGCTGACCCATATTATGTTTGGAGAAATTTATGGTTAATGAAAACGTGGATTTAGGAAGAGGAGAGAATGATCAAGTAGGTATTTTAAAGCCAGGTTTACCATAAATAGACTTTAAAACGCTATTAACTGCCAACGACCTTGAGTGGTTAGCTTGCGTGGTTCTGTGCTGAGCTGACGTAACGCGTCGTACGTCCTCCCAGTAATAGGACTGGCCACTAAGGAGCGCAGCCCGAAATTAGACGCATTATTAATTTATTATACATAAAACAATAGGTATTATACTAAAACACGTATACTTTAATATAAATAATGAAATGATCTTTAAAATGGTCAAGGTTTCATAAAAATACGCTTAATAGTTTTTGCGTGATTCTCAATTTTTATCCGCGTTAGACAGAACTTTCTAAATAAATTACACTATGTTATAAAAATATAATTTCAAATTTTCACATATCAAATTACGAAGGAAATTGTATGTGTGTGTGTGCATATTTTTTTCATAGATATGATTGATTTATAAAACAATGGTCAGACCTGCTGTCTTGTATGGTTCAGAATGTTGGGCCACAAAAGGGATGAATGAAAAGCAATTGCATGTAGCTGAGATGAGAATGCTAAGAGCGATGTGTGGTGTTACGCGCATGGATAGAATTAGGAATGAGTATATAAGAGGAAGTCTGAAAGTGGCACCGCTGACTGAAAAGTTGTGTGGAAATCGGTTGTCGTGGTATGGGCATGTGATGCGGAGGAATGAAGAAAATGTCGTGAGGAAAGTCTTGTGTATGGATGTGGATGGCTATAAGAGTAGGGGAAGGCAAAAGAAACGATGGTTGGACTGTGTGAAAGAGGATATGGGTAAAAAAGGGGTGACTACAGAGATGACGACTAATAGAGGAGTATGGAAGAAAAAGACATGTTGCGCCGACCCCAAATAAATTGGGATAAGGGCAGGAGAATGATGATGATGATGATACTTTTTTTACGAAGGTTTAGACGTGATGTTCAATTAAGGGGAAGGCCAAAGAAACGATGGTTGGACTGTGTGAAAGAGGATATGGGTAAAAAAGGGGTGACTACAGAGATGACGACTAATAGAGGAGTATGGAAGAAAAAGACATGTTGCGCCGACCCCAAATAAATTGGGATAAGGGCAGGAGAATGATGATGATGATGAGACTTTTTTTACGAAGGTTTAGACGTGATGTTCAATTAAAAATCATTAAAAGTCGTATGACTGCACCTTAATAGAAAAGATTCGCAAGGTTTTCTGAATTCCTTGCCAGACTCTGTGTTTCCTGATAGCTAAAACCGGGAAGTCTTTAAGTCAAGAGTGAATAGGTTACTACTAGGGTATGCTTCATCGCTTACCATCAGGTGAGATAGTGGTCAAGCGGGAGCCTATCTATGGTATGATAAAAAAGTGTTTTGGATATATTTTTGGTTGTCCTTGAGGAAGACAGCATCAACAAAAATTGTATGAGATGTAATCATACCCGTATTTTTTTTTTTTTTATTGGAAAATTTGATTCCCCTGTAATGGGTAGTTTTTACGTAAATGACTGACCAATCCATATGTGATACAGGTGTTTCCACCTGTATCACATAAGTGAGGAGATGATTCCAAAAGTTGACTATGACTGTGAGCACGGAATAGAAAAAACAAGTGGGAGTGCCCACGCAGTATCCGGCGTGTCACAATTATGCGAAAAAAATGTACAGTAAAAACAACCTTCGACCATTGCAATAAGTCTTAATTTTGTATGAACAATAAATTCAATTTTGACGAAAAGCTTATTTTGTGACAGAAGACGGACAGACGGACACGTGAGTGACAGCAATAGGGCTCCGTTTGGACACTTCGGGTACGGAACCCTTAAAACTAAATACTTTCGAAACTTGACAATGCAGAAACCGTGCGAAAAAAAAACTGTTAAAATATGAAAGGTTAAAACTTATATTATAGCTATTGCGTAGGTATTCTTGTTAACAGCCTTCGTGTCGTAACCACAAGCACGAACTATAATTTTCCAATGTATAACTTTGAGAGGAAGCGTGGCCGGACGGGCCCGGCTTCCGACGTACTAGGCATGTCAACACCACAGTTTATTGTTTTATACTTACAGCTTTTTTTATAAAACTCGCTAACTATATATATCCATCTGCCCGCGCCTTTTCCCAACTATCTTGGGGTCGGCTTCCAGTCTAACCGGGTGCAGCTGAATACCAGTATTTTATATGGAGCGACTGCCTATCTGACTTCCACAACCCAGTTAATACGATACCTCTTGGTAAGACTAGTTGTCAGACTTTCGGGTTTCTGACGACCCGTAACGACTATCAAAGATCCACGATTGACAGCCGCGACCAACGGCTTAACGTGCTTTCCGAGGCACGGAGGAGTCTCGGTATGTAAAGATGGTCACCCATCTATGGACCAACTCCGGCAAGCGTAGCTTAATCTGATGGGTCAACCCGTGCGGCTGTTATTAATTAAGCCACGAGCTTCTCGTAAACTTGGTAACCGTATGCTTAATTTAAATACTTATTCATCATCATCCACAGCCCGACTCCGCCTACTGCTGAACATATGCCTCTCTTTTCTCCAGTGCCAATCTCCACGCTCCTGTGCCAGTCTTATCCATGATTTACTCGCGATGCTAACGATGTCGTCTGTCCGCTTCGCTGCTGGACGCCCGATATTCCTTCTTCCAGTCATCGGACGCCACTCGGTCGCCGCCTTACTTCACCTATCATCACCGCGCCTTGCAAGGTGTCCTGCCCAGCTCCATTTGAGTTCCATTAGTCGTTTTCCGATGTCGAAAACCTTCATAATTCTTTATTGTACACCACATCTTACAGAACAGTAACACACACAGAAGTTCTTTGTTAAGATGTGGTGTTCAATCAAGAATCTGTGATAGAACACAGTTACTACACAGTTCATGTACAAAGGCGAGCTTAACTCAAAGTTGAGTTTTCTCCCAGCAAACCGCTGAGTGATAGAGAGATCACATTCGAGGGTAGGATCGTGTACAATATAAACCTATGTAAAACATTCTATACAAATATTTATAATACATACATACTATATACTATAAGACCTTCGTACGTCTTCGGATCTCGACGTTAGGAACTCGGTCTATTTGACGTAGGACGAGCATGGAACGCTCCATGGCTCTCTGTGCAACCCTCAGCCTTCGGCGTGAGCGTCCACGTCTTAGCCTTACGGTGCTGCCCCCTTAGCCAAATAACTTTTATAATAGCGCTAACGCTAACGCTTCGTGCAAAACGCTCGCCTTACTTATATAATAAAATAGATAAACAAATAGATATACATACTAAATCATTTAAAGAATGCAAATCGTTGTTGATTACGTGGATAAACAAGTTATGCTACGATGAAGTAGATAATCTTTTATTAAATATAAGATAAAGTGTTTTCTACACGAACTGCTTCTGTATAATACAACCACACACACATACGCACACAAACACGCACGCACACACACACACACGCACACACACACTCATACATACACCAACAGACTAATGATATATAAAAAAATAGACAATCATTAACGTTAGAATTTTGTTTTAGCAATATACTCGTATTACACTTGTAAATTATAAAAGAGCGGCACCTCCTGGCACAGGCATCTACATGCTTAAAAGGAGTCGCCACCAACTGTATAATATTTATTTAACGTGTAATAACGAAATAAAACATTTTTGATTTTGATTTTGAAAATGTATGGTAAGGACATTACCTGCGGAGAGAACTGTCATGCACGTGACTCACGCCCAATGTCATTGCCATACATTTTGCACGAAGCGTTACCGTTAACAGAAAAGTATTTTGTCTAATCCTCCTGAGACGAGGATATCATGGTGAGCAGAACACACTGGTTATATAGGTGGGTTTGCAGACACTGTGGAGTTTTGGGTGATTTCAGAATGTCGTCCAATTGACTAAATACTGATAAGCGGATTTTAAATTCAAGATAGCAAAGTCTTATCCATCATATTCAGCAGTTTATAAGGAAAAAACCTTCTTCAAGTGATTAGTCATTACTGTACCACCCACATTTGTCCTTCTCCCGGGCAGAAGATTTTTAATGGCTGGCTAATCAGTGTTTAAAGTAATCAAATGGTTATTTTTTAAGTTATACTTCTTTTGGCGTGTTAGGGAAAAATTATAAGAGTAAATTTTTACGATGCGCGCGCACACCGTCACAAAAAACCGACACCCTGAAGTTAGCTAGAACCGACACCCTGAAGTTAGCTATAGTCTGTTGTTCAAGAAGGATGATTGTTTTCCTTTTGTAAACTTTGTGACAGTTTGGTTTTTTATCTTGTTACGCCAAAGAAGTATACTTAACTTCTAACGTGCGTACATAAGTACACAAACATTTTTTTTTATAAATGTGGCCGAAGGTCGTATTAACATAAAATAAGTACTGTAGGAACCCAAGCTCTCTTGTGAGCTACAGGGCACCTTGGAGGCACTTCGACGTTATCGGGGACGTCGCGTAGCTCGGCGACTCGTTGCCTCAGTGCGAGAGGACTATATGGCAGACCGCCGCATAAGGCCGCCAACATAAGGTTGTGACTATAATTGTCACAGTACCTACATGACTGCATTCCCCCATAGATAAGACAAAAGAGGAGGATAGGTACATTTAGCCTGTTGTGTTGAAGTTCCATGTAACCCACCCGCACTGGGGTTGGTGGATGTCACATGTCTTCGAATTTTTGGTTCTAGAATAAGCCGGTTTCCTCACTATGTTTTCCTTCACCATTTTGAAAGCAGTAATGATGAAATTATGTAATGTAACTAAAATAATTATGAATATAAATGTGGATGGATGGGAGAGGGAGAGGGCTAAAGAAAAGATGGATGGATTGTGTGAGGAGTGATATGAAAGAAAAGGGAGTTAGTGATAGCGTGACGGCTGACAGGTCAGAATGGAAGAAAAAAACGTGTTGCGCCGACCCCAAGTAACATGGGATAAGGGCAGGAAGATGATGATGAATGATGAAATTATTTACAAAAGTAAAATGCTTGCTTGAGTTCGAACTCACGACCTACGACAGTTGGAGCCCTTTTCACTGGGCCACCACTGGTGTCACTATTTACAGCGTATAACTTCAACGTTCCAACTACGGTCAAGGTTTTCATAGCTGAACTAAACCTACTATTACAAAACCAGCCTCACCACTCCTTAGTTAACTAACCAATGCAGGCGCATAACCTCGCAAACTATCATTTTCCACTAAGCAAGTTTGTCGGGAAACGAGTGTGGACTCCGGCCTCCGGACGTGGCATCCGCAACACAAGCCTAGTTTATGTTCTCCATGTCATAGACAAAGCATAAAGTTCTATGTGTGCTCTAGAAGTTATTGTGGCGGTTTGTTTGTTCATGGTCAGACCAGATGGTGGATTGCTTATGTTTTTTAATAGTTTGGAGAAAGTTGTGGTTAATGATTAAATGGTTTAAGAGAACCATTAAGAATGACCAAGTAGACATTTTAAAGCTAAATTATGATTGATTTATTGGAAAAAATATTCAACTTTTTGGTCGCCACAACGACGGGTGCTTGTCGCAATCCTGACCAGCCCCCTTAGCCAAAATACATTTCTGTAAACGTTAACGCTGACGCTTCGTGCAAAATGTATGGCAACGACGTTTTGCACGAAGCGTTACACAGAGAACTGTCACGTGACTCACGCCCAGTAATGTCTTTGCCATACATTTTGTACGAAGCGTTAGCTTTAACGTTTACAGAAAAGTATTTTGTCTAGACTCTGAGTCGTCTGGGTAGATCATTGGTCTACCTTGTGAGAGGCCTTCCAACGCTGCGTTTCTCGGTACGCGGTCGCCACTCCAGCCCCCTTAGCCAAATAACTTTTACAATAGCGCTAACGCTAACGCTTCGTGCAAAATGTATGGCAAGGAATTTACCTGCGGAGAGAACTGTCACGAGACACACGCGCAGTAATGTCGTTGCCATACATTTTGCACGTAGCGTTAGCGTTAACGTTAACAGAAAAGTATTTTGTCTATAGGCTCAGAACTTTTCGGCCTCAGAAACAAATTAATTGTCTGTTAGCGTTCACGCTAACGCTTAGTAAAAAATATATTATGGCAATGACATTACCGGATGTGACTCACGTGACAGTTCTCTCCACATGTAATGTCATTGCCATACATTTTTTACTAAGCGTTAGCGTGAACGCTAACAGAAAAGTAATTTGTCTCACCTCCCAGGTGTGTTTGTTAGATCAATAAAGATTACAGAGAACAGTACAGTCGCATAATCCTAGTTAGAGGCATCAGAAAATATAGCAACACGCAGCTCATATTTCTAGATAAAAAATGAATAGAAATACAGACCAGAAACGTGAAATCCATATTACTGTAACAACAGCAAAGGATTAAAGCAGATTTTCTATGTACAATATTTTTATTAAAGCTTAAAACTGTACGAATCGTTACAAATGGATACTTTTTATAGACTTCGTTTTTATATCAGTATGAATATTGAAGTTTTTTCTATGGAAATAAACATAGTAGACGTTATTTGAGATTGGGGTCATATTTAAGCTTAACTAAAACCATGAATAGTTAAATAAACCTGCTAGATTTCGAGAGTTACGACCTCAATATTTTTAAGCATTTCTCATCAGTCACCGGTATTAAACCATTCGATGCAAATTAATTTTTAAATGGCAAAAAATCGTACAAAAATAAATGCTGCTTTTAAAAAAAGTGCATAAAATTTACTTACGAATTGGAAACTTATGATTATTCTTTTATTAAATAGGTACGATTGTCCCCAAACAATTATTCTCAAAGCCAACCCAAAATTGAGTCTCAACTCTAAATTTTTAAATTTTATATCCACTCGGCCATCAAATACTAAATCGCTGGAGGATTTCGGGAACCACTGGATTTTTATTGCAGTTCGGGTTTTATCGTTTATAGTCGGGCGGATCCGGCGTTTTCCGAACGTCCGAGTATTCAATATGTTGAAACCGCAAGGGAATAGAGGATCTCGTTTATATGATTCGTCTTTAAAGACGTATTGGGAAGATTTCTTAAGATACATTCATGCATTTGTAATGTTTTGTGGGATCCAACGCTAAAAATATTAAACTGGGATTCAAAACTAGGATCCATCGAAAATAAATTTGCATTTGTTTACCGATTTCTTGATAAATCATAAAATTGGAAAATAAGGGCTCTTTTTGGATCCGAAGGTAATCCATAAATTATCATCAGTTTATAGCAGTTTACTGCTAGACATACACTCTTTTAAAGTTATAATAATTCTTTTTTGCAAAAAATAATGAGAGTAAATTTTTACAATGCGCGCGCACACCGTCACAAAAAACCGACACCCTGAAGTTAGCTATAGTCTGTGGTTCATGAAGAATGATTGTTTTGCTGTTGTAAACTTTGTGACAGTTTGGTTTTTTATCTTGTTACACCAAAGAAGTATAACTTCTTACGTGCGTACATAAGTACACACACTTTTTTTTGTGGCCTTGGAAAAACATCCAGTGAGTTCTCGGGCGTGTCAGACTTTTTCTGACTAAAACCCACCCCTGTTCCTTCAGTTGCCTGAGTGCCAAGGGCTGCGGGAACTCTATTTTGAATTTATCCGCGACCCTAGACATACACCCATATTTTATAAAAACTTGCTAAACATATGCTTATTTTAAATACTGATTAACGTATTTTAAATTCAAATTCTACATAGAAATTTTAAATGAAGAAACTGCAAATCTCTACTCCGAAGTGTTTTTACGAAGTATCGGCCGAATGTTCGGACATATTTGTGTGAAGTGTTAAAGAGAATGTGCCATACCTAAAATTGTAGCTCTTCTCTGAGAGCTTCTTCCACCAAAAACATACGTAATGCCATTTCGCTACAATTTTAGGTATGGCACATTCACTTTAACACTTCACACAAATATCTCCGAACATTCGGCCGATACTTTGTAAAAACACTTCGATGTATTCCCCCTGTATTTAAACACATTGTTCGATCCTCGGCAACTCTCATCGAGCAACTAGCCTGTAAAGATAGTCGCTCCAGAAAGCCTGTGGGTGTCCTACTTTTGTTTTCCGATTGTCTGCTCTAGAACTTGTCTGCCCCAGCAGTCCTCGGATATTCGGTTTTTTTTTCTGGGAATTCTTCAAATGACTTCTGCTCTGGGTGGAGCGGGAAGGCGTGTCAGACTCTTTCTGACTAAAACCCACCCGTTTTTCTTCAGTTACCCATGTGTTACACAGGGCCGCCACTCTTTCGAACACTCTCGCGACCCATCCGATATCAGCTGCCCTACCATGACGTCTTAAAACCATCATCTTTTCGGTGAGAAAAAGAGACATCGTTATACAGGACGAATAGCACTATCCCTTTCTCTCACCGAAAAGATGATAGTTTTAAGACGTCATGGTAGAGCTGCAGACTAGCAGGCTCATTGCCACAACAATATAAATGTATATATATATAATATATGAATATGAATAAATTACAGAATAAAAAACTTTTTTACAAAAAATGCAACCGACTTCTAAAAATTGAAAAATAACTTTAATTTCGGAAGTCGGCGTTTTTTTTTTATGTTTTTTCTTCTTTATTTGACACCGACTTCCGAAATTAAAGTTATTTTGCAATTTCTAGAAGTCGGTTGCATTTTTTGTAAAAAAGTTTTTTTTTTTTAAGTTTTTTATTCTGTAATTTATTCATATTAATTTATTTGCGTTCCACTAGGTAAAATAAGATGTTACAAAAGGCTTAGAGCTAAGAGCCGTTGTAGACCCTGTCAGGGCACAGCAAAATTTTTGTTATTAAAGCTATTACTTATTTAAAGTTAAAAATTTAAATCGTGGAAACTAAAATTTAAAATAAAAATATACATGAAATCTGAATATAAGTTAATACCAATGAAATAAGTAAATCTATTTTAGTAAGTAGTTATTTTATTAAACAACATTTATAGTAGTAATATATATAAATTGTAATAAACACTTATTAATTATAGATCATTTTCTAAGATTACCGATTATTAATTAAGAGATCATTTTTACTGATTTAAACCCACCACTGATCATTTCATTCGAATTTGATCTCTTAGAGAGACGCGTTAAACTAATCGGACTTGCATAATTTTCTACTTCCCATAAAACTTCCCTTTTATTTTGAAATCAAGGAGTTATACTTGAAGGGTGAAAGTTATCTGTAACTTCGGAACTTGGCTTCAACGCCCTTCGACGATTTAAGAGCTGTCGTTAACAGCACTTGGCATTGAGACAGAACTCTAAAGGGTCCAGATTACGATTTGATATTGTTTCGGAACCAACCCTTAATGTTGTGTAAGAGGTTTTAGATCTTAGGTCGCAGATTTAAGGCTGATTCTTGAACGATGGTGTTTAGTTTGGTAGTCAATGTCCGAAACAGGACCTTGTTTAAAAGGTTTTAAATCTTAGGGCGTAGAATTAGGGATGATTCTTAAATGATGGAGTTTGGTATGATCGGAAGTGTACAAAAAATGATCTTGTTTAACAGGTTTTAGACTTTATGTAATTTAGTTAAGTTTGATTTTTAAATGTTGATAGGAATGTGAGTGAGGCTATGCCAAAAAGTCTATGGTACGAGTATTAAAAGTTAGTTTTAATAAATTGTTCTTAAAGGGAGCTGGATTTGTTTATTAAGATTAAAATGGGGCTTATTTGATTTTGATACTCTAATGAATTTCTATTTTCCTATTCAATGGTAACGATTTTATGCGACGACAATATAACTGCGAACTGTCTTGCCCAGTGATTAAATTCACGCTGCCGTGCATGATGATCTTAGGTTCAATTCTTTATTAGGGCAAAGTGTATTTTGGTTTCTTACTAAACAAAGAAATTCTCAGCAAAATATTCTACTTATTGCCCACATTTTGTAATGACGGCCGCATAATTCATAGAAATTTTGTACAAGTATGTGGTGCTTACCTGTAAAAAAAAAGCTTTTTTACGAAAATAAATAATAATGAACCCGTAAGATGACACTAAAATTTTCTACCTCTCTTCTATATTTTGTCGTAATAAAACATAAGTGAAGTGGAACAGAAAATTTACTAGAAAGACAACTACAGAGCAAGGGTTTACTCAACAATTCAGTTTGAAGTAATTTATTATAGTGCTAAAGACAGACGCTGGACTAATTATGCACTCTTAATTAGAGAAATGCTGCAGATGACACTGTAATGCGAAGCTAGTATCGAGCTGTTTCCCTGGGTAGCGTTTTCTGGTGTTGGACTGCAGTTTTGCAGGTGGGTTTAAAATAAGCTATCAGTGATTTAATGGTCTGCTGTTAGTGTCTTTTGGTATCAATACCTATTCCAATAGTTAGATGTATACAACCCTATTTTTACTTTATGTAGGGGTCATTGTAAGTACTCATCATTACGAACAACTCAACTGTGGGGCCAACCCCGAACAACCCTATTTTTACTAAAACTATCTAGGGGTCATTGTACTCATCATTACGAACAACTCAACTATGGGACCAACCCCGAACAACCCTATTTTTACTTTGTACTAAACCTCTGTAGGGGTCATTGTAAGTACTCATCATTACGAACAACTCAACTATGGGACCAACCCCGAACAACCCTATTTTTACTTTATACTAAACCTCTGTAGGGGTCATTGTAAGTACTCATCATTACGAACAACTCAACTGTGGGACCAACCCCGAACAACCCTATTTTTACTTTATACTAAAGCTCTGTAGGGGTCATTGTAAGTACTCATCATTACGAACAACTCAACTGTGGGACCAACCCCGAACAACCCTATTTTTACTAAACGTATCTAGGGGTCATTGTACTCATCATTACGAACAACTTTTACTATGGGACCAAACCACCCCGAAGTCGCGAAAAAAAGTTCAGCTGTTCAGTACATGAATGTGCGATTTTTTTTTCGCGATTTTGGGGTTGGTACCATAGTAAAAGTTGTTCATAATGATGAGTACCTACAATGACCCCTAGAGAGGTTTGTTATAAAGTAAAAATAGGTTGTATATTGCAAAATGATTTAAGATAGTTTTTTACTGTGTGTTATGCGAAGCTAGTATCGAGGTGTTTCCCTGGGTAGTGTTTTCTGGGGTTGGAGTGCAGTTTTGCAAGATAGAGTTGAAATATCAGTGTTTTGAGGGTCTGTTTAGTGTGTTTCGGTATAATCTGATAGTTGGACGTAGTGCAATATTTATTTCATATTGACCTTTTATACATTTTTTACATATAATAGGGCTAAATCTTAAAATGTATGAATTATTACATAACAGATGTATTGCTTAGTAATAATATAATACATAATACGAGTGTTTAAATGCAGAAAAATCTATTATTTTCTTCTGTTACAAATTACTACTTAAACTAAATTTAAATTGTTTCTGAAATTCTTAAAAACTCGCTACCGGCCTAGGTTTATCCAATATGTTTTTATTCTTGAACCCCACCAAAACACCCTCCATTTTGTTAATTACAAATTCCGAAATAGTTTACCCAAATTAAAACCACACGCGCTGTTCCTAATCACTACAAATGAGGACAAGAACATACAGACAGACACGGCACGCGACATAAACACATGTAATATTATGTCACTCTAATCCACGCAACACTTGCTTCGTAAACGCGTTTAATAATTATCCCGTCAACAGATGGTACAATGACAAACTTTAATTTGTCACTTAAATACCTAAAATTGTTTAAAATAAGTCTTAAAAACGTGGGCATAAGGTGTGTATTGGATTTGGGAAGGTGGAGCAGTAAAAATTGTAACATTTCGAGGAATCTTTTGATTTACACATCTGTGACCTATGTTTTGACGTTTGCGGAGCTAGCTATGCGTCAGCCGATTGTGATTTACGATTACAAATTCATGTATCACCGTGCTAAACGATTTTGAGCCACATCTCTTTGGGTGTAAGGGTTTTCGGTGTGAAAAATAATTTTGTAACATTTTTTTTTTTGTTACCATTTCGAAGGATTTTTTGTAATAAGAAAGATAAATGGGTCCTTTCCTAAATGTTAAGTAGTCATAAGTCCTAATAGACGTGATAAGCCTGAATTCCTTAATCTCCGCCTTCCTTGTGAAATATGGGTTAACAAGATTTTTTGGGAGTAGCATACCAACTGTTACAATGAGAATTTGTTTTATTAAAATGGTGTAAGAATATTTTTTTTTCTTGTTTGGAGTTTTGTCATTACTCAACATAAAAGCAAATTGTCACGTGGTTTGGTAAAATTGAGCCAGTTTATTCAGAACGTCTTTTCAGCAAGAAAAAGCTTAAAATAATTGCTTTACGCAATCGTGCAATGTTATTAGCACAACGAAATATAATTAAATTATGCGACGTCTCTGTGTTAATTGGGCTCATTTTCAAGGATTTAATAAACAACAACTGACTTTTGTCAGCGGATTCGCCTGCGTAAAAAGTTTTTGCGTCGTCTATTGTGTTAACATCATTCCAATGCACCCAAAATAAAAACACATACCACCAGTATAAAAAATTTGATAGTGGTCTACCGTTTTTTTTTTGTGGAGTTGGAAAATCATCCAATGACTTCTCCCACTCTGGGTGGAGCGGGAGGGCGTGTCAGACTTCTACTGACTGAAACTCACCCTTGTTACTTCAGTTGCCTGAGTGCCAAGAGCCACGGTGTGCGAGTTTAATCAAAATTTTCAACAAATTTCCGCCGGCCGTTGAGGTGTGATTAAATAACAATAATCCAAATTCACAAACATATTATTTTCTGTGTTGTTTAATTAAATATCGTTTACTTACCAATACAAATAAATAAAAATGAAGTGTCTGTTTGTAATGACAAAATATTAGATTTTTTTTTTTGGTCATACAGTTATTTGCACGATACAGACAGTGAGGAGCTCGTGGCTAAAGTAATAACAGCCGCACGGGTAGATCCTTCAGATTAAGCTAGGCTTGCTGGAGTTTTTCCATGGATGGGTGACCTTTACATACCAAGACTCCTCCATGCCTCGGAAAGCACGTTAAGCCGTTGGTCCCGGCTGTCAATCGTGGATCTTTGACAGTCGTTACGGGTCGTCAGAAGCCCGAAATTCTGACAACCAATCTTACCAAGGGGTATCGTATTACCCAGTAAAACTGGATTGTGGAGGTCAGATAGCCAGTCGCTGCATGTAAAATACTGGTATTCAGCTGCATCCGGTTAGACTGGAAGCCGACCCCACGATAGTTAGGAAAAGGCTAGGCAGATTTTTTTAGTTATTTGCACGATACCTATAACTAAAAATTAGTTTTTAAATTTGTCTGTCTATCGGTTTGTTCCGGCTAATCTTCGAAACGGTTGAACCGATTCTGATAAGATGTTACGGGTAGGTAGCTGACTATATCTATAAGGAGTAACTTAGGCTAATAAAATTCAGCGCGGGCGAAGCCGCTGGCAAAAGTTACTATAATAAACTAATATAATAAACTAAACTATTTTTAAGTTTAAAAATTACACTGTGTACATTTTTGATTAGGCAAATGGAAGGAAGTGAAGTGGGGTTGCCCTCCTATCCACTTCCAGTGGTATATACGGCATAGGCAAAAAAAAAAAACGATATTTGCTTTTGCCATAAAATCTTGTCAAAACAGATAGATCACTTTCTTTGCACACCGTACGTAATGCAAAGTCGACACGTGCTCTATCTCCGTTTTCAAAAACCATCAAGAAAACTGCTCAGCCTTTCGCAGTTACTTTCACCGTCTTACCCCTTTCCATATTCGACCCAAATTAGTTTCAGAGGTGGAGCAGTACCTATCAGCGTCATATCGTATGAAGTAGACACAATTTACCGGTACATTAGACGTCGTTCAGAAATATGCAGAAATCCGCAACTTAGGTACTTACTTACTTTGCCTTCCCTCGAGGGATCAAAGTCAATTTTTCTTTTGGCTGACTTTTTAGGGTTCCGTACCCAAAGGATAAAATGGAACCCTATTACTAAGACTCCGCTGTCCGTCCGTCTGTCACCAGGCTGTATCTCAAAAACCGTGAAAGTAAGACAGTTGAAATTTTCACAGATGATGTATTTCTGTTGCCGCTATAACAACAAATACTAAAAAACAGAATAAAATAACTATTTAAGGGGGCTCTTATACAACAAACGTGATGTTTTTGCCGTTTTTATGCTTAGATAATGGTACGGAACCATTCGTGCGCGAGTCCAACTCGGACTTGGCTGGTTTTTATAAAACAAGCAGTGGAAAATAAATATAGTACTTGAAAAGGGTCGTAAGGAATTTTAGCTTTTTCATAGTCGTATATATTTTTTTCTTATCGGATTGTAATATGAAGAAACTCCAAGTTTAGCTTAACGCCTGGAAAAGCCCACAATAAACACAACTAGAATCCTATAAAAATAATCTCAAGACCCAATGAAAAGTACTTACTAAAACCTAATACAATCGCCACTCCAATTCTCACGAAAAGTACAATCACCAACAAAATATTTAGACGCAACATTTTATTTATTTATCACACTTTATCGGGCTCGGGGCGGGCGCGGTGCGTGAATTTTTTAATCGCAACAGATGAAACAATGGTACAGTGAGAACGAAACTGGCCCGGCCCCCGAAAATGTGTGAAAAATTCATAAGCCACCACCGATGCTGGAATTGTTCTCTGATTGCGAAGGTACGGGATAATGTGTTGCGTTTCTGTTTTTTTCGTGAGTGTATCTACTTAAGTTCTATTGTAGTAACGAGGACAGTAAAAATAATATAATCTTTATTGTTCTGGAAAAAGCGGAGGAGTAAAAGTTTTTTTTTTAAATAATTTAATGCGAAGTGCAAAAGTGAAAATGATCTATTTGCGAACTGATATGTGCGAATCAATCTTTATTGCAGGTATGTTTATGACACATTTCCTAAATAATATAAAAGTCCTTTACTTTGTAAAAGCCTGTTACGTTTCTTGATAGCAACCATTGATAAATGTAAGGTCAAAAGATGACAGGCATAAAACCTACTTCAAAGGTAGAAAATGGCGTCATTATCGTGAGTAACATCACAGATTACCCGAGATATATCTTAGTTAATTTAAGAGATACCTAAAAGATTCTGTACGTAACGTTACCTTTCTTTAAATAAGATGAAGTTGGTATTTAGGTTCTTGGGCTGGATATTCTTTTTGCAGAATTTTGCTGACTATACCAATTTTTTTTTAGTTCTGTCTCACTGTTCGGGCAAAGGCCTCCCTCAAATCCTCCCAGGTATTCTTTTCACGAGCCACGTCGAACCAGCCCTTGCTGTAGACGTCTAGGTCGTCGTGCGGTCCATGGCCCTTTACGGGGGACCGGAGGCAACGACCAGCTCGCCGGTTGAGCGCGTCCTAACGGGTCATGGTCATCCGGCTGGTCCGGGGATACCGCACGGTCTCCGGTGAGGCGGCGAGCCTCCTTGCTGGACTGTCCCCATAGGATCTGGAGGCCAAGGTACTCGCGCTCCTCTAGGAGTGGCGCGAAGAGGCGAATCGCCGCCGCTGCACGGGTCGCCCAGGGTACACGGTGGAGCATATGATGTAGGTCTGCCCCGCTTGGGCGGCGCACCGCCGTGTCCTCGTGGACGCGACAGGTAGCAGCGACCTCTCGCGCTCGGCCCTGGTTCATTTACGAAGGTTGGCCATGGTACGAAGCGAGAGGGAATGGGAAGCAGTCTCCTTCTTCTGCGAAGCAGTAATGCTCGCGAAGGAGGAGGCAGAACGGGTGAGGGAAGCTCAGCGGAGTGGCCCTCACGCCCTCAGCCGTAGTCGCCGCAGGAGACGCTCTGGGCGTAGGACGTCGCGAGACTATCTCCGGCCACCGTAGACCCGGGCCTGCGGACGGCGAGTAGTGGGTAGCTCGCCTTCTTATCAGCACCATGCCCGTGAGTCGACGGCGTGTATAAATGTTCCACGCGCGCCTCAAAGAGATGTTTGTCAGCCACCACTGATGGGGCCCATCGTGGCCGGTGCCTGCATGCCTAGGGGTAGCGGATAAATTCGTAACAGAGTTACCGCTCCCCTGGGCACTCAGGCAAGGAAGGAACCGGGGTGGGTTTTAGTCAGCAAGAGTCTGTCACGACCCAGAGCGAAAGATGTCATTGGATGATTTCCCACCCCAAAAAAATAAAAAATAAAACTCGCCGGCGCCGTCCATGCTCAGGCATACTTTATGGTGACTATTGCCCGGTCACTGTGCATGCGGCTGACCAATATTAGATAGTTTTTAATGCACTTATAGTAGCTTCATTTGTACCTATGTAAAAAAATCATAGAAGTTAAATTTGACCCATTTCCTGATTTCCGATTAAGCTGAAATTTTGCGTACATGTTTAGTTCAGATGACAATGCATGGTTAGCTAAGTGACGTCATTATTAATCCAATATGGCGGACTCACAAAGATGGCGGACTAGTTATATTGTATGCATTCCCATGTTAAGGGTATCAAATGAAGGGGTTTGCTGAGAATAACAAGAAAAAATAAAGTGTGTTTTTTAGTTTTTTTAAACCACAGATAATTAATTAATTTTCAAAGTCTTTGCTTACAGTCAGAAGCCAGAAAATTTAACACCAGCCTTTCCAAGGGGTATCGTGATAACCATAACTGGGTAGTCAAGTTTTTTTTTTCAATAATATTTCAAGATATTTTGAAGATGTCCTTCAATATAGACACGGCATAATAATATGAAATGATCTCGATTAAAACAACACTTTTTTATAAGAGACCATTATTTTAATAGAGAGGTGGAATAAAATATTACATAATTCAATTTTGTAGAATCATAAAATATTCTTAGAGACTAGCGTGTGGGGTAAATAAGTGATAATAGGTACTTATGTCGATCTCTTTTGAAAAAATAAAAAAGAAAACTTCATAGAGACTACTTATTACCTGTATCAATAAAACATTTATTCCGTCAAATATAAAAGTAGCACGATCCCATGAATGAATAACAAACTAAGTTCGTACAACCCTAAAAAAGGGGCAAACAAAAATCCTCGTACATTCTACACGTCGACGAAAACACGAACGAAACAGACCATGTTAATAATTAAAACATAAATTAGGACTGGGCTTAAATGCCAAGCGATGATACCACAGAGCAAGAAACGCCGCGCTGGTAACCATTGCAAATACATACGTGATATTCATGCCCGCTCAATGTGCATTATCATCATTAGCCTTTTAATGTCCCTACTGCTGGGGCACAGGTCTCGTCTCTGTGAGAGGGTGTGGGCCGTAATCCACCACGCGGGCCCAATGCAGGTGGATGTCACATGTCTTCGAATTTTTGATTCTAGGACATGCCGGTTTCCTCACGATGTTTTCCGTCACCGTTTTGAGAGTAGTAGTGATGTAATAATTTCTACAAAGTAAAGCGCCTGGCTGGGTTTGAACGCTTTGAACTCACGACCTACAACTTGTAAGTCGCGGCCGTTACCACTGGGTCACCACTGCTCTCAATGTG
Source organism: Polia nebulosa (assembly GCA_951329385.1). Classification (NCBI taxonomy): domain Eukaryota; kingdom Metazoa; phylum Arthropoda; class Insecta; order Lepidoptera; family Noctuidae; genus Polia; species Polia nebulosa. The sequence continues at coordinate 19,513,877 of OX589612.1, forward strand.
CGCTGAGTACATATTTTGAGTTTTATATTTTAAACAGCCATACGGGTCGATCTTCGAAGATAAGTAACGCTTGCCTAGGTCGGTCCGTGGATGGGTGACCGTTCAGTACATACCGAGACTCCTCCGTGTTTTGTAAAGCTGTTGGTCCGAGCTGTCATTTGTACATCTTTGTTAGTCGTTAGTCAGAAGCCAGGAAATCTCACACCAGTCTTGCCGACGGGTATCATGTAGCCAGGGTCGCGGGAGTAAACGGAAGAGCCACCGCGGCACTGTCACAGGCCATTGAAGGAACACAGGAGAAGTCACTGAATGATATTCCAACCTACAAAAAAAAAAAAAAAGCTGTACGCACAATGAAAGTGTTCCTAAAACGTTTTGTGCGTACGCTTGGTTTGTATGGAAAGTTTTGACAATGCCTTCTCTATCAGTCTCGAGCCGCTATGGTGTCTCCTTGCTCTGTGGATGACCCTTACATTAGGGGCGGTAATTCGCGGTACCTAATCAAGTTTTGTGTTACCGCGTATGTAACAGTGGGTAAAGTTATAAAATGAGTTAATTTTAGGCCAATTTTTTATTTATTTTTGCGAAACTTTGCAAAGGAAGCTTGGAAATTATTGTTTTCTGCAGGAGGCAGTCATACAGGAGGGCGTGTCAGATTCTTACTGATTAAAACGCACCCGTGCTCTTTTGTACCTGTGCCAGGGCTGCGATGAGTCTTTCAAACACCGTTTGTGGAGACTTTCTGGAGTTTTAAATCATCCAATGACTTCTCCTGCTCTGGGTGGAGCGGGAGGGCGTGTCAGACTTTTACTGACTAAGGCCCACCCTTGTTCCTTCCTTGCCTGAGTTCCCAGGGGCGCAGTAACTCTGTTTCGAAATTATCCGCGACCCCTTGGCATGCATGCATCGGCCATGACGGGCCCCGACAATGGTTGCTGACATCTCTTTGAGGCGCACGTGGCCGTCGACTCTCGGGCCTGGTGCTTAACGGACGGCGAGCTACCCACTGCTCGCCGTCCGCAGGTCCCGCGACCTGGGCTTCTGACGACCCGTAACGACTATCAGAGAACCACGATTGACAGCCGGGACCAACGGCTTAACGTGCTTTACGAGACACAGAGGAGTCTCGGTATGTAAAGATAGTCACCTATCCATGGACCAACCCTGGCAAGTGTAGCTAAACCTGATGTTTCGAGCCGTGCGGCTGTTAATACTTTAGCCACGAGCTCTTCACACACTCGCACATTTAAAACCAGATTTCACTAGCTGGTACATTAGGCCTCTTGTTCTAATCTCGGCTTGCGATGGTGACAATATCATCTGCACATCTTTAGTTCCTCTCATAATTCGTTCTCTTCATTGCTGAAGGTCGTGCCCGTCCTGGCAAACTTTGACGGAGTCATTGATGAGCTGCTTCCAGGCCACTCTGTCCTCTTCTCAGGGTAGCGGTCACAGTGAGTCTCGTTAACTCCTTAATCTGGTCTGACCAGCGAGTGGGTGAACGACCGCGCGGTCTTTTTCCATCCACCTTTCCAACTACAAAAAGTGCTTCCAAGTTATTTGGTTGTTTCCGAGCAATATGACCAAAGTAACTTAGGATCCGTGGGTAGCAGATTGTGGAGAGTCTAGTTATGATGCTGACCTGGTCTAGAATGGATTTATTAGTGCGTTTTGCTGTCCATGATATGCACAAAGTTATTCTTCAACACCACATTTCAAAGGTCTCGATCGTTTCTAGGTTTCCGTATCCGAAGGGTAACCAACGGGACCCTACTACTAAGCCTCCGCGTCCGTCCGTCTGTCGGCCAGCGGGCTGTATCTCATAATCCGTAATAGGTAGACAGTTGAAATTTTTACAGAATACTACTTCTGTCGCTATAAGAACAAATAAAAAAATAAATTTATTTATTTTTATTATACTACCCACTAGAAACGTGTTTTTTGGCTTTTTTTGCTCAACTTAATAATGGTAACAAGTAGATGCGTATAATCTTGTACGATGGTACGGAACCCTTCATGCGCCAGTCCGACTCGCACTTGGCCGGTTTTTCATACATCAACAATTAAATCTATTGTAAGTTAATTAAAAATTTCGACCAAATACAATTGAAATAAATGGCCTGAAATAAATATTTGGCCCGCGATGACGACAATCCATTCTGCCTACCTTTGTTTACTTAGAAATCACGATAAAAGTACAATTGAGATATATTTCGTAGGTACATGGGGTAAAAAAAAAACAAATGACCCTCATATATCATCCGTGACCCGAATACCTATTACGAGCAGAAAAAAGACAAAGACATGGGAATTATTAGCACATCAATAACATGTTTTACCCCATTGTGACAGCCCTTCTGGGTAAAAGTCAGGGTTGTCAGGGTACTGTTTTAATGGTGCATTAATATGTAGGATCCAGCATAAATATTACCAGCCTGACACTGTCCCACTACAATCAAGAACCACGCTTGATCAGAGCGGGTTCATGATTTCGAATTTATAATAAACTATTACTTCGCCCGCGACTAAGTCGGCGTGGATTTCGTGATATAAATAAATATAGCCTTATAACACCCACAAATAATGTTGTTTTGTACCAGTTAAAAAAAATGTAGTAATTGGATCATTAATTTCGGAGATAACCCCATTCATATCAAATTTTTACCTTTTTACTAGCTGCGCCCCGCGGTTTCACCCACGTAAACCGGGATAAAAAGTCGTATATGTGTTAATCCAGGGTATAAGCTATCTACATACCAAATGTCATGCAATTCGGTGCAGCCGTTTGAGCGTGAAGAAGTAACAAACATAGAAACACAAACTTTCGCCTTTATAATCTTAGTGTGATTATATTAGTACCTACACATAGATGTGATAAGAACAGGTGAATGATGATGACTAAGATATGAAAGTCCAGGTTTCCTTACAATGTTTTCCAGTGTTGGGTGTCAGTGATGTCAGAAAGAATAAATTCACATCGGTGCTGCCTTTTTTTTGTGGGGGTGGGAAATCATCCAATGACTTCTCCCGCTCCGGGTGGAGCGGGAGGTCGTGTCAGACTTTTACTGACTAAAACCCGCCTGAGTGCCAAGGGCGCGGTAACTGTGATTCAAATTTATCCACGACCCCTTGGCATGCTTGCATCGGCCATGACGGGCCCCGTCAATGGTTACTGACATCTCTTTGAGGCGCGCGTGGAACACTATGCGCCGTCGACTCTCGACAGACGGACGGCGAGCTACCCACTACTCGCCGTCCGCAGGTCCGCACCTACGGTGGCCGGAGATCGTCTTGCGAACCCCGACGCCCAGGGCATCTCCTGCGGTGGCTACTGCTGGGGGCGTGAGGGCAACTCCGTCGAGTATCCCTCACCCGTTCTGCCTCCTCCTTCGCGAGTAGCTTTGCAGAAGGAAAACACTGCTTCCAATTCCCTTTCACTCCATACCATGGCCTGGACCAGGCCCGGGCGCGAGAGGTCGCTGCCGCCGATCGCTTCCACGAGGACACGCCGGCCAAGCGGGGCAGCTGGGCACAATGGTGACACATCGGTGCTGCCTGGATTTGGCCTTCAAATCATTAGGCTATCAGAACAACTTCTTTGTCATCTCGATTAACTAGCATTTGGCTTAAATTCAAGCATTCCAACAGTCACTTGTTTGAACGGTCAGGCTCCAAATATGTGTCGCCGGTAGGGTTGCCAACTTTTTTTAAAAGAAATAGAGTATATCTGATTTCAGACAGGGTAAATAAAGTGTACCACCTTAAAAAAAAAAGAGTACATGTTTTTTAATTTTTTGAAAAGATATTTTTTGTGCCTTTTTCGCCGCATAACAATTTTTTTCATCATTTTTAAAAGAATTGTATGACTCCAAACATTCTTAATCAATTTTTGTAGCTTATTTTTTATTAATTTCAATGGGCATATTAACAGTAAACGTTACATTTTTGGGTATAATAAACATTGTGAAAATAAGAGTATTTTAGTATTACAGATTATAGAGTACACCTACATGACATAGAGTACAATACTCTATTTTAGAGTAGGTACGGTTGGCAACCCAAGTTGCGGGAGTGTTTGAAAGAGTGACTGCGGTTCAGAATCGCAAAAGGCAACTGAAGGAACGCAGATGGGTTTTAGTCAGTAAGAGTCTGACACGCTCTCCTGCTCCACCCAGAGCGGGAGAAGTTATTTGATGATTTCCCACCCAGTAAAAAAGGGTCCAAATAATGTTAAAGTTCGATCGTTTTTAATAGCATAATTGAGTGTGCTAGCTTACAAGTGGCGGATAATTTAATTTTATGATTATATTTTAGTTTTACATACGTTACATAAACATATGTTAGGATTGTTGTATATAATTATTTAGATTCAAATTCTTCAAACTTAACAGATAGATGTGTTGCTGGGGAGTTTGTTGGCCACTTCTTCTTTACAGCTAAAACACTAAGAAGTGGTGACGGGAGGGCGTTTTTGGGCACTGTCTTTATGTAAAACTTTGACGTTAAAAAAGTGCTGACTCTCAGCCTAGATTGAATAAATGACTTTTGATTTTGATTTTGTTAGTTTTCCTTTGCACTTAATGTTTGTCAAAAACCAGTGACACACTTTGCGAGTGTATACTTATTCGTGCATTTGAAGCTATGCGAATAACCGGGGTTAACAACACATCCATTAGTAACAACTCCCCTGCGCCAGCCCTGTCGGCTTAGGGCTGGTTTTTTTTTTTTTTTTTTTTTTTTTTGGGGGGTGGGAAATCATCTAATGACTCTTTCCGCTCTGGGGTGGAGCGGAAGGGCGTGTCAGACTCTTACTGACTAAAACCCACCCCTGTTCCTCCCTGCCCTACGCGCCCGGGGGCGAGGTAACTCTTTCGAATTTATCCTCCACCCCCGGGCAGCGGCTTAGGGCAGTAATGGACATTTTAAAATTTAATTAATTGATACGGAAATGGGTTCTGTATGTAATTGGAATGTTTTTCTGTTACAATGGACGTGACGTGGATACGTTTTTGGTAATGATGTTGTGTTGAGATGAGACCATGTCGAATTGAGATATGAAACAAAAATATTTTTTTGTTTTCATTTAGCTATCAAGTTGTATAAAGAGCGTATTTACCTGCACACCCTTTGTAATGTTTCCAATGTTATTGTTTTAGTTAACCTTCAAATGGCGCCCAGTCTTTGAGGATAAGTTCTAGGAGTGTGGAATTTTTACCAACTCTAAAGCCACCCCGGTGATCACCAATAAATTATTAAAACATAAAAACATGAGGAGCAGTGCCTATGGGCTTTTTTTTCTGTGGAGTGGGAAATCATCCAATGACATCTCCCGCTCTGGGTGGAGCGGAAGGGCGTGTCAGACTCTTACTGACTAAAACCCACCCCTGTTCCTTCCCTGCCCTGAATGCCCAGGGGCGAGGTAACTCTTTCGAATTTATCCTCAACCCCCGGGCAAGCATCGGCCATGAGCCATGACGGGGCCCGTCTTGTTTGCTGACAACTCTTTGAGGCGCGCGTAGAACACTGCGCGCCGTCGACTCTCGGGCCTGGTGCTGATCGGACGGCGAGTTACCCACTACTCGCCGTCCGGGTGTGCCTATGGGCTTGCTTACGTTTTACAAAAGTACCTACTATTATTTATAGAGATCTAAAAGAGGCGAAAACTATAACTAACCAGAAAAACAAACTACAATTAAGGAAGTTCAATAAAATAAAAACACCGTCCAGTAGCATATCGCGGGTTCCATACAAAAAATAAGCAAAAAAAAAAACTTAGTTTCATACAAGTGATACAATTTGGCACAGTCGCAGCTAACCTGTGGAGCCTGTGTAGCGACAGCAAATTTACTTAAGTGCTATACCGATTGAATTTCATTTGCCGATTGTACTAACACTTGCACTTCGAAAACCACTCGTACGGCGACGACATAAAGGTGATGTCTATGTCAAAACCGTATAGCTTTACTGTTTTCCGGAAAAAATGGCCAGTGAATATCAGATTTTTGTTTTTTTTTTTGTTTTCCTTTGAATGTGTGTTTCAGTGGATTTTAAAACAAAAGTATTGTTTTCAATTGTGAAGCTGAAAGGATTGTTTTGAATTTGATAACAGGATTATAATCTGTACCGTTTTGCTAGCTGTTGTTTTAACAATGTGATACAGAATTAAATTGTTGTTTAATTCTGTATCTGTTGTTGTTGTGTTTCGAAAATACACTCTGTTTTGTAAAAGACATCATATAAAATTGAGAACGTTGGTTATTCTTTTCAGTTTTAGCAAATGATACATTTAAAAAAAACTTTGTAATTTAATTTTCTTGCAAAAACACAATACTTTCAGTGTAAAAAGATTCGAAAGAATATTTTTGCTAATCTTGTTTTTTCTGCTATCCCTACAACAAGTCGGACGTAAGTCCCACCAAGCTGTATATTTCTTTGGTCTCAATATTTGGTATTTTCAGATTTTTGCCAAGTACTCTCTTGATATTTTTTTTTACTAACAAAAATTGTACCTACGCTTTTAAAGTGATTTTGAAGTAACTTGATAATGTTTTTAAAAATAATTCTTTAATTTTCAGCAAGTTGACGCAATATTTAATTAATTACCAGGTTTCGGAGAAAAGAAACTCAGTCACAAAACATTCGTTGCTTTTTATGTAAGTACCCATGTTCTGGAAAATCAGCAACCGTAGTTAGAACGTTGCCATTGGTACTTCATCAGAAACATTTCACAAAAAGTGAATATTATCAAAAAACCCGACTTTAAAAAACGACTATAAAAGTTTCAAACAAGTCACTTTTCAAGCAGTCTGATGCAGTTGGTGGCTGTTATTTTATTTCAATTATTATTGATTTCATGCCACCAACTGCATCAGACTGCTTGAAAAGTGACTTGTTTGAAACGTTGTTTTTTTAAGTTTTTTTGCTTTCCTCTCCTCGTCCCACAGTACTGATACATTAACCAGGAATATTTTATCTTCCTCACTGGTTAATTTTGAGGTACCGTATTTGACCGATGCGTTGAACGCTTGAAAAATAGCTTGTCCCAATACGGATTTGCCCGACAACCTGTCTTCCCAGAGACGTTGGGATGTGCCGCTCTGCAGTATTAATCGAAATAACCTGATAACCACGACATCGAGTACTGCTGAGCGTGCGCGTCTACTGGCTGTGGAGGAATGGGAGTCGGGCTTGTGGCTTCAGGCACTCCTGTCACTCCCGTCACTTCATTGTTTGGTTGTCGCCATATTGTATTTTGATTGCGGTCATGTCTGTAGTAGCACTCGCAAGGTTAAGAAGAATCAATTGACGTAAGAATTAAAAAAAATGGAACACGCGTTTGGTCTCTGTAGTGCCACAAAGGAACAAACATACATACATACATACTGTTACGAGCTGGGTCATCATTCTCCTGCCCTTATCCCAATTTATTTGGGGTCGGCGCAACATGTCTTTTTCTTCCATACTCTTCTATTAGTCGTCATCTCTGTAGTCACCCCCTTTTTACCCATATCCTCTTTCACACAGTCCAACCATCTTTTCTTTGGCCTTCCCCTACTCTTATAGCCATCCACATCCATACACAAGACTTTCCTCACGACATTTTCTTCATTCCTCCGCATCACATGCCCATACCACGACAACCGATTTCCACACAATTTTTCAGTCAGCGGTGCCACTTTCAGACTTCCTCTTATATACTCATTCCTAATTCTATCCATGCGCGCTACGAGCTGGGTATGGGATAAATTATTTTACTCCGATTAATTAACCAAATATCTTTTATTAACTCAACAACTTATATACAAAAACACTAATAATCACTATTCTAACTCTTCTGAACTAACAGCGCCATCTATGCGATAGTGCCAACTTTGCAGTTTCGTCCCTCTTAGTGAAATGGTATCATCTCCCCCTCCTTACACTACGTCAATATTACGAGAGATTGGTAGGGTGACTGTGAGAGGGGGAAATGTTGGACACATTTGTTTGAATGATGTGGTTTCTGAATTATATAAAAACCTACATACATATGTATATACTATATGAATCGATAGCTTACAATATAATATTGTTTCTTTTTTTTATTGTTGATAGGCTCGCGTTGGAACACTATCTCACCTGATGGTAAGCGATGATGTGGTCGAAGATGGAGCACACTTGCCTAGAAGTAACCTATTCACTCTTGACTTAAACACTCCTAGGTTGTAGCTATCAGGAAACACAGACTCCGGCAGGGAATTCCACTCCCTAGCTGTACGCACAATGATGTGTTCTCATAACGCTTTGTGCGTATGGATGGGATGTCCACCATGAACCGTATTGTCTCACCGAGAAGAGTTTATGATCGCTATTATTAACAACTTTTTTTTTACTTAGTATTTAATTCCTTTTATTTAATTTTTTCCATGTTTTTATGGCATCATTACATAGTATAAAACAAAGTCGCTTTCTCTGTCCCTATATCCCTATGTATGCTTAAATCTTTAAAACTACCCAACGGATTTTGATGCGGTTTTTTTTAATAGATAGAGTGATTGAAGAGGAAGGTTTATATGTATAATTTGTACCCGAGCGAAGCTGGGGCGGGTCGCTAGTAAGAACTAATTGTATCTCCTTCCGGGAGAGGGCACTGACGTCTGAAAGAAAGGTTAATCACCCAGCACAGGATATCAATTCACTGAATTTGTATGCTTCCTTATGTAAATAAAGATTATTATTATTGTTAATCTCACGCGATTTACTTATGATGAATTTATTTCAGTAGTTAAAAGGCTTTGTTGGTCGTAATCCTCCTAAAATATCCAACATATGGTCTTCCTATCAGCCAGCAAGCCACCTATAAAAAAAAATCGGCGGCACGTCTTTTCGACGGCTACTCGTTTTTAACCGACTTTCGAAAAAGGAGGAGGTTCTATGTTTGACTGTATGTATGTTTTTTTAATTTTTTTATATATGTCCGCCGATTTCTCCGTCAGTTGTGGACCGATTTTCTAAATTCTTTTTTTATCCGAAAGAATATACTCCAGAGGTGGCCCCATATAATTTTATAGAAATTGCTTTAGCGATTTTTGAAAAACTGAACAAAAACGAAAAATATGTATACATAGATGACGTTTTGGTCTCCTCCAATTACGAGTATGTTCAAATTCCATGTTCCATGTTATTGGGGTTATCAATTCGGACGTAACTTTAATATTTTTATTTAGTGACCCAATTAGTCCATGCTGAACACCAATTTGAACCACGAATTTGTCAAGATCACCTACCAAACTCTTCAGTTCAACTCCCAAGCGGCTGCCAGTTAGTCACACAATTACCAGTCACCAAGTTCAAAGTTACTGTAACCCTCAAAGGTATAGCGACTTCATTCCCGATGCATTGCGTAATTGACAGCGAGTTAACTGGCGTGCAGTTATCGTATAGTTAAATAAGACTGACTCGTGGGTAGTTTTGAATATACTAATTGATGTTACGGATGGAGGAGTCATTGTGTAGTTGTGATAGACGGGAAGGCGAGTTTCGCGGGATTGAAGACGGGAAGGCATTTTTCGCATTTTTGTATGAAGTGAAGCTAAAATAATGTGATAGGTAGATCGAAATGCCTAGGGGTAGCGGATAAATTCTGAAAATGAGTAACCGCACCCCTGGCCGCTCAGCCAAGGAAGGAATAGGGGTGGGTTTTAGTCAGTAAGAGTCTGACACGCCATCCACTCCACCCAGAGCGGGAGAAGTCATTGGAGGATTTCCCACGTCCCAAAAAAAAAAAAAGTAGATCGAAACGAGGACATGAAAACGGTTTAAAACATAGTACATTTTATTGGCCTTCCTTGCTCACAGAAAAAAACCTAATAAAATAAATTCTTCTCAACTGTGTAATTAAATTAAAATTTACCATTGGCACCTAAACTGAAAAACGTGTAAAAAATCTCGAATTCCCGAAAACCGTTTTATTCTTCGGAATTCCCATAAATATTTCCGTGTGTAAGATAGCGAATTAAAAATGAATACCTGCTAGCTAAAAAACACGTTCGGGGGCGTCCCGTTGGGGGTTTTAATTATTACAACCCCCGAGTCGAGGGGCGAAGGGGCGAAAATTAATTATTACAATAAGTTTTTTTATATGTTATTTTTGGGTGGGTATTTTTGTGTGTTTGTTGGGTTTTTGGAGGGTAGTTGTTAGTGGTAGAAATGTGCTTTTATAGGAGTCGATAAAATACAAAAGGGTCTTAAGAATTTTTCACAAGATTTTTTTGAAGAATCTCCTAAATGAGAATGAGTTTAACGCGTCAGGCCCCTCGCGTTACCATAAGGTAACGCAACAATAGGTTTTTAATTGGGTCTGCTAATGAGGGGCTTGACGAGTTAAGAACTATATCAGTATCTTTCTGCTTATTTATTTATCCTACAAACTCAACAACAACAACTACGGTCCATAAACAAATACATATTCATGTAAGTATAAAAACAATAATAACTATAAACTAACACATATTTTCTAAAATAAACGTGTGACGGCGTCGTGTTACGCGTCGTCGTCTGTCGCGTAGCCGCCCGCGGAATCGCCGATAGGTACAGCACACCTTTCGGCCAAAACTCTTCCTTGAGGAAGGTCACCAATTTATGAGTCGGAAAGTGCACCACGAACAACTTCAAATTTGTGTTATGGCGCGCCTCCAAATTCTCCACCCTCAAGGTCCAGTTGGTCTTCACCCGCATGTACTCTACGATGTTCTCAGTCTTCGTAGAGTTGTACAAACGGGGCACGTACAGCTGCGTCGTCAGTACTGCAGGACGTGGCAGCATGTTAGATCCTGCTGGCGCTGCCCCACACTGGTTGCGATAAGTAGGCTAGTAGTAGGGTAGTATTGCCCTTACTCAGCCACTATGGGACAAAGTCCTCCCTAACGTCCCCTGGAGCTTTTTTCACGGGTCACCTGGAACCTGCTATCACGGTACGCGTCCAGGTCGTCTCGCCACCTTTTCGGCTCGGTTTGGCCACGGTGACCTTCCTGTCTTAATAATGGCGTGATAAAGGTCGTCGCAGCATGTCTTCTTTCATACACCGCAATCAGCCGGCATCACGGTATACACCCCCTTTCTATCGTTACCTCTATTCATATTATGCCATCCACGGTAACACTAAAAACGTAGCATCGTAACAAAGGCATAACTATGTCTACCTTTCTCAACAACATATACACTTACTCGACAGCCCTCTCTTACCAAGCGGTAAGGCTGGCAATGTGGTGTATTTCGCACTAGTGCATTTGTTACTAAATATTATGTTTATTAGTTTTTACTTTACGTATAAGTGTGTTGACAAACGTCGTTTGACACGTGAGCAATTGTTATTGCAGTGTCTCTACTCCAGGGGCCCAATTCTGTAACTTAGAGTTAAGCAACACGCCATCGACACTCTATCGACACACAACAGACATTATTTTGCCTGTGTTGCAAATTTGGTATTCAGCAAAAACTTCCAAATGCTATTGACATATTATAGTAGACCAGACTACCAATTATTACAATAGTCTTATTATGGCGTTTCAATGGCACTCTATGGCAAATCAATGACCATAAATAATTTATAGAATACCAAATGTCAATAATAATAATAATATTCCACAACTATCACACAACGCCATCTAGTCCCAAGTTAAGCAGAGCTTGTGTTATGGGTACTAGACAACTGATAAACATACTTATATATTTCTAAATACATACATATTATAGATAAATTACACCCAGACACAGAACAAATGATCGTGCTCATCACACAAACATTTGTCCTGGGTGGGAATCGAACCCACGACCTCCGGCATAGCAGTCAGGGTCACTAACCACTAGACCAACAGGCCAGTCAATGACTAATCTATTGAGACACCACTGACACACTACCGACACACTATTGTCAAGTTATTTATTTTACAGAATTGGGCCCCAGACTACCAATTATTACAATAGTCTTATTATGGCGTTTCAATGGCACTACAGTGGCAAATCGATGACCATAAATAATTTATAGAATACCAAATGTCAATGACTATCCTATTGAGACACCACTGACACACTAGAAAGAAAGAAGAAAGAAAGAAAAATAATTTATTCTGCACAGATTTAACGCACATTACAGAAAAAATGGATTAAATAACGTAAACATACATGATTGCCTCGTATTCAATCAATGTAATTCTTCTGTTCATTGCCTAATGTCAGAGTCCACCAACAACCAAAGACAATACACTACCGACACACTATTGACAAGTTAGTTATTGTACAGAATTGAGCCCCAGAACGACCTCGCTGTCATCTCGGGCGTGTATTCCACGTCGGCTGCAATGGCACAGTTTGCCGACTTATATCAAAATAAATACTACGAGTATATTCTTATTCTTACTCGTAGGTACCTATTCATATTCTGAAAAAATTGTGAGCACGAGCAATCTCGCTCTGTTGCTTAGCATCTGCACATTCGGACAGAATTGTTTCCGACACTTGAAGTCTTAAAACATCTAGACTCTTCAATAGTGGATTTGTGTTTTAAAGTTTAAATGTTTTTGAGAAAGAAGATTTTTATCTTGTTGTATGATTTATGTGAAGTTGTTTGAAAAATTAAGTAAAGTACGAACGAATATCGACTCGAATGAAGAGTTTTCTATTGATAGGGCCAAGTCGCCAGAAACACCCGGGCCTGCGGACGGCGAGTAGTGGGTATTAACTCGCCGTCCGATCAGCACCAGGGGGCTTAGACAAAGTAACAATTTAAAAACGATAACGAAGTTAGAAAAGACTAAAATGTATGAGATTGACATAAACCGCGCTAAGTCACGTGGTCAGTCGACTGTCGACATCGTTATCGCAAGTTGGTAGACAATGTTATAATTCGTAACGAAACCATAAAGAAACGAATTGGTATCGTGTTTATCCCATACAAATGCGTAGACAAGCAGCGCTTTCAGAGTTCGCCTTCGCCTCGATCGTGATCGCCAAAAAAGATAACGAAGGAACGCTAACGCTAGGAAATGTTTATCGATATCTCAGAGACGATGACGAATTTAGATATCGTTTCGCTACGAAGCGATGTTACTTTGTCTACAGGGCCAGGCCCGAGAGTCGACGGCACGTAGTGTTGCACGCGCGCCTCAAAGAGTTGTCAGCATTCATGACGGGTACCGTCATGGCCGATGCCTGTCTAGGGGTTGAGGATAAATTCGAAAGAGTTACCTCGCCCCTGGGCACTAAGGGCAGGGAACAGGGTTGGGTTTTAGTCAGTAAGAGTCTGACACGCCCTCCCGCTCCACCAAGAGCGGGAGAAGTCATTGGGTGACTTCCCACCGCCCCAAAAAAAAAAAAAAAAGTGGCCAGGAACAGAGTTATTTTAAGCCTGAAGTCAACCATCACATAAAAATAAAGCAATAACATACATATATATATTCATACTATATATAATATACATACCAAATTTTATCCAAATCGGTCCAGCCGTTTGAGCGTCAAGAAGTTACAAACATAAGTACACAAACTTTCGCCTTTATAATATTAGTGTGATTTAGTTTCTACTAGCTCCTGCCATCGGCGTCGCCCGCGTGAAATTAGCACTTCCTCCACTATAAATTATAGCCTAAATACTATTCCCGACTATAATCTATATCTGTGCCAAATTTCTTCCAGATCCGTTCAGCCATTCTGGCGTGATTTACTAATAAGAGCGGTTGCGCACTACGTCCGTTACTTATCCGATACTTATCCGTCAAAATACAGATCTGTAGAAAACTCGGACCGAACTCGGATCGGTGGTGCGTACCTAACCTACAATTGTATTTTCACGGATAAGTATCGGACGTAGTGCGCAACCACTCTAAACATCCATCCATCCAAACTTACGCATAGATTGTAGGATACATTTTCAAATCGATCCCTTTAGCTTTCTTGAATACACATTTGAATCTTAATTTATTTTGTATCGGCAAATATTTTAAAAGCTCTTCTTTTTCTCATAAATCAACAGAGATGATTGAATTTTGGCAAGTCAATCGTAGAAAGGTTACGAATGTGCGTTCGGCCAGAATTATTGGCACACCATAAAAAGTGTTTTACAGATGTTATGGAATGTTGTATGCCTATGCAGGGTGTAACGAAAAGGTGTGGCCATATTTTAAGAACTGCATCTGCCCATCGATATGAACAAAGATCTTCAAGAAAATCCGTGGAAATTCTAAAAAATTTTTTAACTCCCATACAAATATTGAACAGCTGATAACTTTGTATGGAAAATACATTTTTTTTTTATTTTCTATTTTTTCTTGGAGAAAGTTGTTCATTTCCATGGGCAGAACCGGTTCTTAAAATATGACCACACCTTTCGTGTAACGGAAAGGTGTGGTCATATTTTAAGAGAGAGAGAGGGTATCTAAGAAAAAAATATAAAATTCCCAAAAAAAAAATTGGACTTCCCATACAAAGTTATCATCAGCTGATCAATATTTGTATGGGGAGTAAAAATTTTTTTTGAGAATTTTCTCTGGTTTTCTTGAATAATGTGGTTCATATCGATGGGCACATGCAGTTCTTAAAATATGACCACACCTTTCCGTTACACCCTGTATATATTGGACATCATTTATATCAATGAGTTTATGGTATTAAATAACAGGTGCTAAATCTGATATATGTTTTTTTTAGATTATGTGATTGTATAATTATGACTAAATTAAATTAGTTTAATCTAATACACCTCGAGACTTTCAAACTAAGAAGAAAACATATAGAAATTTTGGGCTTTTATATCTAGACTAAAGTTAAAAATATTTGTTATTATACCTCTTGTGTTATGTTTATGTGTAATAAGAGACCTTTAGTCTGCATTTTGCAACACCGTTCTCGGTGCAAAACAGCAATCTCCTTTTTCTCAATCAAGTTTTACGACTTGCGCGGGAATAAAAGCAGTGCATACATTGCATTACATTTTATATCATTACTCCATTCGTTACTAATAAGTAGTAACGAATGGAGGATTTTTCAACACACTCAAAAACTAACTGTTATTACACTGCTATTAGATAAAAAAAACAGTGAACTTCACAAAACAGACGTATTTTGTTTTCATATTCGTTTTATAAAGTATATTAAAAAAAGGCTAGTTGGCAAAATCAAAATCAAAAGTAAAAGTCATTTATTCAAAATAGGCTGAGAGCCAGCACTTTTTGAACGTCAAAGTTCTACAGTCCCCCAAAAACGCCCGCCCGTCACCACTTCCTAGTGTTTTAGCTGTGAAGAAGAAGTGGCCAACAAACTCCCCAGCAACACATCTGTCTGTTAAGTTTGAAGAACTTGAATCTATATAATTATATGCAACAATCTTAACATATGTGTATGTAACATATGTAAAACAGAAAAATAAAGATATATATAATCCAAAATATAATCATAAAAGCGCGCGGCGGGTTGCGTCTCCTACAATTATCCAAAGACACACGAAAAATAACAGCAATACCTACCTAATTTCACATTTTTTCTAACTAGCTGACCCGACAAACGTCGTTCTGTCAAAATTTTGACAGCTAACTTAATAAGGACAGCTAGGATCTGTTTGAATTTAATCAAGAAAAATGTGGTTTTTGCGGTATTTCGTGCAATTTTTCCAATTGTTTACCCAACTGCCCCAGAAGGAGGGTAATGTTTTTCGAGAGTATGTATGAATATGTGTGTATGTTTGTATGTCTATTTCTTTGGCACGCGCTGCAGCCTAAACGGCTTGATGGATTTTACTAAATGAGGTATTATTAGATTGGGCTTGACCACCGAAGTGACATAGGCTATTTGAATTTTGAAAAAAAAAAAACTAAATGGCGACCGCCACTAGGTAATTGTCGTCGTATTTTTTTGTGACCTGGTCATGTGGGTTATCAAAATAAAGAGCTCGAGGAGACGATTCCAACAATAAAACTCACTAAAATTTAGGAAATAAAATAATTGAAATTATCAAAAAACCCGACTGATAAAAAACAAGTAAAAAATTCCAAACAAGTCACTTTTCAAGCAGTCTGATGCAGTTGGTGGTATAACATCTGTGATTGAACAAAAATTACTGCCACCAATTGCATCAGACTGCTTGAAAAGTATAAAAAAATACGAAGTTTAAAAAAAAAAGTTCATCCAAATCGATCCAGGCGTTCTCCAGTTTTGCTCGTGGCAACACATTTAACCATTAATATGGGTTTTTATAGCTATGACAAACTTCACCTGTCTAAATTAATTTTGTTTTTTATTTCATTATCCCCGAAGGGAAGGCGAAAGTCTTTTGACCATATTGCCTAGTTTTACGTAGTTATTTATACTTTTTTCCATTAGAATGCAGATGTAACACATTCTAATGTTTTTGCAGTATTTGGCAACAAATGTGTCGAGTCAGCCTTCTCGGCAAACTTCGCTGAGGTAGTCAATACTACAATAAAATTCTCAGCTCCATTTTCCCGAGATCACGCCTGTTTCAATGATTCCACATATTGTCCATTTGCGTTGACACTTGAGACACAAAAATACACCAATATCCACTAGGCATCAATAAACGAATAATTAAAACAGCCACTGAACTTCACTCGACAAAATCCCGCCAAAACACCCCCTGTCTAAATTAAAATGTACTATTTATTTTTACCATATATCCATTCCGGTTGCCACAAAAGGGTAAAAAGGAAACCCTAGTAATAGTAATATCAACAAGAACACACCCAGTAGCCGAACGAATATTTTTTTATTAAAACTACCGCATTCTAATGTCAAATGCAAAATGTTATTACGGCCGCCAGTGTACGACGATTTCAATTCCAACAAGTGGGTAGCGATATTGCGCCCCCACAGTATGTACACTGCCGTGCATTGTAAAGTGGTGATAGATTTTATATTGGTTCTGCTGGATAGTTTATCTTTTTTTCTTGATGTCCTTTGAAAATGAACTGATTAGATTTTTTAAGAGTTTTGTTTGTTTTATAAAGTGGGTTCTTTTTTAACTGACTTCTAAAAGAAGGAGGTTATCAATTCGGATGTTTGTATTTTTTTTTTATGTATGTTCGGGCATAACTCCGTCAGATATTGACGGATTTACAATTTTTTTTTTATTCGAAAGGTGTTTGTTTCGAAATGGTCCCATTTAAATTTCATATAAGTAGATCTGATGATGGATTTTGGAGACAGATAACGGAACTCTTCAAAAATTGACAGCCAATCAACCGCGATTGCTGCGATCGTATGTCTATGAATTGTTAACACAGTTTAATGGAGAACCGCAAGTAAAAAGTGAAAAATAAAAAACTTTTTTACAAAAAAATAAAACAACTTTAATGTTGACCGACTTTCAAAAAAAAAGTGCAAAATACGACTTCCGAAATTAAAGTTATTTTGCACTTTTTTTGGAAGTCGGTTCTATTTCTTTGTAAAAAAGTTTTATTAAGAGTTTTGTTTGTTTTATAAAGTGGGTTCTTTTTATTTGCTGGTATCTATAATTAAACAAAAATTACTTTTCCGTACAAAAATTAGTATGGGCAGTTCATTTTTTTGGGATTTGTCTATGACTTTCTTGAACGAAGCGGTCCATTTCTATGGACAGAAGCAGAATTTAAAATATGACCACGCATCTCCATTACACCCTGTATATGTCCCTTTTTTTTGTGGGGTGGGAAATCATCCAATGACTTCTCCCGCTCTAGGGTGGAGCGGGAGGGCGTGTCAGACTCTTACTGACAAAAACTCACCCCTGTTCCTTCCTGCCCTGAGTGCCCAGGGCCGAGGTAACTCTGTTTCGAATTTATCCTCAGCCCCCGGGCAGGTATCGGCCATGACGGGCCCCGTTCTTATTGAAAGAAAGAAGAAGGAAAGAAAAAATATTTATTTTGCACAGATTACAAAACGCACATTAATTTTCAAAAGCCCAGTATCCAAGCAAAAATAAAATAAAACTAAACTAATTAACTATTTCCTAGTGATATCATTTCTGGTGCGGTGCACCACTACGCGCCATAGACAAAACGTAGGTCTATGACGCCTCGATCAATGACAATGACATTAGGAGATCACTACAGCAAACAAAACGGAACGTATATTACATAATACAAATGTAAAGACAACTCTTTAAGGCGCGCGTGGAACACTACGCGCCATCGATCCGTTACACTCTGTATGTGTCCCTCGTGATGCAACACATAGCACAGTATTGTTGGCATTATAATCTAATTTTCACGCGTGACATATACAAGCAGACAATAAATAATTGTCACGCTCAATATCATCTCCAAACGAAAGTCAGAATAGATTGACATTTCATTTTAAAGCTTTCATTAGATGGAGCAATCAAGACGTTGTAAATTATATTCATTACTCACGCTTGTCTAAACATTAAATCAATATTATTAATTTTATTAGTCTCCGCCATTGACGCGGAGTTACGACTGGATTGCTAATGTACTGATGTTTATTGGTAACCTCGATTTTAACGTGTCTATTGGCGGATAATAATTGTGGTGGAAATTAAATTATTTGTATGTTCTGTGATTTAGGACTACCTGTCAAATTTCACTTCATGATAATTATGTCTGGTCCTGTTAGGTATTGGTACGGTAAAAGAGCAAAATTTTGACAAAACGTCGTCAGAAAAACAATATGGTAAATTAAAAAGTGTCTGTGTACTTTTGTACGCACGTGTGAAGTTATACTTCTTTGGCGTAACAAGATAAAAAACCAAACTGTGACAAAGTTAACAAAAGGAAAACAATAATTCTTCATGAAACACAGACCATAGCTAACTTCAGGGTGTCGGTTCTAGCTAACTTCAGGCTGTAGGTTTTTCGTGGCGGTGTGCGCACGCATCGTAAAAATTTACTCTCATCATTTTTCCCTAACGCGCGAAAAGAAGTATAACTTCGAAAATAACCTTATGGAGCTTAAAATTTATTTTCCTTTATTACCAGAAAGAGGCCATCATTAATGACAGCGACAAAGCTCGAAAAACCATTTCTTTTCTCGACACGGAGATTCTGGTACGAGTTCTAGAAATTAAACCTTTAATGTAATGAAATTTCTTAGTAATGATAAATTTCTTTTATTAATTTCAATACTTTTACCTAGGAATTTCATTTTTAAATACTTTACTAATAAAATATTGTAAAAACGTTTAATTTTCTTTCAACACATTGTCCCTCCGGCCACGCACAGTACGGCTGTACGGTATACCAGCCTTTTTTTTTATAAAACTCAACCAAATGCTTTGTTTAAATACTGATTAGCGAGTTTTAAATTCAAAATAATATGCGTCTCATCCTATACGTCTTATCCATTAAATTCAGCTGTATATAGGACAAAACCTACTTCAAATGATCAGGCAGTACTTAAATGCCCACATACAGGATGTAAAAAGACACATCACAGAGCCGTTAACTACGCATACTGTACGTCTAACAAAGTAGTTTGCGCAAAAATTATTGCTGGGAAACGACTTTTATTTTTTGGTATGAAAAAACATAAGTACTATTTTCTATTGTGCGCAATGTAACGTGAACCCAGGCAAGTGGAGTTAAACCCTACCCCATCGCTCTAAGCCACGTAGGTACTTCTCAGATTCGTTTGATATTCATTGCGTTTTTGTTACTGGAAATGCGTAATTTCGAAATTTCGATTTTTTTTTCGAAAATTCAGATAATGTTTGTTAGGAAAAAAGTTTAGTAATAACACTTCGTAAAAAAGTTTAAAAACAAATAGCGACTTTGACCTTCAATATCTCCAGAACCAGTGGATTCCCAGGTATGGTCTAGTAGAAAAAAAATATCCAAATAATGGGTAGAATATGTGGCTTTCGGCTTCGGAAACTGTCTTTTTACACCCGCTATATCCTTCTTCCGTGTAGAAAATGTTGAATTAAAAATATGCTACTTAGTGTTTATAAACTAATCACATGTTTATTGAAGTGAAAACTTCTTTGAGCGCGTTGGGTATTTTTCTTCAAGTTTTCACTTCTTTCGGCACTCCCGGAGTTCCACTGTTTTTTTTATAAAGAAGGCCCTATATGTTTGTTCTTAGACAGATATTATTAACGTATTGTCTTTCTGTTTGTTACAGGACGTCATACACACAATCAGCGCACCACACGGACAAGTACAGAGGATCGTCGTGTTTAAGAAAAATGGAGTACAAGCCATGGTTGAATATCCTTTACAATAGTACAAGTTGTAGTTGTAAGTTAAAGTTAAGAGAACCGTAGATGGGAAATATTCGGGGATTTTTACAGATCCCAGAGCCGCCAGACATTATTTATTTTCTGATTAACAAATTAATGTGTGGGATTGAGTAGTGTCAGTATGTACTTTGAACGTACTTTGTTTGGGCCGTCGGCCATTTTACAAGAAATGTCTGGCGGCTCTGGGATCTTAGACTAATAGGAATTGTTCGAATAGATTTAGCCCATGTACCTATTCTTTCAGGTTTAGAATTATTGAAAAGTGTAAACTAAAAAAAATATACGCCTCATCTTATTGCAATCAGTCGACCAAAAATATTAACATTTTTGGCACAATTTCTTGAACAGTAACCGAACTTATCTGGTCGCTTAAATATTCGGAAATTAATATGTTCTGGAATATAATTGTTCTCACTAAAAAAATCAGCATCAGTCATTGTCATTTAAAACCACACTTAAATAAGCCGCGGACGGACAGACGGACAGAGCAAAACTATAAGGGTTCCTTGTTAGGACTACGGAACCCTAAATTAATTTGTTACTCGCTCATGAACAACATCAGTAAATGTTGAAATTAAATGAGTTGGTTGGAAATCTAAGCAGTTGCATAGAAGACAATCACTGAATAAAAACTTGCGGTTCGTACAATACAGAATAATGTGTTTATTCTCATCTCTCCGGTCAAACCGAACGAAAACATTAAAATAAGATTCGTATATTTTTCTTTTACCTTGGTCATGGTGTTACTGCAAGCGGGAACATAAGCGGAGCGTTTAAAATATTATATCAGACTTTTAAAAACAAGCTTTCTAGTTTGGTTTGAAGTTGAAGTGCTAAAGACGTACTATTGCTATGCAGTCGGCGAAGTTAAATATTGATCAGTCACACTATATCAATTTGGAGTGTTATGCGCATAGGTGCGACTGACAAACAATGACAGTTTATGATTCGAATGTACAGACAGATTTATACATTTGCTTATCAATCAAGTTCCATATTATGACTTTACCTAGTTCCTACAAAAAACTTAATTCGGGATAAAGTTTTTTTAAGCATTTCCTATTCCCCATATGAAACTAAAAACAACATGGTGTATAAAGATATTGTTTCAGTGATGACTTAAAAACTTCAACATAATAGCTGATTCTGTTTATTTATCTATCACTAGCGACCCGCCCCGGTTTCACATGGGTACAAATTATATACAAAAACTTTCCTCGTTTATCACTCGTTATATAAGTGAAAACCGTATCAAAATCTGTTTTGTGGTTTAGGAGGAGTTAGCGGAGAAACAGACAGACGCGGAAAACAAAAATTATGTTTGACGGAATTGTTCTCCTTTTAAAGTTCTAAAAAAAAAGTCCGCGACAGCATATTTCTATCTTTTATGGTTAACTCCCTATAATCTTTTTATGGTTTTTATTTTTTACCCTAAGCTCAGTTCAGTAAAACTTAATTTATAGAGCGAATGGTGAAATCGGCCCTAAGTTTTATTTTATAATCGATGTTCGATAGCACACGACACAAATAACTAAAATATCATTACAAAATAACTATTTACGCTAGAAAGAAAGAAAGAAAGAAGAATTTATTTGCCACAAATTAACGACATACACAACAATCCAAACCAAACCTAACCAACAAACCAAACCAAATCGCCTCCGCTCCACTCCTCGCTTTCAAACGCACCTTACCCTCAATCTTGAGATGCTTCACGGCGCTCCAATTCTGAAAACCGTAAAACTTCACTCACTCAAATAAACACATACCTACTTGAGATATAGTCCACCTCGGCCCTCGTCCACTAGTGCCCATACTTTACGATTTTATGGCTATTCAAATGAAAGTATGGAGTGAAACGATTTACGTACGAATTTGTATGTTTATTTACTTGTCAAATTCTCAACAAAACTTGCTTTTAAGTTGCCTTAAAGATTATAGTTGTTTCAGTTAAAACGTTCTATTATAACGAAAGACTCTTAAAGCATCTTATGGCTACTATTATCATCTTCATCATTTTACCCGAAAGACGTCCTCTGCTGGACATAAACCCTCGCCCAACCATTGCCACAACGACCAGTCCTGTGCTTCTCAAATCCAGTGGATTTCCTCATTTCAGCCTTCTTTGTTGCTCTTCTTCTTCTCTTCGTTTCGGTTTATATACAATCACACTGTTTGTGCCCAGTAGGTGGCCACTTTTATTGCTTCGCTGGAAGCTTTACTCAGGTCTTCCAGGATACAGGTTTAACTACCAGGGTACGCAATCGATTCAGCGCTTTCCAAATAGGCCACTGCAAATCACGACCGGGAGGAAGGTTGCTCTGAGCATATACCCCTCTCCATTGCTCTTTGGCCGACTTTCTGATTTCTGATGAGGGCAATGACTGTTTTCTGTAGTAAAATAAAATGACGTTGACGTCAACTTAACTAATGTCAGGTCTAATGTCAAAACTGACATTAGTTAAGTTGACGTCAACGTCATTTTTAAATCATTATGTTTCGTTTTCAAAGTAAAAGACCTGTCGCCTATGTGGCGCCAACTGGTGGCGTGAATTTTCTTGAAAACCCTCATAAACGACGCGAAGGGTGGGAAAATCATCAAATAACTTGTTCTATTTATTTTTATTTATATATGTTGGCAGTACGTAGGCGGAAAAACGAGCGAATAAAGATTATCCCAAAGTTGCTTAACCTTTTCATTTTTTTTTTTTACTGTTTTTAAAGCATATTGCACCTCGTTGTACGCGTGTAGCCTGTGGGCTAGTTATGCGCAATCTAGGTACGGCGCCCTCCGCGTCCAGTACATCAACGCGTTCAGGGCGTTGTTGGGGCTGCCCCGATTCTGCAGCGCCTCGGGCATGTTTGCAAAAGCGCGCACCGACTGCTTCCACGCCACCATGCGCAAGCGGTGCGCGTCCTTGGTGCGCAGGGTGCGGGCCAGCTCCAATGTTGTCCTGGCGATGATCGCTGATCGGCTCGACTGTCCGTACATTCGACACTGTTGTGACAGGCACGTTGTATTATTAGGTTAGGCGCACGGCCTGACATTTTATTATTTGTCGTCAATAACATATTTTATTTATTTATTTTTGACATTCACATACCGCGTTTTAATTTTAATTTGGTTTTGTAATGACTTTTATTAATACAATGACACAAGTGAGCCGTAATTTTAAAATTTTATTTTAATTGTATTTTTTTTTTGTTCTTCTTTGTTGTATTGTGCTGTAATCACTATGGGCTATGCCTGAAATAAATGAATTTTATTTTATTTATTTGACTGTATATTTTCCAGTTATTTTTTTTTTTAATTTTAGCGACGAAGCTCCACTAAACTTTTCTAAAAGCGGCACTCACATTTTTTATACGACAACTCAATCGCTTCTTAAAAACAGCTCAGCAGTTGCCGACATTACAACTGAAAGCAAAACAAACATTCAAAGATGTTTAACTAATAAAAAACTTTATGTGTGTTTGGTTCAGGAAGTTTTACGACTCGAAGAAAGACTGTTACGTGTCTATATTATTATTTGTGCATGATTTCTTTATGTGGTTCACTGCACTAAAAACTTCTTCAATCTTTCGGTGGTTTTGATATCGATCCCTATACAAGTATACTACACATTCTCCGAAGGGGAAGTCACAGGACCGTAGCTAGACTTGAATGTGTGTTCTTACAGGAAGGCAGGATGTAAAAATGTTACTTTATCTGTTCTGGTCAATCGATTTTTGGCTTCCTTGACTTGTGAAAATGTACATTGGATAAAGATATCACATACAAAAAAAAATATTATATCTGTGCACCAATTTGGTTTTCTAGAAAAACACTCTACCATCGATCAAGTGCATAGGATCACAAACGTAATAGAAAACGCCCTTGAAGACAAGAAAATATATGCTACTGTATTCCTAGACGTGGCGCAAGCGTTTGACAAAGTATGACATGAAGGCCTTGAATATAAGTTGAAAAGCCTGTTACCAAAGCCTTTTGCATATATTAGAATCCTACGTTCTGAAACTTTAAAATAAGACAAGAATACGCCTACTCAGAACTGAAAAAAAATTAACGCTGGCATACCGCAAGGAAGTGTGTTAGGTCCGGTCCTGTAATATAAATGAATTAGAGCAAAACACGATTGGGATCTTTGCTGATGATACAGCCATAATGGCTGTAGGAAACAGCCACGAAGAAGCAGTAGAAAAGGTCCAAATGCCTGTAAACCAAGTTTATAATTGGACCATGGAGGATTAAACTAAATGAATCCAAATCTATAGACTTTTCGAACAAAAAAAATTAGTATTCTTCAGTTTACATAAACACTAAACAAGTCCCATTTGAGAATACAGCCAAGTATCTCGGTATGACCCTTGACGCAAAGTTACACTGGAAAGCCAACGTAACACGTCTTGAAAGAAACTATGTTGTCCATGCAAAATAAATTATTTCTATAGAGACACGTCCTGATGCTGGCATCAGGACTGGTTGTTTGGACTTATGATAACCAGCTGTGGGGCTGCACCAAACAGACCAATATATTAATTGTGCAACGTTTCCAGAACATAGTAATATAATAATAACAATAATTATAGCTTTATTTATTCCTTACATTATTGGTTCTGTTAGTTACTTGATAGAGCTCGCTAAATTGCACAGTGGCATATAGAGTCAAATGCCTTGCTATAATCTATGAAGCATATGTAGAGAGGTAGGTCGTATTCGTTGTATTTTACAATGACAAGTTTCCAGAACAAAATGTTAAGGAAAATTGTAAATGCACCTTGATACATACGAAATGATGCCCTATATAATAAATAATCATGAGAGAATTAGGAATGAATATATAAGAGGAAGTCTAAAAGTGGCACAGCTGACTGAAAAGTTGTGTGGAAATCGGTTGTCGTGGTATGGGCGCTCAGGGGCATGTGATGCGGAGGAATGATGAAAATGTCGTGAGGAAAGTCCTGTGTATGGATGTGGATGGCTATAAGAGTAGAGGAAGGCCAAAGAAACGATGGTTGGACTGTGTGAAAGATGATATGGGTAAAAAGGGGGTGACTACAGAGATGACGACTGACAGAGGAGTATGGAAGAAAAAAACATGTTGCGCCGACCCCAAATAAATTGGGATAAGGGCAGGAGAATGATGATGAATAATCGTGCTAATACTGATATCCTTCTAATATTATAAATGCGAAAGTTTGGATAGATGGATGGATGTTTCTGACACAATTACGCCAGAACGGCTGAACCGATCTGTATGAAATTTGGCATAGAGATAGATTATATTTTGGAATAGCACATAGGCTATAATTTACAATGGGTGTAGTACTAATTCTTCGCGGGCGAAACCGCTGTTAGGAGCTAGTAAAATGAATTAGTCAAGCATCTAATTAAAACCACCACTTAATCTAATTATAATAAAGTCGTAATCATTAATAATATTTCAGTAATATTGTAACATGTAACGTTTACGACGTACATAATAACTTACTTTGTGAACGGACATGGCATTTTATGGCACATTACGCGGTAAAAATATGGTGTTTTAATTAGTAGGTAATTAACTTCTTGAGTTAGATGAGGGTTCTTAGTGTACTTTCTAAGTTTATATTAGAGATCAGCAAAACGCTTAAGAATAAATAGATCACCAAGGCTTTGGTATAACTTGTTGGATGCCTTTCCTTCTAATGCTGGATCTTCCAGTACGCTATCGCCAGTCCGAAACCTTTCGCCCCAGTGGCAATCCGTTCTGCAAGTAATGTGCCCTGCCCACTTTTTATTTCTATTTTATTTTTTTGGGGGGTGGGAAATCATCCAATGACTTCTCCCGCTCTAGGGTGCATGGAGCTGAAGGGCGTGTCAGACTCTTACTGACTAAAACCCACCCCTGTTCCTCCCTGCCCTGAATGCCCAGGGGCGAGGTAATTCTTTCGAATTTATCCTCAACCCCCGGGCAGGCATCGGCCAGGACGGGCCCCGTCCTGTTTGCTGACAACTCTTTGAGGCGCGCGTGGAACACTACGCGCCGTCGACTCTCGGGCCTGGTGCTGATCGGACGGCGAGTTACCCACTACTCGCCGTCCGCAGGCCCGGGTCTACGGTGGCCCGAGATCGTCTCGCGACGTCCTCCGCCCAGGGCGTCTCCTGCAGCGGCTGCTGCTGAGGGCATGAGGGCGAGTCTGTTGTTGCAGCCTCTCCTTCACCCGTTCCGCCTCCTCCTTCGGTGCTCTGCCCACTGCCACGTTATTTGGCCATTCTTCGGGCTATGTCGGCTACTTTGGATCTTGGATTCCTGATGATCACGCAAGGAAATTCCAACGATATCCGTTTTCATTTCCCTTTGGTTGCTTTTCCGTGACACAAAATACTGGCTCATATATTATTTTCTATCTTTGTTATACGTTTCATTCATTCACAAAATTTTCCGTAGGTACATAAAATTCATTAAAAAACTGAACAGCGTGTCGGACTTCACACATTTAGGGTGCCGTACAAAATTTCAAAGAAAAAATCTGATACTTCATAGCTCGATGGGAAGTTAAAAATTTCTTCGGAACAAAAGTTTGTGACAGACGACGGACAGGCGACAGACAGACGGAGAGGCCGATAGACGGACAGAAGGACACGTGAGTTACAGCAATAGGGCTCCGTTTCGACCCTTTGGGTACGGAACCCTAAAAACCATAAACAAATGAAATCAAACACTTCCAATAAAACAGTCGATCGCCGAAAAAATATAAAAATATCATCGATTTCCAGATGTCTATTATATTTATAACTATGACTAATGTCAGTTTTTCAGTACATTTTAAATGCGTGAAATATTTATGTGATGCGCTTGAGCACTTTTGTTAGCACATCTTTGATTACAGCTTGAATTTCAAAGGCTTGAAACTTGGCAAGATGGCCGAATATTCAATTTGACAGTTATTTTATGCGTCATTTCACATAGGATATCTTTTTCTAACATGCTTTGCGCTAGTGTAATGGACTACGTAGTACTTTTTTTGCATAGTAATATGAGAAGAGGTCTTTGGTCCGTATTGAGACCGGCTAAATCTAGAATATTGTTTTAAATTATTTAGGTCTATTCTGTCGTCCACTAGCTATAATGCCGTTACACGACAGAATAACATGTTGAGTTACGCACAAAAAAGCAGCGTTGAATTACATTTTTATCAAGAGAACTTAAAACGGTGATTGTTGTTATTTATCTCGGTATCTATTAAAATTGATAGTAGAAAAATACCGTTTAGAGAGATCAATAGAGAATTTTTAACTCATTACCACGGCATCAAAAAACACAAGCATTCCAGGACAGCACACCTAAGGAGAGGAGTAAGCGGTGGCAAGAGCGGTGCACGCCACCACGTGACTTTCTTGAGCCCAAGGAGCACCTGCCTCCCGGTCGTGATTTGCCGTGGCCTGTTGGTCTAGTGGTTAGTGACCCTGACTGCTATGCCAGAGGTCGTGGGTTCGATTCCCACCCAGGACAAATGTTTGTGTAATGAGCACGATCATTTGTTCTGTGTCTGGGTGTAATTTATCTATAATATGAATTTTGACGGCACGGTTGGCGCAGTGGTTGAGCGTTCGGCTGCTGCGCTGCGTGTCGCGGGTTCGATCCCCGCA
Organism: Polia nebulosa; assembly: GCA_951329385.1. Lineage (NCBI taxonomy): Eukaryota > Metazoa > Arthropoda > Insecta > Lepidoptera > Noctuidae > Polia > Polia nebulosa. The sequence continues at coordinate 19,541,734 of OX589612.1, forward strand.
CGGAACAAATATTTGTATGACCTGCAGATAGTTGTTCCGGGTCTGGGTGTCTTGTGTATGTGAATTTACATGTTTGTGAACGCACCCACGATACAGGAATATTCCTAGTGAGGGGCAACGTTTTTTAAAAAAAAAAAAAAAAAATTAGAAATATATAAGTATGTTTATCAGTTGTCTAGTACCCATAACACAAGCTCTGCTTAGCTTGGGACTAGATGGCGTTGTGTGTATAGTTGTGGAATATTATTATTAATATTTGGAATGCGCTGAATCGATTGCGTACCCAAGTAGGCCGTTGCAAGTATAATTTGGCTAAATGGGGGATAATTATTAATCCCTCAAATATCCAGTGCAAGTGCGGTGCTCCTGCTCAGACTATGACCCATTTACTGGAGTGCCCAAAATTTCCATTCACCTGCACCCTGGAAGACCTGAGTAAAGGCTCAATTACACCTTCCGATTCCAAGGGACCCAATTTAGGAAACAGGAAGGTGCAACAGCAATTAGAGCAGTTAGTGTCCGATTTAATGAGATTGAAAGGTCCTGATTTGACTTTCTAAATTGTGTCCGATTTAGAATAGTGTAAACGCATCACTACGATTTAGAGCTAAGTGTTGCCAATTTAGTGACTTTTTCGCTACAAATGGGCTATTAGTATTTTTGTATGTGTTTAAAATAAAAATAAATTGCCCAAGGTCCCTTTTCCAGAAAACAAAATCTGAGTCCGCTCTTTTTCTTTTTTGGTCCGCTCCTGGTAGAATCAGTTTTAGAGACTTTCTAGCGGCTTTTAATATTCTGGCAACACTACCGACTTAGGATTTCGATTTAGGAGTTCAATTTAGGATAGTGTAATCACTAGCTTCCTACCTCCTAGTTATATTGTTCCTAAATTGGGTCCCTTGAAATCGGAAGGTGTAGTTGAGCCTTAAAGCTTCCAGCGAAGCAATAAACGTGGCCACCTGCTGGGCACAAACAGTATGATTGTATACAAAGAATGTAAAACGAAAAGCAAAAGAAATAATAAAAACCCACCAAATAGAAGATAACGACACTTTCGGAATTGTTCGGAAGAGTCACTGGGGCTTGAGACAAATTACTTTTCTGTTAGCGTTCACGCTAACGCGTAGTAGGTACAAAATGTATGACAATGACATTACTGGGCGTGAGTCATGTGACATTTCTTTCCGCAGGTAATGTCATTGCCATACATTTTTTACGAAGCGTTAGCGTAAACGCTAACAGAAAAGTGATTTATCTTACCCCCCTGGAACGCAAAGGACAAATCAGGTGGAGCGGGACAAGGGATTTACCATCCTCAAAAAAAAAGCTTAAGGATGTCAGTATTATGGGCATTGCTTCTAGTGTATAAGTATAGAGCAGCCGATCTATCCTATAAAAATCGTACCGTATTAACTTAGGTGAGTTTTCAGTCCCATCATCATCTTGCATTAGTATCAGGTGGATTGTCAGCTACTTCTACTTGAGAGAGAGATTTACAGAATAGCAGTACAGGATCTTAGGAATGGGCTTTTGTCTCTCAATCGTTTAGAGGCTGAAAAATACAAGCCATTAATGGAGTGCCTAGTTCCTAAACATGAGAACAAAAGAGTTTTCCTGCCGGAGTCTGTGTTTCCTGAGCTACAACCTGGGAGTCTTTAAGTCAAGTACTTCTAGGCAAGCGTGCTCTATCGTCGACCACATCATCGCTTACCATCAGGTGAGATAGTGGTCAAACGTGAGCCTATAATGATAAGAAACCAGCCAAGAGCGAGTCGGACTCGCGCGCAAAGGGTTCCGTACATATTAAATTTTTTCAGGTTTTTTTTAACTGCCTCCACCTTGTAGGTTTTCCTGTAATCTATAAGTAATGAACTTCTTTCTGTATTTTTTCAAAATTTTGTGGTTTCGGAGCTACGGGGGAAATGGTCATTTTTCATATATTTTCTTAAATAACTTCAATATTATATATTTTAAAATTATGAAAAAAATATATTCGAGACCCTCAAAATGTGCCCTTTCATTTGATATGTCGCACGCCACCGTTTGAAAAAACTTTGATTTTTAATTTTCCGATTTTTACTCCAAAAGTGAACCCCACATTCCAAATTAATTTATTTAGGGTACACTTCCGTGTTTCGTCATAGATATTCATGTGTGTACTAAATTTCAACTCTATCGGTCCAGCAGATTCGGAGCAAATTGGCTGTGACAGACAGACACACGAGTGATCCTATAAGGGTTCCGTTTTTTCATTCGGACTTTCGGAACCCTAAAAAGTAACAAAGATAATAGAATCAAATTTTAATAGTCTTTGGGAAACAGATCATTCTAAAAAAATTGGCTAAGTATCCTAAAATAGCAATTCATCAACATGATCATATTATTCAGAGTACTTATCTCACATTTTAAAATGGCATCCGAGTATTTGAATACTATAAATAAACACACGAATCAAATCTATTTTATTATGATTAACGGCTCAAATTGTTCCGTTCTAAAAAAAAATATTTTTTGAGTTATTGGAAACACGTGGCCTTCTGACAGGACGCTCATCACACCGTACTGTAAAACGATAACAAATATGTTGGTCATGCTGTTTATATTCTTCGAGACTTTGACGAAAAAAATAACAAAGTACAAGTTGAAGTATAAGCATTTAATTGGTAGAAATAGTGTCTGTATTTTGGTAGAAAATAAATTCGATTGAAATATTGTTACGAGTAGGGTATGGGATAAGTTAATTCACGATTGATTAACCAAATATTCTTTATTAACTCAAACAATTTATTTTCACAAACACTAATTCGCTAGTGATCACTATTCTTTTCGTGTTCGCATTCGTAGTCGAAAACAGACTGACTCAGTCGCCGCCCGCCCGGCCTATTTATACAGTCCTAGAAGTTTCCAGAACATTGTCGAACTAGCATATGCTGGTATGTTCTAGAAACATCTTCTTTTTCTAGAACATTGACGTGTAAAAGTGTTCCTTGTAACCTATTTACTGAATAAACATCATTTCATTTGAACAGTACCAGTACAGAACGCAGTACCATAATGGAATGTTCTCGAACGTAGTGGAATCGTCTGGGAACTTCGACCACATTCTCGAATAATTTCGTAATACGGTCGACGTAACAATATTTATCGTTAATCATATTATCACTGAAAAGTAGGTAAATAATGTGTCCCATTAATTATAAAATTGCGTGTACTTACTACTTCTTACTTCGTTCGGCGCTACCCTACACCCCTAACCCTTTGCGGGTCTTAGCCTCCTCAACGATCTTCTTCCATTTCGCTCTACATCTATTAACTTTGATTGCCTGCCTACTGTCCTTCAAAATCGTTTATCCTTTAATCTATGCTGCGGTTGTCGTGAGTTAAACTATCCGGTTTTCTGCTTTGTGGTCTCAACCGATTTTCTTTTTATCATGGTGAGTGGTTAGCCCATTGATGAACCCTCCTCTTTTATCCGGGCTTGGGACCGGCAGCGCGCCGAAACAAACACTGGCAGAGTTGCATGTTAAAATGGCATGACAATAAGTAGATTGACACACTAACACTACACTTATAAGCCGTGTTATAACCATTACATGCAACTGTCAAAGAAAAATAGTTGTGATCATAATTTACACTGTACAAGTGTACAGACAATTTAAGTGTGTTATCCGACTGCAATGTTAATAAGCAATTATTATTCCGAACAACAACATACATGTTTTCACAATAATAACTGTGTATTTTTCTATTAAAAGTGCCACTAAAGTTGTAAACAACGTTTTGATTTATGAAACACCACTCTGAATGTTTGATTAATTAATGACACATGTACCTAAACATTAATGATGTGTTGTTAGGTTTGTAATGCCATGTTACGCACTAGTGTAAAACAAGGAATATTATTACATAGTTCGATGTAGCGTCGACCCACGCGTTAGTTACGATAAAATTATATTTTTAATAGCTCTCATTAATTAAATGTTGTATGAACTATTTTTTTTTCGTTCTGTGTGATTGATTTTTGGACTTATCTCGTTTAGAGATTTTTTTAATAGTCGAGTTCCGTTACGACTTTTTTACCTTGTTTTAATCTGATTCATGAGAATTATTTTTTTCATAAATATGTCGAGGAGTAGGTACCTATATCTAAGTTGGAGCATCGCCAAAATACACATTTTGACAATCGGTTCATTAAATACTATTTTTATTTCTAAGCTACAAAAAAATATCGGAAAAAGAACAATTAAAAAAATTTAGCAAATTAAAGTTCGTACTGCATCTTTAATCATAAAAAACTTTATTCCCTTACAAAAAAAAAACTTAACAGATATAATTCCCCCTAATCTTGAATTCGAACAACGAATCCTCGGAGTAGTATTAGTAATAAAATCTTTGTTTAATTACACTTCCTCCATATTTTTTCCAAAGGGACTTTTATTCAAATGAGTTCGAAGTTTTCACCCAAATTGTAATATAAGTAGCGACGTCTGTGATTCCAGGGTGCGGACTTAGTTATAAGCGGAAGCGATTAAGACAACACTAAGCAAAATAAGATCAGGTACATGGGTATTAGTTATAGTTTATTCATCGCTCTATTGTAATCAATCTCTCCATTAGTTTGAAAACACCACAAAACCATTTGTCAGGTGTGGTGATGGTGATTATTGCAATATTTTCTCGGATTCGTTAGCTTTGTGGTTTTCACCACTCATTTCGCTAAGAGAGACACAATAGTCTAATACCTTCTACTTTTTTGGCAATCACCTCCGTTGGTCAGTTATGGATTATTTACTATGATTATTTCCACTATCATCGGTAAATAATATCTCATTATTTTTTAAGAAAGCCTACCATGGAACTAGAGAAAATAAAACATTTCTTTTTGATGAAAATACCCCTGATATTTTCCCGTGAAAAAAAAACTATCCATTTCAAAATGCTAATGACAACTACTTCGCTCTGTATGTATATTCAGAAAAAAAAACCGGTCAATTGCGAGTCGGACGCGCATGAAGGATTCCGTACCATCGTACAAGATTATACGCGTCTACGTGTTGCCATTATAAGAAAAAAAGCCAAAAAAACACGTTTCTAGTAAGGGCCCCCTTTGATTTTTAATTTAATTTATTATAGCTGCAACAAAAATACACATTCTGTGAAAATTTCAACTTCTAACTATTACGGATCATGAGATACAGCCCGCTGACAGACGAACGGACGGACGGATAGCGGAGGCGTAGTAATAGGGTCCCGTTGATTACCGTTCGGGTACGGAACCCTATAAACAAGTTTAAAAAAAAAAACTAAAATAATATAAAATCACACACTGCACTTTCCATATTTAGATTTAAGGCCCTCCTAACGGTCCAGTGGCGCCCTCATTGAATAAAAAATCGTAGCATAGCACAGAAAGTAAATATTAAAAAATCCAACTTCACGTTTGTTACAAAGAGGATAAAGCATTTTTACGTTGTTAAAACAGGTCTCAGAATGTTTAAAAACGTGAGGTTGGATTTTTTAATATTTATTTTCTGTGCTATGTTACGATTTTTTTTTCAATGAGGGCACCACTGGACCGTTAGTAGACCCTTAACTCGGTTTCTGTAATTAAGTTCCCTGCTCAAACAAGGTTAATCAGGCAACGCTGTGGCTATCCAATTAATTGATTTATTAGTTTAGTTAGCGATGCTCAGGGTTTTAGTGTTAATGGCCAATGTTTAAACGGGTTTGAAGCTTACTAATATGTACTCATTTTCATTTTAATAAGAGCAGTTTTAAGTGTAGGTAGTAGTAATTTTGTTACACAAACTTGTATATAATCGCGGAATGTAATGATTGCGTACCTTTAGGTGGCATGACTATTTAAAAAAAAAATCTTTATTTTTTCGTTTCGCCAAGTGTTCATGCAAGGATACGCGCTAGCGAAATATCACGTGGTCCCACATGACAGGACGTTATAAAAAAAAAAAACTAAAAACTAGCAAAACTTCAACGCGCTTACGCCAATCACAATGCGCTCGCCCTTATCTTTATAACTTGAGATGGCTTTCGTTCAGAAGATATTTGAATAATACCGATGTCTCCCCGACTTAATCGTTCAATAACATTATGAGAAACGTAATCCGATCTTAGTGTCTTCAGACTTCAGACAGTCTTTGAAAGGGTAGGCAGAAGTCATAAATTTTGGAAGATTTTTTTTTTTGTGTATGTCCACCAATTTCTCTGTCAGTTGTGGACCGATTTTCAAAATTCTTTTTTTATCCGAAAGAATATACTCCCGATGGGACCACCATATAAATTTTATCGAAATTGCTAAAGCGCTTTTTAAAAAACTGAACATAACCGAAAAATATTTATACATAGACGGCGTTTTGGTCTCCTCCAATTACGAGTATGTTTTAAATTTCACGTTCCATGTTATTGGAGTTTTGAGTTCTGGGGTATAACAACTAAAATGTGAAAAATAAAAAAACTTAAAAAAAAAAGAAAACAACCGACTTCCAAAAAAGAAAATAGGTACACTAAAAATTTCAAAATTACTTTTATTTCGGAAGTCGGTGTCAAATATCGAAAAAACAAAACTAGAAACACCGACTTCCGAAATAAAAGTTGTTTTTAAATTTTTAGTGTATTTTCTTTTTGGAAGTCGGTTGTTTTTTTTTGTAAAAAAGTTTTTTTATAGAATAAAATGACTTAATGCTGAGAACCAAGAATAACCAAAGTGAAAGATGATTCAAAAATATTTCAAAAGTAAATATAGTTTGTAATGATTGATGCTGATTTAAATACAAATTACTTGTTGGTATGACATAATTATAGTGTAAATTATTAATAAAGCGTTTATTATTAAAGTCACTCCACAGGTGACACACAGTCTCCGCAGGTGCGCCTGGTCATTTGACCATATCTATAGGGGAGATGCCCCAAAAACTGTACTTTAATTTTGGTATTGAAATGCATTTTTTTGTGTTTAAAATACAAGGTGTAATTTTAATAGTATAATACCACTAGCAGTAAATTTATGGTAATTATGAATACCTCTTACTATAAAACCAACATTGAAATTATCATCATTCTCCTACCCTTATCCCAATTTATTTGGGGTCGGCGCAACATGTCAAAACCAAAACAAACTTTGAAATCGCGAAAATAAATCTTCTGTACCCGACATTTATTCATTATAAATTAAATTACACCTTGTATTTGCCTATAATATTTCCACATATAATGCAAAGTATTTCCTTAACTCCTGGCTACAAGTTTGAAAGCGTAGAATCGGCCACAAGAGCTAAAGAAGCGCTACACGGCTGCGACATATACTCCGGATGCTGCACACTCAAAATAGAGTTCGCAAAGGTTAGTGTAACTTACTTTATTTTTATAGAAATAAGGAAAAATCCCATTTTTGCCTCCCTACTGCGACGGGTCTTTGCCATCATGAATTCGCTGTGAGAGAGATGTAGCTATACAAGATGAATCTCTTTATACCCAACTGCCCCAGAAGTAGGTTATTGTTTTTCGAGAGTTTGTATGTATACATATTTGTATGTCTATTTCTTTGGCTTGCCCTAAACGGCTGATGGATAGATTTCAACAAATAATATATCATTCGATTTGTCTAAGTGCCGAAGTGACGGACGTAGGGTTTCAGAAACCCGGGTATCAGTCATGCAGTTCTAGTATGTTGAAACTGTTTAAAGATGGTTTTCACCTAAGTTTCATGGATTAGAATACAAACCTAAATGTAAAATGGCGAGCGAGAGGCCATGAGTTCAATTCCCATTTGTCAGGAAGCGTTATTATACTACTAACTGAAGCTAGAGAGGCTAACGTGTTGCCATAACAAACAAAACCAAACAAATTATGTTATTCGTAAAAAAATAACTTTTCTTATAAAACTATTGAAGATCCCTTCAAAAGCACGCACGTCGAGACACAATAGAGGTAGCCACAACTTCTCGTTCATCGGTCAGTAACTCTATCTGCGAGGGGGCGTTAAGTGAGCTCTCAACAGCGAGACGTTTACACTAGTCTAAAGTTACCACCACTTATAGGTATGACGAGTTTTTGGTGCTCTCATACCACAGAGTACGGAAAAGCCTGCAGCGTCTACAGATGGCATTGCAAATATTGCCTGTGACCACGCAGTGTGCACTGAGCACAACTTTCGATCGTCATTCTTCTTCTTCTTCATCGTCGTATTGAAAACCGTGCAGCGACTGCAGACGGCATAGCAAATATTACCTGTGACCACGCAATGTGCACTGAGCACTATTTTCGACTGTCATTCTTCTTCTTCTTTGTCGTATTAAAAAATCTGCAGTGACTACAGACGGCATAGGAAATATTACCTGTGACCACGCAATGTGCACTGAGCACTATTTTCGACTCTCATTCTTCTTCGTCGTATTAAAAAGTCTGTAGCGACTACAGACGGCATAGCAAATATTACCTGTGACCACGCAATGTGCACTGAGCACTATTTCCGACTCTCATTCTTCTTCTTCGTCGTATTAAAAAGTCTGCAGCGACTACAGACGGCATAAAAAATATTACCTGTGACTACGCAATGTGCACTGAGCACTATTTTCGACTCTCATTCTTCTTCTTCGTCGTATTAAAAAGTCTGCAGCGACTACAGACGGCATAGCAAATATTACACGTGACCACGCAATGTGCACTGAGCACTATTTTCGACTCTCATTCTTCTTCGTCGTATTAAAAAGTCTGCAGCGACTACAGACGGCATAAAAAATATTACCTGTGACTACGCAATGAGCACTGAGCACTATTTTCGACTCTCATTCTTCTTCTTCGTCGTATTAAAAAGTCTGCAGCGACTACAGACGGCATAAAAAATATTACCTGTGACTACGCAATGTGCGCTGAGCACTATTTTCGACTCTCATTCTTCTTCTTCGTCGTATTAAAAAGTCTGCAGCGACTACAGACGACATAGCAAATATTACCTGTGACCACGCAATGTGCACTGAGCACAACTTTCGACTGTCATTCTTCTTCTACATCCTCATATCGATGATTCCAAAATTAAATCTCGTTTGACCAAAATCCAGCCACGTCGATACCATTAGCGTTTGCCTCGTAAAGATCTTTCAAAGTTCACGTCTTGTTGCACAGAGGGCATGACAAGAGGTGAGACATTATTTGGGACGTAGTTCCGCATTCGCATTGTAGCTCATTGGAAAGCTCCCATCTTAATAAGTTGTGCCTGCAGCGACCCACCTTCTTTTTTTTGTTTTGTTTGGGAGTCTGAAATTGTCCTATGACTTCTCCTGCTCTGGGTGGAGTGGGAAGGCGTGTCAGACTCTTACTGACTAAAACCCAACCCTGTTTCTTCCTTGCCTGAGTGCCCAGGGGAGCGGTAACTCTGTTACGAATGTATCCGCTACCCCTTGGCTTGCAGGCACCGGCCATGATTGGCCTCGACAGTGGTCGCTGACAAATTCTCTATGAGGCGCGCGTGGAACGCTACACGCCGTCGACTCTTAGGCCTGGTGCTGATTGGATGGCGATCTACCAATTACTCGCCGTCCGCAGCCCCGCATCTACGGTGGCCGGAGATCGTCTTGCGACCTCCGACGCCCAGGACGTTTCCTGCGGCGGCTGCGGCGGGGGTGTGAGGGCCACTCCGAAGAGTCTCCCTCACCCGTTCCGCCTCCTCCTTCGCGAGCAATACTGCTTCGCAGAAGGAGGAGACTGCGTCCCATTCCCTCTCGCTCCGTGCCATGGCCTGGACCAGAACCGAGCGCGAGAGGTCGCTGCCGCCTGTCGCATCCATGAGGACACGACGGTGCTCCGCCCAAGCGGAGCAGACCTCCGCCGTATGCTCCACCGTGTCCTCTGGTGCAGCGACACAGGCTTCGTAGCCGATTCAGAGATTTCCTGGCGGGCTACGGCTGTTGATGGCCTGCATCAGCATTTTGTCGACGTCAGAAAGTTGTTCCCTCTCTTCAATTCTGACATTAGTCAAATTGACGTTATTTTGATAACACAAGTAACGTTTTCTAAGTAAATGACCTCTTGCCTAAGTAGGTGGCGTGAATTTTCTTCAAAACCCCTCATTATGTCTTTAATGACAAGGGGTTGTGCCTTGTCATTAAAAACAGTTTTCTTCAAAACCTCTCATTAAATCTTTAATGAGAAGGGGGTGTCCCTTTTTTTTCATAAAGTATACTTTACTAAAAAATACCAATATTTGGTACGGAACCCTTAATGTGTGAAATCCGACACGCACTTGGCAAGTTTTTTTATCATTGATAGGCCCACGTTTGACAACTATCTCACCTGTTGGTAAGCGATGATGTGGTCGACGTTGGAACACGTTTACCTAGAAGTAACCTCTCACTGTTGACTTAAAGAACCCCTGGTTATAGCTATCACGAATCACAGACCCCGATAGTGTATTCCACTTCTTAGCCATACCACGGGGTCTCATCTCGAACAAACAAAATTTAGTTCAAACAAATTGCGATAGATGGCGTAATGCCCATCGATTTGTTATTGAAGTTTAAGTAACATTAAGATTATTTTTTTAAATATGGTAAATACTCTATTTTCTTATTTAATAAACCACCCTAAGCATAAAATTGTAGAATAATTGGCTCCTAATTCAAATTTGGATATTTATTGAAACGAATCCTTAAGCATTTATATTTCTTGTACCAATAGATGGCGCTGTTGGAAATTTAAGTTTATCCGCCTCTTTAAAATTTTTATAATGACACATTTTGAAACAGTAAAACTGTTATGAAGTGCCAAAAATGCTATAAAGTAATTCCTCAATCTGTGAGAAAATATTGATAATACTTTACGTAAATTCATTCAACTTACAAGCGGTCGCTGCTAACACCATCTAGCGAGGTGTACAGGACGGGCCCGAAAGAAGAACAAAAGTTGCTTGTGTAAGTTGAAAACCCATAGTTACGGCGGTACCGTTTCTTTGTATGGGATGAGGCATCTATACGCTAGTATTATATTATCTGTGGCTGTACACAAAATGAATGTGTTCTCAAAACGTTTTGTGCGTATAGGTGGGATGCCCACCATGTATGGAACGTTTTGATTTTGAAAATCTCATCTCAAGCACTGACCACCGAAACATCTCAGCGCTCTGTGTCTCACCCTAAAGTCGTTTTTAAGTGACAATGATTTTGGTTCGATTATTTTTGCAAGGGGGTGAAATTTTTGAGGTTTTAATTTCACCCCTTATTAAAATAGAGGTGTTCTCTAATGCATTTTGCATAATGAATTCTGTTTGAAACGTAAATTAACTTTTTAATTGTATTATTGGGACACTTTATTTCAATATTTCTATTGACCAATATTCCTTACTTGAGAAATGTCAGGTGCGTGTATGGCCAAATGTATGAACGTCATCATCATCATCATTTAAGACGAAAGACGTCCACTGCTGGACATAGGCAATGTATGAACGTAATCGACGCAAAAGGAGTGTAAGGACCGGAGCAGGTGGCGTTTTGTAGTTTTTGCCTGACCCCTTAAGCCTTAGCCTTTCAATATGATCACAAAAGAGCTATTATAAAATAGCATAGTTTAAGCTTATGTTGGTTGCTTTAAAACCTGGGTCCGCAATTGGTTAAGATATTTCCAGATTGGCCTCTGCAGTTGCTGTCCAGGTGACAGACGATGAAATGTAGGAGGGGTGAGATGTCTGTGGCTCCATACTGGTCGGACAAAATTTGAACACACGAAAAGAAGAAGCAGCTTTATATTAATCATATCTGATTGAATGAGACTCCCATTACAATCAGAACCAATCGAAACGACCTGACCACGAAGAAGGCACGACACACAAAAGTAACGGTGTTCCTGCAAATTTTGCCTACTCGCCTATTTTCTCGGCGAGCGGGAAATTTGCGCGCGAAAAAAAAAACATGGCCGCTGCAACGCCCCGTGTCCGTGTAGCGGTAGAACGGTATGATAGGGCTGATGAGGTGACCAGGGTTTTAGCGGGACTGTTCAACGGAACAGTCCCGTGGCAGGGTTGTATTGTAACCCTCTTTCAAATATCATGAAGCGCTAGGTAAAAATATTTGTCAGTGATCAAGGTTGCTAAAAACACACCTAAAGACGACACTGTTCTAAAGAATCAAGCTAGTATTGTTCCCATTTCGAAATGTTACTTATCCTACAATTAGGGTTGCCAACCGTACTCTGAAATAGAGTATTGTACTCTATTTCATGTAGGTGTACTTTATAATCTGTAATACTAATAGAGTAAACTAAAATACTCTTTTTTACACAATGTTTACTGTACTAATACTAGTCATGCATACCTATTGTTATAACCCAAAAATTTACTTGTTAACTGTTAATATCGTATTTACATTGAAGTTAATAAAAAAAACAAGCTCTTGATCTACATTAACTTAGATTTAGAATGTTTGGAGTCATACAATTCTTTTAAAAATGATCAAAAATTGTAATGTGCCGCAAAAAGCACAAATAATACCTTTTTAAAAATTAAAATAAATGTACTCTTTTTCATAAGACGTACTCTTTATTTACCCTGTCTGAAATTAGATATAAGTACTTTATTTCTTTTTAAAAACTTGGTAACCCTGCCTACAAAAGAGGATTTTTTTCTGTGTCAGTAAGCTCGGAGCATTTGATGTTATAGAAAACAGCTTACGTACACGAGAAACAATACGCACGTGAATCTACACACACATTCACGACCAACCCGCTCTTCGTGAAATAGAATATCTATACCTATCGCTTACTATCAGGTAAGATAGCGGTCGAACGAGTAACTATAGATGATTTAAAAAAAAACCTACCTACTTCTCTGTACGTAAATTCCACGTCACGTCAGGCACGTCATCCCCTTAGTTCATCATCATACCATCAACATTTCAGCCGAAATACGTCCACTGCTGGACATAGGCTGGGCCCAAGTATCACTACAAGGACCGGTCGTGTGCGTCTCGCATCCATCGGTTACCCGCGACCCTCACAAGGTCATCGGTGAAATCCACGTTGCTGAAGGCCTTCCAACGCTGCGTCTGCCGGTATGCGATGGTCACTAGAACTTTTCGACCCCATCGACCATGTATGTATGTATGTCGGGCGTATTTTGCGTACAGGTGGGACAGCATTGTCATTCGATCCACCCCAGCTCCTCGAGGAAGGCCAGCAGCGCCCTGGTATTACTGACTAACTCGCTTAGGTTACCTAGGTGTCCGAAGTGTTTTGCCCTGTATGCAGCGACTTCTGGGCAGCTTAGTAACAGATGAGCTGCTGTCTCGTCCTCCTCCATGCAGGCTCTGCAGAGTGGGCTGTTTGTGACTCCTATGGAGGTGTCGTCAAGCCCCTCATTAGCAGACACAATTAAAAACCTATTCTCGTATCTCCTTTAGGAGACGCGAGGAGCCTGATGGATTAAAAGACCCGTGGCCAGTTGTAACGGTCGTGACTTGCCGCAACTGAAGTTTGGTCAGTCGTAGGGCTTGTTTTGTGAAGCGGTCATTAATGGAGGGAACTGCCTCCTTGGCCTGCCTACACTCGTTATGGTCAGCCCATAGCTTGTTGTGTTGATGTCTGGTGCGTTTCCTTACCAGATTGCGTAAGTATCCAAGGGGGGAGAGGCACAATAGGTTCAGGTCCCATCGCTGCTATGCTCGACGGCCATATCCCATCGACCATAATTATGACCATCTCTTTGGTTAGACCAAGCTTGTTCATAACTGTCAGGACCATCCCTACAATCATAGCCACATGGTCATCCTACCCAACCGTTAGGCAGGGGGCTTCATTTGACAGCATTGTTCGAAATAGCCCATCTGTTTTATTCGATTTTCATTCTCCATAGGAAAGGAAGGACGCAATGAAGTTTGCATTCGTTGTAATCACAATGTTTTTTCGGTTTTGACAATGGTCGAGCCGGTAATTGTGTTAGGGACTTAGGAATGAGGTACTATTAGAAATTTGGCAGGGTTTTGGGGTGGGGCTATGCATTTTAGGTATATTATTTGAACTCTTTAACTTTTTACAAAAAATAGAACCGACTTCCAAAATTGAAACAAAAAAAAGTGGTAAATAACTTTAATTTCGGAAGTCAGTGTTTCTGGTTTTGTTTCTTAGTTTTTTATTTTTTTGCTTTTTAGTTGTGGTTCCTCATTAAATTGTGTTAACAATACATAGACAAACGATCGCAGTAATCGTGAGTCATTTGCTGTTAGTTATTGTAGAGTTCCACTGTCTATCTCCGAAGATCTTCATTGGATCCTAATGTATTATATACTAAAACCTTCCTTGAAAATATATGCATTTGAACAACGGAAACCCCATCCAAATCGGATCAGTAGTTTTCGAGAAAATCGCGGACAAACAAGCATACATACATACGGGTCGAATACTGGACCTCCTTTTTTGAAGTTAAAGACTGGCTGTCAGACTTTCGGGCTTCTAACGACCCGTAACGACTGTCAAAGATCCACGATTGACAGCCAGGACCAGCTTAACGTGCTTTCCGAGGCACGGAGGAGTCTCGGTATGTAAAGATGGTCACCCATCCACGGACCAACCCCGGCAAGCGTAGCTTAACCTGATGGATTGACCCGTGCGGCTGTTATTACTTTAGCCACGAGCTCCTCTCTCAAAAAACGAAGAAACAAAACCAAAAACACCGACTTCCGATAAAAAGCTTTTTATTTGAGTGTTAATCTTTGAAATGGAGCTATCTTATTAAAGTATCTTGATTTTTTCTCACACGTCATTAACCGACCAAGGACGTCTACAAGACAAGACACAGGAATGGTCTGCTATTTAGCTACGGAACGCTGAAAATTCCTGCACAAAACAGTATCGCAGCGGACCACACTACAAAGTCCTATTTAGCAATTCAGAAAAATGAAGATCTCGGCAGTTTACCGACTCGAACCGCGGCCGGCGATCCAATAAAAAAGTCGTTCCAATTCGAATTTCGAATCCGAACTATTTGCTTGAAAACCGTCGCACTGGACGTGTGTCGCGATCGCAAGAATCGAAATTTTTCGTTAAATTTTGTATTTTCATTTAAAATTGGATTTGTAAAGAGAGATTCGATTGGTTACGATTACGGTTTAAGCTAGCTCCGTGATACAGTTTAAGTTCTGTAAATATTTTTTATCTGTGCTGCTTGGCCATATGATACAATCATCATTCTCCTGCCCTTATCCCAATTTATTTGGGGTCGGCGCAACATGTCTTTTTCTTCCATACTCCTCTATTAGTCGTCATCTCTGTAGTCACCCCCTTTTTACCCATATCCTCTTTCACACAGTCCAACCATCGTTTCTTTGGCCTTCCCCTACTCTTATAGCCATCCACATCCATACACAAGACTTTCCTCACGACATTTTCTTCATTCCTCCGCATCACATGCCCATACCACGACAACCGATTTCCACACAACTTTTCAGTCAGCGGTGCCACTTTCAGACTGCCTCTTATATACTCATTCCTAATTCTATCCATGCGCGTAACACCACACATCGCTCTTAGCATTCTCATCTCAGCTACATGCAATTGCTTTTCATTCATCCCTTATGGCCATATGATACAATATGATATTTATTTCTGTAAATTCGATGAAAAACACTTTTCACGTGAAGAAAATAATAATTTTAAACTATATGCAATTGGTGTTTCCTATCTAACTAATCTGACCAGAAACACCAAAACAAACTCAGAGGTTACTCTTTTAACATGACATTACCCTGGTCAGATCGATCATATTATGAGTACGCTCATTAATATCTTAGATGTTCTTGTGAAAATTTATAGTCATATTGGAAAATTTCTTTTGCAACTGTCAAAAAAAAATGAGCCTCACATACTGTGACGTCCACTTGTCACAGGGGTAAGCACAGATGGTTTAATAAAACAATAGTTTGGTGTCTTGAAATAGTAAACTGGTACGTCCGCCCGGTAAGAGTGACAGCTGTCCAGTGACACTTCTACCCGCGTGAACCTACCTCCGCTTCTATATTATTTAATCGTCACACATCTAAGATCGATGATAACTTTATTCGGAAAATCCTTTTTTTTTGGGAATTTACTATGACTTCCTTGAAGAAGCATTCCCACTGGAATGCTTCGCAGAAGCAGTTTTTAAAATATGTATACTACACCCATCCGTTACACCTTTCACATTTCTATGATATTCCTGGCCAAGTCACAAGCTCTCGCGTCGTGTAACCTGTTGTAACGAGTCACTAAAAGCTCTCGAGTTTGAAGTGGTCGGTGTAAGAACCCCGTTCCTGAGCGGTTATAGGGCTGTCAATTACTACGACGCATAGGACAAAAGCTTGGTAGAATTTACACAAAAAAAAGAGTGGCACTCCAGGAGTGCCGACAGAAGTGAAAACTTGAACAAAAAATGCCCAACGCGCCTTAAGAAGTTTTCACTTCAATCCGCTACGCGATGCATCGTAGTCACGTCGTGTCGATGTCGGTGTCGGCGTCGGTGTCGGTGTCGGTGGCGAGTTTAATTATTTTTTCCCATCTCAAAAATGCCCAACGCGCCTAAAGAAGTTTTCACTTCAATCCGCTACGCGATGCGCTACGAGTGCTACTACGCTACGCATCGTAGCACTCGTAGCGGGTCAGTGTTGCGCGAGTTCAATATTTTTTCCCATCTCAAAAATGCTCAACGCGCCTAAAGAAGTTTTCACTACGTTGCGTTGAACAAAAATTTGGTAGAATGTGTGTGGTAGAATTGCACAAAAAGCCAACAAAAACTCTCAACTACTACGTCGCGTAAGACAAAAATGTTGCAGTAATTGCACAACAAACCAACAAAAAACTCGTTCCAAATAAGGTAATTACAAAATATAAAACATGTTGGTAACAGTTTTTTAAGCATAGCCACATTAACAACTCGTTGCGACTTTATACATCCATATAAAATGATAGAAATAATTGGAAATAATTGGTCATTTTTCCCATTCCATCGAGCTCAATGTATCTGAATCTAACTTCAGGTCAGAGATGTGCAACATTTTACACTCATAGTATTAAGAGAGAGAGACTAGGAGATCATAAGAATCGACTTTAGTTAAACGATGACAAATGAGGCGCCACAAAAATCTCTTTATAAAATCTTTCAATAGCAACATGACTATACTATTTTAATAAAAAATCTTACAACAGCGGCTCAACACCTTTCAAAATTTAACACAAAAAAAAACATAATGTAACTTTCTGGCACGTGGCAGCCCTTACAATTGGACCCTTATACAATCGATCTGGGTTCCGTACACAACATAATAGGGTTCACAATAGACCGCTAAACGTTCCATTATTGTCACACCCCCCGTCTATGGGACATTAATGGGATATTTTTAGGGTACACAGTATCCTATACAGATTTATATTGTAAGTCAGGTGGGGGTCAAATAATGTCGTGTAATTTTATTCATAAAGGTATACTGGGTCTTGTAAGAATAACCTTTCAGTGGAATAATTTTATGGAATAAAGCCGAGTTCATATTATTGTGATGTGACATGTCGTGGAGCTTTCTGACGTAGTTGATTGGTTATAAAACTCGTTGTTCTAAATAATTTTCCAACTTGGATATTTATTTTTGTTTGTATTTGCAACAGGGATTATGCATGAACAAAATATTTGTTATCTAACCGATTTATCGATGAACATACTAAAATAGAGTAGGTACGAACAGTGAAAGCAGAATCTAAATTGATTGAAAATTAAACGAAATATAACAATTATTAACAAATATATCTGTCCCTCTCTCGAAAACGCTGTTTTCTATGGCAGTTGTATGGGCGTCATGTGCTTTGACGTCAAAGAACACGTCGGAGTTCTCTTTGTGATTATCAACTTTA
Organism: Polia nebulosa; assembly: GCA_951329385.1. NCBI lineage: Eukaryota > Metazoa > Arthropoda > Insecta > Lepidoptera > Noctuidae > Polia > Polia nebulosa. The sequence goes on from OX589612.1 coordinate 19,559,605, forward strand.
AAGACATTTTATAAAAAATATCATACATATTTCCTATTGAGCACCCAATTTATCTTAGTCTCTGTTAGTAGGTATTATAATTGGTTCTCCATCAATAACGTGACTTACGTTGAAAATTGGCATGGGTGTTTCTGTTTTTTTTTATAATTGTCTTTATTATTAATTGCGCTAGTACGAGACAAGAAGACTACTATAATCCTCTAACATACTCAGAATCCTGTTCAACCTCTTAATAAATTCACCCCTTTGAGAAAACCGGTATATCCTAGAGCAAAAATTCGAAGGCATATGGCATCCACCACACCCACATTGGACCCGCGCGGTGGATTACGGCCCACACCCGCTCACAGAGAGGAGGCCCGTGCCCCAACAGTGGGGACAATAAAAGGCTGATGATGATCATAAAACCCCTGAATCGCGTATACCGACTTATTTATGTGAATTCTGCTTAACCTGTAGTTGGCGGCTGTATCGAAGATCAACAAGCTTTGTTGAAGCTGTTAATAATAAACCTTAGATAATAAATGAATACTGTCCATTTTTTTTACCTTTTTGCCATTGATGGGCCCCGAGCCCATCAATGGTAAAAAAGGAAAAAAAAAACCTTGACCACTATCTCACCTGATGGTAAGCGATGATGTGGTCCACGTTGGAGCACGTTTGCCTGAACGTAACCTTGTTCACTATTGACTTAAAAATCTCCAGGTTGTAGGCTATCAGGAAACACAGTCTTCAGCAGGGAATTCCTTAGCTGCACGCACAGTGAATGATTATATATTATTACCATATTTCTTCAGAAAACATATAAAAATTACTCCATACAGCTTTAATTTACTGAACTTATGTTTATTACAGTTTAAAATTCAGCTCGCACGATAAACGGATAACATTTAAAACATGAAAAGCGGGCAGAACGAAAAACTCGACTATTTAACATCCGATTAAGTTGAAATAAAAAGAGAGTCAGTTCGCTTCGGTACGCGGACACGTAAGCTTGTCGGGGTTTTTAGGGTTCTGTAGTTAAATTGGATTTTTGGTATTGGGTAGAGAAGCTCGTGGCTAAAGTAATCACGCTAAGCTATGCCCGGAGTTGGTCCATGGATGGGTGACCATCTTTACATACCGAGAGTCCTCCGTGCCTCGGAAAGCACGTTAAGCCGTTGGTCCCGGCTGTCAATCGTGGATCTTTGACAGTCGTTAGTCGTCACAAGCCCGAATGTCTGACAACCAGTCTTACCAAGGGGTATCGTACTTCCCAGTAACTGGGTTGTGGAAGTCAGATAGGCAGTCGCTCCATGTAAAATACTGGTATTTAGCTGAATCCGGTTAGACTGGAAGCCGACCCCAAGATACTCGTAGTTAGGAAATGGCTAGGCAGATTGATTTTTGTAATAAATTGGGTTTGTTGAATTTAAATGAAAAATCACGCATCACGGCTGACCAATGCGAAGACGGTGGGACTAGCTCGACTGCTACCGAAAGGGCAGACCCACATTAGCAGAAAATAGAATTGTGTGGAAGATGGCAGAGGGAGACCGTTGCCCTGTAGTGGGACAATATAGGCTTGTTGGATTAGTTAGAAATAATCATAATAATAAACGCAGTTTTATACAAGCTACAGGCTATTGTAACCTCTTTAGTGAGAAGAAAACACTGAAATTAATAATAAATCTTACCTGTAGCTTAAAAAAAAAATTATGTTCATTTCTGTAAACCCTTTCATACCTATGGGTATTCATACAAAATAACTGGTCCGCCATCTTTGGGAGTCCGCCATATTGAATTTAGAATGACGTCACTTAGCTAACCATGCATTGTCATCCAAACTAAAACCGGGGAGTGGGTCGAATTTAACTTCTAAGATTTGTTCGCATAGTTAGTAAGTTAGTTACAATTGAAACTAATATAAGTATGTTAAAAATTAAATAGTTTTTCTTTTTCAAACATTTTAAATGAAAAGCAGTTGGTATATCTTCAGAGTTCAGTTCAATGCTTCATAGATTTGTTAATAATTTCTCATTCAAAACAATATTTCTCTGAATAGAACGTGTTTTTACCAAAAACGGTTATTTTCGCCTTCCCGCAATTAATGAATCTACAAACATTTAAAATTCTGTCTCTTTTCATGATAAGTTAATCCAAACCGTCCTCACCTGGACGTTATTACGAATTCATAAAAGTAATTAACAATGTTATAATTAATTTTAACTTTGAGCAATGACTTACAATTTTTACAGAAAGTATCCATTTTTTGTTGGTTTATTTAAAATAAAGGGTTAAAGGTAGGCGTAAAAAATGAACTGTCGAAATCATCTTAAAAGTTATAAAATGTAAAAAAAAACTGGCTTGAAGAAACTTTAAATTGAATACTACGGAACCTTAAAAAATATTTCGTCATTTTTCTTTCGCCACACAAATGCATGCAAGAGTTACACGTTAAAATTCTAAATGAAGTCGAAATGTTGCCGACCCCTGCATATGAATAACTTATTTTTTAGCTTTTAGTCGTTTTTCAGGAGACGGTGACTTAGTTTGTTTAAAAGGTTAAAAGAATTAATAATAATAATATTCCACAACTATCACACAACGCCGTCTAGTCCCAAGCCAAGCAGAGCTTGTGTTATGGGGTACTAGACAACTGATAAACATACTTATATATTTCTAAAAACATAAATATTACAGATAAATTACACTGTAATTGTAACTCTTTTTTGTGTGACTCAAATAGTATTTTTTAATTTATTGAATACAATATATATTTTCTTCTAATACCTTTTGTAATGTTGTAAGTACTTTTATTTCTCGAAAACAGATTAACTAATATTGCAGTGACCTTCGCTGAAAAGAAAATAATAATCAAACTGGAAACAGTTCTGTTCTAAGTTAATGAACAACAAAAAAATTAGGTATGCTAGTATCATATCGGATAAATTCGAGTTAGTATCCTTTTTTATGGGCTAGGCCTTGATAAAATAAATGCTGATTTTATTAGGCTTCTTTTCAATTATTCCAACTTATCAAAACACAGCCTTGATAGCCCAGGGCTTGATGGGAATCTAAAACTATTGATTAGTCAAAGAATTATCACACTGCTAGCTCTCTCCAGTGCTGGGCACGCCACCATTGCGGCGGTAGTGCCCCTCTTTGAGGAGTGGCTGGAGAGACGTCACGGCGTCCTCACCTTCCGCCTAACGCAGGTCCTCACCGGACACGGTTGTTTCGGGAGGTTCCTGTTCCAGATCAGGCGGGAGGAAACGCCCGGGTGTTATCACTGCGCGGATCGCCCAGAGAACACGGTGGAGCATATGGTGGAGGTATGCTCCGCTTGGGTGGAGCACCGCCGTGTCCTCCTGAATGCGATAGGTGGCGGCGACCTCACGCGCCCGGCCCTGGTTCAGGCCATGGTACGGAGCGAGAGGGAATGGGAAGCAGTCACCGCCTTCTGCGAAGCAGTAATGCTCGCGAAGGCGAAGGCGGGACGCGTGAGGGGAGCTCAACGGAGTGGCTCTCACGGCCCCGGCCGCTCCCACCGCAGGAGAGGCATTGGGCGTAGGACGTCGCGAGACGGATCTCCGGCCACCGTAGACACGGTCCTGCGGACGGCGAGCAGTGGGTAGCTCGCCGTCCGATCAGCACCAGGCCCGTGAGTCGACGGCGCGTAGTGTTCCACGCGCGCCTCAAAGAGATGTTGTCAGCCACCAGTGACGGGGCCCATCGTGGCCGGTGGCTGCATGCCTAAGGACAGCGGAAAAATTCTCAACATGAGTTACCGCACCCCTGGGCACTCAGGCAGGGATGGAACAGGGGTGGGTTTTAGTCAGTAAGAGTCTGACACGTCCTCCCGCTCCACCCAGAGCGGTGGAAGTCATTGGATGATGTCCCACACAAAAAAAAAAATCTATCTGCCTAGCCCATTCAGAACTATGTTAGGGCCGGCTTCCAATTTATCCGGATATAGCTGGGTACCAGTTCCATTTTTCATGGAACGACTGCCTATCTGACCTCCATAACCCAGTTACTGGGTAACACGGTACCCCTTGGCAAGACTTGTGTCGGATTTTCTGGCTACTGATTATCCGTAATGACTGTCATAGATCTACAAATGACAGCTAGGACCAGCGACTTGACGTGGTTTGCGAGGCACAGAGGGGTCTCGGTATGAATGGGTCACCCATCCACAGATTGACCTCGGCAAGCGTTGCTTAACCTCGATGATCTACCCGTCTGGGTGATATTACGTAGCCATGAGCTACACTCTCTACCATAAAGCCAAAACATCACAACCAACATTATATAGAGATCCCATTCCACAGTAAAGCGATACATATACTCGTACTACACAGTGAGCGAGCCATTTCCCCTCAAAGCGCTCGAGCGCTGGAGTGCAAAGTACCCCTCGTAGTAAGCGCTGGATTGTCTCAGCCTTTGTCAGGCAATCGGATGCACGCAGGGATGAGGCAGACGTGGAACTATAGTCGTTTTTGTTTTGTTTTTTACTTGGGAATGATAAAATAGCCTGGATGCGATGTCTTGGGAGTAAGGCGTTTAAATGAGGATTCGTTGTTTTTTTTTTTAAATATATTTTATGTATCTACACACATATTAATAGACAAGACTAGAGGAACAACAAAATCCGTACGAAGTTTGAGGTGAATCGTTAATTGTTTTGTTCGGCCATCTTTCGGGCGCTTTACATTAGGCGAAATCGAGATAAAAAAAAATATAGGGCCATATTATATGCGAAGTAATAATAAATGCAATGCATTTGTATGCGTGTAATTATTTCTCCATAAATGGCATGAAAATAATGGCATTAATATTCCGCTTGCCGGGGTTGGTCCATGGACCATCTTTACATACCGAGACTCCTCCGTGCCTCGGAAAGCACGTTAAGCCGTTGGTCCCGGCTGTCAATCATGGATCTTTGACAGTCGTTACGAGCCGTCAGAAGCCCGAAAGTCTGACATTCAGTCTTACCAAGGGGTATAGTATAGTATTTCCCAGTTACTAGGTTGTGGAGGTCAGATAGGCAGTCGCTCCATGTGAAATACTGGTATTCAGCTGCATCCGGTTAGACTGGAAGCCGACCCCAAGATAATTGGGAAAAGGCTAGGCAGATTATGAAATGGCAATTAATATTCCATCAACATTTAACTTATTTATTAGAATGCAATTTAAAATAATTTTGTAATAATTTCTAATTAATTTAATAATTTAATTTTGTAATATTTTTAATTTTTTTATAAGGGTCAAGCCTGAAATAAAAATGATTTAATTTTTTTTTAATATTTCTTCGCTTCTCATGTAGACCCAGACAATAACGGCTGAATTTACATTGGTACCTAATAAGTACAGAGTTTTCCGCTTCCTTGGCCTAATCTTACTGCCTTGATTCATCTTCTCGCATATTGTTCAGAGATATAGAACAGCTGTGGTGGCGTAGTGGTAACGGCCGCGATTTAAAAGTTGTACTTAAGTCGAACCCAGGCAGGCGCTTTACTTTGTGTAAATTATTTAATCACCACTGCTCTCAAAACGGTGAAGGAAAACATCGTGAGGAAACTGACGTGCCCTAGACCTTAAACTTCGAAGACATGCCATATCCACCAACCCGCATTGTGCCCGCGTGGTGGATTACGGCCCACACCCGCGCACAGAGAGGAGGCCTGTATCCCAGCAGTGGGAACATTAAAACAGGCTGATTATGCTTATAAGTTTAAATAAAATAAAATAATCATTTATATCAGGAAATTATTCCCATATTAATTACAACATTACATTAAAACAATATAAAATAAAAATCAATAAATAAAATTGTTAGCAGGAATATTGACAGCCAAACAAAGAAATAATTAGCTTCATATAAATGACTCTCAATATTCCATTATCAGAAACATGAAGGAGACTTTTAAGTGGTACTTGGTAAGACTTTCGGATTCTTGACTTCTCATAGGCATTGTTGCCAACCCGACCAGAGAAGTATCCAAGTAATGAAAATTCTGGAAGTAAATCAATGTGAAACTCACCGGTGAGTTTGACAAAAAAAAAATTATTCAAGTGAAAAAAAAAAAAATATTTAAGTGAAAAAAAAAAATCGGCTGTCAACCCGGGTTGTCGTCGGGGTTCAATTTGACAACCCGGGTTTGTCCGCTGGGGCTGAAGGGTTAACTTTATTTTTAACCGACTTCAAAAAAAGGAGGCGCTTCTCAATTCGACTGTATTTTTTTTTTCCTCATAACTTTTTACTAGGTGAACCGATTTTGAAGATTTTTTTTATTTGAAAGCTGTTGCTTCACATGTGGTCCCATTTTAATTTGGTGAAGATCTGATGAAGAACTTCGGAGATACTCAATGGAACTCTTCAATAAATGATAGCAAACCTTCCAGAATTGCTGCAATCGCATGTCTGTATATTGTTTTCACCACTTCACAACTACATCACGCTGATACGCTCTGAAGGAGTATACAGATGTGTACAGTTCACCCTGATACACCCTAATTTCACCAACTATGTTCAAATTCCCTATTTTTGGGGCTATATATGCATTTTTTAGTATTATTTATGGAAGTCGGTTGTATTTTTTTTGTAAAAAGTTTTTTTTGTTCGTACTTACATTGGAGGTAGTCAGAGGTTAACCACAGATTCGCATTGCGTGCCGCGGTCACGCCACGCCATGTTAAACATGAAACAATAAAGCCTGGTTTGAATCTCGTGCGTAGCGTTTCTGGCAAATTATCATTCTTAGGCCATAAAGTAAGCGTGAAGATCTGGAAAAACTTTCAATTGATTTGCTTTTTTTTCTGTAAAAGGTAAAATGAAGGCCAGGGAGGTGCGACACGTTTTCGCGTAAATTATTTTAAGTATGTAAAAAAAAAATCTAGAATTCTACAGAAGCAAATTCTACAGAAGCCTTGAATTCTTTTAAACTAATTTTAAGAAAAAATTCTAGCCCTCTGCTTCTAAATTGAAGAAAATACTACCGTTTACATACAATAAAATAAAATTAAGTTACTATGTTACTATCGGCAAAGTCCGACTCGCACTTTGCCGGCTTTTCTAAACTGATAATAATTGGAAATAACCTCGCTAACTCGCTACCAACTTGCTGAAAGCTATTCTCAGTTCTTTCTCGATAAGAGATCGGAACAAACAAAATAACAATCGCTTACGCCTATCCATACTTCCCGCTCCGCCTATAAGAACACGCTGATTCTATAGCCCCAAACAAAAAAGGGTTGGTGCCAGTAAATCGCCACAAGACGCGATATATTGGAATAGTTTGCATTGCGATACAAAACTATCCAACATTCGCCTTTGTATGAATGCTATGGGTTTACGGTTTTGCGGGTCTAGACAAATAACTTTTCTGTTGACGTTCACGCTAAACGCTTAAAACAAAATTTATGGCAACCTCATTACCTGCGGAGAAGTCACGTAACTTCTCCGCAGGTAATGTCACGTATCACGTGTATTACGGGCAGCGTGGCCGAGCGACATGGAGGACGATCTCGCATCACCACTTGCAGCACCGGTACATCCAAAATACTGCTCGACGGACTCGTACGTAAAAAAAATAAAAAAAATCCACACTTTTGCCTTTATCTTTCCATTTAATTGACGACATTAAGTTAATTTAATTTCCCACAATGTGCAAAAATTGCAATTTAACTTAATTTTTACAAAATATTGGGATAAGTAATGTTAACTTAAACATAGGAATTAAAGTAAGAAGCCAGCCTGGAAGACCAGATTTGGTAAATATTAATTGGATATTTTTTTATAGTTAAAAATGTACTTGATCCATAGACACTTTGATGTGTGTAGATGCACACAACACATAAGCCAGTGACCGAAAAATTGTTGGCAACATTGCTTTAGTCTGTTATCTTTTTTTTGTGTTCATACTATCGAATAACTCCGGTATTTAAAAAGCTCTGTTTTAAACTGGGTAAATATTTTGCTTTAGATTTCAACAGAAAACTGAATGTTTGGATAAAATTGGCTGTTATATAGAATCCGTTCGTATGACAATGACATAAATACATTATTTTATTTTTTAGTCTAATGATGCCTTCATAATATCAATACCGAAAAAAAAAAAATTAGGGTTCCGTACCAAATAATTTTTTGCAAGATTACAAGATGCTTATACTGTGAAAATTTTAAAACTGTAGCTTCAACCGTTTGACTGTAAAACCTGTGTGACAGACGACGGACAGACAGACAGACGCACATGTGAGTGACAACAATACTTTGGACCCTTCGAGTACGGAAAAAGGACCTCTCATACTAATTTTGATCAAGCTCTTGACAATTTAGTACAGAAAGTCCAAATTTAGGAAGAAAGGAAATTTACTATGACTTCCCTATGAAAGTTGTTAATTTCCATAGGCACAAGCAGCAGAATGTAAATATGACCACATCTTTCCATTACAGCCTGTATATATAAATAAAGCAAAAGATAAAAGTTCTGAGAGGTACAGAGAGAAGAGATTCTTTGAATACAAATAATTTGAGCACGAGTGCTCGAGTGCTTCAAGGAAGGGATCTATGATTTTTAACAAGCTTTTATTAGCTTGGTATGTATCTGTAACGGAATCTTTGAACGTGATTTTCACCCACTTCAAAACATCGGATTGAATTGAAACTTTTAGCAGTCTCATCTCAGCTGCACGCAATTGCTTTTCATACATCCCTTTTGTGGCCTATTTATATGAACCATACAAAAAAGCAAGAATTCTGTTCCTTCTTATTTGCCAAAAATATACAAACTGGGAAAATCTCTGGGCAGTCGGGGTCACGCGAACCGAAATGTACTGTGGTCAATCTTGACCACCACGACAAATTGGGCACATTGACAATCGCTGTCGCTAATAAACCGTTAATTCGAATTCTCGACATTGATAGCGAAACTTACGTTAGCTACCGATCGTTAAATTACTAGCAGTTAAAAACTCCCTTATTTGTAAGGAAAAATTTTAGATCAGAACCTGAATAAATAATTGTAGTCTTCATGAAATATGTACATAGACAGCGTAAATTTTAACTTGCAAGCACTATTTTTCGTGAAAACTTATAATTTATTTAAATTTTAATGAATAACTTTTACTGCTTGGAACAATTAAATTAACCTGTCAAAATATTTAAGGTTATAAAAGTTTGTCTCCTTGCAATATTAATTTTTTAGCAAACGAATTCGGTCGTTACGACATCGTTAACTATGTCGAGATTGCAGGCTCAGGCCCTGCAGTCACGACATAGTTAACGATCGCTATGTCCTAAAGATCGGTCGCTTCGTCGGAAAAATAATTGATTTTCTTGAAATATGTACAGAGACCAGCAGATCAGTTGACCAGTTTTCATGAAAAATAGTGCTTGCAAGTTAAAATTTACGCCGTATCTGTACATATTTCAAGAAAATCAATTCTCTTTCCGACGTAGCGACCTATCGTTAGGACGTAGCGGTCGGTATCAATGTCGAGACTGCAGGCCCAGGTATCATCTTGAATTGTTGAACACCTATGCATTACTAAACTGTAACTTTTCTGTTTTCAGCCCGAAAGATTGAACGTGTTCAAAAATGACCAGGATAGCTGGGATTACACATGTAAGTTTCTATTTCTTTGTTATTATCAGTGTCAGTTCATGCTATGATTCTGATATCGCTATATCAACATTTGACGTAGAGACACTTTTTGGTGTACGTATACTTTCCAAGTTGTCACGGGACGTGATTCCCTTCTTCTGATATCCCCAATTTCTAGAAATAAATTATCGACACATCGCAAAGTAAACACAAGTCAAAAAATGCGCTTTTGAAAGTTCATTCGACCAATCACAGTAGCTTACAGCCATTTGTGACATTAATTTTGCGATAATTTTCGTTCCAGAAATTGGGCTTAAGCGTCATTGAATAATTGAAAACCGTTGTTAAATTTAATTTAAAAGAACAGCGATATCCGTACCACAGCGTGAATTAATACCTTTTTTCTGCGAGCCATATTTTTTAACCAAAGCGTAAAACTCTAGCAGAAGTACTATCCACTACCAAAGAATTTCCTTATAACTTGAACATACAGCACAAAATATAATTAACTACCGGACTGTGAAGCGGGACATTTATTTGAAAACACGCCTATCGTGCTGAATAGGGTATTTAACCGAGTCTTGTTTTAAAATCTACTGACTAAAACGAACCCGTGTTCCTTCAGTTAAAGTATTCGTCAAACTTTATGGCGTGTGGGAAGTAAACTGCAAGTGCAACTGTGCACAGGTACAGTCAAGTCCACAGTAATTTAGGCCATTTAACGATTTATATAACTGTATGGAAGCTGTGTGAATATTTTTTAGCCTACTTATTTGTCAGTTTGAAAGTTAGTGGTATTTCTACACGCCATTAAGTTTGACGAATACCCTTTGCGTACCAGGGGCTGGGTGACTCATTCGAATACTCCCGCGACCCTTCAAGTCATGCACTTTAACTTAAAAGCACGGTAGGCGTGTCCTACTGTAACTACACTATCTCCAGCTAAAAATACGACACTGAACACACGTTATCACATCTTGAACAGCCCATTACATCCAAATCACTCAATTTATTATTAATAGGTCCTTTGCCTAAAGCTCAGGACATTATGCTGGCTGAATTAAAAATGAGGTATGAAGTTGTATGTGACAATCTTTCTGGTAAAAAAGATGAACTATGGTCGCGTTGCGCTTGTCTGCGGAAATTTACATTCTTGCGTCCGCCTTAACGCACTCTTGCGTCCGCCTTAACGCATTCTTGCGTCCGTCATAACGCATTCTTGCGTCCGTGCGAGTATGCTTTCATTGAACCCGCTGGAAAATTCGGAAGAAAGTAATTTAACAATAACGATTTATTCATAAGTTTTGTAAATAATTGTGTCCTTGCCAGGTAATTAGTTACGTAAGTCTGTCTAAGGCATGTGAGCTTTTTGTTGCATGAAAATCGATGTCAATGTTTTTACTATAATACTAAGTATACGTACAATAAAAACACCTACCTACACAAACCGCTTATTTTATCAACTTTTTTATTCACTCAATTTAATAGTATATCTAGAAATCTGTGCTCTAAATATTATCATGGAAAGACAAGTATTTTTTTCGAACAGTCTTTTTTTTTGTTCCGCTACTGCTTGGCCCTCTCCAGCACCGAGACTTAAGACCCATTAATTTTTAATTCACGATCAAAATAATTACCCAACCATAAAAATCGTATTTCTCCATTAAAATGGGAGTCTGTTTCATTTAAATATTAAAGGAAACCAACTTAAAACTCTCACAAAGCGCGGTTAGCACGTCTAAAAGGCGCCTTTTCATATGCAAAAGAACCGGATTTATCCGGTTACCGCCAGTTCTGAGTAACAACAAGTAACCGTCTCGAATAGCAAGACGCCATTTTAGAATTTGTAAAGTTTGAATTTAAAGTTTATTTTTTTATTACAAAAGGCGGCAGCTTGGTTCGTTGTTGCGTTCTTAATTTAAATTTGACGTTTCAGGGAAGTATTTTTTTAATTTCTTATGGTGATTTGACAGTTTGGAAGCGGAGGGAAAGGGTTTGTCGACAGATGGTGGTGGTTAAATTAAGCAGAACGTATTTTATGAGTTTTTGAAAGAGAGAAACCAAACTGTCTTGGAATGCCTTAGATTTCCTGACGATTGTTAGGATTTAGCGAAGTCTGTTTTAGTTTAACGTTTAATATTGTTGTTTCTTCGGAGGGGCTCGTGGCTAAAGTAATAACAGCCGCACGGGTCGATTCATCAGGTTAGGTAAGCTACGCTTGCCGGGATTGGTCCATGGATGGGTGACCATCTTTACATACCGAGACTCCTCCGTGCCCGAAAGCACGTTAAGCCGTTGGTCCCGGCTATCAATCGTGGATCTTTGACTGTCGTTACGGGTCGTCCGAAGCCCAAAGTCTGACAACCAGTCTTACCAAGGGGTGTCGTATTACCCAGTAACTGGGTTGTGGAGTTCAGACAAGCAGTCGCTCCATTTAAAATACTGGTATTCAGCTGCATCCGTTTAGACTGAAAGCAGACCCCAGTGGGCCTGTGGATGGCGAGAAGCGGGTAGCTCGCCGTCCGATCAGGATCAGGCCCGAGAGTCCCGACCGTCCCGACCGACCCGAGAGTCCGGGGCCCGACATGGCCGATGCCTGCCCAGGGGTCGTAGATAAATTCGCACTCAGGGCAGGGCAAGAACAGGGGTTTGTTTTAGTTAGTAAACGTCTGACACGCCCTCCCGCTCCACCCAGAGCGGGAGAAGTCATAGGATGATTTCCCACACAGCAAAAGAAAAGAAAAAAAAATAGCATTTGGGAAAAGGCTAGGCCGGATAATTGTTTTTTCTTCGGTAGACTCACCTAATGTAAAAATCTACGTACAATGTCTTCATACACTTTACAATGCTTATTGCACACTGCTCAATTGAATATACCAAGTGTAAATAAACTCGGGCCCATACTTTACATTTTAAATAATAAAAAGAACAATCCTAATATATGTGAAAGTTTGGATGGATGGATGGATGTTTGTAACTAAATTACGGCAGATCAGCTGAACAGATCTGCATGAAATTTGGCACAGAGATTGATTATAGTCGGGAATTGCACATAGGCTTTTTTATCCCGAGAGAAACGTCGCCTTGTGGTAATTTTCGCGGGTGAAGCCGCAGGCAGAATCTAGTAAATAAATAATTATGTATTTTAAACGCCATAGGCAAACGTAAGATACGTCTAATAAGTTTCCTTGACGGTTCTTAAACACCGCTATATATAATTATGTATTTTAAACGCCATGGGCAAACGTAAAATACGTCTAATAAGTTCCCTTAACGGTTCTTAAACATCGCTATAAATAATTATATATTTTAAACGCCATAGGCAAACGTAAGATACTATTAAGTTTCCTTAACGGTTCATAAACACCCCTATAAAATAAATAAGATAGGTTCATAATAGTCAATATAAATTGGGCACAATCCTTGCAAGTAGAACATGTAATCAAATTGTCATACATATATGAGTTATGATATCTGCTGACCTCGTTAGCGCCAGATCATTAATACACACGCGAACTATCGGAAATCAAATGCGGTAGAAACGTTAGTAGTGATCTTTATTGCTATAACTGGTTCATTTATATTCCATCTAAAGAAAATGCATTTGGAATATCGAGTAACTTGAAAACTGTGTGAAGAAGATTAAGATAAATAATGATGTCTTTTTTTTGTTTTTACTTATGTCTTCGCACTGTTTTTGCATTTAGCTGGTGTCAAGTTTAGAAAGTTTTCGTCGCGGTTCGCGAAACGAACGAAAAACCGGAAACCGCGCTTTCGCGGCATCGCGGCAGAACTGTAGTCATTATAAAATCATCAATACAACTCTTTCAGTTAGAATTGATTCCAAATGTCATGATTTTATGAAATTCTTACATTTGGTATCAATTCTAACTGAGAAAGTTGTATTGATGATTTTAATGATTATAATTCTATAAATACATACTTGCTACGCCAGCGAATCGAATTTTGACCAAGATACCACAAAATTTGAATTTCGCGGGCTACCCTGGAACTTTCACCTTAACCAAAATAAAGTAACAATATAACGTATACACAATATATCTCCTTTCTTAACGAGAGGAGCATGTCTGAGGAAATTGCGATCGCCGCGTCGCGCGTCGTTTAGTGAAAGTCGCCCGCAGCGACCTCTGTGGCACGACACAGGTAACAATAAAAATTTTGGCAGAAGAACCACTATTTGTGGACTACAAACATGACAATGATAAATTGTAATCTAATATATAAGGTCCGCACCCATGAAATCAGCGTTTTGTATGAAGAATTTTAAAGAAGATGCATATTTCATACTAACATTTTCATAATTTATTCAACAACTATGAACACTAATGTTTTAATCTAGAGTAATTAATATAAATGTAGATGGATGGAGTGGGAAAGGGAGGCCAAAGAAAAGATGGATGGATTGTGTGAGGAGTGATATGAAAGAAATTAGAGTTAGTGATAGTAACGGCTGACAGGACAGAATGGAAGAAAAAAACGTGTTGCGCCGACCCCAAGTAAAATGGGATAAGGGCAGGAAGATGATGATGATGAACACCAATGTTTTAAAACTTTTATGCAATAATGTTTAAAACCTAAGATAACGTATGCCACTTAGATTAAGCAACAAAAATAAGTTTTGGCTCAGTTAAAACAAATATAGTGGTCATTTCTGCTAACAAAAAGAGGAGTCATTTTTAAGGTATTTTTTTTGTTTATAAAACTATAACAGGTTTTTTCACTATTGGCAGTTGTCTATGACGGTCATTATTCGATATAATATGAAGCAATTGATGAATATTTTAATTCATAGAACTGACGAGGTTCTCTATTTGTGAGAAAAAAAACGCCAATTTCATATGTAAGGATAAGGACCCAATATATAAAAATGAATTCCTATTTCCCTTGGTCATGGCATCACGCGTGAACGGTTGGATCGCTAATTCTTTTCTTGTTGCGTTTGTTATTGTCAGGAGAAAGTTCTTAGGAAAGAAAAAAATTAAGAAAGTTGCGCGGAAAATTAGAAAATTTCAGACAACTTAACGACTATTTAAACTTCGCGCGTTTGACAGTTCATAACTAAGACAGGACAACGTCTGTCGGGTCAGCTAGTAAATTATATTTAGGGATTTCTTTCCAACATCCGGTAATGTAGATTTTGGTTCAGTTATTATAGCTTAAAGATTACACCCATTTCAAGAGTAAAAAAAAGTAAAATTAAGTAAGTAAAATTTGTACCAAAATTTTTGCAAAGCCTTTAGGGAACAGGTGATTTTCTGTGCATTTTCATAACAAAAACTCGTGGAATAGAAGGCTACCCTGTTGCCAACAACCAAATCATTCGAATTTTCACTTCGAACTGAACTCTGAAATTCTTAATAGAAAACCCGATAACTCTTTTCCTGATCCAGGAAAAACCCATGGCCCCTTGGTCCACTTGGTAATCAACCACTATACCATGCAGTATGGAAATAAATACAAAGAAATGGTTTTTTTTTTACCAAACTCAGTCATTCATCATACTCCTGCCCTTATCCCAATTAATTTGGGGTCGACGCAACATGTCTTTTTCCTCCATACTCCTCTATTAGTCGTCATCTCTGTAGTCACCCTTTTTCTTTATCAGTCTTTTGACCTAACTCAGTACCGAAATAAATTGAAAGGCTTTTGCTGAAGTACAGAATAATCTAAAAAAATCATAAGGGTTTTTTTTTAGTGGGAAATTGTCTAATAACTTCTCTCGGTTTGTGCGGAGGCGGTGTCAGACGCTTACTGACTAAAACCCATTCCTACAGTTGCCTGCGCCAGGGGCCACGGTGACTCTTTCAAATAAATCCGCGACTTTTGATTATCTTGAAATGGGTCTTCTGCACTGTCTTATTATGTGCATATATTATCTTTGGAAACGTGAGGATTCGGTGCATGGAGTCGGATGCTAAGTAGAGAAAGGCTGGCGGCGGCGGTGAGCAGATTATTCAGATTAGCGGTGTGGGTAAATATTTTAGTTTAGCTCTTTTAGTTTATATATTAGAAGACGTACGGCGATGTGCCACCGGTACATGGTGAACATCCCATCGACACGCACAAAACGTTTTGAGAACACATTCATTGTGCGTACAGCTAGGGAGTGGAATTTCCTGCCGGTGTCTGTGTTTCCTGATAGCTACAACCTGGGAGTCTTTACGTCAAGCGTGAATAGGTTGCTTCTAGGCATGCGTGCTCCATCTTCGACCACATCGCTTACCATCAGGTGAGATGGTGGTCAAACGCGTGCCAATCAACAATAAAAAAATAACGGATGCTGCTAAATAAATACTTGTATTTTTAATAGAGTGATGGTAACATGAAAGTCGTTTGCAAGACTGGTGTCAAATTTTCGGGTTTCCGACCTAACTGCAACCGAATTCAATCATTTGACGAATTGTAGTATGTAGGTACCTATTGGAACAAAAACATACATGGAGATTTACAAAATCTGTGTAGAGTTTGTCTTTGTCACTCGTGCCTGAGTGACAGTCTGTTTATAGAACTCGAGAAGCCTCATTAACACCTGAATACTATTTAAGTAGGAAAAGAGAGTTCTGGTGGCCTAGTGGCAACGGCCCTGTGTTATGACTTGTAGGTACCTACGTCGTGGGTCAAACCCAGGCAGGCGTTTTATTAGGGTTCCGTACCCAAAAGGTAAACGGGACCCTATCACCAAGACGCCGCTGTCCGTCCGTCTGTCTGTCCGTCACAACATGAATTTTCACAGATGACGTATTTCAGTTCCCGCTATAACAACAAATACTAAAAAACTGAATAAAATAAATATTTAAGGGGGTTCCCATACAAAAAATGTGATTTTTTTGCCGATTTTATAGATAGTGTACGGCAACCTTCGCGCGCGAATCCGACTCGCACTTGGCCAGTTTTCTGGCCAAGTGCGAGTGGCATTTATTTCATCACCACTGCTCTCAAAACGGTGATAGAAAACGTCGTGAGGAAACCAGCATGTCCTAGAACCTAAAAATCAAAGACATCCTCCAACCCGGACTGGGCCCGCATAGTGGATTACGGCCCAATCCTTTTCTTAGGCGATAAATTCTTAACAGAGTTACCGCACCCCTGGGCACTCAGGCAGGGAAGGAACAGGGGTGGGTTTTAGTCAGTAAGAGTCTGACACACCCTCCCGCTTCACCAAGAGCGGAAGATGTCATTAGATGATTTTCCATCCCCACAAAAAAAAAGAGAGAGGCGGCCTGAGTCCTAGCTGTAGGAACATTATAAGGCTGAATATGCTTATGCTTAAGCTGCTTTTTCTTTCTTTTAGTACATAAAAACGATAAATGACATTTCCAATACCTCATTACCAGAATAACTTCTTGGAAACCAAATTAAAATATCCAACAATAACTATCTCAAAAAAGCAAGAATTCTTTCGCGAAGTTGAAAAAACAAGTTAATTAATCACGTCTTTTGTAATGCAGAAAATCGTTCGCAAATACTTTTGCTATTAATCATCGAGATGGACTCAAAACTTAATAGCTGGAGCTGTTCGTAATGACTAAAATGCTCTGAGTGCAAAAAGGAATTGAGATGGTACTGTTATTAAGAAATGAGTTCTGTAGCTAAAATTGTGTTTGAAAAAATGGCCTGTTGATTTAGTTGTCTGTACTTTTTGGTGTGTTTGTGGGTTGTCAAGATAATGAAATAATAACCTCTCACGAGGAATCACGAGGAGCTCGTCGCTAAGGTAATAACAGCCGCACAGGTGGATCCATCAGGTTAAGCTACGTTTGCCGGGATTGGTCCATGGATGGGTGGCCATCTTTACGTACCGAGATTCCTCCGACCCTCGGAAAGCACGATAAGCCGTTGGTCCCGGCTGTCAATCGTGGATCTTTGACAGTCGTTACGGGTCATCAGAAACCCGAAAATCTGACAACCAGTCTTACCAAGGGGTATCGTATTACCTTAACTGGGTTTTGGAGGTCAGATAGGCAGTCGCTCCACGTAAAATACTGGTATTCAGCTACATCTGGTTAGACTGTCGCCGACCCCAAGATAGTTGCGAAAAGGCTAGGCAGATTGAATCAATCATCGTAATCATGAATCTTGACAGCTTTGACTGTAAAGCTGATAGCTGAAGTATCTTACTTTAGGCTGTTATTACACCAATCGATCGATGGTAGAATAGATTAGTCGACGTCAACCGATCATTGTTTATAGACCGGTATCTGTCGATTAGCCAAAGCTATTAAAAATGTAAAATCTCACTAGGAATTACTCCTGTATCGTGGGTGCATTCACAAACATGTACATTCACATACACAAGACACCCACACCCGATCTCATCCCAACTATCTGTAGGCGATAAAATTATTTGTTCCGTGCGGGAATCGAACCCGAGACATGCAGCGCAGCAGCCAATCGCTCAACCACTGCGCCAACTGTGCCGTCAAGTTTTGAAAGTCTACTAAACTGATGTTGATGAATAAAATTATGTGGTCGTGCATTCTTCTACGCAGACTGTTTATTTGGCTAGTTTCCCTGCAAAATCCATAAAATTAACTGTCAAAAACATCTACCCAACTTTGCAATAATTTGCTGTAAACTGCCTTTGATGTCTAATATAACTAAACCTCTTTTAAATGTTGCTTCAGATTTGAATAGCTCAATATCTTTTTTCTCGACCTGAAAATGGAATTTCTATCACCTAATCAAAATGCCAACTTTTTCAATCAAACCATTGAAAACTTTCATCCTAATACATAAAACAGGAGGCTTTTAACTCTTCTCTAGTACGCGGAACCCTAAAAATCTGAGTGGGGGAGGTGCCAAATGTTGATGCATTTTGCATAAATTTTCACCCGACGTGATTTTTAAATCACTTACCGGACTGCTGGTTCCCTTCGGACTATGCTAATCGTATTTTTTACCATTGATTAATGGAATTTTTGAATGGATGGAATTTGGACGGATTGGCCATGTTTTTTTGGTAGTAATTGGATTTATTGGAGAAGCATGGATTACTACAGCTAAAGCTTTGTTTTTGAATTAGATAAGCATACCTCTTTCTTATAGTTGTTTTCAGTTTATTCATACCCTATACGATTGTTTCTTTGAACTTGTCTCTGGTTCTCATATGTTTTGATCAGTACATATTGTATGGATTTGAACACTTTAAAAGAGTCTTGGACCTCTGAGTTTGTTTCGGTGTTTCTTCTCAGGGTAGTCAGCTAGGAAACACCGACCTCATCTAGCTAAAACTGACAAAAAAAAATGTTGACGTGTAAAAGTGTTGTTAAAACCTTCTTACAAAAAATAAAATCATTTATCATTATCTGATTCTATCTTAGGACATGTGAACATTCTACCTTCGAACTCAAGGAACGTATTAGTACAGATGGAGCTTTTTTTTCTGAATTAAGAAAGAAAGAAAGAAAAGAAAGAAACCGGTAAACAGCTGGAGTTATCTGTAGGCGCCGCCCTCCACTGGGCGACGGACCGGATCATTTGGAGACATACAATAGGGTATTCTCCTGTGTTTATTTTTGTACAATATTTGTATATTAAACAGCAAATAACACTAAAAATAAATCTTTGTCTGAAAACAGAATCAAAATTGATCTTTTAATGAAGCAGCAATCAGCATTTCAAATACTGGCATAAGAAAGAGTGGCACGTTGGTGGGGACATCTCGCTATCTCTTTTGTACGCGCGTAGCTTAATGGCGGTGACATCATACTTATATGTGTGCATCTTCCTTCTGTTACTTGACAGTTCTTCCACAAGATTTGAAAGGTTTCTAACTTGCTTAATTTTGAACGGATTTGAAAAATTCTTTCAATTTTCGATTTTGGATAAAGTAACTTTTTGATAAAAAATATTAAAAACAATTGAGTCAAAGATGCTATTGATAGTTTAAGGGGAGTCTCGATCCTCAGTAATGGGGGAACAATTAAGAAGAGAGAGTCAGTTCTAATTTTATGTGTTAAAACTGGAGAACGTTTTTCATGATTAAACTTTTTATTTTAAACATGCTATCCCGATTATACAACAACTTTACTGCCAAACTACAAATGAAACCTACTGTCACTTGCATCCTTCAAACATTCTACTCCAAATAAAACGAGGACAGGTTTCCAAGAAGACTCCTTCGGATCCTATAGAGCTGCTACATCTAATTCCCACATGACTTCGCTTCTCCGTACAAAAGGAATCGTGTTAGTTGCTCGGAATTGCGTTACGATTGTTAGGAACGACGTGTGCAATGATTTCATTATAGCCGAGAACTATCGATAGCGTGTGTATGGAGATTAAATTATTTTCATCAAGTTTTGCTGCAGTATTTACAGAAATAGGTGAATGTTTTAAGCTTGAACTATGAAATATTTTGACGTGAGTAAGTTCAATGATATCTTTTCTGAGAGAACTCATTAACGCGTCAGGCCCTTCGCGTTACCATAAGGTAATGCAACAATAGGTTTTTAATTGTGTCTGCTAATGAGGGGCTTGACGCGTTAATATATATTTCATAATAGTGCAATTTTAAGAGCTAAACCTACTTGACAGGGAATCATCATCATCAACATTTCACCGGAATACGTCCACTGCTGGATATAGGCCTCCCTCAAGTGTTGCCACAGCGACTGGTCCTGTCTGCCTTGCATCCATTGGATTCCCGTGACCCCTCCCCCACTAGGTTATCGGTCCACCGTGTCTGAGGCCTTCCAACGTTGCGTCTTCAGTTACGCGGTCGCCACCACAACCTACTTGACAAGGAATACTTGCTCAAAATACTATTTTAGTGACACAGGCCGGTCGGTGTGCCTATGTCCAGTTGTGGGGACATGTTTCGGCTGAAATGTTGATGATGAGATAATGGCTTCTGTAGCTAAATACAGCTTGGCAAAAAAGAGTCTGACGCGGTGACAGCTGAAACTAAAAATGAAACTGGACATTGAAGCCTTCCATAGTGTTTGCGTAGCGTCCGAGGGACTGAACCACCGACTTGGGATTGGGATCATGTCCCCAAAAATTACAAAAATCAAAAACTGTTGAGTAGTAGTATTCTGGGTTGCCACAGGTGCGATACTGGCGACCTCATTTATTCCAGACTCTTTTTTGCCAAGCCGTATATTGATATTTTTCTTAAATCTTAGGACTGGTAAAAGACTCGAAAGTTGACATCAAAGCTGAAAAATCAATACCATCTCAATTAAGAGCATCCGAACAACAAATTCATCAGCTGAAGCTTAAAAAAATTCAAAGTTTTAATGCACTCCTACAAAGTCGACAACTTTAGCAATTTCGGTATCAAAAGAAAAGTTTGTCAAAAGAAATTCGACTCTACTGAAGAAGAATTTATTTTATGGGAATGAAAAGTTATTTTTGATGCAATAAAATTCACTCGAAGGCCTACCACCTACCTGGCATCGTTTTAAATATGTAGAAACTGTTGGTCTGTGGTATACACTGCTGGCTGGCGAAAGTTTTTAAGTAAAAATAAAATAGTGAGAAATACGAGGTGCATTCAATAAGTACCTAGCCTCATCGCCAGAGGGCGCTGTAGTTTCAAAAGAGTTTTACCACAGTGTAGCACATTCTTTTTTAATTCTTTTTTCAAATTTTCATTCCAATCCCTTCATTAGTTTTAATTTGACAACTTATGGAAGCGAACGTGTCGATCGGTTTTACAAAAATGGAAAAAGAGCAATATCGTTCGGTGATTCGATTCCTATTTTTGGAAGGGAAAACGCGCATCGAAATCAAAGAGCGCTTGGATGCTGTGTACGGTGACTCTTCTCCATCGATGGCCACCGTCAAGAATTGGTTCAACGAGTTTGCACGTGGCCGTACGTCGGTTTTTGATGAACCACGTCCAGGTGCACCAAAAACAGCTGCTACGGAGGAAAACATTAAAAAAATCCATGATCTCATATTGGCAGATCGCCGATTGAAGGTTCGGGAGCTAGCTGAGACTGTAGGCATTTCAGAAGGAACAGTGCATCATATTCTTCACGAGGAACTCGGCATGAGAAAGCTGTCGGCGCGATGGGTGCCGCGTTTACTCACACCAGAAAACAAGCGCAACCGTGAGACCACATCGGAGACGTGTTTGGCGCTGTTTAAGCGGAATCCAGCGGAGTTTTTGCGTCATTTTGTGACCGTCGATGAAACCTGGATCCACTGGTACACACCAGAGACCAAGGAGCAATCAAAACAATGGATCCAGACCGGGGAACGTGCTCCAAAGAAGGCGAAAACTGTAAAATCGGCCGGAAAAGTTATGGCCACCGTTTTCTGGGATTCACAAGGTGTGATCTACATCGATTACCTCGAGAAGGGTAAAACAATTACAGGGCTTTACTATGCCGATTTATTGGGCCGATTCGACGCCGAATTAAAGAAAAAACGACCCCATCTGGCGAAGAAAAAAGTGCTGTTTCACCACGACAACGCACCGGTTCACACGTCTGCCGTTGCCATGGCCAAATTGGTCGAATTACGCTACGAATTGCTGCCCCATCCACCGTATTCTCCAGATTTGGCCCCTTGTGACTTCTTTCTGTTTCCTAATCTGAAAAAATCACTCGCCGGGAATAGATATGGATCGAATGAGGAGGTTATCGCCGCCACGGAGGCCTATTTTGCAGAGTTTGACAAAAACTATTTTTCGGACGGGTTAAAAAAGTTGGAGCATCGCTGGGCTAAGTGTATCGAACTAAAAGGAGACTATGTTGAAAAATAAATTGCCACTTTTCCAAAATTTTCGTTTACTTTTTGTAGGCTAAGTATTTATTGAATGACCCTCGTAGCATGCACTAGAATCTCTAATTAGTAAAAACAAAGTCGCTGTCTGCGTATGTCTGTTTCTCCCGCTTACTCCTTCTAAACCACGCATTGGATTTTGATACGGTTTTCACTAATAGACAGAACGATAAACTAGAAAGGTCTGTGTATATAATTTGCACCCGTGCCCAGCCTGAACCGGGGCGGGTCGCTAGTCAAAAAATTAAAATCGACTCAAGTTGCAGACGCCTACTAGCCGTAATAGTGAAGACAATATACGTGTACTATATCTGTTCTATTAGTTCTTGACAGCGCTATTTATGAACTACCCTCTTTAACTCAAGTTCTGCCTCATAATCACTGTCCTACTTTGAACTGCGCACGACTTATCCAACGGTGACTTTGACAACCCAACTCCCTAATGCACCTTCGCATTAGACACAACAGATAAGTAAAATAAAACCGTATCTCTTAATCTTAGTGTGCACATCCCATAAGGCTTTGTCCGGAGTGAACGCGCGGTCACTAGAGCGGGGGCGCGCGCGGTGGTGGGCGCGAGTGGGGGCCACAGTGCATCGCGAGTTGTTGTAGCGGGCAGTAAAGGCTACACGTGTTTTCTGAAGGGAAAACAATAGACGATCACTCGCTAGAACTAACCACTTCAGTGTGAACGCAAGTGACGGTTACATATGTTTGATACTTCGCTCACTTTAGCACCCGCGTAAGCTCTTCTGCCTGGCCGTGGTCTAAGTCGGCTTGGCTCGACGCAAGGCGGATAAAGGAAGCCCTCTCAGGTCGTTAGAACAGTCATTTCAGTAATACATTGTTATATGTCTCGCTAGTTTGCAGGAACTACCCTCGCTACAAAAAAAACTAATGCAAGAAGTTTTGTCTTGAATCTTGGCGCCCAGCGTGGGACTAGAAATTTTGCTTTTATATTTTATTCCATTGCTGTTTTTGGTTTATTTTCATATTTGTCTTATCTAAACAGTTGTTGTAAAAACGTACGCTACGTGAAAATGATCGTGTTTTTGAAAATGGGGTAATCACTTGAAAAACTGATCCTATTATGAAAATTCAGACACTGATAAAAAGCTAAGCGTCATGGCTCACCTTACGAGTATATCCCATATTTTTTTAAACCTTGCCCTACACTTATTAAAAAATATGAAAAAGAAAACATTTTCTCATACCTACATTGATATTGAGACGGTACGAAGCCAGCTAGTATTATAAACATATATGTTAAAACTCAATTAAATGAGCTTCTATTCGTCATTTCCCTCATGAGTCATTAGAGAGAGCATTAGTTTTATTAGGTACCTATGGCTAGATTACTAGTAGAAACTACTCTTCAACTAGTGTATGGGAAATATACTATTAGAACCGTTTATGTAACTCAAATTGTAGTGATTTAGTTAGTATGTGTTGGTTCTTGCAACTGAGTTTTGCAACGGGTATCGGTTTTTTTTTTTTTTTTTGGATGATAATGTACGGTCAAGTTTCATCGTTTTAAATCCAATATGGCGGCCACGGCGAACTCCAAAAAATGGCGGCCCAATTATTTCTTATGCACCCGCCTATTATGAGATTCTCACAATTTCATTTGACACAATTTGAAAAACTTTTTAATTTACCGATTTGCAGCCCAAAAGTGAGCCCTATATTCCAAATTAATTTATTTCCGTTATATGTTCGTCTTTGGGTCTCAAATTTATGTGCATACCAAATTTCAACTCAATCAGACCAGTAGTAGATTCGGTTCAAATATAAATCGTATTAATGAAATATTCTTCTTACTGCCCATCTTAGTAACAAATAACACTAACGAGTAATTATCATGAATTGTTTCTTGCATCCCGAAACGTCTAATGAAAGATATTAATTAACGGATTAATAAGATAAAGGGAATATAAGGGAAGGTTGTAATATTCTTAATTACCAAAGAGAAAGGTTCTTATGGAGCTTTCACGCTAATTTGCGAGGGGGTCGTATAAAAAAGTTGTAATTATAGTCTATTATCGGAAATTCGAAACAGATCCGAACGCGCTGTCTCTGGCCCAGAGTCTGGAACGAACTATCGCAAAATCTATGTGACAAATTGTCAAATGCGTATTAACTGTTGTGTCCTTCTCTTGACTCACGTTTTGTTTTGAGTGATGAGTTGATTTTTTTTTCTGATGAACCCACTCTTGTCCTCGATCGCTCCTAATATTGTCATGTTTATTTTTGTTTTAATTTTTTTTTTTTTGGTTTTTAAGATAAGATATATTTATTTGTCAAAAACACGTGTAGGATTATAATCAGTTAGAACGATTAAAAAAAAGGTTCAACATGTTTTGCCTAGAAAGGCGTACAAATAAAATAATAATATAATTCAAAGTACTAAAATCATAATCATCATTCTCCTCCCCTTATCCCGATTTATTAGGGGTCGGCGTAACACGTCTTTTTCTTCCATACTCCTCTATTAGTCGTCATCTCTGTTAGTACAAAAATCATAATGTTACGTTTAAATAATAAAAATATTTACAAAATTGTCTAAAGTACGTCATTTAAATAGTCAGCAACATTCTGGCAGCATTTTTTATTTATTATATATATTTATGCTTTTATTAATCCCTGACGTACCGTAGGCTGGTAACGGAGAACAATAGATGTTCTATTGTGTCTGTTATTCTGTAGATAACTGACAGCTGAACTATTAACATTCAAATCGCTTTGAAGGCTTGGCATCTTAAACAGAGTGAAGCGATACTTCACGCCTGGACAGCTTTTAACCCTTTACAAAGCACAAGTCCGATCCTGCATGGAGTATTGCAGACACCTCTGGAATGGTTCAGGTAAATACCAACTTACTGCGCTTGACTCAGTGGAACGCGAAGCAAACAAGCTCATTGGCGACGTAAAACTGGTGGGTGCCAATCTTCATAGCTTGGCTCATCGCTGCAAGGTTACCTGCTGGTCGGTCTTCTATAGAATGTACTTCGGAGAGTGTGCCCAAGAACTCCACGACCTCATCCCACCGGCCACCTTCTACCATCTGACATCTAGACGCACTGCGAGTTAGCATCCCTACCTTGTTGCTATTCCACGAATTCGCACTAAGCGTTTCCGAACGTCTTTCATAATGCGCACAGCAAAGGAGTGGAACTCCCTACCTACGTCTGTATTTCCGAATGCATACAACCCTAATCTCTTCAAAGTTAGAGTGAACAGGCTTCTTCTGGGTAACTCACTCCATCTTCGACTTTGTCTCTGTCACCTCTGACCAAGTCTAAAGTCAAGAGCAAACACACCTAAAAAAAAAAAAGGCTGACGGGTCATTGGTTAGGGTAGCAAACACAGATCGACATCAGTGTTTCCACAGAGAGTTCCACACTTCCGCACAGTTTCTTTCAAGAAACCAGGGCCTGGAGTTTTTGTATGACCCAAATTCCTTGTACTTTTCCTCTAATCATGTGGTTCACAACTTGAATTCCTAAGTCTCACAAACCATTTCTTTCGGTGCCTCCCTTATTTCAACAACAAGGCTTTGGACTGCTTTATACTTATGGAATTCGAACTTTTATCGGCGGGAGCACATCCAGCATGGAAGACGAATGCTACGGAGCCGTACGGGGAGTGGGTGCGGCTTTTTCCCCTAGGGGAAAATCGAACCACAACACAATCTATGATATTACAGAAAACGAAAATTTTATTCAGCCTGGGGTCTTTCAGGAACAGTCACATTATACAGTAATAGTCTCTAACTACCCACTAGACCAACGCGACTTTAATAGCTCTAAGTTCTGAAGCTAAGATAAAATAACTAGAATTCTTAACGTTTAAAATGCTGCATTATTAATTTGAATTCCACTTGAATTATAACTTCCAGCTTACTTTTTTTTCCTTTTGCTTTAAGGCATTTATAATTAGAAGTTCTTTATGGTAAGTTAAAATAAGTCTGTGCAATGTTTAAAACGGGTTTTCTTTTTAGATTTATTTAAAGCCACTTTTAAACAGATATTTAGAGCAATCTTGTAAATTTTGGTTGAGTAAAAGTCTACCTGTTATGGTGAACGGGTAATGAACAATTTTTTTGTATTTTTTTCAACATTTTAGACTTAGGTAAATGGTAAAAACATCTATTTTCTTAAATAACTTTGAGACTGTTTATGAAATAAATACATTTGAGACGCTCACAATATTCATTTGATATGTCACACAGTACTGTTTGAAAAACTTTCTTTATTTAATTTATTGTTTTGCACCCCAAATGCAACCCCCACATTCTAAATTTATTTATTTACGGTACACATTTGGGTCACAGACGTTCATGTGTGCACCAAATTTTAACTCAATCGGTCCAATTCAAAGTAAAATGGCTGTGACAAACGGACGGACAGACACCGAGTGTTCCTATTCGGACGAATGAAAATTGAACCCGGAAACCTAAAAAGGGCAAGTCATTAATTTTTGTATTGTCATGAAAAAAATCTATTGCTCCAATTTTCTTTATTTATCATTACAATTAATCAAACATTGCATATTCGGCTCCCACTAAACTAAGCTACAGGAATCAAGGTTGATGCACCAAACAAATTTCTAACCAATCCACACTAGACCCTTTATTAATACCTTACTCATTCCAGTCCAAAATTCTCTCTCTATTTACGAAACAAATATATAATAGCACAATAAATCCGAACAGTACCGAGTGCTGAGCAAATATTTTGATCGTGCATCCATGCTGCGATGTTCGGTAAACAAGACCGCTTGCCAAGTGTAGGTACTAGTTATGATTCTGCCTAGGTTCTGGATCTAGGAAATATGTCTGCGCTGAAGATGTAATAGAGCGCTTATGTTCCGTCTTGTATGAGTAGTGTCGCCATTATGGTTGGGATTTAAACTGTCTTGTGTGTTGTTAATCAAATGTGTTGTTTGTTTTTCTCGAGATGGTGTTTCTCTGTTTCATCGTCGTCTTGCCCTCATCCCAATGTGTATCTGGTCGGCGCAGCATGTCTTTCTACTCCTAATGGATCGATGGATGTTTGTTACTTAAGACGCGGTATTACCTCAATAGTCAAAAAAGTCGGTTTCTTGGATAGTCGAGCATCACGTAATGCAATGAAAATATCCTTTGCAAAAAATACAGTGGACAGAGAAGGGTTTAAAGAAAAATTTTAACCGAATAGAATAGTAAAAAATAGTTTGATATTCTCAATAAAAAAATTGGAAATTGCTCCACAAAAATAAACTTTTGCGTCGAACATCTCTGTATTTTTAGCGATAACAACATTTTTTTTTAAGAATTGAATAGAATTGGCATTTTAGTAAAACTTTGACCGGACAATTATTTAATTTATGGTGTATATTCTGGATAATCTAAAGAAAACCCGTAAAATAAATGCCTATTCGCATCGTCAACACAACTATTATGTCCAATTCTCAACCTTATTTGAAGATATCTCAAAAGGTAGTCAGTCCGCGCCTTAATAACGCCAGAACGGCTGAACGAATCTGGTTGAAATATGGCACAGAGATAGATTATAGTCAGGAATAGCACAAAGGCTATCAATTGCAGAAGCTAGTCTTCCATATAACTACCACCAACTATTTTCCGTTATCTTAATAGTAACCTCCTTTATAGCAATAACTATCGTTTTTCACACAATTCATCCATCGTTTCCTGTGATTCTCTGGTTGTGGCTAAGAATTTCCTTTTCCATGATTTGGCCTAAAGATTGTAGCGACACCTATGTCGCCACATACGAACTAATCATACAAATCCTGCATCACCCAAGCAAAGTTCTCAGCGCATTTAGTCATATACAAAAACCCGACAACAACCATCGATCAGTTTGCCCGGATCAGACACAGCACCCGTCTGGAGGATTTTCCTTTTTCAATGGATACCTCCTGTTTCCTGTAGCTTGTTCCGCATAGCTCTTAAAGATATTTTATAGCTAAGTTGATTCCATCATTGGGCAATGAAGCCTTTTCTAAATATTGTATCTATTATTATGAGTCTATTCTTATTTCCGATTCCTATTCTTCTTAAAGCACATATTGTAATGAAAGTTACAAGGACCCAATTCTGTATATCTGTCCAACGATCAGATGTATTGGGTATTAGTATTCAATAGAGCAATGCAATCTATATGAAGATGTTATGGTACTGCGTTTGGCAGCGTGGTCTTATTTGCTAGCTGTCCTTCCTTGTATCATGCCCTTCTACAAAATCTTTTCCTTGGACAGCTTCGAGCGATAGTGCTTCAGGTTTCCAACTGAATTAAACCATTGCCCACTTTGGATGTTGCTGAATTGTGAAAGCATCATCAGGATAAAACGGTTTTAGAAAATCCACAAAAACTAAACAATATTAAAAATTAATGACATGTGAATAGCCCTTTCTACAATTACTTGGTGCAATCTGAAGGCGAAAAACAGAGCAAGAGCGATTGTGAGAGTTCGGGAATGCAACTCAATATATGAAAATACCCTTCAAACAAAAGTAAAGTATCTAGGTTATACTGCGTCCATGTTGAAAAACTCATGTTCATTCACAATTGTATGATGTGTCAAGAAGACTCTCCAGTCCTCTTTGCAAGAAAGTAATTCTAAAGATAAGGGCCATGCGCTCATTAATTAAACTTAATGAAAATTCCCTCTCTCTTCTTCAAGAAGGAAGTAATACTGTACTCTGAAATGATTAATTACGAGTGGGTAGTTAGCAGAATTTATGCGCTGCGTTGAATATTTAATTTGGTTTAACCACTTGCCGCAATTTTGGTCCTTTAATTTAAAGACTTGGGAGGCAAAACAAAGTTGACAGTTTCTTTAACACAGGTTTCAATCATTAGAACATATATACAAAAGAACAATTAAACTTTCATTTTTCGTTCATTTGCGTCTCTCATTCGGCTACTTTCACTCGAAATGAAAACGTTTAAACATGGAATGAAAGAAAAGTGCCGAATGAATTCAAAAGTGAACCGATCTAACAATGTTGAATATTGGCATTTGGCATCTTTCACTCCCACTCTGAATGAACGAAAAATGAACAGTTTGAACACAGAGAGAACATTCACTCAGATTCAGTCATTTTGTCGGCGGTCAACTGGCTTCGCGGAAAAACAGTATTCAAGTGGAACGATCAAAATACGCTGCTGTTTTTGGAGATTCAGATCAGATCAGAGATTCAGGATGTTCATCGGCTAGTTCTCTCAACAATGTATCTGAAGCTCCCAATAGATTTATTCTTGCAATCCATGGTCGCATCCACCACCGTCGAGGTTTTCTTTGCTTCTTTTTTGTTAATGTCATAATTAAATGATCCCATATTAAACTAATTCCAAGACGCACAACTTTATTCGACGACATAGTGAGAGAAAAGAGCAGGTGAATTGTCTTTTCTATGTCATCCAGCTTAGTCGTGTGAATATGGAATGAAAGAAAAATGAAGCATTCACTCGAGTAAACAATCATACGAGTGAACCGTCTGATTCCGCCTTTAGAAAAATGCTCATTATATATAATGCTCATTTTTGTTATACAAGGTGTAGACGACCACACAGCAATAAATGAAAACACACTTATCATTATGAACAAATTTTTGGCTATTTCAGGGTTAGTCCCATGGTAGCGGATAAATTCGTAACAGAGTTGTCGCTCCCCTTGGCACTCAGGCAAGGAAGGAACAGGAGTGAGTTTTACTCAGTAAGAGTCTGACACGACCTCCCGCTCCACCCAGAGCGCGAGATGTCATTGGATGCCATGGCCACCCCCAAATAAAAAAGGGTTATGCCCATAGTGAAATCGAATGGCCTCAGATGCTACTACTTTTTAGGTTTCCGTACCCGAAGGTGTATTGCTGTCACGTGTCCGTCTATCTGTCTGTCCGTCGTCGTTCACAAAATTTTGTACCGAATATTTTGTTTAACTTCACATTGATCTTGAAATTTGGTGATAATGTTTATTATTACGTATATTTTACTAAAAAATACCAATATATTGATAAATCACATTTTTTAACCGACTTCGAAAAAGGAGGAGGTTATCAATTCGGATGTTTGTATTTTTTTTTTTTATGTATGTTCGGGCATAACTCCGTCATATATTGACGGATTTGCAAAATTCTTTTTTTGTTCGAAAGGGGTTTATTCCGAAATGGTCCCATTTAAATTTCAAAAAGATCTGATGATGGGTTTCGGAGACAGACAACGGAACTCTTCAAAAATTGACAGCAAATCAACCGCGATTGCTGATATCGTATGTTTAGGAATTGTTAACACAGTTTAATGGGGAGCCACAACTAAAAAGTGAAAAATAAAAAACTTTTTTACAAAAAAATAGAACCGACTTCCAAAAAAAGTGCAAAATAACTTTAATTTCGGAAGTCGGTGTCAAAAAACAAAGACACAAAACAGGAACACCGACTTCCGAAATTAAAGTTATTTTGCACTTTTTTTGGAAGTCGGTTCTATTTTTTTGTAAAAAAGTTTTTTTTACTTAATAGTTCTCTCATTTGGTACGGAACCCTAAATGTGCGAAGCTCGAAGTGCGAAGTCCTTAAAAGGCCTTCTAACTAGTAGACATCTAACACTTCGTCAATTTATTCAGGCACGTCAATGTGCAACGTCTACTGGAAAAGAGAAAAAATTCAATCTAACGTATATTGATCCATCATCCACACCAGGGCAAAGACTATCTTCGTTTTTCACTAATTCGGTTTTTGCTAGTGCGAGCCATTTCTTTTTTTATCATTGATAGGCTCGCGTTTCAACACTATCTCACCTGATGGTAAGCGAAGATGTGGTCGACGATAGAGCACGCTTCATCATCATCATATCATCCGAAAGACGTTCACTGCTGGACATAGGCCTCCCCCAAGTGTCGCCACAATGACAGGTCCTGTGCGTCTCGCATCCATCGGCTACCCGCGACTCTCACCAGGTCATCGTTCCACCTTGTTGGACGCCTTCCAACACTGCGTCTTCCGGTACGCGGTCGCCACTCTAAAACTTTTCGGCCCCATCGATCGTCTGTTCTGCGCACGCCTATAGAGCACGCTTGCCTAGAAGTTCCTATTCCTTATTGACTTAAGGACTTCCAGGTTGTAGCTATCAGGAAACAGACTCTAGAAGGGAATTTCACTCCATAGCTGTACGCATTCTGCTCGACGTCATCACGTCAGCGTCGGCTGTCGCTGAAAACGCGCGCTGAGGCTCTGTCTCACATAGGTCGCAGCATTATGCTGAGTGATAGCCGTTTTGCGTGGATGTGACGCATGTTTTCTCCTAGCTTGTTCTTTTTTGTCGTTGTTTGGTATTTCTTTGCGTCATGTTTACCGCAAATAAACGTTTTTCATTTTCTTTCTTTCTTCTAACTCGTCCCGCTCCTTTCGCCTTGTTCTGACGCTATTTCGTCTTGTTTTTAACCGACTTCGAAAAAGGAGGAGGTTCTATGTTCGCCTGTATGTATGTTTCTTTTATGTATGTCCACCGATTTCTCTGGCAATTGAGGACTGATTTTCAAAATCCTTTTTTATCCGAAGGTTATACTCCCGAGGTGGTCCCATATAAATTTTATCGAATCGCCCTTCAGCGCTTTATGAAAAACTGAACAAAAACGAAAATTACATATACCTAGATGACGTTTTGGTGTTCTCCAATTACGACTATGTTTAAATTCCACGTTCCATATTATTGGGGTTTTTAGTTCTGAGGTATAACAACTAAAAAGTGAAAAATAAAAAATAAAATAACAAAAGAAAAAACAACCGACTTCCAAAAAAAAAAAGTACCTGCAGTCGGTGTCAAATAACGAAGAAATAAAATATAATCACCGACCGGTTATATTTTATGTAAAAAAGTTTTTTTAATGGAACACATTCGGTAGTATATTTAACATAATTATGTGTAAAATTGCATACGTACGTATAAGAACTCTCCTTGGATTATTTCGAAGTAGCTTAAAACTTCGCTTTTAACTTCAACACATTAATTCCGCCTCTTTAGTACAACTTTTCGCTAGAAATTTATAACGGATTTACAGCTTATCTGCTAGAAATTTCCTCTCTACCAACAACCAAAGCTTATATACAGTAATAACACATATCTAGACTCGATAAACCTTTAAACATGTTTGAGATAACAGCGTGTATTTCCGTCGCCATTTTGGAATTATTCCAAGGACTTGACAATTGGTTCGAGCTTCTTTGCTATAGTTACATGCATTTCTTGGTGTGTAGTTGTTACCAGTATTTGGGTACTTTTTTATTGGGGGTGGGAAATCATCCAATGACATCTCCCGCTCTGGGTGAAGCGGGAGGGCGTGTCAGACTCTTACTGACTAAAACCCACCCCTGTTCCATCTCTCAACTCGGTTTCGAATTTATCCACAATCCCTGGGCAGGTATTTGGGTACTTGGATGCTTATTTATTTATTTAAAGGTACAAAGGCGAACTTAATTCCTTAGGCATTCTCTATCAGTCAACCATGGGTGGTGAAGAGATTACATGACAGGTGCATCATTAATCTGTTGGTAGTATAAAAATTAGATAAAACAACAATAGAAACACAATGTAAATCTTTTTTTTTCTAAATATGTCTACTGCTTGACTATAGAACGCCACATAAACCGATCCTGTGCCTCTCGCATCCTACGGATTTCCGCGGGCCCTCACTTATGTAGCAATACTAAAATACTACATTTTAACATGATACCTAAATAATTCTTTGTATAAATGGCGTGTCGCGCCAACTTTGACTTGACCACACACAAACGCCGTGTTAAAATTTCCAATTAAAGCACCGATGAATGAACAACTATTCAAAGACTGAACGTTCATTCAATCCGTCACTACCTACCAACTGCAGCAACTTTAATGAATGGGTTGCAACTCAAAGAGATCTTATACCTATGTACGTCGTGGTAGGAAGGTAAATCGGGGTGACCAAGGAAATTGCATGGCCATCCTGACCCTATTGTGTGTTTCCCGCCAAACGGTTTAATGGCGGCCATGACGTCACGAGGGACCGAGCGTCGGAACACTCGGCACTGCCATTTTGTTTTTTTTTTATGAAATGGCTGGCTATTGTTTTGTGTGCGTAGTTAGTGGGTATCTGGGTCATGTGGAGTATTATATGCCAGGTTCCTTAAAGATTTAAGGATATGGTTTTGGAAGATTTATAGTTAACGCGATAGAGCTTATCAGTTTCTGAAATGCAACTTTATCTTCTCTTATTCGTTTCCTTCGTTACTGAAGATCGTGCCCGTCTTGGAAAGCTTTGACTTATTCACTGATGAGCTGCTTCCAGACCACTTTCTTCAGCTCTTCTCAGGGCAGTGGTAACCGTGAGTTCCGTTATCTCCTTAATCTGGTCTGACCAGAGTGTAGGTTTGATGTTTTTAAAATAAATACACAAAGACAACAAAAAAAAATACAGGAAAAAAAACAAACACAGAACTCAACCTTCTAAGGTATACTCTTTCTAATAAATAACCTGTTCCATATTGGGAGGAAAATATTAACAAAACCAAATAAGCGGATATTGGTGTAATACACTAAATCTTTTTCTATGTAACCGGCTTGTAAGTTCCAAACACAAAGCAAGTAATTCGTAGGCAGTACACACTAGTTCAGGATTTCAGTTTTGTAAAGATACTGGTATTCAGGAGCATCTGGTTAGACTGAATTCCAATGCTTACCTACTGGGAGAAAGTGCTAGAACAACGGAGACATTAGGCATTTAATTTAAGGATTTTATCTTACGTGAAATTGCTTTTTTTCTTTAAGTTTTTTGAATTTATTGTAAAAAGCAACTTAAACTTCAAATGCAGATGAAAATTAAAGTATGCAGCAGAATGCAGAATGTCAATAGAATGCAACGAATGACAGTGAGTGCTCAGCGGGCATGAATCTAAATAAAAATGCAAGTTCTCCGACTCAAACGGCGTCTAATTTAATAATAAAAAGTTATGTACAAAAATGCATCATGCATGCTCTGAATTGCGTCAATGCATTCCCAAAATGTAGATCGTGCTCTGTATGCGAGCCTACGCTTAACTTATGCGATAGATAAAAACTATCAGCAGTACAGTATTAAATAAAGCTAATGCTAACATGAATTAATCAGTCTTTTTATCTGACTTTCAGTAATCAGGAGTACTTATAGTATTACTACTGTCTCATTTTATAGATAGTAACGATCCTTCGTAACGAACCAATAACATAAGTTTCCTCAGAAAATGCATGTAGCGAGGGCTAAATCGATGTGTATAAAACATTTTCTCATATATGCGATACAGACGCTAATATTACGATACACACTGCCGTGTAGTTATCTAAACTGATATTATAAATGGATGAAATTGTATTTTTTTTTAACATCGAAAGGTTCGCGCTTGACCACTATCTCACCTGATAGTAAGCGATGATTTGGTCAATGATAGAGCACGCTTGCTTAGAAGTAACCTATTCACTCTTGACTTAAAGACGTATGTTTGTAAAGATCGATCTGTGAAAGCTTTGATATGAGTGTAAAGAGTACACTGATGCCCAGGGATTGTGGATAAATTCGAAACAGGGCTACCGCGCCCCTGGGCACTCAGGGCAGGGAAGGAACAGGGGTGGGTTTTAGTCAGTAAGAGTCTGACACGCCCTCCCGCTCCATCCAGAGCGAAAAAAAAAAAGAGTACACTGAAATTTATGTATGTATTTCACTGATGACAATGCCACTCTATCGTTGTGTTAGAGAGACGAGAGTGAACCCACGGAAAAAAACTATTTACAATTTACTTCTCTACGTAGTACTCGTATAAAACAAAATCGCTTTCCGCGTCTGTCTTTTGTCTCTTTCTCCGCTAACTCCTCCTAAATCACGCAATGGATTTTGATGCAGTTTTCACTAATAGAAAGAGCGATAAACGAGGAAGGTTTGTATATATAATTTGCACCCGTGCAGAGTATAGATGCTGGCGGGAAAAATTCCGAATCATTCCCGTCGAATACTTCGGAAGTATTCCGAAATATTCCGAAACTTTGGGATTATTTCAACTATCAAAAAAAAAACAGGAAAATCGACATTACTACCTACCTCTTTTTTAATTTTTTATTTCACCATTTTTTATGTCACATATACATCTAATGACTAATAATACTGTTCTGAAAACTGCATCAAAATCGGTTCAGCCAAACGCGAGATGATCGCGGACAAACATACATACATACGGTTCAAACTCATAACCTCCTTTTTTTTTAAATCGGTTAATATACCAAAATCTGCTCCTAAGTATAACAAATACTTTTCTGAAAACCGCATCAAAACGTGTTTGCTTGCAAGGTTTGAATTTGTTTGTTTTTATTGACTGGGCTATTATACGCCATAAGTAGGTAGGTAATGATTAATACCTACCTATGCGACTCGCGAATACTCGCGATGCGTACATACAAACTAACCAGAAACATATGCAAAATACGATTTTTCAGCAAAAAAATTAAAAATCTAAATTAAATTCATTTTGAATAATTCTGATTTAAAGAAACTTTCCCAGAAGTATTCCGGAATTATTCCGAATTTTTCAGAAGTTTTACAACTATAGTGTAGAGCCGAGGCGGGTCGCTAGTCTGTACATATTTGCGTTTTGAAGCTTAAAAGGTTGGTACCTTAAATTAAATTATAGTATTCCTTGCCTTCAATTGAACTGGACAAAAGCCAATAACTAATCAGCCGTTAAACAAAAACGAGATAAATCAATTCGTGTTTGTGCCAAGTCTCCTTCGATTCGTTTTCTTTAATTAGTAATGGAGATAAATTCATTGAATTAAAACAGATAGATGGCGGCAAAGTCATAAAAACATAAATCACTTAAATATTTTTACTGGCATGATTCGAAAATATCTGATCTTAGCTCTTTTATAGCAGACATTCTGTGCCAAGTTAGGTTTGTAGAATAGCGCACCATTGATTAATCGATTGCTGATGCATAAATGATAAATGATGTTTATTCACTAAATAGGTTACAAGGAACACTTTTACACGTCAATGGTTTTTGTCAATTTAAGCTAGATGAGGCCGGTGTTTCCTAGCTGACTACCCTGAGAAGAAACACCGAAACAAACTCAGAGGTCAAAGTCTCTTTTAAAGTGTGTACTGGTTAAATCATATGAGAACCATGTACGTTTATGTCTGGGATGAGCTTTTTGAAGAAAGCAACACACGAATTCGAGTGGACCTGTCCAGACAGTGCAAGCATTTGTCAGTCATCGCGAAGCTCAACTCAGAACTTTGAGGAGCTCAACGAACCGACGAACAATACCAAAGTAAGGACATTTGAGTAGGCCCATAAGTTTTAAGTGAAAAAATGACAGTGATTTCAAAGACACATCTAACGTCTTCATTATTAGTTTTTATCAGTCCACTACTCTAATGAACACATAATTATGTAGAACAAACAAACGGACAAAAAAATTAATTCAGCTGACAGGAACAAAGAAATACTTTTTAGGGTTCCGTACCCGAAGGGTCCAAACGGAGCCCTGTTGTTACTCACTCATGTGTCCGTCTGTCTGTCTGTCTGTCCGTCCGTCGTCTGTCACAAAATTTTGTTACGAAGAATTTTTAACTTCCCACTGACCTATGAACTTGAAATTTGTTTATTATTACGTTTACTTTACTAACAAATACCAATATTTGGTACGGAACCCTTAATGTGCGAAATTCGACACGCACTTGGCCAGTTTTTTATTTGATTTACTACCAAAGTTGCAGATAAATAATCATTAATAGTTTCTAGTCTTTAGGAGTTCGCCATTTTGAATTTAGAGTGACGTCATTTCATTTTTCGTATTCTTCAGCAAAGCCGTTCATTCATTTGATACCGGTATCATGAGAATGCATAAAAAAATAACTAGTCCGCCATATTGGATTTAAAATGACGTCACTTAACATATTCATCCAAATTAAACATTTATGCAAAATTTCAGCTCAACCGTAAATCGGGAAGTTGGAAATGGGTCAAGATTTTTTTAAATAGTTACAAGTGAAGCTTAAAAATACGTATTAAAAAAAAAAATAGGTCAACGTTTGGACAGTATTTGTTGGGTCGTTGGCTCAATTCCTAGCCATCCTTCCCACCCGTATGTCTCACTCTGTTAGTATTCATGGCGCAACCGTCCGAGGTCGATATTGACTCTCACTATCCTCAATATTTTATTCAATTATATGGCGAAACCCTTCTCTGTTGTTTTGTACCAACACTCGAGATTTGTTCTGTAAATAGACTTTAATTAATTAATAGCCGTGCTGGAGAAAACAGTGATAGAAGGTGTAATGTAAAGGTGGTGGTTGGAGAAACCTTTTCATTCAAATGAAATGTACATTTCATTGAAATAAGCGTTCGTGATAAACAAAATGCCGAAACTTAAAAAAAAAATGTCTTTGTATTGTTTATTAAAATATTCTCACTGTAATCACCAACAATTTCAACGAAAACGAAGCTCAATCAGTACTTAAAAATAAAATACCCAACTACCGTCACATCACAAATGAAACAAAAATCAGCGAATAATGTAGGTACCCGACCGGAATTGAAATCCTCAGAAGCATGGTAATTAACACATACGTGTGAAGAATTACAAACAGGGGTGGTGGAGCGTTCTTTTTTAATTAAAATTAAATATTTCTGCAAACAAATGCCGCTGGATGGAATCGGGGAAGCGTTATTGGCGCCCAGCATGGGACCTCTCGTTTGTTAAATTGTTACAAGTTTGACTGAATTACGGTAATTTTAAATGTTCTATTAAAAGAAAAAAGGCTTTCTTCATTAGTATTTCATTTGGAAATATAATATTAGAAGCCTTATTTTTAGTTCGTCATCAAATTTCATCTATGGTACCTACCACACTCTAGGTAGTCTACTTAATCAAAATCTTGACTGGTGCAGAACGCCTTATAATAATAAGTAGCCACTAGATATCTAAATTTTAAATAAATACCTAAGAACTCACATACCCGACCGCCATTGATACTTTTTAAAAGCCTTCTCTAATTCTTTATTCACAGAATTGCGTATTTAATCCACCAAAGTATATACCAAACTTGAAAAACGTATATCTTTACTTCCTGTTGCCTCATTAGAATAAGGGTTAAATACCGTTTGAAGTTTCATAGAAACAGCTGCTCTTTGATAATTTAAATAAAGCCCATCAGCGTCAATCTTTAAAAAAAAGCTTCAATAATGAACCAAGGCAGCCTTATTAAAACTTATAATGAAACAACGTCTTGAATCTTCGCGTTTTTTACTCGAAAACTTTGAATGAAAAGTTTAAAATAAATCAACACGATTTTCCTGCTTGTGAGTTAAGGAGATAAGAAGTTGAGGGTTTTACTCTGAAAGACTGCGTAGAACATTTTTTTTACGAGTTGCAGGTAGAAATCTAAAATTTTTATGTCCTTGTTTTGAAATAGGAAAAAAAAAACTTTATTATACAGTTGCAACTTCCATGTTCTTATAAGAATCCAAACTACCCGACATTTGGATAAAAGTAATGCATATTTGTGCTAACGAGTGTAATAACACAGCTCGCTTCAGTATAAAAATTAATAAATTTACTGCTTTAGCAAAATTAAAATAATTTATAGTTAATGAAATTAAAGTTTCTGACGACAATTATTGCATGTGACAAATTGTGCGTCCGATCTCGACGAGCGCCAACAGAACAAGAACGTTTTAAACATTCGTCGCCCGCGTATACGCTACACCGGCAAACAAAGACAATCACAAACTCAAAGTTTCGGTGCTGCCAGCACAATAAGTCGATTGTAATAAATAATCGAATACAAAATAAATGAAATGATATTCTGATTACATATCAAAATTTAACAGATGAAACGAGGCCCTTTTTTCCGGACCAATAGTGCGGATAAGAAAGAAAAATATTTTCAGAATCATTCACTTAGCAAATTAATTCTAGGCCAGTAGATGTTCCTAGTAATCAACCGGAGGTCACTAGAAACATTCAAATGAAGACAGCACAATGCTGCGATAACTTGATTTCCCTACGGGTAGAAATCGAATCCTGGCCAATTGTACTGCCTGCAAACCTAGTGTAAGCATATTGCGTTGCGATCGAAAGGGTCATGAGAAACATAAGTAAATGTTTCTCCCTGTAACAAGCAGAACATCACACCTGGATTTCCCGAAGGAATAGAGAGATATGGTTTTTTATTAAGGCTCGCGTTTGACCACTATCTGACCTGATGGTTAGCGATGATAGAGCATGCTTGCTTAGGAGTAACCTGTTCAGTTTCTTCTTAAAGACCTCCAGGTCACGTAACCAGGGTGGTTACGCAATATATGTATTGTCTTTGGTTGTTGGCGGACTCTGACATTAGGCAATGAACAGAAGACTTACATTGATTGAATACGAGGCTTTTAGCATTCATGTATGTTTACGTTATTTAATCCATTTTTCTGTAATGTGCGTTAAATCTGTACAGAATAAATTATTTTTCTTTCTTTCTTCTCTTCTTTATTAATCTCCTGACCCAAACACGAATGTGTAACGTAAATAGATAAATTAATTTGGAATATGGTCACTTTGAAGGTGCAAATCAGAAAATTAAACAATAACGTCTTTTAAACTTTAATGTGCTACATATCAAATGAAAGGGCTTATTGTAAGGATTTCTAATATTTTTTTTTATAATTCCAAAATGTACAGTTTTGAAGTTATTTGATAAAATAGATGAAAAATGACCATTCCTCACCCTTATCTCCTAAACCACTAGGCCCAAAATTTTGTAAAAAAAATGCAGAATATAGTTCTTTACTAGGAAAACCCATAAGAAGTACCTGTATGTAGTCTAAACCTGAAAAATATAATTTGTTCGGAACTCTTTGCGCGGGAGTCCGACTCGCTCTTGGTCGGTTTTTTTTTTCATTTTGCCTTCTTGTCTTTTTAATTTTATTTTTTTTTAATTTGGGACAAGCCCGCCACACTATTCCCAAACCACTGTAACTTCTGTAAGCCAGAATCAACAGTGGCGACCACCAGAAAAAAACGCCGAGGCAATGAAGCTCGACGAGTCCCAGAGAAACCATTAAACTGTCTTGGGTCCCGCAACAAAACTAGGCCATTAGGCACAAAGGGGGTTTTTACAACTGGGCCTGCAGTCCTAACGATTGATCGTTACGTCGGAAAAATAATTGATTTTCTTGAAATATGTACAGAGATCAGCAGATCAGTTGATCAGTTTTGATGAAAAATAGTGCTTGCAAGTTAAAATTTACGCCGTCTCTGTACATATTTCGAGAAAATCAATTATTTTTCCGACGTGGCGACTAATCGTTAGGACGTAGCGATCGCTATCAAAGTCGAGACTGCAGGGCCTGGGGTAAGCCTAGTTGCCAAGCACCACTGGTTAAAAACACTAATATTAATGGGTCCTAAAATTGTGAGCTGACACTTAATTCCTATAATAGGTATGGCAAAAACGCTTCAACGCACGGAAATTTGTTTTAGTTTCCACAAGGTCCATGTAATAGACAACTCCAGACGTAGGCTGAATACTATCCAACATAATATTGCGCTCAGTTTGCCAAAGAGTACACTCCCACAGGATATGATGTGCGGATTGTTCGTATTCGCAATCAGGAGTAGAACATTGACATAAAGGTGAGGCAACAAGCTTGAAGGAAAATAATTTACTCTTAAAGTTGCCATGACCTGTGAGAAATTGGGCATCACAGTAATCCACCTCCAGCCATGTCCTATCCAGCCGTTCACGAACCGATGGGAAGAACTGGTGGAGGTGTCTGCCTTTGATGGAACTTTCCCACCTACATTGACATTCGGATAAAAGGTCCTCCTTCCCTTGCCTTCTTGTCTTGCTGACTCATAGAACAACACAGTTTTTCAAATGTTTTACTGCTTTTAAAATCAGTATCCCAGTTTTGCTGTTAAAAAACGCATAGCCCGTCCCACTTCAAAGTAAGTCACCACCGATAAGACACTCAATTTATATTCATTACTCGCCATCCCTGAGGGTGCGTTACCTCATTTCCTAATGGTATTATTTATTTGAGGTCAACCCCATGCGACAATATAGTAGCTCGACCCCTCGTCACTTTTTAAGGGTTAACTGTAGAGAATTATTGTTTTCTTAGGACCTCTGAGTCTTTGACCTGCGTTTGGGGGACGAGAATGCCTTGGGGTTTATTGTGCAAAGGTTGTGTCGTTTATGTGGTAATGTTGAATGAAATAGAAGCGTATTTTACAAGCATTTATTAACCGTCTTGCAAAAGGAGGAGATTCTCAATTCGTCTGTTTGTTTTTTTTTAAAGTAGCAATGTTTGTTGTTCGGATACAATCTTGAAAGAAACCATTACCTTACCTACGGAGTAGAATTTTTACATGATGATTCAGTTTCAATGACCTATGCATTTTTATGGTAAGCGTGACCTGAATCAACATTCAGGGTTAGCTCCAGATAGAGAACTCTTCAACAGTTAACAACACAGATAGGTACGGAATTTTGTGTATGTGAATTCAAAAGCTTGTTTATAAAATGTTTTTTTTTTATTATTTTTATTCATTAAGAGGGAACAGGGCCTGCGAGGAATTTGAAAAATAGGTATTTGAAGAAACTATTGCCGTCGTGCTGCCTCAAGCCTGCCCCCGTAGAGTGCGATAGGGACAGCTGCAGCTCAGACCGATTTTATCACAATATTTTTGACGAAATCGACGTTTCGTATTCCCCTTTTTTCTCCTCGAAAACTGAGCCGATTCAATTATTTTCGGCACAATTTTTTTAAGAAAATGTATGTCTAGGTCTACTATTCAATGTTTTATTTTAAAAACTTTTCTAATTTGTCTAGTATTCCTCTAATCACGGCGGTAAAAATGTGCCATTTTTTGTAATTTTTGGAGGGTAATATTCTTTACTTATTAGTTTCTGAAAAAGGAAATGACAGGACGTGTCTATAGCAGACCTTGACTTTATGAAAAAAAAATGATTGCTGTAGAGGCATTATTCAGGAAGAAAAAAGGGGAATACATTTGTATGGAGAATCGCAGCCCCTGTTCCCTCTTAAAGTTTTTTGTGAAGGAGCTTGTCCTACACTCATCAGTGGTTGATATTGCCAGCGTCTTAACATCATAACAGTGATTGCAATTTTCATAGTTCTAGTGTTACCACTGATGTACGGATGACTGTACTACCACCACACCTATGTGTTTCTGTCACCAACCGGCGTTGCTGTGTTCTAGTTGGTTCGGATCATAATGTAATTAATAGCACATGAAATGTTTTAGCTTCATATCTGAGATGGCTTCGCACTTGTGATGCCTCAGGTATTTTAAAGGCCCACCAGCTGTGGCTACTTCCTGCTTGGGCCATTTTTGCCACCCCAAAAAACAAGCCAATCTGCCTGCCTTTTCCCTCTCTCTCTCTCTTATCTTCGGGTCGATTTCTATTCTTACAGGATGCAGCTAGTAACATTTTACATGGAGCGACTGTCTATCTGACCCCCACAACCTAGTTACTGGGTAAACACCCACAAATACAAATTCAAAATCCCCTCCTTCTCTCTCAGATTCTGTGTTTTCTGATAGCTACAACCTGGGAGGCTTTAAGTCAAAAATGAATAGGTAACTTCTAGGCAAGTGTGCTCCATCTTCGACCACATCATCGCTTACCATCTGGTGAGATAGTGGTCAAACGTGAGCTTATCAATGATTAAAAAAAAACTCAACATCTTTCGTCACTTTCTTAACAATTCTCTATATCTAGGTACTGTATACTTGTGTATAGCCTACAGGGCTCCAGGGGCGTTCCTGTAGCTTTGGGGAGCTGTCTCCCTCGCTGGCTACGAGAGTGTAATTGATTTACGTGTGTAGTGTACGGAGGGAAACGCGGTGGGATAGCGTACTGTACTTTATTATAAATACAAAGTTATACATGTGCCCTCTTCGACGGGCCAGCTAGAACTAATTCCAAAACAATCGCTACATTCTACTCATTCATTTTAAACTCAATATTCGAACCATTCTTCAAATATTATCAACTGCCAGCAAAAGCCCGTTGCTCATACGCCGTGTGTACATACGCCACAGTACTTAGCTTATCTTTGTCACGTACCAGCTAGTAGTAGTGTTTTCACTCAAGGGAGTAGAAACAAACTAGAAACACGATGCTGCTCCAATGTCTTATCTTGAGTCAATCTTGTGAAGACTTCACCGTCACGTATTATATAAGTGTAGCCAGTGAAAATACTCGCCCTAGGAGTGACGAGTCTGATAAAATTTAGGGTTGTCAGCATTTTGAGGGTTGATTTTGTTGGGGCGGTTTGAAACTCTTTATGGGTTGTTATCAAGCGTGAGTTTGCTTCTTACAAACTCTTGTTTGTTTGAAAATGCTTCTTTAATTATGCACACAGAAAACACTTAAAATAGAATAAAATAGCTTATTACCATATGATCTTCACGCCGTTTGGGCTCTTATTAAAAATTTCGTAGAAACAAAAATTCGTTTCTTGGTCTAGCTAGAAGATCAAATCGTATAAGCTGTGCGTTTTGTGTCAGTGATTGAACTTTAAGATTTTGAGTAAATACTTTTTACCATGTCATTCATCATTGAAATATATTTTTTGTCTTAACTTAAAGGATTTAATTATTTAATTTTCGACTTTGAAAGCATTTTTGTCTTAAATTTTGACCAAAAAGCAATCAAGTTCCGACCAATGAATCCATATTATGTGTCCGTTATTGTTATTACATCTAGTCTCTACTGTCCCACTGCTGGGCAAAGGTCTCCCTCCATTCCTTCCTCGGTTTCCGGTTCTACCTCTTTCACTTTCTCAAGGAAGACATCTAAGTTATCCCACCATTTCCGTTATGGTCTGCCGCGACCTCGTCTTGCGGTTTCAGGACACCAATATTGAGTTCTCTAGGCCCACCGCTCGTGCGGCATGCCCAGTTCCATTTAAGTTGAGCAGCCTTCTGAGCCAGGTCAGCAATATGCGTTTTATGCGCATAGGAAAGCTAAATTGTAATTAAATCCGACAACCATTGAACTGTCCATCGATTAAACTCAGTCGTCTGACAACCCTAGCTATTAAGGATGTGTGAAGTAATTCCATCACCTAAATCCTTATCATGCCACATGAAAAACAAGTGACGATTGATTTCTATCTACCCTCCGTTGACACCCAGATACGGTTAACAAAAAAAAAATTCTTTGACAATAATCTATAAAAAATTGAATGTGGAATAGCCGTCATTTAGAGAATTTAAATCGCCATTATTATTATTGTCCTGCCTTTATTCGAATTCAATTTTATCTTTGAGTAGCACTTTGTCCATGGCTTCGGTCCCGTGACCTATCCCGCAGGAACTGTTATTTTTCCCGGGATAAAAAGTAGCCTATGTTACTCGCTGATAATTTAGCTTTCTAACGGCAAAAAAAAATTGAAATCGGTCCATTAGTTTTTAAGTTTATCCGTTACATACAAAAATACAAATCTTTCCTCTTTATAATATTAGTGTAGAATAGTATAAAACAAATTCGCTGTC
The DNA here is from genome assembly GCA_951329385.1 of Polia nebulosa. NCBI lineage: Eukaryota > Metazoa > Arthropoda > Insecta > Lepidoptera > Noctuidae > Polia > Polia nebulosa. Next base: position 19,604,531 of record OX589612.1, read on the forward strand.
TGCGTCTCTCTTTCTTTACTTAATTCTTCTAAACCACGCAACGAATTTCGTGGCATGGTTGTTTGGTATAAAGGGTTCGAGGAGACGATTCTAAAAATATAACTTACTAAAATTTCGGAAATAATAATGAAAAATAAAATACATAGTTACATTATTTTACAAATATCTCCAACTGCAGTCTGATTGCTTGAAAAGTAACTTACTTGTAACTTTGTAACAATAGTATTGTAACTGTTTTTTGTCAGTCAGACTTTTTGAGAAAAAAAAATTATAGGTATAATAATAAAATATTTGCTACCACTACACGCTTCACCGTTATTTATCTATTTTTGCTCTGTGCTCATATTCTTCATACATCATTGTACTAAGCATCGAGTTACACTTACGGTATCGACGATAAAAATGGGGTCAGGAGTGACAGCAAAAAAATGGGGTGTCGTTTTCATGCACCGACATTTTTAGCTACCTGTTAGGTGGCCAATCTTTCTGATATTCGATATTTCTTCGTTACCGATTTGTTTGTTTTGCTGTAGTTCGTTGAGATAATCTACTGAAAATATTTAACAGCTGTCTATGTGTGTTACCGAGCACTTAGATACTTTTTTAGGGTTCCGAAAGTCCGAATGAAAAAACGGAACCCTTATAGGATCACTCGTGTGTCTGTCTGTCTGTCCGTGTGTCCGTCTGTCACAGCCAATTTGCTCCGAATCTGCTGGACCGATAGAGTTGAACTTTGGTACACAAAACACAAACAAAACAAAACTTCCAACCTGCAACCAAACAAAACTTTGGTATGAATATCTGTGACCCAAACACGGACGTGCACCGTAAATAAATTAATTTGAAATATGGGTTCAGTTTTGGGGTGAAAATCAAAAATCAACGTTTTTCAAACTGTGTCGTGCGACATATCAAATGAAACATTGTGAGGGTCTCGAATATATTTTTTTCCTAATTTTAAAATATAAGATTTTGAAGTTATTTAAGAAAATAGATGAAAAATTACCATTCCCCCGCCCCTCCCTTATCTCCGAAACCACTGGGCTTAAAATTTTGAAAAAAATACAGAAACTAGTTCTTTACTTATAGATTACAGGAAAACCTATAGGGTGGAGGCAGTTTAAATAAAACCTGAAAAAAATATGATTTGTTTGGAACCCTTGACGCGAGAGTCCGACTCCCTCTTGGCCAGTTTCTACTCGTGTTATTGCATTAAGGTTTCATACACACAGCCAAGGAGTGGCATTCCCTATTGAAGTCAGTGTTTTCTGGTAGCTATTACGAGGACTAGGAGTCTTTAAGTCAAGAGTGTGTGGTTACTTCCAGGCAAGCGTGCTCCATTGTCGACCACATCATCTTACCATCGGGTGAGATAGTGGTCAAGCGTGAGCTAATCTGTATATATAAAATTCAAAGACCTGACTGACTGACTGACTGATATATCAACGCACAGCCTAAACCGCTCTGGTCCTAGAGACATGGAATTGGGAGAGTGTGTTCTTTGTGAAGTGTAGGTATCCACAAAGAAAGGGTTTTTCGAAATTCAACCCTTAAGGGAGTGAAAAAGGGGTTGAAGTTTATAAAGAGGGAAATACTAATTCCACGCGGGCGAAACCGCAGAAGATGGTCATAAATAAAATAAAAACTCAGTAGCTTAAATATATTATCGTATAAATGGCAGGCTCATTCATCATCTTCCTGCCCTTATCCCATGTTACTTGGGGTCGGCGCAACACGTTTTTTTCTTCGTGTTTTGTTTGTGTGTAATTTTTTTTTTCATAGAATTTGTGAGCATTAACACAGATTATCAAAACAAAAATAAAGATGAAAAATTCATAAACATCAGGTTTTTCTAAAATATTTCCATTGAAAATTTCCTCCTACCCTCTACCAAACATAGCGCTTGAATATAAATTAAGTCGGATCTAACTGACCTCACTACAATGTTATCTCAACCGAGACCGATTGATAGAACATGAGGGGTTAGGCAACAAATAGCCCGGCGTTAACTCGAGTGGGGTGGGAAATAGCCCAGCGTTTGATGGGTTGAGGGCTCTTCTTACCTCTTAGGGTTAAAACGACTTCGTGTACGTTAATAGATGGACATTGTGTTGAGGAATTTTGGGGTTGAAATTATAGGTATTTTTGTAAGGTGTTTGAAGAAAAATATTATGTTGGGTCTAATTAAAATGATATCTAATAGCGACTGTCGAAAAGCACATAAATTTTTTTTTCAAAAAATACAACCGACTTCTAAAAATTGCAAAATAACTTTAATTTCGGAAGTCCGTGTATATATTTTTTTGTTTCTTCGTTATTTGACACCACTTCTGAAATTAAAGTTATTTTGCAATGTTTAGAAGTCGGTTGTATTTTTTGAAAAAAGGTTTTATTTTTCACTTTGTTTTTTTTTATTTATTTTTTATTGGTGTTGTACATCAGAAGTAAAACTAAATATTAGAGTTATGCCCGAATAGATAACACCAATAAATAACATGGAATTTTAACATTTGGAGACAACCAAAACGTCATCTGTGTGTACATATTATTTTTGTTTATGTTATTTTTTTTTAAATTGCTGAATCAATTTCGATAAAATTTATATGGGACCACCTCTGAAATATAACCTATCATACAAAAAAAGAATCATCAAAATCTATTCACAAATGGCGGAGACATCGCGTATCATTCTTTCTCCTGCCCTTATTCCAATTTATTTGGGGTCGGCGCAACATGTCTTTTTCTTCCATACTCCTCTATTAGTCGTCATCTCTGTAGTCACCCCCTTTTTACCCATATCCTCTTTCACACAGTTCAACCATCGTTTCTTTGGCCTTCCCCTACTCTTATAGCCATCCACATCCAAACACAAGACTTTCCTCACGACATTTTCTTCATTCCTCCGCATCACATGCCCATACCACGACAACCGATTTCCACACAACTTTTCAGTCAGCGGTGCCACTTTCAGACTTCCTCTTATATACTCATTCATAATTCTATCCATGCGCGTAACAAAAAAAACGTACAGACGAATTGAGAACCTCCTCTTTTTTGAAGTCGGTTAAAAAATGTAGGGCATTGACATTCGTTATGGTCTGTGGTCCCAGAGCTGCCAGACATTTACCTACCATATATTTCTGACTAACAATTTTTAAAAAAAGATTAACCATTGTTTGACGCTTGACTATCGTTATCGTTAATTGAATGTCACTTTGTTTAGGCTGTCTGGACTTGTCTGAAATCGGTCTTGAAATCGACTTTTTGAAAAAAATGGGCTTTTTGCAAGTGTTGGAACAACTATGATTTTTAAAGTAATTCAACAGTTTATTATTTGGTTGACTACTTATTTATTTTTGTATACCTATACATGTTTTAGTATAATGAGCTCGTGTTTTTGTGTAAACAAACCCCTCAAATAAAAAACAAAATCTTTATTGTTTATGTACTTATCTGCTTTGCATGTATTTCTTGTTTAAATGTCAGTATTATTTTATAATTAATAATAGGAACACAACAGGACACCACTACTGACTAACAACCTATAATAAAATCGTGGAATTTTATTAAATATATCGATATTTTTTTTAATACGTTCCTTCTTCAATGATCCTGAATTTCTGCCGGTCTTCTATTCTGTGATACTCACCGTGAACACTTAGGTGAAGTGAGCCCGACATTAGCGGTCAGTCCCTGGTAACAGCAGTTTAATTGACATCTCCACTTCACGTAAGTTTTCACAGTGAGATTTTTGCAGAATGGACTACTGATAACTTCCTATTCCATAAAAACTCATCTTGAAAACTTAAGTAAAGTGAGTTTGACAGTTGCGGTCAGTCCCTAGTATCTGCAGTTGGATTGACAGCTCACTTCACGTAAATTTTCACGGTGAGATTTTGAGTACTGATAAGGTTCCAACGATGTTACACGGAACACATTCTAATAATCAACAGGTCATGAAACACTGAAACATGGGCTTCAGCAACTCTGGTACGTACAGCTTACATTAACATTATTAGTGTCACAGTTTCAGTAGATTTTCAAAAGTTTCAGAACGGACGCCATCTTTTCATTAGAGTGAAAATCGAACGAGATTGTTAAAGAATGCGAAAAATGAGACCAACACTTTTATGGACGATGGACTCAAATATTATTTATTTTGTTAGATGTGTCCCGAAGGTAAAGATTCTTCTTAATACAGGGTTTTAGGTTAATTGAAATGAAACTGACACAAAATGCTTTCGCAAGAATAAATTTAAGGCTGTTTACAGACCGGGCGCTCAAACGTCAACAGAACCGCATTATTGATTTTTTCTTGTTAATTTTTTTCTGGAAGTCATAATATGACAGAATAAAATAAATTCATCATCATGTATGAACTTTATTGCTTATTAAATTGAATACTTCTGTGAAATAATTACAATACTCGTACGTTAAGTTATACAAAGTATTTCTTATGCATCCATCCACTATACCGTTTTATATACTGCTAACATACATAAGTACACTCTTCGAAAATTTTAAGTTGACCGCTACATTGTCGCGGATAAAAGACAAACAAAAATCAGCATGATGTTTTTTAACCGCGATTTTCTAATTATTTTCAAAGTTTAATTGCAGATTAGATATCATCACACTTTCTAATTCTTTTCAGCTACTTCTTCCAGCTTTCAGACTTTTCAATTAGATACATTTTAAGTACGAATCTGCTATTAAACTTTGTTTTAATCTAACATGAGCGATTAAAATTACCTGTTTGACAGAAGCGCGCGTCGCAGTCTTGCGATCGCGAATGCGTCGGACGATTAAAAGTTGCGCGACTAAAAGTCGCCGATGATTAGCGGTCAGCTTCCAACTTCGACTGTACTACCTCAGCTTATGATATTAATGTTATTATATTAATAATATCTTTCATGCACATATAAGACTAATGACAAACACACTCTGAAAAAAATATGATTTATTTAAATTTTACATTTTGTATATCGTTTTGATCACCGAACAAACAGACAGAGAAATCAAAAAACACAGACACATTTGTCTCAATCACGATATACAAAGCAATGTTTCAAACATTCTAAAAAAGTCTCTTATTTTTTATGTTTATTTTTTGTAGCTTTTTTTCTGTAATAAAATTGGCATGCACCGTTAACGCTACGCGTGGTGACCATAGATAACTTTTTGAGTTTTTTGAGAAAAAAATAAAGAGTGTGTTCGTCTTTTATATGTGCAGGGAAGGCACTGGTGTGGGTTGTCGATGGGCGACTGCGAGCACATCCCATTACCACGGTGAGTCTTAGCTTTAGATTTAATTTTTTATGGCTTGAATTTTAATTTAAAGCAGTATTTCTATCGAGATTAGTATGAGTCTTGTTAGTTTTAAACTAAAATTCAAACCTGAACAATATCCTGAAATGGTTTTAAGTTACAAAAAGTCATTTGTCACCAATTGTCTGAGCTCTAAGGCTGTGTTCGCTCTGGTAAAACGTTTGCCATCCACAAACATTTACGGTGACTCATCACAAGTATGTTTAAGCGAGGTACATTAATTCTCTGGCACCCCTTACCGGTGCGACCACAGCATAATAGACCAGCTGCAACCGATCAACTAAATAACAGTGTAAATAATTGAACAAAATTGTCGTTCCACGTAAAACTGACAGTTTAAAGAATCGATGCATTGATTTAAGTTGACCGTCTGCAAGCCCCTGCATATTTAATCATGTATTTCAACATGTTGCACCATATTATGTTGGTTTACGCCTGTTTTCCCCGTAGGGATCAGCGGTAATGAGTAATACACCCGTATTTCACCAATTAACCCGTCAGGCCACCCATCATATCATAAAGGTAAGGGCCCTATTGCCATGAACCTTGCATCAATCCAAAATCCGGGACGCTTCTGTTAAATGAAGGGTACTATAAAAAAATACAAATAAAAGTTACCTTCCCATTTGTAATGAAAACTTCTCTTCCTTTTCAGGAAAATAGACATGTTTTCACGTGACATTTAACAAAATAGAAAAACATTCTAAAAGCCTTTCGAATGGACGTGTTACGAATCGCGTTAAGAATCAATGCAGTAATTTCAGTCTATCGTCTGACACAAGGACTGACATATGGTAGTTAACTATCAATACAATATGCATGAATTCAATGCATAGAAGTTTTAAATGCCAAAACTCAAGTAAATGCAGAAGTCGAACCATTTTAAAACTTGTGGGGAAAAGATAGTTTTATTAGCTTCACCTAAAAATTTGACCCACTTCTCGGTTTCCGATTGAGCTGAAATTTTACATACATATTTAGTTTGGATGATAATGCACGGTTAGCTAAGTGACGTCATTCTAAATCCAATATGGCGGACTAGTTATTTTTTATGCGTTAAGACGAATTGTTCAACAAAACTTTTTTTTAATTTTCTTGGTGTTCCCCAAAAAGAGACTTGATAATGGGTATTTATTTATTTACGTTACACGTCCGTGTTTGAGTCATAGAAATTCATGTTACCTTTCAACAGAGTAGATTCTTAGCAAATTGGCTGTAACAGACGGACAGGTAGCCGCACGAGTGATCCTGTAAGTGTTCCGTTTTTACATTTTTCTTTCAACTTCGACATTTTCACCTTCTGCTTCCCCTTCCTTTCCTTACACCACCACCGAAGGCCACGTCCGAACATAGACGGTATTGATTGCCAGTCGATTGAATTAGTTATAAGTTATAACGACCACTGTACCAGCTACTCGCCCAATGGAGCGACAGCCGCTCCGACGGGCGATCTCGGCCCGATCCGTGTTCTACAACGCGCATTGCCAGCGAACTAACATACTGAAGATTATACAGACTACGGGATTCGTTTGGATGACACCCTGTGGTGTTAGAGTGGATATCGAAGTGAATCGTGAGATCATGTGTGAGTTTTTACTTATAAGTAGCGACCCACCCATTTTTTTTTTTGATGTTTGTAAATCAGACAGTGTCAGACTTTTACTGACTAAAACCCATACCTGTTCCTTCAGTCGCTTGTGCCACGGTGACTAGTTTGATCACTCCTGTTCTGGTGTCTCAGCTGCAGCAGCTCTGTGTGCTCACGCGTTCCGCCTCCTCCTTCGTGAGCTTTGCAGAAGGAGGTGACAGCTTCCCATTCTCTCTCGCCATGGTACGGTGGCCTGAACCCGGGCCAGGCTTTGCACGGGTGAAACTTATATATACACACAAACCTTCCTCGTTTATCACTCATTCTGTTAGTGAAAACCGTATCGGAATCCATTTAGTGGTTTAGGAGATGTTTACTTTTCTATTGATAGGCTCGCGTTTGACCACTATCTCACCTGATGGTAAACGATGAGGTGGTCGACGTTGGAGTACGCTTGCCTGCAAGTAACCTAGTCACTCTTGACTTACAGACCCCAGGTTTTAGCTAATATATATATTTTTTTTTTTTGGGGGGGTTGGGAAATCATCCAATGACTTCTCCCGCTCTGGGTGGAGCGGGAGGGCGTGTCAGACTCTTACTGAGTAAAACCCAACCCTGTCCCTTCCCTGCCTGAGTGGCCAGGGGTGCGGTAACTCATTTTCAGAATTTATCCGCTACCCCTAGGCATGCAGGCACCGGCCACGTTGGGCCCCGTCAGTGGTGGCTGACCCTCATCTCTTTGAGACGCGCGTGGAACACAACGCGCTGTCGACTCACGGGTCTGGTGCTGATCGGACGGCGAGCTACCCACTGCTCGCCGTCCGCAGGCCCGGGTTAGCTACTCGTAATATACTTGGTTCGACGTCTGTGGTATTCGCCATCCATACTTTGTTTAAAAAAGGGGTGTTATAAGTTTGACCGCTGTGTGTTTGTCTGTCTGTGGCACTGTAGCTCTTGAACGAGTGAACCGATTTGAATGCTGTTTTTTTTTATTTGAAAGCTGGTTTTCTAGCGATGGTTCTTAGACATGTTTTATCAAAATCGGTTCAGCTGTTTCAAGGTCATCAGCTCTTATGTGTTTTTTAAATGTTCGCTTTTCTTTTACGCGGTGGTTTTTTTTTTTTAATTTTTAATTAAATTGTTATCTTGTTATGTAGTAAAGTAGGTACATGTTACTTTAATAAGTAGGTTTTTGTAAAGCATGTGTTACTCGATAATTGCATGGCTTTTTTTTTTTTTTTGGGACGGTGGGCAATCATCCAATGACTTCTCCCGCTCTGGGTGGAGCGGGAGGGCGTGTCAGACTCTTACTGACTAAAACCCACCCCTGTTCCTTCCCTGTCTGAGTGCCCAGGGGTGCGGTAACTCATTTTTAGATTTTATCCGCTACCCCTAGGCATGCAGGCACCGGCCACGATGGGCCCCGTCAGTGGTGGCTGACACTTATCTCTTTGAGGCGCGCGAGGAACACTACGCGCCGATAATTGCATGGCTGCATGGCTGCATGCTACATTTTTATTCTTCTTAATTCACGTGTTTATCGATCAAACATACATATTTTTTAAATCTCATTTACTACTTCTTTCAGGTTCATTTTAACATCATATTCAATGTGATTTTCAGAGGTAATCAAGTTATGCAAATTGTAAAACTAAAAGGTTAACAAAGTGTTGCTCTTGTTTAGTGAAAATACTGTTGAAACTGCACTTAACGTTCAATTCCGAAAACTTGTGTTCGAATTCATTTTCGCAATATTGAAAACCTTTTATGGAAACAACGTTTTGCTTTTTAAATAGGAAATCGGAACAGTTTCAATACCTATATATTATAAGTTTCTCTCATTTAAACTTAGACTAGCTGCGGCCCGCTGTTTCACCCGCGTAGACCATAATAAAAAGTAGCCTATGTGTTAATCCAGCGTATAAGCTATCTACATACCAAATTTCATCCAAATCAGTCCAGCCATTTTTAACAAACATACACACTCACAAACTTTCGCCTTTATAATATTAGTGTGATTGTCATTTGGACCTTTATAATATCAGTGTGATTGTCATTTGGAGACTCTTAAGATTTTGGATGAAAGAATAAACATAATCTTAAGATTTCAATATAAATGGCGTAACGGAAATGGGCGGTATTCCCAAAAATAATTGTACCTCTTATACTAATTTTGATCAGCTGAAGATGACTGTACGACAAGACTAATAGAATCACGAACTCAGAACGCGCGTTCCAATGCTGCGCGGCGACGCAGACCCGGGTCGGTTCCATATAAATCCATGCATTGGAACGCGCGCTCCCGCGCCGCCGCAGCCGCCCGCCGCCCCGCCTGTCGCTCAGTTTGTGCCCGGGGCCCAAGGCCTATCTATTAAGTTCTGGCTATAACGCTTTGCCAGCAGCCAATTCTCTGGGGATTCTAGCACGAATCTATCATAGGATTCAAGAGTAGGACGCCAGTAGCGGACAAATTTGAAAGAGAGTTACCGCAGCCCTGTCACAAATAACTGAAAGAACAAGGGTGGGTTTTAGTCAGTAAGAGTCTGACACTCCACTCCCGCTCCACCCCAAACAGGAGAAGTCGTTTGAAGATTTCTCACCCCAAAAAAAAAAAGAGTAGTGTGCCGCATAAGAAGGACACAGTTATAAACAGTATGTCCTGCGTTCCCTTATGTCTGCAGGATATATGAAGACTATTGGAGATACAAGTCGAAACCAAGGTCTGGGCTGACATTATGTTAGTTTACCGTCAACACACTAAGAAGAAATCAATTTTTTCTACTAAAGGTCCAAGTAAACCCTCCATGTCAAAAACCAGTTATCAGAAAAGCCTAGCCTTTTCAAAAGTATGCGGATTCCAGAGTAGCAAGAAGCGTCTAAAAACCAGTACGTCTATTATTATTTTATTTTTTCGTCGTTGTCAGACTGAAAGCTGTTTTCGTACGGAGAAAGATTTAGTTGACTGTGGACTATCTGCAACTTATGTCTGTGGTTTTACGATTAGTTTTGGTTTGATTAGAATAGTGAACTCTAGAGTGACGTTGTAGGAGTGTGAGCGAGAGGCATCTAGGCAAATAGGTGCTGAAGGAGAAAATCTTTACCAAAGAAAAAAGACTATCATATAACTTTTTTGGCAAAAGCGACCTATATAAGGCAGCAGCATAAACTTAGCATGAAAAAAAGGATTGAAGAAGCGGATATTGTCAATAAGCGAGGCATCTTAACCATGTATTATATGCCAAAACCACTTTGCAGTATCGCCACGGCCACCTAATAACGTCACAAAACATAAAGGCTATCGAAGACATGTCCTACAAAAATACAAACAACAGACTTAAGTTCAGCTATCAGAAGTACAAACAGCCCACTGTAAAGTACCAACAACCCTCTTTAAAGTACAAACAGCTTCTAGTCTGACGGCGCACCCTCTGCTCTGACCGATCCTGTGCTCGCATCCCGTCCGCTACAGTACTTTAATGGTAACAACGTTATATTTACTGTTCTGTCTCCGTTGTTCCCAGTGTCGGATGACGTGCCGCCAGTACAGAGAAGCGCGCCTCTCCTACAGTCTCCACAGTACACCGGTGGAAGGCCACAGCCTTACAGTAAGTACATAATATAGTAAAAGAAGGTTATTTGGTGACAGGTAATTTGGTGATAGACTTTTAAGTCTTTCAAAACGTTAAGGCGCTATTAACTGCCAACGACCTTGAGTGGTTAGCTTGCGTGTTCTGTGCTGAGCTCACGTAACGCGTCGTACACCTAGTAATAGGACTCGCCCATCAAGGAACGCTGTACGAAATTAGACGTATTATTAATTTACATTAAATAAAATAACAGGTATTATACTAAAGCACGTATACTAAAATATAAATAATTAAATGATCTTTAAAATGGTGAAGGTTTCATAAAAACTCGCTTTATAGTTTTTGCGTGATTCTCAATTTTTCATCCGCGTTAGACTTTACAAATTAATTACACTATGTTAAAAATATAATTTCAAATATTCACATATGAAATTACGATGGAAATTGTCTAGAGTAGCATATATTTTTTTTCAAAGAAATAAGTCTAGTTGTATAGACGTGATCTTCAATTAAAAATCATTAAAAGTCGTATAACTGCGCCTTAAATGATGCAAGCAGTTTGCCGCAAGAGCATCATTTTGCGTCACTGCGTGAATAGGTAACGTCGTGAAAGACTTTCAAAACTCTATCACCAAATTGCCTTCTTACCAAATAACCTTCCTATACCATTACCAGTATACCCATGGAAGAAAGAACACTTTGTACCATATAAAGGCAATGGTTTGTTTTATTTGGTAGTTCGTGACTACCTTAAAATTTTTTTTGTTCCGTGGCAAAGTTTTGTAAAGATATTTTTGAGTCAGATGTTGGTAGGTAGAAAGGTAAGTACATTTTCTTTGTGCCAATAATTATCAAGCCAGGAATATAATTTCTGCGTTCTTCTAAAAATATGAAATTGTACTCAATTTTTTTGGCTTCATTGAAAGCTTAACGTCTTTAGAAGTAATTAAAAAAAACTAATTGATCAGAAATAATTTAAAGACAAAACAAAAAGAGCGTTTTTGTAGTGGACCAAGATAATTTTCTTAAATCAGTGGTTTTATTTATTACTTTAGACACTTTAGTTAAAATTTTCAATCATATTTCGGCCTGACAAGTCTCTTTTCACGACATTACACAGTCAAGGGCCACAACACACCTACACATGATCATATTTTGTCTCAAATCATCCCTCTTAAGGCGCTATTAACTGCCGGTTAGCTAACTGAGTGGTTAGCTGGTTGCGTGTTCTGTGCTGAGCTCACGTAACACGTCGTACGTCCACCCAGTAACAGGACTTGCCTATCAAGGAGGGCTGTCCAAAATTAGACGCATTATTAATTTATTATACATAAAATAACAAGTATTATACTAAAACAAGTATATTAAAATATAACTAATTAATTACGACGTAGAATTGTATAAAGTTATATATTTTTTTTTCGAAGAAATAAGACTAGTTTAAACGTGATGTTCAATTAAAAACCATTAAAAGTCGTGTAACTGCGCCTTAATAGTGTATGCCCACAAATATGCTGACTTATAACTTTTGTGAATGTCTAACTAACTAGTTTGGAACTCAACCGTAGCCTAAATCAAGAGCTTTTCATACGACGAACAGCCGAAATTATCTCCGATGGTTTCCTGTAGCCACAGCATTCACATATTCGCATATACGTACCATAACATCAATTTAATTTAAGAATCTTTCTATTCTACTTTGATCAAAATATGTCCATAACACTTTAGTTCTCTAGCTTCTGCCAGCAGCTTCACCCGCATTGTAAAAGTAGCCTATGTTTTAATCCAGGTTATAATCTATCTGTGTGCAAATTTCATTGAAATCCCTTCAGCCGTTTTTGCGTAATTGAAACACAAACATACAAACTTTTGCGATTTATAATATTATATTAGGAAGGTAGGGTTAGGTACGTTAAAATCACTCGTTTTTACAAGCTTTTATTAAAGTTCAAGGGTTGTCCGCGAAATTCCAATATTCTTACGTATTGATGATTTTAATGATTATAATTCTGTAAATACAACCTGACACTTTTTTTTTTTGCTACGTGGGTGGAGCGGGAGGGTCAGACTACTGACTAAAACCCACCCCTGTTCCTTCCCTGCCTGAGTGTCCAGGGGTGCGGTAACTCATGTTGAGAATTTATCCGCTACCCCTAGGGCCTGGTGCTGATCAGACGGCGAGCTACCCACTGCTCGCCGTCCGCAGGCCCGGGTCTACGGTCTAGTCATATGATCTCGGTAATGATCGGTTACAGAAATTGTCATTTTCGGGCGCGCAATGTATTGTAAATAATGCGATCTCAACGCCCCGCACTAATAAATACTTACCTACACTCGCGCCGGCCGAGCGCGCCGCGTCGCCCGTAGGTATTAGGCCGGCTACGTGAATGAACTCTAGCGAGACAGCTGTACGTATTTTATTTACATTGCTGTTTTTAGTGATTTTGAAATTACTTTTTAATTAAAACTCTCATTGGGTTGGCTAAGAATAACGATTTCGAACAGTCTAAAGTAAAATAAAACTGAAAAATTCCAACGCTAGGGGGGTCCAGAATCATGTACTGAATCACTGGTACACGTATGTGCGTTTGTTTCTTACACGGTGTATACATACGTAAGTACTAATTCCATGCGGGTGAAGCCACTGGTAGAAGCTAGTTTTTCATATTAACCTTTCCCGAAAACCGTATGAAGTAAAACTTTTCTAACTATTTACTAGGACTCAGTTCAACTGAGCTGTGAAAAGTACTGAAAAGTTTCAGAAATCGTCTGACTTCTGACTAGATTGCCACAGTTTGCAGAATGTTCAGGCGAATGAACGAGTCAGTAAAATGGATGCTCGTTTCAGTACAGTGGTAAATGCAGAAAACGCTAAAGTAGTGAGGGGATTTGGCCGATTGCTTAGCATGACGATAAATCACTTGACGGAGAAGTAATTATTTTATTACGTACGGGTACAGAACCCTAAAAAGCAAGCAGGCCTTCCACTCGTCTGTCCTCATACTTATCATTGGCGATACTTGAAATAAAAGTAAAAAGGTCCAGCACAGTTTTTCGCCTTATAACGGTGTTTGGTCACAAAATACAGTCCTTCTAATCTCATTCTCTATCTGTCGTAAACACCTCTAATTTCCCTACTTATTGACAAGATTCGTGAAGTTGAACATCCTCCTGGTCTGAGAAGAGTCGTGAAGTTGAACTTTTAAAATTATACTCCTGGTCTGAGAAGAGTCGTGAAGTTCAACGTTTAAAATTATCTTCCTGTTCTAAGAACAGTCGTGAAGTTGAACGTTAAAAATTATGCTACTGGTCTGAGAATTCGACATAATTGATAGTCAATAAATCGAGAAATAATTGGAAACATTTATTTATATATACTTTATTATACACCAAGAAAATAAATAAGACATTATTATTAAATCATTGTTTCAAACTTAACGAGGCAGCTGAACTTGAAAAAATCTTTGAACTTCAATCAATTGCGTTATGGTAACAACTTAAAATTATCCAACTTTCTATTTGAATGACAAATCTTCTGTTAAAAGAACTTGAACGAAAACTTCGTGCCAGGCAATAAATAAATCAGTGCTTATAAAATCGATATTGACATTCAAGGTCGCTGAACGCGCTATAGCCAGCCATGTACAGAGTTTCTTTGACGGGTAAAATCCGAAATGAAAGTATCCGGACGCCTCTTTTTAACACACTTAAGAGAGAACAGGGGCTGCGATTCTCAATACAAATGTATTCCCCTTTTTCTTCCTGAATAATGCCTCTAGAGCAATCATTTTTTTTTTCATAAAGGCAAAGTCTGTTGTGGACACGTCCCTGTCATTTCCTTTTTTCAGCAACTAATAAGTAAAGAAAATATGATCCTCTAAAAATTACAAAAAATTACCCTATTTTTACCGCCGTTATTAGAGGACTACCAGACAAATTTGAAAAGTTTTAACGTAAAACATTTACTATGGACATAGACATACTCTTTCTTAAAAATTTGGTGCCAAAAATAATTGAATCGGCTCAGTTTTCGAGGAGAAAAAAGGGGAATACGAAACGTCAATCTCGTCCAAAATTTTGTGATATAATCGGTCTGAGCTGCAGCTGTCCCTATCGCACTCTACGGGGGCAGACTTGAGACAGCACGACGGCAATAGTTTCTTCAAATACCTATTTTGTAAATGCCTCACAGGTTCTGTTCCCTCTTAAATTATTAACTTCACTTAAATGTTATGTAAACAAATCATAGAAGTAAAATTTGACCATCCAATATGGCGGCCTTACAAAGATAGCGGACTAGTTATTTTGTGTACTTTCAAATAAAGAGTTCGCTGAGAAGAACAAACACAAAAGGAAAAATTAAAGTGTTTTTTTGTTTTTTTACACTACAGAAAATTATTATACAAATAAACCGCTTATCCATTTCACAACTAGGTAGGACTGAAAACTGAGCCCATGTTGGGAAAAGACTAGGCATATTTTATTGTATGGCGTCGCCTGCGTGTAATTTTTTTTTTTTTTTTAATAAAAACGTTGCCCCACACTAGGAATTACTCCTGTATTGTGGGTGCGTTCACAAACATGTATATTCACATACACAAGACACCCAGACCCGGAACAACTATCTGTAGGTCATACAAATATTTGTTCCGTGCGGGAATCGAACCCGCGACACGCAGCGCAGCAGCCGAACGCTCAACCACTGCGCCAACTGTGTCGTCAAATAATTAACGTAATTAGTACTACCCCCGCTATAAATTAGAGCCTATGTGTTATTCCAGACTATAATCTATATCTTTGCCAAATTTCATCCAGATCCGTTCAGTCATTCTGGTGTGATTGACTAACAAACATCCATCCATCCACCAAACTAAATTGGATGTCATAAATCACGATGCAAAATAACCTTGAGCGAGGAGATCGATCCTGCCATGCGCCATTTTGTCGTCAAACATACAACAATGAATCCTGAACATTGAGCAATCAAATTTAGGTCTATTTCAGCAGGCATCGGCGGGTCATAGCCTATAGCACTCGGTCATCATCATCATCATCAGCCTTTTAATGTCCCCACTGCTGAGGCACAGGCCTCCTCTCTGTGAGAGGGTTTGAGCCATAATCCACCACGCGGGCCCAATGCGCGCCAGCACTCGATGAATGACAGGAATTAGTATCTATACATTAGTACCTAACTTTCAATTACCTATTGTAAAAGTTTTCATAGTCTGACCAGTACTCCCGAAGGTAACCTCTTCTGCCAGGGTCGCTGGAGTGTTTATAAGACTCTCCTTCCCCTGGCACAGGCAACTAAAGGAACAGGGGTGGGTTTTAGTCAGTAAGAGTCTGACACGCCCTCCCACTCCACCTAGAGCGGGAGAAGTTATTTGATGATTTCCTACCCTAAAAAAAAGAGGTAACTTCTCTATCTATCTAATCTAATACCTTTAAACGAGCAACTCTTGTATACAGCATATAACAAAAACCCTGTCCGATCCAATAAAGGTGTACTTATTCCTGGTTTAACATACGTACTAGAAAAGTTGTAAAAAAAAATGTAAGTAATAAAAATCAAAAGTTATAGATTTTTTTATTTTTATAAAATATGCGAAATTTAACACTAAATATGGCAAATTTTCATAAGTTGACAACACTCAACCGGCCGGCGAAATCTTTTCATTTTTACCTAGTTTTATTTCAAACGATACCGCCTTGCACTAGCCGCGCTGTAGGCACTCTGTCTCGCTCAGGCGGCATCTTTCAAACGAAACAGTAGGTGAACTTTGTCGAGCGCTCAGTGTTGCTTTTGATAAGTTTTTTTAAATTAATTATTTTCATCGCGAAAAAATACTGATCTCATATCCATTAAATAATTACGTATATGTGTACGCAGTACGATACCAAGTAATACCCTTCAGGATCGGACAGGGTTTTTTTTACATGCTGTTTATATTATGTATAATCTGAATCTTGGAAACGGCTCCAACGATTTTCATGGAATTTAGTATGCAGGGTGTCTCGGGGGCGATAAATCGATCTTAGCTAGATCGGTTTCATTTTTAGAAAACGTAAAACCAAGCAAAGCTCGATCATCCAGGTAATATTAGTTCAAATAGATATCGATGTACCGAATCGCTTCTTCCATCGCTATCGCTTCGTGTATTACCCGTCCACTCTTCCGAATGGCCAGGTTCAGTAATCCAACTGCTCAGAAAGTGTCGAAACCCGGCGATGCTCCCGGCTTACTCCGAGTTTAAGGCTTCTAATTCCCGCGGCTTCATTCCAATGCGAAATTTTGAACGGGTTCAATTTGGTAGATTCGATTTTGAACTGAGGAATTTCAAGACTATATTGAGTATAAATGTTTAAGGATAGAAAGGAAAAGATGGCCAGAGATCGATGGGAAAGGACATGAAAGAAAAGGGAGCTAGTGTGACTGTTGACAGAGGAGAATGGAAAAGAAAACATCTTGCGCCGACTCCAATTAACACCGAAACAGGGACAAAGGCAGATGATTATCCTGCCAGGGTCGCGGGATAAAAGAGTTCGAAAGAGTCACCACAGCCTTACCAAAGGCAACTAAAGGGTGTTCCTTTAGTTGCCTTTGGTAAGGCTAAGGGTAGGTTTTAGTCAGTAAGAGTCTGACAAGCCGCCCTGCTCCACCTAGGGTGGGAGAAGTTATTTGATGACTTCCCATACTAATACAAGGGCAGAAGATGATTAGTATGAATACGTTTTGCATTCAACCTATAGGAGATCTATGGGAGTTTTTGATAGGATATGCTGTAATCAAAAAAACGTCATTAGTCAAGAAGTTAAGGTAAAATAAATAACCAAAAATATTAAAAAAACGCACATTCCGAAAAGGCTTGGTAATCTCGGTATTCTTTAAAAATAAAGAATTATTCTGTTTAAAATCCTTGCTGATCGCCACGCATTCAGCTAGCACGATGATCAATATTCCATCCTCTGTCCTCTTAAGGCGTATAGGTAAATCCGCATCTGGCGCCCTCATTGAATAAAAAATCGTAGCAAAGCGTAGAAAATAAAGATAAAAGAATCCTATGTTGCATTTGTTACAAAGAGGATATGGTATTTTTACGTTGTTAAACCAGGACTCAAAATGTTTCGTATCCAAAGTAGTAAGCAAAAGTGTCATAAACGGCCGTTTTTGGTACTTTTGCTTACTTCTTTGGATACGAAACATTTTGAGTCCTGTTTTAACCACATAAAAATACCTTATCCTCTTTGTAACAAACGCAACATAGGATTTTTTTAAATCTTTATTTTCTGTGATAAAATACGATTTTTTATTCAATGAGGGCGCCACTTATGCGGTAGGCCCTTAAAAGCGTGACAAGCAGACATATTCAAATTCTGAAATCCCCGAAATAGCAAGAATATGGTTAAAATTTTCACAACATTCGTATCTTTCTTTCCACAATTACAACTTCAGTACAATATGTATTGTGTACCTACAAAACCAAACGAAGTGCCACAAAAAATGCATGAAAATATGTGCACAAAATATCTGTGAACGTTCACATGCTACGAAAGTGTTAAAATTGTAAAATACACGAGTTTTGTATACATATCTTAATTTATTCATCTTCTTGGCTGCGAATTTCGCGTTTAAAACATTTAGTTTTGAATATTCTTAGGGATACTGATGGCATTTTGGTTAAAGTTTTTGATTTTTTTCTAGAGTGTTATTGGTAACTCGACATATTCCGAGCAGATCGTGATTGTGTGATCTATTTTGCAACATGATTCCAGGGCAAAAAAAAAAATGTTTAGTCCGTAAGTATCCGTAATCATCAAAAGATATTGAACCTACACGTATTTTTTGCTTTATCAAACCAATAAAAAATGACGAAGATAAAACGCATCAAAGTTCAACAGTCGGGTTTGTTACGTCACTTTTGAGTAAACAAAAGAAACAACCGACTTCAAAAAAAAAAAATACACTAAAATTTTAAAAATAACTTTAATTTCGGAAGTCGGTGTTTGTATTTTATTTCTTCGTTATTTGACACCGACTGCCGAAATTAAAGTTACTTTTAAATAATTAGTGTTTTTAATTACATGAAACGTGGAATTTAAAGATAGTCGTAATTGGAGAACACCAAAACGTCATCTAGGTATACGTATTTTTTGTTTTTGTTCAGTTTTCCAAAAAGCGCTAAAGCAATTTCGATAAAATTTATATGGGACCACCTCGGGAGTATATTCTTTAGGATAAAAAATGAATTTTGAAAATCGGTTCACAATTGACAGAGAAATCGGTAGACATACGAAATTTCAACGCACTGTATCGTCTTCATTTGTTGTTTACGTGACAAAAGAAAAAATAAATACTTGTCCAATATTTTTTGGTAATCTAACTGACGGACTAATAAGTTTTTTTGGTAATCTAACTGACGGACTAATAAGTTTTTTTGGTAATCTAACTGACGGACTAATAAGTTTTTTTTAGTCATTTACCCAATTAAGCATCCGAGATTTTTATGTTCTTTTGAAAAAAGTAACCCATAAATAGTTACTAAACATCATTTTTCTTTGAAGCTGCTTGTTGAAAACTTGGATTTTCTCGAAACTCGTTGGTTTCCGCTTAGGCTTCCTTAGGTGCTTAATACTTGTATATAGGTCACATTACACATTACGTCCTGCCAAAAATACGTGGAGTTACCAATAACCGTAAATCAAATAATCTTGCCACAGTTTTAACCGACTTCGAAAAAGGAGGAGGTTATCAATTCGGATGTTTGTATTTTTTTTTTTTATGTATGTTCGGGCATAACTCCGTCATATATTGACGGATTTGCAAAATTCTTTTTTTGTTCGAAAGGGGTTTATTTCGAAATGGTTCCATTTAAATTTCAAAAAGATCTGATGATGGGTTTCGGAGACAGACAACGGAACTCTTCAAAAATTGACAGCAAATCAACCGCGATTGCTGCTATCGTATGTCTATGAATTGTTAACACAGTTTAATGGGGAGCCACAACTAAAAAGAGAAAAAAAAAAACTTTTTTACAAAAAAATAGAACCGACTTCCAAAAAAAGTGCAAAATAACTTTAATTTCGGAAGTCGGTGTCAAAAAACGAAGACACAAAACAGGAACACTGACTTCCGAAATTAAAGTTATTTTGCCCTTTTTTTGGAAGTCGGTTCTATTTTTTTGTAAAAAAGTTTTTTTTCAGGAAAAACTTCACAGAACAGTTAAAAAACATAAAACATTGAAAAACCAACTCATACTTGAATCCCTAAAATAAAGGTAAAAGAATTCTTAAAAAAATTCTTAGAATCACCAAGTAAGATAATCTTCTTGTTACACTATAAAAATATCGTAAAACCCTTGCAAAGTAACATGAATTTTTTGCTCAGAATTGAAAAATTTCATGCATAAAAGATGGCAGATCATATATTACCAAATAAGACGTTCTGAATAAAAACTAAATTTGTTTTAAACGATTCACA
The DNA here is from genome assembly GCA_951329385.1 of Polia nebulosa. Classification (NCBI taxonomy): domain Eukaryota; kingdom Metazoa; phylum Arthropoda; class Insecta; order Lepidoptera; family Noctuidae; genus Polia; species Polia nebulosa. The sequence goes on from OX589612.1 coordinate 19,624,512, forward strand.
AAATGGCGCTCAATCCGACCTCGGTTAGGAAATTGAATTCAAAACCGTACTTTTTGAGATTAAAAACGTATTGAATGGTTCTATCGGTGGTTTAGATTATAATATAGAAGATTGAAAATTTTAAATGTTTGAGTAATATTGAATATGAAACACATGGATAATATATTTGTTTCTTTAAAAAAAAAGCTGTTTTCATACTGCATGATAGGATATTTCTTTTTATTATGTGCTTTAGTTTTTCTAAAAGCACTGTTTCCATCCATATTTACCCAAAGTAAATCACTCGAAAACTGTAGTTAATTCATTTCTTATTAAAATATGTTGTAAATAAGAGATTCTAAAACTCGTAGAATTGTATTCACAAAACAAATTGAAAAATGACTATTTAAACACCTACCTAATCTCACCTTTGCATAAAAGAAGCCTGTAAAAAAACAGTTACCTAGAAGACCTCAAAACGAGCGTAGATAAAAAAGAAACATCGTCATTTAAAAGCGAGAGAGTGAAAGGCGTCCGTCCTCGTTGAAATCCGGCGGTGGAATGGGAGATACACTTCGTACCGTCGGGAATTGCAATAATGCCCAGGGTTGCAAGGCGATAAAATTTAAATGCCGCAGTGTTGCTGGCAATACCGTTGACTGTAACTGTTAAACATGAAATTGCACCGTGTATTTTGGTGGAAATTAGATTCTATGCTAACTGGGCTGTGTGTGGTGTAATTTCTATAATATAGTGCATTCTCTAAACCAGATAGAGCGGTTGTAACAAAACATTCCTTTAAAAATGTACACGTTAAGACCCAGAAAAAAAAGAAAAAAGGACCCGTTATTCGCTTTTATTTTCACCGACATCTTAGTTATAATACCAATAGCTCTTGATTCGACATAACTGAGTGCTCAGAAAAATTATTGATATTGTACAATTGTCGCACTATGATAGCACTATAGAATACATAAACTTCAGTTAAGAATATCTCAAAAACCATATACTTAGCCAATTAATGATTTATTGAAAGTAATATAGAAATGTAACGCTGATGGAACATGGAACCATGTAAGAGCACCGAAGCACACCATACGACTATAAAATGCACACAAAATCGATCCGTGGCAACCCTACACCTGTGTTGCTAGCTCTAAATAATTCATAAACTGCCAGGCCCGCTCGTAGCGCGCCCTCAATGATTTTCTTACGTATGTACTTTATTCTAAGGTACTCGTACTAGTATAGTTTGGAAACGCGATAAGCAGAAGCTTTAGTGGTGTTTTAGAGAAGTTAGAATCTATCCATGTTTAATTATTTTGTTGAATGCATTTGCTAGAAAGTACTGTACCACGGTAGTTAATATGATTTACACAATGATTGACAACCACTTAGTTAAAACAAGATACCAATTTAATTAAATATTAGATAAAAAAACCCCAACGCAAAAAGAAAAGCATTTAAAACACAAAAGATCTGGTGACCTTGAAACGGTTGAACCGATTTTGATAAAACATGTCTAAGAACCATCGCTAGAAAACCGCATTCAAATCAGTTCACCCATTTAAGAGAAACGGTGCCACACTCAGACTGACAGACACACACACATAGCGGTCAAACTTATAACACCCCTCTTTTTCGTCGGGGGTTAAAAAATTAATAGTTATAAATTAGTGTGAATACTAACAGAATTGTGTTTCTTTGTATTCTGTCGATTAGATTTTTATTTTTGTATTATGTTCAAACAACCCTCAAACAGTCACTTTGCTCTTATCCCTATTTATTTAAGGTCAATGCAACTTGCTCTGTCGTCATCTCAGTAGTTACCACCTTTGTAGACACATCATCATTCACTCAATCCGTCCATGGTTTCTACGGTTTACCCCTATTCTTATAGCGGTCCACATTCAGACTCAAAACTTGCCACAAAACATTTAGCATCCCTAAACTCAACGGCACATTTTGAAAATTGTCTGTTTGAACAAAAGGAAACAGACATATTTCCAGTTCTTTTTGTTTGCAATCTCTAAGAGCTGCATACAAGATTCATCCCCTTGAGATTATCTTACCTCACTGATAAACAAAACCGAAAGAAAGAGGCTAAAAAACCCACCTTATCACGAGTTACGACTCACATTCGAGAATGAGGACTCCAAAACAAACCAAACAAAAACAAATCTCAGTTGTAATGAAAAATTCAATTCTGTATCTCGTCTTATTCTTTCACTGACAGAGAGACAGACAGATACCTGTGTTCATTTAGGGTCAGCGCAGACAGAACAATTCACTTTAAGCGATCTTTGTTGGGTGATCTGCAGTTTAAAGAAAAGAAAAGAAAGAAAATACGTTTATTTACGGTAAACATGACGCAAAAGACAGAGAAACACAACAAAAACAGAAAAGCTGGGGGAAAACATGCGTCACATCCACTCAAAACGGCCATCGCTCAGCTTAGTGCTATGACCCTATGCGAGACAGAGCCCCAGCGCTGGTTTTCGCCATACACACCACGGTTTTCGCAGCTAAAAATGCACTGACTGCACCAAGCAGTCCGTCTATGGAGGCCTCAACCGCAACACGGCTGCCCTCGTGCAGTTGGTCTCGACAGCTCTAAGTAGTCTATGGAGGGCTTACGAGACGAGTCATGTCACTCAAAACTTAACAGTTAAGAAAATGCTTTAGCATTTTGCTGCTCTGTCTAAGCGGACCCTTATGCGATCCTCGTTTCACGCAACCCCACTAAAATAGGGTATGGATGCAACGTTTTTCGTTCACACCTGCTTGTGTACCGTTTAAAAATGGATGGGGTACAACGCTCTCTGCCCTTTTTTCATCCACCTGCGATGGTAAACATTTATATCGTATGGTGGGCTCAAATGGGGATATTATTTATTGTTCGATTTGAATGTTGGAATGGTTTAGTTCAATAGGTTTACTAAGTTTTCTTTTTACAGGGTGTAAAAAGACACATCACAAAGCCGTTAACTACGTATACTATACTTCTAACAAAGTAGCTTTGCGCAAAAATTATTGCTGGGAAACGACTTTTATTTTTAGGTATAAAATTTTTATTTTTTTTTATTGCGCGCAATGTAACGCGAACCCAGGCAAGTGGAGTTAAACCCCGCCCTTTCACTCTAAGCCACGTAGGTACTTATTGGATACGTTTGCTATTCAATGCGTTTTTATAACTGCAAATGCGTAATTTCGGAAATAAAAATCGAAAATTCAGGTAATGTTTGTTTGGTATAAAGTTTAGTAATACCACTTTGAATTTATTTTTGTAAAAATGAAAAATTGCGACTTAGACCTTCAATACCTCCAGAACCAGTGGATTTCCAGGTATGGTCTAGTAGAAAAAAAATATCCAAATAATGGGTAGAACATGTGGTTTTCGGTTTCGGAAACTGTCTTTTTACACCCGTTATGAAAACAGCTATTCATGACGAATCTCGCCATATTATTAGCATTTTTTTTTATTTCTCAATAAAATTACATGGCCACAATGTGGTTAAATACCAATAAGCTTAATTTAACTTTTGAATAAAACCTTTTTGTTTCAAGACTACTTAATTATTTGCATACTCATATTTTGTCATGGCATATTTCCCTCTCAACTCAACTTTATTTTAAATAAAATAATTATCCAGGTTCTATAAACGTAATTTATTATACCTGTTAAAACATTATGTTCCGTTTATTATACTCTACACTGAAATATTTCCATTTGTTTTTTGATAAAACATTTTCTGATGATATTTTAAAAGTATTGGGTAAAAAAATATATGCATATGTCACAATATTTAAAAAAAATTGATTCTTGCTGACGCTGATTAATACGAGTATGCCTAACTCGGCTTTGTATAATAATATGCCAAGCTAATGTTGCCTCAACATTCATACTTGTTTTGGCGTACTCTCCGACTCATTATATTTTCATTAGAGCTCAGTCATATAGGTATTGTATATAACGTATAACGACCTACGCGAATCCAGACAATACATTCGCAATGACAAACTCTATTTTTCCAATGGCAAGATGAATTGATGTCATAACCAGAAGTCGGAAATAGGTAGAGTTATTTATATACTTACACCGATTTCATACAGCGAAAGAATAAAGTGGATATGCCTCAAATCCCGAGATTAATTTTAAAGAGCAGAAAAATCCCGTGATTAGTTAAATAAAAAAGCTATTCACTTTTACACAATTTAAACCACTGCACGCGCGACGTTGACAAATTTACATCAATGACATCGGATGTCCGATGTTGCAAAACTCCAATGCGCACACGCGCGATGTTGCCACATTTGTAGTTCACACAACATAGCTTGTGAGAACAAAAGAAAACAATAGAGATTTTTATTATTATTTATTTGTAATATTGTTGGCCACGCGGGATTGTCCATTAGAAATCCCGGGAAGATCCATATTAATATCAACATTTCAATGCAAGTACATAAATAACTCTACCTAATTCCGACCTCTGATCATTACAAAACATGTCGGAAAAACCTCGACATAAATTCTAAAATATCGGAAAGATTCAATATAAATTCATCAAATTAGTAAAAAACTATAGCGGACTTGAAAGTGCTTATTTTACTCAAAATCTGTTGGTAGCAGTAATACTCATCATCATCATCATCAGCCTTTTTAATGTCCCCACTGCTGGGGCACTGGGCTCCTCTCTGTGAGAGGGTGTGAGCTGTAATCCACCACAGCGGGCCCGATGCGGGTTGGCGGATTACGGTATTAGCAGTAATTAATATTCTTCTTCAATACTACATTTATATTTCAAAAACATATGTCTCTTCTTTAACCCAAAACACAATCTCATTCATGACAACATCATAAACAGTAAACACAACATTGACATTAGCGAAAACATTAAAATACATATTATTATATTACACTTCGGTTATATGCGTCAACCACGCGTAAAACGAACGCTTTTAAACAATTACGCTCGTAATGGCGCCCCTTAAAATGTTTATTGATATCCGTTAATGCGTTTAATGCGGAATATAAAATGCATTAATGTGGAATTTAAACATTTTTAGTGCTTCAAATATTGGTGGTGGAACTTTTAAAACTTTTCCCCTTGTGTTTTTCGACAACTCAACTTGGAACTCAATAAAATCATCGATTTGGGTAACACTCATTCACTTATTTGGTCTATATTTTTGCGATGTGATTCCTTCGGTACCTTTTACAACCTTAACCAAAGCGAGACTTGACCAAAATTGACCAAATCACGAAATACCTTCTTTGGACACCTTCCTTTACAATTCAATGCCTCAAGAGCAATACACAACAAACATACACTCGGAATAAAGCATCAAAGACTTGGATTGATCCTCCGGCTCATCGACAGATGCGTCGACAGCAGCCGCGCCAACAACCAGATCCTGCAGTGAGGACTCTTGCAGCCAGCACAGCCAGCACTCTTGCGAACACTCGCAGAACGGTGTGTATAGACCCTGATTGGACCTAAAACCCGTTTGGATGTGTAAAAACAGCTAACTTTCCAGTAAAACTGACACGAATGTGACAGACGTTATACGTCTATATGGACGACCGCATGATATTAGTATGAACTGCGCACAGGTTTCGTAAAAGCATGTCGAACGAACGCAACGAGCTTTTGTGTTCAGACGTTTTATATGACTAAAACAGACTTATTTGAAGATCATTCCAAAAATATTTCTTAAGAGATATTAAGAGCCTTTTCCTAATAACTTCTCAGACTTTAAATGAATATCCTATTGGATTGAAGGTTCTTGTTTAAAAGCTATCTCCAAATAAGTGTGATTGATTCTTAGCTACTAAAATGTTGTGTTAGTACTAATGTTGTTATCCCAATAATATATTTTTGTGTGTTCACATAATTGTAACAGAATCACTGTACTTGAGAATGATCTGTAACCACCACTATACTTATATTTATTTTTAAGAATCCATTCCGAATTTCAGTTTTTACATTAATTACAAAAAAAAATTACATCACTAAGTTTTAATTTATTTACCGTATCATTAATATTATGTATTTTACTAGGTTTAACGGAAAGGTGTGGTCATATTTTAAAAACTGGATCTGTCCATCGATATGAACAACTTTATTCAAGAAAACCTGAGAAATTCTCAAAAAAAAATTGTACCCTCCATACAAGACGATATTGATCAGCTGATGATAACTTTGTATGGAAAGTCCATTTTTTTTTTTTTGGGAATTTTCAATTTTTTCTTAGAGAAAGTTATTAATTTCCATGGGCAGAACCGGTTCTTAAAATATGACCACACCTTTCCGTTACACCCTATACATAGTTTTACATTCATACATGATAAGAAAAACTACATACCTACACTTTAAACTCGTGATTGATAAGGCATTATTGAACTTATACTTCTTGCGCGTTATGAAAAAATGATGAGAGTGAAATTTTCACTGTCACACAAAATTCACACGTTGAAGTTTGCTGGAACCGACACACCCTGAAGTTAGCTATGGTTTATGGTTCATGAAGAATGACTGTTTTCCTTTTGTAAACTTTGTGACAGTTTGGTTTTTTATCTTGTTACGCCAAAGAAGTATAACTTCTTACGTGCGTACATAAGTAAACACACACTTTTTTTTGTTCATTTTTTACTATATCTTGAATTAATAATTTTAGGTGGCTAAGATTTTTTTTATTGAAGACTATTTTACTATTTTAACGTAATATATAAATACTCGTCTATATCCTAACTATATTCTAACAATTCTTGCACACAAAATGTAAATTTTTTATCTCAAAAACCATAAAAAAAGCAATGGCAACATTGTTAAGTCACTGTAGTTTTTGTTCTCAAAAACATTCTTATTTTTCCAGTGAATTCTTAGCTACGTAAAAAATAGGCATTAGTACCTACAAACAGAGCTTACAGTACATATAAATTATTGTCAAACATCTATACAATAAATACATTGATTCCTACACCGACTTTCATTTGTAACCTACCCTGCATGTTGATGGCACCTGTGTGTTTGATAGAAAAATGGCACAGCATCTTGACAGCACTCTTGTGAAGACGATTTGTGTTCCTCCTTAGTTTTAAGACATGTTATATTACTTCTGTTATGTCGGCAATTTTGGAAACTCAACCAGTCATGAAGTTTAGTTGCTGTGGTGCTCTAGCCGTAGTTGTTTCAAAGGAATTCGATGTAATACATCTCAAAGATATTCAGGAAGACAGAAGTCGGAACTATACGTAGATATGCTTAGGGAATATAAAGTCTGTTTATATCGGTATTAAAATTAACAAACATAACAATGGAGCCGATTCTATTATGCACAAACTAAACTTAATTTAGACTATTGCTATCTTTTTCTCTATAATAAAACAAGAAAGAGACGGACGTAAATTAGAGCTGTCAAATTTAGTTGACCTAATATTTCCATACAAATTAAGGGTACACGTAAAAACATGTCGACTAAAAACACGGTAAACCGCAAGGCGTAAACTAGTTTGACATCTCAGATCATAGCTATCGCCGTCCTTTTCTCATACTGCCTTTTAGTAAAAGATAGTGATTCTCTAATTTTAGTTTAGTTATTGAATAAGAGAATCGGGACCAATATCTGCCAAGGAATTGTAGCACCAATGTGGGTAAAGGTACAGCTTCAGAAATTCATAAAAAATAATTATTCAAATACTATTGACTTCTCAATCACAAAACGGGACAGGATCGAGATAACAGCAATTTTTGATTGCCTCATAATGAAGAAATAAACCAACAACCTAAAGACCTCTAAATGATTTCTAGGCTCGACGATCACGTATCAGCTCTCATGTTTTACGATCTATTCTACAAATATCTCTGCATTCTTAAAAAAAATACCAAAAACCACTTCTGAGCTGAATTCTTCTGTTTTACCCGCTAGGAAATCTTACCATGTGATACAGCTTCCACTTCTTTTAGGCTGGTTTAAAATACCTACCGATCTCTGTTTTTTACTGGAGTCTACCTACCCCTTGGCCGAAGTTAGGAGCCTCTCGTATTCTGTTCTGATCCATCTCTTGGCAGGACTCGAGTGTCTTTTATTTTGGAGTATGCTGTAATAACGTTTTTTTTCCTTATTTTCCTCAGACATGGACTACGGAAGCGGCGGACCCCCGCCACCGGGGATGATGAAAGATCGACATGGCCCCCCACCTCCACATCATCCGGTAAATATCATTCTCTTGTATATACATATCTTGACTAGCTTCTGAACAATAGAAACATGCACATGGGGTAAAAAGTATCTAATATGTTATTGCAGACTATAATCTATCTCTGTGCCAAATTTTATCGTGATCCGTTTAGCCGTTCTGGCGTGATTGAGTAACAAACATGACGTATCCATCCATCCAAACTGCCTGCTCTCATTGCCCTTGTTGCGGCTCAAAAAGCCTACTGTTTTACCAGGCCTGTAGTTTAGACTCAGTCTAAACTTCAGGCCTGGTAGACCAGTAGGCTTTTTGAGCCTCAACAACTGGTAAAACTGACTAGAGCAATAGCTCCATCCTCAACAAACGCCAGCTTCATCACAGAACACATTTTTTACTATAGTAGTACTAGATTATAGTCTTGTGACTGATTGCAAATTTAAAAAAAAAAACTGGCCAAGTGCGTTTCGGGATTTCGCACATTAAGGATGCCGTACAAAATATTGGTATTTGTTAGTAAAATATACGTAATAATAAACATTATCACCTTTCAAGTTCATAGGTCAATGGGAAGTTAAAAAATTCTTCGTAACAAAATTTTGTGACAGAAGAGCAGACAGACGGACACGTGAGTGACAACAATAGGGCTCAGTTTGGAGCCTTCGGGTACGGAACCCTAAAAAGAAACCATCGAAACTTTAACTAATATTAAAGCAGGATTGCACTCACAAATACTGTAGAACAGGTTATCTAAAGACGAGTTTCACCCAGCATTGGGTTCTCATACAGCAAATCTCACAACCATAGATAGGTTTGATGATTATGCAGTTGATAATCTTCTGATGGCAATCCTCTCCTTTTCAGCGTGACGGCCGCGGGTACGGCCCTGAAGGATATGGAGGTGAGGGTTTCGTCCCACCCCCGCCAATGCATCACCCCAACATGCCGCCACAGAACCAGGTAATTATAACCCTAATGGGGGTCTTCTTCTTTGCATGCCATTTAACTACGTAATTTAATAATTACGTAGTTACGTAAATTACGTAGTTACGTATTATACATTTTGGGCCCAGTGAGTGGCCACGTTTATAGCAGCGTCGGAGGCCTTGTTCAGATTATCGAGTGCAGGTGAAAGCGCGTTTGGGACGCTCCAGCTAATGATACATAGTTTAATGGGGTGAAGGCAAACAAATATACAGGGGTATAGTTCCCTGTGTGTTTAAAGGCTCAATTACACCTTCCGATTTCAAGGGACCCAATTTAGGAAACAGAAAGGTGTAATAGCAGTTAGAGCAGTTAGTGTCCGATTTTTTTATTTTTTACTATTGTTGATAGGCATGCGTTTGACCACTATCTCACCTGATGGTAAGCGATGATGTGGTTGAAGATGGAGCACGCTTGCGTAGAAGTAACCTATTCACTCTTGACTTAAAGACACCCAGGTTGTAGCTATCAGGAAACACAGACTCCGGTAGGGAATTCCACTCCCTGGCCGTACAACGTAAAACGCTTTGTGCGTATGGATGGGATGTCCACCATGAACCGGTGGCACTTCGCCGTACGTCTTGTGGTCCGTTGATGAAACGGGCTTGGCGGAAAAATTAAAAACTATTTTTTTTTTAATATCACTTTAATAATTATTCTATTTAGTCCGTAAGTTAGATTATCAAAAAAATATTAGACACGTATTTTTACCAAACCAATAAAAATTACAAGATAAAACGTATCAAAGTTCAGGAGTGGAGGCTTGTTACGTCACTTTTGTGTGACGACGACGAATGTGACGTCAACGCGCAGTATCATCTTCATTTTTAACCGACTTCAAAAAGAAGGAGGTAATCAATTCGGATGTTTGTATTTTTTTATTTTTTATTATGTATGTTCGGGTATAACTCCGTCAAATATTGACGGACTTCCAAAATTCTTTTTTTGTTCGAAAGGGGTTTGTTCCGAAATGGTCCCATTTAAATTTCATACAAATCTAGTGATGGGTTTCGGAGACAGACAACGGAACTCATTCATTCAAAAATTGATAGCAAATCAACCGCGATTGCTGCGATCGTATGCCTATGAATTGTTAACACAGTTTAATGGGGAACCACAATAAAAAAGTAAAAAATAAAAAAGTGCAAAATAACTTTAATTTCGGAAGTCGGTGTCAAACAACGAAGACACAAAACCAGAAACACCGACTTCCGAAATTAAAGTTATTTTGCACTTTTTTTGGAAGTCGGTTCTATTTTTTTGTAAACAGTTTTTTTTTGTTTACGTAACAAAATAAGAAATATGTGTCTAATATTATCTGATAATTTAACTGACGGACTAATTAATTTTTTTTAGTCATCAACACAATTGTCCAACTTGTCAAATTAAAGAAAAATAGATAGGTTACGCTAATAATAATCTGTATGGCTACCAAAAGGGAAATCGGCTCTTTCATGGCAATAATGCAGTGAAAAAGGCACCGTGTGTTATGAAAGAGTTCAAATCCAATTTTGTCATTTATATATTCATAATTTTATATTTTATATTCATAATGCTCCAGGGTTTTATTATAATTCTATAAATACATACTTACTATGCCCGCGAATCAAATTTTGACTTAGATACAACCTGACACTGACCTGCAAATTGCAAAAAACGTAAGAAAATTTGAATTTCGCGGGCTACCTTGGAGCTTCCATCTTAATGAATAAAATTAAGCTTGGTAGAATATCGATAAGTTAAAAAAAAAACTCATCGGCTCTTTCGTACACACTGTTCCCTACGGCTCTATCAGTTTGGGGTATACAGGCGTGATGTGATGTTGTGTTGTCTGATGCCACTAAAGTGTCCCCTGCTGCCGCAGGGCGGTCCCCCGCAGCAAGGCGCCGTGATGATGGTGTACGGGCTGGACCCTCAGACCGTGAATGCTGATCGGCTGTTCAACTTGTGCTGCCTCTACGGAAACGTTGTTAGAGTAAGTGTAAATATAAGGCTTTAATTTAAAACTAATCTTGACTAAAATTACACTTAGTTAATCATGACATAACAAAACTTAGCTAATCTTGACATAACAAAACTTTGCTTATCTTGACATAACAAAACTTAGCTAATCTTGACATACTCGTAACAAAACTTAGCTAATCTTGACATAACAAAACATAGCTAATCTCGTCATAACAAAACTTAGATAATCTTGACTTAAACTGCATTTAGCTAATCATGACATAACATAACTTAGCTTATCTTGACTAAAACTAAACTTAGCTGATCTTAACCATAACAACACTTAGCTAATCTAGACTAAAACTAAACATTTGCAATCCTAACTAAATATATACGTTATTAATACATTATTCTATTTTATAATCTTCGTTTCTGAATCGTTTATAAAATGAGGCTAATTAACCGCTATGAACAGTTTGAATTGAATAAAGATAAATGTAGTTTTTACGGCTTTTCGTGCTATTTTCCAATTTTTCTCCATTTTTTAAAGAATTAAGCGACGGGGCTTGCCTAGCTGGCAATAGTAACGCGTTCCAAAATAGTACACCCTAGACTGATGAGATACGATATCTTACACACCTTTATCTTACTTTGTCTAAAGTAACATCAGGAAGTATTTTATCAAAAATTTCAAGTAAAAAATACTTTTGAAGACGATGTAACGATCTTTCTTGTGATTGCTGGGGAGATTGGTGCGCCACTTCTTCCCAATTAAATCACTAAGAAGCGAAGAGCGAGCGTTCAAAAAGTGCTGATTGGTCTGCCTAATTTGAATAAATTAATTTTTTTCAAACTATTGATATCTTGATAGGCTCGCGTTTGACCACAATCACACTAGATGGTAATCGATGATGTGGTCGACGTTTGGAGCAAGCTTTCCTAGAAGTAACCTATTCTCTCTTGACTTAAAGACCTGCAGGTTGAAAGAAACCATTATAATTGCAACTCGTGTGTGTTTCAGATAAAATTTCTGAAGACTAAAGAAGGCACTGCGATGGTGCAGATGGGGGACGGCGTGTCGGTGGAGCGATGTGTTCAGAACCTGAATAATGTGACCGTTGGAGACTATACCTTGACGCTGGCGTAAGTATTATTCTTAAAAACCTTTGCTAGCTAAGCTCTTAGTTATTTTTGTTGTTGTGCGTCGATGTCCCCTACACCCATATTTTGTTTTGAAGCGATTGATGGCGACTGGTGGCCCATGAACATATATCTCCCATTATATTTCAACACTTTACGCACAAAAATATACAGAGATGGCCATAATAGCACAGGCATCCCTACCACTCACATAAAAAAAAACAAAATCTTTCAAGTACCTAATGACTTTTTAACTCTAATTTTACAGGTTCTCAAAACAAGCGTACCTATCTGAGGTGATGAACCCGTACCCGCTGCCGGACAAGAGTCCTTCGTTCAAGGATTACGTTGGCAACAAGAACAACAGGTTCCTGACACCTGCCTCCATACACAAGAACAGAATACAGCCGCCTTCTAAGGTAAGAAGCTATAGTTTAAGGATCCAGCTCTTCTTAAGGCGCTATTAGCTGCCAACGACCTTGAGTGTTTAGCTTGCGTGTTCTGCACTGAGATCACTTAACGCGTCGTATGTAACCCAGTAATAAGACTCTTCCATCAAGGAGCGCTGTCTGAAATTAGACGCATTATTACACATAAAACAACAGGTATTAAACTAAAACACTGAGACTAAATTATAAATAATTAAATAATCTTTAAAATAGTGAAAGTTTCATAAAAATACGCTTTATGGTTTTTGCGTGATTCTCAATTTATTATCCGCGTTAGACATAACTTTACAAATTAATTACACTACGTTATAAAAATATTATTTCAAATATTCTCAGATCAAATTACGACGAAAATTGTCTAAAGTAACATATATTTGTGTGTTATTTGTTTCGTTGTGTGTTTACATGATCAAACATTACAATTTTTATTTCTTTCTTTCTCTATTTATTTATAAATATTATATACACACATACACGCACCACACAAACTCTATCGCACTGTTTACATGTTGGCAATCTTTAATATTAGGATGTGATGGGGGCCTGGAGCTCTGAAATACAGGCCTAGGCTTAGTTCAGACTCCAGATCTCCCACAAATTACAATTGTTTTGCCATAATATCTGTCAACATACTTAGCTAGCATTAAGTAATTTTGTGTAGATATAAATAAACATTTATTATTATTTATTATTATATTATTATTTTTTTCAAAGAAATAAGACTATTCGTTTAGGCGTGATGTTCAATTAAAAACCTTTAAAAGTCGTATAACTGCGCCTTAACCGTCAAAAGGATCCAGTTCACCAACTGAACCTCAATCGGTTACATGTTTTTTTTATGTGTGAGGTAAATAAATATGTATGTGTTAATGTATAAGATATATAAATAATAATAATAATAATATTCCACAACTATCACACAACGCCATCTAGTCCCAAGCTAAGCAGAGCTTGTGTTATGGGTACTAGACAACTGATAAACGTACTTATATATTTCTAAATACATACATATTATAGATAAATTACACTAAATTACAATTAATTAGATAAATATATAGTAAATGACAAAAAAATAGGTATTGGATAATGCAATACGATATTGAAGTGACAATTGACTACACTGCGCCTCGACAAAACAAATTATATGTTCAAATGACTAAATACCTGCTCACACAAACACACACACATAGGTACCCACATTCTTTACTCGGACTAACACGCACTTACTATTAGTTATAATTAGTTCTATGTCATTGCTTTATTAAATTGTTGATGTATTTTATATCAAATCATAATATTATCGCTCCTCGTTTGAAGAACTGTAACTTATCCGGGTAGTTGGAGGCCTGGAGCCCTGTAACACAGGTATTCCTAGTACAGGCTCCAGTCTCCACAACATAAATGTGAATATTATATACCTATTCTAACAATGTATATTCTATGAATTTGTCATTTTGTGCATTATGTGGTGGACAAAAATAAACGCTATATTATTATTATTATTACTAAATATCAAAAACTCCAGGTGCTGCACTTCTTCAACACACCCCCCGACGTGTCAGACGAGCAGCTGCTGCAGGTGTTCAAGGACTACGGAGTCACCCCTCCCCACACTATCTCCAAGTTCCCGCTCAAGAGCGAGAGGTGAGAACACTCTGTCCTTCTCTAGTGATGATAATAGCTGATGGCCGCTACTGAAGCTGTTCAAGGACTACGGAGTCACCCCTCCCCACACTATCTCCAAGTTCCCGCTCAAGAGCGAGAGGTGAGAACATGCTGTCCTTCTCTAGTGATGATCTTAGCTGATGGCCGCTACTGAAGCTGTTCAAGGACTACGGAGTCACCCCTCCCCACACTATCTCCAAGTTCCCGCTCAAGAGCGAGAGGTGAGAACACTCTGTCCTTCTCTAGTGATGATAATAGCTGATGGCCGCTACTGAAGCTGTTCAAGGACTACGGAGTCACCCCTCCCCACAATATCTACAAGTTCCCGCTCAAGAGCGAGAGGTGAGAACACTCTGTCCTTCTCTAGTGATGATAATAGCTGATGGCCGCTACTGAAGCTGTTCAAGGACTACGGAGTCACCCCTCCCCACACTATCTCCAAGTTTCCGCTCAAGAGCGAGAGGTGAGAACATGCTGTCCTTCTCTAGTGATGATCTTAGCTGATGGCCGCTACTGAAGCTGTTCAAGGACTACGGAGTCACCCCTCCCCACACTATCTCCAAGTTCCCGCTCAAGAGCGAGAGGTGAGAACATGCTGTCCTTCTCTAGTGATGATCTTAGCTGATGGCCGCTACTGAAGCTGTTCAAGGACTACGGAGTCACCCCTCCCCACACTATCTCCAAGTTCCCGCTCAAGAGCGAGAGGTGAGAACACTCTGTCCTTCTCTAGTGATGATAATAGCTGATGGCCGCTACTGAAGCTGTTCAAGGACTACGGAGTCACCCCTCCCCACAATATCTCCAAGTTCCCGCTCAAGAGCGAGAGGTGAGAACACTCTGTCCTTCTCTAGTGATGATAATAGCTGATGGCCGCTACTGAAGCTGTTCAAGGACTACGGAGTCACCCCTCCCCACACTATCTCCAAGTTCCCGCTCAAGAGCGAGAGGTGAGAACACTCTGTCCTTCTCTAGTGATGATAATAGCTGATGGCCGCTACTGAAGCTGTTCAAGAACTACGGAGTCACCCCTCCCCACACTATCTCCAAGTTCCCGCTCAAGAGCGAGAGGTGAGAACACTCTGTCCTTCTCTAGTGATGATAATAGCTGATGGCCGCTACTGAAGCTGTTCAAGGACTACGGAGTCACCCCTCCCCACACTATCTCCAAGTTCCCGCTCAAGAGCGAGAGGTGAGAACACTCTGTCCTTCTCTAGTGATGATAATAGCTGATGGCCGCTACTGAAGCTGTTCAAGGACTACGGAGTCACCCCTCCCCACACTATCTCCAAGTTCCCGCTCAAGAGCGAGAGGTGAGAACACTCTGTCCTTCTCTAGTGATGATAATAGCTGATGGCCGCTACTGAAGCTGTTCAAGGACTACGGAGTCACCCCTCCCCACACTATCTCCAAGTTCCCGCTCAAGAGCGAGAGGTGAGAACACTCTGTCCTTCTCTAGTGATGATAATAGCTGATGGCCGCTACTGAAGCTGTTCAAGGACTACGGAGTCACCCCTCCCCACACTATCTCCAAGTTCCCGCTCAAGAGCGAGAGGTGAGAACACTCTGTCCTTCTCTAGTGATGATAATAGCTGATGGCCGCTACTGTAGCTGTTCTAGGACTACGGAGTCACCCCTCCCCACACTATCTCCAAGTTCCCGCTCAAGAGCGAGAGGTGAGAACATGCTGTCCTTCTCTAGTGATGATCTTAGCTGATGGCCGCTACTGAAGCTGTTCAAGGACTACGGAGTCACCCCTGCCCACACTATCTCCAAGTTCCCGCTCAAGAGCGAGAGGTGAGAACACTCTGTCCTTCTCTAGTGATGATAATAGCTGATGGCCGCTACTGAAGCTGTTCAAGGACTACGGAGTCACCCCTCCCCACACTATCTCCAAGTTCCCGCTCAAGAGCGAGAGGTGAGAACACTCTGTCCTTCTCTAGTGATGATAATAGCTGATGGCCGCTACTGAAGCTGTTCAAGGACTACGGAGTCACCCCTCCCCACACTATCTCCAAGTTCCCGCTCAAGAGCGAGAGGTGAGAACACTCTGTCCTTCTCTAGTGATGATAATAGCTGATGGCCGCTACTGTAGCTGTTCAAGGACTACGGAGTCACCCCTCCCCACAATATCTACAAGTCCCCGAAAATATGCCATTGAATTCAACACTACCTGAAATTGTGACGCATCAAGCATTTCCATCCTGTCAAACTGGTATACTCGTACTACTACTACTGACAGAGACAAAGCTCTCCAAAGCCGAACCTTTTGCAATGAACTTTTGGCAGTTAATTTTCAGAGGAGCTCGTGGCTAAAGTAATAACAGCCGCACGGGTCGATCCATTAGGTTAAGCTACGCTTGCCGGGGTTGGTCCGTGGATGGGTGACCATCTTTACATAACGAGACTCCTTCGTGCCTCGGAAAGCACGTTAAGCCGTTGGTCCCGGCTGTCAATCGCGGATCTTTGACAGTCGTTACGGGTCGTCAGTCCGAAAGTCTGACAACCAGTCTTACCAAGGGGTATCGTATTACCCAGTTACTGGGTTGTGGAGGTCAGATGGGCAGTCGTTCCATGTAAAATACTGGTATTCAGCTGCATCTGGTTAGACTGGAAGCCGACCCCAACATAGTTGGGAAAAGACTAGGCAGACACACACTTCAGACCCCTCGCGAATAAGAGCTAGGCCGAGGTAGTAAGTAAGACGGCGAACGTCACAACATTTTTGCTATAACAAAGGGAACTTTGGTTCCGAACCAGGTATCCAACGACACTTCTCGTTTTCTGAGACTCGATATGTTAGCACGAGCTATAGGCCTCGATATTAATTGGTGAAACTTCACAGACGTGCTCTTAGACCAACCAATTAGTTTTTTTTAAATATCTTTTGGTTTGTCCCATAATAGATTTGACTGCACTGAAATTACAAATAAAGTATGTTACACGGTACCCAGAAATGTAATCAGACGTGGGACTCACGTCCCCGCCAATTCCACGTGAATTCATGTAAGACCAATGCCGGGGCTCGAGTACCTCTTCGGCGCTTTGTGGAAACCTATAGCGCACACTTCAAGGACATAAAACTCGCATCAAAATTTTAAATTTTCACTTAATTCAAATAACTTATAACAATTTTCATAGAATCTATTCCGTTTTTCACTTATGTAATTAATCTGTGGATACTAGTGTGGGTTATATGTTTACTTATTTATCTTAAGAATCTTATTGTATCGCCTTAACATGTAACAGTTTTTTTGTCCCTAATAAATAATAATAATCTTTATTGCATGAATATGAGACAACCATACAGAGCAACTTAATAACTAACACAAGATGGACAAAAATTATTTAAAGTTATTTTGACAATAACTTGAAACAATTTTTAAAGTAATTAATAAAATATAATAAAATTATGTGGTTGAAGATGGACCACGCTTGTCTAGAAGTAACATATTCACCCTTGGCTCAGACTCCCAGGTTGTAGCTATCAGGAAACACAGACTCTGGCAGGGAATTCCACCATCCTTAGCTGTATGCACAATGTGTTCCCGAAACGTTTTGCTCGTGTGGATGGGATGTTCACCATGTACCGGTGGCGCATTGCCGTACGTCTAGTGGTCCGATGATGGAACGGGCTTGGCGGAATTTAACTATGCAATTCTGACGCACACTCCTCAAAATGTAACCGATAGAAAACTGACAAGTTAGCAACTCAGCGTCGATGCTCAAAACTTTTGAAGCTATTTGCAAACCTGAATATTATTATACTATTTTATAATGCATGAATAACTGTAGCAACCCGAATAATAACCTGTAAACCCATAACGTTCCAGATCGTCATCAGGCCTTATGGAGTTCCAAAACATTTCGCAGTCTGTCATGGCGATAATGGCGTGCAACCACGCGACCATACAGCATCCAGGTAAATATACCATAATACAGTCTTACCAGGAGTTATGGAGTAGAAGATGCAAACTATGGCATGGACTTCATCAACCTCCCCCTTTTTTTCTTTTTTGGGGGTGGGAAATCATCCTATGACTTCTCCCGCTCTGAGTGGAGCGGGAGGCGTGAAAACCCACCCCTGTTCCTTCCTTGCCTGGGTGACCAAGGGCGTGGTAACTCTGTTATGAATTTATCCGCGACCCCTTAGTATGCAGGCATCGGTCATGATAGGTCCCGTCAGTGGTGGCTGTCAACTTTTTGAGGTGCGCGTGGAACACTACGCGTCGTCGACCTTCGGGCCTGGAACTGATCGGACGGCGAGTTACCCATTACTCGCCGTCTACGGTGGCCGGAAATCGTCCTGCGACCCCCGACGCCCAGGGCGTCTGCTGCGGTGACTGCGGCTAGGGGCGTGAGGGCCACTCCGTTGAATCTCCCTCAGCCGTTCCGCCTCCTCCTTCGCGAGCATTACTGCTTCGCAGAAGGAGGAGACTGCTTCCCATTACCAACCTCCCCCTGACATCTTGAAACACTTGCTACCCGGACGGGAACTGCAGTGGCCTCTATGGAAAGCACTCTGCGTAGCCAGGTAGGCCGCTGCAAATACAACTTGGCAAAGTGGGATTTTTTAGACTCGTCTGATACCCAATGTGAGTGCGGTGAAGAACATGACTCACTGGAATGCCCTAAGTGGACCTTGGACCTGATGAAAGCTACTGAAGCGGCAATTAATGAGACCAGCTTCTGGGTCCTAAGTATTTAGAAATTTAAAGGCATCGATTCGAAAGAAGAATGAAGAGGCCAAGGAGTGTTACCCAGTAAGTGGGCTGTGGAGGTCAGATAGGCAGTAGCTCCATATAAAATACTAGCATTCACCTGATTTCGGTTTTAGCAAACCGGTAATATTCCACCAAGAGGAAAGTTTTATTTTAATTTTCTAACCAAGTAGTTACAGCACCAATCAATCGATCTTTAGTCGATGGTAGAATAGATCAAAAGATGTTGATCGACAGTTCCTCCTGCGCCAAATTAAAGCCAAAGCCACCAATCGTACCGAACTACCGATGTGACGCCGATAAACTTCGATCAATGTCACCGCTCGACGAGCGATCGGTTTGTGTGGAAAACCATAAGTTACCGACTCTTCGACCTGCCCGGGGGTGGAGGATAAATTCGAAAGAGTTACCTCGCCCCCGGGCACTCGAGGCAGGGAGGAACAGGGGTGGGTTTTAGTCAGTAAGAGTCTGACACACCCTTCCGCTCCACCCTAGAGCGGAAGAAGTCATAGGATGATTTCGCACCCCCCCCAAAAAAAAAAAAAAAAAACCGACTCTTCGACAATTCATAAGTTCCTCTGAATAGTTTCATTTTTCATTAACAGTTTGGTAGAAAAAAACTACAAATAGAAAAAAAAAAGTTTATTCCTGGCAACATTCTTTTAGCTGTCAAAAAGTACAGTGTGATGGAAATCCTACTATCAGTTTGTGATGTGTCCTCTTTCGACCAGATAATGCGTAGTCATATTTCCCAATTATTTATTTAATATTTAACTTAACATTTTCAGGTGCAAAATTCCCGTTCGTAATGAAGCTCTGCTTCTCATCGTCGCGGCAAATCGGACAGGGCGGACAGGGGAAAGGCCAGATTCCTATCAAGAGTCAAAATCAGAACCAGGATCAGAACAATCAGAGACAAGGCCAGAACAATGGCATGGCAGAACACGAATACTAGTAAGAGATACATTCACTAAGGTATAGAAAAGAATACTATCAAAGTGTTTAAAAAGACATGTACATTTGTTTTTAAAAAGGTGACGGACCAATGTTGTATCGGATTGATATTTTAAATGGCAACCCCGGGTTGACATGATGTGCATTCGTTTTCGTTGTTGGCAAGCCAAAGATTAAGTGTTACCAGCGTGAAAAAGTTATGTTAAGTTTTTCGGTTATTCGTAGTTTATGCCGAGTATTTGTCTGCACAAAGTAGTTAGAGGCAAATATATTATAGTCAAAGTTGATTCTCAATCTCACTATATCCTGCCAATTTTTGTTATTTTTTTTCGAAATTCTTCTATTTATTGTTTACACAGTATCGGCCTAGTAAGAATAGGTGTCTTCTAAATATATGCTTATTTTTTTCGTCTAGTCAAAATTCTATTGCATAATGTTGCAGACTGACCCGGTTTTGAGATGTTTTAAAAAAAATAATTTCCTATCGAAATGTGTTTCTCATTCTTCGATAGTAGGGACCATAGATTTTAATATTGATCATCTCTATATTTGCTTGTGTTTTAAATTAATGTGTGTTCTGTCAGGTGAAATGTTAACAAATTAATTTAAAAAAAAAAACACTCCAAAGTTAAGCAATACGGAGCAAGATATACAGGATGTAACGGAAAGGTCATATTTAAAGAACTGCTTCTGACCATCGTTATGAACAACTACAAATTCTAAAATATATATTTTTGGGCATAGAAAACGTGTCAAAATTGACATATACATGTATTATATTTATAATTTATTGATAAATTATTGTATGCAGTACCTTTACTTAACTATAATCACATGCATTTTGCCAAAAGGACTCTGAATACAATACCAGGGTTGTCATTGTCTATTACATGTTTATGTCAACTTTAGTTATACAGGCTGGAAAATATCAATGGCCCCTGAAGGGAAACCATTTTAAATCTTTAAGATAGATTATTTTACTTCTAAGAAACATTCCTTTATTTTTAAAAAGAAACAAATTGCATTCACAGATTTCTCGACAAGTTTACCTAAACCGGGATTCGAACCAGCTAAAAATTAAAAAAAAATAAACACTCGCTATTTTATTGTACTAATCGATAGGATAAAATTTCTTATATTATTAACATTTGGTCTTAGATCATAAAATCTAGCATTAATATGAAGGACACCCTCGTAACGTTCTCAGAATGAAATGTGCATAGAATTATTATTACCAATAGGGATGTTTCCTGGATATTAATATAATAATTCTATTTAGTTCAAAAGTAAGATTATCAAATCAAAAAATATTGTACAATATTGTGTAATAAAAAATGACAAAGATAAAACGTATCAAAGTTCAGGAGTGGGAGCTTGTTACGTCACTTAGTGGTAAAGTGTCACACACCGTGACGTCACGCGAAATTTCAACGCACTGTATCGTTCTCATGTTTTGTTTACGTGCCAAAAGAAATAATACTTGTCCAATATTTTTTGTTATTCTACTTATTTACGGACTAATTAGTGTTAGTAGGAAACTATCAAACTACCCTAATAAACGATTTCCTTATCTAAGTCTTCAGAGATAAATTTGCAAGTTTGTTGCTTTGGACGTTACAGTTACTTATAAGAAAATTATAACCTGATTTTTACTTGTTGAAAGTGAACAGTTCTAGTCTAAGTAATGGTGATTAAAACCCTTGTTTACTAAACATTAGATATCTTGTACGACAGACGAGTGTAAAACCTAATTTTTCTTGGAGAAATTTTATCTTTATATATCTGTATCGACTAGTGAAATAAAATAACAAATGTTTATTTTTTGAATTTTTAGCTGGTTCGATTCCCGGTTTAGGTAAGCTTGTCGAGAAATCTGTGAATGCAGTTTTGTTTATTTTTTAAAATGAAGGAATGCTTCCTTTAAGTAAAATGTGGTTTTCCTTCAGCCCCCCTAGCCATATTACATTTCTATTATCGTTTACGCTAACGCTTAGAACAAAATGTATGGCAATGATATTACCTGCGTAGATAAGTGTCACGTGACTTATCGCAGGTAATGTCATTGCCATACATTTTGTAATATGGCTAGGGGGGCAGGGTCCATTGATATTTGCCATCCTGTATGTGTAATTCCATACATGTACTTAAGTCGTAGTTCAAATAAATTTGATTTTACCTGTCTGAACACACAACAATGTTAAAAATGCTTTACTTACTGAGGTTCATAAAAATGTATCAAATAATTTTAAAAGCAAAAATATAGAGATATCAGCTTTTATACAGCCCATGGTTAAAATATAGCAACAAATTCGACTGAAGATTTTAAGGTCAACCAATGGTATTTTAAAAATACTTTTACTATTTTACTGAATATAAAATAAAATAGCGTTTACCTACTAGAGAAAAAGCTGCAATTTTTTTTTTTATAAATTTTAAATAAATATCAATTATAATCACTTTTTAATTACTTTGCCTTTAACTATGGTTATTTTTCTAGTTCAATATGTTGCTATATTTCAACTTGAAAATTATTTTGATGGAAAAATATTCTATATTCTTATATTAGAAGATTGTACACATAATTTCCTAAAAGATAATTTTAAAGATTTTTCTAAAGAAACCAAACTTTCTACTTCGTAAAAATCTATGACAAAATTTGACATTTTTCTAAAAACAAACCTTTTTTATTTCAAAATAACACCTGCTTTTCGTTTCTTGACTTATCTAAGCCAAAAATTAAGCCAAAGTCTATTGAAAAGTTAGAACTTAAATATATAAAACATATGTATAGAAAATACTGTTGTATGTACATATGAGTGCTGTTATACATATTTTGCATCAGTCCACTGCTGGACATAATACTGGGGAAAATTGTCTTTTGTCCACTAGATGGCACTAATATTCTAAATAATTTTAAAAGAGTATTTAAGCAATCATTGCTAGTTATTTTTAAAATTCCGTGTTTTTTCACAAAAAAATAAACTCCAAAATTAGTCCAGCAGTTTAGTTGTTATAAAAGTACAATCGAAGTACTAAAGTGTCATGTTCAATAAAAAATATAATATTAACTAAATGAGTGGATATAAAATGGCAGTGTTAAATGTTTAAGAAATTTAATTAGATTATTTCCATTTTAAATTGTTTGCGCGAGATTTAATTTTGAGCGTTTGTTTTTTAGTTTATTTTAATAACGACGTCAATTATTAAATTATTTCAAAATGCTCTGCTTATCTCTGTAAAATCCATTTAATGTAAAATATGCATTTGATGTTTTTTTTTTTGTTTTTTTAATAAAGTTGTTTTAAATCAGTATTCAGCTTGAAACAAATATTTAAATTCCTGACCGTAATTATTCTAAGCCTAAAAAATATAAAAAATCTGTAATAAAGGCTTTTCTAGTGGGATATGTAGAGTAGGAGCAATAATTTGTAAATAATTTTGTTACCATTTTTTGAGGCTTGCTTTTAAATCTCGCGCTGACAAGTAGTAAAGATAGTATAAATGTATCTATTGGGAGGAATGACATATCTTACGTGGATAATAAAACCTTATTATGTGCTATGTCAATTTATAAACAGCTATATATATGTACACATGTAGATATGTATAAGTGTATATCCTATGTACACTCGTGCACAACATCTTATATTTTTGTGTGTCAACACAATGCTTTTAAGCTTAATAATAATAGATTTGTACTTAAAAATACGCTGATTTAGATTAGTAGAATAAAATAAAATGTTATTGTAAGATTAAGCCTGTTGTGCCCGATTGTACAATCGCTTGTCCGATCGGAAATGTCAATTTCTTTTTAAGTTACGTCTAGCGTACGTCCGTATGTGTATAATATGCTTCGAAACTACATATCACAGTGACAAATAATAAAATTAGAGAAATTTATAAAAAAAAAAACACTAAATACTACATGTCTTTTTCACTTAGTCACAGTTTTTGCTCAATTTTCAGTTTTTTGTTTATTCTTCTGATTGTTTTTTTTTTCATTTTTATATCCTTTTTCTACTCATTGGTTGATAAAACATTCGGTTAGGTACTTAACATCTCACAGTTCGGCCCTAAAAGATAGTAGATATGTAAAAAAAAAACACCGTCAGCATCTCGTTATCATTCGAGTTTTTCAATATTTTATTTTTTAACGCACATCTTACATTGTCCGGGCGTTAAATGGCACATCGTATTCTAGAAAAAGACTGTCACACAGGTATAAGCGGTGAAGATGAGGTTTCAATAAGCCAAACTTCTTCCCCGAACTGGATGTGCCATATAACGGTCCAGGTATTGTATTTCTTCAATTCCCTTAGAGTAAAAAATCTTCCCAAGTCTTTTTCGGTCAGAACTGGATCTTCAAAACATTCATTACTCACTTAAAACTATTTGCTTCTAGCTAACGGCGATGAGGTGGCGCACATACACACACATATCAAGACGGATGGCACACACACACACAGGCACACCACTACGAGTGCGATGGGGGGACAATGGGGGATTGCCGTTATAAAAAAAAAACACGAAAAATTCACCCGCTTCAACCACAAAACCCATATTCGACAAAGTTACCACACAAATCCAGAGGCGGGCGAATTTCCCGTGACGGCAATTTTTTTGAATAATTCCTTATTTTTACAATTTGTGATCTAGATCACTCTTATAAAGACATTAACAGTTAGTTTTTCTAATATAATTTTAGACACAGTAACATGTTTTTTTTTTCATATTATTACACATTATTACATTTCCATTTTTTTTTTCTTTGTTTTCTTTTTTTGTTTAGAGGAGCAATGCTCCGTTGAATGCGTCTGCATTTCGTTTGTGGACTTAGCGGTTTAGGTATCGATAAGTAATATTCCCATTTAATTTGATTAATTAGCTTTTAGTTACTTACTTATTATTTTACCAGTGCTGTTTTCATCCTCAAATAATTGACATAATCGTAATTGTGACGAGCTATGAAGACAGCACTGTTTCCCGTTTTAGTGAGGATTTTTAGTAAAAAAAAAATGATATTAGTTTGTGAATGTTGAAAAAGTACTTAGTTTTCTTTCTTGTTCCCTTTTCTTGTGCGCGCGAAAACGGACAAGGAAAAAATGTCCGCGTGCATTTGTAATTTATCTAAAAAACTTGGTTGTTTTGTAAAACGTGACAGTTGTGAAATGTACAAGAAATAAAGAAACTGAGGTATATTATAGAAAAAAATTGTTTTATTTTTGGTTTTTATTAGACCACGCTTATGTGCTTGTTTCTTAAGTTTGCACCAGTTTAGTTCGTAGTGGCCTATCGACCATTTTAAAATGTTTTAAGAACCAAAAGTATCTAAATGTAAGAAATAGTTTAGCACTCTTTAGGTTAGTAGTAAGTGTCATTGCAATGTCAATTATATTCGATTAGTGGAAAAAAAAATAAAACAGTAAAGTTTTCTAAAAATTTTTCTTAATAAAAATATAGCGATGATTCGACTAAAAATTTGAGTAATAAGCCTTGCACAAGGATTTAGAATAATAAGGTCAGATGATATTGGAGACACCATAATCGCGCTGTTTGAAAAAAAAAACTTTTATGTTTTTGTGTCTAGGAATAGAATGTTTGTATGGTGTGACCTTGTGGTAGCTCGTCTATATTACTGTTTATGAATAGCAAAACTTTGTCTCTTTTCCTTTAAATTAATTTGCAAACCTTCCTAGTGAACTACTAATGTCAAATTACATAAACAGTGTTATAGCCAGCATTCGACTAGTCCTAAATATAGCTGAAGTAAATAAATGTTATCAGGTAAATAGATGCATATCTTTTTCTCTAGTAATATTTTCGAATGGAAAAAAACTAAATGTTCTAGTATTAGGACCTCGATGTCGTGATAGCTTACCTCTTTTGTGTTGAATGTACAGAGAAAATATATTAAAAAAAAGTGTTTTTTTTTTACGTTATCAATGATTAGTTTGTAATTTACTTTTGATGTTGTATTACTGACGAAATGACACTATTCTACTCAGATGAACGCAATAATCAAATTACACACGTTGTAGACATCAAAACTGATCAAGAAAAATCTAATTAAATTATTGAAAAGATAAAATTTGTCTCAGGTCAGTTTTCTTGCCTATTCGCGTAATTTCGCTAAACGATGCTTAACAGAACACGAGAAACAGCACTGTGGCACATAGTGAATATATTGTATTTTATTTTCATTTTTAGCTACATTTTATTGGAATTAGGTCTTGTAGTTACATGATAAACATTAAAATACATGTCAACACAACAAATTCTTTCATTTTAAACACTACTACTGCAGAAAACATGCTAACACAGATTTTCAAACCAATTTAATATTCTTATATTTTTATAATAAATATCAACAAATCTGCCAAGCCTTTTCTCAACTATCTTGTAGTCGGCTTTCATACATTGTGTATAGTATAATGATCTATATTATATTAAATATAACAAAAAGAGATTAAGGATTTATTTATATTGGTTTGTAAACTTGTGTTGGCGACTGTACATCCCACTAACCCACATGCCTGTCAAAACCATAATGCTTTTTATTTTCTTAAAAAGACATTAATTTACTACTTTACTATTGAACGAGATATTTCTCTATGACCTCTTTGTCAATTAATAACTAAATTAAATCTTTAAAATATATACTGACGATAAATCCCACTGATTTCTTTTTTCTTCCTTTAGTTGGGGAGTTTTTTTATTACTGACAATTCTATTTCTATCTACTCATTACTTGAATGCACAAGATAATATTTAAAACCAATTTAATTAACATTTGCTATGAAAAATATCAAATTGCTCAATTTCACTAGAAAGTCAGGTGAAAATTGCTAACTTTCACGCAATTTATTTGAAGCAGTTTACCTAGTATATACTTAATTTACGCGACACTTACGATGTTACAATCTATTACTGCATCAGTTTTTAGTAATATACGGAAACAAAGAAATTCGACGAATGCTTATCCTCCCTGTTTTGAAGTCGGTTCAAAATATAACCAACAAATGCTAAATGTTCAAAAGATAGTTCAAAATATTCCCCACGTAATGTTTAATTTGAGCATTTAGCATAGGTGTATTCGCTAACTCAGTGGACATCAATTTGAGAGGCACTGCAGTACATTGCTCAGTGGACACAATTATAATAGCACTATGTAGTACCTACATTTTGTTTTCTTATTCATCAAAGCAGCAATGCACTGCATAGTGCCTATCAAATGGATGTCAACTGAGTTTGTGAATACACCTGCTGAAAACTACTGACCTAAACCGGAATTGAAAATTTTTATGTGTATTAAGTTTGGAAGTCCCAATTTCCATAGGGAATCTGGCGGTTGCCTAAAGGGATGTTTTTTGGGTATAAAAATAATAATTCTATATTTTCCCTATGGTATATGATCAAAAATTATTACACACGTATTTTTTGCTTTACCAAACCAATTATTATTATTTAATATTATTTTTTGTGATAAAAAGTGTAGCACGGCGTGACGTCATGCGCTGGCGGCTGACGCACGGTGCGTTATTTTTTTTTTTTTAAATAAAGTGTCCAATATTTTTTGGTAATCTAAATGACAAGCAATTAGATTTTTTTTTATGAAACTACCGTATTACAGGTTTGTATTATACTTTTAGGATCCAAGTAAAAACAAATAAAAACTGATGCAGTATCCCACATTAGTAACAAAACCTACAAATGTCACATAAAATTCATTGCAAAATTTTGCACAACACCAAAAAATACAATTAAAGAAATTAATGTATAAATAATTTAAAGTATGCGAGAAAATATGTTGATATGTAAATAGTAAGTATATTATTTTAAATCTCAAAAAAAAAAAACATTAGTTTTATTGTAAATTTTTAGAATTATCAAAAGATTAATTATTATTATAGAGAGCTGCACTCGAGACGCAAGAAATTGTAAAATTGTATAGAAAAAAATAAATAATGTTTTTGATTAAAACATTGTGTTATTTCTTAGTAAAACAAAATTGAGGATGAGATTGTTCCTACTGGACATATTTTTTGACGCTCTGAGTTTGATTCTCACGAGTAAAAGCTTTAGGTATAAAAAATAATCATTGATGTCCTACTCTGTCCTTTCGTCCAATCTGTGGATATATGGTGCCGATTCTGTTGTTCACAAACTAAACTTAATTTATCTTTTTCTCTCTAATATAACAAGAAAGAGGCGGACGTAAATTAGAGCTGTCAAATGTAGTTGCTGTAATATTTCCATACAAATTAAGGGTTCACGTAAAAACATGTCGATTAAAAACCCGGTGAAGCTCAAGGCGTAAATTAGTTTGACATCTCTTACTTAGGTCATAGCCAAAGATATATAAATATATCTGTGGTCATAGCTATAGCCGTCCTTTTCTCGCACTGCCTTTTAGTAAAATATTAGCGATTCTCTAATTTTAGTTTAGTTCGTAATAGTAGTAGTTATTGAACAAGAGAATCGGCACCAGTGTGTAATCTTTATAGTTTTTAGCGCACCTTCGTGAAAGAGAATGAATGTTTTTGTGATTCTCATAAACCTATTTGAAATCGTTAAGTGCTGTTTGTGAAGAATACATAATCGTAAGTATCGATAAACAATAATTAACTACTGGGTAGCACTTAGGTATTTTGATCATAGAATTCGTCCCTGCCAGTCCACAAATAACCAGAGCCTTTAGACAAAATACATTTCTATTAATGTTAACGCTAACGCTTCGTGCAAAATGTATGGCAAGGACATTACCTGCGGAGAGAACTGTCACGTGACTCACGCCCAGTAATGTCGTTGCCATACATTTTGCACGAAGCGTTAACGTTAACAGAAATGTATTTTGTCTAAAGGCTCAAGACCGGTGCAAGATGTCCAAACATCATGAGAAAAATGTGACCCTTTTGTTTATAATATTCAGTAAGAAATAGATAAAACTGTGCGTTACAACAAGGCTTGGGAGCACAGCTAAGAGAGAGATATTCTCTTTGGTACTATAAGGACTAAGGAGCACAGTGTACTTTTTATATAGGGACTTGGAAGCTAGGAACGAAAAGTAGCATCAGCCGCACAATACAGCGCCAATGTGGACGATAACGGAACTAAAGCAGTTCGTCATCTTGTCATGAGTAGGAGTGAGGAGTATTTATCGTAGCAGGTACAAATCACAGGTATTCGTAGATACTAGATAACACTTGTTCCTGTAATATCATATACCTGTTAAAAAATATCATTAATAATTCACAATACTCAATCACTACACTCTTCAGTCTCAGTAGGTACTCAATACGTATATGTAGTAATATTAGCATTATTGTTGTAGTGTTTCCGAACTGAAAGTTAGGAACAGATAAGATAATACGACTACAAATAGTTGTCACTTTTCAAGGATGATTATCTTCTTGTAAGACTACAATTTGAATTTTCAGATAATAATACTAGGTGCTTCTCGCTTTAGCAAGATTCAATCAAGTGGGTGTGAGCGAGACAAATATACAAAGAAGAAATAAAAGATAACACGAATGGTTGTTATTGAAAATAAGACTGAAGAGTGTAGTGATTGTGATTGAGTATTGTGAATTATGAATGATATTTTTTAACAGATATATGATATCACAGGAACAACTGTTATCTAGTATCTACGAATACCTGTGATTTGTACCTGTTACGATAAATACGCCTCACTCCTAATTCTGCCTTTTACAATATATAGGTATATAGAAACGCGACAACGGTTCAGCAGTAGTCCAACAGACACAAAACCCGTGTGAACGGTCTTCCGTTCCGCACTCTTGCCTTTGCCTCTAAAAATCCACCATTTTGCCAAATTGTGTTCGTGGTATCTACCGTACTTCGGTGCTCAGTCGATTGATTCCTTTCCATATAAGCCTCGTTCGTCTGGCAGGACACAGAAGTTAATGGGTTTGAGCAAGCCAGGTAGTAGCGGGTGCTTTTCTTGACGCAATTTACATCTCAGTTATGTTCTGGATCATGGATGTCGTCTGCACAGAGAAGTAACCTTTTCTGACTCTAGTCTATGCGAGGTTGTTGCAAGGATTTATGCACTCGACGAATTCGTCAAGTTTTGACGTGAATACATCTTTAAAAATGCTTCCGTATTGGAAGATAATTAAAAAAACGAAAGATAACAAAATCGGGGCATACAGTTTGGTGTTGCAGCTAGTCAGCTACATATTTAGCAAAGGCTACAATAATATGTAGGGTAATCTATATCATCTCTATCCACAATTATCACTAAAGTATCAAAGAATTCGTTACGCTAAGTGAGTACCAGTATTATACTAGTGCTGTAAGGAGGACTGTGACGTGTGACGCATCGCGCCCGGGGGGGGCAGCGCCGCCATTAAGTATAAAAAAAGAATATATTTTGTAATATCGGCCTATACTTACTCGTCAAAAAGCCAAATCAAAATAATATGAAACATATACAAAAGAAGGGCTCTTCAAGGACAATCTTAGGATACCCCTTACACCCCTTACGAAAGAATGAAACGGTGCCGAGAAAGCAGAAAGCTGAAGGCGTCCGTGCCGATCAACGACGGCACCAGTACATTGTTATAAATATTATATTAATTAATTATTTACTTTTACTTGATTTCTTTCGTGTGGAAGGAAGTGTTGAAGGAAAAAAAGAAGAAATTCAAGGAATACGAGTAGCAGAGTGTAGAACTGGAAAGCGTTAGTTTGAAAGCTGAAAAAAGAGTAAATATGATGCGTTAAAGAAAAAAGCTAAGAAAGCCGTGGCAATAGCGAGAGCAAAAGCTCAGGACAAACTGTACGATACACTGGACAGTCCAGCTGGCCAAAAAAATCTGTATCGGCTTGCTAGAGCCAGAGAGAGGAAGGCGAAGGATGTTAGTCGGATAAGATGTGTAAGGGATGAAGCTGGAATGCTTCTATCGGAGGATGAAATGATTAAGGATAGATGGAAGGGCTATTTTGAAAGGTTGATGAATGAGGAAAATATCTGGAGTGGTGTTGTAGAGAATAAACCAATGAATGAGGGGTTAGTGAGAATGGTCAGTGTGGATGAAGTGAGAATAGCAGTGAATGGAATGAAGAATGGTAAGGCAATTGGTCCAGACGGAATACCAATTGAAGTGTGGAAGTCATTACGGGTAGATGGATGGACGTGGTTAACTTTGTTCTTCAATAAGTTGTTGCTGGAAGAAGCCATACCTGATGAATGGTGCAACAGTTCGTTGGTCTAAGTCCGAACCTTTAAACGGAACGCCTATACCGATCTGCTCCGACTTTCGGTACCTTGGGTCGCTTGTTCAGGGGGATGGCGATATAGACCCAGACGTAACGCACAGGATCAACTCAGGATGGATGAAATGGCGACAGGTCACTGGTACAACTTGCGACCGATGGATGCCCCTTAAGTTAAAGGGGAAAACCTATAAGTCCGTGATTAGACCTTTCGTACTGTATGGGTCAGAATGTTGGGCTGTGAAAAAGACGGATGAAAAAAGACTGCATGTGGCGGAGATGAGAATGTTGAGATGGATGTGTGGAGTAACGAGAATGGATAAAGTGAGAAATGAGTACATTAGAGTGGCGCCAGTCACAGAATAGTTGAAAGGGAACCGCTTATCTTGGTATGGTCATGTAAAGAGGAGGGATGAAACACATGTAACTAAAAGAGTTATGAATATAAATGTGGATGGATGGAGAGGGAGAGGGTGGCCAAAGAAAGGATGGATGGATTGTGTAAGGAGTGATATGAAAGAAAAGGGAGTTAGTGATAGCGTGACGGCTGACAGGACAGAATGGAAGAAAAAAACGTGTTGCGCCGACCCCAAGTAAAATGGGATAAGGGCAGGAAGATCCGACTACTAGAAAATGTAGTCATAGCAAAATATTACCCGATACCAACCCGATACGTAGACGTATTCACGTAAAACACACACAGCTGTGTCCACGACACAATCACACACCGATTTTTTCTTCAAAAGTTATGTGTTACTCCCACGCAAGGAGATATTGCGATATTTATGAGCTCGTGGGGTAATAAGAGCTGCACGGGTCGATCCATCAGGTTAAGCTACGCTTGCCAGGGTTGGTCCATGGATGGGTGACCATCCCTACATATCGAGACTCCTTCGTTGGTCCCGGCTGTCAATCGTGGATCTTTGACAGTCGTTACGGGTCGTCAGAAGCCCGAAAGTCTGACAACCAGTCTTAATAAGCGGGTATCGTATTACCCAGTAACTGGGTTATGGAGGTCAGATAGGCAGTCGCTCGATGTAAAATACTGGTATTCAGCTGTTTCCGGTTAGACTGGAAGCCTACCCCAAGATAGTTGGGAATAGGCTAGGCAGATTGATATTGAGGATTTGCTATAATTGCAAACGGGTAGAGCTTAATATGTAGCCTGATATTACTCGATATGTCTCGTTCTCGTGTCTTCACGGGTTACGGTTTCCGCCTTAAAAAAAAGTATATGATTTTGATTCCAAACAAATAGTTTTTATTAGTCGAGTACGTCGAGTAAAAAGTAGTAACAGAGAACAAACCTACCGGACACATATGCAAAGCGCCACCTAGCGGCAATAAAATGAACCAAAATTATTAAAAACGTAATGGTGGCTGCTTGCAATCCATTGCTGACAACATTATTTGTAAAACCGTGTGAAAACCTTCAAAAACTAATAAAATACTCGAAGATTATTGGAAATAATGGCCAGGTATGTGGATTCCAGTGGATTTTATCGTGGTTTTTCGCCATAAAAATGAATCTTTGATAACTAGGGTAGCAAAATGGCTGCCATTTCATGTGAAATACCAAAGGAGACGATTTTTATTACAAAACTTGAATGTTTTTCGTGTATGGTGGTAGTAAATTTGAAATTATCGGCAACTGATAACGATGTAAACATTGATAGAACTTTGTGATATCAGAAGAATTTCCATTTTTAGGTCATTGGAATTACATAAGAGGAATTAACAATTTAAGCGATGGGTGTTCCTTCTAACGAAACGTGTGAATAAGCATTTAGTCAAAGAAGAAATAAACATGTTCATTTGAGTTAATGTAAAATGTTCTTTGATAACATCTGTCAAATAAATAATTTTAATGTTATGGTACAGAATCTTACATTTAAAGTGGAAAAAGTTAATAAACTCGCTGATAATTTAGCTTTTTAATAGTGACAAAATAATAATCGGTCAAGTAGTTTCGGAGCTTATTCGTTACAAACAACCAAAAAAGTCTTTCCATAGAATATTAGTTTTTAAGTTTAGTAAAAGTTTGTGAGGATGGATGTATGGATGATAATCCACTAAACTATAATTTATAATGGTGGTAGTACCAATTCCATGCAGGCTATTGGTGGCAGAACCTACTAATAAAGATATGAAAGTTTTGATGTTTGTTAATCAATTGCACCTCAAAAGGTTCAACATATTTGGATGAAATGTGGCACTCGGCAGACCGTGACTGACCTATGATTAGAACATAGGATACTTTTTATCCAGCAGTATGATTCTCTTGCATAAATCACTTTTCAAGCAGATGAAGTGTGAGCAGAAGTATGTTATCAATAAAAGTTCAATGGAGCAAAACAATAACAATAACCTGACCTAACTGAGAACAGATAACAATCATGTTATTTGTAATAACAAAAATTTGTGTGAAAGGGGGAGAGGGGGGCCTTTGCCCAGCGGTGGGATAAAATAGGCTAGTTAGTTAGATAAACAATAACTTTGTGTGTTCACGGATGACTAGCTAGGTTAGTCAACAACATAGTTGTTAAGGCCCTACTAACGGTCCAGTGGCGCCCTCATTGAATAATAAATCGTAGCATAGCACAGAAAATAAGTATTAAAAAATCCAACTTCACGTTTGTTACAAATAGGATAAAGCATTTTTACGTTGTTAAAACAGGTCTCAGAATGTTTCGTATACAAAGTAGTAGACAAAAGTACCAAAAACGGCCGGTAAAAATGCTTTATCCTCTTTGTAACAAACGTGAAGTTGGACTTTTTAATATTTATTTTCTGTGCTATGCTACGTTATTTTTTATTCAATGAGGGTGCCACTGGACCGTTAGTAGACCCTTAAGGTAAATATTCTGTGTTATGTTATTATTTTACACCTGTGTGAAAGAGGATATGGTTCAAAAGGGGGTGACTACAGAGCTACAGAGATGACGACTAATAGAGGAGTATGCAAGAGAAAGACATGTTGCACCGACCCCAAATAAATTGGGATAAGGGCAGGAAAATGATGATGCTGTTATTATTTCACAGCAGTTTTGTTATTACAAATAACATGATTGTTATCTGTTCTCAGTTAGGTCAGGTTATTGTTATTGTTTTGCTCCATTGAACTTTTATTGATAACATACTTCGTTTTTGGTACTTTTGTCTACTACTTTGGATACGAAACATTCTGAGACCTGTTTTAACAACGTAAAAATGCTTTATCCTATTTGTAACAAACGTGAATTTGGATTTTTTAATACTTATTTTCTGTGCTATGCTACGATTTATTATTCAATGAGGGCGCCACTGGACCGTTAGTAGGGCCTTAACAACTATGTTGTTGACTAACCTAGCTAGTCATCCGTGAACACACAAAGTTATTGTTTATCTAACTGACTATTTTGTCCCACTGCTGGGCAAAGGCCCCCCTCTCCCCCTTTCACACAACTCTCTCCTATGCTAGTTTGGGTCAGCCCTACCGTATCTCCCCTGTCTGTCACTGTCATGTGGTATTTAATGGGATTCAGTGGTTCTTTTTGAACATTTCTTGTTTGACATGGGGCAGACAATGTCGGGCCCAATCCCACTTAAGCTTAGCGGCTTTATGGGTAACAACCATGATTTTGGTTTTGGCATGCAGCATTGTGTTTCTTACATGGTCGGAGAGGCAGACCCATAGGATACTGTGCTCCATTGCTCGCTGCCAAACCTTGAGCTTGGACCTCTGCTACTGCTTATCTACTTAGTATAAATCTTCGACAAACAACCTACACCTAAACTGCTGGGTCTAGTCTACAAGTCGTATGAAATGGATCACAAGCATTCATTATAGTGAAGGTAAAATTCGTTGTTTTGGCCAATGGGATGTTTGATTTTACCAGAAAATTCTTTCTGCCGAGCTCCTATTTGAGAATCAGTTACACTACAAACAAACAATTTTACCTCTCTTTAATATTAGTTTAGACTTAGAAGAAAGTAAGTGCCCTGTTTCACAGTATCTTGGGATTAAAATAATGAGAAATAATCAATTCAAGGAGAAATTAAACTAGCTAGAGTTCCTACACATGATGGGTGAAGATATTTTGTTATTCATATACGTAACATACCAGGATGAAGTCCATAATTTTACTCTACACCTCTTCCACGTCTTTTATTCTTCAAACTCTACAGTATTTTCTAATATACAAATTTGTAACATTTCAGTATGAACCTGTGTTGCTTTATCTGCAACAACAAGGCTGGCCTCTCACTTCGAAATGCTTCAAGCCTTTTTGGAGCACATGTAAGTGTATTATATTACTTAGGATATAAGTACATGAGTTGATGAGGCCCGCTAGCAATAGTAGGTGGTTACCAGTTGGGGGTGCATGTGAATTTAATTATATCCCAGGCCCCGACTGATGGAAGCGGTAGGGACTGTGGACTTTTAGTCGGTTAGAGTCCGACATAACACTCCGAAAAAAGGTTAAATAGTACCTAAATAAAATATTAAATGAACCTGTTTATCGGGGTGGATTGGATTTTTATCCTGTATCATAAGTAAAAATACTCTTAACACAGGGGACAAATACAATCTGCCCCATTACCCATAAGGCTGCAAGTATAAAACCAACCAAATACAGTTAAAAAATTAGATACAATTATCTTATTAATATTATAATTGTTGCTCAATCACGCCAGAATGGCTGAACGAATCTCGATGAATTTTGGGACAGAGATAGATTATAGCTTGGAATAGCACTTAAGCTATAATTTCTACTGGGGGAAATTACTAATTCAACACGGGTTAAGCCGCTGTTAGAAGCTAGTAATTTATAAACATAATTTACAACAACATCTGCAGCAGCAAACACCGGTGTATATGTGCAATTAATTTATTTGAAGTTTGAAAGTATCGGGCTACTATGTTAACGAAAGAGCCAGTTATGCAGTCTCATGTCATAGAGGGGTGAATGTATTGCCATGAACTGGGCACAAGCACAATCTGATAGAATAACCTAATGCCAACTTTTCCTCCTTAGCAACAAAACTCCAGGACTACCTACATGCTTTACAGGCAGGCTGATTCAATCATTTTGATTTAACAGGCTTGCAACTGATTAAATCATTTTGATTTAAATCTTGTTTTTTTTCTTTATTCAACTACTATTTGCAATCGGTCGTCAGACCACGATCGAATTTGTTCTGTGACTAGATGGCGATGTCACGATTTAAATCATAATATTTTTTTTAGTAAAAATCAATGATGTAATCAAGTGTACAATAATACCTTAGACTATGAAAGGTTATAGACGCAACGTCATTGGACATTAAATGAAGCAGGATCGTTAAAATGTGTGAGTGACCTCGACGAACATAACGATGACGTTTCGGCTTCTCATTTTGTCTGTGTGAGCTTATTTCGCGTGTATAGATACAAGTCGGCTTCTCATTCTGGTACTTCAGATTGCTGGCTTTTGACACTCTGTCTATAACCTTTCATAGTCTAAGAATAATACTATATATATTACTTCGGAATATCAACCTTTATAATTAAGGTCTGACTGTGACCGTATGTCAGTATATCAATGTCCCTATTTTTATGGGCTTTGGATTATATTTTTTTTTTAAGTTAAAAAACTTAAAAAAAAAAATTGCCGTTTATTTATTATGATTTTTTTGGTTTTAAAAATCGATTATTTTATCTAATCCTATTGCTGATTTAATTTTGTTACTAATTCATTTTCAGAACACATTACAATCTGGCAAGAAAGTATCGGAGGTAGTGAGTGAGATCGTCGGCAAGCCGGTCATAGAAAATAAAGTTCATACCAATATATTGTGTAAGAAGTGCTTCAAGACTTGCTCGGAATATGACAGCATTCAAGTCAGGTATGTTAATTTAAATTTTTCTGCAGCTCTAGTTACAGCAGGAAAATACATCATGGTGGTAGTTATACACGGGCCTGCGGATGGCGAGTAATGGGTAGATCGCCGTCCGATCAGCACCAGGCCCGAGAGTCGACGGCGCGTAATGTTCCACGCGCGCCTCAAAGAGTTGTCAGCAATCATGACGGGGCCCGTCATCGCCGATGGCTGCCCAGGGGTTGTGGATAAAATCGAAAGAGTTACCTCGCCCCTGGGCATTCAGGGCAGAGAGGAACAGGGGTGGGTTTTAGTCAGTAAGAGTCTGATACGCCCTCCCGCTACACCAAGAGCGGAAGAAGTCATTGGGTGATTTGCTACCCCCAAAAAAAAAAAAGGGGTTGTGTATAAATTCCTAACAGATTTACCGCGCCCCTGTGCACTCAGTGGGTTTTAGTCAGTAAGAGTTTGACACTATCCTTACTGCGTTGCGAGTTGCGCAGTCGCCATTAAGTTTGATGCTTAGTGTAAATATAATAAATATATTAATTTATTTTAAATAATAAATATAATAATTT
The DNA here is from genome assembly GCA_951329385.1 of Polia nebulosa. Lineage (NCBI taxonomy): Eukaryota > Metazoa > Arthropoda > Insecta > Lepidoptera > Noctuidae > Polia > Polia nebulosa. Next base: position 19,662,202 of record OX589612.1, read on the forward strand.
ATTTTAAATAATTTTATGTCCATTTGCAGATTACAAACAATAAAAACAGATTTACTAGGACAATTCAAACAATCATTATCTAGTCATAATCTAGACTATGACAACTACGAGAAGAATATTTGTTCGCCACCGACACCTAAACCAGTCCTGGGAAAGAAGCTGGTGTTGCCAGCATCAAAATTACAACCTATACCACCGGATTTGTTGCTCAAAGTGGGGAAATTAGCTTCGTTTTCTAAGCCTAACATGATTTTACCACAGATTAAGGTAAGGAATTTTTAGTTTTTGCACTACTGTGACCATCTCTGTCGTTCTTCAAAAGATCATCTTAGTCACAGATCCGCATGGTCCTCATAATTTGATCCATTTTGTCCAAGGGTATGTCTTTTGTGAGGGTTGGAAATCATCAGATTACGTGTGGTTCACCCAGAGCAATGAGAAAAGTTTTTCGAAATTTCTGTCGTTGGTCCAATAGAAGTTTTTGATCTGAACTGTGTGTAAAATTTTTATAGAAAATGTATGGGAGAAGTTTTGAAGTGAAACTTTTTTAGAATCGTTGTGATTTCAAACCGGATGCAACGGAAAAAACGACAGGTAAGTGACACAAATACAAAAATGTGTAGGATGAAGCCAGGAAAGAATGAGACAGAAATATATCTCCAAATTGAAATTAAAATATTTGTATCGTATTTTAGTTATCATAAGCCTCTTGTATCATTTGTTGAAACTGAAAATATGGAACTTGAGCAATAGATTATGTAACATAATTATGTTAAATAAAATATCTTTTAAAATTAATCAAAATACTTTCAATTTAAAAAAATTAAACTTTGTTATTATCCTACCCTTGTTATATATATTCATCTCATTCTTTTGTCGATTTACTGAAGTTTCACTTCTATCGTGTGTGAATCGCGCACACACCTTTTTTTTTTTTGTGTTATTTGGCTATTTTCTTGCAGACTACATTTGTTTGAAAAACTTTGAATAACTTTGAATGGTGATGAAAATTTCACCAAAAATATACATAGATAGTCTCCTAATACCCTTTTCGTGTAGCTGCAACGGTTAAGGTGGTTCCCCTTACTGCCGGTTACCTTACCGCTGAGTTTGCACCCTGATATCTATACTTTAATATTATAAAAAGGAAAGATTGTTTGTCTGGGCCGATTTTAATTATTTTTTCACCAATAGCACGGGGCCTCATCTCGAACAAACAAAATTTAGTTCAAATAAATCTCAATAGATGGCGTATATGCAGCGATTTTTCATTGAAGTTTATGTTACATTAATATTTTGGAAAAAAAATATGGTAAAAACTGTATTTTCTTATTTAATATACTACCCTAAGCATAAAATTGTGGAATAATTGGCTCCTAATTCAAATTAAGATGGTTATTGGAACGAATCCTTAGGCATTTATATTTCTTGTACCAATAGATGGCGCTGTTTGAAGTTATAGAGTTAATGCATTTGCCTCTTTAAAATTTGTATAGTGACACATTTTGAAACAGTAAAACTGTTATGAAGTGCCAAAAATACTATAAAGTAATTCCTCAATGTGTGAGAAAATATTGTTAAGACTTTATGTAAATTCATTCAATTTGCAAGCCGTCGCTGCTAACACCATCTAGCGAGGTGTAGAGGACGGGCCCGAACGAAGAACAAAAGTTGCTTGTGCAAGATGAAAACCCGTAGTTACGGCGGTACCGTTTCTTTGTATGGGATGAGGCATCTGTACGCTAGTATTATATTATCTGTGCCAATAGTAAGCTAAATTATTAACGAGTTACTCGCGAGTTATAGGCTACTTTTTATCCCGGGAAAAATAACAATTCCCGCGGGATAAGGCACGGGAGCAAAGCCGCGGGCAAAGTGCTAGTATTCATATAAAGTTATGGAAAGGGGTTATTGAGATGACTCTAGTACTTGTTATTTTTACTTATTTCTTAACTCACTCATTTGTCCATTATAACCAATCAGTTGGTGTTAGAACAATAGTAAACTAATGTATTTTTTCCATTTTTCAGCCGACCACAGCGTCAACACTAAACTTAAAAGTAACTGTTGGATCATCAGTCCTAACACAAACAATAAAAACATCAACCAGCAAACCAATAGACAAACCCAATTTAGACTCAAATTCCATCCTCAATTCACTCACAAACGCTTTGAAACATGACCTAGAGGAAATGGTGTCATCTCAAAGCAATATGAACCCTATGAACCAAAAGAGTTCTATTTTGAATTTCGATGTGAACTCTTTATCGAAAGATTTTTTTTCGGGGGCTATTTTGAGGAAACTAGATGAAAAAGAGGATGATAATAATGAAAAGGGGGAAGAGGCGAATGAAGACCATCCTATGGAGATTGATGAAGGTATGTAGTTATCTCAATCTAACTAATATCTTGAGTCTTGAGCATAGACGCCGAGTTGTTAGCCTGTCGGTTTTCTATCGGTTACGTTTTGGGGAGTGTGCGACGGAATTTCACAATTTGATTCCGCCAAGCCCGTTTCATCAACGGACCGCAAGACGTACGGCGAAGTGCCACCGGTTTATGGTGGACATCCCATCCATACGCACAAAGCGTTTTGAGAACACATTCATTGTGCGTACACCTAGGGAGTGGGATTTCCTGCCAGAGTTTGTGTTTCCTGATAGCTACAACCTGGGAGTCTTTAAGTCAAGAGTGAATAGGTTACTTCTAGGCAAGCGTGCTCCATCTTCGACCACATCATCGCTTACCATCAGGTGAGATAGTGGTCAAACGCGTGCCTATAAAAATAAAATCTCTTTAGATGTCACCAAATTATTGTAAACACTGTTACTTTATGAAAAAATACGTAAAATTGTAAAACATTTTTATTTTCAAAAAGACTGATATATTGTAATTTATCGAATTGGGATGAGATTTATTGTATTTCAAATGATCTATTCCTAATAAATTAAGAGTTTACTAACCTTACGGTGTTTGCAACTGTCCGGTGACATATACAGGGTGTAACGAAAAAGTGTGGTCATATTTTAAGGACCGGTTCCGCCCATAGAAATGAACAACTTTCTCTAAGAAAAAATAGAGAATTCCCAAAAAAAAAATTAGACTTTCCATACAAAGTTATCATCAGCTGATCAATATTTGTATGGGAGAAAATTTTTTTAGAATGTCCTCAGGTTTTCTTGAAGAAAGTTGTTCATATATGTAGATGGGCAGATGCAGTTCTTAAAATGTAACCATAACTTTCCGTTCCACCCTGTATATAACAAATTCAGGTTAGTTACACTGGGTCGCGGATAAATTCCAAAGAGAGTCATCGTGGCCCTTGGCACACGCAACTGAAGGACCACTGACTAAAACCCACCCTGGGTTTTTGTCAGTAAGAGTCTGACACGCCTCCCACTCTACCCAGAGCGGAAGAAGTCATTAGATGATTTTCCAAACAAAAAAAAAAGGTTAGTTATTACTCAAGAAGAGCTGGACCGATTTTTATGATCTTTGATTTGCTGGATTTGGCTCCGCCCCGAATAGAATACCTATTAAGGTGAAAGCCCCAGGGTAGCCCGCGAAATTAAAATTTTCTTACGTTTTTTGCAATTTACAGGTCAGTGTCAGGTGGTATCTTGGTCAAAATTAGATTCGCGGCCGTAGCAAGTATGTATTTATAGAATTATAATCATTAAAATCACCAATACAACTTTCTCAGTTAGAATTCATGCCAAATGTAAGAATTTCATGAAATCATGACATTTGGCATCAATTTTAACTGAAAGAGTTGTATTGATGATTTTAATTATTACAGCTCTGTAAATACGTACTTGCTACGGCCGCGAATCAAGTTTTGACCTAGATACAACCTGATATTGACCTGCAAATTGCAAAAAACGTAAGAAAATTTTAATTTTGTGCAAACATTATATTAAATTATTGACTAACGCTTACCTTTTAATGTTCTCTTCTCCGTTTATTTATAAATGCAATAATTATCCACACCATAATTTTCTGCCATAATGTTCTACCTAATTTAAGTATTTATAATCTCGTTTCGTGTCGATCTATAATGCCAAACTGGCCGATGTGAATGGTCCGTCGCACTCGGCTGCTTGCAGCGTATTGTGGACGAAGTAACTACTAGGTTAAATGTGCACCTGACTAAATAGATATTGTTTCTAACAGGTTTCTCTTCTAACTCTGCTTCCCTCCATTATTATATTTTTATTTTGCACGATTTTTTATTTTATTTTTTAATATATATGTATGTATATATATATATATATAATTTTTCTATTTCACGCTATGTATATTATACACATTCATTTATTTATTACTTGGGCTATTTATCCATACATACACACACAGAAACACATATAAAACTGATTTACGTCCGTGACATGTCACAATCCTCGTGTCCAGTTGAAAACCAGCGCCAGGCACTAGCTGTCTGGCTTATATATGCTGAACTGGACCTATTTGGCGCAGCCGTTGGGCGCACACTTCTTTTTTTGTTTCCTACTTTTGTTTTTCATTTTTTATAAATTGTTGAGTGTGCCTTTCGCTGTGGCAAATAAATATTTTTTCTTTCTTTCTAATTTCGCGGGCTTCCCTGGCGCATCCACCTTAAAGCGTCGGAAAAATCGAAAATTAATATTATGTTGTACTATTTCAGATTGTCTATCTGTGGTTCCTGTCTCAAGTACGTCTGACGGGAACTTAGTACTACAGGTTGAAGGCGTACAGGTAACATACACATTTATTTTATATATATAACACTAAGTGACCCGCCTGGGCTTCGCACGGCTGCAATGTAGATACTAATGTTCTCTGTGTCTCTCAATCTCGGTTACGGAAGTGATTTTGACGACCAGCGAAGAGTGGTTTTTCAAGATGGCTGGACACGTTTTCGATCGATTATCTAAGATTTTGTAGCGTCACAAATTCTGAAATAAGAGTGTTTAGCCGTCACATAAAGTGCCCTATTGACCTGGTTAAATGCGAGCTATTTTGAAGATTTGTCCAGCCATCCTGAGTCACATTCATTATAATATTAGTATAGATGAAAGAGAAACAATCCCGCCATACATTGTTTTGTTATATCTCAAACGCATTATGCAGCGTTTTCGATTAAAGCTCCCAGATGGTTTAATTTTTCTGACCTCTTCAACAATCAACGTCATATTTAACCAATTTATACAAAACCTTAACAAATAATACATTTAAACCTTCCTCTTGAATAACTCTATCTATTGATTAAAACCGTATTAAAAGCCGTTGTGGAGTTTAAAAGATCTGAGCGTACAGACAGACGGAGCGACTTTGTTTTATACTATGTAGAGATTAGACCTGCATTCCGGGTATATGTGGGCACTTGTATTATGGGGCGAGCGAGATAATTATTGTTATCAACTGGACACAAATATAGACTCCAGACTGCTATTGAGAAATTCCTAGTGGGGAAACTTAATAACTGTAGAACCCCTAAGTGTCCAAACGCTTTTTTTTTATTAGTAGGTGTCCGACTCTTCCTGACTAAAACCCACCCATGTTTCTTCAATTGCCTGTGCTAGGGCCAATGTGACTCTTGGTAGGATGTGCCCAAGTGTTTGAGAAGTTTATTTTTTTGTTTCCGAGGTGGAAAATCCTAATCTCCTCGCCTGGGGCGTGCGAAAGGGTCTCATCATCATCAGCCTACAGCAGTCCACTGTTGGACATTGGCCTCTCCAATTGCACGCCATTCAGCTCGGTTCTCGGCAACTCTCATCCAGCTGCTACCAGCCACCCAGCGAAGATCATCGCTCCACCTAGTCTTGAGGGCGTCCTACCTTACGACTTGACTTGAGTCTGCCAGACTTTTACTGACTAAAAAGCTTATGTTCCCGGAGATCATGAGAACTAGTGCGCCTTTCATGATCCTCTGCGAGTGTCTCACCTCAGGCCCGCGAACGTCCAACACTACGCGCAGCTGCCTCGGGTCCTGCTGGATGCGGACCCTCCGCCGTCCCTCCGGACCGTCCGCCGTCCCTCCGGACCGTCCGCCGTCCCTCCGGACCGTCCGCCGTCCCTCCGGACCGTCCGCCGTCCCTCCGGACCGTCCGCCGTCCCTCCGGACCGTCCGCCGTCCCTCCGGACCGTCCGCCGTCCCTCCGGACCGTCCGCCGTCCCTCCGGACTATCCGCCATCCCTCTGGACCCTCCGGACCTGTTTATGGGGCCTGGAAGAGGGCGTTGTCCGCTCCCCGTCGATGCCCGGTTCGCCTGCTGCGGTTTGGGAGAGAGGTCTCGACCTTCCTCTCCCTCTCCGCAGCCTCCTGCATCGAAATGACGGTTTCACAAAAGGAGATCACCGCACCAACGAAGCAGACCATAATCCTTGCCATGCTTATAACGATGTCTAAAGAGGGTGCTATAAGTTTGATGGCTTTGCCGGTCTGTCTGTGTGTCTGTCACATATTTTCCAAACGGATGGTCATATTTCAATGCGGTTTTTTTTTCTCTTCTAGACAAAATCCGAGCCTGCTCCCGAAGTAAGCGAATACCTGAACTTACCGTCGCTAGATGCCGCTGGCGGCGAATTGAGTGACGCACAGAAGTACATCCTCAGCAAACTGGAGATACTCAACGAGGGGGACGAAGATGATAACGACGAAGAAGGACGTAAGTGACAGCTAGAGTAGACAGTAAAGGCACAGACCAACTGCGGTGCACGAAGAGGACACGCACGTGTGTTAACTTTTTTTTTTTTGTGGGGTGGGAAATCATCCAATGACATCTCCCGCTCTGGGTGGAGCGGGAGGCTGTATCAGACTCTTACTGACAAAAACACACCTCTGTTCCTTCCCTGCCTGAGTGCCCAGGGGTGCGGTAACTCATTTTAAGAATTTATCCGTTACCCCTAGGCATGCAGGCACCGGCCACGATGGGCCCCGTCAGTGGTGGCTGACACTAATCTCTTGTTCGGCGCGCGTGGAACACTACGCGCCGTCGACTCACGGGCCTGGTGCTGATCGGACGGCGAGCTACCCACTGCGAGCCGTCCGCAGGCCCGGGTACGTGTGTTAAGCTTCGCTTTGCAAGAAAATGTATGTGATTGTGTCCACTGCAATCCACGGACACGCTACGCATCAATTGACGTCATTGGTACATGCGTGGCTTGCTCGAATATGGCGCTCACATATCTCAACGCTGTAAACGCCAGGCACGCTGTGCATGCGGTACACACTATACACGGTGTAGCGGAAAGGTGTGGTCATATTTTAAGAGCTGGTTCTGCCCATGGTAATGAACAACTTTCTCGAAGAAAAAATAGAAAATTAAAAAAAATAAATTGGAGTTTCCATATAAAGTTACCATCAGCTGATCAATATTTGTATGGGAGATAAAATTTAATTTTTAGAATTTCCTCGGATTTCTTGAAGAAAGTTTTTTATATCATCTTCGACCACATCATCGCTTGCCATCAGGTGAGATAGTGGTCAAACGCGAGCCTATCAAACATAAAAAAAAAAATAAAAAAATGCAGTTCTTAAAATATGACCCCACGTCTGTGTACAACTGTATCAACACGTGCGCAGCCTCTCCGTGCGCCGCGGTGGGCAACGCTACGGTTGTACATAGTTGTGGCTGTGTAGTGTGTACTGCAGTGGAAACGTAGACCCACGTTGTCAAACAAATGAATCCACGCAGCTAAAATAGAATAGAATACTCTTTATTATGTACACCATACAAAATACAAAAAAAAAAAGAAAAATGCGACTCGTGTCCGTGCACAGCAGCTGTTGACGGCACGATAGGCGCAGTAGTTGAGCGATTGGCTGCTGCGCTGCGTGTCGCGGGTTCGATTCTCGCACGGAACAAATATTTGTATGGCCTACAGATAGTTGTTCTGAGTCTGGGTGTCTTTTGTATGTGAGTTAACATGTTTGTGAATGTTTGGCAACGTTTTTAATGAAACCGGCCAAGTATGTGTCGGACTTCGCAAATTTAGGGTTCCGTACGATACGAGGGAATTTCAAAGAAAAAATCTTATACAGGGTGGAGAAGACAATACGACAATAAATGAAAACACGGACAATACTAGTTCATAAGAATAAGTTTAAGCTATCAAAAAAATCCTAACATCGAAAATAAAAAAATAAAAATTTCAAACAAACTAAATGGCATAAAACTAGAAACGAAATAGAACACCATTTATAAATCTTAGTTCACTAACCTGTCGTAAGAGCGGCAACAACGCGCGGTCCTGTAGCGACTTGATTTTTTGGCTTTTAATTATGGATTAATGCTCAATAAAATTACACTGAATCACAGATTATTAACCAAATAATCAGGCATCTCTCAACCGCGTGTTATTTATTAATCAAATTATTAATCACGATCAGGATGTAGGTATGAAAATCACTAAATTTTTCGTTTTTTAATATGGCCGCCATGAATTCGAATACACAAATTGCACCGTCGTTTATTAAGGTTATTTCTAACGTCTGACAAAAGGTCCCCATTCGCAGCCATGAGTTTTAATTTATTAAAAGATATGATTATTCTATCTTTTAAATCATCAACAGTATCAACAGCTGTTGAGTACCTACACTTCATTTTTGATATGACCCCACAAGAAAAAATCCAGTGCTGTAAGGTCGGGGGACCTGGCTGGCCAACGCGTTGGTCCATAACGGCCAATCCACTGCTGTCCGAACATTTGAGACAAACGCTCTCTAGCAGACACCACTGAATGAGCTGGTGCTCCGTCTAATTGGTACCACATCTGCCTGTACGCAGTTACCGAAAGCTCATCCATGTACTCGCAAACAGGTCCATTGAGGAGTTCTAAAAACTTTTTAGCATTTAAATTAAAATTTAAAATTCGTTCCTCAAGGGGCACTTTTACACGTGAAGGAGCACTATCCACATGCGGGATTAAGGATCGATTTTCTCGCATCCTCTGGACAGCTTGGACAATGGTGCGCCCGTTGGTCGGACAAACTCGAGTGTTTCCAAACCTCTCTCGGTATGTCCGTATAGCCAAAGCGGCATTTCTTTGACACTCCCCATAAATTAAAATCATGTTGGTGTACTCCGAAGCTGTGTAATTGTAGCGCGGCATGATTATTAAAAATAAAAACACGAAAACAATAAAAACTAAGCGTCTAATTTCGCACAATTCACTCACTGTTTAACTAAATACCTATTAAAACGTTACGTGTCCTGTCACCAAAATAAAGCGTCCAATTTCGCACTAATACCGCCGTAAATGAATTTACAAAACACGACACACACGAGCGGCGGGGAAGTACCTACATCAAAGACGCGGCGCGAACGAAAGTTAGCGGTACCTGCGGCTGCACTACAAAGCGAGGACGCGTGACTCATCACAGGATCGCGGTCGGCGACACACTAACCTAAATTTGTTGTAGCAAATTTCTTCAAGAAAGCGAAGTAACAAACGAAACTAGATTTATCTCTTTCGCACACATTAAATTTTCTATTAATACGAGTATTATGAGTGCATTGCAATTTCCGCATTCGTTACTTTCTTATCCAACTCTGATGACACGCTTTATGACTCTTATTACTCAGAATTAAGGTATAATTTTCACTAAATTAGATGAAAATACTAATTTGGCGAAAGTGTTTATGTACTCGTAGCGAGTTGGCAACGTGACTTTAATGTTTTGATGTTTATACCGATGTGGGTCGTTAACCTGACAGTGTTTCCCTATTATCAGATACATCATGTAGCAAATGTTAAAAATGAAAAATAATTTCCTGTGACTAAACTACTGGATATATTCAAATGATTTTTTGTATGTAGACTGAGAACGTCTTGAGGTATGCGAGGTTTAATTTAATGTCGTATTGTCATCACCACTCTGTATAAATGAAAAAATTACGATTTTTCCCAATTACTCCAAAAAATAGTGAAAGTTTTCGTTATTTTTTAATTTTTACTTGTTGAATTTTAGGAGTCTTTTTTTTTTTGGGTTTACCGGCGTTTATGTATCTTTCGTAATTTTTTTATTTTTATAAAGTGTATCATGTTACTTCTAATACCTCCAAGAATGCGTGCTTATCAACAATAAATAAAAAAAGAATATGTGTACAAAGTTTCATGATGATCGGTTAAGTAGTTTTCGCGTGAAAGCGTAACAAACAAACTTACATTCACATTTATAATATTAGTATGATGTGTTCTTCTGATGTACAAGCAATAATAGTGTGAAGTTTCAACAAAAACCGTTCAGTAGTTTTTGCGTGAAAGGGTAACAAACATACATCCTCACAAACTTTCACGTTTATAATATTAGTAGGAATGTACACTATACAGCATATAACAAAAACCCTGTCCGATCCTGAAGGGTATTACTTGGTATCGTACTGCGTACACATATACGTAATCATTTAATTGATACGAGATAATTATTTTTCCCTAATGAAAATAATTAATTAAAAAAAAAAAAGAAATTTATCAAAGGCAACACTGAGCGCTCGACAAAGTTCACCTACTATTTCATTTAAAAGACCCTAAGCGAGACAGAGTGCCTACAGCGCAGCTAGTCTAGGGCGGTATCGTTTGAAATAAAAATATGTAAAAATGAAAAGATTTCGCCGGCTGGTGGAGTGTTGTCAACTTATGAAAATTTGCCATAATTTCGCATATTTTATAAAAATAAAAGTTCTATAACTTTTGGTTTTTATGAGTTACATTTTTTTACAACTTTTTCTAGTATATATGTTAAACCAGGAATATGTCTTTATTGGATCGGACAGGGTTTTCGTTACATGCTATATATTCATATGTTGTATGTTACAGACACAATAGTGGTGACAGACAGTGAGAACGGCTCAATTCTCCGAATGATGGCCGGACAGAAGTTCATATACGAAGGCGGAGAGATCTCGCTGGTGATGCCTGAGGATGATGAGCAACAAGACAATGATGGCGATCAACTCGACAACGGTGATAGTCAAGGTTGGTAGTATTAATGTTTCCTGGGTACAAGTAGCGGCACGTAAGTCTAGCGCTGAACGATAATTGCTGCGCATGGGTGGGTGGCGCGGGTGGCGCGCGGGGAACAGAATGCGACTGGAGAGCCAATCGGCGCTACGCACGCTCGCCCTTCATCCCGCTAGCCCCCTCAGGTACCTTAATTTTACTTCTGCGCAATAACGGTCAGCGCTAAAGTTTCGTGCCGCTACTTGTACATAAATAATTATTCTATTATGTCCTTAAGTTAGATTATCAAAAAATATTGGACTCGATATAGAAAACGAAATGACAAAGATAAAACGCATCAAAGTTCAAGAGTGGGGTGGGGTTTGTTACGTCACTTCGAGGCTTCGTGGTGAAAAGTGTAGCACAGCGTGAAGTCACGCGAAATTTCAACGCACTCTATCGTCCTCATTTTTTGTTTTTTACATGACAAAAAGTAGAAATAAAAAACTTTTTTTACAAAAATAACTTTAGTTTCGGCAGTCGGTGTTTGTGTTTTATTTCTTCGTTATTTGACACCGACTTCCGAAATTAAAGTTATTTTTTAATTTTTAGTGTATTTTCTTTTTTGGAAGTCGGTTGCTGGTTTTAAGCCCGAAAGTCTGACAACCAGTCTTACCAATGGGTATCGTATTACCCAGTTACTGGGTTGTGGAGGTCAGATAGGCAGTCGCTCCATGTAAAATACTGGTATTCAGCTGCATCCGGTTAGACTGGTAGCCGACCCCAAGATAGTTGGGAAAAGGCTAGGCAGATTGATTTATTCATGTATTGATTTATTCAGAAGCCATTTTTCGCGCTTCTCCCTGCCCTTCTGATGCGCCTTGCAGGTCTTCATTATCATCATCATATTCCTTTTTAAGTTCAGTGGGGACACTGCTGGGGCACAGGCCTTCTCTCTGTGAGAGGGTGTGGGCTACAAGCCGTAATCCACCACGCTGGCACAAGTAGCGGCACGAAACTTTAGCGCTGACCGTTATTGCGCAGAAGTAAAAATTAAGGTACCTGAGGGGGCTAGCGGGATGAAGGGCGAGCGTGCGTAGCGCCGATTGGCTCTCCAGTCGCATTCTGTTCCCCGCGCGCCACCCGCGCCACCCACCCATGCGCAGCAATTATCGTTCAGCGCTAGACTTACGAGCCGCTACTTGTACATTCGGGTTGTTTGATGTCACATATCTTCGAATGTTTGGTTCTAGGACATGCTGGTTTCGTCACGATGTTTTTATCTTTCACCGTTTTGAGAGCAGTGGTGATGAAATAATTTACACAGAGTGTCTTGCAGGTCGCATCTTAGGAATCTTCTTAAATCTCCTCCTCCCCATTCCACCGATTTTTGAAGTGAAAACTTTTTTAGGCGCGTTGGGAATTTTTGAGATGGGAAAAAGCTATTGAACTCGCCCGACAACTCCCGGAGTGCCACTCTTTTTTATATTATTGCTAAAGTTGCCAACACCATTGAAGACAAGCAAATCTTCTTATTATGTTTTTTGTTTTAAATTTATTTACAGATTCTAATGATGAATCTCAAATAGAGTTACAAGTATCTGGCGACGAGGAAACTGCGAACGCAATCATCGCTGCTGCTCAAGAACAAGGTACTTATTTATGCTTTGTTTTTATTTATTTATTTTGGTTAGTCAACAATTATTAGGGGGGGAACCAAAGAAACGATGGATGGACTGTGTGAAAAAGGATATGGGTAAAAAGAGGGTGACTGTAGAGATGACTAATAGAGGAGTATAGAAGAAAAAGACATATTGCGCCGACCCCAATGAAATTGGGATAAGGGCAGGAGACTGAATGATGATTTACAATATATTCGTTAAAGCTACATTTATTACTGCAACGGTTACTCATAGGCTAGCACCACATGCACTATTTGTTTATATATAGTTTATATATATATATATATATTTTTTTGGGACAAGCCCGCCACACTAATTCCCAAACCACTGTAACTTCTGTAAGCCAGAATCAACAGTGGCGACCACCAGAAAAAAACGCCAAGGCAATGAAGCTCGACGAGTCCCAGAGAAACGATTAAACTGTCTTGGGTCCCGCAACGAAATTAATCAGAAAAGACAGCGGAGGAGTAAGAAAAACATAATTTCCACTTCCCTCCTAATCAAGCGGGAGACAGAACAAAACTAGGCCATTAGGCACAAAGGGGGCTTTTAAAACTGGGGTAAGCCCAGTTGCCAAGCACTACTGGTTAAAAACACTAATATTAATGGGTCCTAAAATTGTGAGCTGTTACACTTGATTCCAATAATAGGTATGGCAAAAACGCTTGAACGCACGGAAATTCGTTCTAGTTTCCAAGGTCCGTGTAATAGACAACTCCAGACGTAGGCTGAATACTATCCAACATAATATTGCGCTCAGCCTGCCAAAGAGTACACTCCCACAGGATATGATGTGCGGATTGTTCGTATTCGCAATCAGGAGTAGAACATTGACATAAAGGTGAGGCAACAAGCTTGAAGGAAAATAATTTACTCTTAAAGTTGCCATGACCTGTGAGAAATTGGGCAACACAGTGATCCACTTCCAGCCATGTCCTATCCAGCCGTTCGCGAACCGATGGGAAGAACTGGTGGAGGTGTCTGCCTTTGATGGAACTTTCCCACCTACATTGCCATTCGGATAAAAGGTCCTCACAAACTTCAGTTTGAGGTTTAAGTAATCTAGAAATCTTGGCACGATCACGTTGAGGAAAAAAGTTGTTTTTATATATGTCGAAAAAAGGTTCATCATCATCATCATCATTCTCCTGCCCTTATCCCAATTTATTTGGGGTCGGCGCAACATGTCTTTTTCTTCCATACTCCTCTATTAGTCGTCATCTCTGTAGTCACCCCCTTTTTACCCATATCCTCTTTCACACAGTCCAACCACCTTTCCAAAAAAAAAAAAAAAAGGTTAAAAAAACAACAGGTTAAGGGGAAAAAAGGTTATTCTCCCCAATATCGTCAGTATTCTTGGGTCTCGTCGGCGTCATCAGGGTGACATACGAGCACTTTTTAACCGACTTCAAAAAGAAGGAGGTTATCAATTCGGATGTTTGTATTTTTTTTTTATGTATGTTCGGGCATAACTCCGTCATATATTATCCGAGGAGGATTTGCAAAATTTTTTGTTCGAAAGGGGTTTGTTCCGAAATGGTCCCATTTAAATTTCATATCGATCTGATGATGGGTTTCGGAGAGAGACAACGGGACTTTTCAAAATTTGACAACAATACAACCGCGATTGCTGCTTCCGTATGTCTATGAATTGTTAACACAGTTTAATGGGGAACCACAACTAAAGAGTGTTTTTTTTTTTTTTACAAAATATAGAACCGACTTCCAAAAATAGTGCAAAATAACTTTAATTTCGGAAGTCGGTGTCAAAAAACGAAGATACAAAACCAGGAACACCGACTGCCGAAATTAAAGTTACTTTGCACTTTTTTTGGAAGTCGGTTCTATTTTTTTGTAAAAAAGTTTTTTATGATTATATAATGTCTAGATGTAGCGTCGCCTTATAATCAAAACAAAGAAAACGAGCCAACCATTTCAAGCATGTGTGTGTGCGGCCGGTGTTTTACACTGTGCGTCTATGTCTCTGTGTGCGGGAATACTGATACCAGCTACTACAATTCTCCCACAAAATTAAATAAGTTTATTTCTAGGTGCTTTAATAAATTCTTAGCTCTGATTGGACGATACAAAAAGTGTTTATGTAACAACAATTCAATAACTTTAAATAAAGTAATAACGTTTTTAAACAATAGCAGAATGCAACAAATTAAATTAAATTAGTGGCAGATTTAACAAAGTATTGTTTTTTACAAATGAACGATATCTTGCACTATGAAAACAGCAATCAACTTGATTCGAACTGCTTGCTCCGACGTATTTATGTATATTACTAGTTAAACAAACAGCCTCTGCGTACAGCACATCTTAGGTATAGGTACAATTGGCCTTTTTTTTTTGGTGGTCTGGAAATCAACCAATTACTTCTCCCGCTCTGGGTGGAGCGGGAGGACGTGTCAGACTTTTACTGACTAAAACCCACCCCTGTTCCTTCAGTTGCCTGAGTGCTCAGGGGCGCGGTAATATGTTAATTTCGCTATTTAAACAAATCAAAGGCCACCATCATCATTTAAGCCAAAATACTCCCTCTGCTAGAAATAGGGCTCCACCAAGCGCGTTGCCAAATCGACCGGTCCTGTGCTTCTCGCATTTAATGGACTCCCGTGGCTTCACAGGTCTTCGCACCACGTTGTACAAAGCCTTTTAAACCTGGGTCTCCAGAACCTTTCGGGCCCATCGGCTATCCGATCTGCGAGCAGTGTGCCCTGTCCATTGCCACTAACACTTAACTTATTGATTGAACATGAAAAAGTTTTTCGAGACTCTTACATCTAGTTAAAGAATACAACAACAACACAACACACACAAAACCACAATTGGCCAATGACAATTGACAATTGGCCTTAAGCCAGGTTCACATTATTGTGTCGTGGCGCCTTGTGACGCAGTAAATTGGCTACAAAACTCGTTGTGATGATATGACTTAGGCTAGAACATAGCCGTTTGTTTGGTGTAACCCACGCCACGACACGACACAGTAATGTGCTTTTAGCTTTAGTCTAACACAGTCGCCAATAGGCATCCGTATTATTCCAGAGTAAAAAGAAAATCTATTTAGTCCGAAGGTATATAAGACTATCAAAAGATATTGAACATGTATTTTATTGCTTTATCAATTCAATAAAGAAATGCAAATATAAAAGGCATCAAAGTTGTTTGCGTCACTGGCTTGTTACGTCACTTTTGAGTATAAAGTGCTACAATTTTAACTCAAGTGTGACGTCATGCGAGATTTCAAAGTACTGTATCGTCTTAATTTTTTGTTAACGTGACATAAAAACTACGTGTCCAATACTTTGTACCAAAAATTCGAAGAAGTGTGACATCCACCAACCCGCATTAGGCAAGCGTGGTGGATTACGGCTCACACTCTCTCACCGAGAGGAGACTTGTGCCTCAGCAGTGGGGACATTTAAAAGGCTGATGATGATGATGGAATGCACAAACCGTGTGAAGTCTACAGAAAAAAAACTTTTTTTCAAAAAACCCGACTGTAAAAAGCAGCTAAAAAGTTCCAAGCAAGTCACTTTCCAATCTGTCTGATGTAGTTGGTGGCAGTTATTTAATTTATCTTGATTTTAGACGATACAGTCCATAAAAAAACAACACAGTGTAATATAATTATAAAGAAGGCGTTAGTAGGGTATTTTAGTTCAATTATTGATTTCATGCCACCAACTGCATCAGTCTGCTTGGAAAGTGACTTGCTTGGAACTTTTTAGCTGCTTTTTACAGTCGGGTTTTTTTTAAATATATTTTTTGTTAACATTTTAATGAGTTATATTTTTGGAATCGCCTCCTCAAACCCTTTATTTTGATACCCCACTTAATATAGTTCGTCTTTCATTTTCTCTTTTTCACAATATGGCGTCTGGTTGTGGCCATATTGTATTTTGGCAATTTTGATTACTGTCATGTCTTTAGTAGCACTAGCAAGATTAAGACGAATCGATTGACGTAAGAATTAACAAAACCGGCCCACGCGTTTGGTCTGTAAAGCCCATAAAGAAATAAACATTTGACGGCACGGTTGGCGTAGTGGTTGAGCGTTCGGCTGCTGCGCTGCGTGTCGCGGGTTCGATCCCCGCACGGAACAAATATTTGTATGGCCTACAGATAGTTGTTCCGGGTCTGGGTGTCTTGTGTATGTGAATTTAAATGTTTGTGAACGCACCCACGATACAGGATTAATTCCTAGTGTGGGGCAACTTTTTAAATATAAAAAAAAAAAAAAACATACATACATAGGCTGATAAACACATTACCCTCCCTTGCGTCGCGCAGTCAAGTAAAAAAAGTCTTACACATTGGTACCACGGTCCTATATCTCTACAACATAAACATGTCTTTTCATCAGGTGGGGCCTTCATAAAAGTGGAGTCGGGCGAGATGTTCCGCGTGAAGTCGGTGTCGGCGGCGCAGCGGGCGCACGCGCTGCAGATGGTGGCGCAGGAAGGCAACCACTTCAAGTGTCTGCTGTGCGACAAGAATGGTTCGTATTCTATAGCGTGGCCACGGGGTCTCATCCCGAACAAACTAAATTTAGTTCAAATAAATATCAACAGATGGCGTAACATGCATCGATTTCTTATTGAAGTCTAAGTAACACCACGGGGTCTCATCTCGAACAAAGAAAATTTAGTTCAAATAAATCTCAATAGATGGCGTAATACGCACTGATTTCTTATTGAAGTTTAAGTAATATTAATGTTTTGAAAATAAATATGGTTAAAACTATACTTTCTTATTTAATAAACTGCCATATGTATAAAATTGTGAAATAATTGGCTTGTTATTCAAATTTAGACGATTATTGGAACGAATCCTTCGACATCTATATTTCTTGTACCGATAGATGGCGCTGTTTGCAGTTTTAGAGTTAATCCATTCGCTTTTTTTAAATTTAATAGTGACACATTTTGAAATAGTAAAACTATTATAAAGTGCCAAAAATACTATAAAGTAAATCCTCAATGAGTGAGAAAATATTGGTAAGACTTAACGTGAATTCATTCAATTTGCAAGCCGTTGCTGCTAACAATATCTAGCGAGGTGTAGAGGACGGGCCCGAACGAATATCAAAAGTTGCTTGTGCAAGTTGAAAACCCGTAGTTGAGGCGGTACGGTTTCTTTGTATGGGATGAGGCACGCTGTGTTATATCTGTGGCGTGACCAAATCGAATGTACTTCAACTTTGTCACCATTTCGGATTAAAACCAAATTTTGCGCTTGTTTCGTATCTATTTTTTAGCTGCAATTTTGTTTTGCAATTTTTTTGTGTTACCACGTGAGTTTTGGTTTCGCATTCGGCTAAATATCTTGTTTCGGTCGGATACTGTAACGAATCAAACTCGCTAGATTCGACAGATCTTGATTTTTTTCCTTAGGCTTCTGTTGTGGTTAATGTTGAATACTAAAAGCAAAATATTTGTTATTTTGATAGTGGGATACCTATTAAACTATGCGAAAGTTTGATATAAAACACGACTAAAAGCTATCGGGTTTTTTGCAGGAAAAGGGTGTATATACAACGAATTCAAAGTCACATTACTTGCATTTAAAATAAAATGCTCTTATTAACTAAAATAGCTTATTTTTCGTATTTTTTAAAATGAAAATGTACTAGTATTGTATCTTTCCAAAATCACCATTAAACAAGCTATTTTTTAAGTTTGTTGTACAAAACTGCCACATACATTTTTTTTTCACCACTGTGGGTTAAACTTAAGTGATAAGAAAATCGTTCTGTGAAAATTTTAACAAAAAAAACTATTTCTTCAAAACTTTCTTGTTTTTGATAAAAAAAAAACTTATAGTGAGTAAAGTAACTATTCACGAATAATTTGATGTAAAAAAAAGTACTAGAAAAGGATTTTTTCATTACGAGATGCTTAAAAATCTGTTTCAAGGTAGAGATTTTTCGGTATTTCGGAAAATTTTGTAAAACTGTAAATCCGTAAGATTTTGCTGAACATATATTGTGTTGTATTGATAGGTAGTGACCCTAGCTATCACCCCCTGCAGAATGTCGTGCTATTTACTGGACACCCTGTATAAGCTCATCGAGTCGAAGCTCCAAAGTCTTGAGCATCGACGCCGAGTTGCTAGCCTGTCGGTTTTTTATCGGTTGGATTTTGGGGAGTGTGCGTTGGAATTGCCTAAATGATAAAATATGTTTATATGATGGTGGACATCCCACCCACACGCATAAAGCGTTTTGGGTATACATTCATAGTATCCACTCCTTAGCCGTACGCACTCTCGACCACATCATTGCTTAACATCAGCTGAGATAGAGGTCAGACGCGAGATCAAAGGTTAAAAAAAACGCACAAAATTATAAAGCAAAAAAAGTAATTTTGTGAAATAAACAAAATATCTTAATTTGAAGATGTGTACATCCAATTTGGCCAACCTGTACATAATCATCAAAGTCTCAGTGATGCACTCATCGAGTCAAAACTCGAAAGTCTTGAACACCGAAGGAAGTGCAGAACTTAATTCTGCCAAGTCCGGATCACAAGACGTACAACGATGCGCCACCGGTACATGGTGGACATCCCACCCATGCGCACATTTTAGCAACATTTATTGTGCGGACAGCCACGGGGTCACATCTCGAACAATGAAAATTTAGTTCAAATAAATTTCACTAAATGGAGTAATATGCATCGATTTGTTGTTGAAGTTTAAGTAATATTAATATTTTGAAAAAAAATTGTGGCAAAAATTGTATTTTCTTATTTAATAAACTGTCCTAAGCATAAAATTGTGGAATAATTGGCTCTTAATTCAAATTTAGAAGATTATTGGAACTAATCCTTAGACATCTATATTTCTTGTACCAATAGATGGCGCTGTGTGAAGTTTTAGAGTTTATCCATTCGCCTCTTTAAAATCTGTATAGTGACACATTTTGGTACACTAAGGGCTGATTTTTCAATAGTCAGATAACTATTAACTGAGGAATAAAAATTGCGGTTTGACATAATTTCTATACAAAAACTGTCAAAATGCCATTTTTATTCCTCAGTTAAAAGTTATCTGACTATTGAAAAAGCAGCCCTAAAACTGATGTGTGTGTGCCAAAATACTATGAAATAATGCCCCAATGTGTGGGAAAATATTGGTAAGACTTAAGGTGGAAGCTCTAGTGTGTAGCCCGCGAAATTCAAATTTTCTTACGTTTTTTGCAATTTGCAGGTCAGTCTCAGGTTGCATCTTGGTCAAAATTTGTTTCGCGGCCGTGGAGTTTCCACCTTAAGTAATTTGATTCAACTTGCAAGCCGTCGCTGCTAATACCATCTAGCGAGGTGTAGAGGACGGACCCGAACGAAGAACAAAAGTTGCTTGTGCAATTCGAAAACCCGTAGTTACGGCGGTACCATTTCTTTGTATGGGATGAGGCATCTGTACGCTAGTATTAAGTCATCTGTGGTACAGCTAAACAGTGGAATTCCCTACCGTAAACTGGGTTTCCTGATAGCTACAACTTGGTAGTCTTTAAGACAAAAGTGAATAGCTTACTTGTAGGTAAGCGTGCTACAACGTCGATCACATCATCCTTTACCATCTGGCGAGATAGTAGTCAAACGTGAGTCTATCAATAAGTAAGTTCCACCGGCTGTCGAGGACGAGACCCAGGTACCTCATCGTCCTCTCGACCCCTCATACCGTTATCTGGGAACCCGACGGTGGCGCATTCCGAGGACCATGAAAACACATGGGGTCGGACTTGTGCAATGCCACCTCGAGTCCCAGTTGTCGGATCCTCTCCACGATTGTCGCAACCCCGCGTGTCATGAGGTCGGCCGCCGCCTCGTGCGACCTCCCCTGCGCCAGGACCAGCGTGTAAGCCGCTAGGGGACCGACCCCTGTGGGACACCGTACGACATCTCGCCGGTTCCATTCTCCCTAGTGACCGGGGTAGATGACGGCACTGTCCATGAAATAAGCCTTGACCACTCGACGGAGGTAGGGCAGCACCCGGTGATACCGGAGTGCCTCCACTATGCAACTCCAGGGCAGGGTGTTTAAGGCATTGGCGATGTCCAGAGACACCGCCAGGCGACCCCACCCCGGGCCACTGCATCCGCCGTCGTGAGGGCTCGCACGCGCATGATGGCGTCCACCGTAGAGCGCCCCCTGCGGAAGCCGAACTGGCTCTCCGCGACGAGGCGGTCTGCAATTACTCTTTCGAAGAGCTTGCCGCTCTGTACCCCTCGTACAGCTCCGTCTCGATGGCTTCCGTATCCGGGGGGCGGTTACGGAGCCAGCACACCACCACACCCAAGTACACATTGTGGAATGCAAATAAACAATAGGGAATATGCATGAAAAAAATATTTATCTAAGCGGTTTATCGATGAATATATTATAATGATAGCAGAATCAAAATTGATCGAAAATGAAACGAGATATAACAATTTTAAATAAATACAACTGTCCCTCTCTTGAAAACGCTGTTTTCTATGGTAGTTGTATGGGCGTCATATCCTTTGACGTCTAAGAACACGTCGGACTTCTCTTTCTAATTATCAACTTTTAAGCTTTATAACTTCGTCGCAGATGATGATATTTTGAAAATTCTTTCATATTTGTTCACTATAGTTAATAAGTCTTCAATTAAACAAATAAAAAAATATCATGCATATTCCCTATTGAGTATTGAGTAGCTCTTCTTCTGTACATAGAAGAAGAGCTACTCAATATATTTCTATTTTTTTTTATTCTTCGCTAGCTCCTCCTAACCACGCAACAGATTTTAATGTGGTTTTTAACCGACTTTCGAAAAAGGAAAAGGTTCTATGTTCGAATGTGTTTATTTTTTTTAATTGTTTTTTTTTATGTATGTCCGCCTGTTTCTCCGTCAGTTGTGGACCGATTTTCAAAATTCTTTTTCTATCCGAAAGAATATACTCCCGAGGTGGTCCCATATAAATTTTATCGAAATTGCTTCAGCACTTTTTGAGAAACTGAACAAAAACGAAAAATGCGTATACCTCGATGACGTTTTGGTGTTCTCCTAATATTCAAATTCCACGTTCCATGTTATTGGGGTTTTTAGTTCAGGGGTATAGCAACTAAAAAGTGAAAAATAAAAAACTTTTTTACAAAAAAAACAACCGACTTCCAAAAAAAAAAAATACCTACACTAAAAATTAAAAAATAACTTTAATTTCGGAAGTCGGTGTCAACTAGCGAAGAAGTAAAATACAAACACCGACTTCCGAAATTAAAGTTATTTTTTAATTTTTAGTGTATTCTTTTTTGGAAGTCGGTTTTTTTTTTGTAAAAAAGTTTTTTTCATTCATACTAAGAGCGATAAACGATGAAGGTTTGTGTGTATAATTTGTTCTCGTGCGGATTGTGTGTATAATTTGTTCTCGTGCGGAGCCGGAGCGGGTCCGTAGTCTCTCAATAAAAGCCCCGACTAACGGCTAAATATCTGCAACAAATTATTTCTTTTGGAATCGGCGTTTCTCATACTTAAATTTACACTGTTCTGGTTGTATATTTTACTAAGTTAATCGTGTTTTTCTCCGACAGATGAAACCCCACCAATTGTAGAGGACGCAGACACGATGATGCGACACTTGAAGTCGGTTCACGACGCCAGAATATACCTGTGTCGCTTCTGTGGCGCCGTCATGAGGAGACGCACGGAATATGCAACACATATAGGTATTTATACTAACAGTAATAAGGTTTATTTTAGTGATAATATATCTTTTTTATAAGGTGATAAATCCTCAAATAACTTCTCCGGCTCTGGGGGAGCGGGAGGCGTGTCAGACTCTTACTGACTAAAATCCACCCGTGTTCCTTAAGTTGCTTGTGCCAGGGTAAGGTTGTAAAGAAATTATTCTTCCACCGGCTAGCGTCAGAGATATTTATGGCATGAGACCCTGGTTACCTATCTTCGGGTTTATTTCATGAGGTATGTATGCAGTAAATAAGAGTCCTTAGATTTGGTCTTCACATATATCACATTTATTGCTAACACTGCATCACACAAGAGAACACTCAGTTTACAGAAAATTGTATGTTGAACTTACAATTTATGATGAAACACTCATTACCCTATCGTTCGAAGATCGAAGATTTATAGGTCCAGTGAGTTGAGATCCTCAAACAGTATCCAAGCAGTGGTCATTTAACCTTAGTCATCTTTGGGACACGTGGACGCTTGTGTTCAGAACCCTTTTGCTAAGACCGCCTTGTTCTTCCAAAATGTAGTGAAATCTATGATCCGACCATTTTAGGATGTTTTTCCTTAATATAAATTAAATCTAACGTAGGGCCATCGTCCTACATTCTTATGCTTACAGCATTTGAACTTGACTCTGGTCCCTTTTACACCTCGAGACATCATTAGGTGCTTTTAAGTAGTTTTTTCCAATAAATAAAATTTCTTAGACAGACTCGTTGCAGATCAAGTTGGAGAAAAGAAAAACGTCAAACGTCAATCTGTCATCTGTCAACTCGCAAAATAACGCTTCATTCGACGAATCTAAATTTATTCTATTTTTAATTGTTACAAAGTGACTCTTTCGATTACTGCCGCGACCAGCCATGATATACCTGTGTTGTTTCTGTGGGCATAAGGAGACGCAAGGAATAGGGTATATCACCCATTTTTGAAGTGTCTCAATTAGATTCTATAGTGCTAATAAACCAATAAAACAAAACACAAAATTTTTATTCAATCAATAAGTGCCATAAAAATGCATTTAAATTTGACAATTGCGCGCGTAATTTGACGATAACGCTGGATGCAGTGGTCGCCATATTGCTCTATGGTCGTGACGTCAGTTGGCTATGTACATAAAACTACAAAGCATAGATACGCTGATCAGTTGACAGTTGACACTTTATAGTTTACACAGCCGTATGACGTATAATATAGCTTCTACTATTCCATGGTGTTAAAAACAGGTAAAAAAAAAACTGAAAACTGTGACTTGAATTTTAAAATTTATTTTGTTATTTTATGAACTAAAACTAACATTTTCCGACTGCTTTTTGCCTAAGTTAGCTCGATAATATATTTTTTGTTTTTTTTTTTCTCATACAGCGTAAAATAACCTATTATGCAACGCATTTAGGTATCTACACTAAAAGTAATAAGGTCTATTCTGTATTTACTTAACTCATTTTTTTTTGTTGTTGCGAAATCATCCAATGACTTCTCCCGCTCTGGGTGGAGCGGGAGGGCGTGTCATGTGTGTGAAGGTACAGGGGTGGGTTTTAGTCAGTAAAAGTCTGACATGCCCTTCCGTTCTACCCAGAGCAGGCAGGGCGTGGCAAATCATCCAATGACTTCCCATTGGATGATTTTTCACCCTCCAAAAATAATAAAAGGGGTCCAAGTAATATGATACAAAGGCAAGATGATGATGAAATTATTTTGACGACACGGTTGGCGTAGTGGTTGAGCGTTCGGCTGCTGCGCTGCGTGTCGCGGGTTCGATCCCCGCACGGAACAAATATTTGTATGGCCTACAGATAGTTGTTCCGGGTCTGGGTGTCTTGTGTATGTGAGTTTACATGTTTGTGAACGCACCCACGATACAGGAGTAATTCCTAGTGTGGGGCAACGTTTTTTAAGAAAAAGAAAAAAAAAAAGAAAAAATATTTTGTAGGTGCAGGTACAATCTAAACACATCTAAGACCAAAACCCATCTTCGTGAACTAGTAGATCAATAGTACGGCTTCTTTAAGCCGCTGCGTCACGTTACGGTGTTAGCTAACGTAACCAGTTCATATAAGAACGAACAAGGGCCTACATGGTTTTTATTCTCCTGATGTTACCCTAAATTCTAGACGAATACCTTTTTATATTCTGTATTTTTTTTTTTAAATTTTGGCTTCGCACTGTTTGTGCATTTAGCCGTAGCGGATACATTCTGAAAATGAGTTACCGCACCCCTGGGCACTCAGGCAGGAAAGGAACAGGGGTGGGTTTTAGTCAGTAAGAGTCTGACACGCCCTCCCGCTCCACCCAGAGCGGGAGAAGTCATTGGATGATTTCCCAAAACGTCAAAAAAAAAAACCCAGTGTCATGTTAGAAAGTATTTAATATTTTTAGATACAGAATACTGTCAGATTTTTCCATTACAATGCAGATGAAACATATTCTAATGTTCTTGTAGTGTTTTACAGCACATGAGTCGAGTCAGCCTTCTCGGCAAGTTTCGCTGAGGTAGCAATGATACGACAAAATTCTGAGCTTTATTTTACCGAGATCGCGACTGTTTCAATGATTTGTCCAGTTGCGTAGACACTTGAGACACAATACTAAACCAATTTTACATTACATTATCCACTAGGCTTCCATTGAATTTTACTCAAAAAAAATCGTGTCAAAAATTCACTTTTCTGTATTAAAAAAATTGTTAATTTGTCCTTAGCTACGCACGCAAAGGACACATCCCCAAGTGTGTCTCGAGCAGCACATCGCTGCGGAGTATGCGGCAAGAGCTACAGCTCGCGTACGCTGCTGGCCGAGCACGCCAACCTGCACTCCGGCGCGCGGCCCCACAAGTGCGGCGTCTGCGGGAAGGCCTTCGCCTCCAAGTACACGCACCAAGCTCATCTGAAGACCCATGCGGTAAGTAGTAGTGTGCGACAAGTAGTAGTGTGCGACAAGTAGTAGTGTGCGACAAGTAGTAGTGTGCGACAAGTAGTAGTGTGCGACAAGTAGTAGTGTGCGACAAGTAGTAGTGTGCGACAAGTAGTAGTGTGCGACAAGTAGTAGTGTGCGACAAGTAGTAGTGTGCGACAAGTAGTAGTGTGCGACAAGTAGTAGTGTGCGACAAGTAGTAGTGTGCGACAAGTAGTAGTGTGCGACAAGTAGTAGTGTGCGACAAGTAGTAGTGTGCGACAAGTAGTAGTGTGCGACAAGTAGTAGTGTGCGACAAGTAGTAGTGTGCGACAAGTAGTAGTGTGCGACAAGTAGTAGTGAGCGACAAGTAGTAGTGTGCGACAAGTAGTAGTGTGCGACAAGTAGTAGTGTGCGACAAGTAGTAGTGTGCGACAAGTAGTAGTGTGCGACAAGTAGTAGTGTGCGACAAGTAGTAGTGTGCGACAAGTAGTAGTGTGCGACAAGTAGTAGTGTGCGACAAGTAGTAGTGTGCGACAAGTAGTAGTGTGCGACAAGTAGTAGTGTGCGACAAGTAGTAGTGTGCGACAAGTAGTAGTGTGCGACAAGTAGTAGTGTGCGACAAGTAGTAGTGTGCGACAAGTAGTAGTGTGCGACAAGTATTCGGCCACGAATTCGGCGGGAATACGCACGGACGACGTGAAGGACAATCGCCACGAAAATCTTACTTCCGAAGAAGGCTGGCAGCCGGCCCGCAAGCCACGTAATTCCAAACGGCGAGTGGTCACTGGCAGCGGACAAGAGGATGACGAGCTGAAAGGTGTAGAGAAACTCAAATATGTTCAGGCTTGGTCTTTTAAACCGGACACCACGGAACAAAACGTACTCAACTATTTGAATAAGCTTCAAGGTTGTGAACAATATCTTGTGGAGAAACGTGTAATAAAAACTACAAGACACGCTGCTTTCGTAATTGCCTTTCCTGAGAGCTTAAACGAGCGGATAAACACGCCGGCGGCGTGGCCCCCGGGAGTGAAGTTGTCAGACTGGTTTCCGAGGCGTCCCCGTGAGCAGCGGGGGAACACAAGCTCCGAGATTCGCACCGACACCAGTGCTGGCGCAGTCGTCGGCTGCTCCTCTCAGTGAACACGGTGCGAAACGACGAAACGTGAATGACTTTCAGTGTCGGTATGCTACTTCCCACTCGCAAACGTTAGGAAAGGTGTGCTCGAAAGATGTGAATGTGGTTCAATCTAGTAATAGGAAATGTTCGTTGGATCTGTTCTACCAAAATGTTAGAGGACTACGCACGAAATTAAAAACTTTTTATAGTAATATTGTGGGGTCAATGGCTGACTTGGTAGCCATAACCGAGACTGGAATAAATGACTCGATACATGATGGTGAACTGGCTCCGAGTGGATATACTATACTTAGATGTGACCGTGCGGATGGTCGTAAACACGGAGGGGTCATGCTGGCCACCACCCCGCGCGGGTCTCTCGAGTTACGCAGAGTACAGTTACCTGATAACGCTAGCTTGAACCACCATCCGTTCGAAATCGTATGTGCGACGGTATTTAGACAAAATATTTTTCTCTTTTTGTGTTGTGTGGCGTACATTCCGCCAAAAACTATAGAAAGGGAATATATGTATATGTTCCATTTACTGGAGCAGTTATGTGTTAGCTATGAGAAAGTTGTTTTAGTAGCTGATTTTAATATGTATTCAACAAACCAAGACGTACAATGTTATTATGAATATTTTGTCACCTTCTGTGGGTTCCGCCAATGTAATAACATTCGGAATTGTAACAACCGTACTCTCGATTTGGTTCTTACTACTTTGCCTGAAGCCGATATTGTCGTAAACGAGGAACGTCGGGAGTGTTTATCATGTATAGACCCACAGCATCCGCCGCTGCGAATAAGTATAAGTCGTGCCCGAGTCACGGCTAGCCCTGGCGGCCCTAGACCGCAGGCTTCTACCTCCCTACCGCGATGGAAATATAGCAAGGCGGATTTCCATTCTCTATATTTAGCACTTGCAGAGGTAGACTGGAGCGCCCTGTATGAAACGAGTAATGCCGACGAAGCATATAGGATTTTTTATGGCATATTTTACGGGATTTTAGATGATAGCACTCCAAGAAAGAGCTCCAAGGGTGGTTGTTCTCGTTATCGTTACCCAGAGTGGTTCACTGCTGACATTATTAGTCATATTAAACAGAAGGCTTTTTGGCACAAATCTTTTAAGAAGACTAGGTCAGACAGCGACTATATTAATTTTTCTTTCTTGCGTTCTGTTGTCAAAGTTATGATAAGTGCCGCGTACCGAGATTATCAGAACCGTATTGAGCAGGAATTCGTAAGAGAACCGAGGTCTTTTTGGGGTTTTATTGGGAGCAAGCGTTCGAAACGTAATAAAGTGAAAATAGCTGGGAATGGTGGGCCGATGCCAGAGCATGAGTGCGCTCAGGCGTTCGCTGACTACTTCCATTCGGTCTATGGGGCGGTGGCGCCGCGGTTGGATGCGGCTGCCGCTGGGCAGACGGCGCCCGAGCGCGGTGCTCGCGTTCACGTGGGGCAGCTGTCTCTCGGCGAGGTGAGTGCCGCGCTCGCGCGCCTCAAGCCCAAGCGTTCGGTTGGACCAGACGGGGTGCCCCCCCTTCATTGTTAGGGATTGTAGGAATGTACTAGCTCGGCCGCTCATGCATCTGTTCAATAACTTCTTGCGTGAATGCTCGTATCCGGACGGCTGGAAATTGACTAGGGTTACTCCGGTACCAAAGGGTGCCCCAAGCTCAGACGTCAGTGGATATAGACCTGTAGCAGTACTATCACCATTTGCTAAAGTCTTCGAGTCTGTGTTGTGTTCATCTATCCACTCGCAAGTAGCCGCACAGCTCAACGACGCGCAGCATGGTTTTCGCGAGGGCCGCAGCACGAATTCGAATTTATTGTGTTTCGTAAACCAGGCCGCCACAGTACTGGACTCTGAGGCTGGTGCCCAACTGGACGTTGCTTACTTTGACTTCAGGAAGGCATTCGATAGTGTGGATAATGATATTCTTTTAAGTAAATTTGCGAGGGCTGGTTTCACCCCAGCCCTTCTAAAGTTCTTTTCCAGTTACTTGGGCAACCGCAGGCAAATGGTTGAATACGCAGGCTACACTTCAGACCCGTATTCTACCCTTACGGGGGTAAGTCAGGGGACGAATTTAGGACCCTTGGAATTTATTATAATGGTCAATGATCTTCCGGAGGTCGTTAAAGATGCTGGCTGCCTATTATTCGCTGACGATCTGAAGTTGTTCATGCGGATAACCAACGAGGCGCACTGTGACAAGCTTCAGCGTGACATCGATCGGGTGGTAGCGTGGAGTGTAGAGAACAAGTTGCACTTCAATGTGACAAAATGTAATATAATGCCTTACACGCGGGCCGTGGTACCCCGACGTCACGAATATAGTATCAGCGGTCACGTGATACCGCGGGTGGGGTCGGTGCGAGATCTTGGGGTCACCTTTTCTGAGGATCTGTCATTTCGAGCTCATGTTGTGCATGTGTGTAAAAAGGCCTTCAAAAATCTTGGGTTTGTCATGCGAGAAACCCGTGACTTCACTAACATGGCAGCAGTGAAATCACTTTATAACGCGTTGGTCCGAAGCAACTTGGAAACTAGTGCTATCATCTGGAATCCTTATGAAACTAAATATTCTCAGATGGTGGAGAAGATGCAGAACAAGTTTACACGGTACCTATACATGAGGCAATTTGGCGTCTACCCGTTTTACCCACTTATGTACCCAACTCTCTTTGTAATAGGGATGGTTGGGTACTATAAGTTGGAAGTAAGGCGTAATCTTGCTCTAGCGAAATATGTTTTTATGGTTTTTCGTGGGATGCTTAATAATCCGCAAATTTTGGAATCGTTGGGATTGCTCGTTCCAAACAGTAAGCTACGGTTGGGACCGAGGGATAGCCTGTTTAAAACTCCGGTAGCCCGTACAAACGTATTAAAGTTTTCACCTGTGTGTCGGGCGGTTACTATTATGAATAGTATCTCTCAGCGTTTGGATATTTTTTCCTGCTCTTTGGCGGAATTCCAGTGGGTGACAATTAGTGTATTGTCTTCTAAGTAACTTGTACCGGTACCCTGAGCCACGGCTTAGGACTGGTCAATTATCATTATAGGACTACTTTTATTACATTGGGTTTACCTGTAAAAATAATTGTATGTAAATAAATAAATAAATAAATAAAAAGTACTAATTGTATGTGTACTAAAGTAGTAGTGTGCGACAAGTAGTAGTGTGCGACAAGTAGTAGTGTGCGACAAGTAGTAGTGTGCGACAAGAGCTACAGCTCGCGCACGCTGCTGGCCGAGCACTCCGGCGACGAAATTGAGCCACTCATTCACAACTTATTGATAATATTATCTAACTGCCGCGAACACTATTACCGTCGAATGACCATTTAATCTATGTCACTGGTAATAAAACCACACAAATTAGAAGTTTATAGTGGACTGTATTAAAACAATTATGCATTATGTACAACAATAAAAAACTTAAAAAAAAAAAAAAAATTAAAGACGAGAAAGAACTAAAAAGCAAAAAATAAATAAACCTTTTGAGTATTGAGCTTATTTACATTACACTTATTTCAAATTCATGATGTGATTATTCCTAAATGCAAATACCTGATTAAGTTATGAAAAGTGTACAGAAACAATATTCGTGCCCAATTTTCGAGGGTTTCTCTCAATTTTATCAAGTTTTCCATCTTCAGATCCTGTCTATTTTGATATGGAACCACCCTTGAGGTATAACCTATCTAACAAAAAAAGAATCATCAAAATCGGTTCATAAATAACGGAGTGAGGGCCGAAAATACATACAGAAACACTAGTCGTGCCCACAATTTTCGAGGTTTTCTCTCAATTTTATCAGGATTCCATCATCAGATCCTGATTTCCTTGACATGGCACCACCTTTGTGGTATACCCTATTTAATCACCATCAAGATCGGTTCATTAATGACGGAGTGAGGGCTGAACATAGACAATATATATATATATCGTCGTATATATATATACAAAGTTGATACGACAGAGGGGCTTTCCTTTAAACTGCCTATACTAGGTACTATTTTCAAGCTCTGTACCAAAAATCAATTAAATCGGAGCAGTAGTTTAGTCACAAACGATTTTTTAAGTTTTGGCCTCGTTTGAACACGATGTATCTTTCCTAACAGCTGATTATGTCTATACGCACAGGTCATGCACCTTAAAACGATAAATCTGAGTATAACCTACGATACGACGCGTTGTTGCCGTTCTCACGCAAGTGTACACAAGTACATTTTCGCTATAAGATGGCAATGCAAACAAGGATAATGGGTATAAAGTATGGTATAAAGGGTGGTTGCGTTTTACTCTGAATTGTAAGCTATTTAGTTTGTTTGAAAAAAAAAAAAACCTCATTTATTATTATTTTTATTTTTATACCGTATCGAATTAATACTAAACACGTATAGTATACGTAGTTTAATTTAAAGCCCCTCTGTCACATCAACGTTGTATATCGTCGTATATATATATATATATATATATATATACGGTCGAATTGAGAACCTCCTCCATTTTTTTTCGTCGGTTAAAAATAGATATGTGTTACACTGGCAGTTTGCGAATGGTGACTGAACTAGGTTCGTTCGCTTGAAAGGAATGGGTGAAATTATTATGTATGCTTCATACAGGCGTGTCAGACTCTTGCTGACTAAAACCTGTGTTCCTTCAGTTGTCAGGCCCGCGGAGACTCTTTCTAACACACCCGTGACCTTGGCAGAAAACTGGCGTAATGTGAATGTTATATGTATAATTTACTTATTATGTTTTCGCCTGCAGGTCCGTCCGCGCCCCTATAAATGCACCCAGTGCGGCAAATCGTTCCTCACACAGCAAAATCTGAATCAGCACGAGAAAACACATTCGGGAGTCAAAGATTTCGTCTGTAGTGTATGCAGTAAGTATTCCTTCTCCTAGCTGTATTTTACCAGCATTTTCTTCTCCTGTGGCATAGGCCATCTAGTGCATTTTTTCGGCGTCTGAGCTTCCTATCAATGAGAGAGTTTTCATAATCGGATCAGTATTTTCAAAGATTAGCTAATAAACAACTTTAACCTTTTTTTACACCCTCTCATAGAGAGGAGGCCTGTAGCCCAGCAGTGGCGACATTAAGGAGAATGCTCCAGTTTTTTGCAATTTGCAGGTCAGTTTCCGGTTGTATCTTGGTCAAAATTTGATTCGCGGCCGTAGCAAGTATGTATTTATAGAATTATAATCATTAAAATCATCAATAAATCTCTCTCAATTAGATTTGATGCCAAATGTCATGATTTCATGAAATACTCACATTTGGAATTAATTCTAACTGAGAGAGTTGTATTGATGATTTTAATGATTATATAATTCTATACATTTTGACTTAGATACAACCTGACACTGACCTGCAAGTTGCAAAAACGTAAGAAAATTTGAATTTCGCGGGCTAACTTTTTGTATTAATCTCTATACAGGGTGTAACGGAAAGGTGTGGTCATATTTTAAGAACCGGTTCTGCCCACGGAAATGAACAACTTTCTCAAAGAAAAAATAGAAACCCCAAAAAAAATTG
Source organism: Polia nebulosa (assembly GCA_951329385.1). Classification (NCBI taxonomy): domain Eukaryota; kingdom Metazoa; phylum Arthropoda; class Insecta; order Lepidoptera; family Noctuidae; genus Polia; species Polia nebulosa. The sequence continues at coordinate 19,694,109 of OX589612.1, forward strand.
GACTTTCCATACAAAGTTATCATCAGCTGATCATATCACGTATGGACGTATAAACATTTTTTTTGAGAATTTTCTAGGTTTTCTTGAATAAAGTTGTTCATAGTGATGGTCAGATGCATAAAATATAACCACAGTTTTCCGTTACACCCTGTTTTGCAATTTTTGATCGAAAGGGGTTTATTCCGAAATGGTCCCATTAAAATTTCATATAGATCTGATGATGGGTTTCGGAGACAGACAACGGAACTCTTCAAAAATGGACAGCAAATCAACCGCGATTGCTGCGATCTAATGTCTATGTATTGTTAACACAGTTTAATAGGAAACCACAACTAAAAAGTGAAAAATAAAAAACTTGTTTACAAAAAAAAATAGAACCGACTTCCAAAAACAGTGCAAATAACTTTAATTTCACTTTTTTGGAAGTCGGTTCTATTTTTTTGTAAAAAAGTTTTTTCTCATACTAAATGTAATGAACGGGTTTTTTGTATATTGATTCTAAGGCGGTACGAACTTCGCCGAGTTAGCTAGTTTAGATTAATTGGAGTTCTTTTCACCTCTGCTTATCTCTATGGGGAATAAAGGCGTGATGTTATAGTAAGTACTTACATCATCATCTTCCTGCCCTTATCCCATGTTACTTGGGGCCGGCGCAACACGTTTTTCTTCTTCCATTCTGTCCTGTCAGCCGTCACGCTATCACTAACTCCCTTTTCTTTAATATCACTCCTCACACAATCCATCCATCCTTTCTTTGTCCTTCTTCTCCCTCTCCATCCATCCACATTTATATTCATAACTCTTTTAGTTACATGTGTTTCATCCCTCATAGTAAGTACTTACATACCTTCTTTATATTCCAGACAAAGCCTTCAGCACACAACACAACTTGGAAGTCCACGGGGTGGTACACTCTGGGAACAAGGCGTTTGTGTGCAGCGTGTGTAGCAAGGCGTTCGCGAGGAGAGCGGAACTTAGAGACCACATGCGGATACATACGGGTATGTCACGTTACATAGTCAGGATAACGTTCCCACTGCTGGGACACAGGCATCCTCTCTATGAGAGGGTGCGGGACACCACGAGGCTATTGAATTTTTGGTTCCAGGACATCACGGTTTCTTCATTCTTATAATTGCATATTACTGTGCAGTTCAGCTCTTCATGCACGGGGATAATCACATAAATGGCTCGTTCTTAGGGTTCCGTACCCGAAGGGTCCAAGAGGAGCTCGTGGCTAAAGTAATAACAGCCGCACGGGTCGATCCATCAGGTTAAGCTATGCTTGCCGGGGTTGGCCCATGGATGGGTGACCATCTTTACATACCGAGACTCCTCCGTGCCTCGGAAAACACGTTAAGCCGTTGGTCCCGGCAGTCAATCGTGGATCTTTGACAGTTGTTACGGATCGTCAGAAGCCCGAAAGTCTGACAACCAGTCTTACCAAGGGGTATCGTATTACACAGTAACTGGGTTGTGGAGGCCAGATAGGCAGTCGCTCCATGTAAAGTACTGGTATTTAGCTGCATCCGGTTAGACTGGAAGCCGACCCCAAGGTAGTTGGGAAAAGGCTGGTATGGACGGAGGAGTCTCGGTATGTAAAGATGGTCACCCACCCATGGATCAACCCCGGCAAGCGTAGCTTAACCTGATGGATCAACTTCTGCGGCTGTTATTACTTTAGCCACGAGCTACTCTAACTAATAAAATTGTCGATTGTAAGTAATAAAAATAATATAAAAATCAAAAAATTAAATTTGTAAAGCTTACTTTTAATTTTAGGAGAGCGTCCATTCCCGTGTGAAATCTGCGGAGCTCGCTTCACGCAGCGCTCCAACCTGCACTCGCACCGCAGGGCGACGCACTTCGACGACAAGAGGTACCACTGCGAGCTGTGTCCCAAGAAGTTCAAGAGGAGGAGGTACGTATTCATACACCAAAACTGAATTAAAAAAAAACCGGCCGCCATTTATCTTTTTTTTTTTCAACCGACTTCGAAAAAGGAGGACGTTCTATCACATATTAAGATATGAATCACTCCATACAAAATGTTCACTACGCTTTAATAGCCTAAACCTCCGACTGGCTAAACGCTGCGAACGAAAATGTACCTAACCTTACAAGCGTGTAGTGAGTTTTGCTTTGTAGCTGCGTGCCGCCGCGTGGTATTTGTGAACTGCCAGGGCTGCCTCTTTCGATAAAGATGTCAGAAGGTATTTGTTGTTACACTTTATGATTAGTACGAATGAACGAATATAATAATATATAATATTAAAGCTATGTAGGTATATATAATATGAAAAATAAAAAAATAAAATCTATATATATAATATGAAAGCCACGGATAGTACGAATGAAATACGAAATAGAGGAAACTGAAAACACGATTAATTGATTTGTTCCTTCATTTACACAATTAGCGTAATAGGTGACTACTATGTTTCTACCTTAGATTATAAAATGTCCAGATTCCTAGTCCGGTAGTTTCCGTCATTGGCTGGACCGATTCTGATAAAATTTACTGGCAGGTAGCTGACTATATAAGGAGTAACTTAGGCTAATAAAAATCCACACGGGCGAAGCCGCTGGCGGAAGCTAGTTTTAGTTGTTATTTTCATTTGTGTGCCCGGTGACTGTCGTCAAATAAATGGTTTTCTTTCTTTCTTCTCTTTTTGATAAAGGGAGACACAAATTCATTTCAGAGTTATTTTTGTCTTTTCACACAACTCAATTCAAACAATTTCCTTAACAGATTACTAGAATACCACACAAAGGCGTCACACACTGGTGAGCGTCCACTGAAGTGCGGCATCTGTCACCTCACGTTTGTGTACCCCGAGCATTACAAGAAACACGTCCGGATACACAGCGGGGAGAGGCCGTTTCTCTGTGAGGTAAATATCCTAACAATACAAGAGTGTGTATGTATCTATACCTGGCTTTTTTCGTAGTCTTATACCGGGTATGTAACGGTTGATATAATAACAAAAAATCTAACGTTCACTTGACCTAATTTCAGTTAATATACTTTTGTTTAATATAACGATCAGTTGAGATAATGAATTGTTGATATAATTTCATTTTATCTAATTTCTTATGATATAATAAACATTTCCTATAATGCACATTTGACATAATATTCATGTAGTATATTATTCATTTACTATATTATTCATAATCTCTAATAACTTTTAATATAATTTAGAAAATCTGATACGATTTTAAACGCCTGCTAGTATGGTGCTAGCCGGCGGCGGCGGTGGTGGTGTAATCTGGACTTTAGGGCACCCCGACTCGGACAGGTTAGGTTAGAAGAGGATGGCGGGGTCGTGTGAGCGAGCGAAGCGAGCGAATAGACCCCGCCATCCCCTTCGTGGTTATTTCTTTATAAACCATCCAGAAGTAGACCGTCGACCAAGCCCACCCTCGACCATGCATTGAATATTTTAAGATTTGGTTAGGTGCCATTTGAGTTAGGTTAGAACTGTGACCATTAAACATGAAAATTAGGTCAAAAGAACATTAGGTCAAATGAATGTTATATAAAAAGAATATTATACATATTGAAAATTATATAAAATGAACGTTATACTAAATGTTTTATATTAAATGAAAATTATATCATATGAAACATTAGGTCATATGAAATTAGGTTATATGATTTTATAGCATATGAAAATTATATTATATGAACGTTATTTCAAGTGAAATTAGAGCATTTGTTATTATATCATACATTACACACCCGTCAGGGACATAGTCGTTGCAGTAGCAGTATGGGTTTAAATGAGGATGGGTGGCACTTATACAGCTCGGCTCGTTTCCATACCTACGAAACAAAAGAAAATAGCCATTAAAATCCATGTCTCATTTGTTTCAAGTCCAGTCTACACCGCATGAAACCGCTATGTATGGACAACTAGAAACAATCATAAATAAAAAAAAACCAGTCAAATGCGAGTCGGACTCGTACTGTTATAACCCTTATTACAAGGCAATAAAGCCTAAGTCAGCTTTTACTTATTTATAGTGTACTTTTCCTTTACAGTACTGATGTTGCATTTTTCCCCAATGCACAGAAATAATATGGATAATTGAGTTAGTTAGATTCTGCCCGCTGCCGCGTAATCTAGTTGCCTAAATTAAGACAGCAATTAAGAGGGACATTGCCAAAATTTATGTACCCAAGAACTTGTGTGCCTGTGTTTTTGTATTGTGGTGAATTAAAGTGCCCTCTTATACCAGGGTCTGCAGTCTCCTGCCCAGGGGTTGTGGATAAATTCGAAACAGAGTTACGCGCCCCTGGGCATTCAGGGCAGGGAAGGAACAGGGGTGGGTTTTAGTCAGTAAGAGTCTGACACGCCCTCTCGCTCCACTCTAGAGCTGCAGATGTCATTGGCTAATTTCCCATCTCACAAAAAAAGGGTCTGCAGTCTCGACATAGTTAACGATCGCGTAACGATCGAATTCGTTCGCTAAAAAATTAATGTTGCAAGGAGGCAGACTTTTGTGTCGTTTAATATTTTTGATATGTTAATTTAATTGCCAAAGAAACGATGGTTGGACTGTGTGAAAGAGGATATGGGTAAAAAAGGGGTGACTACAGATATGACGACTAATAGAGGAGTATGGAAGAAAAAGACATGTTGCGCCGACCCCAAATAAATTGGGATAAGGGCAGGAGAATGATGATGTTTATTTAATTGTTACAAGCGGTAAAAGTTATTAATTAAATTTTAAATAAATAGTTTTCATGAAAAATAGTGCTTGCAAGTTAAATGTTTGCTCTCTCTGTAAATATTTCAAGAAAATCAATGATTTTTTCAGGTTATGCTCTAAAAATTTTCCTCACAATGAGGGAGTTTAAAACACCTTTAATTTTTATTTTGCCATGATTGTCTTTGAGATGATATCGCGACTTGAATTTGTACGTTATCGAAGTACAAGTTTGCCGGTTTCTGGTTTATTCCGAAAAAATGAACAGTTCCTATGATTTAAAATATGTTTTATGTCCATAGATCTGCGGCAAATCTTTCACTTCGCGCGACAATCGCAACACTCACCGCTTTACGCACTCCGACAAGAAGCCTTACGAGTGCGTCGCGTGCGGCGCCGGCTACATGCGCAAACAGCTGCTCTACGCGCACATGAACACCAGCGTATGTATTACAATACAATACAACACAATACAATACAATACAAAACGCCTTACAAGTGCGTCGCCTGCGGCACAGGAACAGTTGCCTCTCGATCGAGAAGTGGACTATATGGAGGGCCCTGAATCGGTTGCGTACCCAAGTGGGTCGCTGCAAGTACAATTTGGCGAAGTGGGGGATCATCGATCCACCTTACACACAGTGCTAGTGTGGTGCTCCTGTTCAAACTGTCTCAAATCTGCTGGAGTGTGCCAAATGTGCTTTCATCTGCACTTTCCTCAAAGCATTTTTTTTTTTTTTACAGGGACATTTGGCGGAATCGATAGTAGTAAATCAACCTAGGGTTATCAAAGTTACTGAAAATGTAAGTATCTTTTATTCTTATAAACAATCAACTGCATTTTAACCTTTCCCGCGTCTAGCGGACACTTACTGGGTAAGACACAATTAAAATCTATTAGCATCCTAAACGCGTTATTAAATTGCACGCCGAGAGCGCTGTACGATCTTTGCGTACATGTAGCCCACAAGCTGCTCGTGTAGAATGAGGTACATACAGTAGGCTCGAAAGAGCGTAATTTTTAAGGCGCGCGTGGAATTTAAACTTAATTAAAATAATTATGATTTATAAAATTATGAATTATAAAAGACTGCTGTGCAATATAGACATCTATATTTTTTATTCATGTTCATAATCTGTGCCATGACACTTTCTAATTGGTAAACCATTAAAAATTTGCCCGGACTCTTTAAAACTTAATTTTAATTTTATGTTTTCAGAATCAACCGACTGAAGTTACCCATATAGAAGCCAAAAATAGTAAATTTGATTCGGTGAGAACTAAATCCTACTACCATTTACATAAAAATCTCTATTCTTTTATGAGAACATAATTTGTTTACTCTTAAAGTATGACATTTTGCATGAGTTTATTGGAGACAACTAAAGAAAGGATAAGGATTTTAGAAAATTTATCCTCTAAGGAAGGTCGCTCACGACAACTTTTTGCATCGATTCAGCTGCATGGCTACTTTTCGGCCGCTTTTCTAGATTATTTAACATTAAATATACTTTTTTATTTCTAGATATTTGACCCCAGTGACTTGGATGAGAGCGTAAAGGCTGTCGGTAAGTATTTTTTTATTTATAATATGTATTTATAGGTGTTTTCTAAACACTAAGCCAGTTTAGTCCCCAATGAAACTGAATTAAAATTCTTAATTTCGTCGTTATAAAGTGCAAAATTGCTAGAAAGTAAATACTATGACCTGTATTCAAGATGCTTCGTTACGGGTAAATCAAAGGCAAAAATAATTTACATACGTTCATGTCATCGTAAACAATTAAACGTTCCTTAGCAACGTCTAATTTTCTCAATTGAGTGGGCTCATCAGAAGGCTTAAAGTCACCCAAAGGGCTATGCTCGGTGTTTCCTTGCGTGATCGATTCAGGAATGATGGTATCCGCAAGAGAACCAAGGTTACCGACATAGCCTGAAGAATCGCCAAACTGAAGTGTCTGTGGGCAGGGCCATTGCTCGCAGAACAGACAATCGATGGGGCCGAAAAGTTTTCAAAGACGCAGCGTTGGAAGGCCTCCCACAAGGTGGACCGATGACCTGGTGAGGGTCGCGGGTAGCCGATGGATGCGAGACGCAGAGGACCGCTCGTTGTGGTGACACGTGGAGGCCTATGCCCAGCAGTGGACGTCTTTCGGCCGAAATGATGAAGGATTTCTCGGTAACTTTTTGACGTGATGGCCCTCACATTGACTCTATAGATATAGACCATCATGGCCGCCCAGTTTATGGTCAGTTTACGGAAGGTTTTGCTGTCAGGTACCTAAATCACACCGGTGTGAAGTGAACAGATTTTCAAATTTTCTATTGTGTCTGTTGTCCGGTACTTCAGAGATTAAAATAAAGTTGTGTTGTTTTGCTCAAAAAATTCAATCGAATTTCTTACGGAATAATAGAACAATGATGATCAATTCAAGACATATTTTAAAGAGTGTCTAATAGCATTTTGTGGTATAAGCCGCATTTCTACCTGTTAGCAAATTGTATGCAAGTTGCATTTCATTCCCGGGCCTGCGGACGGCGAGTAGTGGGTAACTCGCCGTCCGATCAGCACCAGGCCCGAGAGTCGACGGCGCGTAGTGTTCCACGCGCGCCTCAACGAGTTGTCAGCAAAATATGACGGGGCCCGTCATGGCCGATGCCTGCCCAGGGGTTGTGGATAAATTCGAAACAGAGTTACCGTGCCCCTGGGCATTCAGGGCAGGGAAGGGACAGGGGTGAGTTTTAGTCAGTAAGAGTCTGACATGCCCTCTCGCTCCACCCTAGAGCAGGAGATGTCATTGGATGATTTCCCACACCACAAAAAAAGGGCAACCGAGGTATAATGTGATCGATCGGTTATTTTATCTAACTTGCATGCAATTTGATTGCTGGTAGAAACGCGGCCTTATGGGACCGAAATCGAAGGCTACTGCTAAATTAAAAAAAAATGATAAAAAATCTGAATATTTGGTTTTGCAGTGAAAGCGGAAGCAGACGTAAATCTAGCCGATGCCAAGTTCTACATTACGGAAGATAAGAAGTTAATGTTACAAGATGATGGTTAGTATTAACTATTGGAACGAAGTTCCTTATCGCGCGTTGTGAAAGGGGGCTAGACGGAAAAAATTCTTACGAAAAGTTGTCACGACACTTTTTGCTATAGTATAAAAAATAAAATTTAATTACAATTACTTTTGTTATAGTTGTTGTTATTGCTAAAGAGTTGAGCTGAGCTGAGCTGAGCTGAGCTGAGCTTAGCTGATCTGAGCTGCGATGAGATGAGATGAGATGATGAAGTATAACTTCTTACACGTGCGTGCGTGTGTGCGTAGTTAATAATAAAAAAAATATTATAAATTAAAAAAAATAAAATTATATTACAATTCTTTCACTAATTAATCGAAAGGAACTTCGTTCCATCCGGGTGTCTCTTGACACCTCTCAAGTTTTTTTATTTTAACTCTTCGTCTTCTGTTAGTAACTTCGCCAACGTCAAGTCAGATTTTCAAATAACCAACGTTTTAATAAATGATTACAGGGGAGCAATCAGAGGTACATGTATTCGTTTTTTATGACAATCAGAAAACGGGAATCTCCCATGGACACAAAAGATGTTTTTTACTTTTTAAATATTATTCAATGGTATGAATTGTAATATGTCAATCATAAGAAAAATGTCGTGAGGAAAGTCTTGTGTATGGATGTGGATGGCTATAAGAGTAGGGGAAGGCCAAAGAAACGATGGTTGAACTGTATGAAAGGTGATATGGGTAAAAATGGGGCGACTACAGAGACGACGACTGATATGAAATATTACGTAATAACATTCTTTGTCAAGGTCAACCAGTTGTATTGTTATTGTGAGCGTGAATTTTATTTTTAGGTAGTTATTACATAGTATAAGAAAAAAAAACGCAACACAAAACGCAACGCAAACGCAGAAACGCATTTTGAAAAAGCAACTTTGTTTTGTTTCCGTAATATGAAGTTTGAGTATAAAATGACAGATTGTTGAAAGATTTCTACCGTCCTAAGCATGACGATGTTAAAATTAAAGAGAAGAATTTTTCTATTTTTCAGTCGACAAAAGTCTACAATGTAAAGCATGATGCTCGGGCAGAAAAGATGTCAAGTTAGATAAAAAGAACTTTGTCTATTCTTGGTAGAATAGAGATAGAATTGGTTATGCTACACCTGCACAGAGTGTACACATTTAAAAGCCTGTTTTAACTTTTAATTTATATTTATTTCCAGACAAAGCAACATTGAACCTCATACAAGAAGGCGATGAGTCAACTTTACTAACTATACGTAAGTTTAAACAGTAAAATATACGAGCTAGACCACAAAATATTAGTTTTGCGACGGAAAGTGGAATGCAGATAAAATCATCATCTGCCTAGCCTTTTCCCAACTATCTTGGGCTTCCAGTCTAATCGGATGCAGCTGAATACCAGTATTTTACATGGAGCGACTGCCTATCTGACCTCCACAACCCAGTTACTGGGTAATACGATACCCCTTGGTAAGACTGGTTGGTAGACTTTCGGGCTTCTGACGGCCCAGTAACGACTGTCAAAGATCCACGATTGACAGCCGGGACCAACGGCTTAACATGCTTTCCGAGGCACGGAGGAGTCTCGGTATGTAAAGATGGTCACCCATCCATGGACCAACCCCGGCAAGCGTAGCTTAACCTGATAGATCGACCCGTGCGGCTGTTATTACTTTAGCCACGAGCTCCTCGAGATAAAATCCACGAGATAAAATATGGTCTATATTTAAAATTCTGAATTCGAGATAATTATCAAATCTATATGTCATATAAATTATTATGACAAAGCTCAAATTACATTTTTTTTTAAATTATTTTATTAATATTTATAAACCAAATTTAAAAAAAAATCATATTAATCAACTTAAAATACACAATACTGAAGTCATTATTTAAGTTGGTGGCGGTGGATTCGAATTCTATCGAATTTGTTAAGTATCATCATCAGCTTTTTAATGTCTCCACTGCTGGGGCACAGGCCTCCTCTCTGTGAGAGGGTGTGGGCCGTAATCCACCACGCGGACCCAATGCGGAGTTGGATGTCACATGTCTTCGAAGTTTTGGTTCTAGGACATCCCGGTTTCCTCTCGATGTTTTCCTTCACCGTTTTGAGAGCAGTGGTGATGAAATAATTTACACAAAATAAAGCGCCTGCCTGGGTTTGAACTCGCGACCTACAACTTGTAAGTCGCGGCCGTTACCACTGGGTCACCACTGCTCAGATGAAGTATACAATAATAATTATAATCTTCCTGCCCTTATTCCATTTTTTCTTCTCCATCTGCATCCTTCAACATATTTTGAATTCATATCTCTTTTACTCACGTGTGGAGGAGTTCGTTTCTAAGGGCCGATTTCACCATTCGCTCTATAAACTAAGTTTGACTGAACTAAGCTTAGCGTAAAAAATAAAAACCATAAAAAAGATAATACTGAGTTAACCTTAATAGATAGAAATATGCTGTCGCGAACTTTTTTTAGAACTTTAAAAGGAGAACAATTCCGTCGTACATAATTTTTTGCGTAACTTTAACCGTTTACGCAGCGCACGCAACTGAAGCTCTCAAAAGGTTTTTTTTCCCTTTTTTGCCACATTTTTCCTTGATGCTTCGCTCCTGTTGGTCGCAGCGTGATGTTATATAGCCTATAACCTTCCTCGATAAATGGACTATTCAACACAAAAATAATTTTTCAATTCCATCTAGTAGTTACTAAGATTAGAGCGTTCAACCAACCAACCAAACAAACAAACAAACAAAAGTCTTCAGCTTTATGACAGCGGCTAAACGCGTTTAAGCGAGCTTAACTGGGCGTTTAGAATTGGTGAAATCGGCCCTAAATGAAAACAGCCGCAGGGTTCGATCTGCGAGGTTAAGCTGTCTCTGCCGAGGTCGTTCCGTCGATCGCTGACCATTACATACCGAGACTCCACTTAGCCTCGAAAACCAAGTAAAACTGTAGTTCTGAGCTGTCATTTCTACATCTTTGACAGTAGTTACGGGTAGTCAGAAGCCAGGCAATCTGACATTAGCCACTAGCTCGTCAGGGATATCGTGTTGCCCAGTTACTGGGTTTTGGGAGATCAGATAGGCACTCGTTCGTTGTAAAATACTGGTCTTCGGCTGCATCAGATTAGACTGGAAGTCGACCCCAACATAGTTGGCAACCTCAGGCACCCACTCTGTGAGATTATTGTCCAGACTATGGCTAGACATATTAATTTATTAAAAACATGTTTATTTCTTGTAGAACACATAAAATAATATTAGTTTAAAAAAAACAAGCTAAAACCACGCCCATAGTAGTCTTCTCGGCAAAACCTTTCGATTCATACTCAGATCATGGAAATACATAAAAAATAACTAGTCCGCCATATTGGATTTAGAATGACGTCACTTAGCTAAGCATGGATTGTCACCCAAACTAAAGATGTAAGTATACAAAGATTCAGTTCAATCGGAAACCGCGAAGTTTCCGATTAAGCTGAAATTTCGTGTACATGTTTAGTTTAGATGACAATGGTGCCGATTCTCTTGTTCAACAACTAAACTAAAATTAGAGAATCGCTATCTTTTACTAAAAGGCAGTGCGAGACAAGGACGGCTATAGCTATGAACTAAGTTAGAGATGTCAAACTAATTTACGCCTTGTGCTTTACCGTGTTGATAGTCGACATGTTTTTACGTGTACCCTTAATTTGTATGGCAATGGTGCGGATTCTGTTTTGTACGAACTAATTTTAATTTAAGCTATTCCTATCTTTTTCTCACTAATAAAACAAGAAAGAGACGGACGTAAATTAGACCTGTAAAATTTAGTTGAACTAATATTTCCATACAAATTAAGTGTACACGTAAAAACATGTCGATTAAAAACACGGTGATGCGCAAGGCGTAAACTAGTTTGACATCTCTAACTTAGTTCATAGCTATAGCCGTCCTTTTCTCGTACTGCCTTTTAGTAAAAGACAGCGATTCTCTAATTTTAGTTTAGTTATTGAACAAGAGAATCGGCACCATTATTAGTTCAACTACATTTGACAGCTCTAATTTACGTCTGTCTCTTTCTTGTTTTATTAGAGAGAAAAAGATAGCAATAGCCTAAATTAAATTTAGTCTGTGCACAACAGAATCGGCACCAATGGTTATTTCGTATTCATTCCCATGGTTCGCTCAGAAGAAAACGAAAAATAGAAAATAAGTGTTCTTAAGTTTTTTTAACTACGGCAAATTTTAATCACATAATTATGAACAAAAACGGACTATAATAACCCAACAGCTACGTTCGGTTGTTCGCATGGAGGATGGATCTGGATCTGGATTGCCCAATAATGCGGTACTGGACCAGGCTGCATGTTGAGCACTCCGGATCCAAACCTAAATTTAGACTAAGGTGAAATAATGTATTTAATTTAATAATAGTAAAATCGTAATGTACTCGTATATGTTTCTAATGACGACCTATGAGATGAACTATGAAATGTTTTTGTGTTGTTTTTGTTTATGTAATTGTAATCCTATCTAATATTTTTAATTTCACATGTATGCATAATATGGACTAGTTCTGAATTAAATAAATTTATTATTATTATTATAATATCCGAATGTAGATACGGCGTCTCAAGTTTTAGTATTTTGATTAATTCTTGTAATTTTTTCCACAGATAACATAGGAGAGAGAGCTGAGGGCACAATTCTAGAAGCGGTAGATGTTGGTCAACTTGGGGAACAGACTGAGGTTAGTAACAAATATGGAGTGATTGATAAGCCTCCTAATGTTTGAAGCCCGTTTCATTAACGGATCACAAGACGTTCGGCGATGTGCCACCGGTTCATGGTGGACATCCCTTCCATACGCACAAAGCGTTTTGAGAACACATTCATTGTGAGTACAGCTAGGGAGTGGGATTCCCTGCCGGTCTTTAAGTCAAGAGTGAATAAGTTACTTCTAGGCAAGCGTGCTCCATCTTCGACCACATCATCGCTTACCATCAGGTGAGATAGTGGTCAAACGCGTGCTTATCAACAAAAATAAAAATGTATGGCACGTCAGTAGGTTATTTTGATGGCACGGTTGGTTCGATTCCCACACGGAAAAAATATTTTTATGGCCTACAGATAGTTGTTCCGGGTCTGGGTATCCACGATACATGAGTAGGTAATAGGGAATATGCAAGTAAATCAAAACTTATTTTTTAACCGACTTCGAAAAAGGAGGAGGATCAATTCGGATGTTTGTATTTTTTTTTTTTTTTTTTCGGGCATAACTCCGTCATATATTGACGGATTTGCAAAATTCTTTTCTTGTTCGAAAGGGGTTTATTCCGAAATGGTCCCATTTAAATTTCAAAAAGATCTGATAATGGGTTTCGGAGACAGACAACGGAACTCTTCAAAAATTGACAGCAAATCAACCGCGATTGCTGTGATCGTATGTCTATGAATTGTTAACACAGTTTAATGGGGAACCACAACTAAAAAGTGAAAAATAAAAAACTTTTTTACAAAAAAAAATAGAACCGACTTCCAAAAAAAGTGTAAAATAACTTTAATTTCGGAAGTCGGTGTCAAAAAACGAAGACACAAAACAGGAACACCAACTTCCGAAATTAAAGTTTGCACTTTTTTTGGAAGTCGGTTCTATTTTTTTTTGGAAGTCGGTTCTATTTTTTTTTTAGTATACATTGTATTGGGACATAGAAACAATGTGTTACACTTGTTTGATTTTTTAATTCATCACATATTTTACAATTAATTATTTTTTGTTGCATGATTTTGACAAAAAAATATATGAGTCAAAGTAACACTTAATTCCTAAAAAGTAGGTACTATAGATTTTACTAAAATTATATTATAATATTGAAACAATTAGTAAAATTATTCAAAAATGGACAAAAAATAAGATGTAAACAGAAGCCTATCGAGGTAAGTGACGTCACAAGCTGTGACAGTCACAAACGTTTGAAGTGTAGTAGAAAATTGTAGGAGTTAAATAATTATTTTGAGCGACATGCAGTACTTGAATATATTTTTAACCGACTTCGAAAAAGGAGGAGGTTCTATGTTCGGCTGTAGGTATTTTTTTTCCACCGATTTCTCTGTCATTTGTGGACCGATTTTCAAAATTATTTTTGTATCCGAAAGAATGTACCTACTCCTGAGGTGGTCCCATATAAATTTTATCGTAATTGCTTCAGCGCTTTTTGGAAAACTGAACAAAAACGAAAAGTATGTAGATCTAGATGACGTTTTGGTTTTCTCTAATTACGAGTATGTTTAGATTCCACGTTCCATGATAATGGGGTTTTTAGTTCTGGGGTATAAACAAAGAAAATTTTTTTTGGAAGTTGGTTGTTTTTTTTTGGAAAAAGTTTTTTTTAAATAATATTCCTGTGTATAGAGTACTGTATTTTATTGTTTTAAGTGAAAAAAAAATACATGCATATTCCCTATTAGTCTACCTAGTGTGACTTTACGTTTTTTTTTAAGAAAAAGAAAACGAAATAGTTAGGGAAAACAAACAGTTACACAAAGAGATCAATACATAAGGCAGTTGTCCCACCGCCCGACGAGGAAACGACTAACTATCGGCTATTTTGACGCTCAAGAAACATACAACAGATATACATTCCGTGCAAACAAAAGCGATGCATATATTAATAGTTTGTCGCTGAGCGATAAAAGCTATCAAAGGTAATACTCGCTCAGTAGTGACACTTGCGCAGCGATACTCGCTTGGTAGTCAGAACTCACGCCGAGAGGACTAGCCGCGGCGAGCGAGTGGCCCGATTATCGCTCGTCGCACGCACTCGCTACTCGCCAACTCGTCTTTAGTTTGAAGCTCTGCTACTCGCTCATTGTTGGCGATGGTACAAGTGCCGAATGCCCACGGCGTTATCCATGTCTTAAATACAAAAAACTGGCTCATTGCACATGAGTAATATGTAGCTGAGCAAAAGTTAAAAGCTAAATATTTTTTAAATAAAAACACATTTCAAATTATACATCATCATTCTCCTGCCCTTCGGTCGGCGCAACATGTCTTTTTCTTCCATACTCCTCTATCAGTCGTCATCTCTGCAGTCACCCCCTTTTTACCCATATCATCTTTCAAACAGTCCAACCATCGTTTCTTTGGCGTTCCCCTACTCTTATAGCCATCCACATCCATACACAAGACTTTCCTCACGAAATTTTCTTCATTCCTCCGCATTACATGCCCTGTACCACGACAACCGATTTCCACACAACTTTTCAGTCAGCGGTGCCACTTTGAGACTACCTCTTATATACTCATTCCTAATTCTGTCCATGCGCGTAAAACCACACATCGCTCTTAGCATTCTTATCTCAGCTGCATGCAATTGCTTTTCATTCATCCCTTTTGTGGCCCAACATTCAAATTATACAATTAAAAAATAATTAATGAAAACATTAAAAATAATGATAACTTAAAACATACCTTCAAATCATAAAACCAGCGTGGTTTATGGTCCAAACCTCCACAATTATGGCAAACACAACGACAAAATGTTTTAATAGTAAATTTTATATTTCAGATCGTAGCAAACGATGAAAATGGCGGTATGGTGCGTCTCATACAGATTAAGTTACCGGACGGGAACAACGGCTGGGTGGCTATCAACCGTTGACACAAGAAACCTTTGTCACTACAGAACATCGAACCTTAATTGTTAATTTTTGAAGATATACTTCTTTTGGCGCGTTAGGGAATAATGATGAGAGTAAATTTTTACGATGCGCGCTCACACCGTCACAAAAAACCGACACCCTGAAGTTAGCTATAGTCTGTGGTTCATGAAGAATGATTATTTTCCTTTTGTAAACTTTGTGACAGTTTGGTTTTTTATCTTGTTACGCCAAAGAAGTATAACTTCTTACGTGTCTACATAAATACACACACACTTTTTGTTTTACAAGCATTTATTTAACTTAAGGTGAAAGCTCCAAGGTAGCCTGCGAAATTCAAATTTTCTTAAGTTTTTTGCAATTTGCAGGTCAGTGTCAGGTTGTGTCTAAGTCAAAATTTGAATTACGGGCGTAGCATGTATGTATTTATAGAATTATAATAATAAAAATTATCAATACAACTGTTTCAGTTAGAATTGATGTTCTCAATGTTACACTGGCGTTTCCACCTTAAGTCTCCGTGACTCACCAGTGAGTTAGTGCGCAAATGCCGTTTGCCTTGCCAAAAAAATTGCCAAAACCCGATTCACGCGTTTTAAACCTCTATTATTACTATTACGCAAGGTCTTTTATCCTGTGGCAAGACTCACACACTCGGAGCATGATAGTCTGTAGTTGCACGATGGCCGTCTGTCAACGGGGCTTGACAAAATATGTTAACGCGCAGGCTCTGAGGGGTTGGTCCTTGCAATGTGTATATGTATGTATGTTAGGCCTAAATCATGCAAGCTGAATTAGAGCCATTTCCTCTGATCTTACGGAGTTGAACTCTTACGTGGTGGTCCAGTTCCGATGATAAACATGACCAGAATCGACATCCAGGATAACTCCAGATAAATGAACTCTTCAATTCTCAATAGCACGGATAAGAAATTTTGTGAACATATTTAATTGTGATTCGAGTCGTCGGTGTATAAGCTTGTTTAAAAAATGTTTTTTTTTTTAACTATCAACTTATTTTCAATCTTTTTTGTTTATGGCTCGTGACAATAGGGTATTCTCCTGTGTTTACGAAATACCACTAAAAAATATTTTTTTATGAAAACAACATCAAAGTTATTAAGTATGAGGAAGAGTGGGGGTGTGGTGGGAACATCTCGCTACTACGTGCCGCCATAGACGGACTGCTTGTAGCAGTGTTTTAATATAAAGTTGACATTCGCCATATTATATTCGTTTTTTTTATTGTTCTTTGTGGAACAGGCTAAGGTCTGAGACCATGCTGCCTAGTCATCAGTTAGAAAACATTTTTTCCGCCATTAGAATGCAGATGTAACACATTCTAAAGTATTTGGTAACAGATCTATCGAGTCAGCCTTCTCGGCAATCTTCGCTGAGGTGACTACCTCAGCTAAGATTGCTGCAATAAAAGAATACTACAATAAAAGTCTCCGCTCCATTTTACCGAGATCGCGCCAGTTTCAATGATTCCACATATTGTATAGTTGCGTAGACACTTGAGACACAAAACTACACCGATTTTACATCCCTTATCCACTAGGAATCAATAAGCGAATAATTAAAAACAGCCACTGAATTTCACTCGGAAAAATCCAGCCAAAACGCACCATAATACGGACCGCTCAAGCAGTTGTTTACGCAGCTAAAAATGCACTGACGCTCTAAGCAGTCCGTCTATACAACCGTAACACGACTGCTCTCGAGTTGATCTCGACTGCTCTAAGCCGTCCGTCTATGGAGGCCCCAACCGTAACACGACTGCTCTCGAGTTGATCTCGACTGCTCTAAGCCGTCCGTCTATGGAGGCCCCAACCGTAACACGACTGCTCTCGAGTTGATCTCGACTGCTCTAAGCAGTCCGTCTATGGAGGTCCCAACCGTAACACGACTGCTCTCGAGTTAATCTCGACTGCTCTAAGCAGTCCATCTATGGAGGTCCCAACCGTAACACGACTGCTCTCGAGTTGGTCTCGACTGCTCTAAGCAGTCCGTCTATGGAGGCCCCAACCGTAACACGACTGCTCTCGAGTTGATCTCGACTGCTCTAAGCAGTCCGTCTATGGAGGTCCCAACCGTAACACGACTGCTCTCGAGTTAATCTCGACTGCTCTAAGCAGTCCATCTATGGAGGTCCCAACCGTAACACGACTGCTCTCGAGTTGATCTCGACTGCTCTAAGCAGTCCGTCTATGGAGGCCCCAACCGTAACACGACTGCTCTCGAGTTGATCTCGACTGCTCTAAGCAGTCCGTCTATGGAGGTCCCAACCGTAACACGACTGCTCTCGAGTTAATCTCGACTGCTCTAAGCAGTCCATCTATGGAGGTCCCAACCGTAACACGACTGCTCTCGAGTTGATCTCGACTGCTCTAAGCAGTCCGTCTATGGAGGTCCCAACCGTAACACGACTGCTCTCGAGTTGATCTCGACTGCTCTAAGCAGTCCATCTATGGAGGCCCCAACCGTAACACGGCTGCTCTCGAGTTAATCTCGACTGCTCTAAGCAGTCCGTCTATGGAGGCCCCAACCGCAACACGACTGCTTTCGAGTTGATCTCGACTGCTCTAAGCAGTCCGTCTATGGAGGCCCCAACCGCAACACGACTGCTCTCGAGTTGATCTAGACTGCTCTAAGCAGTTCGTCTATGGAGGCCCCAACCGTAACACGACTGCTCTCGAGTTGATCTCGACTGCTCTAAGCATTCCGTCTATGGAGGCCCCAACTAGTAGTGGTTAATCACTACATAGTATAAAACAAAGTCGCCTTTTCTGTCCCTATATCCCTATGTGCGCTTAAATCTTTAAAACTACGCAACGGATTTTGATGCGGTTTTTTTCAATAGATAGAGTGATTCAAGAGGAAGGTTTATATGTATAATACATGCATCATATACTAAGGCCACATTGCTAATTTTAGAGGTTTCTAACGTGATGTCGTAAATTAACCTATTTTTTTGGGCTTATTTAGCAATTTAGCAAAAACGCTGCCTAAACCCTACGAGTTAGATCAAATTAATGTACTACAGTATTGTACACCATAAAAAGGTCTACAAAAAAGTCCGCGATGGTATATGTTTATATTTTAGGGATAACCCACATTAACCATTTTTATTGTTTACTTTTTACGTGAAAAAATGGCTTATTTACGAAGCTATTTTAAGCAATACGGCATTAATCCTTATCGAATTAAGTACCTTAAATACAGTGTGCAATTAATATAGATCAATATGGTTCCTTACAGCATGTAAATTAAACAAATATTTTCGGAGATATTACAAATTTAAAATTTGCGTTTGCGGCGGGCGGTACTGGTCGGACGGGGCAGTGCGGGGAGGCATGCCTATAAATAGCGCGTCGGAGGCCGCGGTTATATAATTTTTTTTTAATTTAGTATCAGCATTGCACCCGTGCGAAGCCGGGGCGGGTCGCTAGTATATCATAAAGCATTATAAATAACTTGCTTTTTAAAAATATCGTAAAGCAAATGCTTTCGTGGCTTTCACTTGTTGCTTTTTGCTATCTGCTTATTTTGTTTTACCTCGCACTCGAGTTCACTCGACGCACTCGTAAACTCGTATAAGCAGTATAAGCACTAAGCAGGGTCGCATCATAGCGCTTAGCGCTTGGTGTCGGTCGCGTGCGTGAATATTTTAACGCGTCAGGCCCCTCACGTTACCATAAAGTAACGCAACAATAGGTTTTTAATTGTGTCTGCTAATGAGGGGCTTGTCGCGATAAGCGTTGCGCGCGAATTTACGATTTCGGGAGACTCACGTAATAATGTAACGAAGTTATGTATATGTTATTTTGCTTCAAGCTTTTTGTGTTAAAAAACAGTGATAGGACACGCATTATTGAACCTATAATTGTGTAAGGACGATTGATTGAGATTGAGTGAGACATTGTGTTGTTGTTTTGTGTTTTTAAAATTTTAACGGACGAAAATATCTAGATAGAACAATATTTTTTTTAATGATTTCAAACAAAATCATGGTAAATGACAATAATTATGTAAATAGTCGATTTTTGTACATAGAAAGAAAAATAATTAATTTTCCGCAAATTAACGACATACACAACAATAAACATGCCGACTGCCGCCGCTGACTTTTAAATACGCCGTTGCTCTAAATAATAACATAATTTATTTCATAGTAACACAAAATAACACTTAATCAATTATAGACAGTCCTAAGCCTGCAAAGTATGAAGGAAAGTTCATTGTTTATTCATAAACGCGATGTAATATTCTTATAAAGCATTATTCTCAGTTAACAGTCACCGCGCATGCTTTTTCACGCCCACCCGTTTAGCCGTAACAACAAGTACCTACGCGATACGAATAAAAAAAGCATGATATATTAAAGCAATTAAGAAAGCCTGCTTAAATTTTTAGCATAAAGATTTAAGCAAGTAATTGCCATTAAGCAACTTTGAACACCACCTCAAGTCAGTCTATGGAGGCCACAACCGCAACACGACTGCTCTCGAGTTGATCTTGACTGCTCTCGAGTTGATCTCGACTGCTCTAAGCAGTCCGTCTATGGAGGCCCCAACCGTAACACGACTGCTCTCGAGTTGATCTCGACTGCTCTAAGCATTCCGTCTATGGAGGCCCCAACCGTAACACGACTGCTCTCGAGTTAATCTCGACTGCTCTAAGCAATCCGCCTATGGAGGGCCTTACTTAATTTTAGAACGAATTTGAGAAAATCTCTAGGTATTTTTGATTTTGGATAAAGATTTTTTAGGAAGTGTCCCCCGCAGCCGGTGACGGCACCCAAAATTAACGCCGTTGGGCAGGGCTCCATCGGATTTCTTTACTTACGACCGTCGTTAGCACATTTCAAGTATTTTATCATAAGCGAGCTAGCCGAGTGGCTAGTTCTAGTGATCCTTGTGCTTGTTATTACAAATCTAGCGTGCACACGTTTTACTTTTTGAATTTGTTGGGAGTTGTTTTTTCAGATTTTTATGCAAAGAACAGTATTTTTTTATTGTTTGTGACGTTTTGGAACATTTTAACTGCTTATAAGTAACTGCATATAAGATTGCTTTTTGCAAACCCCATCTTTCGATTTTTTTTTTTTCAAAATCGCAATTTCGGGTGCGGAGGCACGGCACTGGCTGCGAAGGCACTCTCTTTTTTTAACCGACTTAAAAAAAAAGGAGGTTCTCAATTCGTCGTATGTTTTTTTTTTTTATTTTGTTGATAGGCCATACTTCAGAGGTGGAATTGATTCAGCACTTTTTGAAAAATTAACATAAACAAAAATATGTACCTACTCGTATACACAGATGACGTTTTGGTTGTCTCCAAATGTTCAAATTCTGTTATTGATGTTATCTATTCGGGCATAACTTTAATATTTAGTGTTACTTCTGGTGTACAACAACAATAAAAAAAATTAAAAAAAAAAACTAAAAAGTGAAAAATAAAAAACTTTTTTACAAAAATACAACCGACTTCTAAAAATTGCAAAATAACTTTAATTTCGGAAGTCGGTGTCAAATAACGAAGAAACAAAATACAAACACCGACTTCCGAAATTAAAGTTATTTTGCAATTTTTAGAAGTCGGTTGAATTTTTTTTTAAAAGTTTTTTATTTAATTTAAATATTCAAATACCCAATTATGTTAAAATGCTTTAAATGTCGCAAAGAGCAAAGTCTGAAAAAATCTTTGAATGTCACTCATTCTTTCAGACCAGTCAAACTGCCAGAACTTTTTTATAATATGACTAAGCTGTAAATATTATTTATAAAGAAATGTATTTCAATAGAAAAGCCCGCTAAGCGGATTGGCCTTTAAATTGTTATTAATATTGTAACATAATAAATGAAATTTATTGTAAATAATATTCAGTGTTCGAAGAAATAAAATATTTTTTTAAATCATTTTTCTTTTTATTCCTTACCAGCTGCCGTGGCATCAAGAAGGCCATATCAGACTCTCTCTTACCCACCTGTGTTCCTTCAGTTGTTTCCTGCTTTACAGTGCGCCCTTAACAAGACAAGACAAGAAATGTATTATTCACATCTTCATTCTTCTTTACACCCAATAATCAGAAATACAGTTGAAAAAGCAGAAACGCTAATGTATTCATTAATCACAAACTCTATTTTTAGGGCTCCGTACCCGAAGGGTAACCAACAGGACCCTATTACTATGCCTCCGCTGTCCGTCCGTCTGTCAGCGGGCTGTATCTCACTTATATAACAGCTACACAGTTGAAATTTTCACAGAATGTGTATTTCTGTTGCCGTTGTAACAACAAATAATAAAATTAAAAATTAAGAGGTTCCTTATTTTTTTTTGTACTTATATTTCTTATATCCTTTTTAATTTTTTGTTATAGCGGCTGCAAAATACACGCTGTGTGAAAATTTAAACTGTCTACCTATTACGGATTATGAGATACAGCCCAAAAAAAAAAGATGTTTTTAGAAACGTTATTTTTGATTTTTTTTTTTGGATAGAATTAGGAATGAGTATATAAGAGGAAGTCTGAAAGTGGCACCGCTGACTGAAAAATTGTGTGGAAATCGGTTGTCGTGGTATGGGCATGTGATGCGGAGGAATGAAGAAAATGTCGTGAGGAAAGTCTTGTGTATGGATGTGGATGACTATAAGAGTAGGGGAAGGCCAAAGAAACGATGGTTGGACTGTGTGAAAGAGGATATGGGTAAAAAGGGGGTGACTACAGAGATGACGACTAATAGAGGAGTATGGAAGAAAAAGACATGTTGCGCCGACCCCAAATAAATTGGGATAAGGGCAGGAGAATGATGATTTTTGTTTTTTTTTTTTTCAGTTTTTGGTACGGAACCCTTCGTGTCTGAGTCCGACTCGCACTTGGCCGGTTTTATTTTCAAACTTCCCAGTGGTGCGATCCATATAATTATTAACTAGAGCCATTGGTACACACAATCCAACAGGTGGGTAGGTATTCCATATCACGGTGCCCAATGTCTTACTTCTGCCTATGATTTTTTTTTTTACAGCAATATTTCACCGGGTTCTCACAGATCGATGTTAGGCGAAGGAGGAGGCGGAACGGGTGAGGATCGACTCAACAGAGTGGCCCTCACGCCCCCAGCCGCAGCTGCTGCAGGATACGCCCCGGGCGTCAGAGGTCGCAGGACGATCTCCAGTCACCGTAGACGCGGGCCTGCGGACGGCGAGTAATGGGTAACTCGCCGTCCAATCAGCACCAGGCCCGAGAGTCGATGGCGCGTAGTGTTCCACGCGCGCCTCAAAGAGTCAGCCACCACTGACGGGGCCTATCATGGCCGATGCCCCTGCATGCCAAGCGGAAGCGGATAAATTCGTAACAGAGTTACCGCTCCCCTGCACTCAGGCAAGGAAGGAACAGGGGTGGGTTGTAGTCAGCAAGAGTGACACGCCCTCCCGCTCCACCCAGAGCGGGAGAAGTCATAGGTTGATTTACCACCCACAAAGAAAAAAGAGGCGTGTCAGGATATACTAGTTTAGCCCAGGACAATCTAGTTTGGCCTAGTCCTAGTTGGAACTGAAATATTATTTACTAGCGCCTCGCCCCAGCTTAGCACGGGAACAAATTATACACAGACCTTCCTCGTGAATCACTGTCTATTTGTGAAAAGCCGCTCCGTAGATTCTATACTTTTCTTAGGCGTTCTATACAATGCCGGATGTTCAGCCGGCAATGTGCTAACGACGTCGACGATCGTAAGTAAGATCGTGGCTCCTAAAATCTGTCTGCAGGGTTTAAAGGAACCTAACACGAAGGGAATGAGCGTCTTTGAACCTAACCCGTCTGTGTCGGAGTGCCCTAAGTTCCTGAGCTCACTTCGCTCACTCTTGTACTTTTTAGTTACTCAGTTCAATTTGAATAAATTATATAAATAAATACAACAAATTCGAATGTTTTATTCAAGAAAAGTACTAGGTTTATTAACTTTACCGTATACTATATACATATTTGTCGTTAGTCTGCAGATTATCTATTATCGATTACATTTTGGGGAGTGTGCGACGGAATTGCATATTTTGATTCCGCCAAGCCCGTTTCATCAACGGACCACAAGACCTACGGCAAAGTACCGGCGGTTCATGGTGGACATCCCATCCATACGCACAAAGCGTTTTGAGAACACATTCATTGTGCGTACAGCTAGGGAGTAGAATTCCCTACCGGAGTCTGTGTTTCCTGATAGCTACAACCTGGGAGTGTTTAAGTCAATAGTGAATAAGTTACTTCTAGGCAAGCGTGCTCCATCTTCGACCACATCATCGCTTACTACCGGGTGAGATAGTGGTCAAAGGCGTGCCTATCAACAATAAAAAAAAATCTAGAAAGCCTGCAGATTAACTAGTTAATATAAGGACTAAAACAATTTTTGTCCGCTTTAACGGACTCAGCCACGACGACTTACATAGAGATTTTTAATTGTACATCACGTCTAAACGACTACCCGGGCCTGCGGACGGCGAGTAATGGGTAGCTCGCCGTCCGATTAGCACCAGGCACGAGAGTCGACGGCGCCTAGTGTTCCATGCGCGCTTCAAAGATTTGTCAACAATAATGACGGGGCCCGTCATGGCTGATGCCTGCCCAGGGGGTGTGGATAAATACGAAACAGAGTTACCGCGCCCCTGGGCACTCAGGGCAGGCAAGGAACAGGGGTGGGTTTTAGTCAGTAAGAGTCTGACACGCCCTCCCGCTCCACCCTAGAGCAGATGTCATTGGACGATTTCCCACCCCACAAAAATGAAAAAAATAAAACGTCTAAACGACTAGTCTTATTTCTTTGAAAAAAGTATATGTTACTTACTCTAGACAATTTCCTTCGTAATTTGAGTAAATATTTGAAATTATATTTTTATAACATAGTGTAATTAATTTGTAAAGTTGTCTAACGCGGATAAAAAATTGAGAATCACGCAAAAAATATAAAGTATATTTTCATGAAACCTTCACCATGCTAAAGATCATTTAACTATTTATATTTTAGTATACGTGTTTTAGTTTATTACCTGTTGTTTTATGTAGGATAATGCGTCTAATTTCGAACAGGGCTCCTTGATGGGCAAGTCCTACTATTACTGGGTACGTTACGTGAGCTCGGCACAGAACGCGCAAGCTAATCACTCAAGGTCGTTGGCAGTTAATAGCGCCTTAATCTGCTCTCTAACTGATTTACGCACAGTAGTGGTAACATTTATATACAGGGTGGAAACTTTTAGCGGGGCAGTGTAAGGGGAACTATACTTTAACCTTAAAATAATAACGAGTGAGAAACATGTTTTTTTTTTCAAACATCTTTTTATTCAGTCATCAAAAAAAAAAAACCTAAATAAAAAAGGTAAGTTGGACTTCTTAAGAGGAAGACAGGGGCTGCGATTGTCCATACAAATGTATTCCCCTTTTTTCTTCCTGAATAATGCCTCTAGACCAATCATTTTTTATTCATAAAGTCAAGGTCTGCTGTTGACACGTCCCTGTCATTTCCTTTTTTTTAGCAACTAATAAGTAAAGAAAATATGACCCTCTAAAAATGACAAAAAATGACCCTATTTTTACCGCCGTTCTTAGAAGACTGCCAGACAAATTCGAAAAGTTTTAACATACAACATTTAATAGGGACCTAGACATACTTTTTCTTAGAAATTTGGTGCCAAAAATAATTGAATCGGCTCAGTTTTCGAGCAGAAAAAAGGGGAATACGAAACGTCGATCTCGTCAAAAATTCAACTGGTTTGAGGGAGCACGATGGCAATAGTTTCTTCAAATACCTATTTTGTAAATTCCTCGCAGGCCCTGTTCCCTCTTAAAAGACGAGAAAAGTTTATTTTGCGTTTTCTGACTCTTTCGTACTCCAACTGTTACTATGGTTGGTCGGGTACAAGTTTTTGATCAGGATTAAACACAGGATTGATTGGCATCAATAAAAAAAATATTGTGTTAAATGGCCATTTTCTTGCAACACGTATTTTTTTTAAAATCTGTGAATGGGAATCAAAATGTCCCGAAAAATTTCGCAACAGCTAAACACATTTGTGATAAGAGTTCCTGTTACTAACGCCTGCATCCTATTGATAAATATAATTATAACTCAATATATCAAGCACTATGTCAGTACATAATTGTAAAATCCAAATTTTTACATAGAAAACTATCTAATGATCTTGTTAAATATCTTTTCAGCGAGTGGCAGTACCTACTAAAGATATTGATGCTTGTCTTGAGATTTCATTACTTTTTAGAGATAAACAAGCAGCTTCATCGAGACTTGGCTATTTTTTTACAGAATGTTTTTTGTGGGTAAACTTTACAAAAGTACAGTTGCGTTGCAATCCTTTTGTCGACAAATATTCATTTTTTATTTAGTTAATAATTTCTGTACACACAAAACTGAGAAGAATGAAAAAAATTAAAATAATTATGTACAAAGGTAATGCTTATTTCTAATGAAATCTCTTCCAGCATATCTGCGAAAGGAGAGTTGAAAAAAAAGCGAAGTAGACTCTGTGTGGTAAAGTAGTAACAAAAAAAGAATACATAAAACAAAAAAAAACAATGAAATAAAATAATATACAACGCAAACTTTTACAATAGTTTAATAGATACAAATACATACATAGGCCAAATAAATATCACTAAAATACATACCTACTAAACAATATTATGAAATAAATAATACATACTTATAGCAACTATGACGAAATGGAAAGATAGTGATCTTTGACACTCCTCTTAAAGACTGGAAGAATCTGGCTGTCCCTAATTTCAGGCAGCAAAGAATTCCACAACCGTACAGCGTGCGTAGTGAAGGAGTAAGAATAGTAAAACTACGACGGCGACCACTGAAAATCAGCGCCGTGCTGTGGGTCCCCCACGGCATAGCATTATGCTGAGTGGAAGCCTTCTTGCCACAACCACGACATGCATCTGCTTTTTATTTATTTATAGGTACCTACCTACTTAAATTTTTTTTTCTTTCCTTTTATTTTGTTAAACTTGTTACTAACATAGAAATATAAGATCTACTAACACTATCGATAAGGGTTAAGTTAGCAAAATCATATTGTTGTGTATGTCGTTAATTTGTGGCAAATAAATTCTTTTTCTTTTTCTTTCTTTCTAATCAGTACTATGAGGAGGGGATTCGACGAGTTTCCTGAGATGCGACCTGCAAGGGGCATCAGAAGGGCGTGAGTAGGAAAAGCGTTCCCGCAGATAGGAGGGAGTTTTAGGGTTGTGAAGGATGTTAAATAGCAGACACAATATCCGAGAGTTCCTGCGAAGTCGAATAGGGAGCCACTTGAGTACCTTGCGAAAGCTGGAGACATGTTCATACTTTTTAAGGTTGAAAACAAAACGAATACAGATATTTTGCAATCGCTCAAGTTTATTTAAAAGCTCCTCGGTGGCATCCAAATAACACGTGTCGGCGTAGTCAATGATGGGCTGAATCAGTGTTTGGACAAGGGAAATTTTGGTGTTCAAGGGCAAAAAGCACTGGAGGCATTTCAGCGAGTGGAATGTGTAGTGCACTTTGCGACTGACTTATTCGTTTATTTCGCTACAAAAAAAGTGAATGTCATTATGTATTCGTGAATAACTTTAAGGTGTATTCTTGTACATAGACGACGAATTTGTCATAATAGCAAAAAAATCAAAAATAGCACGTTACTGACTTATTACGTGCGAGCGTCGATATTCTATACTAGCGGACGTCACGCGGTTTCACCCGCGTAGTTCCCGTTCCCGTGGGAGTCCGGGGATAAAGTATAGCCTATGTTACTCGCTGATAGTGTAGCTTCCGAACAGTGAAAGAGTTTTTGAAATCGGTCCATTTCGGAGCCTATTCAATGCAAACATATAAACAAACTAACAATCAAATCTTTCCTCTATATAATATAATATTAGTATAGAGTATAGATTATAGTTTCATGGTCGCAGGAAGCCAGTGATAAGACTATGAATGTGCTGAGATTCGTATTACAAAATAGTTACTAATTTTATTAGGGTTCCGTAGTCCTAACAAAAACAAGGAACTCTTATAGTTGCGGTCTGTCCGTTCGAGGCATAGCTTAGAGACTGTTGGTACTACAAAGCATTTTATATGGGTAAGTCCTTTATATATTAATGACGCCAAGAAAATGAAACGATAAAATTTTGATAAAGATTTAACAAATTTTTGAAATTGATAAAAATATAACAAAGAATTTATTATGTAAGTTGATTTTTTTTTAAATCTTTATTTTTACGTTTTTAATTTAAACGTTATCGTCTGTTATCGTGAATTCAATTAATTATTTCCATAGTAATAAACATAAAGCATAAGTCCGCATGTTATAACTGGCGACTGCGGAAATGATATCTTTTGTTGGGGTATGTACTCGTATCTTCAGGGACGATCTTGAAAACCGAACTCAGTGTGTTAAAATACAAAATTACCTCAGTAGAGAAGTGCCAGTGACTTTCTGCGTCCCCCAAGGCAGTGTAATTGGTCCAACCCTATTTCTGATTTACGTAAACCAACTCTGTAATCTGAGATTTGGAGATGGAAAATTTATTGCGTTTGCGGACGACACCGTCCTTACATTCTCTGGCGACACTTGGAACGATAGCTTTGATACTGCACAAAAGGGACTTAATAGTGTGCTAAAATGGCTCAACACACACATTCTCAAAATCAACACTGACAAAACTAAAATTCTTACGTACAGCTCACGAAATTTCACTCAACCTCCAGATTCGTACGCCTTAGTAGCGCACTCATGTTTACTATCTGACACTATGACTTGTACGTGTCCTAAATTAGAGCGTTGTCGAAATATTAAATACCTCGGAGTGACCCTCGACAATGGCCTGAGCTTTTTTTTTTAGCACATATAGATTTGCTCACAACAAGAATTAGAAAGCTTATTTTTGTCTTTAAGACTCTTCGCCACATTGCAGAAGCAGAAATTATTAGATGTACATATTTTGCTCTTTGTTAGTCTCTTTTATCGTACTGTGTTTCTGCCTGGGGTGGTGCCACCAAAACGGTACTGTTAAAGCTAGAAGGAGCTCAGAGAGCCGTGCTCTTATGATATCAACACCAAAAAACCCCTTATCAAATAATTACCACAAGACGCAAAGACAAAGTATGCCAACACTTCCGTTGTCAATACTCTTTTACAAGACGATTTCCCTGTTTCCAAGGTCCTCATCTCTACAATCAAATCAACAAAATATTAAACTTCTGCTCACTACCTAAAGTATCACTTAAAAATAAACTAAATAATTGGCTACTAACTCTTAACTACAACAATACAGAACGCTTATTGATGACTAAATATGGCTCCCGTTAAATCCTATCCTTTTACCATTCGCCCATCACAATCTTTACCCACAAACAGAAAAATACACACTCTCTCTCTCCTTAAAATACATTCAAATACACGTACAAACACACATACTAACACACACATACGCACACATCATCACACTAACACATACACACGCACACCACGCTACTCCACTCATTGGATGAATTTTCTTATTTTCTTTTCTAAATAATTTATTTGTCTGTCTACCTCATAGTAAACAATGCACTCTATAGTAAACTATTAGTATAGTACCAGAATTATATGTATGTACCAACCCAAATACAATTAAGAAGCACCTACTTAAGGGTCGGGCCCAGCATTCTTAACACAAGTTGTCTTGTCAACTTAGCAAAGGTGCTGGAGTCGCTACACTATTGTATAATTTTACTAAAATTGTATGTACTACCATGTGTTTAATGTAAAATGTAAACTTTCCTTGCAAATAAACTATTATTATTATTTCGTATATTCATCTTTCTTACTTGTTTAATACATTTTTAAATATTACTTAAAAATAATATAAAAAAAACATTTAAAAATATAAAAAATAGTAGCCCACCGGTATCGGGAACAGGGTCCTAGCTACCGGCGGTCAGGGCTCCAAAGAGAGGAACCGCCTGACAATGCGAGCGGTGTCCAGAAGTACTGCTTTCTGAATCAAGCCCTTGATCCAGCCGCCTAACGAGAGCCTCCTGAGGTGTTGGTCGAGGCTCGTGGCTATTAAGCCGTTGGCTGACACGACTATCGGTACAATGATCGCTGAGTCCACATTCCACATGTCGACAACCTCGCGAGCCAAGTCAATATACTTGATTTGTTTATCTTTCTCGGCTTTCACGAAGTTCTCGTTATGTGGGACGGTAATGTCAACAATCATTGCACGACTCTCGATTCGGTCCACCACCACTATATCAGGCTTATTGGCTACAATAGTCCTGCCAGTGATGATGGACCGATCCCAGTACAATGAGATATGACCATTATCGAGAACTGGGTCGGGCGCATATCTGTGGTACGGGACTTCCGATTCCACAAGAGAGTATTTCAGAGTTGCGGATGGATAATCCTGGCTACAAGGTTGTGCCTATGCAAGTACTCACCGTTAGCTAGACGAGAACAACCAGAGATTATGTGGCGGATTGATTCTCCCGGACGATGACATGCCCGACATATGTCAACCGTGCCATCCTTCACAATAAATCTCCGGTAGTTTTCATGATAACTTCGTCCATAATTGCACAGACAAAACCTTCGGTTTCCTCAAAGAGGTCACCGACACGCAGCCAGGCTACGGACACTAGTTGGTCTACATCGGGCCCATGTAGGGCCCGGAAAAAGTTCCTTACTCTGCCATACTTCTCTGCGATCGTTAGTGTCAAGCACTAGAGGTTTTCGCCAGTTCTCGTTAGCCAAGGAGAGTGGAGTAAGGCCCTTGTCCACTGCCACTACATCTCGATGCATACCCACGTCAGCAGCTAGGAAATATTCCCTTAGACTGCATATCTCGCGGTTGTGGAGGGTCTTAGCATTTAAAAAGCCTCGGCCTCCACACTTCCGCGGGATATACAGTCTCATCACCGACGAACGTGGGTGATGCATTCAAAATGCAGTCAGCAGTGTACGGACACGCCTATCCAGGGCGTCAAGTTCTGTTTGAGTCCATTTGAGTACGCCGCAAGAGTACATCAATACCGGCATGACCCAACCGTTGAAGGCGCGAACCTTGTTTCCGCCTGAAAGAAGGCTATTGAATACCTTCTTCAGGCGGCCAAAGAAGCGCTCCCTCAACGATTGCTTCATGTCAGTCGCATTGATACCTAACGCTTCCGACATACCCAACTACTAACTCTTTGAGGCGCGCGTGGAACACTACGCGCCGCCAACTCTCGGGCCTGGTGCTGATCGGACGGCGAGTTACCCACTACTCGCCGTCCGCAGGCCCGGAAGTCGTCCATGTAAAGGAGGTGAGATATTACCTGACCACCTCTCATCAACCGATAGCCTAGACCTGAATCAAGGCTAGGCAGAACCGAAGCGGCCTCAAACTGTCACCCTGGAATATACCCCGCTCGATCTTTACCGGTTCGCTATTCCTCTGGATTTGTCGACATCCTGGATAGCGAAGGACCGTCCTCCATTGCCTCATACACGACATCAGGAAGGTGCGTAGCGTTGGATCAACTTTATACAATTCTAACACCCTCATGAGCCATGTATGAGGAACTGAGTCATATTGGGCCTTCTTATAGTCTATCCAACATGTCGACAGATCCTTTCGGGAACGCCGAACCTGTTGGCTAATGGCCATATCAATGAGAAGTAGCTCCTTAGTACCGCGGGACCCATTCCTACATCCATTTTGAGAGGCAGACATGATACAGTTACTATCTATATGTGTGTTAATCTTAGCTCTCAAAAGAGCTCTCAAGGGATGTAAGAACCTTATAGACCGTCGGTAAGCACGTGATCGGTCTATAATTTTTAAGTTCCGCAGTACTACCTGTTTTATGGAGCAGGTGGGTTATTCCTGTTGTAAGGAATTCGGGTAGCGAACCAGACTCCAAGACTGCCTGTTATTGAGATGCCAAGCGAGCGTGCGACCTTTGTAGCCACTTTATCCAAAAACTATGCAGCCCGTCCGGCCCTGGAGATTTCCAATTAGGCAACGGACGGACTGCACGGGCTACATCTTGGGGGCTGATAGTGATTGCCCCCATTTCTGTTATTGGATCGCACTCTCGCTCGATCTCCCGAGTCCAGTCACCTTCGGTGTGACTGACGGGCACCGACCAGATGTTGCGCCAGAATAAACTCATGGCGTCATCATCCGGCAGAAGCGTGTCAGTCACACCTAGTTCCGGTTGCTCCCAAGTCCTATATACCCACCTTTCATTACTCCGGAATGTGCGATTCTGGGTGTATCGCTCCAACCGCCGCTTATACCTACGTATGCGGTTTGCCCATGCATACCTTCTGCTTCAGGAAGTCGATGCGCTCTGTGACACGGGACATATTGTCTCGGGAGCGGACATCAGTCCCCGAAAACGCCCGTCTCACAAAGCGCATCACTCTTGGGCGAGTGTTGCCCTCCCTGAAAGAGATAAGTTTGCCGATGAGTGCTCTGGCCCCACCAATATGACACTCAATCCTGCGCTGCCAAGCCGACACGGCTGGTTTCGGTCGTATAGCTCTGTCATTAGGGAATTTGACGTGAGCTACACGACATGCCGCTACAGCCGCGCAGTACATTATCGAGTGTGTGTCGGTGAGGTCTTCGCAGTTATCAAAATAATTTGACAACTGCGAATCCATAGCAGCCACCAGCGCCCTATTCCTATTATGCATGGGCAAACGAGGCAAGCGAGGCCTAAGATCGGGTGACATGTTGCGATATTCCCGAATAGTACACTCTAAAGCACTCTCAATTCATCATTGCACTGGGTACTTACGTTTGTAACCATGTCATTACACTCGTCCTCAGCGTGGCTGTGAGCATGGTTAGGCGGTGGTACCACCACTGGTACCACAGTCCGCGACGGAGGGGCAATGACATGGCTACCCATTTCAGTTCGAAGGCGATCAAGTACCGTATCATCCAACATATGATTACGCTGGATGACCCGCACCTGATCCGACAGTCGTTGGGCCGAAACGTTGACGGTTGGCTCAAGCACCTGAAACAAAGAGAGTATCCGAACACGGTACGCGGTCAGGTTGTTACCTCCCTCTGTAGCCCCATAGTATGAGCGCATGACGTTTTCATTGATGGATGGATGAGATGGGCTCAATCCATCTCATGCGCTGCACACTTCTGCCGAGAGCTGGGACCCTATCAGAGGCCGGTGGGCCTCGAGGTCCTAAGCCGCTCGGCGGCCGGCGTCCTCTCCGTCGACGCGCAGGTGGTGGTGACGTCGGCGGCGAGAAGAACTTGTCGCTGGAGCTCCACGCAAACTGTCACGGCCGGTGTCACAGCACTCACGGTGGGGCTGGGTTTCGGCGGCGGCGAGGCGGAGCTGAGCGACAAGGCCGGAGGTGGTGGGCGTGCACGGCGAGCTGCTGATCTAGTCAACATCTATCGTGTTTTTCCAATTTTTCGGTTTATTCATCCATGACAGCTGTCATTTCAATATGATGTAGTTTTTTTTTGTAAAGGTGATTGTTTTCCATATTAAATTTTATGTGGGTTCTTGCTATAACGGTTATTATTTTTGCTTTTTGTTGTGGGCTTGAAATCACTTGATAAATATTATAAAAACCGAAAAATAGTTTGAAAATAATTTTTGACACGTCAGATGTTGTTGGTGTTGCCAGCTTATTATTATTCCATTTATTAAACTTTATGTACATACTATTTACATTTTTAAATATTCAAATATAAAAACATTTAAAAATACAGGGTGTAACGAAAAGGTGTGGTCATATTGTAACAACCACTTCTGCCCATGGAAATAAACACGTTTCTCTAAGAAAAAATTGAAAATTCCAAAAAAAATATTGTACTTTCCATACAAAGTTATCATTAGCTGATCAATATTTGTGTGGGATGTAAAAAAAATTTTGAGTATTGCCTCAGGTTTTCTTTAAGAAAGTTGTTCATATCGATGGGCAGAACTGGTTCTTAAAATATGACCACACCTTTCCGTTACACCCTGTATAAAAAATAGTAGCCCACCGGCATCGGGATAGGGTCCAAGCAACCGGTGGTCAGGGCTCCTGAGAAAGGAATCTCCTAACAATACGCGCCGTGTCCAGGAGTACCGCTTTCTGTATCAAGCCCTTGATTCAGCCGCCTAACGAGAGCTTCCTTAGGTGTTCGTCGAGGCTCTTGGCTATTTAACCATTGGCCGTCACGACTATCGGCACAATGACTGCTGTATCTACCTCCCACATGTCGACAACCTCGCGAGCCAGATCAAGATACTTTGTTTGTTTATCTTTTTCAGCTTTCACGAGGTTCTCGTCATGAGGGACAGCTATATCAACAATCATTGTGCGACGCTCTAATCGATCTATCACCACTATGTCAGGCTTATTGGCAACAATAGTCCTGTCAGTGACGATAGATAGATCCCAATATAACGTGATATTGCCATTTTCGAGAACTGGGTCAGGCTCATACCTATAGTACGGTACTTCGGATTCCACAAGATTGTATTTAAGAGCAAGTTGCTGGTGGATAATCCTGGCTACAAAGTTGTGTCTATGCAAATAGTCTCCGTTAGCTAGACGAGAACAACCAGAAATAATGTGTCGGATTGATTCCCTGGGCCGGTGGCATGCCCAACAGATGTCAACCGTACCGTCCTTCACAATGTATTTCCGGCAGTTATTCGTCATCATAACTTCGTCCATAATCGCACAGACAAAACTTTCGATTTCCCCGAAGAGGTCACCAAAACGCAGCCAGGATACTACTACGGGCCCACATAGGACCCGGTAAACGCGTCCGTGAAGCTTCTTGCTCTGCCATACTTCCCTGCGGTCATTAGTATCCAGTTCTCGTTTGCTAAGGAGAGCGGGGTGAGGCCCTTGTCCACAGTGACCACATCTCGATGCATACCCACGTCGGCTTTGAGGAAGTATTCCCTAAGGCTGCATACCTAGCGGTTGTGTAGGGTCTTGGCGTTTAAGAAGCCACGACCCCCACACTTCCGCGGGATATACAGCCTCATCACCGATGATCGTGGGTGATGCATCCGATTTGCGGTCAGCAGTGTGCGGACCCTCCTATCCAGGGCGTCAAGTTCCGTCTGAGTCTATTTGAGTATACCGAAAGAGTACATCAATACCTGGGCATGACCCAACCGTTGAAGGCGCGCACCTTGTTCCCGCCTGATAAAAGACTATTCAGTACTTTATTCAGGCGGCCAAAGAAGCGCTCCCTCAACGACTGTTTCACGTCAGCAGTATTGATGCCTAACGCTTCCGACATACCCAAATACTTGTAGGTTTCGGTTGAGCAGAGGGATCCAAGGTGTATGGAATCCGAGAGTTGAGTTCCCACGGATTCCATAATCTCCCCTTGCTTTACATGCATGACTGCACATTTGTCCACACCAAATTCCATCCTGATGGCGCTACTGAAGGTTTCTGTTACCTTCAGTAGCTTCATCAGTTGCAAGTTGTTGGGGGCAAGGAGTTTCAGATCATCCATGTAAAGGAGGTGTGATATGAACTGACCACCTCTTTTCAACCGGTAGCCTTGGCCCGAGCCCTCCAGTAGAGTACTAAGAGGGTTTAGGGCCAGACAAAACCACAGTGGACTCAGACTGTCGCCCTGGAATATGCCACGCTCGATCCTTATCGGTTCGTTGTTCTCCTGGATCTGTCGACATCCTGGATAGTGAAGGACCGTCCTCCACTGCCCCATACACGACATCAGGAAGGTGCGCAAAGTTGCATCCACTTTGTACAGCTCCAGCACCCTCATGAGCCATGTATGTGGCACTGAGTCATAGGCCTTCTTATAATCTATCCAACATGTCGACAGATCTCTTCGAGAACGACGAACCTGCTGGCTAATGGCAACATCGATGAGGAGCAGCTCCTTAGTACCGCGGGACCCCTTCCTACATCCCTGAGAGGCAGACAAAATACAATTTGTGTCAATATGGTTGTTAATTTTGGCTCTCAGGATGGACGTAAGAACTTTATAGACCGTCGGTAAACACGTGATCGGCCTATAATTTTTCGGCTCCACAGTACTACCTGATTTATGGAGCAGGTGGGTTACTCCTGTCGTAAGGAACTGGGGCAGCGACCTTGACTCTAGGGCAAACTGGAACTGAGCTGCCAAGCGAGCGTGCGATCTTTGAAACCATTTTATCCCGAAATTGTGCAGCCCGTCCGGCCCTTAATATTTCCAGTGAGGCAACGGACGGACTGCACGTGCTACATCTTGGGGGCTGATGGTAATAGCCCCCATTTCTGGTATAATATCACACGCGCGCTCGACCTCTCGAGTCCAATCACCCTCGGTGTGCCTGACCGGCACCGACCAGATGCTGCGCCAGAATGAACTCATGGCGTCATCATCAGGTAGGTGCAAATCAGACACGCCTTGGTCCGGTCGCTCCCAAGCCCTATATACCCACCTTTCGTTGCTTTGGAATGTGCGATTCTGAGTGAACCGCTCCACTCGCCGCTTGTACCGACGTATACGATTTGCCCATGCATAGATCTTCTGCTTTAGGAAGTCGATACGCTCTGTGACGCGGGTCACATAATCTCGAGAACTAATATCAGTCCCCGAGAACGCCCGCCTCACAAAGCGCATCACCCTAGGGCGAGTGTAGCCCGCCCTGAAGCAGATAAGCTTGCCGATGAGTGCTCTAGCCTCACCGATACGACGCTCGATCCTGCACTGCCAAGCTGGTACAGCTGGTCGTGCAGCTCTGTCACTGTTGAGGAACTTGGCATGAGCTACACGACATGCCGCTGCAGCCGCGCAGTACAAGATCGAGTGGGTATCGGTAAGGTCTTTGCTGCTATCAAAACAATTTGATAGCTGCGAATCTAGAGCACACACCAGCGCCTTATTTTTTTATGCATGGGCAAACGAGGTAGTCGAGGTCTAAGCCCAGGCGGTGTGGAGCGGTGCTCTCGGAACGTATCCTCCAAAGCGCTCCTCAATTGTTTGTTACATTGGGTACTCACGGATATAGCCACGTCATCATCATCTTCACCAACATGGTCTGTTCGCGATGGGGCACTGGGTTTCAGTTGCACCGCGGCCGGTGGCGAAGCAGGTGAGACACGGCTACTCCGTGATTCGAGGCGTAGTCTATCAAGTACGGCGTCATCCAGCATACGGTTACGCTGGATGACCCGCACCTGATCCGACAGTCGTTGGGCCGAAACGTTGACAGCTGGCTCAAGCACCTGAAACAGAGAGAGACCATGGTACGCAGTCAGGTTACTTCCCCCCTCTGTAGCCCCAAAGTATGAGCGCATGACGTTTTCGTTAATGGTTTGCGTCCATCGCATGCGCTGCACACTTCCACCGGCAGCGGGAACCCTATCAGAGGCCGGCGGGCCTCGAGGTTCCAAGCTGGCTGGTGGTCGGCCTCTTCCCCGTCGACGCGCAGGTGGTGGTGTCGTCGGCGGAGTGGTGTATGCGTCGCTTGAGCTCGACGGAACTGCAGCGGCCGGAATCACTTATTATTATTATTATTAAAATCATCTATACAACTCTTTCAGTTAGAATTGATGCCAAATGTCATCATCATCATCATCATCATCAGCGTTTTAATGTCCCCACTGCTGGGGCACAGGCCTCCTCTCTGTGAGAGGGTGTGAGCCGTAATCCACCACGCGGGCTCAATGCGGGTTGGTGGATGTCACAAGTCTTCGAATTTTTGGTTCTAGGACATGCCGGTTTCGTCACGATGTTTTCCTTCACCGTTTTTAGAGCAGTGGTGATGAAATAATTTACACAAAGGAAAGCGCCTGCCTGGGTTTGAACTCACGACCTACAACTTTTAAGTCGCGGTCAATACACAATTGATGACCAAATGTCATGATTTCATGAAATTCTTACATTTGGCATCAATTATAACTGAGAAATAGAAATACATAGTTGCTACGGCCGCGAATCAAATTTTGACCAAGATACCACCTGACACTTTTTATTTTGACCTGCAATTTGCAAAAACCCTGGAGTTTTCACCTTAAAAGCTTAAATATTAGCTTGAACAATCTGAAAAATTTCATACAAAATTACTAAGATGAAGTTCTGTCACGACGTTTATCCCAAACGGGGTGCTCAGAGACTCCCCAAACTTAAGCGCTTGAGTGTTCCAAACTTTGATAGCTTCAATGGAATATTCTTCAGATACTGTCATCCTATATGGATGCGTTTTTAAACGTTTAGGACTGATGTTCAACGTAGTAAAAAAAATTCCATTCTTAGTTCGCATTTTACAACGGGCGACTACGGAACCCTACACTGAGCGAGACCCGGTACGCACTTGGCCAATTTTTGTAATCATGACTAACCCACACGAACCCCGCTTATCACAGAGACTCCACCCAAAAGGAAATGTTTTTGGTACAACCGATGCACGAGTAGGTACCTATTTAATAGCATTTGTTTCAGAAATTCGCACCGTTTTGCTTTTATGTCCTCCGAGTTGTCACCGAGAGTGGTCGTCTCATCTGCTGAAACAACCTTGTCTGAAGAGCAAGATGTATAGCGCGCGTGTGCTGGTGTTGTTAGCACTGCTTGTAGAGTTGGTGAATTGTTTTTCTTGGGGTTTGTATTTACTTATTTATTTAATGCTTTGTGAACACAAACACAAAACGCGGGTTAGTTTTTTAATTTTATTTTGGATTGAATGGCTTTTTTTTAATTATTAACTTTTACCAGAATGATGACTACCAATTTTATTACCAAAACGAATAAATATCCAGAAGTAGGTACAGAGTTACTCTTTTATACATACAAATATGAATATAATAAAAAACTTTTTAACAAAAAATTCAACCGACGAAAAAGAACTGATTAATAAATCTAAATTTTATATGTAAGTACGTAGAAATGGAGAAGGCTCTACGTAGGTCATTAATAATTGTACTATTTGTCGCCGACTCAAAATTAGTTTACGTAGATAGTTTATGTACGAGTAATAATAATAATAATAATAAAGCCCATTTATTTCCAATCTACAAATTGTTATTACATGCATTAAAAAAAATATATATATGTAAAATAAGCTTTAAACGCTATCGCTGCTGTTTTCCATAAAGTTGATCGGAACCCCTTCTCGGGTATAGGCCTCCTCCAGCTTTTTCCAGACCTCTCTGTCTACTGCTTTCTTTCTCCATTCGCTTCCTGCTATAGCTTTTATATCTTCTATCCACCTTTTTCTTGGACGTCCGCTTCTTCTTTTTCCCGTTGGTCCTTCCCACCTAGTAGTCTCAAATGTCCATCTTTTGTCTGTGCATCTTCCTATATGTCCCACCCACCGCCACTTTTGTTTTAGGGCATAGTCTAAGGCATCTACAACTTTCGTTTTTCGTCTTATTTGTTCACTTTTTACTTTTTGTATTCTTCTTATTTTTAGTATACTCCTTTCCATTGCTTTCTGGCATGTTATCAGTTTAGTTTTGATTTTTGTGTTATAAGTCCACGTTTGGCGACCATATGTGAGAGTAGGCAGAACACAGGTATCTAAGACGATTTTCTTTAGGTGGAGGGGAAATTCCCCTTTCAGGATTTCCTTCAGGGACCAAAACTTTTTCCAACTCATGTCAATACGGCGCTCGACCTCTTGTTCTTCATTGTTATCTTCGAAAGATATTTGTTTACCTACGTAGCTTTTCACATATTCAAGCGGCTCCCCATTTAGGTATATAGCATTAGCGTAGCTGTTTGTCAATACTTTCGTTTTGCTCTCGTTCATTATTAGGCCAACTTTTTCGCTTTCACATAAACGAAAACTACATAAGGGTACTGAAAAGCATCTACGAGGGTAGCGTAAGCCAAGTCAAACTAGAGACACGAGGTCCTGATATACCGATCTGTAGAGGAGTCAGACAAGGAGACCCCCTCTCACCTAAGCTATTCATAACAGTATTACAGCTTATTTTTGATAATCTCAACTGGCAGTCTGAAGGGATTAGAATCAACCAATACCGACTTACTCACCTCAGATTCGCGGACGATATTGTTCTATTCGCTGAAACGAGGAAAGAGCTAGAAGAAATGATAAACACTTTAAATGTACGAGTAAATAAGCTCAATACTCAAGACTTAGGGCCGATTTCACCATTCGCTATAAAAACTAAGTTTTACTGAACTAAGCTTAGCGTAATCTAGTTTAAAGATCGGTGTGAATCGCGATTTACGTCAAACTGATTTAATTATATCTCAGATATTCGTTGAAATCAAATGATGGATGGAGCAATTTTGTTCAAAATTATATACTTATGATGAATAACGTATTTATTTGAATAAGGATTAATATAATGTTTATAAAAACTCTTCGCAAACAATGGATTATTTTAGAACAAATTTGATTACCATAGAAAAGATTATAGTGTTAACCATAAAAAATAGAGATATGCTGTGCCGCATTTTTTTTTAGAACTTTAAAAGGAGAAATAATTTTTGCGTAACTTTAACCTTTTACGCAGCGCACGCAACTAAGACTCTCAAAAGGAATTTTATTTCCCGTTTTTGCCACATTTTCATTGATGCTCCGCTCCTGTTGGTCGCAGCGTGATGTTATATAGCCGGTAGCCTTCCTCGATAAATGGAATATTCAATATAAAAATATTTTTTCTATTCGATCCAGTAGTTCCTCAGATTGGCGCGTTCAACCAAAAAACAAACAAATTTTTCATCTTTATGACAGCGGATACATGCGTTTAAGCGAGCTTAAGGGTCTATATACCCAGCCGGCCTGCGGACGGCGAGTAGTGGGTAGCTCGCCGTCCGATCAGCAGGCCCGAGAGTCGACGGCGCGTAGTGTTCCACGCCCGCCTCAAAGAGTTGTCAGCAAAACATGATGAGCCCCGTCATGGCCGATGCCTGCCCTGGAGTTGTGGATAAATTCGAAACAGAGTTACCGCGCCTCTGGGCACTCAGGGCAGGGAAGGAACAGGGGTGGCTTTTAGTCAGTAAGAGTCTGACACGCCCTCCCGTTCCACCCAGAGCGGGAGATGTCATTGGATGATTTCCCAACCCACAAAAAAAAGGGTCTACTAGCGGTCAAGTGGCTCCCTCATTAAAGCAAAAATGTCAAAACGGCCATTTTTGGTACTTTTGCCTACTTCTTTGGATACGAAACATTTTGAGACCTGTTTAACAACGAAAAAATACAAACGTGACGTTGGATTCTTTAATATTTATTTTCTATGCTATGCTATGATTTTTTATTCAATGAGGGCGCCACTTTTCCGGTCGTAGGGCCTTAAACGTCGAAAACTGGGCGTTTAGAATTGGTGAAATCGGTCCTTAAAGGTTTATTAACCGGGTTTTCTAAAGGGTTTGATTTGGAGGTTCTCAATTCGACCGTATATTTTTTTCGTCAGTTACAAATGAAGGCGAGGTGAAAATAAGTTTATAGTTAAAAACTTTTTTTTTATACTAGCTTATAGATTGGTTATCTCAATTTAATATGGACACAAAATTTCGTGTCCGTGCTGTTGAGCATTGAAGAGTTCCTTTACCTGGAACTAATCCTGAATGTCGATTCACGTCATGCTTAATCGGATACCAACAAATGGTCGAAAAATGGTTTGCTAATTTTGACGGACAATAAAATTTACAAAAATACATGCGAACAGTGCAAGCTCTTGGCTAAAGTAATAACAGTCGCACGGGTCGATCCATCAGGTTAAGCTACGCTTGCCGGGGTTGGTCCATGGGTGGGTGACCATCTTTAC
Source organism: Polia nebulosa (assembly GCA_951329385.1). Lineage (NCBI taxonomy): Eukaryota > Metazoa > Arthropoda > Insecta > Lepidoptera > Noctuidae > Polia > Polia nebulosa. The sequence continues at coordinate 19,735,303 of OX589612.1, forward strand.
ATACCGAGACTCCTTCGTGCCTCGGAAAGCACGTTAAGCCGTTGGTCCCGGCTGTCAATCGTGGATCTTTGACAGTCGTTACGGGTCGTCAGAAGCCCGAAAGTCTGACAACCAGTCTTACCAAGGGTATCGTATTACCCAGTTACTGGGTTGTGGAGGTCAGATAGAATAGAATAGAATAGAATAGAATAGAATAGAATAGAACAAAATTTATTCAGCAACAGTACACGAAACAAGCGGTACACAGAAATAACGGTGAAAAAAAAAAACATTTTAACAAACAAAGTGTGTGTCCTCACGACTGCGCTAAAAAGGTCCATTTCAGCGATAATGTCAAACGGGCTGGAGCCGCCTGACGCTGGTTTTCAAATGAACCTTTCAAAGGTCTGTGACGGATCATTTGAAGGTACCAGCTACGAACTAAGTGAAAAAAGTTGTAGTAAAAAAATAATACTTATATTTAAAAACAGTAAATAGATATTATGTAGATAAGCAGTCGCTCCATGTAAAATACTGGTATTCAGCTGCATCCGGTTAGACTGGTAGGCGACCCCAAGATAGTTGGGAAAAGGCGCGGGCAGATTGATTGATTGACATACGAACGGTGCAACTTAAATATAAGCTTGTAATTACACCTAGCCTGTCTTCGTTTTACTCGACTGCGCGACGAAAGGGAGGGTAATGTGTTTATCAGCGGAGTCTGTGTTTCCTGTAAGATACAACCTGGGAGTCTTTAAGTCAAGAGTGAATAGGTTACTTCTAGGCAAGCGTGCTCCATCTTCGACCACATCATCGCTTACCATCAGGTGAGATAGTGGTCAAACGCGAGCCTATCAAACATAAAAAAAAAAAAAAAAATCAGCCTTATGTATGTATGTAAATATGTATGTATGTATGTATGTATGTATGTATGTTTGTTCCTCTGTGGCACTATAGAGACCAAACACATGGACCGGATTTTGATAATTCTTACGTCAATAGATTCGTCTTAATCTTGCATAGACGCCGAATTTGAACCACCCGATGCACTTTGTGATATGATAACGTCTTCTTTTTCTATATTCGACCGGCACATTTTAACCAATATAATATTAGTCCACTTTTAAACTCAAAAAGAATGTCACTTGTACCATACTATGCGACCGCACTCGGCACCCGTCTCAGATGGCAGGGTCGCCATGTAAGGTTGTCGGTTCGGGAAGATGATTGAAACAAGTGCCTTCATTGGTGTATTGTATATTACTGCCTTTAGCGTACGTTCAGTCCTTATAATATGTATGATACTTAATATTAAGATACAGATGTGCACACACACATTAGTCTTACACACTACAGAGTGCTACATAAAACATGACAGTATTCAAAATACAATATAGCAACAACCAGATGCCATATTGTGAAAAATAAAAAAAATAAAGTCGACATACTATGTCTGGTATCAAAATAAAGGGTTTGAGGAGGCATTTCCAAAAATATAACTCACTAAAATGTAGAAAATAAAAATAATTTAATTTTTTTTGCAAAAAACTCGACTGTTAATAAAAATTAAAAAGTTCCATACAAGTCACTTTTCAAGCGGTCTGATGCAGTTGGTGGCATGAAATCAATAATCGAATTAAAATAACTGCCACCAACTGCATAGGACTGCTTGAAAGTAACTTGTCTGGAACATTTTAGTTGTTTTTTTACAGCCGGATTTTTTTAAGGCCATTAAGGCGCAGTTATACAACTTTTAATGGTTTTTAATTGAACACCACACGTCTAAACGACTAGTCTTATTTCTTTGAAAAAAATAAATGTTAGGCACTCTAGACAATTTCCGTTGTAATTTGATATGAGAATATTTGAAATTAATTTGTAAAGTTATGTCTAACGCGGATAAAAAATTGAGAATCACACAAAAACTATAAAGCGAATTTTTATGAAATCTTCACCATTTTAAAAATCATTTAATTATTTATGTTTTAGTATACGTGTTTAAGTATAATACCTACCTGTTATTTTATGTATAATAAATTAATAATACGTCTAATTTCGGACAGCGCTCCTTGATGGGCGAGTCCTATTACTGGGTGGACGTACGACGCGTTACGTGAGCTCAGCTCAAAACACGCAAGCTAACCAATCAAGGTCATTGGCAGTTAATAGCGCCTTAAGAGTACTGGGCTCTATCCATAATTTTAGAACACGTTTACAGCAGTATCTGATAGACAAGCAAACTGAAACTAGATTTAATCACACACTTTGCCTGTGACTTCGACCGCGCAGATTAGTAGAATAGAATAAACATTTATTCGACACAGACACAACACAACAGCAACAAACAAAATGTAAAGAAAATAACAGTTCAAATTTAAACACGCGTTTAAAGGATTATCAATCAATCACAACTAATGAAGAACGTGGGTGGTGGTCGTCATGTCCTTTGACGTCAGATGTTACGTCAGACTTCTCTTTCTATTTATCATCTTTAAAGCTTCATAACTTCGGTTCTGATGTACTTAGATATTTAAAAATATCTTGTGTCTATATGTAAAAAACTATACACGATTTCTTTTTATTTTTTATTCTTAGCTATGGTACCATAGCTAAGTAATAAGTATTATATTTAGTAAATAAAAAAAAAATGACATACATGTTCATATCTTATATCTCACATAGTTCACATACGTATCTCCCACTTCGACGGCTAGTCCACAGAGATTGGCGGCCACAGCCATAATTGGGGAAATAGGACTATGTCACAACCTTGTTTTACTCCCGAAGTTTAAAGAAGGGGTGTATGTCTGACGGTAGCATCGTAGCTCCGAAAGAGATGGCCCGATTTCAATGCGTTTTGTTTAACAGAAGGCTAGTGTAATCAGGCTAACATGTGTATTGCATCTTGAGCGTCATTTGATATTAAGATTTTTTCAAACAAATTCGACTCTCCATGGGTAGTTGTTATAATAATTGCTGCGATTTTAGTTATTTACCTAGTTAAATATCAATTCTATAGGTTTCTAAATTGTAGCTTATCACCCCGATGGGGGTTGACTATGAAAAAGCCGTTTGACCCGATCAAATTGTAGCTTATCACCTCGTAGTCCTGCGCTAATAACTACAACACCCGTTTTCAGTCTATTAAGGATGATTTTCAAAAAAACAAAAAACACATTATTCTTATATTGTTATCAAGATTATACATAGGTCGGAGTTTCAACTTTATCGGACCAAGCGCTAAGATTCTTCGATACAAACTCTTAGCCGTTGAGCGCCCTATAGTTCTGAGTTGAGCTACACGATAACTGACAAATGTTTGTAATGTAATGTCACTGTCTGGATAGGTCCACTCAAACCTGCGTAGTCCCTCTTCAAAATCTCATCTCAGATATTAACGTACATGGTTCTCATATGATTGGAACAGTACATATTGTATGGATTAAAAGACTTTAAAAGAGACTTTGTTTTGACCTCTGAGTTTGTTTCGGTGTTTCTTCTCAGGGTAGTCAGCTATCGCCATGGGATCCGGAGACCAAGGTCCTCACGCTCCTCTGGAAGTGGCGCGAGGAGGCAAAACGCCGGGGCGAAACTCCGCTGCCGCGACAACTCGCGGTTCGGCGGACACAGCTCCGGCAGGATCTCATGGCGACATGGAGAGAGCAACTGTCGCAACTCAGCGCTGGGCACGCCATCATTGCGGTGGTCGTGCCCCTCTTTGAGGAGTGGCTGGAGAGGCGCCACGGCGACCTCACCTTCCGCCTGACGCAGGTCCTCACTGGACACGGCTGCTTCGGGAGGTTCCTGTGTCGAATAAGGCGGGAGGAAACGCCCGGGTGTCACCACCATCGCCCAGAGGACACGATGGAGCATACGGTGGAGGTCTGCCCCGTGTGTCCTCATGGATGCGATAGGCGTGAGCGACCTCTCGCGCCCGGCCCTGGTCCAGGCCAGGGTACGGAGCGAGAGCGAATGGGAAACAGTGTCCTCCTTCTGCGAAGCAGTAATGCTCGCGAAGGAGGCGGTGGAGGAGTGGCCCTAACGTCCCCAGCCGCAGCCGCCGCAGGAGACGCCCTGGGCGTCGGAGGTCACAGGACGAGTAGGACGATCTCCGACCACCGTGGACGCGGGCCTGCGCACAGCGAGTAGTGGGTAGCTCGCCGTCCGATCAGCACCAGGCCCGAGAGTCGACGGCGCGTAGTGTTCTACGCGTGCCTCAAAGAGAATGTGTCGGCCACCACTGACGGGGCCCATCATGGCCGGTGCCTACATTCCTAGGGGTAGCGGATAAATTCCTAACAGAGCTACCGCTCCCATGGCAAGGCAAGGAAGGAACAGGGGAGGGTTTTAATCAGTGAGAGTCTGACACGCCCTCCCGCTCCACCCAGAAGTCATAGGATGATTTCACACCACCAAAAAAAAAAAAAGGGCAGTCAGCTAGGAAACACCGGCCTCATCTAGCTTATTCCTAGGGGTAGTGGATAAATTCTCAACATGAGTTACCGCACCCCTGGGCACTCAGGCAGGGAAGGAACAGGGGTGGGTGTTAGTCAGTGAGAGTCTGACACGCCCTCCCGCTCCACCCAGAGCGGGAGAAGTCATTGGAAGATTTCCCACCCCGCCAAAAAAAAAGGTGTTAATTATTACACCAATCGATCGATTAGTGTAATAACACCCTTAAACTGACAAAAAAACATTGACGTGTAAAAGTATTATTTGTACCTCGTTGCAAAATAAATATCATTTATCTCACAGTTAATATAGTTTTCCAATGTTAAGTAGACTGACTGACTGGGAATGCAAATTTCATTCCCAGTCTTTGGGTATTTGTATAGGTATCATTTGAATACCTATGCAACGTATTTTGTAAAAAGAAGTGGAATGAAAAGAATTATTTAGCAATCAGATTAAAAATATATATCCATATGTTCATGTTTCAGACATCGTCGTGGTCCAAGAAACACAACTAGAATTTTACTACAACCGAACCCTAACACACACAGAAGTGATTCCGTCGGCTTCTTTTATCCATTCAGTAACTTACGATCCAGTTCACCACAGGGTGCTGTTTGCCGACTATAACAACCTAAACGTGTCGATATCCAGCTTTGACCTATCAACCAGGAAAATACAACCTTTAATTACGAGCGATTCAGACGGAAACTACGTGAGGATCGTCTACGATCCGGTCACACAATTACTCTTTTGGAAGCAAGGATATAATATATATTGGTTTTCGTTAAATCCTGCAACTTCTAACAAAGCAGTTGAAAGAAATCTTTTATTTCGGTTGGATCACTACTGCTATGATGTCGCCGTGGACAGCTGTGGAGGGTACGTTACTAAACTAATGATATTATAATCATACACACACTGAAAAAATAAGCGTAACATAAAAAAAAACTTTTTTACAAAAAAAACAACCGACTTCCAAAAAAAAAATACACTAAAAATTTATAAATAACTTTAATTTCGGAAGTCGGTGTTTGTATTTTTACTTCTTCGTTATTTGACACCGACTTCCAAAATAAAGTTATTTATAAATTTTTAGTGTATTTTTTTTTTTGGAAGTCGGTTGTTTCTTTTGTAAAAAAGTTTTTTATTTTTCCCTTTTTAGTTGTTATACCCCAGAACTAAAAACCCCAATATAATGGAACGTGGTATTTAAACATTTGGAGAACACCAAAGCGTCATCGAGGTACACGTATTTTCCGTTTTTGTTTAGTTTCTCAAAAAGCGCTGAAGCAATTTCGATAAAATTGCAATATCTTTGTAATTTTTTAACGATTTTCTATAGCAAAAATACGTGTGTGTACAATGGCGTCACTATCAGCGCGCCCTGCTGTCAAAATTTAAATGATCTGTTTTGTAAGATTTTAAAAGTGAATTATATTTAAGCAAAAGTACCTTATTTATGTTGTGCTATTTTTGTCCTTGTGTGTAGATTAATGACTCAGCAAAACTAGTTTGGACCTTCGTGAATATTTAAAGACATTTGTATGAATTTCAGGTATATTTACTGGGTATCAGACTGCAAGATACAGAGGGCTCGGTTCGATGGCTCTGAAAGAGAAGTTGTAATAACCACTACATATGACCAACTAAGCTTGGCCATCGACCAACAGACACAGAAAATTTACTGGACTGAGAAAAAATTTGTAAATCGTGAATTACAGCAATCTATTGAAAGTGCTAATTTTAATGGAAAAAATATAACAACATTCCATAAAATTGTTTTAAGTATCAGAACTGTAGGATATTCATTGACCGTATCAAATGATTTCATCTACTGGAAGAACCATAATCAAGTGGGGATTTGGCAATTGCCGAAGATTCCATCACAGCATGAGGAAGGAAAATTATTTTCAAATTCTAGCTCAAACTGTGTGGCTTGTCAACGTATAGCAGCCAACTACAAAATAAAGGAACAAACTCGGGGAACAAATAGCTGCAAAGCATTTAAGAGTTTAAAACCGAACGACACGAAGCCTAAGTTTACAGTTTCAATCTGTCAGAACTATTGCTTCCAAGGAGAATGTAGTGTCAGTGCTGAGGGACAACCTAAATGCAGGTAAATCATGTTCATTTGATTAAGAATTAGCAAAGATATTTAGGTTCAGCTCACGATTCTTGAAAAAAGCAGTTGCTTAGCGCTGCGCAGCGAGGCGCCGCGAGGTGCATCGTGATGCGCGGGGTTTATTGAAATTCTCTCATAATGTGTAAGTACATTTTTGTAAATTAAATAAAGTTCTACATAGTTTCGGATGGATTCATGTCAAAAAAGCAGTTACATTATATAAGGCCCATGGTATACCTACTCATATTTACAAAATTAGAAAATGCTTCGAAATTATACAATACTATAACTTTAGAACATCAAACTTAGACACAAAAAAAAATATTGATAAAAAAACCATGTTCTATGAAAATAAAAGGCAGAGCATATCTTCCAAATATACAAATATTAAAAAATAACTAACTAGTGGACCCAAGTGGCTGAGACTATGGAGCAGGACTGCCATTTAGCCAAGCATTTTTATCACGGATATAATCTTCCAATTTATAATATATAAAAAAAAATAATAATAATAAAATGTTTATTTTTCTCACCACAATATTTCAAAGATTACAGTCATAACTTCCATAATAGAGTAAGCTATTAAATAAACACTACAATATTGTGAGAGACTGGTGCCTAAGCTAGGCTAGAAGCCTGTGTTTCAGGTCACCAGGTCTCCACCCCGAGTAACAGTGTCTAGACGTAAACAACAAAATTCTCCGCAACTTTTTGTAGGGAAAGAGAAAAAAAAACATCATGGAAATATGTGTGTAAGTATGTGTGTGTGTGTGTACATGAGTAAATGTGTGTGTGTGAGGCTGGTAGGTACATGTAAGTATAAATGTTTTCAAAACACAGTAGACATCAGTATACATATTTATGAGTTGATTGCATCAGTATACATATTTATGAGTTGATTGCATATGTTAGCACTGAACATGTCCTATGTTCAGTGCTAACATATGACATCTCCTGCAGCCAACAAGTAAGCTTGCGTAACAATTTATTCTTGTTTAAAGTATAAATATCGAGAAGTAGATGAATTTTATTGTAAATTCGAGTACTAATAACATTAAACTGGCGGCTCGCGAATGAAGTACGACACCGAGTAGATTTGCAAACTGGGTGTTCTTTGCGTTTCTTTAAAACTTTATCGTTAAGAGTAAGCAAAGAGTGACGGCGTAAAACAGCACGTAGAATGAAAAGTTGACGCACTGTGAGGACTTTTGACTCTGAGTAGAGCAGGGCAGTTGAGTAATCTCTGCGTTTGAACTGCATAACTTTTAGGATTGCCCTTTGAGCTCGTTCAACCTGAATTAGGTGGGTTTTGCAGGTACCTCCCCAGGCAGATATACAGTAGGTAAGGACAGAGACACATAGGCTCTGGTAAACAAGGAACAAGGTTTCACGATCAGCTGAGTGTCTAAGTTCTTTGAACATATATATTAATTTCCTTATGCGTGCGCAAACTGCTTCAGTATGGGGGCGCCAGCTAAGATGCTCATCAATAAGCACTCCGAGGTATTTGGTACTTGGAACTAGTGACAAGGTGAGACAAGTGCAGGTATTTGTGCTGTGATCCAGAAAGTTCAGGCAAGTATGGGCTTTCACTATACTAGATCCAATAGGGGGCGCAATCGAGTGAGGGAGAGAGAATCGAACAATATTGGTTTTTTCAATATTAAGAGTCAATAAATTCGTCGAGAGCCACGTCATCACTCGCTGAAGCGATTGCTCGGCTCTAAGCTTAGCGTTATCCCAGTTATCATCATATATGATCAGTGCCGTATCATCTGCATAAGTGAAAATATCGCAGTTAGGTAGTGATAAACGGCACAGATCATTAATGTAGAGCAAAAAGAGAGTAGGTCCCAAAATACTTCCCTGTGGTACACCATAATTGATATTTCTATCATCGCTATACAATGAGTCGATTTTAACACATTGTGAGCGATTAGACAGATAGTCTGAGAAGATTTTGAGTGCTAGTCCGCGGATTCCAATGCCTTCCATCTTCGATAACAGTGTAAGAATAGAAACAGAGTCAAACGCTTTGGACAAGTCAAGAAAGACGCCAAAGCACTTGAGCCCCTCATCCATCTTTGTTACTACGGAACTTGTAAGGTCTAAAACCGCATCTTCAGTCGAGACTCCCTGCCTAAAGCCATATTGATTATCTGCTAATATTTTATATTTCGCAAGATATGAGGTAAGAGACTTATTGAGTATTTTTTGTAGTATTTTAGACAAGGAACCCAAAACATAAATCGGTCTGTAGTTGGTGACGTTGGTTCTGTCATCACTCTTGTAGATAGGGTGAACAACAGCTCTTTTGAAAGCATCGGGGAAAATACCAGACTCGATGACGCGGTTACAGACGTGCGTTATGGGAGTCACTAGAGCGGAGCTGGACTGCTTGAGAATATTAGCGGGGATTTTATCATAACCAGTGGCGCAGTCACTGCGTAGACTATTAATCACTCTTTCCACCTGTGCTTCGTCGACTGGCATAATAACAAGGGAATTGCACGGCGGGGGTTGTGATGAGCATTCAACATGGGATCCAAAGGGAGGCTTAATTTTGGAGGCTAGACTCTCACCCACAATAACAAGAGAGCTATTTACCTGATTGATAGAAGATTTAGTGTCAGTAGAGTTTAGTAGAAGCGCACCTGGCGACTGAGGGGGAGAGTTCTGATTTATTATACCTTTAATAGCCTTCCACGTGGCCTTGGTATTGTTTTTAGCTTTAAGCAATTCATCCTTGTCGTAAGACCTTTTTATTTTTTTTAGAAGGGTATTGAGATAATTTCGGTATCTGGTATAGGTTGTCATAAGGACATCATTATCGGGACGCGATTTCGATTTTTTGTGAAGCCTATCTCGGTTTCTGATGCAGCGAACTAAGCCCGGTGTCATCCACGGCTTGAGAATTCTGCATTTTCTGGGGACTTTAACGGTGTAACTGTGTTTTGCAATCACGTCTTGGATAGTTGAGATAAGTAGATCTGCAGCCAGATTACAATTTTGTTCATTTAACACGAGACTGAAGTCTGTGCTATCTATTGATTTCTTTATGTCTGAATAGTTATAGCGGAGCACGTTTGCCGATTGTTTAGCTGCGATTATTTTTTTTAATTTTAAACAAAGGATTACTGGGAGGTGATCCGTAATATGTGTTTCAAGGACTAATACTGTGGCAGGGTCTTTAGTCTTAATGAGTACATGATCTAGACAGGATCCGGATCTGGTAGGGAGCACGTGAGCAGGTAGAAGACCTAGAGATGCACAAAGGGTAAGATAGCGATAGGGTAGGGTGGCGATCATGATTGTTGGGTTTAATGTCGATATTTAAATCACCAATCAGGGCTATATTGTTGTAATGTTTTAATGTTTGTACTAAACTATCAAGGCTGCGGTAAAAATTTTCAAGGTCAGAATAAGATGGGGAACGATATACGCAAATAAGTGCTGTGTTGCCTATAGTACAGACAAGACAATTTGAATCACATACTGAGGGTTTTAGATACGTGCAATTCAGTGACGTTTTGGTGTAAATGACAACGCCATCATTCTGTAACTTATTGTCAGTTGTCGCGTCAAAAGAGTAGCCTTGTAGATACGGAAGGGGCCCAGAAACTTTTAACCAACACTCAGTTAATATGATTGCATCAAATTCTATTTTAGTGGTTGTTAGCATCGTGATGAATTGGTCAAAGTTCTTTTTAAGACTTCTTATATTTATATGAATTATTTTTAAATTATGATTTGGCTGCTTGATAAAATCCGAACACCGTTCGGGTGGACATAGGTGAGAACAGGCAATGGAGAGGTCGTCTATTTCGTTAGATATGGTATTATTTTGGTTAGCCATTTATGGTTAGATGTATAAAATTTAGCAGCCGGTTATTGTTTCTGAAGATGGACTTAATATTACCATACCGGATCATAAGTGGCAGAAGAGGACAAAATATTACAATGTTGTTGTCGGTCCTACTCAAAAGGTTTGTTACAACAATATGTATATGGTTGTGGTTGCGGTGAGTGAGTTTTTGGGTGAAATGCAATGATGTTTGTAAGTTGTGTGTACAGTGTGTAGACAATAAAAAGTAAATATCAGCTATATAAAAACAAAAGGTAAATATAATGATAAAATGAATGCATGCATAATAAAAACGAAAAGGTTTAAAAAGGAGTAGGCTTAGTCATTGTTGCCCCAACATAGACAGACACTTTTCAGATTTGATATGGAGTGGTTTTTCCGAGGGGTCTTTACGCAGAAGAATTCTTCCGTTCGAATACCAACTGGAGTAATTGTTGGCTTTAGCGAACTGTCGGGTATCATAGAGTAGCTTTTTCACGGATGGGCGTAAATGTTCGTCAACGTAGACAGGTTTTCTTTCACCTTCGAGACCAATGATCTGTGTGTTTAACTTATCACTTAATGAGCGCTCTTTGATGCTTGTCTACATAGTATGCGTTGTGCAAAATTTAAAACATGCCTTGTAAGTCAATCTGCCAAGCATTTTCCCAACTATCTTGGGGTCGGCTTCCAGTCTAACCGGATGCAGCTTAATACCAGTATTTTACATGGAACGACTGGACTGGAGAATGTCTTGTGGTATTATGTTATAAAATTAAATAAAAGAATTGTGTACTTTAGCCAATCTGAATCGAGGTTGATCTAATTTGTTCCTATTTCTTGTATTAAAATTATGCCTGTCACTTATCTTAGTAAAGAGATGCAGATTTTTCCGAACATACATACCTAATGTTTTCGTATATGTATTGACAAGGTACCGTCATGATGTTTATATCCTTATGGGCCTACCTCCGCATAAGTGGCGCCCTCATTGAATAAAAAATCGATCTTAGCATAGAAAATAAAAAACTTTTTACAAAAAAAACAACCGACTTTCAAAAAAAAAAATACACTAAAAATTAAAAAAATACTTTTATTTCGGAAGTCGGTGTTTGTAATTTACTTGTCTGTCTGAAAGTCGGTTGTTTTTTTTGTAAAAAGTTTTTTATTTTTCACTTTTTAGTTGTTATACCCCACAACCAAAAAACCCCAATAACATGGAATGTGGAATTTAAACATTTGGAGTACACCAAAACGTCATCGAGGTAAACGTATTTTTCGTTTTTGTTCAGTTTCTCAAAAAGCGCTTAAGCAATTTCGATAAAATTTATATGGGACCACCTCGGGAGTATATTCTTTCGGATAAAAAAAGAATTTTGAAAATCGGTCCACAACTGACGGAGAAATCGGCGGACATACATAAAAAAAAAAAAACATACATACAGTCGAACATAGAACCTCCTCCTTTTTCGAAAGTCGGTTAAAATATATATATACGGTCGAATATTAAAAATAAAGATGAAAGAATCCTATATTGCGTTTGTTACAAAGAGGATAAGGTATTTTTACGTAAAAAAAGTAGAAGTAAAGTAGTAAGCAAAAGTACCAAAAACGGCCGTTTTTGACACTTGCTTACTACTTCGGATACAAAACATTTTGAGTCCTGTTTTAACCACGTAAAAATACCTTATCCTCTTTGTATCAAACGCAGCATAGGATTCTTTTATCTTTATTTTCTATGCTAAGATACGATTTTTTATTCAATGAGGGCGCCACTTGGCGGATATATACGCCTTAAACAGCTCCCTAAGAGAATCGCACCTGCGAAGATTACATAAGGGCTCGAATCTGATAGCTCTTTTCTGCAGAATAAAAATAGACTATCTGCAGCGCGTCCCCATAGCAAAATACCGTAAGATATGAAGTATCATGTCTTACGGTATTTTGTATAGTAATGAAAGTAACTAAAATGAATTAGTCTCGCAGTATCTACATCAGTAAATTCACGGATTTTTCTGACAGCATATGCTGCTGAACTTAACCGTGCTGCATGAGATGTTAAATGTGATCCCCATTGTAGCCTTGAGTCGAGCGTAATTTAGAAACTAGAATCACAACTATTACTTTTAACATTCGGTAAAGCATATATGTTATGCACTTGGTTGTTTTTTTTTATTTAATACTAAACTATTAGCAGTGAAGGAACCGTTTTGGACCTGCTGAAGGGCGTTATTTACATCGTCAAGATTTGTGGAATGTCTGTTTATCTTAAAATGTAAGGAAGTATCGTGAGCAAACAATACTGTTTGTGGTTGATTTTTTCCAACTTTTTATGAAAATTTGAATGAAGAATCTGCTAATCAATGAACTAATCATATCTTTAAAAAGAATTTGTGAATATTGCTGCAAATGTTTTAACACTTTGTCTGTGATTTTTCAAGTGAAGTTCGGTTTTTCAAGATCCATCCCTATTGTTAGCTAAGCATAACCTACGCAAGAAAAGAGAGATCACATAATAGTACGAGCCCCGACCATAAATATAACCGTCAGTTATGTAAAAATCACATCATCATCATCTGATCTGTCTTTTTTAGTTAAATACATATTTATATAATTACTAGCTGACCCGACAGACGCTGTCCTGTCTTAGATACAGTCAAACGCGCGAAGTTTAAATAGTTGTTAAGTTTTCTGAAATAATTCTATTTTTCCGCGCTACTTTCTTATTTTTTTCTTTTTTATGTACCTTCTTCTGACAATAACAAACATAACAAAAAAAGAATTAGCGAAATCGGTCCAACCTTTTTTTTTTTGACTTGAATACTTTGTTAAGTATTATATTTATTTTTTATTTTTTGATTGATATATTATTATTACTATTTTGTTTGACACGAATATTTACTTTGTAAAGTATTATATTTTTATTTTTATTGATTACTTAATTATTGTAAATGTGAGGACTATGTTGGTTATTATTATTATTTTTTCCTCCTTTTTACAGTAATTTTTAACGTTGTCTGACAGTTTGAGTACTTTTGCGGCCTACCCAAATGTCGTTTCTTTGGTATTGTTCGTCATGCCATTGAGCTCCTTAGTGGTTTTTAAGTTGAGCTATTCGACTATTGACAAATGCTTGCACTGACTGGACAGGTCCACTCAAATATGTTTGGTTCTTTCTTCAAAAGACCACTACAAACACTAAGCTGCATGGTCCTCATATAGAATAATGTGAATGCGAGAACTATGTATGTCGTTATATTCATGTAGATTTTATGATTGTCTGGCAGTTTGAGTATTTTTGCGAACTACTCAAATGTCCTTACTTTGGTATTGTTCGTCGGTTCGTTGAGCTGCTCAAAGTTCTGGGGGTCGATTCTACTAACAAAATTGTTCAAAAATCACAATAGAATCGTAATAGAATCACAACTTTTAAGCGTTTTCTCATTCTACTTATGCACAACGATCCGACTGCGGTTACGTTTTAGTTTTCGCCAACGATCTATCGAAACAATCTCAAAATCTATTCTGTTATCAAACAAAATCGAACATGAGTGACAGATCAACCGCCGCAGTTTGGTTTTGGTTCGATTGTAACAAGTGTCAAAAATGTCAAAATCCGCAGTTTGGTTTTCGTTCGATTATAACAAGTGTCAAAAATGTTAAAATTATCATTTTGACATTTGTTACAATCGAACCAAAACCAAACTGCGGCGACTCATCTGTTGAAATTCGCGGTTGGGCATAAGTTAGTAAAGTATAACTTTTGCAGAATCGTTATAGCATGCTTATATAGCTTGCGTATATAGCTTGCTTTCATTTTCTTCATTAGAAGTAATGATGTTTTATATGGATTTCGTTGAACTTGCCCATGAGGTTGACGTTGGAAGGGTAAGAAAAAGAAATTTATCGTCAAGAGTACAAGCAATAATGCTTTTGACCATAAGCATCGTCAGTTCCGACTCTCCAAAGACCTCGTAAGAGCTTTCATTGAGGAGATCAGTCCTCACATGTCTTCGTTTTGACGGTATTGATACGGAAACAAAGGTAAATAAATAGTTAAGTACTTACTCGTTTTATTATGTGCCAGGTGTGTGTTACAATATGCTAAAGTATTCTCTATTGTCGTTTTAGATCTTGGTTGCACTGGCTTTTAATGTAACTGGTTCGTACCAAACACTGGTAGGCCAGTCGCAATGTCATGCCGTGTCACAACCCTCAGTTTCTCGAGCAATAAAACAAGTGACAGAGGTACTTTAATAAGCCACATTATTAAGAAGCATGTCAAATTTCCAAGCTCCAGGGAAGATCGTGATGAAATCAAAAGAGGGTAAGTATTACAATGTTTCTATTTCTGTTTGTATGTAGACCTTTTTTCTTTTCATGTGAGGTGCGAAATCATCCAATGACATCTCCCGATCTAGGGTGGAGCGGGAGGGCGTATCAGACTCATACTGAGTAAAACCCACCCCTGTTCCTTCCTTGCCCTGAGTCCCCAGGGGCGAGGTAACTCTGTTTCGAATTTATCCTCAACTCCTGGGCAGGCATCGGCCATGACGGGCCGCGTCATGAATGCTGACAACTCTTTGAGGCGGGCGTGGAACACTACGCGCCGTCGACTCTGTTGTATACTACAGACCTAGACTTAGATCCTGATTAACTTGTCAGTTACCAAAAAAGCAGACAAATAAAACAAATAGATTGTGTCTTGTTACCCGTGTGCCATGGGACGTTGACACTTTAATATAATAATGTGTTGTTTTGCAGATTCTATAGAAAGTTTGGCGTTTCTGGAGCTTTAGGCTGCATTGATGGCACGCGTATTTATTTATTTATCCTTTATTTCAGGCAACTATGGCCCTTAAAACACAATACATATTTAGGTACAAAACAATAATTACTTACTAATACATATTTTATATTACTATTTATTTTATAATGCTATAGTTCCCCAAACACACATGATGAGCGCTACTTCAACAGAAAGGGTGATATCATTCCTTGAATCTTCTTTATAACCTTTAAAGAGACAGCAGTATGAACTAGTTTATTAGTAATATCATAAAACTTGTTTCAGATTTGCGACTCAGATGCCCGAATATTGTGTATAGACCCGAGTAACCCTGGCTCAACACATTATAGTGCTGCATGGAGTAACAATCCTCTAAAGTCAATCCTAGACGGAATGATTAGCACTACTGTTGAAGATTTTTATTTATTAGGTGATTATTTTGTCGCACTTAACTAAACAATATCGCTATAATGAAGGGGATTTTTACACTATCATATTTATATAGATCTATGACTCATAGATAATGAGAAAGTAATTTTTTCTTCTAAAAGAAACCTATTTTCTCAGGAGATTCAGGATTTCCTTTAAGACAAGCTATGATAACCCCAATTCTTAATGCTGCTCCAAACACTCCTGAGGCTTATTACACTGAGAAGCACGAGTACAAGAAATGTTGTAGAATGGTGTATTGGAATTTTAAAAACACAATTCAGGTATGCATTTTATTGTTTCTCTTATTTGATTATAAAATAATAATATTGTATATAATATTGCAATAGTTACAATTGTAATATTCATGTCTGTACATTATTTTCACAGGTGCTTGATAGAAGACAGAAAACTGCGCTATAAGCCAGAATTTGCAGCAAACAAATGCCTTTTGTGTACTGCACAACAACTCGCTACAATTAAGACTGGAGGACTTGGAGTTGGACAGTGAGGTCCTAGAAATAATAGAACAGGAGCGTGAGGAAAGAGATGATGCAGCCAGAATTTCTAAAAATCGGTCACGGCAGCGTCTGAATTACCTTTTAGAGCAAGGGGGTAATTACCAAGCAGCTTAAGTGCAACAGACTTGAAGGCAATAAATGAACTGAATTGTATTAGAATTTAAATATCATATCAGTATTGTATAATTTAGCTTTATTTGTTTTCCATTGTAATTAATGTGAGTATGTACTATGGTCTATTCCCAAAGTTTCTGATGAAAATGTTGACAAAGAGATCGGAGATATTAAGTTGAAACCTTTGAAATACAGATCAATGTGTTACATAGTCCTTTTAGGTAGTGATTGGTGTGGGAATATTACTTAATCCTTTTAAATAGAATTTAACCTAAACAGGGTTTGTTTACACTTTTATTATGTTAATGCTTTTGTATTTTGTGTATAAATAAAACATAATTTATCTTAACATTAAATTATTTATTAAGAACAGGATTTATAGAGCTAATAATATTCAATCATGTCTCTTTATAAACCTGATGAAACACATTACACACAATGATTAATGTCCGGTGTGGTGGCTCAAAGTCAGAGTTAAAGTAATAGATAGAACAATCAGTCATCACCTCATCAGCCTGAAACAAACAGAATGTTTCCATTATTATAAAATCTTATAGCAAAGACATAAAAAAACGGGACCTGACAGCCTAAATTATTTACAATAATAATAATAAATACATACTATAGAATAATATTTTTGCCTAGTTGATGGTTAACTGCTAGAGAATGCCTAAGACATTAAGTCCGCCTTTGTACTTTTGTTGCATGAAGTGTAAATAAATAAATTAGAATAGACTCGCCCCATATTACATGGGACTTAAACTAAACATAACTGGCGAAATGTGGGTGTAGATACACATCTGCCTAACCCTTTTTTACAGACGTGATGTTATGTATAGAATAATAATTACATAATTTATTAGAGCATCAAAAACTCGTGATACATTCTATGAATTACTCATTATTTTAACAAAATATGACTTAAAACACTATATTTGAACATCCTGTTCCACTTTCATCTCTTCACAGTGGCGTATTCAAAAATTTTGGCGCCCCGGGCCAAATATTTATGCTGCCCCATAGTTAACAAAAAAGAGAATATTCTTTTTTGCTATTGCTTATTTAGAATTTGAGCTACACGATTTGGATCGGTAAGATTTTTTTGTGATAGACAAGAAGTTAAGGGATGGCAAGAAAAGTAGAAATAGCAGTGCTAATCCAACTTGAAAAATTGGCAGTGGGTAGCATTCCCCGCCCCTGGCAGTCTGCCGCCCCGGGCCATGGCCCTCTTGGCCTAAGGGTAAATACGCCACTGACTTCAGCATTAATAAACTTTAAGTAAAAAAAATACATGATTAAAACACACAATTTTTGGAATAGGTAATTATTACATGAGTGATAAATATCTAATAACCTCAATTTCAAACTCTGGATCTTGACGGACTCCAGTAAGTGGTCTGGTATCCCTTCCTTTAAGGGCAGCAACTCTGTCCTCAAGAGGACTTAACTGTACTGTCCTGCTAGGCCCATCCGCAGTACCCCTACGGTTTATTTCAGCTAGTTTGGTCCACACCTTACAAATTTGTAATCATTCCAAAACTGAAATGAATAGAAAATGATTGTTATTATTGGTATGTTGGTATTTTTGAAGAATAGATAATATCACCTTGAAAACTTACCATCGACCAATCATTAGGTGTTCTGGCTACGCCTCCTTGCGTTTTGCAAGGGCTCGTTCTTCTTTGGACCGCAATTGTCTCACGGCAAAATTTGTGTGTGCCTTCAAATGTGGAGGTAGATTTTCTTCTGGTATCTTCCACTAGATCTGCAATTACGTACGAACAGAATAACACTTGCAGCAAGACTAAATCTTTTACCAGTAAATGAAATGCAACATGTGTACACATAACAAATTTTTTTCTTTTTTTATTTACGTCATATAAAATTATAAAACAATGAATTTTACTAGGACGCTCGGCACTATAGCAAATACAACGTCCAAAATTCCGGAGCGCCCGCCGTAGGGTCTCTAACATGAAACATCTGCTACTTTCTAAAATGGTTATTTTTAAATGGTACTTATTCGTTTGCCGGAAATAAAACGTAATATTTTAAAACGAATACTCACAATAAATCAACCATTTTAATTATTGAACTCGCACATAAAAGTTTTCGTTTCCCGCTGTTTGTTTTGTTTAGGTACATTAACCTTTCTTTTGACATAACTTAAACTTTTTATTTTTTTTATTTACCCCGAAGGGAAGGCTATAGCCTTTTGACCATATTGCCTAGTCTTACGTAGTCATCAGTAGTGTTTTTTTTCTTCATTAAAATGTAGATGTAACACGTTCTAACGTTTTTTAGAATATTTGGAAACAAATGCAGAGTTGCCAGAACGTCCCAAAAGGGACGATTTTTGTCCGTTTAGAAATCTTTACGTCCTTTCGATGTCCGTTCATATATTCCGTCCCTTTTCACATAGCCAACTACAATCATTTACTATTTTTATCACAAAAATGAAAAAAGCGAAACGCGTGGTGTGTCAACTTCAGAACACTGCTGGCCAATATCGCGTATATCGCCGTCCATCCTTTTTCCACTCACAGCAATCGCATCCCATATCGCTTGTCTGGACGTTCCACGCCCACAAACAAACACAATCATTCAGTTATTCAGCTCAATTTATTACGTACAAGTTAAGCAAGAGACAAACTGAACACGAAGTATATTTAAATCGGAAACTGATCCCACGAACGCAACGTATGCAACGCATTATGATATCTGGGCTCTTGATTTTATATGAAAAAGTTTGTTTTTGTGGCGTGGAAATATTCATTTAAAAATAGTAAACTCAATAAATCACCCTCAAACTCGCTATCAGAATCAGAAAACATGACTACAGACATACTAATGCACCTTCTGAGAAATTACAACATTGTGGCATACATGGGACATGGCCATTCGGCTCATCCGCGGATACTGCACGCTCTCCTGTGATGCGGCGAGCCTCCTTGCTGGACTGTCGCCATGGGATCTGGAGGTCAGGGTCCTCGCGCTGCTCAGGGAGTGGCGCAAGGAGGCCAAAGTCGGGGCGAAACTCTGCTGCCGCGACACCTCGCGGC
Organism: Polia nebulosa; assembly: GCA_951329385.1. NCBI lineage: Eukaryota > Metazoa > Arthropoda > Insecta > Lepidoptera > Noctuidae > Polia > Polia nebulosa. The sequence continues at coordinate 19,754,618 of OX589612.1, forward strand.
TCGGCGGACGGAGCTCCAGCAGGATCTCATGGCGACGTGGAGACAGCGACTGTCGCAACCAGGCGCTGGGCACGCCACCATTGCGGCAGTAGTGCCCCTCTTTGATTAGTGGCTGGAGAGGCGTCATGGCGTCCTCACCTTCCGCCTGACACAGGTCCTCACCGGACACGGTTGTTTCGGGATGTTCCTGCATCAGATCGGGCGAGAGGAAACGCCCGGTTGTTACCACTGCGCGGATCGCCCAGAGGACACGGTGGAGCATACGATGTAGGTGGCGGCGACCTCTCGCGCCCGGCCCTGGTTCAGGCCATGGTACGGAGCGAGAGGGAATCGGAGGCAGACTCCGCCTTCTGTGAAGCAGTAATGCTCGTGAAGGCGGAGGCGGGACGCGTGGGGAAAGCTCAACGAAGTGGCCCTCACGGCCCCGGCCGCTACCACTGCAGGAGTGGTACTGGGCGTACTGGGCGAAGGACGTCGCGAGACGATTTCTGGCTACCGTAGACCCGGGCCTGCGGACGGTGAGCAGTGGGCAGGGCCGTCCGATCAGCACCAGGCCCGTGAGTTGACGGCGCGTAGTGCTCCACGCGCGCCTCAAAGAGATGTTGTCAGCCACCACTGACGGGTCCCATCGTGGCCGGTGCCTGCATGCCTAGGGGTAGCGGATAAATTCTGAAAATGAGTTACCGCACCCCTGGGCACTCAGGCAGGGAAGGAACAGGGGTGGGTTTTAGTCAGTAAGAGTCTGACACGCCCTCCCGCTCCACCCAGAGCGGGAGAAGTCATTGAATGATTTCCCAACCCAAAAAAAAAAAAGAAAAGCTTTATCGGCCAACTTCGCTGAGGTAGTTAATACTACAATAAAATTCTCAGCTCCATTTTACCGAGATTGCGCCTGTTTCAATGATTCCAATTAATGTCCAGTTGCGTAGACACTTGAGACACAAAACTACACCAATTTTACATCACAATAACCACTAGGAATCAATAAACGAATAATTAAAACAGCCACAACTTCACTCAAAAAATCCCGCCAAAAACCCATAACCAAAACGTTTCCTTTCACAGCTTCGGCCAGCTAGGGACAAAACGAAACGTTCTTCCGAGTTATTAATAGGTAAAAATTTGAATTGTCGTATGTATTAACCATAAAATATACAGGAAAAAAGTACAAGTATGGCCCAGATATCTTTGTATAATATAAAATACTTTTAATGACACTTTTTCGTATTTAGTAATGAGAACCTCCTCCTTTTTTTTCGTCGGTTAAAAATGTTAGTTTTTTTATCTGGTATTATTAAAACATACTATTTGGCATGTTGGTAACACAGGTTAACCGCCTGAAGTCTTGAATTGGCTTAAAGGTCATGTAACCAAGCCAGTGGCATAGCCACAAATATATAATATTAAAAAAAAAATGAAGTCTTGAACGGTCCCGCTACGATTCGTTTTCGATTCGATTCCAGTTGGCACATAAAATATTAGAATGACAGGTTTAGGTAACTATCGAACGGGAATCGAAATCGAACGGTTGTAGAAACACAATTGAACGTGTACCGTTGTAAATTAGTAGAATCGGCCCCCTGAGTTGAGCTTCGCGATGACTGACTCGAATTCGTATGTAGCTTTCTTCAAAAAGCTCATCCCAGACATAAACGTACATGGCTCTCATATGATTTAACCAGTACACATTGTATGGATTTAACCACTTTAAAAGAGACTTTGACCTCTGAGTTTGTTTCGGTGTTTATTCTCAGGGTAGTCAGCTAGGAAACACCGGCCTCATCTAGCTTAAACTGACAAAAAACATTGACGTGTAAAAATGTTCCTTGTAACCTATTTACTGAATAAACATCATTTATCATTAACCGTTCGCGCGTGTTGCCATTGACCAAGATAATTTTTATAGGATTAATTTTTATATGTATAGATAGATAATAGATGCCCATAGTTTTATTTTTTTAAGTAACGTACTGTGCCGATTCTCTTGTTCAATAACTAAACTAAAATTAGAGAATTGCTATCTTTTATTAAAAGGCAGTGCGAGACAAGGACGGCTTTAGCTATGAACTAAGTTAGAGATGTCCTACTAATAGCCTAAATTAAGTTTAGTTTGTGCACAACAGAATCGGCACAACTGTAAAATTACTATTGTTTTAGTCATAAGTTAATTGCTGCGCCCTAACAGGGTTAAGTACTCAGTAAGTTAACCATGTAAATTGGGTCCAATATAAATAAATAAATAAAAGATTATCCTGTCCAGTCAACAGATAATATAATATTTTTTTAATTCAAATGTTGTTCACAAACAATATTTCTAAAAAGCTTTATTTTTGGCGATTTCAGAGTTTACTATTCTCAAAATAAAACAGTAGTCTTCCTGAAAGATTTGATGAATTGAAAGTCACCCAGTACAGTAGGTATAGTGTACGTTGCAAAGAAACAGGACGACAGAGCGACATCAGGATAACAGAGCATCTGAAACGAAGCGTACCGGTCGCGCACCTCGTTTCCCTGTTAAGGCGTAGTTATACGACTTCTAATGGTTTTTAATTGAATATCACGTCTAAACGACTAGTTATATTTCTTTGAAAAAAAATATTATGTTACTCTAGACAATTTCCATCGTAAATTGACATGTGAATATTTGAAAATTATGTTTTTATAAAATAGTGTAATTAATTTGTAATGTTATGTCTAACGCGGATAAAAATTGAGAATCATTCAAAAACTATAAAGCGTATTTTTATGAAACTTGCACCATTCTAAAGAAAATATAATTATTTATATTTTAGTATACGAGTTTAAGTGTAATACCTGTTATTTTATGTATAATAAATTAATAATGTGTCTAATTTCGGACAGCGCTCCTTGATGGGCGAGTCCTATAACTGGGTGGACGTACGACGCGTTACGTGAGCTCAGCACACAAAACACGCAAGCTAACCACTCCAGGTCATTGGCAGTTAAAAGCGCCTTATTACTTTTACTAGTGAAATTTTTTTGTTGTTTTGCTTGTTTATCGAGTAACACTGTTTTTTATCATCATTATTTCAGTTGTAAAGCCGGATACTCTGGGGAAAGGTGCGAAGTTAATGCGTGCCATAAGCATTGTTTAAATAACGGTGTCTGTACCCTGAACAAAGAGGAGGAGCCAGTCTGCCAGTGCACAGCGTATTATGATGGTGAAAGATGCGACATTTCCATTTGTAAGGACTATTGCTTGCAAGGAAATTGTAGTGTCGATACTGAGGGCCAACCTAAATGCAGGTAAAGCATGTTGTTCATGGAAGTAGTTGTACAAATAATGCAAACATTCTTATTAATAACTAGTGGACCCTACAGATGTGCCGCCCAGTACAATTGTAAATGTAAACCATTCGTGGACACATTCAAATAAACACAAAAACTCATAAAAATTAGTTTAGTCGTTTAGGAAGAGTTCATAATTATGTATGTTAAGATAATGCATGCTCGTTGTTATCCAAGTGGAGGGCAGAAGCCTGTTCTCATACAGAGAAGATTTATCAGCATACTTGCTGAAAGCGATTGCAGACTAATATTTATTCGAAGCCCGAGCTCCCTCACCGACGCGATGTCCGTATTTTCTTAGATAAACTTATAGAGCGACCGAAAGGCATCGCAGTGGGCGCACTTCTCACTCACCTGTTTCAACTAGTCACAAATATTCGTTGGTTTTCTTAATAATAGAGTAACTCTTCTATATCTTCGTTGTTACAGCTGTAAAGCCGGTTACTTTGGGGAAAGGTGCGAGGTTCCCGCCTTTCTAGTCAAGTGTACCAAAACTGTATCAATGTTGAAGGATATGCTAAACACAGGTAAAAATCATTTAATTCTATCATAATTATCAAACAGTACAACAGAAAATACCTGATGAATGGTGCAACAGTTCGTGCCCATCTTCAAGAACAAAGGTGATGTGCTGGAGTGCAACAACTATAGAGGCATAGTATGAAAGCATAAGAAAAAGTTATTGAAAAGCGGCTGAGTGAAGAGAGTGAAATCTCACAAAACCAGTTCGGTTTTATGCCTGGTCAGGGTACAAAGGATGCCATTCTCGCTATCCGCCAACTGTGCGAAAAATACAGAGCTGTGCATAAAAACTTGCACATGGTGTTCATTGACCTCGAAAAGGCATATGACTGGGTGCCTCGAGAGGTTATGTGGTGGGCCCTTAAGGAGACAGGTGGGCCTGGGAAGTATGTGCAGTTAATCCGGTATACAGTGGGCACCACTGACAGTTTCAGTGTAGCGGTCGGTTTGCACCAGGGGTCAGCCCTCAGCCCTTACCTCTTCCTGATGATAATGGACGCTCTGACATCGGACATCCAGGAAGAGGCTCCCTGGTGTATTCTGTTTGCTGATGACATAGTGCTGGTTGCTGAAAGCGGCTTAGAGGTCCAGAGCAGATTGGAGACGTGGTGGAAAAGACTGGAGAGTGTGGGCCTGAAATTGAGTAGAACCATAACAGAATATCTATTCTGTGTTTTCGGTGGTCTCTCCAAACCTATGCTTTTAGCTCTCAACGGAACGCCTATACGCTCCGACTTTCAGTACCTCGGGTCGCTTGCTCAAGGGGATGGCGATATGGACCGAGATGTAACGCACAGGATCAACTCAGGATGGATGAAATGGCGACAGGTCACTGGAACAACTTGCGACCGACGGATGCCCCTTAAGTTAAGGGCGAAAATCTATAAGTCCGTGATTATACCTGTCGTACTGTATGGGTCGGAATATTGGGCTGTGAAAAAGACGGATGAAAAAAGATTGCATGTGGCGTAGATGAGAATGTTGAGATGGATGTGTGGAGTAACAAGAATGGATAAAGTGAGAAATGAGTACATTAGAGGTAGTTTAAAAGTGGCGCCAGTCACAGAAAAGTTGAAAGGGAACCGCTTCTATCTTGGTATGGTCATGTGAAGAGGAGGGATGAAACACATGTAACTAAAAGAGTTATAGAATATAAATGTGGATGGATGGAGAGGGAGGCCAAAGAAAGTATGGATGGATTGTGTGAGGAGTGATATGAAAGTGTGGAGGTATGCGGAACAGGGTGTAAAGTTCCACAACCTCCATTGAAAAGGGAGGATCCTCCGACCAGACGGGTGTTGTGTCTGGTCCGGGCAACTGCCCAATGGTTGATTTCGGACTGTTGTATATGTTCAAATCGCGCGGAGAACTCTGCTTGCGCGATGTAGAATTCTTGCTATTTTTAGTTCGTGTGCGGCGTCATAGATGTCGTTACATCACTCCCCTCCGGAGATCGGAGATCGATGGTTCTTGATGAGTCGTCCATACATCTTGTGATGCTTGCCGGGCCAGTGGAAGGTTGGTTCCAGTGAGTCGGAACCGGAAGAGCCGCATAGTTCACGGTGAGTCGGAACTGTCTGCGGTGATGCCCCAGTGAGTCGGGGTGTTGCTATCCCAGTGAGTCGGGATGATGCCCCAGTGAGTCGGGGTGATGATGTCCCAGTGAGTCGGGATGATGCCCCAGTGAGTCGGGGTGGTGATGTCCCAGTGAGTCGGGATGATGCCCCAGTGAGTCGGGGTGATGATGTCCCAGTGAGTCGGGATGATGCTGCAGGCTCCACTGGGTCGGAGCGGTGCTGTGCGACGTAGTGGCTTGACTGCTGGCGTCGATCAGGAGAGGTTCTTCGACCGGCCGAAGGTGCTGTTCGCTGCGCCAAGATCGCTGATGAGGTTGATGGTGATGAAAGAGGCTGAGGATGCTGACCAGGAATGCGCATCCGCTGCATGCTGGTGGTCAGGATACCCGTAGAAGCCGTTGGTACTGGCTGGCTGTATGACTCGTTGCTCAAGAGCTTGAAGGAAGCGATGATGATGAAGTCACGCTGAAGTAGCTGCACGAAGGCTGCGCTGACGTTCATGGTCGAGGGTCACCAGTGTGGAGGTATGCGGAACAGGGTGTAAAGTTCCACAACCTCCATTGAAAAGGGAGGATCCTCCGACCAGACGGGTGTTGTGTCTGGTCCGGGCAACTGCCCAATGGTTGATTTCGGACTGTTGTATATGTTCAAATCGCGCGGAGAACTCTGCTTGCGCGATGTAGAATTCTTGCTATTTTTAGTTCGTGTGCGGCGTCATAGATGTCGCTACAAAAGAAAAGGGATTTAGTAATAGCGTGACGGCTGACAGCACAGAATGGAAGAAAAAAACGTGTTGCGCCGATCCCAAGTAACATGGGATAAGGGCAGGAAGATGACAACAGTAAAGTACTCGTAGTAGTTACATCTGTCAAGCATAATTAACGCCCAATTTCATTGGACACAATCATGGCTAAGGTCCTGGTCAGTCTCATAAACGCGATGCTGAGTAAACACCTTCAGATAAATGACTTGCAGTTTGGCTTCAGACAAAACCTGTCAACGGAAATAGTAAATACTCGTATGTGTCTGAAACAAACAGTAAAATACTATACTGACAGGAAAACATCAATATATGTGTGTTTTCTTGATATTTTAAGTCTTGTGATATTTTTTCGCATAAACTGCTTCAAGCGACCACTGTGCCAAGTGCCAAGGGAGATGGTATGCCTCCTCAAATATTGGTACAGTAATCAAAAAAATGTTGTCAGATGGTTCAACACGTATAGTCAGGAATATAATCTGAAATGCGGTGTTAGGCAGGGCGGGTTAACTTCCCCGAGTTTGTTTAACCTGTTTGTTAACCAGCTGATCGGCAGGCTCAGCGGAGCCAGGGTTGGCTGCCCAATAGATGGAAAAATGGTCAGCAATATTAGCTATGCGGACGGCACTCAAAAAACTTCTGGGTATTTGTGAAACTTATTGTCACGTGGATTCAAATATATATGGTGACTGGTAATTAGTGACCGATACTTAAACACGTGATTGTACTCATGATAACAAACAGCCACGGGGTATCATCTCGAACAAAGAAAATTTAGTTTAAACAAACAAACAATAGATGGCGTAGTATGCATCGATTTCTTATTGAAGTTTAAGTAACATTCATATTTTGAAAAATAAATGGTAAAAACTGTAGTTTCTTATTTAATTAACTACCCTAAGCATAAAATTGTAGAATAATTGGCTCCTAATTCAAATTTAGATGTTTATTGGAACGAATCCTTACACATTTATATTTCTTGAACCAATGGATGTCGCTGTTTGAAGTTTTAGAGTTTATCCATTCGCCTCTTTAAAATTTGTATAGTGAAACATTTTGAAACAGTAAAACTGTTATGAAGTGCCAAAAATACTATATGTATAGTAATTCCTCAATGTGTGAGACTTAATGATAAAGCTTAATGTAAATTCATTCAACTTGCAAGCCGTCGCTTCTAACACCATCTAGCGAGGTGTAGAGGACGGGCCCGAACGAAGAACAAAAGTTGCTTGTGCAAGTCGAGAGTCCGTAGTTACGGCGGTACCGTTTCTTTGTATGGGATGAGGCATGCGTACGCTAGTATTATATTATCTGTGAAACAGCCTTCCCAAAGAAAGATTTTTTTCATACTCATTCACATATAACACAATAACAACAGCCGTATGAAATTTGCGTGCGCGCGCCTTTGACCTATCAGCTGTAAGCCGCATGAAGCCGTTTTTTCTTTGGGAAAGTTGTTTGTTATCATGAGTAGGTACAATCACGTGTTTAAGTATCGGTCACTAATTACCAGTCACCCTATACAGTGCTAGTAAAAGTGTTCTAATGGTATATAAAGCAGGAAAGAAACACTCCGTCTAACGTGCCGCCAATTGAGATCGGTGGGTCTGCCCTCGTGAAGGTGCCTAAATCACATGTTGACAGATCAGCTACAGTAATAACAACCGCACGGGTCGATCCATCAGTTTAAGCTACTCTTGCCGGGGTTGGTCCAAGGATGGGTGACCATCTTTAAATACCGAGACTCCTCCGTGCCTCGGAAAGCATGTTAAGCCGTTGGTCCCTTGGGCGGAGCCCCGCCGTGTCCTCGTGGAGGTGATCGGCGGTAGCGACCTCTCGCGTCCGGCCTTGGTTCAGGCCATGGTACGGTGCGAGAGGGAATGGAAAGCAGTCTCCTCCTTCTGCGAAGCAGTAATGCTCGCGAAGGAGGAGGCGGAAGGTGTGAGGGAGGCTCAACAACAGAGTCGCCCTCACGCCCTCAGCAGCAGCCGCCGCAGGAGACGCCAGGGGCTTCCGGCACCGCGAGACGATCTCCGGCCACCGTAGACCCGGGCCTGCGGACGGCGAGTAATGGGTAGCTCGCCGTCCGATCAGTACCAGGCCTGAGAGTCGACGGCGCGTAGTGTTCCACGCGCGCCTCAAAGAGTTGTCAGCATTCATGACGGGGCCCGTTATGGCCGATGCCTGCCCAGGGGTTGAGGATAAATTCGAAACAGGGTTACCTCGCCCCTGGGCACTCAGGGCAGGGAAGGAACAGGGGTGGGTTTTAGTCGGTAAGAGTCTGACACGCCCTCCCGCAACACCCCAGAGCGGGAGATGTCATTGGATGATTTCTTTTATTGGGTATCGTATTACCCACTAACTGGGTTGTGGAGGTCGGATAGGCAGTCGCTCCATATAAAATACTGGTAGGTATTCAGCTGCATCCAGCTAGACTGGAAGCCTACCCCAAGATAGTTGGGATAAGGCTAGGCAGATTAATTGCAGATTGTTGACAGATCGGCTACAGGACGATGAAGACCTAGAGAGGGAAAGGAGGGCGTTGGCAGTCCGCTGCAATATGTTGGCCGCAGTCTGTGGATCACGTGTACGCGGCGGGCTTACAACGCCCTGCGTGTACAACGACGCTCTGAGGGCGGTGTTGAGAAAACCCCGGTACTGCAGTGCATCCGCTATGTTTGCGGATGCATCCATCGATGACTTCTTCGCCATTATAAGGAAAATAACTGCATCGATGATGAACAGGGTCCGTGGTAGCTCCAACACTGTCCTCAGAACGTTAGCGTGCAAAATTGAATGTGTGTGTGAACTGAGGGACCACACTGGTATTTCACAAAATAAAAATCGTAGGATTTAGTAGTAGACTTAAAACAGTTGTATAAAAAATCTGGGAATTTGTAGTCAAACATATTAAAAACTACACACACAGTACTAGAGTCCTCACAGACCGTCAGCCAGATCTCGGAAAGTATCTGAAAATTAAGGTATTGTGACTACCTACAGATATTTATTATAGAATTTGTAAATATATTTACTAAAAACAGACCCACAAAGCATCAAAGATAAAAACAATATACAACGACTAAACTGTGGTCCCTCATTCCACACAAGAAATATAAATATTTTAGTGAATATTACGAAACCTAATAAATAAAATCTTTCTTTTTCTACATATAGTTTTAGTAAAAGACTGGAGGTGAGGATTGAAGGACTAGTTTTAATAATCGCTATCTTTTAGTTGCGTCGATATATTTTTTCCATTTCTTTTTACAAAATGTCATAAGTCTTTTACTAAAATTATATGTAGAAAAAGAAAGATTTTTTTATTAGATTCGGTAATATTCACTAAAATATTTATCTTCATTGTGTGGAATGAAGGACCACAGTTTAGTCGTTATATTTTTATTTTATCTTTGATGCTTTGTGGTCTGTTTTTAGTAAATATTTTTACAAATTTTTTACTAAATACACACACAATACTTTAATTTTTCAGATACTTTCCAAGATCTGGCTGATGGTCTGTGAAGACTGAGGAACCGCACTTTAGGGGCTGTAGTTTTTAGTATATTTGACTACAAATTCCCAGATTTGTTCTACAATTGTTTTAAGTCTACTACTAAATCCTACGATTTTTATTTTGCGAAATACCAGTGTGGTCCCTCAGTTCACAAACATATAAGATTGATAGTTCTTTAACAGTTTACTGGGCGTACACCTGCACAGGAATAGGAAATAGGCTAATGAATTATTGAGTAATTTGTTATTACCAACACCTTTTTATTTTATTTTTTGTCTATTACTAACAACTCTACTAACGCCTTATTTGTAATTATATTATACATTGTGTTGTTTTTTTATGGACTGTATTATTTGAAATAAAGATAAATATCAAATGTAATATATTGAAATATATATATAAACTGATAATAATACCTAATATGTACAAATGCGTATGAAAACAACTCATTGGGCGTCAAAAAATTCATCCACATTACTGTCAATGGAAAAGGTACCCAGAACGCTGGCAGCTTACATTGCCACGTTGAATAGCAATGCTGATTCGTTGACCAACGAAAAGCCCAGCCCTCTGGTCACGTGAAGAAACGACTAACAGCTTGCTGATATGCCGAAAAACTCGATGAGCATTCGGACCCCATGACCCTAGTGAGGAGGCATGAGTAGTGTGTGGGGGGGTGTTGTGTAAGGTTTTCTGCACCTGCAGCAGCCGCCCCAGCACAGCTCCCCGTGCTAAGAAGATGGGATGGAGCAAGGGTGTCGACATGTTGCATCCCACACCAAAGACCTACCCAACTTCAAAGGCATTATGGTCGAGATAAATTAAGTTAAATTGAGGAGTACCAAAAAATTATCAGTTTTACCTTTACATCTGCTTGATCTGGTCTAAATCCGTACTGTGTCAAGCTGTTACTGCCTCAATGACGCCCACAACGACCGCAACAATCACTATAAGAAAATCGTTGAAACTAAACAGACTCATCGATTCGTGTACATACACTGACAGACGGACATGGCGCAGTTTCATTGGTTTAGACACGGGGTCTCATTTCGAACACACAAAAGAAAATTTCAAATAAATGTCAATAGATGGCGTAATATGCATCGATTACTTATTGAAGTTTAAGTAACATTAATATTTAAAAAAAAATGTTATTTAATAAAATTTATAAAATATCTTATTTAATATACTACCCTAAGCATAAAATTGTGGTATAAATGGCTCCTAATTCAAATGTAGATGTATATTGGAACGAATCCTTAGGCATTTATATTTCTTGTACCAATAGATGGCGCTGTTTGAAGTTTTAGAGTTTATCCATTCGCCTCTTTAAAATTTGTATAGTGACACATTTTGAAACAGTAAAACTGTTATAAAGTGCCAAATACTATAAAGTAATTCCTCAATGTGTAAGAAAATGTAGGTAAGACTTTATGTGAATTCATTCAACTTACAAGCCGTCGCTGCTAACACCATCTAGCGAGGTGTAGAGGACGGGCCAAAATTTGCTTGTACAAGTCAAAAACCCGTAGTTACGACGATACCTTTTCTTTGTATGGGATGAAGCATCTGTACGCTAGTATTATATTATCTGAGGTTTAGATTTGATAATGTCTCGTGTGTCATGCCTTTATAATTTCCTAAATTTAAGATTCCGTTTATTTTTCATTATAGATGTAACGCCGATTACTCTGGACAAAGTAGTGAAGTCGACGAGTGACGAGCTTTTTCGGGACGGGCATGTGAAGCCGAGTGAAGAGTCACTCACTTTCGTCTCTTCCCGCACCACTACTTACTAATTATTATTATTTTTTTGAGGGACTTCTCGCAGGTCAGCCTCCGAGGCCGTCGTCTGCTCAACTGGGCTTGCCTGTGTAGGCTTTAATATATTAAAGCCTCCAGCCAGAACTAATTATTAAACAAAATTCTACCTTTATGTATTTAGTGCTTACTAGGCTTACCGTAAACATTGGTGCCGATTCTGTGGTGCACAAACTAAACTTGATTTAGACGTTGCTATCTATTTCTCTCTTATAAAACAAGAAAGAGTCGGACGTAAATTAGAGCTGTCAAATTTAGTTAAACTAATATTTCCATACGAATTAAGTGTACTTAAAAACGTCGATTAAACATCATACAAATACATCTCTAACCTAGTTCATAGCTATAGCCGTCCTTTTCTCGCACTGCCTTTTAGTAAAAGATAGCGATTCTCTAATTTTAGCTTAGTTATTGAACAAGCGAATCGGCACCATTCTGTAATTCATAGTCATTTTGTTCCAATCCTAATTATTTGGCCGTCATTTCAGAATTCACTTTATTCCCTCAGCTAGATCATATTTCAAATAAACTGTACAACTTGTCTACTTGTTTCAAAAATTATCTCTTGAAGTTGGATCATGTTAAGAATAGAAGCTATGCTAGGATTGAAATTGTATTCATATACTTTTTATCATTTACTATTATATAAGTAATTAATTAAGATCATCATTAATTAATACCTGAACTATTTTTTATTTTTAATATAAGTACCATATCATGTATCAATAAACTGCAGGCAAAATGATCATAATATGTAATTAAGTGAGATAAATAAAAGATCGATAAAGTAAATAATTATTTTCTTATTATTTTGCGATGTTATGTAATAATAACTTAAGATCGCAGCATGTATTCCTAGAGAAGTAGACGGAGGTCTATCTTGTACGTACGACCGCCTTCCCAGCTAAATTAAAATTTTATGTGCTGGCCAGCTAAGTTAAAATTCAAATACAGATTCCAGAAAAGACCACGCATTAGGGGAAAGTACCTACATACGAGTAACAACGGTAACCTGAACCTAGATCTGAATAGAAACCAAGACTAGGTTTGCAATTTGGTCGGAACATACGCGTTAAATAAAACGGTCTGAGGAAAAAAAATCTCATTCATTAAAGTCATTAATTGTGACATAGCCAAAGAACTCCACGACCTCATCCCTTGGGCCTGCGGACTCGCCGTCCGATCAGCACCAGCCTCGTGAGTCGACGGCTCGTAGTGTTCCACGCGCGCCTTAAAAAGATGTTGTCAGCCACCACTGATCGTGGCCGGTGCCTGCATGCCTAGGGGATAAATTCTGAAAATTAGTTACCGCACCTCTGGCCACTCAGGCAGGGAAGGAACAGGGGTGGGTCTTAGTCAGTAAGAGTCTGACACGCCCTCCCGCTCCACCCAGAGCGGGAGAAGTCATTGGATGATTTCCAAACTCTCAAAAAAAAAAAACGACCTCATCCCACCGGCCCTCTTTTAGAATCGGACTTCTAGACGCATTGCAAGTTACCATCCCTACCTTGTTGCTATTCCACCAATTCGCACTAAGCGTTTCAAAACGTCTTTCATAACGCGCACAGGAAAGGAGTGGAACTCTACCTGCGTCTTTTTTTGTGGTTTCCGAATGCATACATCCCTAATCTCTGAAAAGTTACAGTGAACAGGCTTCTTCTGGGTAAGCTCGCTCCGTCGTTGACATTGTCTCTGTCACCTCTGACTTAGACTAGAGTCAAGAGCAGACCTATCTATAATAAAAAATAAATTTCCCAAAGAATCGCTAAACTGAAGGGCACGGGCCACGCGCGCCTCAAAGAGATGAGTGTTAGCCACCACTGACGGGGCCCATCGTGGCCGGTGCCTGCATGCCTATTGGTAGCGGATAAATTCTGAAAATGAGTTACCGCACCCCGGGGCACTCAGGTAGGGAAGGAACAGGGGTGGGTTTTATTCATTAAGAGTCTGACACGCCCTCCCGCTCCACCCAGAGCGGGAGAAGTCATTGGACGATTTCCCACCCCACAAAAAAAATAAAATAAAAGGGGCCAAAGACTTTTGTGAGAAAGTGATCGTCGCGAAGGAGGCTGTGGAAAGGGAAAGGAAAAATACAACCTGTCCTCTATTCGTTATAGAAGCACCGGGTGTCGGAAGCGTGGAGCGACCTCCAGTCGAAATAGCGCAGGTGGACTACAGGTAACAAACTAAGGGAGTCTGTTACCTGAACAGTCAAATAACCTAGACGGCGACGCGCCGTGTTATGCGCGTTTTAGATAGAAATATATGTAGATATTTATATATAGGTCAAGCTTTCAAGATGATCACTAACTATTTACTGTGTATGAAAACTATGAATGTGGTGTAGGAAGGGGTTTATTAAGAAAAGCACAGAAATACAAGACTAGGTATTTATTTCCAACAGGCAGCAGACAATACTGGGTCTTCATGGAGAAGAACGAGGCAAGAAACTCCATGGTAGCTGTATTTTATTATTACATCGACACATCATAAATAATCGTTTATCACAATTAATCTAATTCTAGCTTCTTCTATTTTATCACTTTTGCCATTTACAACGATAATTAATATCTTGTCATAGAAACAATAACAATGGCAAGGCAAAGAGTATGATGAGGTATGCCTTAATATCATTTAATATAAGTAGAAACAATGATAGACCATCAAATAAATTAAGTGACCCTTGGTAGTTGATTTTTCATAATATATGGGATTATAATTATAGCAAGAACTATCTATTTATGTAAATAATGGTTCATGATCATTATTCTATTCAACATAACAATAGCAATCCAACACAATAACACAGTAAAACAACAAATATTTAATAATAGTAATGGTAATCAAAAATATAATAATAACAGCAATAAAATAACAGCAATAAAATAACTTAACTTTCACCTGTAGGCCAGAGTTCCGTTCTGGTCGTTGTCTCGAACAAGAATGGTCTCTGCCATCTGGTGCGTTCCCGCAATCCCGGGAACGCGGCGAACGGCTTCAGGGCTGTGCCCTCTTATCCGCAGAAGCAGTTGGCGCCCGCAAAAACGGGCGCTTCACTGGGGTGCCTATAGTCGGCTTGAAGAATGTGGGCGACTGACTACGAGATTCTCCTAGGCTAGCGCTGTGTTGTAACGCCTGCCGAGATTCCCATATCAGTCACCCTGTGTTTTGCTAAGTGTAATGCCGCAGGTTCGCGGGGGTAATCGCGGCAGCTAGGCTATCACCACTGGATGAGACCCCCAGTTCCCTGGGGGAGGCCCAGCGGATGATGCCAGCGACTGAGCTGCCGGCTTACAGCAGGCCCACGGCATTGGTGTGTGGCCCCCGCCCATCCCGCAAGATCGCGGTCCGGGCTGCAGGGCCGTCGGCGTATGTGTGGACGATATTGTGTGAGTAACACCGTCCATGTAGGCACTGTTGTGCTCGGGCGAGCCGCGCCCAACAGTGCGTGAGTACACATGCGTGTGGAGTCGTACGTGTCTGGCATATGTTCCGCGACGTGTCTATATTAACTTAGCACACCCCGCGTCACAGTGTATGTACTGTGATGAGTGTCACTGTATGAGTAGGCCGCGTGTAGGTGTGTGCGGCCTCCATCAGCAGGTCGAAGGCTCTGGTCTCGTTGGTGGTGTCGTCCAGCTTACTGCGCTGTTGTTTGCGCTTCGCCGTGATATCGGCGACAGCCGCGGCTAGGGCTATGGTCTTCTTCATCGCCGACGCCTGGGTTGGCGCCTGGGCGGGTTGTGTGGCTCGGGGTCGGGGCGCCCGAGCGGTGTCAGCTTGGTTGGTGGGGGACGGGGGTTGCTTCCCCTTTCTGTTGCCGCGCTTCCTCTTCTTCCTCTTGTTAGCGGGGGTGGCTCCTCTGCTCGTGGGCTCGTTGGCCACCTCCGTTAGGATTGCGCCTTTGGCCTCATGTTCCTCCACTGTGGCTTCCTTGGTCATGGTATTGTTGGCCAGCCGGGCTGCTCTACTTGAGGTGCAGGCGACTGTGCCCGCACGCTTGTTGATGGCCTGCTTCCTGAAGGCCGGGCACTCGCGGTGGGGCGCTGGGTGCGGCCCCCCCGCAGTTGGCGCATGTTGCCGGCTCCGTGCGGGGACCGGGGGCAATCGCGTGCGGCGTGCCCCTGCCCGCATCGCACACAAGCGAGCGGTCGGTGGCACTGATGGGAGGAGTGCCGGAATTGTTGGCAGCGGTGGTATTGTGCCAGCCCCCGCTTCCCCCTCCATGCCTCTACTCGGACTCCCCCCCATCATCAGAAAGGTGTCTGTATCATTAATGCGCCTTACGTCCTTTTGAAAATTGAGGACCGCATGAAATATGTAGCCCGGGCGACCATGACGACACCTGATGCTGCGCACGTACTCCGGCTCGGTGTCTACAGGCAGCCCTCGGGTGGCCACCATGAATTTTCGCTTAGCTGGCAGCGAGTATGCGAACCAGGACAGGCCGGTCACTTTCTCCAGCCCGCACAGGTATCGCTGGACCATCCGGTACTCCTCCTCGTCCCCGGGCAGGAACCGAATCCCCGCCTGGTAGGGGCGGGCAGTCGGCGGGCAGCCCAGGAAGTCGCGCAGGGCCTTGAAATGGACCTGCCAGTTCGGCAGTCTCTCTACCACCTGCGGAGGGTAGCGTGGCTTCTTCTTTTTCGGACCCGGTGCGGCGGCGGCCGCAGAGGGCGGCGTCCGGTCTGACGCGGGCGGGTGCGTGACCCGCAGCCGTGATTGCATGGTGTGCTGTTGAGGGCGCCTCTTCGCCTAGTCGTCCGAGCTTCTGGGTCGTCTCTGGGGGCGCGGGTAATTACGCCCCTGGTCTTCCGTTGGCAGGTGTTCCTCCTCCTCGCCATCAGAGCCAATCTTCGATGCCGATATATCCGACTCCTGCGGAGAGAAACATGCCGACATCATAGCGGGGGAGTCCTGGTCGGCGCATCTTGGTGGTGTCGGCGACAGTAGGGCCAACTCTGGCCGTGATCGCGAAGTGGTAGCGGTGGGCGCACTCGACGTAGCGTCGTGCGTACGCGACACGTTCGCGGGCGTGCAGGGCGCGAAGGCGCAGTGGATCGCGCTCGTGAAGGGCGCGCGGTTCGGTCGCGGTTGGGTACGCGGCACGCGAAGCGGCGGTGGTAAGAGGCGCGGTGGGAGCGCGGTCAGATGACAGCTTTCAAGGCGTCAGCATCGTCGCTGTGGCGGCTGGTGTCTGCGGACCCTACGTTCCCTCCGGGGATCCGGAGGAGTGGCGTTTGGTGGGGTGGGAACTTTTCCTCCCTGCCATGGTGGTCTTCCAGCTTCTCAGAACTTTTTCGGCTTGAGTTCTTCGCAACCTTTGCACTTTTTCTCAAAATGGACGTCGAAATTCTCAAGATACCCCCCAGTACCGCCGCAAATGCGAACCGGGGTCCGCACTCACGACGATAAAAAGAGGCACCGAGGGTAGGTTCGTGCGAATGTACCTGACGTGGCGAGTAGTATTAGGAGCGACGTGAGGCAGTGAAATTGGGCGAATCCTAAATGAATGGATCTGCCACTCGGAGCTGCTTTTATAGTCGTGAACAAACCACTTTGACGTTTCCATCTACCGTCATCCAAAATACAACGACATAAAAGGTGGATATCCGTTTGGAATATTTTCTGTTTTGCTACATAACTATTTTATTTTTCAGACATACTGAAATAATGTAAGAATTATTGTAAATTGGGTATCATAATCATAATCATAATCATCATTTATTGCATTCATGTAGTTTAAAAGTTGTTACAAGTATATAGGTTTCATACATGAACCCTGCTAGGGCACAGCAATAATTCAATAGTTTAAGGTGCTACAGTGTCACAATAACAAAACAAAACCACTGTGCTTAAAACAAAAATAAGTACTAATTTTTACATATTTATCAGGTGTACATCCTTTGCTACTTAAATAAGGAACTGTCATGATATAATATAGGATAAAAACAATTGGTCATCATTTCCATTCATTAAATAAAATAAGAGCCACAGCCACGACATGCATCTGTTTTTTATTTATTTCTACCTACCTATTTAACTTTTTTTTTCTTTCCTTTTTTTTTTTGTTAAACTTGTTACTAACATAGAAATATAAGATCTACTAACACTATCGATAAGGGTTAAGACCTAAGTTAGCAAAATCATATTGTTGTGTATGTCGTTAATTTGTGGCAAATAAATACTTTTTCTTTCTTTTCTTTCTTCTTTAAGATAAAAAATTAAATTAAAACAAATAGAGTCAACAATAATAATCATTAAAACAATATAAAATAGGTAGTAGGTCAAAATTATAGATGCTGTGTGTATTGTGCTGGTATGAATTACAATGTCAAAATTTACTTATCGTCAAAGAATTCCTTTAGAGTGTAATACGATTTTAATGTAAGGTATTTTTGGAGACTGTTTTTAAATTTATTTTCGTACTCTATGTCCTTAATTGAGTTTGGAAGCTTATATATTTTCACGCACATGGCTAAAGGTCCTGAATGGAACATAGTTAATTTTGAGCTTGGTAAGGCTAATTCATTTTTATTTTGGCGTCTAACACTGCGATATTGTGTGCGAAAGTTCTTAGTGAGTGGGAACAGTGACTGGTGTTTTCTAACAAATTTGCTAACTTCTAAAATGTAGATACCAGTTAGTGTAAGGACTTTGTATTTTACAAAAAATGGCTTGCAGCTTTCTGTGTTATCTATATTGGCAAGAATTCGCATACATTTCTTTTGCATAATAAAAAGTCTATCTCTGTCTACACTATTTCCCCACACCACGATTCCATAATTTAGCCAGGAGTATGCGTATGCATAGTATGCTGTTAGAACAGTTTTGAAGTCGGTAGCTCTTTTTAGCTCCCCCAAGGCATATATAAAGCTGGCTAGTTTGTTTACCAATGAATCTATATGAGCTTTCTAGTTTATATTGGTATCTATAGTCAAACCTAACAATTTAAACTCGTTTATGCATTGCAGCTTTATGTTGTTATATGAGTAATTTATATCTAATTTGCGTTTTTGGTATGGTCTATATTGCATTAGCTTTGTTTTGTCAAAATTTAATTCTAAGTTATGATCCTTTAACCATGCTATTATTCTGGAGAGCTTATCGTTTAGACTTAAGTTTAGGTTTTCTTCATTAGTGGAAGGAAAAATAATAGAAATATCGTCGGCAAATAAAATACTTTGAGCGTCAATTTCTTTAGGTAGGTCATTAATATAAACTAGAAATAATAAGCATCCCAAAACGCTGCCTTGTGGTATTGACATTGTTATTTTTGCTTTTTTTGATCTTACGCGTGTAACGTGTTATTTGGCCAGTGTGTAGGTCGTTATGTTCTACCTCTACGAATTGTTCCCTATTTTGTAGGTACGAGCAGAACCACTTGTGTGCTGTACCTCGAACACCTATTGCATATAATTTATTAAGTAAAATTTCGTATGAAACTCTGTCGTAGGCTTTGCTCATATCCAGTAAAATCCCTACTGCGTAATTTTTGTTATTGATTATATTTAAAGCTTCCTGGATAAACTTAAATATTGCTAATGTTGTGGATCTATTTTTTCTGAACCCATTGTGGCTATCGTTGAATATTTTGTATCTTTCGCAATAAGAATAAAGTCGTTTTGACATCGCAGTCTCCATTATTTTTGAGAAGGTCAGTAGCAATGCTATCGGCCGATAATTACTAGTGTCAGTCTGGTCTCCCTTTTTATAAATTGGTTTCACTATCGATACTTTCAGCAGGTCAGGGACTGAGTATTACATACTTGTTACAAGTTTTAGGTTATGCCAAACATTACTATTTTATCAACAATAACCATACCTATAATTATGATAATCTATTACGCGCGCCTCTGCGGCCGCGGCTGCCGCGGTAATACCTACCTAGCCGGGGCAGCGTAACGAGATGCGCAACCACTCCTGCGCTTCGCCAAAGGGAGCTGGAGAACACCGTGTGGTTTTAGTCAGTAAGAGTCTGATAGACCCCTCCGCCCGCCCCAGGGTGGAAAACATCCATGAGGAATTCTTTACGATTAAAAAGGATCAGAACACATTGTGTAGCAAAACAGATATTCGAAAGGGCCGAAAGATTCTGGAGTGTCAACCACGTACCGGAAAACGCAGTGAAGGAAGAACTTCTACAGGGTGGACCAAAGACCGCGGGAATCAGCTGGATATTTACCAGAACCAGTAGGTAGCCAATTGAAATCGTCTGGTACAGAATTTCCGGATCCGTCGGGCTGACTCTCCAATTCCTAATTAAATATTTCCATGGCATTCATCAGGGATTTTAGTAAAGTACCTACTCTGTGTACTTAGTCTTGTCAGTGATTAGTATTATTTATTGGTATTTCTTTTTAACCAACTTAAAAAAAAAGAGGAGGTTCTATGTTCTATGTTGTATGCCCATTTCTTTGTCAATTGTGGACCGATTTTTTAAATTCTTTTTTGTTCGAGTATAGAAGAAAGTGGTCACTCTTCTTACAAGGGGCACATACATACGTACAGTGACAAAAACAAAATCTAAATGCCACACAAACTCGTGTTTGCTTGTGTGGATAGACATGCCAGTCACAATGTTGCTTGACGAAGATCGCGACTGTCGCGCCACGCTGTGGGAGCTGACAAGACTTAACGTGTATTCGCCAGAGGATAGTAATTGTTTTACTGAAATTCACGATCGTATTGTATTTTTTTTAAAAATTATTATTATTATTATTATTTATTGTACACATAAAACATATACCTACAGAAAAAACACAATGGGACAGTTAATTACAAAGGCGAGCTTAACCCAGCGTTTGGGTTTTCTTACAGCAAACCACAAGGTGAAAAATACATAATTGCTTAGGATTATCATAAGTGCACAACAAAACTCAAAATTGAATATTGTTGCTTAAATAAACTAAAAAATATGTGATACACAAACATAATATATACCTATAATATAAACAAAGAAATTCCTTAAAAACATATTATTATGGGTCATGTTGACAGGAAATGCTCCCTTATTCCTCTTCTGAACACCTCCAACGAAGGTCTATCCCTTAGAGTGTGTGGAAGAGAGTTCCAAAGGCGTACAGCACGAACAGTAAAGGATCTACCGTAACGACTAGAAGAGTGGAAAGGAAACCGAAGGAGAAGAGAGGACAATGAGCGGCAAGGTTTTCCTCTTGGAACAAGATACTCAAAGCGTTCCCGGAGATACTAGGGGGAGTTGGGATTGTGAAGAACTGAAAAGAGTAAGGAAAGAATGTGGGTATCCCGACGTTGCCGAATAGGCAGCCACCTCAACCGCTTCCGAAATTCCGACACATGATCGTACTTCCGAAGGCCAAAGATGAAGCGTATGCACAAATTCTGCAGACGTTCGAGCTTTTTTTTTATGTTTTTAATAGAATAGTGATGATGAATTAATGCCAACATTGATTACGAGTATTTTCCGTTTTATAAACTTACATCATACAGGCTGTAAGGGACAAGATACCGCAAACTTCGCGAAAAGGTTAATGCCACCACGAAATTATGATAGTCATTATTATCGTTAAGCCTTTCTAGCAGCCTTCAAGCGCTTTACTGCGAGGAGAGGGCATTGTGGTGAGATGTGGAGTGATAACGGCACAACCTTTGTAGGAGCTAACAAGGAGTTGAAGGCGTTATTCAACCATTAACAGTCCCGCATAGCACCTGATATTGCCAATTGGTTGACAACCAATGGAACCACTTGGAGCTTTATTCCACCTCACTCTCCGAACTTTAGAGGGCTATGGGAGGCTGGAGTGAAGTCGACCATACACCATCTTAAACGAGTAATTAATTGCATTCATCATGTCATCAGGTCATCATTAATTGCATTATTGAAGTTGTTGAGCAGACAAACTTTTCGAACATAGTATGAAGCAATGATTTATTTTTAGGTGAATAAACATTTTATTATTTAATGGATTAACAACATCCATCAAAATGATTTGGAATAAAAAAGGGCTGGAGTTTTAGGACTGTCTTTATGTAGAACTTTGACGTTCAAAAAGTTCTGGCTCTCAGCCTAATATTACTACTACTGCTCTCAGCTTTATATTAATATTAGTACTTTGGATTTTATCCAACAGTGTTTTTTTAACGTGCTACTCTCTGAAAATATCACTCAAATTTTTAATTAAACTTTTCAGGTCGGCAAAGCCGCGGGCGGTGCTAGTATACAATAAAACTCAACCGACTTAAAAATAAAAAAACACTATAAATTGCAAAATAACTGTGTGGGATTGATCCAGGTATAATTACGGGAATAAAACGAAAAATACGTTGCTTGATGTGAACGTGCAAATTTATTGAGAGGATCTCACAGATGTAGGTAGACAGTACAAGCGTTACAAAATAAAAAACGGGTAGCTATAATCTACTACGTAGCCTCAACATTACTTCCATGTTCATTTCTGTAGGCGCTTGCGCGAACATACCCCCGGGCGTTGAAAGCCTGCCTTTCAACCACTAAGAATTTTCAGACGCCGGATAGATAGACAACGGACAAATCTTGCTGAATGATCTGCGTAACAGACCACTAGAAGTTTTGACGTCTGCAACTCTGACAACGCCGTCTGTTCCTGGATACGTAGCAACGATCCGACCCATTTTCCACTTGAGTGGGGGGAGGTTGTCTTCTTTTAACTGGACCAAAGAATTCAGCTTCAAGGAGCCCTTACATGCTCGCCATTTCATGCGAAGTTGAAGCTCCGATATATATTCTTTACTCCATCTGCTCCAAAAATGCTGTCGGAGAAGCTCAATACGCTCAAATCGAGTCAGAGAATTGATGGACTGGTCTCGATAATCAGGTGACGGCAGTGTGTCATAGGACGTCCAATCAAAATGTGTCCGGGTGTGAGCGGCGTCAGATCCTCGGGGTTCGATGATAACGGCGTCAGTGGTCTGGAGTTCAAAATGGCTTCAACCTGAACCATCATGGTGTATAGCTCTTCGTAGGTAAGGTTACAAAGGCCCAGCACTCTGACTAAGTGATGCTTGGTTGATTTAACACCAGCTTCCGCAAGGCCAGCGAAATGAGGAGAATATGCAAGGATAAAGTGAAAGTTAACTCCTTCCCTAGCCATCTCCTCAGACAGCGAATCGCAACTCGCCCTAAGAAATCTAGAAAGGTCATTACATGCACCAACAAATGAGGTGCCATTATCCGAGTAGATATTTCTCGGCTTTCCTCTACGTGAGGTGAACTTCTTTAACGCCAGGATGAAAGTCTTGCTTGTTAAATCACCGACTAGTTCAAGATGAATTGATTTCGTAGAAAAACAAACGAAAATAGCTATATAAACTTTAACTAATTTACAGCCACGACCTTGACGAACAGCTGACTGAATAGGATCTGCATAGTCCAAGCCTATATTTTCAAAAGGAAAACTTGCTAGAAGTCGTTGCTGTGGTAAATCTCCCATGATAGGACTTACAGTTTCACCTCTAAATCGGCAACAACGAACACATTTTTTACAGCACATCCTAGCTAAATTTCGACCTCGGATAGGCCAGTACGTATCTCGTATAGACGCCAACAGTAACTGGGGTCCAGCGTGAAACAATCTTTTATGCTCATAATTAAAAAGTAACTTAGAAAAATGATTACTAGATTGGATAAGAATCGGGTGCTTTTTATTATAAGGAAAATCTGAATGTTGTAATTTACCTCGAATTCGCATCATCTTATTCTCGTCTAGAAAAACGTTAAACTTATTTAATTCACTTTTAGTGGGTAACGATTTGTTATTAAGTAGTAATTTATAGTCTTTAAAAGATTGACTTTGAGATAAGCATATAATAAAATTTAGAGCCCTTTCTAGTTCATGCACAGAAAGAGGACCGCGAATATGTTGTTTTTTACATGCGTCAATAAAACGTAAAACATAGGCAACTGTTCGCTGAAGTCTTAAAAAGCTTGAAAACCGTGTAAAAATAATCAATTCATCAAACTCATTGTGATTGAATAAAACATGCAAAGTGAAATCTAATTTCATTTCAGGCAACATTTCGTTATTAAAATGCATTAATTTAGAAGGCCAATAAGACATTTCCTTCATTAAAAAACTAGGACCGGACCACCAATCATCTAAACTAGGTAATAAATTAATGTCTACTCCACGAGACAAATGATCTGCAGGGTTTTGGTCAGTTGGAACATGTCTCCACTCACAGCCACTAGTCTTATCTAAAATCTCGGCAACCCTGTTACGAACGAACGGCTGTAATTTATTTGGTAACATTTTTAGCCACCCTAAAACAATAGAGGAGTCAGTCCAAAAGAAAGTGCGCCGCGTGCTGACTCGTAAGGCTGCCACAACCTTTTCAAAGATGCGAACACCTACAAGAGCACCGCATAGCTCAATTCTGGGTATGGTTGTCGGCTTGAGTGGTGCAACTCTGCTTTTGGCTAACAATAAACGCACTAAAACCTGTCCCTGCTTATCAACGCTTCGTACATACAAACAAGCGCCGTAGGCGCGTTCAGACGCATCACTAAAAATGTGAAATTCTAAAAACTCATAACAATCAATTAAAACTCGACGTGGAATATGAATTTCATTTAATTTAGGTAAATTACTAATTATTTCATTCCAAAGCTTGCTAATGTCCGGTGATAGCTGTTCATCCCAAGACAGCTTTTGTAACCATAACCTCTGAAGTAATATCTTCATAACAATTACACACGGAGCCAATAATCCAAGCGGGTCAAAAACTTGTGAAACAATCGAAAGCATGTCACGTTTTGTGTTTTTAAAATTAACTGACTGACTAATTGGAAAACAAAGGTAGTCTGACAGTGGCTGCCAATCTAGGCCTAAGGTTTTGGTTGACTCAAATCCACCAACATTCAAATCCAGTGAAGACTGGGGAAAGTCAGAACCAATTAACAATTGTATGTCATTCGACTTCCACTTTCTTAGATTCATAAGCGCTGAAGCGAGAATTGAAGTAACTTTATGACGCAACTCTTTGACCTCATTGAAGTCATCTCCTCCGGTGAGCAAGTCATCCACGTAAAAGTCATGGAGGATGACGTCACCGATCTCCTTATCAACACACTCTAGCCCTAACTGCCGAAGACACCGGGTTGCTAGGTAAGGAGCGCTGGCCGTGCCGTAGGTCACGGTATTAAGTTGATAAGCGTGTAATGGAGTTGACGGATTATCACGCCAAATAATTTGTTGAAGATACCTATCATTTGGATGAACAACTATCTGCCGGTACATTTTCTCAACATCAGCAGCTAGGATGTACTTATGTTGTCTAAAACGCAACAGGATCGATAATAGATCGTCCTGTACCACGGGTCCAATCATCTGTATATTATTAATAGACATACCAGTATTAGTTAAACTACTTGCATTAAAAACCACCCTTAACTCAGTGGTGGTGTATTGTCGGCTGGCAAACTTGGAACGGCATTGGACTATATTGCACACAGGAGTGCCTTTGCGTCTTTTTAGCTTAGCATGATCTAGATGTAGCGTAGAGTGAGTCCGCAGCACAGCGCGGAGCACAAAAAGCTGTCTCACAGTCAGTACTTTGGCTTCTGAATAAAGTTCAGTGGTTGAAAAGTCCCTGCTCTTAAAGTGCATGACTTTCAAGATCGCCCTTTGAGCTCTTTCAACTTTAAGTAAGGTGGTTTTGTAGGTTCCGCCCCAAACCGGGATACAATACAAAATAATTGGCAGCGGCTCTGGTAAACTATTAAAGCTAGATCGGGGTCAGCAGAGTGCCTTAGTTCCTTAAATATATAAATTAATTTTCTGATCCTTGTACATAGAGCTTCGATATGGGGTTGCCAGCTAAGTTTATGATCAATGTGGACTCCTAAATAGTTTATGTCTGGAACTAAAGACAGAAATGGGCAGCTGCAATTGGGTGCTTCACCTGAGCAAGTGTGAGCTTTAATTTGACCTGATTCCGGTGGAGGAGCTAAAGTGTTAGGTAGCGAAAATCGAATGACCTTTGTCTTTGCAACGTTCAGGGTGAGTAAATTCTCTGGTAGCCACTCCATCAAAAAGTGAAGCGACTGTTCCGCCCTTTGCCTTGCTCTGATCCAGTCAGTATCGTAAATTATCAATACTGTATCATCGGCGTACGTAAATATGTCGCAATTGTGAATGTGTGCATGACACAGGTCATTGATGTAGAGCAAAAAGAGAGGGGGCCCAAGGATGCTACCCTGCGGTACACCGAAACTGATAGGTCTATCATCACTCATTGTAGAGTTGATTTTAACCCGTTGAGTACGATTAGAGAGGTAATCTTTAAAGATATCCAATGCGAGGCCACGAATTCCAACGCTTTCCATTTTCGAGATCAAGGTGGGAATAGAAACCGTGTCGAATGCCTTAGACAAGTCAAGGAAGATACCGTAACATTTCATGCCTTTGTCTAGGTTGTCAACTAGTAATTTGGTAAAGTCAGCTACAGCATCCTCCGTTGAGATTCCTGGTCTAAAACCGTACTGATTGTTGGCAATTATTTTTAATTTAGAAAGATAAGTAACGAGACAATTGTTGAGTATCCTTTCGAGGATCTTGGATAAAGAGCTTATGACGGAGAATGGACGGTAGTTTGTTTCATTGGCTCTGTCTCCACTCTTGAAGATGGGGTGCACGACTGCTTTTTTGAGGACGTTGGGAAAGATTCCAGTGTCAATAGCACGATTGAAGATATGCGTGATAGGTGATGATAGAATGGAACTCGATTGTTTCAGCACTTTAGCTGGTTGTCGTAGCCGGTGGCACAGTCAGAACGCAAGGTGCTGATCAGCCTTTCCACCTGTGTTTCATCTACTGGCAGTATGACGAGAGAGTGGCAAGGTGGAGGTAGTGGGGGGTTCTAACATCGTGGTTAAATCTAGGAAGAGGAGTTACTTGAGAGGCTAGTTTACGACCAACATCAGTGAAGAAGCAATTGAGATGGTTTGCTGAAGTTTTAGGGTCATCAGTGAGTTGGAGAAGCTCTTTGGGAGACTGCGGTTGAGAAGTAGAGTTGGTAATAGCTTTAATTGCCCTCCAAGTGGCTTTAGGGTTATTTCTGACTTTATGCAATTCATTTTTATCATGTGCGCGCTTTAGTTTTTTAATAAGTTGTTAAAGTAATTGCGATATCTTTTATAAGTAATTTGAAGGACCGCATTTTCAGGACCTTTTTTTAATCTATAATGCATCCTGTCACGGTTGCGTATACATCTAACCAGACCCTTAGTCATCCATGGCTTTATAACACGAATCTTATTTTGGATGCGTATACATAGGGTGTGAGTAGCAATAACCTTTTGAACTATTTTTACAAACAATACCGCGGCCAAGTTGGGATTCGTTTCATTCAGCACTGGATTGAAATCAGTACTTTCAAAGTCTTGTTGAATTGCTAGGAAATTGAAACGGAAAGATGTAGTTGGGCTGTTTTTAATTATAGAACCCTTGATTCTGAGGAACAGGATGATAGGCAAGTGATCGGTGATGTATGTCAAAACCACTAAAACACATGCACTATTTTTAGTTTTTAACAGAACATGATCCAAGCAGCTTTCCGATCTAGTAGGGCGAAGGTGCGCTGGGAGCAACCCAAGAGACGCTGTAGCTGCAAGATAATGATACGAGTTCCGGTCATGGTTACTAGGTTTAATGTCCACGTTAAGATCTTCAACAAGGACTATATTGAGGAAGCGATTCAAAGTGCACGCTAAACTGTTTAGGCTATCATAAAATAGATCCAAATTAGAATAAGAGGGGGAGCGATACAAACAAATGATAACGGTATTATCTGTGGAGCAAACAAGGCAATTTGCTCCATGAAAAATGGGTTCGTGCACAGTACATCGTAGGGCCGTTCTGGTGAATACTACGACTCCGTCGTTTTGTGATGCATTGTTTAAAGTGGCGTGGCAGGTATATCCCTTCATAGAAGGTTTAGGTCCAGACACTTTAAGCCAGCACTCCGTGAGCACAATGACATCGAAAACAATATTGGTGATAGACAACATATCGGTGAATTGTTCGAAATTCTTTTTAATACTCCTTATATTAATATGTATTATTTTCAAGTTTTCGTTAGGATGTTTAATGAACTCCGAACATCTGTCAGGAGAGCATTCATACGATGAAGCTATGGAAATATTGTCGAGTTCATTGGGTATAAAATTAATATTGACCATTGGAAAGTGAGGGAGCAGTAAAAACAATGTCATATGAAAAGACATACGAATAAAATATAAAAATATAAAAACCTCCTGACTAAAATAAACGGAATTGATAAAGGTTAGCAATATCTTTTGAGAATAACCTAATTGTCATTTTGTAGTTCAAAGTGCATAAAGTTGGGTTGCAGCAGTCAATCCTATTACTAATATTAAAAACATTTGGTATGTATACTGTATGAGAATGTAAAGTAGTAAAACAATCTTCATAATATTTCAGACACAAAATTGGGGTTTTAGACCTAAATATATAGGAATATAGAACATGCATATTATAAGTAGGAAAATAGCAAAATGTAAGAGACAAAAGAAGTAGAAATGATTTGCAGTATAGTCATTGCTTTTTAACTAGAGAGAGCAAACATTTTTCGGACCTTATTTGAGTTGGTTTCTTATTTGGATCATTGGGATCTTTTCTTAAGAAAATTCTGCCATACGAGATCCAGCAAGAAAATTTGTTACCTTTTGCAAATACCCGGGTATCGTAGAACAGCTTTTTCTTTGATGGCATAAGGTGTTCATCAACGTAGATAGCCTTCTTCTCGCCTATCAACCCAATAGTGTGCGTGATCAGCTTGTCGACAACAGAGCGCTCTTTATTGAAGCTACGAACATTTGAAAGGAACTCGTTTCTTTTCGTAACCGAGTTGAACTCTACTACGATAGGTCTGGGTGTTCTCGAAGTTCCCGGAAGACGGTACAGATCACGCAAGCTATCTTTTCGGACTTCCACACTTATTGCTTTACCCACCGCGGATACAACAGATAGAAGATCCTCTGAATTTTCCTTCGTTTTCTGAGGAACGTTTCTGAACTCAACTGTTGATGGACGTGACTGGAGTTGCAGATCTTGGATGACCTTCTCAAGCTGGTCAATGCGATCGACGATTTCCTTTTATTCTTTACTAAAACAGCCAATCCTGTCTTCATCTCCTCATAGCATTTATCCGAAAACATTATGCTTTTTTCAATTTCCGCGTGTGATTTTTGTATCTCTGCACACTGAATTTTCACCTCACTCATATCTCTGACCAAACCTTTGAAGACAGCATCGTGCTCCGCTTTCCAGGCAGAGAGTCGGTCGTTGTTGTCAGATTTCCACGAGGCAAGCATCTGCATGATTTCATTTTTAAAATCTTTTTTGAATGCGTTAAATGTGCAGGTAAACTGATTTGTTTCAGTGTTAGGCGCAGTATGCGGCGTTAGCGTTAACGATAACAGAAATATATTTTGTCTAAAGGCTCAGAGCTTTAGACAAAATATATATCTGTTATCGTTAACGCTAACGCTTCGTGCAAAATGTATGGCAACGACGTTTTGCACGAAGCGTTAGACAGAGAACTGTCACGTGACTCGCGCCCAGTAATGTCTTTGCCATACATTTTGCACGAAGCGTTAGCGTTAACGTTGACAGAAATGTATTTTGGCTAAGGGGGCTGGACAGAGCGTAGACCTCATCAGTCAAGACCTTTACAGCTTGATATTTAGATTTAATGTACCTGTTACCATGCCGTGATCACTTCCGATTTTCACCGCGTTGATCACAGAGACATCATTAAATATCTGCTTCTTCGTCGACATGATGAAATCAATCTCATTTTTAGTTGCACCGTCGGGGCTCTGTCAGGTCCACTTTCTGTGTTCACGCTTTCTGTAAAAGCTCGTCACCGTCACGTTTGCCCAGTTTCGCGTTGAAGTCCCCCATGACCACGGTGAAGTGAGTTTTGTAACCATGCATGTCTCTGGATATATCCTCATACATGGTCTCAACTTCGTCGTCAGGGTGTGTTGAGGTCGGGGCGTAAACCTGTACGACCTTTAACGAATATCTTGACGATATTCTGAGTATAAGGTAAGCCACCCTGGTCGACACACTCACGATCTTCACCACATTGTTCACGAGGGACCTGTGGACGATAAAGCCGACACCACCCTGGGACTGCTGGTCGCCCTCCCGGTAATAAAGCATGTTACCGGATTCAAGGATTATCGAGTTATCTGAAGTCCGAAGAGAGGGCTTCGGATTTCAGATAATCCTACAATACTCCATCCCAACCTGCTCAATTCATCCTTAAGTTTGGTGATCTTCTCGTCAGACCGGAGTGTTCTTGAGTTAAATGTTGCCAGTTCTAGTCATCGGTGTTTGTTGAGGTAGCCGGACTACTCCGGCGATTCTTCGCTCGCCTTGCCTCGCCATGGCCTTGACCGCTACCGGAGTCAAGGGTAGGCACAGCTGCTGGGCACTAGGGGCCATCATTTTGGTGTACGTTTCATTTGACCGGAGTGTTCTTGAGTTAAATGTTGCCAGTTTTAGTCATCGGTGTTTTTTGGGGTAGCCGGACTACTCCGGAGATTCTTCGCACGCCTTGCCTTGCCATGGCCTTGACCGCTACCGGAGTCAAGGCACTAGGGGCCATTTTGTTGGTGTACGTTTTTTGAGGGGGTTTGCCGTAACCGCCACGCTTGGCAGGCGGGTTGGCAATCGCAGTGTAGCTCTTACAATGCACAGAGAATGCTGCTGCCCATAATAAGCAGTAAGTAGAAGTACACTGGCAGTAATACGAGTCACTTGGAAACAATTTCTATGAGCAACGTATTTTATTAATAGAAAACGAAAGAAAAGATCTATTTAGCTATCAGATTAAAACATGTACCTACCTATATTTTCATGTTTCAGACATCGTCGTGGGCGAAGAAAATCGATTAGAATTTTATTACAACGGAACAATAAGACACACAGAAGACATTCCATCGGCTAATGAAATCCGTTCAGTAACTTACGATCCAGTTTACTACAGGGTGCTGTTTGCCGACTATAATGACTCGATCATGAACTCGTCAATATATAGCTTTGACCTATCAACCAGGAAAATACAACCTTTAGTTACGAGAAAAGCAAACGGATACTATATGAGGGTCGCCTACGACCCGGTCACACAATTACTCTTTTGGAAGCAACAAACCATGATATACTCATGTTCATTAAATCCAGCATGTTCCGAAAATCTTTTAGTTACGTTGGACAGCTACTGCCGTGATATCGCCATCGACAGCTGTGGAGGGTACGTTACTAATGATATAATCATGCACACACCGACAAAATTAGCGGAACAGTTTTGTAATAAAACCAAGTATTCCTATAATTACTCTAAAAAGCACATTTTTAACAACATTTTTTACCCGACTACAAGGAAAGGGTTATGTTTTCCGCGCGTATCTTGTATAAGTATAATATTCTTTATTACCTCATATCATCCTATCCCTCTCACAGAGAGGAGGCCTGTACCCCAGCAGTGGGGACATTAAAAGGCTGATGATGATGATGATGATCTTAACCGTGGACGGATTGAGATGTGTCTTATCAACCCAAGTGCTATAGGATAAATGACGTTTATAAAAAAAAAAACTTAAAAAAAAAACAACCGACTTCCAAAAAAGAAAATACACTAAAAATTAAAAAAATAACTTTAATTTCGGAAGTCGATGTTTGTATTTTATTTCTTCGTTATTTGACACCGACTTCCGAAATTAAAGTTGTTTTTTAATTTTTAGTGTAATTTATTTTTTGGAAGTCGATTGTTTTTTTTGTAAAAAAGTTTTTTTATTTTTACTTTTTAGTTGTTATACTCCGGAACTAAAACCCCCAATAACATGGAACGTGGAATTTAAACATACTCGTAATTGGAGAAAACCAAAACGTCATCTAGGTATACGTGTTTTTCGATTTTGTTCAGTTTTTCAAAAAGCGCTAAAATTTGTATGGGACCACCTCAAGAGTATATTCTTTCGGATCAAAAAAGAATTTTGAAAATCGGTTCACAAATGACAGAGAAATCGGTGGACATAAAAAAAAATATACATACAGTCGAACATAGAACCTCCTCCTTTTTCGAAGTCAGTTAAAAAACAAATATGGTGGCTGTGTTTGAAGTGAAAAAAAAAAAACTATTACTTGAGTACTGCTTTAAGGGTATCAAATTAACGGGCTCATCTTAAGGATTTTAAAAAAGTATATCATATCATGACTGTAATACTAATAAAAACATATGAGAAATATACGATATAATTGTCAATAAGTCGGTCAGTCAGAAAGATGAAGCTAATTGCACATTCCAAGGCGTAGATCTCTATGGAGAAGAACGTGCAAGAAACTCCATGGACACTCATTCTTCTTCTTCTTAGCGTGTCGATGGCAAATTTACTTAAATAATAGTATGTTTGCCCAGTACTCAGCGACGGCAACTGCATTCGCTGACGCAGCCATAAGGTCCTCACTTGTACAGGTGACAGGGCATGTGGAGCAAGATGAGAGGTGGGCCATGGTCTGCGGAGAAACACCGCACAAACACCGAAGATCGGAGCCATCCGAGAACCCCCACCTGTGGAGGTTGTCTTTATTGCGGCCTACCCGAGTACGGAGTCTATTTAAAGTTTTCCAAGTTGGCCACGACAGCGCGTGCCCAGGCGGAAGGCTCTGCGATGGCTCGATGAAACGATCAGGTGGACCGAAGGTCTCTCGCCAGAGGTCACATCTTTCTGAGGCGGAGTTGCCATCCGATGGTCTCACGTCTCCTAGAAAACTTTTGTGGCTTTTTAGCCTCTGGGGCACTGATCTGTAATTGTGCATTGGGTGGCATGAGTCGTTTTCTTGTTTCGCCTTTTCTGTACGGCTCGTTATGGTCCTGCGAATTTCTGGGGGTGCAATGCCGATTAGTGGATACAGCATTCGTACAGGAGTCGGTTTAAGACAACCAGTGGTGATCCGGCACGTCTCATTTAGGGCTGTATCCATTAGTTTGGAGTGGGCAGAGCGGCTCCATACTGGACTTCGATATTCACCAGCGGAGAAACAAAGCACCATTCCAGTAGTTCGCAGGACTTAAGGAGTCGTCCCCCACCTGGTGGACGATAGGCGGCGTAACAAGCTATTTCTAGAGTGCACCTTCTGTTTGAGGTTATCACAGTTCTTTCTATAGGTAAGGGCCCTGTCCAGAGTAATGCCTAGGTATTTCGGAGGGGAACTATGACTGGTTTGCATCCCCTGCCACGAGATGTTAAGAGTTCGGTCCGCCTGTCCATTCCGGAGTCAAAGGCGTACGACTGTGTTTTAGAGGGATTTGGCTTCAGCGCATTGTCAGCGTAGTAATGGATTAAATCTGAAAGGGCGGTGGAAAGGTTGGCCTCAATCTCCTCAAAATCAGTGACTTGGTAAGTTAAAGCCAGGTCGTCGGCATTTAGAAAGTAGGTTGTGTTAGGGCTCACCGACTGGTCGTTGGTGTAAATATTGAACAGCAGAGGAGCCAGTACACTGACTTGAGGCAGACCATTCTTTTGGGCTCGCCATCTACTCTTATCATCAAGAAGGTTAACTTGGAACCGTCGGTTACTGAGGAGTTCTCTTAGGATTCGAGTAAACTCTCTTCTGTTAAGTTGGTAACCTTCCACAGCAAGCGCTTAATATTGACGGTGTCATAGGCTGCCGATAAGTCTACAAATACTGCACCTGTAACTTTCCTTTTTTTGAACCCATCCTCGATATGTTGTGTGAGGCTAAGGACTTGACCGCAGCAAGACTTTCCAGGTCTAAATCCAGCTTGATCTAAAATAAGTTTTGGGTCGACGAGGTTTGTGAGATGAGTTAGCAGTAGTCGTTTGAGCAGTTTGTAAATATGGCAGAGGAGGGATATAGGGCGGAAGTTTTTTGGGTTATCATGTGGTTTTCCTGGCTTAGGTATAGCCATAACCTTTGATTTCCTCCAAAGGCGAGGTATTTGTGCTGACTCCAAACAATGGTTAAAAAGTTGTAGCAACCACGATACGGACACCGGGCCGAGATGTTTTATTTGTTCCACCGATACGTCATCCACTCTAGAGGCCTTACCCCAGCTCAGCCGTTGAATAGCCGGGATAATGTCCGATAATTGAAATGGGTTACATACGCGGACTCAGAGGTTGAACAAGAGTTGTTGATTTTGGGGGTTCTGCCAAGGCGTTTAAGTGGTTTGCCATTTAGAAGGAGTTGATAGGCCAGTTGGTTAGCCGTCACTGTACTTGGTGTATGAGATGGTGGAGATTCGCTGATGAGCTTCGGAATAGTGTTCCAAGCCTTTTTACTATTGTGGGTCATGTCGATACCAGTGATGGTTTTAACAAAAATCGTGGTTAGATCTGTCTTGTTGCTTCTAATGTATGAGAACGATGCTAAATAAACAATTCATAAACAATAACAATAAAAAACGATTAAAATAAGCCAGTGGTAGTTGAGAGATGACCAGTCTCAACTGACGGCGCACGTTCACGAACATGATGCGTGGGTCAGCACCACTCAGCTCAACCATATTGAAGGGAACCAAATGGCCCAACACACGCACCACCTTCAGCGAGACATTTCAGTGAGCATGACAAACTCTCAACTGCCATTCTCGTTCACGTCAAACGTCAAACTTACAAAATTAAAAAAAATGCTTCGAAATTATACATTACTATAATTTTTGAAGTTAGAAAAAAAAAATACCTTGAATATTTAATACAAAAAAATACAAATTAAATTAAAAACAAAACCATGTCTATAAAAAAAAGGGAGAGCGTCTCTTCCAAATATACAAACACTTAAAAAGAACTAACTAGTGGACCCAAGTGGCTGTGACTGTGGAGCAGGACCGGCATTAAGTCAAGCATTTTTATCAGGGATATAATCCTCCAATTTATAATATGCTTGTCTAGATAGTGTGCGTTTTAGGTGTTTTAAATTTTGTCTCATATAGTTGGAGAATGTGTAGTGGTATTTTAATATAAACCTTTACACAGAACCCCATAAAAGATTTCCGTACTTTAGCCAATCTGAATCGAGATTGATGTAATTTGTTCCTATTTCTCGTATTAAAATTATGCTTGACACTCATTTTAGGAAAGAGATGCAGATTTTTCTGAACATATATAATGTTTTCATATATGTGTTGACAAGGTACCGTCATGATGTTTATATCCTTAAACAACTCCGTAAGAGAATCGCGCCTGCGAAGATTATATATGGCTCTGATAGTTCTTTTCTGCAGAATATAAATAGACTCAATGTCTGCAGCCCGTCCTCATAGCAAAATACCGTAAGACATGATACTATAAAAGTAACTTAAATAGATTAGCCTCGCGGTATCTACATCTGTAAATTGACGGCTTTTCCTGATAGCATATGCCGCTGAGCTTAACCGTCCTGCAAGAGATGTTAAATGAGGACTCCATTGTAGCCTTGAATTGGGCATAATGCCCAGAAACAGTGTTTTCGACGAATTCTAGTTTCTCTTTGTTCAATACTACGTCACAACTATTACTTTTAACATTCGGTAAAGCAAATCTTATCCACTTCGTTTTTTATTATTTAATACTAAATTATTAGCAGTGAACCAGCTTTGGACCTGCTGAAGGGCGTTAATTACATCGTCAAGATTTGTGGAACGTCTGTTAATCTTATAAATTAAGGAAGTATCGTCAGCAAACAATACTATTTATGGTTGATTTTTAAAAGATTGCGGAGATCATATATATGTATACTAAAATCAAGTGAAACGAAATATATTACGACCACTGCAAGAAGGAACCGATGTGGAAACGTTTGATTCATGGGAGATTGAGATTGAAAATGTTATAAGTCGAGTAGTAGCAGAAAATATGGTAGCAGAGTCTGTTTGCTAGGACACTGATGGAAATCAAGTGATTGATCCCAAAAAACGCATATTTGATGCAGACGAGCACAACGTTGATTTTGAGGAGGTGCCATCTGACATCGTAATGCCAGATAAGCAATACCAACATGCCGTAACGTCACTCAATATTCAGCTGTGATAACTATATTTAATTAAGTTGCGAATGAATTACTTCACAAGAATATGGATGAGTCTTTGCGTATATTTGCAAAAGGTGGTGCGGGCAGTGGAAAAAATTTCGTTATAAAATTACTCGTCAAACACACGATAATTATGGCAGAAGTCGATCGATATGTTTTAAATTTGCCCTTAAAGTTTGAACTCGTTTCGGCATTTTTAGTTGATTTTGTATTGTCGCAGGCGGGTTATTTTGGTTTTTAAATTTTATGGTTTAATGTAAATATGGACGGTAACCTTCGAAAACAATGCTCCTTTTTGAATAATTATAATTCTTTCACCATTTGAAAGATATATTATTCCAGATGGAATTTGGCTATTCATTATGTAAACATGATAATATTTATGAAATACTAAAAGTATATAGTACAGTAATATGATGATATTCGTCAGTTAAGTCGGAAAAAGGCGTGAGTTTTAAAAGGGGTCTAGTTCATAATATCGATAGTCACTACATCGACGGTCGCTGTATCGAAAACGTTACATCGACGTGTTAATGAATCGACAGTACCCCAAATCGATGGTACGCTATATCGATAGTATACCAAATCGATAGTACACTATAACGAGAGTACACTAAATCGACGGTACGCTACATCGACAGTACTATCGCCTAATCGATAGTACTTTGTATCGACAGTATATCATATCGATGGTTAGCTGTATCGACTGCCTGACCCGAGTTAGATTTAAACAAAAAACATTTTTTTTTTTTAAATGTTTTAATTACAATTCACCCTTCAACCCCCGCGGCCAAATCCGGGTTGTCAAATTGAACCCCGACGACAACTCGGGTTGACAGCCGATTTTTTTTTTTTTTTTTCTCTTTAATATTTTTTTTTTTTTGTCCGACTCACCAGTGAGTCGCGGGGCTTCACAGGTAGAACAATGGTCACTTAGGACTAAGAAAAAACAGAAATTAGTCCCGAGGTGAGACTGTCACCAATATGTAGTGCATTGTTAATGTAATTATTGGATACCATCAGTTTATTTTGAATCCGTCAGGCCCCTCGCAGTTTACATCTCCTTAAGGAGACGCGCCATCCCATTATGCTTAAAAAAGAAAGTTATGGACTCCTGCATACTTCCATGCCTTACATATGGCTGCCAAACATGGACTTACAACAAAGAGGCAAGAAGTAAATTACAAGTATGCCAACGCGCCATGGAAAGAAGCATTTTAAATATAAGAATTAAGGACAAACATCGGAACACTGAAATAAGAAAAAAAACCAAAATAATAGATGCACTGAAACACTCACAGAAGCTGAAGTGGAAATGGGCAGGATATGTAGCCAGATCTCACAGCGATAAGTGGGCCAAACAAGTGACTAAGTGGACAGGCCCAAAAGGCAAAAGAAAACAGGGGAGACCACAAGAGAGATGGGCTGACGAAATGTGCAAAGTGGCCGGCCAGCATTGGCTAACACTGGCAAAAAACCGAGAAAAATGGCAGAATCTGGAGGAGGCCTTTACCCAAAAGAGGGGTCCTTAATTGTTAGTAATTAGACTTATAATGAACTGTTTATCCAAATCGAACAATGTATTATTATTAAGGAATAAACAGGATTTTTTATTTTTATTTATTTTTAAGGAGACGCGACAATAGGTTTTTATTTTGTCTGCTAATAAGGGGCTTGACGGGTTAAAAGCAGGGAAAATATAGATAATCGTTAAAAAAAATACTACTTTAATTAATAGAATGCAGTCTAAAATATCTAACTTTAAACGCATCCGTAATTACTTACGTTACTAGAGAAGTCCATACTTTTTCTTAAGCCTAAGTCAATTTTATTTTTAAATTCTAAGTAGCCAATGTGAACTGTATAAAATCACGTTGATTATTAAACTACGGTTAGCCACTAATAGAATCTGATGTTACTTCGTAGTAAATAGTTATATAA
Organism: Polia nebulosa; assembly: GCA_951329385.1. NCBI lineage: Eukaryota > Metazoa > Arthropoda > Insecta > Lepidoptera > Noctuidae > Polia > Polia nebulosa. Next base: position 19,792,145 of record OX589612.1, read on the forward strand.
AGCCATGAATTAAATAAAAAACTAATGATTTAACATCTAAAATCGATACTGCCATAAATCGCTTGATTATGTCCCTCCCTATTTTTGACAAGTAAATAGATATTATATAGTTTTCTGTGTAAAACGTTGTAGTTTGAGACTTTAAGTAAATACGGCGACAAGTACCTAGTGTTAGTGTTCTATTCTTTTTTTTTTTTTTTTTTTTTTTTCTCTTTATTTGTTTTGGGGTTTTTATCTATACAGATATGTCAACCCCATCGTACCTTTTACCATTGTTACCACAGAATACATATACTCCTAACGGAGATACACTTTATAGATAAGGTTACATTAACTCTTATAACTAACATAAATTATACTAAACTAGAACATTTTGTGAAAGAGAAACCATCGAATTACCGATGAAGGACTGTTATTAAACGACATAGCTTTTTGGCACCTTCTGAAGTTGGTTGGGATAGAATTGACTGTATTAATCCCACGTTAAGTCTATTTAAGTCTAATAGTGTTCTATTCGATTTTCCTGTTTTTAACCGACTTCCAAAAGGAGGAGGTTCTCAATTCGTCTGTATGTTTTTTTTTTGTATGTATGTTTTTGCACGATTTCTCCGTCAGTTGTGAACCAATTTTCAAAATTCTTTTTTTATCTGAAAGAATATACTCCCGAGATGGTCCCATATAAATTATATCGAAATTTCTTCAGCGCTTTTTGAGAAACTGAACAAAAACGGACAATACGTGTACTTTGATGACGTTTTGGTGTTCTCCAAATGTTTAAATTCCACGTTCCATTGTATTGGGGTTTTTAGTTCTGGGGTATAACAACTAAAAAGTGAAAAATAAAAACTATTTTACAAAAAAACAACCGACTTCCAAAAAAAAAATACACTGAAAATTCATAAATAACTTTAATTTCGGAAGTCGGTGTCAAACAACGAAGAAGTAAAATACAATCACCGACTTCCGAAATTAAAGTTATTTATGAATTTTCAGTGTATTTTTTTTTTGGAAGTCAGTTGTTTTTTTTTGTAAAAAAGTTTTTTATTAATTTGATATTTTGCTTTGCTTGCGGACTCCGATTAGTTTTCTTCTCTTGTTGACTTGGCATTCGTTTAATTGACTTGAAATTGCATTACGTTTTGGATCGATATTGGAAGTGGCAAAATGTCTTCACGCATTCTGTGTGTTAACTGTGGATTATGTGTAAGCCGTATTGCGCGACACCTGTGTCCTAGAGCAAGTCTTAAGAGTGATATATTTTATTGCTGAAAGGATTTCCTGGATTTCCCCTCGTATCGTAACAGATAATGCTCCATTCTCTGTGTGTAAACATAGAGAATAGACCTGAATGCCACAGATTATTAAAATATGAACATAACCATAAAAAACACATTTCATAATTACTTGATTCTCCAACCTTTTAAAAACATTGAAGGCCGTACTATGTTATATTTATAAAGGCGAATTAAATGATATATGTTTCATCAAATTACGTTTTGTTAGATTTTACTAGTCCAAGCATGTTAGCCGAGTGACCATATCAGGGCCTGCGGACGGCGAGTAATGGGTAGCTCGCCGTCCGATCAGCACCAGGCCCGAGAGTCGACGGCGGGTAGTGTTACACGCGCGCCTCAAAGAGTTGTCAGCAATAATGACGGGGCCCGTCATGGCCGATGCCTGAACAGGGGTTGTGGATAAATTCGAAACAGAGTTACCGCGCCCCTAGGCACTCAGGGCAGGGAAGGAAGAGGGGTGGCTTTTAGTCAGTAAGAGTCTGACACGCTCTCCCGCTCCACTCTAGAGCGGGAGATGTCATTGGACGATTTCCCGCACCGAAAAAGCCGACTTTCCATTGTTCTTTATATATTGCTTGTTTTTGATGTAACCTACATAAAATGGTTGAAAAATCATGAATTCGTATTCTTCCTTCTTAGTTATCCTACTAATATTATAAATGTGAAAGTTTGTGAGTGCGTATGTTTGTTACTTTTTCACGCTCAAACGGCTAGACCAATTTGGATGAAATTTGGTATGTAGATAGCTTATAGACTAGATTAACATATAGGCTACCGTTTATTCAGTCTAGGCGGGTAAAACCGCGGGCCACAGCTAGTTATTACATAAATTACACTAACAAAATCATACATGTAGTTAAGTAATTATAATTTTGCATCTTTTAGCGTAGGTCATACATAAAGACATTTAATAATTGTAGCTATAATAATAATATATATTTTTTTTAATAATAATAATAAATTTTTATTGTTCATAAAAAGCTTGGTCGTAAACAATATTTTTCGTACCATCCTCATAAGTTTGTAATTAAATTGTTTAAAATTACATGAATCAATAGGATAAAGTTGAAAGTTATTGTAATAATAACTAAATTTGAATCACTAAATATGATTTTTTAACTAAGCCTGCTCCTTTATAAATGTGAACTTATTATTATTATTATTTGGAGTTTTTTTTTAAATTAATACTATCAATGCTATAATTATTTTAAAAGTTATTGTAATAATAACTAAGGAGAAAAAATACGAATTTATGATTTTTTAACCATTTTCATGGCGTGCATTGCTAAAATAGTTCACGGTAGGTACATGAAAGCATTACTTTCGGTGAAAAAAACCTCTTAAAAAATGCTTAAAAAAGTCCACGCTAGCAAAAGTCTATATTTTAAGATTTACTCACAAAGACCATTTTTACGATTAATAAATTTTGACCTAAAACAATGCTTACATGTGGAGGTTTATCAACCCCAGGAATATTGCGAAAACACGGATAATTCGACAATTAAACAACCATTAAGACGGAAGGATAAAGTTTAGTTTAGTATTTTTATTGGTATTATTGTGTTGTCAGACTCTTATTGACTAAAACCCACCTGTGTTCCATCAGTGGCCTGTGCCAGGGTCGTGGAGACTCCTTCGATCACTCCCTGACCCTGGCGGGATCAGCGCACCCTGCTATCAAAATTTTAATGTTTTGAAATAGAAATGAAGTAGTTTTAATATACCTTTTTTTGGGGGGGTGGGAAATCCTCCAATGACTTTTCCCGCTCTAGGTGGAGCGGGAGAGTGTGTCAGATTTTTACTGAATAAAACCCACCCCTGTTCCATTAGTTGCTTGAGTGCCCAGGGGCGCGGTAACTCTGTTTCGAATTTATAATTCTGAAATTGAATTGTATTTAAATAAAGTATATTTGATATTGTGTTATTTTTGAACGTTATTTTTAAATTACAGGTACATTTACTGGGTCACAAACACTAAGATAGAGAGGGCTCGGTTTGATGGCTCCGAGAGAGAAGAATTAATACATATTAATGATGGCCTACTAAGCATGGCCATCGACCAACAAACACAGAAAATGTATTGGATGAAACCATATCAAAATGGTTATTATCAGCTATCTATTGAAAGTGCCGATTTTAATGGAAAAAACAGAACAACATTACATATTATTGAACAAACAACAAACAACTTTTATGGACATTCATTGGCCGTATCAAAAAATTTCATCTACTGGAAGAACTACAAACAAGCGGGAATTTGGCAATTACCGAAGATTCCATCACAACATGTGGGAGGAAAACTATTTTCAATGTCTAGCTCTGACTGTATAGACTGTCAACGTATAGCAGCCAACTACACACTAAAGGAACAAATTAAGGGAATAAAGAGGTGCGAAGCTCTGCAGTATCTGATTCCGAATAACTCGAATCCTGAGCCTACACTTTCAATCTGTCACAACTATTGCTTACAAGGAGATTGTAGTGTCAATGCTGAGGGACAACCTCAATGCAGGTAAAACATGTTCATCTCATTTCAGACTAGCGAAGACATTTAGGGTCAGCTCACGATTCTTGAAATAAAGCAGTTATTTAGCGCTGCGCAGCGAGGCGCCGCGTTTATTTAAATTGTCTCATAACGTACGTGTACATTTTTGTTTAGTAAACAAAGATCCATATTGTTTTGCTAACTCAGAAAGTTCGCACAGCGTCGCATCGCGTCTCGGTGTGAGATGACTCTAATGCCCGCTTTCACTAACGTCAAGTTAAGGAGAAAGCGCCAGAATAGCCCGCGATGTTTCAACTATCTTACTTTTTTCCAATTTTCAGGTCTGTATCAGGTTGTCTGTTGGTGAAAATATGATTCACGGCCGTAGCAAGTACGTATTAATAGAACTGTAATCTTTCAAATCATCGATACAACTCTCTCAGTTAGTATTAATGCCAAATGTAGTAGTTCAGTTATGTAATTTATACGTACTTGCTACGGCCGCGAATAATATTTTGCACAAGATACAACCTGACACTGACCTTCAAATTGCAAAAAACTTAAGAAAATTTGAATTTCGCGGGCTACCCTGGCGCTTTAAGGGTCTACTCCCGCCAAGTGGCGCCCCCTCATTGAATAAAAAATCGTAGCTTAGCATAGAAAATAAATATTATAGAATCCAACGACACGTTTGTAATATATTAACTAGACATAACCTACGCAAGAAAAGAAAGATCACATAATAGTACGAGCGCCGACCGTTAGAATACCAAACTCAAAATATATCTCTTTGAACTTATCCACTCAAACGCCCGCGCGGGCGCCGCATCGGCAGGAACGCCCGGACACTCGCGCTGCGCGAGCGCACGGCTCGTTGCTAAATTAAAGCTTAATATCTCAGAAACTACTGGAGCTATAAGTGAAAGGTACAAGGGGGTATTATCTTTTTACAACGAAATCGAAATACAACACACCTACCGCAGTGTTTCTTTGTAAACAATATTTTCTGTTTTTCCTTCGGGAGCTAGAATCACCAGGTTACTCTGTGCACTTTCTCTGAAGCATGCCACATACAACTGGCCGTGAGAGAAGCAGCTTTTCCTCAAGTAGTCTTATTGTTCCTAATCTAACTCAACCTTTTCATCTCGATTTTCGCAAACACAAACATGACGACTAAAAACTGGCTAAACAGCGAACGAAAATATAGCAGATGATTATCTTCTCTTTTCCTAATCATAATACGGTAAGAAATAAAACTTGCAGCAGATAAAAAAGAATTAAGCGGCTGTTTGGTCTTAGGATCGTACTGGGGTATAGAAATGAAGTGTCCATCCTCGCCGTAACAAAACAAAAGTGGATACTGTAATGCATCGTATGAGCGATGGATTTCACTTATTAGATGCAATGTGTTATCATGGCTCTCAATTACAATATCCCGCTTAGAATATAGCTGTCCAACAATAACTACAGCAACGTCATTTGACGTAGGTTGATTATACCGTCCATTGTGGCCATTTGTAGGCTTTCTTTCAGCATTTATAACAACTTTAAATGTATTTGGCGTAGCAGATAGTTTTTCCAGGGCTAGCTTTAACTCTCTTACGTATACATTATGAGTATGTAGTATTTCTTGTAATTGCCTTACTAAGCCAGGTTTTACATAAAGAAAGTTATTGCATCAATTGAACTTCTCTATCGTCCTCACCAAAAAAATATATCTGTAAGAACTGTGGTTCATTCTGGGATGGTGAAAACAAACTTCCAACCAAATGTTACACCTGGCCCTGCACTTTGAATGTAGGCATAAAACCATCCATTTATTTGCTCCAAATGAGGTCATTTGAAAACAACTGTTATAATGCCGTATGCCAGCCATAAAGTGATCATGCTCAGGGTTTTTATCAAACAGTAAATGTACGCCCACCGTAAACACACATCACGTACGGCCACAGAAGTGTTAAAGGTGTGACTGTACATGAGATTACACAACAGGTTAGAGGACCTACTCAGACCTACCAACCTAACAGTCCCTAGGACCCTAAGACCTTTAAGCCCTATAGGCCTATCATATACCTAGTATGTGATAAATAAATATATAGATAAATTCGGGATGTCTGCACCATGCGACCTAAGGTTACAGACGGATAGTGGGCAGGAATTCCAGGTTCGGGAAGGGTACACTCACTGCCAATCCCGCAGACTCACGAGACTGATCAGAGATGGCTAAAGGTGTCTTGGCCACAGTGAGGGGTAATGAGACAAGAATATAAAATTCAAATCTGATTTATTTACAATATGTTACAGCTTATATACTACTTTTTCTTAACACACACTACTACACAAAATCTTAGTGTCCTAAGCGTGTAAGGTGCAACCAAATCATATTTTAACTGGGCCGCGCGTCAGCCGGGCCAAGTGCTGATTCAATGTCCAAAGGTAACATTGAACAGTAAAGAAGATCTGGAAGCTTTTGCAAAGGTTCGAGCTGGACCTTTCCTGAATCGCAGCACATTCCCACAGACTTCTCTTTGTACTTGTGAGTTTTACACAACTTGTATTCGATATTCATCGGTCCCAAAATAACAGTATTATCACTATCGTACGCTATGTTACTATCATAACTCAGTCCAGAAAATTCTTTAGAATTCCAAGGTCCTAGACGTCTTTCAACTCGCAGTCCTTCATGATTTCGTTCATATCGTAACTGTGATACTCTGTACATTTCAAGGTGTTTGCGCCAATATTTACTTGCAGCCTGCTTATGTACTTAACTGAGGATCCGCAGACAACCCGGGTTGTCGAATTGAAAGCCCGACGACAACCCGGGTTGTCAGCCGATTCACGCTTTTTTTTTTCACTGATTCACGTTTTTTTTTCTTCAAACTCTCAGGTGAGTTTTGGATCCTTAGAGGTTTTAAGGTTGGACTTTTGTGCCAAATTTACACTTCAAATACAAATGGGTATTTTGACCGGCTGTAACTAAATCGCAGAATCTGCCATACGTAGAGTGTTGTTACATATCTAATGTATACTCTTCTTTTGTCATATGATTGTTTCCATGACGGTCATGAGGCATAACAGCAAATTCATCTCAACTGTTCGTCACATGACACACAATTTCTTCACGAATATCCATAGAGCGTTCTTGTGTGCCGTACAACAAATAAGTACCTAAGCGTACGAAGAAGGCCTAGGCATGCGCCATCCCCCACTATAGGTACAATAGTAAAGTGTATATAGTATAATTTCCCATTGATGTTAACCAACTCTGCTCCCATTTTTAAAAATAGTCACAGACCAATTTATAAATGTAAAATTATTGCGAAAAACAATATTAGACTGGAAGCCGACCCCAAGATAGAGGCTAGGCAGATGATGATGATTGCGAACAACAATACACATTAAATTCAACCTTATTTGAATAAAATTGGATTGAGTTTTAAAACATGTGTCAAAATAAAATGTAATTTAAATCAAAATGACTAAGGAGTATTGATATCAACTTCAAAGCAAATCGTCGCCAAAAGTACTTTCTACCACTTTTTAACCCCGTCAGGGGATGAATTTCAATAAAATACGAAACACGTCTTCCATCAATTCTGTTAAAAAAGGTTTATGCAAAATTTGAAGTGGAATGGACCAAGGAATCACGTAGTCACATACAATCTTTGCCCCCCTTTTTCACCCATAAGGCCCAGAGCAGAATTTCGGATAATCCTTTCTTATCGGATGCCTACATCATACAAAGAACACACCCTTCAAGTTTCAGGTCTCTACGATCAGCGGTTTAGGCTGTGCGTTAATCCGTCAGTCAGTCATTCAGGACAAAGCATTTTATATGTATAGATTTAATTCAAAATATTAGTCAAAAACCGCTGATTATTTTTGGTGATTTCAGAGTTTACAAGTCATATTGTTGGGAAATCATCCAATGACTTCTCCCGCTCTGGGTAGAGCGGGAGGGTGTGTCAGACTCTTACTGACTAAAACCCACCTCTGTTCCATCCCTGCCTGAGTGCCCAGGGGTGCGGTAACTCATTTTCAAAATTTATCCGCTAGCCCTAGGCATGTAGGCACCGGCCACGATGGGCCCCGTCAGGGGTGACTGACACTCATCTCTTTGAGGCGCGCGTGGAACACTACGCGCCGTCGACTTACGGGCCTGGTGCTAATCGGACGGCGAGCTACCCACTGCTCGCCGTCCGCAAGCCCAGGTCTACGGTGGCCGGAGATCGTCTCGCGACGTCCTACGCCCAGTACCTCTCCTGCGGTTGTAGCGGCCGGGGCCGTGACCGCCGCTCCGTTGAGCTTCCCTCATGCGTCCCGCCTCCGCCTTCGCGAGCATTCCTGCTTCGCAGAAGGCGGAGACTGCCTCCCATTCCCTCTCGCTCCGTACCATGGCCTGAACCAGGGCCAGGTGCGAGAGATCGCCGCCACCTATCGCATCCACGAGGACACGTTGGTGCTCCGCCCAAGCAGACCTCCACCGTATGCTCCACCATGTCCTCTGGGCGATCATCGCAGTGGTAATACCCGAGCGTTTCCTCCCGCCTGAACTGATGCAGGAACCTCCCGAAACAACCGTGTCCGGTAAGGACCTGCGTCAGGCGGAAGGTGAGGATGCCGTGACGCCTCTCCAGCCACTCTTCAGAGAGGGGCACTACCGCCGCGATGGTGGCGTACCCAGCGCTGGGTTGCGACAGTCGCTGTCTCCATGTCACCATGAGATCCTGCCGGAGCTATGTCCACCAAGCCGCGAGGTGTCGCGGCAGCAGAGTTTCGCCCCGGCGTTTGGCCTTCTCACGCCACTACCAGAGCAGCGCGAGGACAGTAGATATAGTGTGAGTTACAAAGAAACTAGATATCACTATAACAGAGCATCTGAAACGAAACCTACCGGTCGCTCACCTTATATCCATGTTTCCTACTATACATGTGCAGTCACAATATATTTGTTGTTTTTCTTGTTTAACACTGTTTCTTATTTTCATTATTTCAGCTGTAACGCCGGATACTTTGGGGAAAGGTGCGAAGTTAATGCGTGCCATAAGCATTGTTTAAATAACGGTGTATGTTCCCTGAATGAGGAGGATGAGGCAGTTTGTGAGTGTACAGCAGATTACGAGGGTGTAAGATGCGATGTTGCTACTACATGCACAGGTGTCTACGCTGACAACACGACGCCACAAGTACTACGAGACCTGTACAGCGCAGTGAAACACACCCTGCAATTCTACTCGGATAAGATTGATAAGAATGAGGCCCAGATCCAAAAATGCGAGAAGTCAATTACGGATTTAAAAAACCGTTACACTAGTTTACAATACCACGATGAAACCACGCCAAAAACGCAAACATCTAATTAAATCATATGAAGTAAGCTCAGTTATGCAACCAACAAAACCAAACCAACTTGAAATACATGTGACCCCTCTGAAAAATAATCCTGAAGAATATACTGAGCAAGCTGCCATAATCTTAACACAAAACCCGGGTGAAGTGAATGTCAATACATAAACCAACATAGCCCAACATAATCTTGGCAAATGTGGTAGTAGAATTTACTAATAGAGGTAAAAAGCTTATTTTTAAACAAACTGCAGGACAATCCTAAATCTATAACCTAACATAATACCTAGTCTTATAACTTAATATTTACTTTTGACTAAACTACAATTCCTAAACATGCTTACCTCCCAGTTTAAAGGTTCTTGATTTTCTTGTTGTCCGATCTTGCGACGAGCTCTACTAGGCGTCCGTGTTTATGTTAGGTACGAGGACGAGTCTCAACTACCGATACCTAAAAGATACATGAGATTGATGAGATATGCTTTTGTCACCTTATACCATTGAAAATTACTTACTCTTTCAAGATTTCGGGAGCTTTCGAGAAGAAATCATTGAATGTTTATTATTCAATGATTTCTTCTGCTGAAAACGTAATCGCCAAAATTTGAAAAGCGCACAGTAAGTAGTAAGTTACAGTAAGCAGCCATCGAGCCACAGCTACATAATAAACCCTCGACCTGTACAATAACGATCTGATGAATCAACTGGAAAATCACGAAACTATCCCGATGAGACCAGTGAATGTGTAGTAAAAGACAAAGTGTAAAACTAGAGGAACCTAGTTATAATCGTAAGTTTTGTATTAGTAGTTTTTTTTTCTTCAAAATAAAAGTATATTAAAACAACAAGAATGTACTGTAATACGACATTAGATATTTAATCACTTGAGTGACAATCTTTCCTCCGACATTTCGAATTTTAGGGTGGTAGGAGTTATGCATTGTACCCTCGTTTTAGGAATATTGTTTTTGTATTGTTAGTGTTAATAAGAGGCGCTTGAACACTCAGGTGCCGTTGTCACCATAGCTGTTCTCATGGCATTGCATGAGTCGTTAAATCAGCTTATAAGTTTTGATAGATATAAAGGAAAAAAGTGATGTAAACTAGAGTGTAAGAATTATGTTATTTGCATGTATTTAGTCTACAATAAACCTTCATCCGAGTAAGACTCCTCGTTTTACTTCCAAAATCCTCCGGTAACGCTCCCAAAAGTTAACTAGTATAGCCGGGGAACGGGTGTAAGAGAAACGCAGGTGTTTAGAAGTAACAGTATAATCACTTAGATCACACAAATTAACATCTAACAGAACCTTTGAGTTAAAGCACGCGCACATTCATACGTACAGCAAAATAAATATGTCGTAGGATGATTTAAAAATTCGAATTTTCGCGAAAAGCCTAGGGAAACCCTAGGAATATTGCGAAAACACGGATAATTAGACAATTAAACAACCGTCTTAGGATAACGTTTAGTTTAGTATTTTTATTGCTATTATTATCGGGTTTCACGGCATAGTTTACATTCTGCCGCACGCTAAACACTCCTCCTCGAGTTCTAGAGAACGTCTCTCCTCATTAACTCGGTTAAAGATTGTAAAGAAATTATTCTTCCACCGGCTAGCGTCAAAGATAATTTATGGCATGAGACCCTAGTTAACTATCTTCGGGTATAATATTGCATGTGATTTGTCTGTAGTAAATAAGAGTCCTTTGATTTGGTCTTCACATATATCACATTTATTGTCAACATTGCATCACACCAGATAGCACTTAGTACACAGAAAATTGTATGTTGAACTTACAATTTATGATTAATTACTTTTACCCTATCGTTCGAAGATCGAAGATTAATGGTCCACAAGCAGTATCTAAGCCGTGGTCATCTAATCATGGTCATCTCTGGACACGTGGACGTTGGTGTTCGGAACCTTTTGCTAAGACCGCATTGTTCTTCCAAAATAAAGTGAAGTTTATGATCCGACCATTTTATAAAGTTTTTTCCATAATAAATTGAATGTAAAGTAGGAACCCTGCCAACAAGAGAAAGATTCGGTGAGACTCATAACTGCCGCGCTAAGATTTAGCATCATTACAGAAAAATCCCAAAAAGATTACTTACAGCGTCCTACATCCCAATGCTTAACACATTTAAACTTAACTCTGGTTCCAGCTACCCTTCGAGACATCATTAAATACTTTTAAGAATTTTTTCTCAATAAATAAAATTTAGAGACAGACTCGCTCTAGATCAAGTTGGAAAAAGAAACGTCAAACGACAATCTGTCAATCTGTCAACTTGCAAAATAACGCTCTATTCCACGAATTAAATTTATTCTATTTTTAAGTGTTACAAGATGAACAACGGTGAAGAACATAACAACGGTGTACTATCTCGGTTATGAAACTGGGTGAGATCTGCTACATTATACTTATAACATATTCTCAGGGCTATCTAGATATGAAATACGCTGTGGGACCTTTTTGCAATGATGTACGACCCATCTTTCTTAGGAATGAACTTAGCTCTTTGCTGCATTGCAAAGAACGTGTGACTTCAGCAGTACTTGATCTTCAACCTCAAAGACTTCAGCAGATCTAAAGGTTTTGTCAGCACATTACTTACGACGTTCCTATTGTGTTTCAACCCTTTCCCTAACAGAAATGAAGGTATTAACAAAGCTTTTCAAATAAGGCGTGAATTGCGGAACAAAGTTTTCTTTGCCAAGTATCGATCGAATGTCGTGTTGTACGTCGAGAGATTAGCGAAGCTCTCTAGCGAACGTTAAGTACGCTGGAAACTCACCTGTACTTTGACAAACCTCGGAATTTACACCTTATCGCAGGGTGGTACCCCACCGAGTGTTTCCACGTTGCCGTCGTGGTGGGGCTTATGGGTCTCCATAATCCTGGGGACTTGCGGCATGAGTGACTCACTAGTGCCGGAGGGCTCCAGGAGAGTGACCTGACTAAGAGGAACACACCGGGGGTCGCATCCATTGTCAGTCGATCATCGTCGACTGACAGTGGATGCGACCGCCACCCAATTCTAAGCTTGGAGGCGTGGCTATGGGATGCGTACTGGAGGGATGTCCGGATGCTAGCGCCTCACAAGAGGGCCGCGCCGTTGGGAGGCTTGAGCAAGCTGTTCGAGCCTCCTAACGGCGTGAAACCTGGGGGGATCTTCGTCGCTACTCTCTGGTACGCATCTGTTCATCAGATGCGACCGTGAGAGTGGCGTCGAAACTGGGGGGGGGGCCCATAAGGGCAGAGTGTGTGAGTGAGTGAGTGAATGAGAGAGAGTGAATGTGGACCATGCGATATGTGAGGAAAAGATAGGGAGGTTGAGTTAGGGGAGTTAGGGACCACACCCTCAAAAGGAAAATCATGAAAGACAAGACTACAGCGAATTTAATTACCCAGGGCGGCAACCACCTTGAAGGTGGCGAATCCGCTGCGCTCCGCGGAGCGTCTCGCCCCCATTCGTATACTTGGGGGGGGGGGGTTGACTTTGGTCTTCCGCATGCCGGCGACGGCATCAAGAGCCGAGGAGGCTCCAGATCATCTCCTCCATTCGAGGAGATGATCAATTTCCGCTTCAAGACGCCCGACAAGCCGCGGTCGGGCGAAACAAGCCAAACAGAAGTCGGCAAAGAGGTGGGGAGTGGTGCGGCGTCGGCGACCGACGCAGCACCACTCTCCACCGCTCTGGGCTCTGGGAGTCCGGAGCGTGAGGTGGCGAATGCTTCCGGAGCAGCCGCGAGTGGCTCGCGGTTCTTCTGGAGACAGAAGCGCTCGAAGTCGGGGGATGGCGGGGAGTCATCCTCTGATGATGTGGAAGTGACCAGTGTGAGGGGTAGGGGGGCGAGGAGGCCGTCAAAAGCCACAAAGGCTGCCAGGCTCGCCAAGGAGGGGCGCCACACCGGATTTACCCTCCCTGGGTCCTCAGGTGGAGAGCCAGCAGCCACCGCTAGTGGCTGCAACTCCAACTCGGAGCCAACGGCCGGTGTCGGTCGTAGCCTTGCGGACATCGTGAAGGCCGCCATAAAGATTGTTTTAAACAAGAAGTTGCCGGCCTCTCGAAACAGGGCTATAGCCCGTAGATCGTGGCGGCAGCGGAGGAAAGTCTCCACGGGCCTCCGCCAGCACTGGACAGCGAGACGTCCAAATTGCGGGCGGAGGTCGCCCGTGTTAAAATTTTTCTGTATATGTATGTGTAGATATGTAACCAGATGTATGTAAATATTTAATATTCGTTACTCATTTATTTATCTATTGATCATCTATTGAAAATCTATTGAAAGTCTATTGCAAGTCTATTGAAAGTCTATTGAAAGTCTGTTGAAAGTCTATTGAAAGTCTATTGAAAGTCTATTGAAAGTCTATTGAAAGTCTATTGAAATTCTATTGAAAATCTATTGAAAATCTATTGAAAGTCTATTGAAAATCTATTGAAAGTCTATTGAAAGTCTATTGAAAGTCTATTGAAAGTCTATTGAAAGTCTATTGAAATTCTATTGAATGTCTATTGAAAATCTATTGAAAATCTATTGAAAGTCTATTGAAAGTCTATCGAAAGTCCATTGAAAGTCTATCGAAAGTCTATGAAAATCTATTGAAAGTCTATCGAAAGTCTATCGAAAGTCTATCGAAAATCTATCGAAAGTCTATCGAAAGTCTATTGAGAGTCTATCGAAAGTCTATTGAAAGTCTATCGAAAGTCTATCGAAAGTCTATCGAAAACCTATCTATTTACCATTTTATTTACCCATTTATGTACCCCTTAATTTTCCTATTTATTTACCTATTTATTTATTTGCTTATTTACTTATTGTGAATGTGGTGTTTTAAGGAAGGGATTTATTAAGAAAAGCACAAAGACAAGAGTATGTATTTATTTCCAATAGGCTCGTCATCAATCGATATCTAATTGCCTGTTCGCAAAACTAGGTCTTCGTGGAGAAGAATGGCAAGAAACTCCACGGTAGCTCTCTTTTATTATTATATCGTCACATCATAAATAATCGTTTATCGTAATAAATCTAATTATAGGATGTATCACCTAAGCCATATTTACAACGATAAATATCTTGTGGTATATAACAACCACTATCGTAGTAGTGTATATAACACAACGTTACGTAACAATATACATAACTTTACATTACATGGCTCATAAATGTGATATAAATATACATCAACATCATTAATAAATCAACAATAGTCAGAATAATATCATACCTTAGATGTTAATGCCTTGAAAGCCGAACAGCAACTGAGCCACCCGCACTGTGTCTATACCCGTTAACAAACAAGTATGATTCACAAGTGACAGTTGAGTCATATCAGTCTTTGACTTCTAGGAAAATAAGTTTGCTACAAAAATCATTTATTAATTTCATTAATTAATCTTAACGATTCAGTATAAACAGATACGGCCAGACTGACAAGTACTTCGCTCTCGAAGTACATTATATACCCTTTTTCTACAATTGTAGTTTACTTTTTTTTTTCCAATTGCATAGACGTGTCAAGTCCGCTCCACCCGCTGCTAGTGGCATAGACTTGCACCAAACAAATGGCCGACCAGCGGAAACAAATTTTGTTTTGCCAATTGCATAGACGTGTCAAGTCCGATCCACCCGCTGCTAGTGGCATAGACTTGCACCAAACAATTGAGCGACCAGCGGCAACAAATACTACGATTGTATTTCACTTTTGTTTTGCCAATTGCCTAGACGTGTCAAGCCCCCTCCACCCGCTGCTAGTGGGATAGACTTGCACCAAGCAAATGATCGACCAGTGGAAACAAAAGTTTTTTTTTTTTTTAAATTATTATTACAATATATCTTTATAATCAACAGTACAATAACATATGCAATTATTATCCGTCACAATATCCACACAATCACATTATTAATTAAGTATTATTAATTAGAGATCACCTAGAACAATTTCATGATTTATTTCGAAATAAGACAAATTATAACATAAACAAGTTTAAAGTTAACTATCTTTATATATAAATTTAGATATAAAAATGGCCTTTTTTTTTTGTATATTATTGGCACAGCCACATTTTTTTTTTATTGGCACAGCCATAGGCAGAGCCATAGGCACAGCCACAGTAAGAATCTCATGGTCTCAACGCTAATTTTCGTCACAGTCAGAACCTCACAGTCTTATCGCTAATTTTGGTTCCAGTCACAGTCAGTACATAAAATTCTCAGTATTAAGAAACTCAAATTGGTAGCATTTATGGAACTGCTCAACTTTCCATAGTTCGTTCGGCCAATCTGACAATATTATTGCCACAGATAATACTTTAATTGACTTAATAAGTATTTGTTATTGTAATTTTTTTTTTCTATTCGTTATTTATACAAATTTCACCTACCATTATTGTGTTTCTGCACCACCATATGGTAGACTGGTAGAAAATGCCTGAGGCATCCTCTGCCTTTGTACAGTGTGTTTACTTGTACATAAAGTTTTTAATAAACAATATTAGCTTACAGATGCCTCATCTCATACAAAGAATTTTTTTACTTCATAACAGTGTTTCACTGTCTCAAAATGTGTTAATATATAAATTTTATAGAGGCAAATGGAAAAACTAAAATTTCAAACAGCACCATCTTTTGGTATAAGTAATATAAGGGTAAAATTCGTTCCAATAATCATCTAATTTTGAATTGGAACCAATTATTCAGAAAGTACAGTTTTTACCATCATATTTTTTTCAAATATATATATATATATATATGTATATCCGGTTCGACGTCTCCGCCCAGACCTCGACCGTGCCGGTCCGACAGACCCCGAGTGGTCCGCGTTGGTCGCTGAAGCAGCTGGACCGGGAGCTACTCCTGGAAGCCTCGATCGAGCAGGCCTGGGTGACATCACCGGACAGGCCTGCCGACATTAACGACGAGGCAGAGTGGTTCCAGGAGGCCATCTCCGAGATTTGTGACGTGGCAATGCCCCGGGTCCAGCCTTGTGCTCGGCGCCAGGTGTACTGGTGGGCGCTGGCGCTTACGGCTTTACGCCAAGCGTGTATTGCCCTGCGACGCCGGTACACCAGGCACCGCAGGCTCCGTAACCGCCCGCCGGATGCGGAAGCCATCGAGGCGGAGCTGTATGAGGGGTACAGAGCGGCGAGGACCGCCCTCCGAGCTGAAATCAGGCGGGCCAAGAAATTGGCCAGCGAGAAGTCGCTGGGGACTCTGAACAGAGACCCGTGGGGGCGCCCATACAGAGTGGTGCGGGATAAACTCCGCCCATGGGCGCCCCCGCTGACGCAGAGTCTCCGGCCTGAGCTCGTGGAGGGCGTGGTGAGCGCTCTGTTCCCTTCGCGAGGGGAACACACTCCCCCGCCTATGGCTCCGCCTCCTGTTGTGCCTGTCGCGGACCAACCTGACGATGACGATGCTCCCGAGGTGACCGAGGTAGAGCTGAGAGCGGCGGTGCGTAGGCTGAATGCCAAAAGCACCGTCCCAGGACCCGATGGCTTTCATGGGAAAGTCTGGGTCCTGGCCTTGCAAGAGGCTCTCGGGCCTCGTCTCGACTGAGAGGGCTCCTAAGCGCATGCAATCAGGCAATAAAAATGATATAGGCAACTTCAGGCCTATTTCCATCCTGCCTGCATTTAGCAAAATTTTTGAAAAGTTAATACTGAAGCAGTTGCTAACATATTTTAATGTAAATAGCCTCCTTCATAATGATCAATATGGCTTTACAAAAGGTCGATCGACTACAGATGCGGGTGTTGCTCTCCTAAAACACATATTCAACGCATGGGAGAACTCGCAAAATGCAATCGGAGTTTTCTGTGACCTCTCCAAAGCTTTTAATTGCGTACACCATGACACGCTTTTGCGTAAGCTGCGTCATTATGGTCTCCAAAACGAAGCTCTAAATGTAATTGATTCATATTTATGTAATAGGTTCCAATGTGTAGATATCAATGGTGTTAAGTCTTCCGGGCTACCAGTTCATTTAGGTGTGCCATCTGTGACGTAGTACTGTTTGCAGATGATACCTCTCTGATCTTTAAAGTAGATAGGAATAGAAATGATTTTGATAACGTAGATAGCGCTCTCTCAATGGTTACGGATTGGTTTACGACAAATAACTTAGTTCTTAATGCTAAGAAAACTAAATGTATAAAGTTTGCCTTACCTAATGTTATAAATCTAGGACCTAATGTCATCTTAAATGAAGAAGTGCTTGAAACTGTGGACTCGGCAGTTTTTTTGGGTATAACTGTTGATTCCAAACTTCAATGGGGCGCACATATATCAGGCCTATCAGGAAGGCTCAACTCTGCCGTCTACGCCGTCAGAAAAGTTAGACAATATACTGACGTTGACACAGCACGGTTAGTCTATTTTAGTTATTTCCATAGTGTTATGTCTTATGGTATTCTTTTGTGGGGTAAAGCTGCGGACATACAAAATATATTTGTTTTATAAAAACGTGCTGTACGAGCAATCTATAGGTTAGGGTCAAGAGTTTGTTTACGAGAAATTTTCAAAGAGATTGGAATTCTCACGGTGGCATCTCAATTCATTTTTGCAAACATATTATACATTAGACAAAATATACATTTGTACAAAAAGACCAGTGATATCCACAATTTTAACACCAGAAATAAGTATAAACTTCATGTTCCTTCCCACCGTGTTCGTAGGGTTCATGGTTCGTTTGAGGGTCTCGGTATCGAATTTTACAATAAGCTACCCCGTTCTTTTCTTGACTTGCCTTTTAATGCATTTAAAACTAAAGTTAAATGTAGTCTCTGTTCGAAAGCATACTATTCCATCAACGACTACTTAGAAGATAATAATAGTTGGTCGCTGTGTTGAACGCAAGACAATGCTACACTTGATGTTCTTTCTCCATATTTAGCTTATGGTTATGACAGATTATATGAGTTCATATAATAATTGTCTACCAAATTTAGTGTGATGGCCCTAGTTCATCACTTGTGGCTTCGAATCACAGCCCTTTGATAGTTTCAATCTTTGTTCTTGTAAGCAAGCACACCAGTTATGTATGGAGGCTTCTTTAATTTGGTTTAGTGTTTATGCTTGAGTTTGTTTTTAATGGCATGATTGAGTGTGCTAGCTGGCAAGTGGCGGATTATTTAATTTTATGATTATATTTTAGACGACATATATTTATTTTTCTGTTTTACATAATGTTAAGATTGTTGCTTAGAATTATATAGATTCAAGTTCTTAAAACTTAACAGACAGATGTGTTGCTGGGGAGTTTGTTGGCCACTTCTTCTTCACAGCTAAAACACTAGGAAGTGGTGACGGGCGGGCGTTTTTTGGGGGACTGTCTTTATGTAGAACTTTGACGTTCAAAAAGTGCTGGTTCTCAGCCTAGTTTGAATAAATGACTTTTGATTTTGATTTTGATTTCATGTATGGAGAGGGGCCAGTTTCCGCTTCGTTGGAAGACGGGGAAACTGGTCCTGATCAAGAAGCCGGGGCGCCCCGCGGATTCTCCGTCTGCTTACCGGCCCATTGTGCTGCTCGTCGAGGTGGGCAAGCTCTTTGAAAGAGTAATTGCAGACCACCTCGTCGGGCAGCTGGTGCGGGTGGGGCCGGATCTGGCGGAGAGCCAGTATGGCTTCCGCAGGGGGCGCTCCACTGTGGATGCAATCATGCGCGTACTAGCCGTCACGACGGGGGATGCAGTGGCCCGGGGTTGGGTCGTCTTGGCGGTGTCTCTGAACATCGCCAATGCCTTCAACGCCCTGCCCTGGAGTTGCATAGTGGAGGCACTCCGGTATCACCGGGTGCCGCCCTACCTCCGTCGCGTAGTCGAGGCTTACTTGACGGACAGAGCCGTCATCTACCCCGGTCACCAGGGAAAATGGAACCGGTGAGAGATGTCGTGCGGTGTTCCGCAGGGATCGGTCCTGGGGCCACCTCTGTGGAACATCGGATACGACTGGGTGCTGCGCGCCGACCTCTAGCGGCGTCAGCGTAGTTTGCTACGCTGACGACACGCTGGTCCTGGCGCAAGGGAGGTCGTACCAGGCGGCGGTCAACTTGATGTCACGTGGTGTTGCGATAGTCGTTGAGAGGATCCGGCGACTGGGACTCGAGGTGGCATTGCACAAGTCCGCGGCCATGTGTTTTCATGGTCCTCGGAATGCGCCACCGTCGGGTTCCCAGATAACGGTAGGAGGGGTTCACATCGGCGTCGAGGGGACGTTGAAGTACCTGGGACTCGTCCTCGACAGCCGGTGGAACTTCGTCGAGCATTTTTGACGTTTGGCTCCCAGATTGGAGCGGGCCAGTGCTGCTCTGAAGCGGCTTCTGCCCAATCTGGGGGGTCCAAACGCCTCCTGCCGGAGGCTCTACGCGGGGATCGTGCGATCCATGACCCTTTACGGAGCACCGGTGTGGGCGTGTTCCCTGAGGAAGCAACCAGCTCGCCGGTTGAACGCGTCTCGCAGGGTCATGGCCATTTGGCTCATCCGCGGACACCGCACGATCTCCTGTGAGGCGGCGAGCCTCCTTGCCGGACTGTCGCCATGGGATCTAGAGGCCAGGGTCCTCGCGCTGCTCTGGGAGTGGCGCGAGGAGGCCAAACGCCGGGGTGAAACTCTACTGCCGCGACACCTCGCAGCTCGGTGGACGTAGCTCCGGCAGGATCTCATGGCGACATGGAGACAGCGACTGTCGCAACCCAGCGCTGGGCACGTCACCATTGCGGCGGTAGTGCCCCTCTTTGAGGAGTGGCTGGAGAGGCGTCACGGCGTCCTCACCTTTCGCCTGACACAGGTCCTCACCGGACACGCTTGTTTCGGGAGGTTCCTGCATCAGATCGGGCGGGAGGAAACGCCCGGGTGTTACCACTGCGCGGATCGCCCAGAGGACACGGTGGAGCATACGGTGGAGGTCTGCCCCGCTTGGGCGGAACACCGCCGTGTCCTAATGGATGCGATAGGTGGCAGCGACCTCTCGCGGCCGGCCTTGTTTCAGGCCATGGTACGGAGCGAGAGGGAATGGGAGGCAGTCTCCGCCTTCTGCGAAGCAGTAATGCTCGTGAAGGCGGAGGCGGGACGCGTAAGGGAAGCTCAACGGAGTTGACCTCGCGGCCCCGGCCGCTATCACCGCAGGAGAGGTACTGGGCGTACCAGGCGTAGGACGTCGCGAGACGATTTCCGGCCACCGTAGACCCGGGCCTGCGGACGGCGAGCAGTGGGTAGCTCGCCGTCCGATCAGCACCAGGCTCGTGAGTCGACGGCGCGTAGTGTTCCACGCGCGCCTCAAAGAGATGTAGTCAGCCACCACTGACGGGGCCCATCGTGGCCGGTGGCTGCATGCCTAGGGGTAGCGGATAAATTCTGAAAATGAGTTACCGCACCCCTGGGCACTCAAGCAAGGAAGGAACAGGGGTGGATTTTAGTCAGTAAGAGTCTGACACGCCCTCCCGCTCCACCCAGAGCGGGAGAAGTCATTGCATGACTTCCCACCCCACAAAATAAAAAAAAAAATCGCAGGGAGGTGCTGCAGCCATGCAGAATAGTCCGTTTTAACTAAACGTGAAAACTGGAATTTCAAATCCCTGTTTTTGCGCTCAGCTGGATTAGCTGATGGATGATACAAAGGTAATATACTCAGCTTCTACTCGTACCTTACGTGTTTATCCGTTTTTATTTTTTCATTTTATTATTAAGCCTTTATTGTCAACATGATTGTACATATTCAATATTAAATCATTAAGTATTTAGCATGCAATTGAATATATTAACATTATAATTATCACAATATTATTATTTTTTTTTTTATAAAAATTATTAAATAATGCTACATAATTTGTTGGATTTATCTCAATTGGTATTATATATTAGATATGCCGCAGTTACTGGGCGTCGGCGTGTCCTTGTGACACAAAGGCCTCCTCCAGCTCTTTTCATTCTGCTCTTGTTTGAGTTATTCTGTGCCATAGTGGACCCGCGTTCTTTTTTATGTCATCAGACCAACGTTTTTAGTTTGCAATCTAGGGGTCCATTCAGGCTTCTACCTTAAACAAACATAAACTGCTGCATGCCAGCGGATACAAATTGAACGCCTTTGTCTGACACAATGCGTTGAGGAAATCTGTAAAGAAGAAAAAACTCTTCAATAAATATACGAGCACACGCTTCTGAAGTTGCTTCCTTTAAAGTGTAACAGCTCAGTCCGACGAGAAGCGGTGTCTTCTACCGACAATATCCAATGTTCTCCATACCTCCCACAGGAAGCGGACCGAACTGTTCAATGGCTTACACTTCACCCCTTTGTTCAAAACAGGTGTCCCTAACAGACCTGACGGCTTTTTATTTGAAGACTTATACCGTTTGACAGGTGGCAGAAGTCTTGATGTACTCTGTTATGGCCTTACGCATGCCTGGGAAATAGAAACTTTGAGATACTCTATTGTACGTTCTATCAACTCCATGATGATATAATGTAAATGTATAAAAACCGGCCATTATAAAAATCAATGTCCACAAGTTAAAGAAAAGCCTGAAAATGCGTTTAGTGCGGTTTTCCTTAACGATTGTTTCAGTAAAGATGAGTGGTATATCGACTCGGGAGCTAGCCGTCATATGATGATAAGTCAGGAAAACATGAAAAATACGACACATAACCTAACAATAAAGGAGATTATAGTTGCGAATAAAACAACTATGCCGGTGTTGTGCTCGGGAGACACACAAATAACGACTATTGTTCAGGATACAGAACACGATATTGTGGTGAAAGATGTGTTATGTATACCAAATCTGACTACTAACCTGTTGTCCGTCAGCCAGCTTGTAAAGAATGGTAACAAAGTATGTTTCCTAAAAGAACATTGTTACATCAGAAATAGGCAGAATGAGTTGATTGGCATTGCACAGGCGGTGAATGGAGTATACAGACTTAACACCAGGTCAGTATGTGTGTTAGCAGCTTCAGCTACAACAACCTCAGATATATGGCACAGAAGACTTGGCCATATTAACAGCACAGACATGAATGCTATGAGAAATGGAGCCGTAGAAGGTTTAGTGTATGAGAACAAAGCTGTTATCAGTAAATACAATTGTGCAGTGTGCTGTGAGGGTAAACAAAGTCGACTACCATTTCCACAGAGCAGTCACAGGAGTGAGAGGATACTTGAGATTGTGCATGCAGACGTATGTGGTCCAATGGAGACTAGGTCAATCGGTTCATCCAGATATTTCTTGCTATTCGTAGACGATTATAGCAGGATGTCTTTTGTCCATTTTTTGAAAAATAAAAGTGAAGTTTTTACTTGCTTTAAAGAGTTTAAAAATATGGTTGAAAAACAGACGAGTTCCAGCATTAAGACTTTAAGGACTGATAATGGCACAGAATTTTGTTCTAATGAAATGAAGGATTTTTTGAAACAAAGTGGCATTATTCATCAGAGAACTAACCCTTATAGCCCGGAACAGAACGGGATGTGCGAACGATTTAACCGAACTACTCGTATAGTCGAAAGAGCAAGATGTTTATTATATGATGCTAAGTTGGAGAAAAAGTTTTGGGCAGAAGCAGTTCACACTGCTGTGTATCTGAAAAATAGATCTCTTGCATCAGGATTAAATCAGAAGACTCCCTATGAACTTTGGACTGGTCGAAAACCGACTGTCAGTCACATTCGAGTATTTGGTAGTACAGTATTAGCACATGTTCCTAAGGAAAAACGCCTAAAGTGGGACAAAAAGGCTGTGAGACATTATCTTGTTGGATATGCCGATAATGTGAAGGGCTATAGACTGTACAACCCTGTAACCAAAAAAGTTATAACAAGTCGAGATGTTACCATCATGGAGTCAAGCTCAGAAATGGTGCAAGCAGTAGTTACTGACTACCAAGAAACACCTGCAAGTCTTGAGCAGCATGGAGACTTAGATAGCTCCGACTCAGATGTGTCTACTAGTACAGTGATATCAAAGAATGATAGTACCTATGTAGAAGAAGAAGCAGATGCCAGCAGTTCCTCAGAAGAGTTTCCTGATACTATACCATTTAAGGAGTCGAAGAATATTACCCACACAATTGAACTTCAGCCAGAAGTACGAAAAAGAAAAAAACCAGACAGATTTGGTTATAGCAATATGTGTGTTAATGCAGATTTCAATCTGTATGGAGACCAGATAACTTACAAAGAAGCTGTAAGTGGTCCTGAATCGCAAGAGTGGAGTAAAGCTATGGAAGAAGAGCTGAAATCTTTTGAAGACAATAAAGCATGGGAAGTGGTGGATAAGCCAGATCAAGCTACTGT
The DNA here is from genome assembly GCA_951329385.1 of Polia nebulosa. Lineage (NCBI taxonomy): Eukaryota > Metazoa > Arthropoda > Insecta > Lepidoptera > Noctuidae > Polia > Polia nebulosa. The sequence continues at coordinate 19,815,578 of OX589612.1, forward strand.
GGTTAAGTGCAAGTGGGTGTTTAAAAAAAAATTAGACCAGTGTGAAAAAGTGAGATATTGTGCGCGTTTAGTAGCTAAAGGCTACACCCAGAAAGCTGGAATAGACTATAAAGAGACTTTTTCCCCGGTGCTTCGTTACTCAACACTAAGACTTTTGTTTGCATTAAGTGTTAAATGTAACCTAGATATAACTCATCTTGATGTTACCACAGCATTTTTAAATGGTTATTTAAATGAAAGTGTATATATGAACTTACCAGAAAATTTTGTGTGTAACGATAGAGAAAATAAAGTTCTAAAGTTGAATAGGGCAATTTATGGCTTAAAGCAATCTGCTTGGGCTTGGTATAAGCGAGTAGATGATTTTTTACAAAGCTTAGGTTACAAAAAGTCTTTGTATGAGCCTTGTTTGTTTGTCAAACAGAATGAGAAAGTTAAAACATTTGTAGCTCTATTTGTAGATGATTTTTTTATTTTTTCTGACTGTAAAAATGAAACTGAATGACTCAAAACTGAATTAGGTTCAAAATTTAGGTTAAAAGATTTAGGAGAAGTCAGACAATGTCTAGGTATGAGAGTTAGAAAAGAAAATAATGCTTTAATTATAGATCAAGAACAATTTGTTAAACATTTATTAAAAAAAAATAATATGGAGAATTGTAACCCAGTAAGTACACCAATGGAAGTAAATTTAAAGCTTAAGAAGGAAAATATTTGCTCTACTCAGTATCCTTATCAGCAATTGATAGGAAGTTTGCTTTATTTGTCAATACTTACCCGTCCAGACATATCTTATTCTGTTTGTTACCTCAGCCAATTTAATAACTGTTTCAGTGAAACCCATTGGAAGCATGTAAAAAGAATATTAAAGTATTTAAAGAAAACAAAACACTTTGCTTTAAAATATGTTAAAGATGATTTAGATTTAATAGGGTATGTAGATGCTGATTGGGCATCAGATTGCTTAGACAGAAAATCTTATACTGGATTTATGTTTACAATGTCTGGCAGTGTAATCTCATTTGAACGTAAGAAACAGACGACAATAGCTTTGTCCAGCACAGAGGCTGAATACATGGCCATTTGTGAGGCAACTAAAGAAGCCAGTTATTTAAAAAAATTATTGTTTGAATTGAAATGTAGAAATGAGTTACCTGTATGTCTTTATAATGATAACCAAAGTGCTCAAAAATTAACAAAAAATTGTGTATTCCATAGGAGAAGTAAGCATATCGATGTGAGATTTCATTTTGTAAGAACAGCTGTTGAGAAAAATATTGTCAGGAAAGATTATTTGAATACGAATGATATGCCTGCTGACATACTGACAAAGAGTCTAAGTTCTCAGAAACATTATAAATTTATTGAACAGTTTGGTATCACAGATTTATAATATAATTTGTTTGATTTGCTTTTTGTAAGGTAATATCATTTAGATTTTTTTTTAAATTGAATATGGTGTTACTTCGTTAAGGGAGTATGTTGAATTTATAACGAAATTACATACTTAGTTCTAGTAGCGACACCTGCCAGTAATTATGTCAAACTTTGTTTAAGCTGTCATTTCATTGTATTGTCTTTGAGGTTCTAGAAATGTTTAATATAGTCTGTGACAACCCAACGTGTGTTTTAATACCAACTCATTCGTTTGCTCGCCCGAGCTCAGCTATAACTATGTTAATTCATCTTGTTCTCTAAACATTCTACACGTGAATATTCGAAGCATAAACTGTAATTTCAATAATTTGTTACTACTGATAACTAGATTAAAGTTTTCACTTGACGTGATATTACTGTCCGAATGCTGGCTGAGCAAATGTCCAAATATCCCCTCCTTGACTGGGTATGTAACCCACGCTTCCTCTTTTAAAAACCAGAACGAAGGTGTTGTTGCCTTTACTAAAAATGAGTTGGTGTACTGTAGAAATCCCCTCTTTCACTGACGCAAATTGCCTGATCCTTAAATTTTCCAACAAATTTGCACTTATCGCTCTATATCGATCCCCGTCGTATAGAGATTTATCACCATTCCTTTGTGCTTTGGATGATCTACTACGCCAGCTTGCAACATACAAAACTATCGCTCTTATTGGAGAAATAAACATAAACATCGTGCCGAGCTGTCTCGACTCAAATGCTGATGAATATTTAAATATTGCGGCATCACATGCAGTGCTTCCGGCACACACCTTCTCCACCAGACTCACAAATTGTCTCGACCATGTATTGCTGAAATCTCCCCACACAGCCACTACTTGACTGCCCTATAACAGATCATTTCCCTGTGCTTCTTTTCTGCAACCCAAACATGACAGTTAATACACCCAAAAAACCAATCTCAAAAATTGTCATCCCTAAGGTTATAAACGATATGAAAAATGCAGATTTTTCTCCTATTTTTCAGTGTAATAACCCAAACTTAGCAGCTGAATTGTTCGTCTCTTTTCTGTCTAATTCCATAAAATTGCACACTTACTCTTCACCAACTCCTAGCAGGCTGCTGCAGACTGCAGATTGCTGGATTACTCCTGGCCTATTGAGATGTATACGACATAGGGATAAACTATCTAGAACTTTTCTGAAAAATCCTGAAAATTACTCACATAAACTAGTTTTCCACCGCTATCGAAATTACTGCAATAATCTACTCAAAAAATTAAAACAAGACTATGAAACTTCCGAGTTCCAAAAGGCCAGGAATAACCCAAAAGCGACATGGCGACTTATCGCGCAAGTAGCGGACCTGAATCAGGGTAACAAAGAACCTGCCTCGGAGTTGCTAAAATGCTGCACTACTTTGCTAGTGTCGGCAGTAATCTAGCTTCTAAAATCCGGCAACCTACTCCTTCCACAGTCAATACAGATACTCAACCTGAACATACAGTACTGAGTTCTGTCAAGCCGTCCCCCTCCGGTTCAATGGCTCTGTATGACGTGGACTGTGATGAATTAGAAAAAAATATACTAAATTTAAAAGATAAATGTGCTATTGGTTATGACGGTATCTCGGCGTCCGTTGTTAAGGCTACTAGGCACACTATCATCCCCATTTTAGTACACATCTTTAATCTCTGCTTTTCCTCAGGTGTTTTTAAAACCGCGATAGTTCATCCCATATTCAAAGCTGGGGACAGGAACGGTGTCTCTAACTGTAGACCTATATCTGTCCTTTCTACTTTGTCCAAAATTATCAAAAAAATTATTAACATTAGACTTGTGAATTTTCTTACAAAAAATAATATTTTATCTCCCAACCAGTTCGGTTTCAGAGCTGGAAAATCTACGGATGATGCAGTTTTGGAGCTCACAGATATAATAACTGGCCATCTGAATAACAAACAAAAAACTGTTGGCATCTTCCTGGATTTATCCAAAGCTTTTGACACCGTTTCTGTTCCCTTACTACTTTCCAAGTTGGATAGCATTGGAATTCGTGGTATTGCTAAAGATATCTTCCGCAGCTACCTGACAGACCGCCAGCAGGTAGTAAAAATAGAAAGCTTTACTAGCAAAGAGGAGATAGTTACTTTTGGTGTGCCCCAGGGTAGTGTCCTTGGACCTACTCTCTTTCATATTTATGTTAATGAACTCTACCAACTATCTCCTCTAAACTGTAAAATCATCACGTATGCCGATGACACAGCGCTTATTATTCACGGCAAGGACTGGTCGGATACCTTCAACAAAGCGGAGATGGCTCTCAGCGTGGTCATGTACTGGTTAAACAAAAACCTCCTCACGCTTAATATCAGCAAAACAGTGAAACGTGTGCGAAGATTAATTTATATATTTAAAAAACTTAGGGGCGTTGCTGACTTCAAATGTTTGATAACTGTCTACCTTGCTCTCGCTCAATCAGTCCTTGGGTATTGCGTGACCGCGTAGGGTGGAGCGCACAAAGGGCGCAGAGGGCCGTACTAAAGGTCCTATCAAAGAAACCAATCCGCTTTCCAACATCTGACCTCTATTCACTTTGCAAGGTTCTCACGGTTAGGCAGCTCTTCGTACTACGGACTATAATCAGAAAACACAAAGAGATACACTACGATCCATCTTATAGCAATGCAAAGCGCCTATCTGACAGAGTATGCAAAAATCTACCCTGTGGAATAGCAGTGGCGAGAAGACACTTCAGGTTTGTCAGCTCCAAGCTCTATAACAACATAAATAAGACCATAAATATTTACCATTTACCCGGTGGTCTTTTGAGAAGGAATTTGACTGAGTGGTTAAATTCATTGTCATATGACGCAACTGAAAAAATTGTGGAAACTTAACTAGCTCTAACACTGACACACCTAAACCCTCACTCATACACACATACATCCCCCACACTCCACACAAGCACACCATAACACTCACTTACACACACCCTCCCATGCACTCTCACTCCCACCCATACACAAACTCTCACACACACACACATTCCCACACACCCCCTCTTTTCTACTATAGTTTACCCAAATGTAATAGTTTAAGTCTGGAACAATTGTTTTCTTGTTTAAATGGGCGTTGATAGCTGCGACACAGTTATAAACTTTTGTAGCTATCTTCGTTTTCTCTGTGATTGAGCCAACTGTCTATGTTCCAAATAAAACTTTTTAAACTTTTAAACTTTAAGCATGCCTATCTCTTTTATTAATTTTTAACCGACTTCAAAAAAGAGGAGGTTCTCAATTCGTCTGTATGTTTTTTTTGCCTTACAGAAACAATAATAATTTTATTCAAATTCGGAAATCATACTTCGTCAGTGATCCTACTCCTAGCCATCGCACGAGCCAGATGAGTAGAAAAAAAAATACCTCATTTATTGAAATCGTCGTTTATAATAAACACACAGACGGCATCAGCTGAACACATTTGTGATAAAAAGAGTTCCTGTTATTAATGCCTGCTTCCTATTGATAATACATATATCTCGATGCCACCAAGCAATAAGTCAGTAACTGTAAAATCCAATTTTTACAAAGAAAACAAACTAAATGATCTTAATTTCATTTCATTTATTCATTTAGTACACGTTTAGTTTAGTTTTTTTATCTTTTCAACGAGTCCCGCATTAAAGACATTGGTGCATGATGCATCAAATTAAAACTACATATTTTTGTAAACTGAAACTGTCGAATCAATATGGAATTATCCATAACCAAAGGAAAATTGCCTCCATCATACGTAGGGTACGCGTCAGCCCCATAGCGGACAGGTGGGACAGACCCATACTGGGACATTGGATATGTCTACATGCCACTGTTGCATAAAATAAAATAGTTTTTTTGTCTGTTAGTTACAAGTACTAACAACAGTTTTTTCTATGTTGTGTGTATGCAAACTAACTATGGACTTAGTCTGAAATATAAGATTTTTAGTTTGGGATTGCCTCCGCAGCTGGTGTCGTTGTACAAATTAGCTGCCTGCGCCAGCAATGTTACTTCAGGATTCCATGTTTTTCTGAGAATGTTTATGGCAAGTTTCTTGAATTTACAAAAAAATAATCTTATATGCAGTTGAAGTAATAAGAAAAGCCACAAACAATAAAAAATAGTGACCTCTGCATAAAAATCTTCAAAAACAAGTTCCAAAAAATTTAAAAAGTAAAAGCTTCAGGCCAGATTTGAACTTGCACTCACAAGCATACGTAATGCTTGACCCGATGCTTTACGCACTCGACTAGGCTCATATGTAACCAGACAGGTGAAATAGGGACATGTAATGTACTAACGACAGTCGTTAATAATGAAAGCTGACGGACTTCCACTGCGCGGGGCTCCTATTTCTGTCCAAAGGGTTTAAAGGACCGGGGGATGAAGAGGTTAGAGTGAGCGAGCAAAGCGAGCGAACGAAGCCCCCGAACAAATCTTTCGAACCCAACCTGTCCGTGTCAGGGTGAAGTACCCGAGCTCTCTGCGCTCGCTCTTCGACTAAGGGCCGATTACACCATTCGCTCTATAAACTAAGTTTTACTCACCTAGGCTTAGCGAAAAAAATAAAAACCATAAAAAAATATATAGTGAGTTTAACCTTAAAAGATAGACATATGCTGTCGCGGACTTTTTTTTTAGAACTTTAAAAGGAAAACAATTCCGTCATACATAATTTTTGCACTTTAACCGTTTACAGAGCGCAGGCAACTGAAACTCTCAAAAGGATTTTTTTTTCCGTTTTTACCACATTTTTCATTGGTGTTCGCACCTGTTGGTCGCAGCGTGATGTTATATAGCCTATAGCCTTCCTCGACAAATGGACTATTCAACACAAAAATAATTTTTCAATTCGATCCTGTAGGAGGGAGGGAGATTAGCGCGTCCAACCAATCAAACAAACAAACTCTTCAGCTTTATGGCAGTGGCTTTAGTTTTCGCTAAACGCGTTTAAGCGAGCTTATACGTCGAAAACTGGGCGTGTAGAATTGATGAAATCGGCCCTAAATAGTACAAGTGAAAAAAAGAAAAAATGTGCTAAATAACTTTAATTTCGGAAGTCGGCGCCTGGTTTTGTTTCTTCGTTTTTTGACACCGACTTCCGAAACAAAAGTTATTTAGCACTCTTTTGTTTTTTTTCGAAGTCGGGTCTATTTTTTTGTCACCACCACCACTCCCACCACGCCACCACCCCACCACCACCACGCCATCTATCGAGCTTAGGGTTAAACTTTGCAAATTACTTGGTTTGATTGATCTGACAGAATGTTCTAACACTTTGACAGATAGAAACACCGGTAAAGGCTAAAGAAAATAAAAGTAACCGAAATAAATTACAAAAGATTTTTTTTACATTTGCATTGCAATCCTTTTGCCGACAATTAATTTGTAAATGTCGCTCTCGTCTTCCTAAATAAAATTAGGGTATATTCTAGTCCCTAGATGATGAATTCGTATTAATAGCAAAAAAATCAAAATAGCACGTTACCGACTTACTACATGCTGGCGTCGGGAAACTAGCGATAAGACTATGAATGTGCTGAGATTCGTATTACAAAATAATTATTCATTTTATTATAATCAGATTACACCCACACGAAGCCCACTTATCACAGGAACTAAATTAGGTACCTATTTATAGTTTTAATGTTTCAGAAAATCAACGTTATGCTTTTATATCCTCCGAGTTGTCACCAGAGTGGACGTCTCAGCTGCTCGAAACAACCTAGTCTGGAGAACAAGATGTATAGCGCGCGTGTGTTGGTATTGCTAGCACTACTTGTAGAGTTAGTGAACTGCTTTCCTTGGGGTGAGTACTTACTAGTTTATTTAATGCTTTGTGAACACAAATGTACAGTGGTACCTTTTTTTTTGGGTGTGAGAAATCATCCTGTGACTTCTCCCGTTCTGGGTGGAGCGGGAGCGGGCGTGTAAGACTTTTCTTGTTCCTTCCTTGCCTGAGTGCCCAAGGGCGCGGTTACTCTGTTACGAATTTAGCCGCGACCCCTTGGCATGCAGGCATCGGCCATGATGGGCCCCGTCAATGGTGGCTCATATCTCTTTGAGGCGTGCGTGGCACACTACACGTCGTTGACTATCGCGCCTGGTGCTGATCGGACGGCGAGCTACCTATTACTCGCCGTCCACAGGCCCGCGTCTACGGTGGCCGAAGACCGTCTCGCGACCCCCGACGCCCGGGGCGTCTCCTGCAGCGGCTGTGGCTTGGGGCGTGAGGGAGACTCCGTTGACCGTCACCCTCATCCGTTACGTCTCCTCCTTCGTGAGCATGACTGCTTCGCAGAAGGAGGAGACTGCTTCCTGTTCCCTCTTGCCCCGTACCATGGCCTCGACCAGGGCCGGGTGCGAGAGGTCGCTGCCGCCGATCACCTCCACGAGGACACGACGGTGCCCCACCCAAGCGGGGCAGATCTACACCGTATGCTCCACTGTGTCCTCTGGGCGATCCGCACAACGGTGACACCCGGGCGTTTCCTCCCGCCTTATCCGACACAGAAACCTCCCGAAACAGCCGTGTCCAGTGAGGACCTGCGTCAGGATGTACAGTGGCACTTACCTACCACTGTTGTTTCTATTGTTCCGAACATCCGAATGTAAAACGGAACTCTTATAAGATCACTCGTACGTCTGTATGTCTGTCTATCTATCTGTCTGTCCGTCTGTCCATCTATCACAGCCAATTTTCGCCGAATCTACTGGCCCGATTAAGTTGAAATTTACTACACAGGTGTATTTCAATGATCGTAACACGGACAAGTAACGTAAATAAATTAATTTGGATTATGGGAGTAACTTGGGGGGGAAATAGGAAAATTTAAAAATAAAGTTTTTCAAACTGTACCGAGCGACATATGAAATTAAAGGGCTGATTAGGGTTTCAAATATTTTTTTTCATAATTTTGAAATGAATCGTTTTAAAGTTATTTAAGAAAAACGAAAATTGACCTTTCCCCTCAATACAGGAAATAGTTCTTTACATAGAGATTACAGGAAAACCTATGAGAAGTCTATATTTTTACAAACTTTATATTACCTTGCTTTGGTTTTGTTTGTATTCGGTTACAAGTTACACATATTTCAAACACTTTCTGGTCTTTGATTATGCTAAAACTTGCATTACTCATAAAATTAAGTACCCAATGCAATAATATAGTAGTATGAAGCTGGTCTGATGATGGAGCTGGAAGGTGGCCAAAACATCTCCTCAACCAAACAAGATGGCACCATCGTGTTTGGTCTCATTGCAAATGTTTTGACAAGTTACGTTCGACTAGGTGATGCCTAAGGTCTGATAATGGAGCCAAAAGGTGTCCATAGGATCTCCGCAACTAAAAAAGATAGCACCATCGTATTTGGACTCATTTGATGTGTATTGAAAAATGATTTTACACTTAGTAGTACCCAGGGTCTGATGATGGAGTCGGATTGTGGGCATCGGATCTCCGCAACCAAATAAGATAGCAACATCGTGTTTCATCTTATTGAATATGTATTGACAAGCGATATTACATTAAGTGGTGGTAGTACCCAGGGTCGGATGATAAAACCGGAAGATGACCATCCATAACAACTCTTCAGCTAAACAAGATAACACTGTCGTGTTTGAGTTTATTGAATTTGTGTGTGTCAAAATGGTACTTCTGGAAATTTATAAGGTTTAAATTTTTTTTTTTTTTTAAAGTTATACCTACATGGAAAAAGTATTTATGAAATTTATCTCTATTTCGCGAAATAGTAGTCGCTTTAGCAAAATCATTTTGAATAATTAGAAAATGTTAGTCTGGAAAAAATTGCTAATCTACTAAGTCATGACATTTGGCATCAATTCTAACTGAGAGAGATGACTGATGATTTTAATGATTATAATTCTATAAATACATACTAGCTACGGCCGCGAATCAAATTTTGACCGAGATACAACCTGACACTGACCTGCAAATTGCAAAAAACGTAAGCAAATTTGAATTTCGCGGACTACCCTGGAGCATTCACCTTAAGTGCACGGGCATAACTGATTATATGCAAGCAAAAATTACTAAAGCTAAATTATTAAACATCTCCTCTTCCATCATACTACTTAACTGTGACCGGGTTTTAAGTATTTTTGTTCGACTGAGTCGGCAGTCCGGTTGAGGAGAGGGGTTATAAATAGTAGGTGGAGATTCATAAATTACCAAGAGACCACAATCATGAAGAAGTGTTTGCAGGGCTGGAATCATGAGAGATATAGATTCTCAAACTACACATGAGAGATATATTCCGAGGCTGGTATTATGAGAGGTAGAGATTACCAAATTACCAGGAGACCAGAAACATGAGAAGTATTTCGAGGACTGAAATCATGAGCGATAAAGACTCACAAACTACCAGGCGATCAGCATTCACAAAAAAAGTAGTTCCGGTGCTAGAATCATGAGAGGTATATATTCTAAAACTACCAGGAGACCATAGTCATGAATCAGTATTTTTGGGGTGATAATCCTAAGCGGTATAGATTCAAAACCTACCAGGAGATCAGAATCACAAAATATATTCTGAGGTTGGTATTACGACCGATACAGATTAAAAATTACCAGCAGAACAGAATCATGAAGAAGTAAAATTTTCGAGCAGTACGGATTCACGAACAACCAGGGCATCAGATTTTTTTTTGGGGTTATAAATATGTAGTAGGTTCATAAATTACCAGGAGACCAGAAACACAAAGAGTGTTCCGGGGCTGAAATCATGAACGGTATCAGATTCTCAAACTACCAGGGGAGTGAAATTCTGAGCGGTATAGATTCACAACCTACCAGGAGATCAGAATCACAAAACATATTTCGAGGCTGGTATTAGGAGAGGTAGAGATTTACAAATTACCAGGAGACCAGGAAAATGAGGAGAAGTATTTCGAGGACTGAAATCATGAGCAATAAAGACTCCCAAACTACCAGGAGATCAGAAACAAAAAGTATTCCGGGGCAAGATTTGTAAGAGGAAACAGAATTATGAAGAAGAGAAATTTCAGACCTGCACGCGGATGAAGTCACAGGTAAACTACCAGGGTGCCAAAATCATGAAAAAGTTAATTTAATATAAATGTCTACTAATAGGTATGAATAGGTTAATTATAGTGTTAATTTTTCGATCGACAATTATTAAAAGGTCTCTAATCAACAAAAAATACAATAAAAATTGAAAATATCAAAAAATCCGACTTGTTTATTTATACAAGTCACTTTTTAGCAGTCTGATGCAGTTGGTGAATTTATTTTAGTTCAATCACAGATTTTATGCCACCAACTGCATCAGACTGCTTGAAAAGTGACTTGTTTGGAACTTTTTAGTTGTTTTATTATCAGTCGAGTTTATTAATATTTATTTTTTCATTTCCTATATTTTAGTGAGATATATTTGGAATCGAATCCTCAAGCTCTTTATTTGATACCCCACATGACCAGGTCACAAAAAATACGACTAATAAACTTACCTAATGGCAGTCACCATTTTTTTTTTTTTAACCGACTTCGAAAAAGGAGGAGGTTATCAATTCGGATGTTTGTATTTTTTTTTTTTTATGTATGTTCGGGCATAACTCCGTCATATATTGACGGATTTGCAAAATTCTTTTTTTGTTCGAAAGGGGTTTATTCCGAAATGGTCCCATTAAATTTCAAAAAGATCTGATGATGGGATTCGGAGACAGAAAACGGAACTCTTCAAAAATTGACAGCAAATCAACCGCGATTGCTGCTATCGTATGTCTATGAATTGTTAACACAGTTTAATGGGGAATCACAACTAAAAAGTGAAAAATAAAAAACTTTTTTACAAAAAAATAGAACCGACTTCCAAAAAAAGTGCAAAATAACTTTAATTTCGGAAGTCGGTGTCAAAAAACGAAGACACAAAACAGGAACACCGACTTCCGAAATTAAAGTTATTTTGCACTTTTTTTAGAAGTCGGTTCTATTTTTTTGTAAAATAGTTTTTTTCATAATTCATATAGCCTACGTCATATCGGCGGTCTAGACCAATCTAATATTACCTCATTCACATACATACAAACATACATACATACTCTCGAAGAATATAACCCTCCTTCTGGGGCAGTCGCGTACAAATTTTAGTCAGACAGAAATTTCCAAAGTTCAAGATCGGGGTTATTTAGTTCATCATCGGGATCAACAGACAGGAGTTTTCAGATAGCACACAAAATATATTTTTTTGGGCGATCGACCCCCTTTTGCATTCCGATGATGTTTTTGGTGCTAACTTTGCAGCCAAGTAGCATTATAAACAGTTTTCTTGTGTTCTGTTGGCTTTTAACCTTCGTGTTTTTAATTCAGTTTGTAAGCATGATCTCTTATGCTTCAAATTCTTATTGAAGAATAATTTTCAAGTGAGATAATATCAATTTCCAAAAAACCGGTCAAGAGCGATTCCGAATCAACAACAACAATAAAAACATTTCACTTTTTAATTTTTTTTTTCTTTTTCATCGACGTGGAAGCAGCAGTGGGACATTTCAGGCTAGAAATTTTAATAATAATAATACAATGAGTAGCCAATAAGCCTGATACAGTGGTGGTGGACCGAATCGAGAGGCGTGCAATGATTGTTGACATTACCGTCCCACATGACGAGAACCTCGTGAAAGCCGAGAAAGATAAACAAATCAAGTATATTGACTTGGCTCGAGAAGTTGTCGACATGTGGGATGTGGACTCAGCGATCATTGTACCGATAGTCATGTCAGCCAATGGCTTAATAGCCACGAGCCTCGACCAACACCTCAGGAGGCTCTCGTTAGGCGGCTGGATCAAGGGCTTGATTCAGAAAGCAGTACTTCTGGACACGGCTCGCATTGTCAGGCGGTTCCTCTCTCTGGACCCTGACCGCCGGTAGCTTGGACCCTGTTCTCGATACCGGTGGGCTACTATTTTTTATATTTCTAAATGTTTTTATACATTATTTTTTATGAAATATTTAAAAATGTATTTAATAAGTAAGAAAGATGAATAAACGAAATAATACAATGATACCGTGCCAAGTAAAGTGTTTAGTAACGATAAGACCCACGTTATGTAACTCTTGAAAGTTACGATTCGTTGTTGTGATGATGTAGATTTACTTTGTTATATTACATTCTAAGTAAAAGTAGACTGGTAGTAATGCGAGTCACTTGGAAACAATTTCTATGAGCAACGTATTTTAATAATAGAAAAGGAAAGAAAATATCTATTTAACAATCAGATAAAAAAATGTACCTACCTATATTTTCATGTTTCAGACATCGTCGTGGGCGAAAAAAATCGATTAGAATTTTATTACAATGGAACAATAACGCACACAGAAGACATTCCGTCGGCTAATGATATCCGTTCAGTAACTTACGATCCAGTTTACTACAGGGTGCTGTTTGCCGACCATGGCCACTCGATCATAAACACGTCAATATCCAGCTTTGACTTATCAACCAGGAAAATACAACCTTTAGTTACGAAAAAATCAAACGGATACTATATAAGGGTCGCCTACGACCCGGTCACACAGTTACTCTTTTGGAAGCAAGATACCGGGATATACTCATGTTCATTAAATCCTGCATGTTCCGAAAATCTTTTAGTTACGTTGGGTGACTACTGCCGTGATATCGCCATCGACAGCTGTGGAGGGTACGTTACTAATGATATAATCATGCACACAACGTCAAAGTTAGCGGAACAGTTTTGTAATAAAACCAAGTATTCCTTATATTGTTATAATTACTTTAAAAAGCACATTTTTAACAACATTTTTTACCCGACTACAAGGAAAGGGTTATGTTTTCCGCGCGTATCTTGTATATTATATTCTTTATTACCTCATATCATCCTAACCCTCTCATCTGATGATGATGATGATCCTAACCGTGGACGGTTTGAGATGCGTCATATCAACCCAATTGCTATAGGATAGATGACGTTTATAAAAAAAAAACTTAAAAAAAAACAACCGACTTCCAAAAAAGAAAATACGCTAAAAATTAAGAAATAACTTTAATTTCGGAAGTCGATGTTTGTATTTTATTTCTTCGTTATTTGACACCGACTTCCGAAATTTAAGTCGTTTTTTTATTTTTAGTGTATTTTCTTTTTTGGAAGTCGGTTGTTATTTTTGTAAAAAAAAAAAAATATTTTTACTTTTTAGTTGTTATACTCCGGAACTAAAAACCCCAATAACATGGCACGTGGAATTTAAACATACTCGTAATTGGAGAAAACCAAAACGTCATCTACTTAGATATACGTATTTTTCGTTTATGTTCAGTTTTTCAAAAACCTCCACATGTCGTTGTGTGTGTCATTTTAAGATTTACTCACAAAGACCATTTTTACGATTAATAAATTTTGACCTAAAACAATGCTTACATGTGGAGGTTTTTCAACCCCAGCAATATTGCGAAAACACGGATAATTCGACAATTAAACAACCATTAAGACGGAAGGATAAAGTTTAGTTTAGTATTTTTATTGGTATTATTGTGTTGTCAGACTCTTATTGACTAAAACCCACACATGTTCCTTCAGTGGCCTGTACCAGGGGCGTGGAGACTCCTTCGATCACTCCCTGACCCTGGCTGGATCAGCGCACCCTGCTATCAAAATTTGAATGTTTTGAAATAGAAATGAAGTAGTTTTAATATACCTTTTTTTGGGGGGGTGGGAAATCCTCCAATGACTTTTCCCGCTCTAGGTGGAGCGGGAGAGTGTGTCAGATTTTTACTGAATAAAACCCACCCCTGTTCCATTAGTTGCCTGAGTGCCCAGGGGCGCGGTAACTCTGTTTCGAATTTATCATTCTGAAATTGAATTGTATTTAAATAAAGTATATTTGATATTGTGTTATTTTTGAACGTTATTTTTAAATTACAGGTACATTTACTGGGTCACAAACAGTAGGATAGAGAGGGCTCGGTTTGATGGCTCCGAGAGAGAAGTATTAATAGACAGTTATGATGCCCGACTAAGCTTGGCCATCGACCAACAGACACAGAAAATGTACTGGATGCAGAAAACATATGAAAATGGTTATTATCAGCTATCTATTGAAGGTGCCGATTTTAATGGAAAAAACAGAACAACATTACATATTATTGAACAAACAACACTTATGGACATTCATTGGCCGTATCAAAAAATTTCATCTACTGGAAGAACTACAAACAAGTGGGAATTTGGAAATTACCGAAGATTCCATCACAACATGTGGGAGAACTATTTTCAATGTCTAACTCTGACCGTATGAAATGTCAACGTATAGCAGCCAACTACACACTAAAGGAACAAATTAAGGGAATAAAGAGGTGCGAAGCTCTGCAGTATCTGATTCCGAATAACTCGAATCCTGAGCCTACACTTTCAATCTGTCACAACTATTGCTTACAAGGAGATTGTAGTGTCAATGCTGAGGGACAACCTCAATGCAGGTAAAACATGTTCATCTCATTTCAGACTAGCGAAGACATTTAGGGTCAGCTCACGATTCTTGAAATAAAGCAGTTATTTAACGCTGCGCAGCGAGGCGCCGCGTTTATTTAAATTGTCTCATAACGTACGTGTACATTTTTATTTAGTAAACAAAGTTCCTTATTGTTTCACTAACTCAGAAAGTTCGCAGAGCGTCGTATCGCGTCTCGGTGTGAGATGACTCTAATGCCCGCTTTCACTAACGTCAAGTTAAGGAGAAAGCGCACAGAATAGTCCGCGATGTTTCAACTATCTTACTTTTTTCCAATTTTCAGGTCTGTATCAGGTTGTCTGTTGGTGAAAATATGATTCGCGGCCGTAGCAAGTACGTATTAATAGAACTGTAATCTTTCAAATCATCGATACAACTCTCTCAGTTAGTATTAATGCCAAATGTAGTAGTTCAGTTATGTAATTTATACGTACTTGCTACGGTCGCGAATAATATTTTGCACAAGATACAACCTGACACTGACCTTCAAATTGCAAAAAACTTAAGAAAATTTGAATTTCGCGGGCTACCCTGGCGCTTTAAGGGTCTACTCCCGCCAAGTAGCGCCCCCTCATTGAATAAAAAATCGTAGCTTAGCATAGAAAATAAATATTATAGAATCCAACGACACATTTTTAAAACGAGTATATTAACTAGACATAACCTACGCAAGAAAAGAAAGATCACATAATAGTACGAGCGCCGACCGTTAGAATACCAAACTCAAAATATATCTCTTTGAACTTATCATAGGTTGTTAACCGTCACTTAGGTATGTAATAATCATCTGGTCTGTCTTTGATTATTATATATAGACTAGCTTTTGCCCACGACTTCGTCCGCGTAGAAGTCGGAAATCGTTCTAATAGGATTTTTAATTGGTATTTTATGTTGATAATTTTGTTATAACGTACACATTATTATGTTCAAATGTTTGAATACTTATAAAATATAACAATCTTGATTATTGTGTAGTATCTTTATCATTTAAAGGTTAAATAAACATGAAAATAAAATAAAATTTGGTTATATTTTGTGAACACGAAGCTCGGCCTTTGATCTAGTGAAGCAAGAAATTGCCAAAAACAAACAGCTTTTTAAACTATTTTTTTTCTTGTTTTATTGTTAACTGTTTTTCTTGTTTTATTGTTAACTGTTTTTGTCTTTGACTAGACAGGCTTATGTAAGACAGACCAACAGGTGTATTCGCTAACTCAGTTGACATTAATTTGATAGGTACTTTGCAGTACATTACTGCTTTGCTCGGTGGGCATCGATTATAATAGGCACTACATAGTACATTTTTGTGTTCCTATACGTCGAAGCAGCATTCTACTGCATAGTGCCTATCAATTTGATGCCAACTGATTTAGCGAATACACCTGCAGATGATTTTTACTTAACTAAGTGACCGCTAACGACCTATGATAAGTTCAAAGAGATATCATATGAGTTAGGTATTCTTACGGTCGTCGGTCGTACTATTATGTGATCTTTTCTTGCGTAGGTTATGCTTACACAGACAAACTTCAAACATTTTCAAGCAGCCTAATTTATACATGTTTTTAACCATATGATCAGTTTAAACTCTGATTAGCATAATTACTTACTCAAATTTTCTTTGGAGAATTATGAATTACGAATCTTTCAGACTAATTAGTGATTTCTAAGTTTTTTATAAATGAGGCCCTCTTTAAAGGCCTACAGTGTATAAGACATTTAGACATCAAATGTTATCATTACAACAATGTTCACCGAGAGTCAGTGTTCTACGTATTCTAATTTTAAATTTCACAGCTTATGGGTTTCTTTGTGAGAATAGTTTCGTTTCGTTGTGAGGATCTGTTAACGTTAAATATATATCTGATCCTTGTGATACAGTTAACACTAGTTAAGGGACCATGGGATATACATTTATGTAAAACTTTTATGTCAATATATTCGAGGGGACAAATTTAACTCGCAGAGGCCCCTTTAGACGCTTTTTATGAAATAAGGCACCAACCGACAATTTATCCCTGTACGCTATACCAGTGCTGCCAAGTCCTGCAAGAAGGTGTTACGGAGGTCTCGGTCATCCATATTTGCCGAATTGGCGACAAACTTGCTTCATACTCAGCTGGTAGTAAAACATTTTGGTTCCCGACTCGGTCAATTGAATTTAATTTCTGTCGCCCCTCACTACCACCATTGCATTTTTTTTTTATTTGTGGGGTGGGAAATCATCCTATGACTTCTCCCGCTCTGGGTGGAGCGGGAGGGCGAGTCAGACTCTTACTGACTAAAACCCACCCCTGTTCCTCCCTGCCCTGAATGCCCAGGGGCGAGGTAACTCTTTCGAATTTATCCTCAACCCCCGGGCAGGCATCGGCCATGACGGGCCCCGTCATTATTGCTGACAACTCTTTGAGGCGCGCGTGGAACACTACGCGCCGTCGACTCTCGGGCCTGGTGCTGATTGGACGGTGAGCTACCCGTTACTCGCCGTCCGCTGAGACCCGACAGATCACTGGCTCTCTACGCTGAGGAGGAAGCAAACTTGTTTCCCTCTATGTTTGCGGAATTCACGTTTAGATCGCGCTATGACGTGAGGCCCCTTGCTTCCCCTGATGAATGCGAGGCGAGTAGGTCGAATATTCGCATTCATCAGAAGGACGTCCGCAGAGTATTGCGTAATCTAGACGTGAACAAGGCTTGTGGCAGCGACGGAGCACTCGTTCTGAGGACTTGTGTGCCTTTTTTTTTGTTTGGATTGGGAATAATAAGGCGGGTTAGTGCCAAATAAAATCACCCTTCTGGTATCATAAGTGTTATGTTATATTGCTGTCAGCTGGGAAAAGATCTCTCAGAAATTACCAAAACAATATTAATAACTATACTTATATTTTTTTTTTTTTTTTTTTTAATTTAATTCCGCCAAGCCCGTTCTATCAGCGGACCACAAGGCGTACGGCGACGCACCACCGATATATGGTGAATATCCCACCCACACGCACAAAACGTTTTGAGAACACATTCATTGTAAGTAAAGCTAAGGAGTAGAATTCCCTACCGGAGTCTGTGTTTCCTGATAGCTACAACCTGGGAATCTTTAAGTCGAGAGTGAAACCTTACTTCTAGGCAAGTGTGCTTCATCTTCGACCACAGCATCGCTTATCATTAGGTGAGATAGTGGTTAAACGCGAGCCTATCAATGATAAAAAGTTCACCCATGATGACCCCCGGTTGGTGTGTAACTATTACAAGTTAAGGAGAAAAAAGATATCCCATCTGAAAATATAATCCTAAACAAAATGTATTTATATTTTTTTATCATTTTTTTTTTAATGTTTAGTGTATTTTTTTTTGTAACTTTTTTAAAATATATGAATTCGAAGCAATGTTTTAAATATGAGTACCATGGGGCATATAATGTAGCAGCTTTTTATTTTTTATTTTGAAATGAACGAGCATGGCAGTTTAGAGTTTGTCATGCTCACTGAAATGTCTCGCTGGTGGTGGCGCGTGTGTTGGGTCATTCGGTTCGCTTCAATATGGTTGAGCTGAGTGCTGCTGATCCACGCATCGTATTCGTGACCGAGCGCCGTCAGTTGACGCAGCTCAACTGCCACTGGCTTATTTTAATCTTTTTTTTATGAATTGTTTATTTAACATTCTTCTCATATAATACAAGCAACAAGACATATGTAACCAGGATTTTGTAATACATAACATGGTTTAAAAGAGTTTCTTACACGTTCTTCTCCATAGAGATCTACGCGTTGGAATGTGCAATTAGCTTCATCTTTCTGACTGACCGACTTATTGACAATTCAAAAGTGCCTTTATACGGTTTATTTGAAATAAATGCTTTGTTTTGTTTTTTTTGATTTTTTTAATGCTAAGAAAACTGCAGCAGTCTTAACGTTGACGTCGTGAATGTCTGTCTTCATAAAAACCAGCAAACCTTCAAATGTTGCAAAATAGTTCAAAAATTAAAGCTTACCTATTCTTTAAACGAAGTTAAAACGCGTTCGGTTAAAATGAATACCAATAATTTTATTACCGAAAATATAATTTATTGGCCTGATACCTAATGGTACATTTATATTTTTAAGAATGTCCTTTTATTAGTATTTAAACTTTCATAATACAAAAAAAAATGTGTTTCTTTTTACTTTATTTAACTCATCTCCTCCCGTAAGGAAAGTCCCTAAGAATAACTTCAGAAGCACTTTTAATTATGCGTTACTGGCGACCCGCCCCAGCATCGCACGGGTACAAATTACACATTTAAATTTTCCTCATGAATCCTTTTGTCTATTGGTGAAAATCGCATGAAAATCCAGTCAGTAGTTTTTAAGTTTATCGCGAACAAACCGACAGACAGACGCGGCGGGGGAACTTTGTTTTATAATATGCAGTGATCTTGTAATTATGAGTTATCCACCAATTCTCTTGCAATCTTTTTCTATACGCGAAGCAAAAACTTTCCATCCTTTTTTACGAAAATCACGCGGACGATGGAGTATGAAATTTGACACAGTTATATACTAGATGGAGACGGATTGCAGAAATATAATTATTATTTTTATAGAATATGCATCTGTACATATAATAAAATTGTAACAGGCCGAGAATATATATATGAGAAGTTTTTATAAGAGCAACTGAAGCCAAAACAATAGTTTTTAGAATTTTTGTCTGTCTGTCTTTCTATCTGTATGTCTGTACGCGCATCACGCTAAAACTGCTGCATGGATTTGAACGCAGTTGCACCAGTTCACAGCTAGATGTCTAACTTAAAATATAGGCTACATATTACCACAGGAAATGATCTATTTGCGTCATTATGAGGCAGAACCCAAAACTTAATGTTGAGTTAATGTTCAAACTAAAATACATCGCCAGTTTTCACCTGTCTATTTATGTGTAACTTAAAATATAGGCTTGATTAAATCACAGGAATATTTCTGTTTTTTTTTTAATCTCTAAAGCATCGTGTTGTAGTTTACTATAACGCCATCTATTGAAAAAAATTTTATAACTCAATACTTAATGTATTTTTTATGAAAGTAACATACAAAAAATATCCTCCGGTAATGCATTTAGTTGTCCATCTGGAAAACGGGCAGCGAGTATATTTTAATCCTGAAAACGTAAGGGAACGTCTAGAACATCTTCGCCGTACCACACTCTCGGCATATTTCAGTCTGTGACAAGAAGATAGTTTTTCACGAGATCTCTTATATCACGAGGTACCGTCATACTACACATACAACAAGGAAAGAGAAGTCTTCAATAGACGCTGATTTTGACATTCTGACGGGCTGTGGAGCAGGTGAAGTAGTTTACATACCTCTCATTCCCAACAATTTACCTTTTCAATTCAAACGCGTGTTTTCAAGTTTTTTAAGTTTAGTTTCCCGTGAGCGTATGTTTTGCCATGACTATAAAAAAATCGCAAGCACCTGGCACTTCCAGCCGCCGGTGTCGATCTCAGGACGAGTTGCTTCTCGCACGGCCAGCTATATGTTGCTTGCTCATGGGTCACTAGCTCAAATAATTTGTATATAATGGCTCTTATGGGTAGAACATCAAATTAATGTTGCATATAAAGAATTTTTTTAATTATGTTTCTGTTATGTTCTAGACATATTGTTCAGTTTTTTTTTATAGAAATGAATAAAAACTGTTTATCTACTAGTTCTAAGTCTATTTTATTGGTATTTCATTCTCAACTCATCACTATCAGCCTTTTTAATGTCCCATGTCACATGTCTTCGAATTTCAACATTCTCAACTATCACTGCAAAAACAAAAATATATAGATACTAGAATATAGATACTAGATTCTAAATAACACGCATACAAAGTCGCGGGCAAAAGCTAGTTATTAATAAAATTGTTAGTCTAACTATTTGCAAAAAATTAGGTTTCAGTGACAGAAACGAACCGCTGTAAATCCAGGGTTTTTTTTTTTGTTTTGCGGTAACTTTGTTTCGAATTTATCCGCGACCCGTTGGCATGCATGCATCGGCCATGACGGGCCCCGTTATTTGTTGCGCACCGTCGAATCTCGGGCCTGGTGCTGATCGGACGGCGAGCTACCCATTACTCGCCGTCCGCAGGCCTGCATCTACGATGGCCGGAGATCATCTCACGACCCCTGACGCCCAGGGTGACTCCGTTGAGTCTCTCTCACCTGTTCCACCTCCTCCTTCGCGAGGTTTACTGCTTCGCAGAAGGAGGAGACTGCTTCCCATTCCCTCTCGCTTCGTACCAGGGCCGGGCGCAAGAGGTCGCTCCCGCCTATCGCATCCACGAAGACATAGCGGTGCTCCACCCAAGCGGGGCAGATCTCCACCGTATGCTCCACCGTGTCCTCTGGGCGATCCGCACAAGTCTGTCCTACCCTTAGAGTGTAATTTTCAAGTAGGCGCGGAGGGACGAGGCAGCCCGCGAGTTGAGGAGCAGGTGGTTGTAACGCACGTTGCCGCGGCTGAGGCTGGCTGGTGAAGCCGGCCAGCAAGACGAAGCTGCGGTGGTGAGCGGCGACGATAAGCTCGCGTGGGACCGCCGGGCGCCGTGACAGAAACCATGCCTGCTGCATATTGCATGCTGACTTGCATTCTACATGTTGCATGCTCGCTTGCATGCTGCATGCTTGCTTGCGTGCTGCATGTTTTCTTGCATGCATGGTGTATGCTTGTTTGCATGCTTCTTATAGGGAAATAAAGACTCGTAATAAAACTCGTTGCTACGTAACGCCTGAGAGAAGTTCATAGCAAAATCTTTGTAGTAAAAATTTGTTTTAGAAACATTATTAGGATAAATTAACATTAGTACATTTGAATTTAGGACTTAACTTTTATTAAAAACGGTTTTAAGTCTTTTGTATATTATTGATTATAATATTTATGACAAACGGATTTAGGGCATATTACATTTAGAGATTTAAATTTTATGGCATGTGATATTACATTCGGGCAAGTTATAATTCGGACAAATGATGATTAGGACAAAAAAAAGATATGGAACTTTAGATTATGGACAAAAAAGTTAGGAAACACAATATGGAGAACCTATTGTGAATAACCTATGCGCGACTTTATTAAATAGTTGTCGCTGCTGAATATTGAGCGACGTTACAGCAGCTTGGTATTGCTGATCTGGATCTACGATGTCAGAGGGCGCTTCCTCAAAATCAAGATGTGCTCGTCTGCACCAAGTATGTGTTCTATGGGATCAATCATTTGATTTCCATCTGTGTCCTGGCAAACAGACTCTGCTACTATATTTTCTGCTACTACTTGATTTGTAGCATTTTGAATCTCAATCTCCCATGATGCACACGAATCAAACGTTACCACATCAGTTCCTTCTTGCAGTGGTCGTAACATAACTATTTCGTTTCACTGATGCCTATGAAAGAAACCTTATGACTACGACAGTAAAGATCACTTAAATAAATTATCTAGCATGAAGTCGTTCATACCTTGTGCTAATACAGTTAATCACAAAAATTAAGACTAGAATATAAGATTATCGTACCGTACCAGTGTCATTTTATGAAAAATCGTAATATAATCGTTATTTAACTTTTTTTACTTTTATTACGATTTTTCATGAAATGACGCTTACGTAAGTAAAAGCACCAAAATATGGAAAAAATTCAGAACTTACGAGGTTTTGAAACGGTTAAATGTCTTGTTAAGGCATTACATGTGCTGTTGTTATTAGGTTTATGAAAAGATTTACGATTCGCTATTTAGTTAAAACACAAAATTGTATGTGCGTATTTTGCCAATTAGGTATTGCCAAGTTAGCAATTTAGGTAAGTACACTAATTATTATCATTATTTTTGGTATTATTATTTTACTGTATTGACTGCCTCATTGTCTCAGTGGTCATAGTGGTTGATTGCTATCCGAGGTCTTTCCTAAGTTTAAGTTTTAAGGTTTTTCGGTTAAAAAATTGCCAGTAGCAGCTCGGAGTCTGGATGTATGTCCAGTTGATGGCAACAGGCTCGCCTCCTATTACATGGGACTTAAACATAGCTGGTGAAGTGTATGTGTACCTACTATACACCTCAGACTACATCTTCGCGGATACAAGCGTGATGTTATGTTATGTTCATGATGCTATCTTATTTAGTAATAAACAGTAAATAGTTCGTTTTAGATCATAAAGTATACATTTCTTTCTTTAAAATTCACAAACCTAGCGGGCCGCTTGCATATTTCGTATACCGCTTGCATATTTCGTATAGTAACATATATTTCTGATATGTTTTTATTAGTATTACGGTCATGATATTCCTTTTTAAAATCATTATGATGAGCTCGTTAATTTGAAACCCATAGAGCAGTGTATTCGAATAAAATTTTATTTTTGTTTCTTCAAACAATATAGCCGCTTTATTGGTTTTCTTGATCATGCTGTAAGATATTGTACTTATTGGTGTGTGAAATAAATAAATTATAAATAAATCTTAAATATGACAATCCGTCCAGCAGTTTAGAAGATATCATCATTTTCAGCCGAAAAACGTCCACTGCTGGACGTAGGCCTCCCCCAAGTGTCGCCACAATGATCGGTCCTGTGCGTCTCGCATCCATCGCGGCATCGGCTACCCGCGACCCTCACTCCCTAGGGAGCAAAGCGATTTGAATTTGGAACGTCGAATTCGTGGCAAACTCTAAGTAAAATAACGCCCCTATGGCATCGTAAAGAGGTTTATTCGAAAATCGAACTGGCCACCATAAGCAAAACAAAAAAAAACGCGCAATTTCAAAGAATATGAAACAAAAGACGGTGTTTGGTGCTGTGCTTTTTAGTAAGCCCTGCCTTTTTATTGTCTCGCAGAAGGTGTGAAAAGTAGAGTATACTCCTCTGGGATAAAGCCTGTTTTCGTCTTGGGCAGCTTGAACGCCTCGCTTCACTCAGGACTCTACATAACTCTTTAACTGAGTCCCTCGTTGGGCTCACGGTTTAATATGCCACCCGTGACGTAAGACACTGCTTTGTCCCCTTAGTGCCTAATCTGCTATTGCTTCACATATTAATAATATAGATACTTGTGCCTGTTTTCAGAAACTAGAAAACATAAATGTACGTCAAAATACTTGCATAGTCGGCTTCTGATTCTTGGCGCTAAGCCGAGCTGAAAATATTTGATTTAGTTATTTATAATTTCATGTTTGCGAAAAGCTAGCGTTTCATATTGCACGAGAGGTCACAAGAGGCAGACGCAACGAAACTATGTTATCTGGAACGTGGTAAAATGTATAGAATGCAGGGTGTGTTGGTGTTATTAGTGCTGTTCATAGGGTTGGCGCACTCTTTTTTATGGGGTGAGTACAAGTCGTGAAACATTTTTTTAATTTTTTTTTATTGTTTATAGGCACGCGTTTGACCACTATCTCACCTGATGGTAAGAATATGTAATATAATAAATAATAATAATAAACATATATATATATCTATTTTTAAATGTTTTTTTTTACTTTTTTTTAATTGAAATATTTAAAAATATAATGTAATATGAAAGAAATGAATAAACATAATATTATAGTCTGTTACATTTATTATGGGGTTTTTGTCTCACTTACTAGAATCGTGGTCGTTTTAATACCAACATAAATAAGTGCTGAACAATAACTTATTGGACAGTGTTGGTTAGTTGGTTTCCTTTTAAAAAATATAAGTATTCATTAATTATCTTACTTATATCCTACTAATATTATAAATGTAAAAATTTGTGAGGATGTATGGATGTTTGTTAGTCTTTAATGTAAAAACTACGAAACGGATTTTGATGAAACTACAGTAATATAACTTACACGTACAGTAATATGCATCAGAATTGTTATTCTGATATTATCTATTAAAATTAGGCTACTATATGTTTATAGGCTATAATTTATAACGGGGGAAGTACTAATTCCACGCGGGTGAAGTCGCTGGCAGAAGCTAGTTTTTTTATTTTATATTCCACTAGTTTGTTCTATGTCCAAATATATTTATGGTAAATATATTTTATTAACCATTTGAAAATATTTAGTAAATTGTAGTTTGGCAGTTTTGGGTAAAGAGTTCAAGCTACCGAGGAATCCTGAGAGGAATATCCTAACAATACGTGCCGTGCCCAGAAGTAGGTACTGCTTTCTGGATCAAGCCCTTGATCCAACCACCCAACGAGAGCCTCCTCGATGTTGGTCGAAGCTCTTGGCTAGTATGCCATTGACCTTCCGGTTATTGTCGCAGCGACTGCTGTATCCACTTCCCACATATCGAGAACCTCGCGCGGTCAAGCTACTTAATTGCTTATCTTTCTCAGCTTTCACGAGGTTCTTGTCATGAGGGACCGCTATATCAATAAACATTGTATGACGCTTTAGGCATATTGGCAAAAATACTCCTGTCAGTGACGATAGATAATCCAACATGCTATTGCCGTTTTCGAGTATTGGGTCAGGCACATATTTATCTATAGTATGGTACTTCCGACTCCACAACATTGTATTTAAATACATTATTATTTATTCATGTTACTTTAGTGTTTAGAGTAACAACACGTTTTTGTTATTTAAACATTTTTAATTTGGTTTTTATTTAGGTTTTTTTTTATCGTTAGGCAGGTAGGTTATTTTTGTTAGACATTCGTTGCGTGCGTAGTAAACATAAAATCATGACATATTTTCTAAATACTGTTGAAGAGGCGGGGAGCGTGATTAAATCCGGCGCACGCGCAGTTTTTTTTTGCATATTATTTTAAACTTGCGATTTAATTCCAAACGTCAGATCTATTTTCAGTAAATTAGACCAGGGACGTTAATTTAAAGTCTATTACAAAGAATCTGAAACGCAGCGTAACAATTATTTGTTAGTTCCTTGATTATGGAGTAACGCTTTTTTTAACTTTATTATTTCAGTTGTAAAGCCGGTTACTCTGGAGAAAGGTGCGAAGTAGATACGTGCTATAAGCATTGTTTGCATAATGGTATTTGTTCCCTGAATAAGGAGAATAAACCAGTTTGTAAGTGCACAGCAGATTATGAGGGTGAAAGATGCGATGTTGCCACACAAACTGGTGTCCACGCTGACAACACGACGCCACAAGTACTACGAGACCTGCGCAGCCCAGTGAGGCAAGTTATTAAAGAAGAGATAAAACGTTTCCTGCTATTCTTCTCTGATAAAATTGATGAGTACGAGGCGAAAATTAAAAATGCGAGAAGTCAATGAAGTAATTAGAAAACCGCTGCAACAATTTTCGTATATAAGTACGACAGAAACACTAACATTCACTTAATAGTTTTGAAGAACATAGTGAAAAGTTCGATGGAACAAGCAAAATATTTTATTAGCTCTTCTAAAAAGAAACAGTATAAGCCTGCCTGAACGTTTATTATTGAAACAATTAGACTAACTTCTTTTCCCATTGACAGCGATGCGGACGAATTTATTGATGTCCAATGAGCTGTACTCCTACCGGATCTTTTATGCCGCTTGTACATATTTTATTTATTGAGTTATTTATTAGTTTAGTATAATATGCATTGTAGTTATAGTCTGTTGAAAATAAATTCTTATTGAAATTAGACTAAGCTTTCATAACATTAAACAAAAGTCCTAAGCAGCACTTTCAGAATAAAATAGCATATTCGGTCGGTGATGGTTACGCGGTCTGTCGATTAATACCAGTGTACGTTGACCCTAATATTTCAGAACTATGACTTAATTGATATTATTTTCCACTCTATAAAATTGAGAACCAGCTTCTTTGTTTTTTCGTTACTTGAGATTATATAAACTCATCGAATAGGTATTGTCAGTATATTATGTTTACTCTAATATTTTAGATCTGTAGGTATCCCACAAATTGACTTTATTAATTATTTTATTCCTAACGCATAGAGGCGGTTTATATGCCTTAGGCTTTTTCTACAAGAAAATCTTAAAATGAAATTAACAAATAAAACAGGCAGCAGTTTGCAATAGTTGTTCCAACTCGGCGAAAAGTGTTTCCACACTTAGAAAGTCGTTATTGTTACTGTTCGAGAAAGACCCCAGGCTGCTTAAAATTTTCGTTGTCTGTAATATCATAGATTTTGTGTTGAGTTTCGGTTTTCCATAAAGGAAAAGGTCACACTCACTACCCGTACGGCTCCGTAGCACTAGTCTTCCATACGGGACGTGCTACTGCCGATTATAGTTCGAATTCCATAAGTATAAAGCAGCCCAAAGCCTTGGTGTTGAAACAAGGAATGGTGTTGAAACAAGGAATGGGATTGAAAGAAATGATTTGTGAGGGGTGCATACCATTTGACATAATAACAAAAGTTCTAACGATCACATGACCTAATTTCATTTTATATATTTTTTTATTATAACTATGAAATGATATTATGAATTATTGATATAATTTCAGTTTACCTAATTTTATATGGTTATTCTATAATGCACATTTGAACTAATATTTAGTTAGTATAATATTCAAATTCTTTTGGTCTAACGTTTAATATGTATATTGTTTATTTAATCTAAAATCATTAGGTCTAACGTTTAATATATATAAAAAAAACGTCATTATGGTTAACACCCCGACTCAGAGTAACCCGAGAGATTTTTTTTAAACCACCAAGAAATAGGAGCCCCGCGAAGCGGGGCTCCGTCGACCTATCTTAGCACAGGTGGTAATCAGTTACTAGTTATGTTCGCTGGCCCACTCCGCTGAGGAGAAAACAAACGTGTTTACCTCTCTGTTTGCGGAATCTTCGCGTCTAGATCCTAGTGGCGCGGGTGCGTCTCATACAGAATTTGGGCATTTGTTTTGGGAATTTGCTCTTTTTATATAACTATAAAAAGAGCAATATACTAATTGAAAGTTATATGAGATGAACGTTATACTAAATGTTTTTATTAGATCACATGAAATTAGGTTATTTGTTTTTATAGCATATGAAAATTATATCATGTGAACGTTATTTCAAGTAATAATATATTATCTGTTATTATGGCTTATATTACACACCCGATTTGTGACACTCAGGCATTCATAGTTGTGAAATACATTAGAAGTGGTTTTAGAAACATATAATATAACTTAGGGATGCTAAGTAAATATTTAATTAACGATAGCTCGTGTGAACCACCCTTACGCTAGCGTAATAGGTAGTTGGTCAACATCTACTCACACGGTACCTCACATCTGCACTCATAATACTTCAGATTAACACTCCCTTAGTGACGCATCCGGCTTTTCAGCGGCAATGTGTCGTAATCATGCTTTCTTATAAGCATGTCCCCTAGCAGTTTTCTCAAACTGTAAAACGTGACGGGGCGGCTTTACAGCGGCAGGACGTCATCATCATGCTCTTGGGTGACATGGTCTCTGTGGTCAACCCAACCCCAGGGAAAATGTATCATTCATACAACAAGTACATCCGCAAAGTACGGTGTTCGTATCTGACCGAATCAATGGTCGCAGATAGAGAATATAAATTCAGGAATTAATACAAATACTAACTGGTAATATAGTTGACAGTCTTCACTCAAGAAGTAAATAGAATTGAACATTCCAACTCCCATGAAAGCCTAAACAGACAGTCCCAAAAGCGCCTGCCCACCACTTCCTAGTGTTTGAGCTAAGGAGAAGAAGTGGACAACAAACTCCCCAACAACACGCTTCTGTCTGTTCAGTTATAAGAACTCTAGTCAACTAGCTTTACCCGCGGCTCCATCCGCGTGTCAGTGTATTTTAACCTAATATCAGCCTAAGATAAATCAGAATAACGGAAAACTCACCCTGTCAATCCCGCAACCACTGAGATTCACTCACGTACCTTTATACTGGACTTACTGATACTGAAAACCTAGTATAAACTACACTCATAATATTCAAGTATGAATTAATACTCTTGCCCTAATGATCTCTTCAGAGACGTAGCCACACACACTTTAAATAGGTACTAAATTAACCTAAACTGGACTAGTCCACCTATCTTTATTTCAATAACAACACTTGTTCTTCTCAAAGCTACAACTGGACATAAGCCTCCCGAATATCCTAAGTCTTAATTCCAACTCTCCGCTTCCTCGGTCTGACCCCGACTGTCCCTCGTTAAACGATCCGTGTCTTCATCTCCTCAATATCACTCCCTTCTTCCGATCGTCGCCCATGCCCCTACATCGCACGCGCAAACAATATATATATTTTCTAGTGACGCTTTTAAAATACTTTTTCTGCTCGACCTTTTTCTAATCAGCAGGGAATCGGCCGTTTATTGCCAAGACCCTATTTTTATTGCATTCATATTATACACTCCACGTGCACTTTGCCTGAATGACTCGCTGCTGTTTCATAGAATTTGTAAAGGACGTGACATCTTAACTGCCATGAATAATTGCTTTCGAAGAGCGCTGGTATAAGTATCAGACCTTATCTCGTAAAACAATTCAATATTCCCCTCTCCAGAGGCCATCATCCTGTGACGTTATTTTAAAGCAATAGATATTTAATTGTTATTTATTACGGTCGCGTCAAATCACAAAATTCAAATGTGTGTTTCTATAAAAACTCGACCATGTGCGCAAGGCGTTGGTTTTGAAATAAATATAATTTTTATGAAATTAATTAGAGTAGTTTATGAAATTAATAGGAATAAAGGTGGTCACATTATTATGATACATTCTGAAAAAAATCTGTGCATTGACCACCCTCATTTAGACGCGAAAATGTTTAATGCTTTTAGTTTATGTTCATGTTCTTTTACTTTTCTTCGTGAATTTGTTGACACCCTGCTTTAATATAGTTTTAGTTATTTTAACTTCAATAAATAACAAATGCTACACACTGATTTAGTTCGTCATAAACATTACACATAAAGTTGGGCGACTATTACTCATAATAGACCAGGGTAGAAGCCTTTAAAAAATAATAAAAAGTGAAAAAAAAATAATAGTAGGATGAAACTCATTGGAAAAGGAGGAGAATATTATAAAAATGAAATTAAAAATAATTTACGGGCGATTTGGGATCAGGAGGGGATGGGGGTGAGTTTATAAGGGTAAAAAACGGTTTATCTCGATTTCCGACAGAACTAAAAGTCCTATGGTCAAATAGCAAATTTGTAGGGTATTAAAAAGATCTAAAACTTTTGTATTTACACTTTTTCACATAACCTCAAAATTTATGTGAAAAATTCAAAAAACAAGTTATTGGTTTTTATTTTTATGTTTTACAAAAAAAAAAATTTTTTTCACGAAATTTGGTAAAAACTTACCTTTTTATGTCCCAACGCTATAATTTATTTGATTTGAAATATTTATTTTTTCACCTTATTTTGAATTAATATCGAAAAAGCACCCTAATTTTCAACCGAAAATTTATCCGTCAAAATATCATTTTTTTTCAAAAAGTTGGTGTGCTTTCTGTTCGATGTAATCTCTACTTTCCGATGGTGTAAAAAAAAATATATTACTATTGTAAATCTTCTCAGAAAATGCAAAAAATCGAAAAAAACTCGAATTCGATAATTTTTTTTAATCATTATAAATAATTTCATCTAAAAAATGTGACTGCTGCAATGTGTTTCAATTAAAAAGTTGATTTATTTAATTCTAATTACATTTATGTCATAGAAAATCTCATAATAAAATAAAATTAAAAAAAAAACATCGAATAAAAAAATAAAACGAACCAAAAGAAAAAAATATAAATAAATCGTACTATTGAATTTAGATACTTTATTCTGGTTACGTTATTTATTTCTTTTCCTTCCTTTGCTTTTTTTTTGTCTTGAACTACAAAATGTAGCTATTGCAGTCTCATCATTATATTGACTTTGACAACCTCGATGAATAAAAGCTGATAGTCCAAGATTCCAGAGCAATCAGACATAACTTATTTTCACACGGATGAAACCTGAAGTTTTCAGGTTTCATCCGTGTGAAACGCTGTTTTAAAATGTTTTTGCACTTTTTCAATATTTCTTCGGAGACTAATATAAGTTTATCATGAGATTTTTTACAAAATGTACATTTCAATTTCTCTTCTTCCATGATTATCACTATTACAAACAATTTAATAAAACACTCACAAATAACCTGATGTAAACAACAAAAACATGTGCTCTCGCAGGCTCGAACTATACTGTATACTATAAGTTATATTATACACAAACAGCACATACACAGTAGATTGAAACAGATGGTGAGTTTAAGAAGGGGAACCGAGTTATTATGGACGTCTCACTCACTCTGAAGCGCATGCATAGTGCTCTCGCCCTCATACTTCTGGCTGAATAATTATTGTCTTAGGGGATGTTTGGTCACTCTAATTTGATCTCTGATTGAATATAACTTTTAAATAAATACTTCAATAACATATTAAAAAATCAGACATGTAAAAATAAGTAAAGTTCATTTATTTTTTGGGTAGCTTAAAAGCGTCTGAAAAAAGCTCTGGTCCATCAAAAGTGTCTGACACTTATGATATTACTTTAAAATAATATTCTACATGACATATATAAAAATCAGCCATGTGAATTTAAGTTAAATAATTCTTATTTTTAGTTACCTTTCTCACCTGGTACCTGCCCAGGTGTCACTCGGCAAGTTCCACAAAGCGCGTAGGTATTCAAGGCACACGAGACGCTACTGAAAACTTCAGGTTTCATCCGTGAGAAAATAAGTTATGTCTGATTGCTCTGGGATCTTACTCTATGATGTCAAAGTCTCAAATTTGATATTTCTGCTATGCTACCGACATGATGCTTTTGGCTGCCAACGAAACTGAAATGGCTCATCTCCTCAGCAACATGAATAGGATCTATTTGAACACGCTAAAACCACAAGCTGAAACCATCACGCGAACTGTTACTGGAATCCGTCGAATATTTCATCAACCTTAGTGCTACGATCAGAAATATAGGCTCTTGCGCAAACTAGTTTAGGAGACGCATAGGAATGGCCAAGAGTGCGCTGCCTCAGCTGCAGTGTATAATTATGGTGGGACCGTAACATCTCGCAGGAAACTAAACTTGTTGAACTGGTCAAGTCCTTAGTGTTTTCCATACTTGGCAACGCTTCGGAGACGTGGACTCTCAGAAAAGCTGATCGTGACCGCTGAAAAAAAAATACAGATTCCCTGGACTACATTCCGCACCAATGAATTTATTCTTCGCGAGTTAAAGGTAAAAACACAAACACACACATTTTTATACATAACCTTGAAAATCTAATGATTACTGACAACGTCCGCGGTATCGCAGTCCACTTAAATGGTCGGACTTAATTTGCTCATACCTGGACACAAAATTCCACGAAGCGCTTCATAATGCCCCAAAGATAAGCACATATCGCGAAGCATCGTAAAGAAAGTGACTTTACGTCGCGGAATCACTACCCTCAGTAAACTCTATTATAGTTTATATAGGGTGACGAGTAATTAATTACCGATTCTTAAACACGTGATTGTACTCATGATAACAAACAATTTTCCCAAAGACACATATAGTAAGACAGAACGGCGTCCCACGGCTAACAGCTGATAGGTCACAGGCGCGCGTGCGAGAATTTCATAATGCTGTTGTGTTATTGTTATAAAATTGAATGAGTATAAAAATAATGTTTCTTTGGGAAAGTTGTTTGTAATCATGAGTACAATCACGTGTTTAAGTATCGGTCACTAATTACCAGTCACCCTATATATATATATAGTGACTGGTAATTAGTGATCGATACTTAAATACATGATTATATATGTCGCCGCGTTTAGCTGTTGAGATTATTAATTAATCTTATTAGTACTAATTATTTTCTGACGCATTTTATGAGTTTTGCCCTCTGGGCACGATTGTTAAACTATTTCAATATACCTGCTTGAGTTTTGTTAGTTCAGCGCCATATATTTGAACTTTGTGGCATCAAGCCCAACAAATTGAAATGATACAACTAATGATATAGCTTCTGGATTATTAGTCATTTTAACAATTGTACATTTGACGACCGGTATAGGGGATTTGTTTATGATTCACATTACCAAAGATGGCGTGGTTTGAGGGAGATTTAAATGATTTTGACCTGGATGTTATAATTTAAAACGAAAGATAAATTGGTTTCAGTATTATATCCCGAACTATAAATTCATATGACTATTTAACACAACAAGTACTTATGTAAACCTTTGTGATTGATGAAATTCATAAACCACCGGAAGTGTTGTAAAATATTGGAAAGTATTGTGATGAAGCGATTATTGAACAATAATTTAAGAACAGCCTTGTATTTGTGAATATTGAAATTGATTAAGTACCAAATAATTACTGAAAAGCATTTTAGTATTGTTTGTTAGTTTAATTCAACCATTTAGGTAATTAGTTTCTAAACTTGATGTGGTGACTTCCTCCCGCCGCCGATTTGAGCAAGATGGACGGGTACGAGAGATCACTGTGTGTTTCGTAAATCAAATTAATGGACTTGGTTGAAAAACTAATGAGCGTTCGTAGTCGACAAAGTGTTGTTATAATGTGTGTAAAAGAATTTCTCCAGTTTCTTGTCAGTTCTTCTCTGAGAGAACAATGCCTTGGAACTGGTAGGCCACTTATGTGGTTTTAGTTTTATAGCTTCAAGTTTTGACTGATCACAAATACAATATTTATATATACTATATATATTGTCCAATATTTATTGTTTTTATGCACGACAACGCGCGGCCCTCTCTGCGCGTATAGTGAGTTAGGTACCTTAATAAAGTAGGTATCACTGTTATGCACTAGCCAGCGCGATGACCGGATATGAACCCGATAGAACACATTTGGGACATGCTAGAAAGAACGGTTCGACAAAGATATCCAACCAACAGTAATGTTGAAGAATTGAAATTGGCGTTGGAGGAAGAGTGGAACAACTTACCCCTGGAATTAATCGACAGCATTATTCAAAGTGTGGGAAATCTTAATACTCGGCTATTCATTTTAAGTTTTTTGTGTTATGTTACGAAATAATGGTTTAAAGTCAAAGAGCAAAAAGGTTAATTTTATGTTTTTCATGATTTCCAAAATCTATCGTTGTGGAAATTACCTTAATGTTTATTTTAATTATTTTAAGCATAACAGATAATTGTGTGGCCCAGCGGTATTGGCCGCGACTTACAAGTTGTAGGTCGTGAGTTCAAACCCAGGCAGGCGCTTTACTTTGTCTAAATTATTGCATCACCACTGCTCTTAAAACGGTGAAGGAAAACATCGTGAGGAAACGGGCATGTGTAAGAACCAAAAATTCGAAGACATGTGACATTCACCAATCCGCATTGGGCCCGCGTGGTGGATTACGGCCCACACCCTCTCACGGAGAGGAGGCCTGTGCCCCAGCAGTGGGGACATTAAAAGGATGATGATGATGATGATGAGATAATTGTGTAACAAAAAAAAGCAATAGAAAATAAAATTTGTAACCAAAATCAACCTTATTTTTGTGTTCCCCTAATTATGCCGGTGTGTGCATTGGTTTCGTACATTTTACGTGATGCGTGCATAACTAAATAGATAAACAGACAAAAATTCCAAAATTCTGAAAATGGGTGGGTGGTTTTTAACCGACTTTCGAAAAAGGAGGAGGTTCCATGTTCGACTGTATGTATGTTTTTTTTTTTTTATGTATGTCCGCCGATTTTTCCGTCAGTTGTGGACCGATTTTCAAAATTTTTTATATATACGCCCGAGGTGGTCCCATATAAATTTTATCGAAATTGCTTTAGCGCTTTTTGAGAAACTGAACAAAAACGAAAAACACGTATACCTCGATGACGTTTTGGTGTTCTCCAAATGTTTAAATTCCACCTTCCATGTTACTGGGGTTTTTAGTTCTGGGGTATAAACAACTAAAAAGTGTAAAAATAAAACACTTTTTTACAAAAACAACAACCGCCTTCCAAAAAAAAAAAAATACACTAAAAATTAAAAAATAACTTTAATTTCGGAAGTCGGTGTCAAATAACGAAGAAGTAAAATACAAAGAGATTACAGACTTATATGTACTACAGATTTATTATATGTATTTAGATATACTCGTAGATACAACCTGGGAGTCTTTAAGTCAAGAGTGAATAGGTTACTTCTAGGCAAGCGTGCTCCATCTTCGACCACATCATCGCTTACCATCAGGTGAGATAGTGGTCAAACGCGAGCCTAACAAACATAAAAAAAAAAAAAAAATAGAATAGATACCTACTCTGAAGTCTGAACCTTGAGTTTGCTTCTAATTTGTAAACCGCATTTCCTACAACACTTAAAGAATTATTCACATTGGCGGAGAATAGGAATAACTATAGTAGCTCCAGTAGTTATTGGTACGGTGGGTGCCTAATGTTAAGAAATAAATATCAAAGCATTTATTCCAAATAAATCATTTAACTTGAAGTCGGTCAGTCAGATAGAAGAAGTTAAGTCATGTTATGTTTGTAGGTATTACGTTAGCTATCTGTAGTGCTATTCTGTAACATCTCACCGTGAAAACTTAGGTGAAGTGAACGTGAAGTGGGCTGTCAATCCATACAGTCAAGGTGAAATGACAATTCACTTCACGCTCACTCCACCCACGTCTTCACGGTGAGCTGTTAACAGAATCGACCAGCTGATATTTGGCGGGTTTACGTTTTTTTGCTACCACAGTAATCAGACAAAAATTCTCAATCGATCTGTCCAAACAGGTTTTTTCTATTATCCATAGATTCAATCACCGTTGTTCCCTTGATTTCTATGTAATTCAACGCTGCATTTTTGTGTGTAACTCAAAAAAAAAAAATGATTTGTCAGATTATGTAGATACGAGTAGCTGGTAAAAACGGCAGCGATGTGAACCGGACTTAAAGATTTTTTTTCTGGTAGGTACCTAATCACTTAAATGTTAAGTTAAGTTTAAAGATTCGTCAGTCAGTGTGCTATGGAATTCAGTGCGATAGACAACGTCCGTAGACCGTAAAATCGATTAATTATACATATAATTGCTTGCTGGTATAACAGTGGTCTTGAAAAATTTGATTAAATAATAGATTACACTTTGTAAAGGTCATTGCGAATTTTAATGTTTGGATGCGGTTCTATTGAATAGACTGTGAGTATTTTATTCGATAACTTAAACAATTATCTCGGTTCTTATAAAAACGCCACTGCTAACTTGTTTAAAACTTTTTACTTAGTTGTTGTTTGCAGTCGGGTTTGCCGAAAATTTAGTAGGTATTTCCTATATTTTAGTGAGTTATGTTTTTGAGATTGTCTCCTCAAGCCCTCTATGTAGATCTATGCCCCACATGACTATGTCATTAAATAAAGAGTGGCACTCCGGGAGTGCCGACAGAAGTGAAAACTTGAACAAAAATGCCCAACGCGCCTAAAGAAGTTTTCACTTCAAAAAATCGACCACACTTAGGTACCTGATGTCGGCCGTCATTTTGTTTTTGTTTAAATATTACCTAATATTTCCAATTCGTCACTATAATTTCATGATTTTTGTCTCCCACCCCCACCACGCCTTGTGCTTGTCACATTTGTGAGACCCCCCACCCTAGTCGTAGGAAACCTTGACAATGGTTCAAAGTTGATGAACTAATAGATTGCATTATTGTAGACAATACATTATCAAACTGCCGACCTTCGTAACTGAACTCGAAAGTAATTCTAACAATAACAAATGGATTTACAAAATTATTCAAATTAGTAGGTAACCTACACATCACATTGGTGTCTGCTAAATTCAGGTCATACGAATTAATTATTTTAGGTATTTGATTGACTTTAACCTAAATGATAGCCGAAATAGGTCAAGTAGACGTGGATCACTTTTGCAACTTGAAGAGCGTCTCCTTTGAAAAGGGTAGAAGGCAACGCAGCTGTGATATTCGGTATTACAAGGCCCTTTTCTGTTGCGGGATTGTTTGAAAGATTTACCGCGGCCTTACGGGAAGGCAAAGGGCAATGGAAAGAACACGGCGGTCCGACACTCCCTCCCGCTTCCAAAGCCGGAATCATTTTATGATTTCCCACCAACAAAAAAAAACCGGTCAAGTGCAAGTCGAACTCGCGTACGAAAGGTTCCGTACCATTACATAACTATAATAAAAGACTTTTTTCAAAAAATACAACCGAGTTCTAAAAATTGCAAAATAACTTTAATTTCGGAAGTCGGTGTACTATTGAAGACAAAAGTGCATGGAGAGCCTAAGGTCGACTTTTGACTGTGAGGTTTTGCATTACGTATCATGACTTTCATGAGACGACTAGATGGCGCTGTTCAATCATGAAAATAACACTGCAAAGCTTATAAACCTTATTATGCAGAGGCAGATAATAAAGTTTTTAATACCTAAAATAATTACTAAGTAATAATAATATATTTATATTCAAATAAACAAAAATTACTATATTTTCTTATTTCCGAGTACTTAATACAGCGCCATCTAAACCAAACTAAATAAGCCAATTGGTATATCGGTTAATTCGACTACAGATGGCGTCGATCATAAATAATAAAAATCCCTACATTCACAAAGTAGCTCTTATTTTCACGTTCCAGAATAAATAATCAGTAGCTCAGGTGGATAAGCATGGCAGAATAACATAGATCGTTCAACAGGGCACCGGTTCGCAACCCAGCTCTCTGTCAACTTTTTTTAAATTTAATTATTATAATATATAATTTATATTCTATTTTTTGTATTTTTAAACGTTTTTATTTTATTTTTTGTTATAAATAATATAAAAAATATGAGGTATAAGATGTATAAATGAATATAGGGATAATATACAAGTATACATATACTACTATATATAACATTATATAAATATATATTATATAAATTACTTTCATAATTGGTGGTAAGTATTAGTATTATTAGTAAAAAACATTTATGTAAGAAGATTTAGATATATTTTTCTTACAGCTTAAGATTTACTAAGTTTAATTCTCGTAAAGGATAAGAAATGAAACTATTTTATTGATTATAGTTTAAGACATTTAATTCTCAAAGAAGAATACAATTTATGTCTTTCTTTCTTATAGAATGTATAACCTAACCTAGCAGTTTTACATCCAATTAACAATGATTTAATTCACTTGTTAAGGAGAAATACAAGTAAAATTTATAACTGAATAACTCTATTACAAAATAGAAGACCTTAACAAAGTAAAACTGTATAATAGACATTATAAGTATTCTAAATCAAAACTGTGTTGTGCTATTCTTCTATTATTTAGTTTTATTTACATTATGTTATAATAACTTTCACTATACAGTATGGATTCGACATATGGTCAATAAATGAAATCACGAGTTATACTCGTCCACAGAAGTATAACAAAATTTATTATTAAATTAAAATTCAAAAAAATAAGAAACTTAAATTTTCAAACAAAATAAATATCAAATAAATTCAGTAAAAGTCAAACACTCTGTTTAGAGAACGTGGGTACAATACCTACTTACCTAGAGTACAGAATGGCAACAGCTCAAATGCAGACGAGACGGCACCGGCGCGGCGTGGCGCGGCGCGGTGCGTCGCATTTCAAAGTTCAAGGATTTAAGGAACAAAGTATGTTAGATCATTGACCTAGTGCTGCAATTCTACAGAGTGTTCAAATTTACTGAAAATTAAAACTATTTTTTTTGTTTAAACTACTGGACCGATTTCGTTCATTTTTTGCACATCGTCAGTAAACTCTTAAACAAGCATGTGATTTCATTTATTGCCCATATGTCGAATCCATACTGTATATGCAACCTTAGTTCTGTAAATATTTTACCTACTCATAAATTATAAAAATTTTACGTTTTGCATAATTACGTTTAGTGGTATTGACTATAATGATTGATTTGTGCATTATGTTATGACTAAGGTTCATAGCTTAAGTATTCGTTCCAGAAGGAGGAAGAAATTGAAGCTAAACCTAAAATCAATAACAATTGTAAGACCGGGTTATAGCTGTCATTTTGGGACCGAGTTGTTTATAATAATAAATAAATAATTTATTATGTTGGAAAGGAATCTATATTTATATTGTTTTTATTTTAATTTCTTATATTATATAAGAAATCAAAATCATTAGTGTAATAACATTTTGTTGTTATAAAGTAATGATTGTATAAATTTATCCAACTTACACCAAGTTTGATTACTGTAATTTATCATATAAATTATAGCTACCCCGGTCTTTTCATTTTTACTCAATCATTATTACTCAATTCAATAGTCAACACTTTATATTCTTTAATATTTCGTGTATCCGCCATTTTGATCGATTACAGCTTGCAACCGCGAACCCATGGAGTCTATTAATTTTTCACATAAATTGTGACCCCGTATAGAATCCCATACCTCCATGCAGTGAGTACTCAGTGCTTCCTTAGTCCTTTCGTTCCTATTGTCCCACTTTTGAACCATAACGCCCCATAAATTTTCAATGGGGTTTAAATCTGGCGATCTCGCAGGCCAAGGAATAATTCGTATGTCCGATTGCTGGCTAAACCACTCTTGCACAATTATGGAACGGTGTATAGGACAATTGTCCTGCACGAACGTTATTACTGGCATGTCTTCTACAGGAAAAACATTCCGCACAGTGGGCAACATGACGTCATTCAGCACATCTAAGTAGTTAACACTGTTTGCACGACTGGGTTTTACAGTAAGTTCTCCTGGTCCTGCAGCTGTCATCCATCCCCAAATGTTCACTGTTATACGACCGGATTCAGAGTTAGGCACAACGTGATCACTATCATAACGCGTATTATTCCTACGCCACAACCTAACTCGCCCGTGCTGGCTAGACTTGAAAGTCTTTTCATCACTGAAGATAACGTTGCTCCAGTCGAAATGTCTGTATTTCAAAGCGAACTCCAATCGTGCTCTTTTATTAGCTTCGGTTAGCAATGGCTTAATAGCATGTCGACGATAATGCAGACCTTCACTATGAAGAGCACGATACACCGTCCGCAAAGATGTATCAAACAACTCTGCGTAATATCTTGTTGGTGTAAAGCCATTTTCCTCATAACCTTGCACCATAAGTTGACGCTGGTCTGAGTCAATATGGCGTCTTCTGCCAGATCTACTGCGGTGTTCCAACGAACCCTCTTCTTGAAACCGCTTTATCCATAAAGTGACAGTCTTTACCTATAAGGGAAATATATTATTTATTATTTTCGTGTATCGATAACCATGGATAATAAAATAAATAACGAACAGTGATTTTAAAACATTACTTACGTTTAAGCCAGTTTCTCTCGAAATTTCAGAATAATTTAGGCCTTGATTATGCAATGCTATTATTTGGGCCCTCGTAGCCATATCAATATTAGAACGCGAACTCATGGTAAAGATAAATATTAAAAATTTTTAAATGCAATCGTAACTGAACTCACTCAAAGATAGTAAAGAACGTTATGATTGAACAAAAAGATTTAATTTTTATACAGTCAATATTAAACTACCCTCAATTCTTTTGAGATTTATGATACAGGTTAAAGTCGCTAAACAACTTCGATATAATAAAGAGTAGGATAATTTCAACTCATTGCGTAATGACGCAATAGTCCAGTGGCTATGGTATCGGTAAATTTTATGCCACCGAGTTCGAATCCTAGTTATTACGAGCTTTGCTTTATAAGGTTTGTAATGTCGTAGGAGAATTTGTGTTAAAATTAAGTAATATTGTAACTAGCAAAAAACAAGATAATGTTCTTTAACGAGAGATGTATATTTTCCAATCCAACTACTATACTAGCGCCATCTATGTCGTTCAAGACGTATTATTAAGGCGATGAAACCCTGTACAAACGATTTTGGTTTGGAACTCTCCATGCACTTCTGTCTTCATTAGTACATATTTTTTTGTTTCTTCGTTATTTGACACCGACTTCCGAAATTAAAGTTATTTTGCAACTTTTAGAAGTCGGTTGTATTTTTTGTAAAAAAGTTTTTTATTTTTCACTTTTTAGTTTTTTTTTTATTGTTTTTGTGCACCAGAAGTAAAACTAAATATTAAAGTTATGCTTTAATAGATAACACCAATAACTTGGAATTTGAACATTTCAGGACCACCAAAACGTCATCTGTGTATACATTTTTTTGGTTTATGTTGATTTTTTCAAAAAATTTATATGGGACCACCTCTAAAGTATGACCTATCATGCAAAAAAAGAATTATCAAAATCTATTCACAAATGGCGGAGAAATCGCGTAAAAAAAAAAACATACAGACGAATTGAGAACCTCCTCTTTTTTATGTCACATTGTTGTATGGGAGCCCCCTTAAATATTTATTTTATTCTGTATTTTATTATTTTTTGTATTTTATTTTTTTACTTGGTAAAGCGACAACAGAATTACATCATCTGTGAAAATTTCAACTGTCTAACTATCACGGTTCATGAGATACAGCCTGGTGACAGACGGATAGACAGCGGAGTCTTAGTATTAGGGTCCCGTTTTAGCCTTTGGGTACGGAACCCTAAAAAGGATGGCCATAGGCGGTGGGGACCTACCATCAGACCTGCGTGCTTGTTTGCCTCTACGACATAAAGATGAAATAAAGGGAACGTAAATTGGAGATGTCACAAACTGCTCATTGCTGCAGGGGGGGGACAGTTAGAACAAGCGCAACTTCGGTAAAGATAGAGTCGCAATCTTCTTTTCTTAACCAAGAAACTATGAGTCTATGACATCGAATAGTTACCATACTCTACAATAGATGTCTCTGTAATCACAATTTTAATGCAAATATGAATCTAAAATAATTAAAATATCAAATTTAATTTACAGTATTTTTCTAAAGAATAATTATAATATTTGTCAATGTAATTATAATAATTTTCAAATTAATTTAATAATTTTCCCGTAAAGCATTATCGATTATGGCAACCTTTTACATAACGTAATGATAGCCACAAAATTTAAAAAAAAAAAAAATGGTCGCCGCAACATTTGTCCGCGTTTGTTTGTGTTTCGTGTGTCCAATTGGTTTTTCAGTGGTTTATCTACATCATACGTCGATTTGAGTTTCTCCTCCGTCCTGATATTGGATTACTACCCGGAAACCAATTATTTTAGTCGTTACTCTGTAGCAATTTCACAAACATTGTGAAGTACTGACATATTTAGTGAATAATATTCTTCAATCTTGCGAAAAGACGCTTTTTGTGCTGTGTGTGTCTTTCATTACAGATACAATGCCTTTCCGTTGTGCTTTTGGATGTAAGGACACTGGTAAGTTTTTTCAAAAAAGAAGTGTTATATGTGGATGCGTCAGGGGTGTACGTTACTCCAGCAAGAAAGTATCTCCTAGAGATATATGAGTAGAACGTATAGTTGGTGCCTTATCTGCTGTAAATGTGCCCCCACATAAAAAAGGGTGCCCCCTGTCGTTTTGAAAAAAAAACGGAAAAACGATTCTTGCTGGGGTAACGTTCTTCTAGCAGGAAAATTCTAAACGAGTGATCGGAGAGAGAAAAATTGTGCATGGCCAGAGAGCTTATATGTGTGCCACAATGTCCCCCAAAAATAAAATCTGTGCCCCTTCAGATTTTCGAGATATTGTGTTTCCTGCTGGAGTAACGTTTTGATGAATCGTATATCTCTAAAACCATTGCATGTGCCCCTGTAGAATAAACATACACGAGTAGCTCTTAATGTGTGCCCCTATGTGCTCCAATTAGATTTAAGAAAATATTTATAGTTTTCAAGTTATTGCGGTTTTATGAAAACCTGAAAAAACATCGCAGCGCCTAAATGAGACAAGGCATAAGTTCGCTGAAAACTGTATTCGGTCCTTCTTGACGCTAATAATAACCATACAAAGTTTCAAAACGCTTCATGCATGCGTTTTTGAATAATCTTGCTAAAAGTCAAAACGATGGTGTCATAACTTTGACGGCAAAATACAAGGAACTGGCTAAATCTCAGATGTGTAGGTGTAAACCAAAATCATGTGCCTTTAGTCAAAAATATATGGTGAAAATATTGAGCTTGGAATGTTTCGCATTAAGTAAATATAAACAAAAAACCAGTAAACTACGGCTGGTTATCCGACCAAATTTGAATGACTACTAAAAAGCGACGGATTCATACGTATCGATGACCTTCTGTATTGGACGTATTATACCTAAGCTGTTGTCCATACAGTTGCGTTCAAAAGTTTTGGGGGGCTAATTAAAAAACATATTAAATGCACCTTGTGACTATATTAATGAAACAGCTTGTTGATGTGGAAATTATTATTTTTCTTCCCTTAATTTTAATTCTTAAAGTAATTATTGCATCAAATTACAGATCAAATTTCCTACGTATAAATATTAGAAATAATTTGCACGTTGTGTAGTCATTATTATTTAAATCGCAGATCAGTTTTTCATCTAGGTCTAAGTAAATTCGCATCACAAAAAATCACAGATCGGTATTAAGAATAAAAAAGGGAATCTTCTATTAACGGGAATGCTCCAACCAGCCCGCGAAATTCAAAATTTCTTGCGTTTTTCGCAATTTACAGGCCAGTGCTAGGTTGTATGTTGATTAAAATATTATTCGCTGCTGTAAGACGTATGTAGTTACATAATAATAATCATCAAAATCACCAATACAACCCTCCAAGTTTATAAAGGTGTAGGAACAAAAAAAAAACAGAAAAAGTCATTCCTGCAGCTTTTTTTCTTCAGTGTACTCAGGCACAACACGTGTGAACCGGTTAGTAAGTAAAGTAAAGAAGGTCATCGATATGTATGAATCGCTTGAAGTCGCTTTTTAGTAGTCATTCAAATTTGGTCGGATAACCAGCCGTTGTTTACTTAATTTGGTTTTTTGTTTATATTTACTTAATGCGAAACATTCCAAGCTCAATATTTTCACCATATATTTTTGACTAAAGGCACATGATTTTGGTTTACACCTACACATCTGAGATTTAGCCAGTTCCTTGTATTTTGCCGTCAAAGTTATGACACCATCGTTTTGACTTAGCAAGATTATTCAAAAACGCATACATGAAGCGTTTTGAAACTTT
This sequence comes from Polia nebulosa, assembly GCA_951329385.1. Taxonomy (NCBI): domain Eukaryota; kingdom Metazoa; phylum Arthropoda; class Insecta; order Lepidoptera; family Noctuidae; genus Polia; species Polia nebulosa. The sequence continues at coordinate 19,859,534 of OX589612.1, forward strand.
GTATGGTTATTATTAGCGTCAAGAAGGACCGAATACAGTTTTCAGCGAACTTATGCCTTGTCTCATTTAGGCGCTGCGATGTTTTTTCGGGTTTTCATAAAACCGCGATAACTTGAAAACTATAAATATTTTCTTAAATCTAATTGGGGCACATAGGGGCACACATTAAGAGCTACTCGTGTATGTTTATTTTACAGGGGCACATGCAATGGTTTTAGAGATATATGATTCATCAAAACGTTACTCCAGCAGGAAATGCAATATCTCGAAAATCTGAAGGGGCATTGATTTTATTTTTGGGGGCACATTGTGGCACACATATAAGCTCTCTGGTCATGCACAATTTTTCTCTCTCCGATCACTCGTTTAGAATTTTCCTGCTAGAAAAACGTTACCCCAGCAAGAATCGGTTTTCTGTTTGTTTTTTCAAAACGACAGGGGTCACACTTTTTTTATGTGGGGGCACATTTACAGCAGATAAGGCACCAACTATACGTTCTACTCATATATCTCTAGGAGATACTTTCTTGCTGGAGTAACGTACACGCGCCATAGTAGCCCGCGAAATTCAAATTTTCTTACGTTTTTTGCAATTTGTAGGTCATAATCAGATTGTATGTTGGTCAAAATACGATTCGCGGCCTACCCTGGAGCTTTCACCTTAGTGTTATATTTATTCTTTCTTTCTTTCTTTCTTTGGCCTGCTAAAACAGAACTCTTCTATTAACCATGTTTGGGAATCCTTCATTCTCATTATTACTATCATACTCTCAAAATAGGAAATATTATAAATATGTTTTTGGAATATATTATTTTAAATAATTAGAACTTACAATGAATAGCAATTCAGCACATTCAGCATTCCCATATGGGTAAGCTTTTATGGACAAAAAGACAAAAAATAAAATATTATTTCCTTTGGTTTCAGGCAATGTCATGCATTCATTGCCCAATCCTAGCAAATTTCCTGAGCGTTTCAAAGCTTGGGTTGATCTTGTTGAATGCAATTGGGAAGCATATACATTTATAAGAAGAGAATATGTGATATTCACTTCACTGATGAACACCGTAATCGCTTTAAGCGGCTTAGTGCATTGGCAATACCAACTCTTTATTTGCCTGGTAAGTTGAATTAAATTACTTCATACAAAGCAAACACAATACAATAAGATGTGCTTGTGCCAGATTTTACTAATTACCAGACAAGAGTAGGAATACACACAACAGAATAGGTTACTTCTAGGCAAGTGTGGTCCATCGTCGACCACATCATTGCTTACCATCAGGTGTGATGGAGGTCAAGCGCGAGCCTATCAATAATAAAAACAATGTGTGACGTGTCTGTTCTATATCAATAAACTGAGTGACATGAATATATTTAACAAAACAATAATTATATTTAATTTACTAATTCTTTCAGGTGAAAGTCATGCCATCACTGCTACAGCTGGGCAATCCGAGGCTAGCCTAAGTTTCAGTCACCCTAGCACTAGCACTTCTCTTCCTCTTACTTCCACTCCTGGTATGTTTTATCAAATACTAGCTGACTTGGCAAACTTTGTGTGTTGGTTCTCGAGATATAATAAAAAAGCTATTCCATAAAAAATAATATTATTTCAGGTGATAGTTGTGGCATCGCTGCTACGACTCAGCATCCAGCTCAGCAGTTTGAGACTATCATTGTTAGTCATCCATCCACTAGTACCTCTCTTCTTGCTTCTTCAGCTTCAGGTATTATAATTTATTAGTTTATACAAGAGATGCCACGAATAGTCAAATACCGATTAATAGCCATTATTACCTATTGCGAATAGTAAAATAACTCGCCATTACTATTCAACCTAATAAAAGGAATATAAAAAATGCTTAGGGCGCGGAGTTTCATTATTTTTAAGTCTTTTTGTTTTTAAAAGTTTATTTTATACAACTATTCACCAAACGTCAAATAATAGCGACCATTCGTGGCATCTCTACTTTAAACTCCATCAACATGGTGCATTCTCTTGCATATTTTATTCATGTATTATGTACTGTTTTCAGATAAAAGTCACTGCACTGCTGCTGCAAAATCTGTGATGATGGAACATAATTATAGTGTGATATGCAGACTCAAACAAAAACGATTACTCAAAGGTAGTTTATCTTCAGCATTTTTATTATAGCCTATTACTGTGCCACTGTGCCTGCACAAATATTTATTATTTGAAATTCCACATGAGTGATGTTGTAAACTTGCAAATAGAGCTAGTTTTAAGTAATCACCTAACTAAATAATTGATTTGTGCAGAAACATTTATAAAGTGAATGATACAAAATTTATTTAATAATAATAAATCTTTATTGAAATAAACTTCATTTACAAAAAAACCTATGAAGCCTCTGAAACCCAAGCTAGGTAAAAACCTGTATGTCAGATTTCAGCGCCTTCTCCCTATTTATTACATTACATTTTTATACCAACGAAGATTTTTAATTATAATTTCAAACATGCATAACTTAAAATAGATATGTAGAATGTAGTGTGAAAGTTGTGTGTGAATGTGGAGCATGTGTGTGTGTGTGAGGGTGTGTGTTTACTTTACCCAATAAAATATTTTTCTATTTCTTCGTAGTTAAGAGTAAGAAGCCTGTTCTTTACCTTGGACTTGCATTCATGAAAAGAGAGTATAATTATTATATTTTTTATATTTTTCAGATGCTCGTTAAAGTATTGGGGTGCGGTTCAATTGCATACAAATGAGACCACTCAAGACAAAAAATGAAGTATCTTCAAAATAAAATATGTCGTTTGCGCAAAAAAAGACAGTCATTCAAATCGAGATTGGCTAATGCAGAAATTTTAATAGAGAACACAATATGTATTGAAAATAATACGTTCATCAAAGCTAAAGAATATGAAAACAAAAAATGGCTTTGTTGCCCCAGCAGAGAAAATAAAAATTATTTCAATGAAATTCAAAATATTGCAACATCGTGTCTCAGGAGAAACGTCCATAAAAAACGTGTGAAACACGCAATTATATCTTTTACGGATGTGTTTATAGATTGTCCAAATAAATGTCCAGCCCATAATGATACATTTAAGAAATGTTTTTTGGATAAGACATTAAATGTTATCATTTACAGTTGGTGTCGATCAGTCAATCGAATTTTGGTCGGAAAATTAATTTATGATGGTGAAGATGAAATGAAAGCCCAAGTATTGTAATAACAATAAAAATAAATGTAGCACTGACAAAAAAATATATGTCGGAGATGGTTGGCATTATAAATGTGGGTAGTTAATACAATTTGTTATGGGAGTTGCCTGTCACTACAATTGTGGGTAGTCAACAGAATCTGATATGATTTGTTTTTCTTATTATTAATTTATGTGATTTTACTATCGATCACTGTCTGATAAATCGGAGCATAATTTATGGAGTACTCTGTATACGCACTAATTGATTTTTGGCAACTTATTACGATAATTGTAACCGATGGTTTTGTTCAAAACAATCAATGACATGTTACTTTGATTATTTATTTGATTTACTTTATTTAATCACCTTTGTTTATTTATGACAATTAATCTTGTATTGATTACTTTTTAATGTAAGTCTTAATAGATTTAGCACATTTTAGTGTTATGTATCTTATAAACGCGTGACGTACTTTTGTGCGCCATCGGACAGAGTTGTTGTGGAGGGATGTTCGTACCTGGTACAGCGCTGCTGTATATTCACATAGCTGTATAGGCTTGCTGCTAGCGAGCGATACACTTTGTATTTGGGTGGCTCACGCCGCTATACGAACTGTGAACCTTAAGGGTTTGTTCACCGTATTATTACTATATCTTTACACCTACTTTATCTTGTTTCTAATTACCGTTTGTATTGTGTGTGTGTTTTTTAATATAGTGTAACTGTAATAAAAACCCTGTAATTGTTTATACAGTCTTGTTTATCCCAATAAAATGGGAACTCCAAATCCTGACGATATACCTCTCAGCTTTGCTGATCCTACATATAAAAAACATTTTTTTTTGTTTAATTTCCTATTGTGCTATTTTTATTATTATGGTATTTATGCGTACATAATATGGGTACGCATCTGCCTAACCCTTCGGGGAAAGAAAGCGTGACAATGTGTTTATTGTAATTTGTTAAAATAGTTTTCTGAACAAAATTGTAAATTTTCTGAGAAACATTACGGTAAGTAATTAATATTTTATTTTGTTTTCGTTATTACATTTTGTAACAAATTACAGTTAATAAATACTGCGGATTCTCTATAAACTTAATATGGTAATTCCTTCAATGTAGCTCGTATGTCTAATGCGATCGTATGTCTAATGTCTATGAATTGTTAACACAGTTTAATGGGGAACCACACTAAAAAGTGAAAAATAAAAAGTTTTTTATTTTTCTCTTTTTATTTGTTGTACCCAAAAAGTAAAACTAAATATTTAAGTTATGCCCGAATGGATAACCCCAATAACATGGAATTTGAACATTTGCAGAAAACCAAAACGTCATCTGTGTATACATATTTTTTGTTTATGTAGATTTTTTCAAAAAGTGCTTAATCGATTTCGATATTATTTATATAGGACTACCTCTGAAGGGACCTACCAAAAAAATAAAGAATCATCAAAATCGATTCACAAATGGCCGAGATATCGCGTAACAAACATACAAAAGAAAAAAAACATACATACGAATTGAGAACCTCCTCTTTTTTGAAGGACCAAAACCGACCCCCGACACCCAAACCCCCCCCTCCCCTCCTCCCCGACCCCCATTAACAGACTTTCGCGGGTTTAGAGTCTTATATGTTATTGCTAAAATTTTGTTTTGTGGCCATAAATGGGCTGCTTTTAAAATGGAATCATAAACATAACAGCCCCCCTAGCAAAATAACTTTTCTATTATCGTTTACACTGTAACGTAGTGGCGTTACAATTCTAATAAAACATAAACATACTGAATAAATCCAGAGACCAAAAGCCATTGTGATGCCTTTGGTAGGCATGGACAATTTTAGTTGACTGACAACACTATTGTCTATGAATTCAATGACATCTGTCAATGACGGCGAAGATATAAAAACCCGATAAACGACATCGTGGTCCCTTTTTCATCTGAATCCAGCTGTTGGCGTTAGACCTCATACTCACCTTGTTCTGTCGAACACCCTTGAGCTGTGAAGCGATCGCCAAGTCCTAGCAGCTGCAGTTTGCATTGGCAAATATTTGCCAACTTATTACGCGATTCCAACCCCTGTAATTGGGTGAGTGTTTGAACAGCATACAGGTAGCTTTGTGCATTCTGTGTTCCTAATCTTGTGTATAAATTCTTTCCAGAACATGTCTTCCTTAATTTCATTTCCTAGCATTGTATAATCAAGGCTCATAACCTATAAAAGATCTGTCGCACATTGTAATCACGCCTTCCGCGTGATCAGCTTAACTATGCACATACATATAGCCTTAGCTATGTACATGCTGACTTGCGCGTGGCTGCTGCTGCTCTTGAATGTCATCATGCTTTTCCTCCTCACCTTTGTAAACTCCGTCTGATTTTGACAACCACACTTGTTAGCGCACGTACAGCCGCTTTGCTCATGCTTAGGTGTCAAAATCAGCGGAGAAGTTTATCTTCCACCTACGTCACACTGGCGCCCAAAAACGTGGTTTTGTAGTCACATTTTTTCATTGTTCCCTGGTGGGTATTTTTTTTTATATAATTGTGTGTGTTGTCCATGTGTAGAACGTTTTTTTTCTCTTGGTTGACAGCAACTGATGTGTACTCACGGCTATTAAGATAATATCGTAGTAGTAGAGCTATTAGTGAACGGCTCGCCCCGGGGAAGTACTACCACCAATCTTATTTCTATCGGTTAGCAACTAGCGGTGTGCCGGTAGAAGAGATTGGGTGCCGGGTATAAATTACAGGCACAACCAGACTAAACATCTAGTCTTGGAAGACAAATTCTAGCAACTTCTATAATCTTTGCTCATAAATTGTCAACCTACCTTCTTTTTATTTTTTTATTTTTTTTTCAATGTTACCATCAAATTTAAAATCAAACAATACATAACTTAACTTTTCATAACAATTTAATAATTCACATTAACAATAATGTTATAATAGAACAAACATTTAATAATTCAGTATCATATATCCTGTACAATAACCTAGAATACTATAAGATCATAACAAACATAATTTTGTATAGAACTTAGTAAGGTTATCATTTAAAGTACAGTCAACAACAAATTTTGCTTGAAACACTTGAATGTTCAAACAAAATTAAAATTTTAAACTTAGTTTTTTTTTTTTAAATTGATATTCTCAATAACTTTTAACTTTATATTCAAGTTTGAACACTTATGTTTTAAACAAGATTTTATTTTTATTTGAAAAAAAAAAAAAAATTATAAATTATTTTAAACAGTTTCTCACTAGAGAACTAAACTTATAAAAGTTATTTAGCCAGTGTACACACTAGCTGTACAAGTTATTTTTTTTAAACAAAATTAAATTTTTTGAAAATATTTTTTTTTCCCAGTAACTCACTTGAGAATTTAACTAAAAGTGGTTACTTAGCCTGTGTACACACTAGTTGCACCAGTTGATTAACAATCATTAGACTAATTTTACTTTTATTTCTTTTAAATCAAAACATAACTATAGGAATTCAACCATAACGTTCAATAGTTAGAAAATTTTGTAACAGACGGAGTACTTCACATTACTTTTGTATTGCTGTTTCAACACTCACCATTTTGCATAACATTACCATATATCACAATTGATTAAACTTGTTTACATATATTAAACACATTACAGTTTGATCAATAATCCAATGAAATTTTTGTCCGCTCAATAATCAGCGACATAATTTTTTTTTAGTGGTTCAGAAATTGGTCTCGTAACTCGTTGTGGGTTCGATTTGTGATTCCGTTTATATTAAGGCCCTACCTTTTCTACAATGTTTATTGCTTTGAACCAAGTTTTTTTTTTTTCCTTATAAGTATACAACTAGGGGTCCTTTTTATCCATAGTTTTTATTTATTTTGCTATCTGAGCGGTTTGCAACTCAATAAATAAGCCATTGCAGGGGCGGTATAGTTACTCCTTAATCAAAACCTAAACTAGAAAAAACTTTACTTCTTGATTTTATTTATCTATTTGAGCGGGTTGCAACTCAGTAAAATAAGCCTCTGCAGGAGCGGGCGGAGACTCCTTAAACAAGCCTTAATCCAAAACAATATTTTATTTATTTCTTTAGTAACTATGATATATATATTGGTTCTTAGTAATAAACATTCACTAACTAAGTCTGATTTACGCGAGTATTTAGTCAAATAAGGACGATCTACTCTTACATACTTGTTAGGAAGCGGACTCACTTCTTTAATAAGTGGTCTGCTGGTATGATAGATTTATGAAAGGATGAAATGAGCTAATGATGAATGAATGAAGATGAATAAAAGGGTCGTAATTCAGATGGTGGCTAGTGTAACACCATAAGGATTTTTACCCAGGTAAAAATCCTACCTTTTTTGGGGGGTACTGTAACGTAGTGGCGTTACAATTCTAATAAAACATAAACATACTGAATAAATCCAGAGACCAAAAGCCATTGTGATGCCTTTGGTAGGCATGGACAATTTTAGTTGACTGACAACACTATTGTCTATGAATTCAATGACATCTGTCAATGACGGCGAAGATATAAAAACCCGATAAACGACATCGTGGTCCCTTTTTCATCTGAATCCAGCTGTTGGCGTTAGACCTCATACTCACCTTGTTCTGTCGAACACCCTTGAGCTGTGAAGCGATCGCCAAGTCCTAGCAGCTGCAGTTTGCATTGGCAAATATTTGCCAACTTATTACGCGATTCCAACCCCTGTAATTGGGTGAGTGTTTGAACAGCATACAGGTAGCTTTGTGCATTCTGTGTTCCTAATCTTGTGTATAAATTCTTTCCAGAACATGTCTTCCTTAATTTCATTTCCTAGCATTGTATAATCAAGGCTCATAACCTATAAAAGATCTGTCGCACATTGTAATCACGCCTTCCGCGTGATCAGCTTAACTATGCACATACATATAGCCTTAGCTATGTACATGCTGACTTGCGCGTGGCTGCTGCTGCTCTTGAATGTCATCATGCTTTTCCTCCTCACCTTTGTAAACTCCGTCTGATTTTGACAACCACACTTGTTAGCGCACGTACAGCCGCTTTGCTCATGCTTAGGTGTCAAAATCAGCGGAGAAGTTTATCTTCCACCTCTGACACGCTGGACATTGTTCCCAGGGTCCTAGATCCGGATTACCGGCTCCTGATTTCCTGACCCGGCTTCCCGAATACTTGAAATGGAGGGAGAGGACTTGGAGCCCTGCATTCTGGGCACGCACCTGCATCGTCCTCCATCGCGGCCATCCTGCCGCAGTGCCTCGTGGCGCGGCCACTAGGCCACTCATCACGGCGGCCCGCTCCACGCTGGGTGCCTATCTACCCGCGTGGCCTCAGCAGGCCGTCTCCGAGCCGGCTAGACCACCTGCCGGCCGATCCATCCTGGCTCCTGTCGACCCTGCGAGCCGGCGCTGCCGCCTGCCGGCCAACACCTCCGGGGGCAAGCGCAACGTGGCTTCCCCGAGACACCAAGGCTGAGCCAGGGCAGTAGCGTGCTATCTCCCGGGGAATATTGAAAATTGTGACTGCAGACCTACCCACACCCTTTCTCTATTTTAAATATATATTTTAACGTTGACCGAGTTACGTGTTGTTCTTTTTTCTATCCCACGAAGGCTCCTTACGTCACAACACTAACGCGTAGAAAATTTATGGCAGTGACATTACCTGCGATTAGTCACGTGACAATTCTCTACGCAGGTAATGGTACCAATTATCTTGTTCAATAACTAAACTAAAATTAGAGAATCGCTATCTTTTTACTAAAAAGGCAGTGCGAGAAAGGACAGCCATAGCTATGAACTAAGTGAGAGATATGAAACTAGTTTACGCCTTGCGCTTTACCGTGTTTTAAGCCACCATGTTTTTACGTGTACCCTTAATTTGTATGGAAATATAGTTCAGCTAAATTTGACAGCTCTAATTTACGTTTGTCTCTTTCTTGTCTTTAGAAATAAAAAGATAGCAATAGTCTAACTTTAGTTTGTGCACAACAGAATTGGCACCAATGTCATTGCCATACATTTTGTATTTAGCGATAGCGTAAACGATATTAGAAAAGTTATTTGGCTGTGGGTGCTGATCTACATTGAGATGGCAATTTTTTGTTTTAATCGTAGGTAATACGCTATATTTTGGATGTAAATGGTTTAGTTAAATTATATTAAACTAATTTGGGTAATTATTGTGATATCTAAGGAGATCGCTTGAAATACAAACCTTGTCAGCAGACAGGTTGGTTGATCAAATATACTTTTAAAGGGAAGTTTAGAATAGGTTTTAAATTAGAAAGAAAATAATTGGATTGTCAGTCGGCTGTGTGTTCTAAATGGAAAAGTATTGATTTTTAAAATAAAACATGACAAGTATTGCGGGATCGGTGTTTCCTTTCTTATACAAATATAAAGGAGCTGTACACTAAAACTAAATTATTTTTATTCAACACTTGCAACCTAGTTAAAAAAATAATCACAGGCAACATCCACTCAAACATTACATTAATTCAAAAAATACAAAAACATTACTCAAGAAACAGATACAAATTAATAACAACTCGACTACGTGGGTACACTGACTTACGGCAAAAAAAAACATACTGTTTGAGGGAGTACAACTTTACAACAGCCTGCATAATGACTAAATATTTACAAAAAACAAACAAAAAAGGCATTTTTACAGTCACTATTTCTAATGATATTCTACTCAACAGATTGTAAAATAAAATTATTTAGTTGTAATAGTATGAAACTTGTCGCCTTAGGATAAAGCTGTATCAGAATTTAATATATTTTTGTGAATCTAATTATAATTGAACTAAGAGAAAATAAAGTTCTTTAAACCTATACATCGAACCCCTAAGACCACATATTGTACCGAAAGAACCGAACAGCCGACACACACGTCATAACATAAAATTTAAAAGCTGAGGACTATTGTCAAAAACTCCAAAATAACAAGTGGCTATTTTGACTTTTCAACAATCGTTATTGCTCATTTTATGTCATTTTGCCTGGAACCTAAGGTAATTAATTACTGCAGAAGTGCAGCAGAATCACATTATTATTAAGCATAAATCGACCTAAAGGGCCGATTTTTCAAAAATAGCTCATGACTGTTGGTAGTGTGCGTCTTAATAACATTGCAGCCCTTATAGAGGCTACTGGGTAACGAAACCATAGCGCGATCTAATTCGATGCCAACGCCATCTATCGAGCGGGGCGACAACGGGCGAGGGGAAAATTAAAGCAATATTTTTTTTTTCGTACCACTTGCTCAAAAAAGTGACATTCTATGCCACAAAAAGCGAACATAACAATAGTCATTTTTAATCTGTTAAAAACGGAAAGAATATTGTACTGAATTTCATTCATCCTCTAGGGTGATTTAAATTTGGAATACTTACCGAAATTTATACTGAACTACATCTGTGTTTACACCATTGAGTTTGTATATAAAGCATTATACATCTTTTTGAAAAAGGAATACGCATTTCTATGCAGTTTTGATTATTAAATAAAATTACGAAAACCGACGAGGCCGTGTGAGCTTGATGCCTTTGCTTCTCCGACAAAAAATATTAGTCTAGGAATTTGCCGCGTTTTTGTTTTCTTCAAATACATAAACGTTAAGTTTATTTTAATTTATTTTTATAAATAAGTTAATGTTCTAAAAATACGTTACAATGTTAAATCAAAGCGACAGTGACAGTGAATTGTCGGATTCCATCAGTGCAAATGCTGCCGCAATTATAAATAATTTGCTTCCAACAAAATCCAAGGAAAATTATTTAAAAACTTTTGAAGAATTTTCAACGTGGAGAAGTGCGAAAGGCCTATCAATTTCAGAATCAGTACTTCTTGTCTATTTTGATTATTTATCCAAGACAAAGAATCCGAATACACTTTGGTGCATATACTCAAAACTGAAAGCTACAATAAGCATCAAACACAGCATTGAAATAAATAGATTCACGAAATTACTGGCTTTTTTAAAAAGTAAATCAGAAGGGCATTGCGAATGTTGAAATTGCGATGTGGAAAAATTTCTTAATGAAGCTCGTGACGAAATTTTTATGGGCACAAAAGTAAGTGTACATGATTTAACTATGAATATTTCGTATCTTAGTAATGGTAATTATTCTATATATTTACCTGTTTTTTATCTTTGTTATAGGTGGCCTTAATTTTTGGACTCAATGGTGCTTGCCGCGGATGTGAACTTGTAAACTTAAAGATGGAGGACGTTGAAAATCATTCCAATGAGTTGCTGCTGATTAATGTAAAGGAAACTAAGACAAAGAAAAATCGGTCATTCATTGTACAAGGACAATATACTAAAATCATTCATAAATACCAAGCATTACGTCCCACCAAGATGGAAAACAATAGATTTTTTATAAACTATCGGAATGGGAAATGTACTCGACAAGTCATCGGCAAAAATAAAATTAGCAATATGCCAAAGGAAATTGCTAAATATTTAAAACTTAAAGATGTTGAACTCTACACCGGTCACTGCTTTAGAAGAACTTCGGCGACTTTCTTGGCGGATTCAGGCGGTAATATCCGCCATATTACGTCAGTAAAAAGACACGGTGGTTGGAGCTCTGATACAGTAGCTGAGGGTTATATCGAAAGCTCAATGGCGAATAAAACCATATTAAGCAGTCAAATTAACAAAAATATAAAACTTAATCCATCAGAGCCACAACCATCAACTTCCGGCATCTTATCTTCGTCCGTAACTCACGATGCACCACCATCACTATCTCCGACGTATACTATCTACAATGAAACGCAAGTTCCTCAGACGCAAGAACAGAGAAATACTCAAATCAACTCATCAACAATAAATGTACCAAACAAAAATGTAACTCTCTCTATCAATAAATGGACCAATGTTTCGAATGTTAACTCTTACTTTTAGTTGTCATTATTTTTAATAAATGCTTATCTCATATTATTATTGTGTTAATTTTTTCGCAAATGGTACGAAAAGTAGAGTATTTTCCTCGGTGATAAAGCTGTCTTAGTCTTGGGTGAACTTAAATCCCTCGCTACACTCAGGACTCGTCTTAAATCCCTCGCTTCGCTCGTGATTTAATAATAATAATAATAATAAGTTTATTGACATAAAAGTTATAGGTACATGAGTGTGAATCCCCTGGTCCCTAAACTAGTGCTAACTGTATTATAGGGACCAGTGTCTTCGCCTGTTAAAGTTAATAAAGTATGTCAACAATAAATTTAAAAAAAAAAATTATAATAAAAATAAGGTTGTAAGAAATATTTAGTTCTACGAATACAATTGAACATTTGGTTAATCATGTGTGTTTGTGTTTTATATGTTTGTGTTTGTGTAGTGTGTGGGTGTTTCGTGTGAATGTGCAGTTATGAATATTTAGTTACTTATTGGAGATTAGATTTTCGATTTCATCATAATCATACTGTTTGAGCCAGATTGTGAGTTTGGTTTTTAATTTTCGAACTGTATAGGTTTTGCAGTCTTTGGTTGTTTTCAGGAATACATTATATAATTTTGGAGCTAGAACACCAATATGACGTCTTGTAAAGGCAGTTCTAACACGCGGTACTGGGCAGCGGTCAACACGTTTTGTTGTGATAGGTAGTGCAGGTACGGTTTTTCTATGATATCTAATCAACATTTCGAGCACAAAGAGTTTCCTCACTGAAAGTACTTCTGCTCTTTCATAGACGTTCACTGTTGGGTGTCTAAAGGGCAAGCGCATAATTACCTTCAGTACTGCTCGTTGCGCCCTTTCTACTACGATCAGATGGTTCTTACATGTATTTCCCCAAGCGCAGATGCAATACCTGACTAGGCACTCACACAACGCACGGTAAGTTTGGATAAGAAGTTTGAAATTAGCCACACTTCGTAGGTTCTTAAATATGTAGATCATTCTTCTAATCCTCCCAGCAAGCGCAGTTGTATGAGTACTCCAGTCAAGTCTTTCATCTATTATTATACCTAGGTATTTGATAGAGGGGGTTCGGGAAAGCAAGTCGCAAGTACAGTTTGAGCGATTTTTGGTTCGGTTGCATGGGAACGAATGTATTTTTAGTGAAAAGTTTGGGCCTGGGTTTGTCAAATAGGACCTGCTGAAGCAAATATATTTAGTTTTAGAGGTGTTCAGTGAAAGAAGGCTATTTTCCAGCCATTGCGTTACCTTAGCTAACCCGTCCTCCGCCTCCTGGCGGACCATATCCCAGTTCTTCCCGTGGAAAACCATTACAGTATCATCCGCAAACATAAGGAGTTCCACTTGGGGTAGACTTAGACTAAAAAGGTCATTAATACAAATTAAAAATAAGGTGGGGCCAAGAGTGCTACCTTGTGGAACTCCAAATGTGCAGTGGCCACTGTTACTCTCATAATCATCCACCCGAATGGTCTGTCTTCTGTCCGACAAATAGTCTCTAAACCAGTCCAACACTATCCCTCGTATTCCCATGTTTTCAATCCTTGTCAGTAGCATTTTCGTCGAAACCGTATCGAAACCTTTCTGGAGATCCAAAAAGACTCCAACACACCTTTCACCTTTGTCTATGAGCGTGGTTAATTTTGTTACTAACTTGAGAACCGCGTCTTCAGTGGACTTTCCCTCCCTAAAACCGAACTGATTTTCGTTTAATAATTTGTTTTGCTCTAAATAAGATACCAGTCTTTTATTTACAATTTTCTCTACTAATTTAGTAAGCGTTGACAGCAGTGAGATGGGTCTATAATTAGTAGGATTATCCTTTGCACCCGATTTGTAAATAGGACAAACAATAGCTCGTTTGAAAATAGTGGGAAAGGTACCTGTTGCCAGACTTAAGTTGCACAGTTGAGAAAGTGGGGAGGCCAAAGACACAATATTTTGCTTGAGGATATCCGCGGAGATTTTGTCCCAGCCAGGAGTACAGTGTGACCTCATACCAAGCACGAGTTTGGTTACTTCTTGTGGGTCCGTTGGAGCAAAGGTCATTGAATTGGCTGGTGAGTCATTGGTTCTCGCCATCGTTGCCAGGTCCTGCTCTGATTTACCAAACCCACTTAACATGCAATTCGCTAGAGTACTCCCAACCGTGGTAAAATATGTATTAACCGTGTTAAGAGAGTCTACCGGTGTATTATTAATGTTCAAAAGCTCGTGAGGTTTCTCTTTATTTGTGTTAAAATTACATACCTCCTTTATTGTTTTCCATGTCTCCCTAATATCTCCTTTTTGAGCCAATTTGTCCTGATAATACTGTCTTAAGTTTTTAACACCCTCGCTACGCTCGGGAGTAAACCTCGAGTCCTTCGTTACGCTCGCGATTTAAATCGTCTCCCGCGACAGAAGACACTGCTTTATCCCCTTGGTTAATAATATTACTGTCGCCATAACTTTAGAAATTATGATGGACGAAGAGAACTTTTATTTCCATTTGTTTACAAAAAAAAACTTTTTTACAAAAAATATAACCAACTTCTAAAAATTGCAAAAAACTAAAAACTTTAATTTCGGAAGTCGGTGTTTGTATGTGTAATTTTTTTCTTCGTTATTTGACACCGAATTCCGAAATTAAAGTTATTTTGCAATTTTTAGAAGTCGGTTATATTTTTTGTAAAAAAGTTTTTTATTATTTATAAATTAGGCACTACAACTTTCAGACCCATTGCTTTTACACCATGTCTATGAAGAGACTCTCAAGATAGACGGCGTTTATAATTAAGAGTAACACTATAATCACTTAGATCACACAAATAAACATCTAACAGAACCTTTGAGTTAAAGCTCGCGCACATTCGCTCGCTGGCAGCTGATATTATAATCAGAACTTCGTGGAGCTTGCGCGGGTGGTCATGATATCATTTACGTTCTACCGTACGCTATACACTTACCCTCAAGTTCTAGAGGGAGAGTCTGAGAGAAACCATCACCTTTGCAGTGAGAGAAAGGGATAGTGCTATTCGTCCTGTATAACGACGTCTCTCTCTCTCACCGAAAGATGATGGTTTTAAGACGTCATGGTAGGTCAATGTTGCTGGGTAATAAGAAGTCAGGGCGTGTCGCATTACGTGTGTTAGTCTGATGGTCGTAGGTACAGAGAGTTTGCTAATCATACGTGATAACTATGTAGGACTAGTATTGACTGACGAGGATTAACTGCCAAGTCATGCTAGCATGGCAGAATCATAATGATAGGTAAGCTCCTAATATCTGTCTCGTAAGCACCCTTCATCAAGCACAGGGACTATAAGCACAGATAATGCAATAGTTACCTACTAGTGTACAGATGCCTCATCTAATACAAAGAATCGTGACCGCAACTAGGGGTTTTCGACAGGCAGCAGGATACTTTTTGCGTATGCGTCCCGGACACGTCGCTTGATGGTGTCATAGGCGTATATGGTTCCGTGTCCACCCCAGAATGGTCTAGTGCCCACCCCAGGACGTTGGCTTAGGTACCGGTTCGAAATTCAAGGCTGAACACTTTAAGAGAAATGTGGAAATTCATGTTCACAGTTCATTGTTCAAACATGTAAAACACCCTGAGAGTGGCGGTATGGCTGACTGCCAAGAATACTGCCCCAAAATCCGACGGCTTACCTGAAAAAGTTTTGGCTTTGGAGGCTCAACTAAGGTTGTTCCTAAGCGCATGCTTTGAGAGGGGCCAGTTCTCACTTCGTTGGAAGACGGGGAAACTGGTCCTCATTAGGAAGGTGGGTGGCCATTATGCGCGTGCGAGCTCTCACGACGGGGGATGCAGTGGCACGAGGTGGGGTCGTCTTGCGGGTGTCTATCGACATCGCAAATGCCTTCAATACCTTCTCCTGGAGTTGCAACAGGGAGGCACTCCAGTATCACCAGTTGCCGACCTACCTCTGTCGCGTGGTCGAGGCTTATCTGATGGATAGGGCTGTCAACGCGCCACTGTCGGGTTCCCAAATTACGGTAAGGGTTCACATCGGCGTCGGGTCAACGTTGAAGTACCTGGGACTCGTCCTCGACAGGAGCAGGCTGGGGCTGCCTTCAAGCGGCTCCAGCCCAAGCTCTCCTAGATTTAATGAATCGGAAAGTCGTGCGGTCCACGGCCCATTACGGGGTACCGGTGCGCGTTCCTTGAGGCGGCGACGCAGCCCGCTGCTAAACGCGTCCCAAAGGGTCATGGCCATGCTGACCCGGGGATACCGCACGGTATTCGATAAGGCGGCGAGAATTGCCGGATTGCCACCATGGGATCTGGAAGCAAAAGTCCTCGCCCACATTTGGGAGTGCGCGAGGAGGTGAACTCCGCTGAAATCGCGGCACGGTAGACGGAGCGGCGGGATCTCCGCATGGAGTGAGCGACTGCCGCTACCCAGCCCTAGGCACGCCACCATTGCGGCGATAAGGAAAGGTACCATGGCGTCTCCACCTTCCGCCTGACACAGGTCCTCACCGGACACGGTTGTTCCGGATTAGGCGGGAGGATACGCCCGGGTCTCATCATTGTGTGGATCGCCCGAAAGATATAACTGAGCATACGGTGTAGGTCTGCTCCACTTAGGCGGAGCACCGGTTTGTCCTCGTGAAGGCGATTGGCGGTGGCGACCTCTCGCGTCCGGTCCTGGTCCTGGTGGTGGTGGCAGGCGAGGGCATGGGAAGCTGTAACCTCCTAGTAGAAGTGTCAAGCAGAGTCTTTGTGTCAAAATGTGTTACTACACAAATAAAATCTGCCTAGCCTTTTGCCAACTATCTTGGGGTCGGCTTCCAGTCTAACCGGATGCAGCTGAATACCAATATTTTAGATGGAGCGACTGCCTATCTGACCTTCACAACCCACTTACTGGGTAATACGATACCCCTTGGTAATACTGAATGTCAGAATTTCGGGCTTCTTACAACCCGTAACGACTGTCAAAGATCCACGATTGACAGCCGGGACCAACGGCTTAACGTGCTTTCCGAGGCACGGAGGAGTCTCGGTATGTAAAGATGGTCACGGACCAACCCCGGCAAGCGTAGCTTAACCTGATGGATCGGCCCGTGCGGCTGTTACTACACAAATAATGAAGTAAATAAAAAAAAATCAAGACTCCAAACAGCGCTGTCTTTTGATACAAAAAATATTGAACTTTGAATTAGGAGCCTATTATTCCACAATTTTGTGCTTAAGGAAGTTACACATAAAGAACGTACAGTTATTTTATTACCAGCAATTTTTCAAAATCTTAATCTTTTGTAAGTTTGTTTGTAGGAAGTAATCTCTGGAACTCCTGAACCGATTTTGAATTTTTTTCACCAGTAGAAAGCTAAAATAATTGTGGGTCCATTAGGCTAAAATTATGTTTATTATGGACTGTATTTTCGACTACCACGCGGGCGAAGTCACGGGCCAAGTCCCATGGTAAAAGTTGTTCATAATAATTAGTACACTGACAAAGGGGTCTTAAGGAAGAGATTTCGTGTATGAATAGACAGACCTTATAGATGAAGTTCATTCAATGGAATGAACTACATTTATGACATTTATACCTACTCAACTTCTTTCTCCCTCTTTCCAGACATGATCGTCGCAGAAGCTTGGCAAGCAAGCTACCTCTACTGGGTCTTCCCAGTCCTCATCGTAGCAATAGTCTTCGCGATCCTCGGCCTTTTCGGAGTCATCTTCGCGATCAGACTCTTCGCTAAGTACACCTGTGGACAGTATCGTAAGCCAACTAGAATGGATGGGAAGACAGTCATTGTGACCGGCTGTACCGGTGGGATTGGGAAGGAGACTGCGAGGGAGCTGGCTAAGAGAGGCGCCAGGATTGTCATGGCTTGCAGGAATTTGGAGGTTGCTGAGAAAGTTAAAGGTGATTAAATTATTATATTTCCTGGAGACTGTGAAAGGTGGAGAAGAAAGCGCTCTGGGGGAATCGGATGAGAGATATTTAATTAGACGACACGGTTTGCGCAGTGGTTGAGCTTTCGGTTGCTGCGCTACGTGTCGCGGGTTCGATCCCCGCACGGAATAATTATTTGTATGGCCTACAGATATTTGTTCCTGGTCTGGGTGTTTTGTGTATGTGAGTTTAAATATTGATAAATGATAATGATAAATGATGTTTATTCAGTAAATAGGTTACAAGGAACACTTTTACACGTCAATGTTTTTTTGTCAGTTTAAGCTAGATGAGGCCGGTGTTTCCTAGCTGACTACCCTGAGAAGAAACACCGAAACAAACTCAGAGGTCAAAGTCTCTTTTAGTGTTCAAATCCATACAATGTGGACTGGTTAGATCCTATGAGAACCATGTACGTTTATGTCTGGGATGAGCTTTATGAAGAAAGCAACACACGAATTCGAGTGGACCTGTCCAGACAGTGCAAGCATTTGTCAGTCATCGCGAAGCTCAACTCAGAACTCTGAGGTGCTCAACGAACCGACGAACAATACCAAAGTAAGGACATTTGAGTAGGCCGCAAAAAATACTCAAACTGCCAGACAATCATAAAATCTACATGAATATAACGACATACATAGTTCTCGCATTCACATTATTCTATATGAGGACCATGCAGCTTAGTGTCTGTAGTGGTCTTTTGAAGAAAGAACCAAACATATTTGAGTGGACCTGTCCAGTCAGTGCAAGCATTTGTCAATAGTCGAATAGCTCAACTTAAAAACCACTAAGGAGCTCAATGACATGACGAACAATACCAAAGAAAAGACATTTGGGTAGGCCGCAAAAGTACTCAAACTGTCAGACAACGTTGAAAATTACTGTAAAAAGGAGGAGAAAATAATAATAATAACCCACATAGTCCTCACATTTACAATAATTAAGTAATCAAAAAAAAATAAAAAAAAAATACTTTACAAAGTAAATATTTGTGTCAAACAAAATAGTAATCATAATATGTCAATCAAAAAATAAAAATAAATATAATACTTAACAAAGTATTCAAGTCAAAAAAAAAATAATAATAATAAAATGTCAATAAAAAAATAAAATAAAAAATATAATGCAATACTATACAAGTATTCATGTCAAAAACGAATATTAAAAAAAAATATATATATAAAAAAATTTTTCATCAGTAAGTAGTACATATGAAAACAATGGCTCATGTATATCATTGAAGCAGCTCAATCCCACGCCTTTTTGTCCTCAAGAAAGTCATTAATTGTGTAAAAAGCTTTCTGGCATAGCTTACGTTTAATAAATGATTTTAATTTATTTATGCTTAGTTCTTGAATTTGGCTAGGAAGTTTATTATAGAAACGTATACATTGACATCTAAACGAACCACCTATTTTTTTCTTGAGCCTGGTTTTTGGTACAATAAATTTGTGTTTGTTCCTAGTATTTATGCTATGGATATCACTGTATCTTTTAAACAGATTAATATTTTTATGTGCATACATGAGATTCTCATAAATATATTGAGAGGGAACAGTCATAATATTAATCTCTTTAAATTTGTCTCTGAGGGAGTGTCTGGGACTTAATTTATAAATTGCACGAATAGCCCTTTTCTGTAAAACAAAAATTGTCTGAATATCGGCGGCATTTCCCCACAACAGAATGCCGTACGACATCACACTATGAAAATAACTAAAGTATACTAAACGAGCTGTCTCTAAATCAGTTAAACCACGAATTTTCCTTACGGCGTATGCTGCAGAGCTAAGTTTTTTGGACAGTTTATCTATATGGGGGCTCCACTGAAGCTGCGCATCCAAAGTTAAACCTAAGAACACTGTGGAATCCTCGGGTTTCAACTCTTCACCCTTTATTGACACACTAGTGTTCACTTGTATTACATTGGGTAATGTGAACTTTATGCATTTTGTTTTTTTCTCGTTAAGGAGAAGATTATTGACATTAAACCAGTTAACTACAGTTGAAAGAGCATTATTTACATTATCAAAATATTTGTGAAGCACCCACGATACAGGAATAATTCCTAGTGTAGGGCATCGTTTATAAAATAAAATAAATAAAAAAGCAACAAGACATGGTATACCTAGTTAGGTACCTATTAAAAGTCCCATCAACATGCAGTAGGTACCTAATCGATCTATGAAAGCGATCTCCCATAGATCGACTCGAAGTGGGCTGTTCCAACGTATTTTAGTTATTATTTCCTCTTTAGTTTTGTAAGTGCCCTTTAGTTACAATTGACTAAACAAACCTAATTAGGTAGTCCGTCAGTTAGATTACCAAAAAAATTTGGACACGTATTTTTAGGGTTCCGTACCCAAAGGGTAAAATCGGACCCTATTACTAAGACTCCGCTGTCCGTCCGTCTGTCTGTCCGTCTATCACCAGGCTGTATCTCATGAACCGTGCTAATTAGACAGTTACACCAATATGGAAATTCAAAAGGCCAATACCGAGATCAAGAAATCCATCACTTTCCTTAGCGATCAGTACGAAGACCCTCAAAAGGAGATTAAGCTTCTGCAAGAAGAGAATAAGGAGCAAAAGCGGTATTCAGAATCTCTGGAATTAGCTATTAAAGACCTTCAGCATAAGTCCCGGTCGTCCAGTATTGAAGTGCGCAACATACCTGCACAGGAAAAAGAGTCGACGGCAGATCTGACCAAAATTGTAACAAACATGGGAAATATAGTGAACCTACCACTAACCGCTTCCCATTTTCGAGACATATATCGGATACCAGGAAATCGTGGCACTAACAAAGCCATAGTTGCTGAATTTAGTAACGTTCAGACAAAATATGAATTTATTTCACGTGTCCGATCATACAATAATAAAAAGACAAATAAAGAGGACAAACTGAATACTGAAACACTTGGAATATCTGGACAAAAACAAGCCGTTTACGTAGAAGAACATCTATCAAACGCAAGCAAAAGGCTATTTTATTTAGCCAGAGAATTTGCGCGGCAGAGGAAGTACCAATTTTGCTGGAGTTCAAATGGCAATATTTTCCTTCGAAGGCAACCTGGAGACAAGCAAATTCTGATTAAATCAGAAACAACGCTCAGGGAACTTCAAGATTGACTATATAATCTATCAGTAAGCCGTATTTGTTTTCTCTTGGCCGATGAGGCTCTCACTTTTTCTATTTTTGTGTTTAACTACAGATTAAATATAAGCTTAATGCTTACTAGATACATATGTACAAAGAAACACACTATCAATCCACACAAAAAAACACACATAATACATCACATAGACCTATACCACAACATAATGAAACCAAACTCACCACGTTATACTTTATTACCACACACTCCACACGTTATGCTATACCTCACGGTGCATTTTCATTCTATCAATCCACAGTTATATACCTACTTACCGCACACTAACGTTTAATGTCATAATTTTAAGTCATAAATCATTTACTATAAATGGCTAACCATATCCAATCTTCTTTTAATACTGATTTAGATGAATTTGAAATTGCGCAATCACACAAGTGTTCTCCGTCCGATTGCTCAAAATACTTGATGGGATCAAGCGATACGATTAATATTCTTCACGTAAATATACGAAGCATCAATAAAAACTTTAATGAATTACTGGTTTAAAATAACGTCAGTCAAAATTTGCTGCGACGCTATAATACTAACTGAGTGCTGGTTAAACAATGTTACCAATTTACCGGTGATGAACGGCTATAAGTCATACTATACGAAACACACAGTTAACCAAAATGACGGTATTGTCCTATTTATAAAAGATAATATTGACTGCACAGTTCAGGAACCTAACTTTCAAAACGGAAATTGCCTAACATGTGAAATAGCAAATACAATTTCAATTGTATCGGTATATCGTTCACCGTCATATAAAACTAGAGCTGAGTATGATAACTTCTTAAACAGCCTAGACAATGTCCTTACGTCCTTCAAAAATTACACAAATATAAGTGTAATCGGGGACACTAATATAGATATCAAACCTTTAGGTATACAAGCACGTGCTAGTGACTATCTAACATTAAACGCCACACACGGTTTACTTCCAGCACACCGTATACCCACCAGAATTGATAATTGTTTAGATCATGCATTACTGAAAACGAACAAAACAGCCACCTTACTCGTGATTCAGTCGCATATCACCGATCACCTCCCAATCCTACTATCAATCAGTAACACACGTCCGCCTATGACACCTGCCTATAAAATACCTAAAACAGATTACTCAAGTTTAAAAATAGATATTGAAGCCCAAGATTTCTCAGAAGTATTAAATAATCCTAACTTAGCATCAGACAAACTAACTGAAATATTACACAACGCTACACTGAGACACACTAAGTTAGTAACGGTCCCTAAAAAAGCACGCAATATTCGTCCATGGATAACCCCTGGTTTATTACGATGCATACGTCACCGCGATAAACTCCACAAACAAGTCCGAAAAGCGCCTGACAATCAAATAATACAAACTACATATAGACGGTATCGGAACTTCTGCAATGGCTTACTAAGAAAGCTTAAAAGGGTATACGATCAAAATGAACTGCGCGAAGCCAAAAGTAACCCAAAAACACTGTGGAACAAAATCAAAGATATTACATACACTACCAAGAAAAAATCTCCCCCCCTCGAACTATTAAAAATAGCCCCTGATCAAGATGCGGCAGCTAACCAAGTCTGTAACTTCTTTGCTAGCATAGGTAAAAAAGTTGGCATCTACGATAGCGAATTCGGCACCGCCCCCCGAGCCACATAGCCATACAAGCAGGTCATATCCTAGTTCCTTGGTCCTTCTACCGGTGGATAACGTGGAGGTTGCTTGTACTATCTCAAGCCTAAGACAAGACTGTGCCACTGGCTGGGATGGGATCTCCATGAAAGTTATAAAACTATGTGAAAAGATCCTTGTACCACTAATCACACATATTATTAACTGTTCTATTGACTCAGGTATATTCCCGAACACTTTCAAAAAAGCCGTTGTCCATCCTATACATAAGAGTGGTAACAGGGACTGTGTAGATAACTATAGACCTATTGCTGTACTTCCGCTAATGTCCAAAGTAATGGAAAAAATTATTAATAAACAACTAGTAAATTATCTAACCAAACACAATATTATAGCAAACAACCAGTATGGCTTTAAAAAAGGCGTATCTACTGAAAATGCAGTATTAGACCTAACAAACTTTATAGCAAGGAAGTTAGATAACAAACAGAAATGCCTAGGTCTATTTCTGGACCTGACAAAGGCGTTCGACACAGTCTCTGTTTCCATCCTCCTCTCCAAGTTGGAGAGTATCGGTATACGAGGTATTGTGCATAATCTCTTCGAGAGTTACCTAGTGAACAGGAAAATTTGTGTTAGGATAGGATCACACATTAGCGCTGAGGAGACGATGACGTACGGAGTGCCACAAGGTAGTGTCCTTGGCCCAACACTATTTTTAATCTATATCAATGATCTGTGCACCTTAAAATTACCAACTGCTAATATATTTACATATGCCGATGACACTGCCATTGTGGTACATGGTAAGAACTGGTACGAAATAAAAATAAACGCAGAAACATCCCTACAAATAATAAAAGAGTGGTTACACAGGAATCTTCTAACATTAAACCTCCAAAAGAGTCACTATATTCCTTTCTCGATTAATGCGAAAACGAAACCCCCCAACACATATTCTATCATAGCCCATACTTGTCTGGATCCCATGACCTGCACTTGCTCTTCACTGCCCCAAGCTACATCTGTCAGGTACCTAGGTGTGATGGTTGATGATGGACTGAAATGGTATAGTCAGATAGAAAATACCGCCTGCAAAATTAGGAAAACCATTCACCTTATCAAATCGTTAAGGCACTCTGCAGACCCTGAGATTCTTAAAATGGTATACACTGCCCTCTGCCAGTCCACCGCCAACTATTGCATTCTAGTATGGGGTGGCACCGCCAAAACAAAGTTCATAGAGGTGGAACGGGCACAAAGGGCTGTCCTCAAAGTAATGTTAAATAAACCTTTCCGGTATCCTACACATCAGCTATACGCCGTACATAAAATTCTAACGGTAAGACAGCTCTTTGTGCTCAGAGCCACACTGTGGAAGCATCAGCAAATACCACCACCAGACCCAAGTAAACGGGGAAACAGTACAAATTGCCCGAGTGAGTCGCATAAAACCGCCTTTGCTAGAAGACATTTGTACGTGTTGAGCTCAATAATCTATAGAAACATAAATAGATCCTCACCTATAACTAGACTCAGCAAACACGACGCTAAAAATAAATTACTGAATCTGCTGTATCTTCTTGACTATGCACAGACCGAAGAACTGCTGCTCCCTATGTCATAATTTATCTGTAACGTCACTGCATAACTACACTAACTTCCTTCACGTGTAATATATTTATGACATTTACAACAACTGTACACACACACACACACGCGCATACACACACACAAATACACACACGCACTCACACTCACTCACAGTTTATACCTCATCTTCATTTATTCTACTTTGTTTTTTCTATTCTTGCTTATATAATTTGTATGTGTATTTACCGTGTATAGTCTGCTGATTTAGCGTTAGTACTATTTATATAAGGGTCATGATATAAGTCCAAGCGACAGTAGAACACTGACTCCTAAGACACAGGGTATCCTAGTTTAGGAGGCAGAGTTTAAATTTGTATGCCTTTCACAAATTGTGTAACAAGTGCTAGATATTAAGCAAATTGTAAGGTATTTTTGTTCAATAAAGATTATTATTATTATTATTTCGTTTATTCATTTTTTTAACATATTAAATACATTTATAAATATTTCCTAAAAAAGAATATATAAAAAACATTTAAAAATATAAAAAGTAGTAGCCCACCGGTATCGGGAACAGGGTCCAAGCTACCGGCGGTCAGGGCTCCAGAGAGAGGAACCGCCTGACAATGCGAGCCGTGTCCAGAAGTACTGCTTTCTGAATCAAGCCCTTGATCCAGCCGCCTAACGAGAGCCTCCTGAGGTGTTGATCGAGGCTCGTGGCTATTAAGCCATTGGCTGACACGACTATTGGTTCAATGATCGCTGAGTCCACATCCCACATGTCGACAACCTCGCGAGCCAAGTCAATATACTTGATTTGTTTATCTTTCTCGGCTTTCACGAGGTTCTCGTCATGTGGGACGGTAATGTCAACAATCATTGCACGCCTCTCGATTCGGTCCACCACCACTATATCAGGCTTATTGGCTACAATAGTCCTGTCAGTGATGATGGACCGATCCCAGTACAATGAGATATGACCATTATCGAGAACTGGGTCGGGCGCATATCTGTAGTACGGCACTTCCGATTCCACAAGAGAGTACTTCAGAGCAAGTTGCTGATGGATAATCCTGGCTACAAGGTTGTGCCTATGCAAATATTCACCGTTAGCTAGACGAGAACAACCAGAGATTATGTGGCGGATTGATTCTCCCGGACGATGACATGCCCGACATATGTCAACCGTGCCGTCCTTCACAATAAATCTCCGGTAGTTTTTCGTCATGATAACTTCGTTCATAATTGCACAGACAAAACCTTCGGTTTCCCCAAAGAGGTCACCGACACACAGCCAGCCTAGGGACGCTAGTTGGTCTACATCGGGCCCATGTAGGGCCCGGAAAAGCGTCCGTGAAGTTCCTTACTCTGCCATACTTCTCTGCCATCGTTAGTGTCAAGCACTAGAGGTTTGTGCCAGTTCTCGTTAGCCAAGGAGAGTGGAGTAAGGCCCTTGTCCACCGCCACTACATCTCGATGCATAACGTCAGCAGCTAGAAAATATTCCCTTAGACTGCATACCTCGCGGTTGTGGAGGGTTTTGGCATTTAAAAAGCCTCGGCCTCCACACTTCCGCGGGATATACAGTCTCATCACTGAAGAACGTGGGTGATGCATTCGAAATGCAGTCAGCAGTGTACGGACACGCCTATCCAGGGCGTCAAGTTCTGTTTGAGTCCATTTGAGTACGCCGAAAGAGTACATCAATACCGGCATGACCCAACCGTTGAAGGCGCGCACCTTGTTTCCGCCCGATAGAAGACTATTAAATACCTTCTTCAGGCGGCCAAAGAAGCGCTCCTTCAACGATTGCTTCATGTCAGTAACATTGATACCTAACGCTTCCGACATACCCAAATACTTATAGGTTTCGGTTGGAGAGAGGGATCTCAGGTTTATGGAATCCGAGAGTTGAGTTCCCACGGATTCCACAATCTCCCCTCGCTTTACATGCATGACTGCACATTTGTCCACACCAAACTCCATTCTGATGGCACTACTGAAGGTTTCAGTTACCTTGAGTAGCTCCATCAGTTGCAGATTGTTGGGGGCAAAAAGTTTCAAGTCATCCATGTAAAGGAGGTGAGATATAACCTGACCACCTCTCTTCAACCGGTAACCTAGTCCTGAATTCTCCAGCAGTGTGCTTAGAGGATTCAAGGCTAGGCAAAACCAAAGCGGACTCAAACTGTCACCCTGGAATATACCCCGCTCGATCCTTATCGGTTCGCTATTCCTCTGGATTTGTCGACATCCTGGATAGCGAAGGACCGTCCTCCATTGCCCCATACATGACATCAGGAAGGTGCGTAGCGTTGCATCAACTTTATACAATTCTAGCACCCTCATGAGCCATGTATGAGGAACTGAGTCATAGGCCTTCTTATAGTCTATCCAACATATCGACAGACCCTTTCGGGAACGCCGAACCTGTTGGCTAATGGTCATATCTATGAGGAGAAGCTCCTTAGTACCGCGGGACCCATTCCTACATCCATTTTGAGAGGCAGACATGATATAGTTACTATCTATATGTGTGTTAATCTTAGCTCTCAAAATGGATGTAAGAACCACTATATAATAACCACTTTTATTATTATTATTATTAAATGTCAATGACTATTCTACTGACACACTACCGACACTATTGACAAGTTAGTTATTTTACAGAATTTGGCCCCTGGTAGTCTTAAGTCAAAAGTGAATAGGGGTTCCCTAACCATTCGCAGAAAATTTTAAGACATAACATAACATTGCATACTTACTATTGTTTATCCTAATAATATTTATGCATAACAGCAGCAGTTGCTGTATATATACGAGTATAAACTGCTATTTACATAATTATTTACTCAGGTGAAATAGTGGTCAAACTCGTGCCTATCAAGAAATATTAAAAAAAAGTTTAATACGCCCCACGATTTTTTTTTACTCGCCTCATCAATCTAGGGCATTCCTTAGATTGATGAGGAGAGTGGTGTGATGACTGGTACCTAGGACCTAACTAATTATTATTTAGCTTAGCCTAGAAGTACCTAACCTATTCACGGGAGGGATCCCGTGAATAAGCTAAAAAAGCTAAAAAGCTAAAAAAGCGGTAAAGAATTATGAGCAAAAAAGGGATTCTTTTCTCATAATTCTTTACCGCTAATATACTTTGGCATAACTCGTTTGGCATATTATTTTTGGTAAGTATATTAATAATTTGCCATAATAGTTTTTGTGTGTTGTACCATAACCGGTAATTGGCATATTTATCTTGTAGGCTAATTTGTTCTGGCATAATTTTACTTGGCATAATGACTATTAGCATAAAAGTAAAATTAAGTCATGCGTAGTGTATCGAGAGGTGAAGGTGCGGCGGGGATGGCCCTTGGGCCACTACCGCCTTATTAAGTACCTATGTATTGATAGTGATACTAATAAATATGACTTTATCAATAATCTCAAGTAGATATAAACATTAATGCACTTCAAATGCGGAAATCAACTATTCGCTATCTTCTATTGAATACATTTCATAGTGACAACGTGGGCAATTTAAATCGGCGTACAGGAACGGAGACGTTAGAAACGTGTCTGATTTATAATGTCCACAATTGTTATAGATATCACTTGTGATAATGCCTTCGTTTTGAAGCCACGGATGAAGATCCCCATATGGAAGACGGTCTAAAAATAATGATTTACAATAGGTCTTGGAATATTCAAGTACGAGTACTTTTGAAACACCATTAGCTTGAGATTTTTCATCTATAAGTAAGAATTACAAATATCAAATTGTTGAAATAAACCAAGATTTGAGATTTTATTAGTATTAACAATTTATTCTATCGAAATTAATTAACAAGTACAGTGCGTTCATTTGCAGAGCGAACAAAGAGAGAGGAGACGACTCATAGACCAACGCCAAAACTCACTCGTTACTCTATGACATATGTGTTATTCGACTAAATTGACATTAGGGGTTGCGTACATTTAATTACTAACATTCTCTCCTGGAAGCAAACCCATGGCGTTTGTAAATACTACATGTTTAGGTCGATGGAGAGATGGTAGCTGATGTTCTAATGAAGAGGTTCGTTAGAACATCAGCTACCATCTCTACAGTCTTCATTATATTCCACAAGGATTTGATTGTTAGCAATCAACTCTCTGCTGAATTGATATCAAACATCTGTATTATCTGTTTACTTCGGACATGATGACTTTACCTGAAAGACTAATACAGTTTTAGTTATAACACAACATATTTATTGATTTTTAAGTTCAGGTCAAAATTATTATTATTCTTGTACTTGTTTGAGCCACATTGCCTCTTGCACAGCTGCAGCCAGAGACATATATTCTGCTACGGTTGTAGACAAGGCCACTGTTTGTTATCTCTTAGAGACACAACGTCGTATTGTATCTCCCTGTAATATAAAAACATATCCTGTGCAGGATCTTTTGTCATCAGGTTGACTTGCCCAATCAGCATCATAATAACCAATAATCTTCCTGTTATCTCTTTTGAATGTTAACTTGTAGTTTACGTTTTAGATTTTAAATATACACTCTTCAATGCACTCCAGTGTTGAGCAGTTAGGTTGTTATTGTATCTACTTAAAGTATTTACTACTAGCTGTGCCCGCGGTTCCACTCGCGGTTATGGTTACTGTGTCGCAGCGTGATTATATGTATATAAAGCCTATAACCTTCCTCAATAAATAGGCTATACAGTGCAAAATGGTACCTCGCTCTCCACATCCCTCACAATCGCCCGCCTTGCACATTATGAATGTGCGCGTGGTACTTGATTAACACTATGATATCTCCTAAGATATTCGTTGAAATCAAATGATGTCAAGGGCAATTTTGATCAAAATTAAATATTTACGATGAATAACGTATTTATTTGGATAAGGATTAATGTCATGTTTATAAAAACACCTTCGCAAATAATGAATTATTTTAGAACGAATTTGATTACCATAAAAAAGATTATAGTGAGTTAACCTTAAAAGATGGGCATATGCTGTCGCGGACTTTTTTTAGAATTTTTAAAGGGAAAAAATTACGTCATATATAATTTTTGCGTAACTTTAACCGTTTACGTAGCGCACGCAACGGAAGCTGTCAAAAGGAATATTTTTTCCCCCGTTTTTATCACATTTTCATTGATGCTCCGCTCCTGTTGGTCACAACGTGATGTTATATAGCCTATAGCCTTCCTCGATAAATGGACTATTCAACAAGAATTTTTCAATTCGATCCAGTAGTTCCTGAGATTAGCACGTTCAAACAAACTCTTTAGCTTTATAATATTAGTATAGATTTACACTATGTCGGGCACAAGTGCCTTACGATAAATTTATTAAACATCCGATAGCCTCATGATGTGGAATGTTTCTAAGTATTTCCTCTTCATGTTCAGCCTTCTTTAGCTGGATATTTACTTCACATGGTGTATAAACGCAAGGCTTGCAATCATTGATTCTGAAACGACTTGGTATTTTCTTAAAATAATAAAGATACTGGTCTAACGTAATTTCGTTTTCCTTTTGTAAAGTTCTAACTGCTTTACTCTACCCATATCTTTCATGTAAAATTTATTCTTTAGTTTATGTTTTATTTTGTCAATGGTCAAATTATCGACATACACAGTTATGAATAAGCTATCTTCTTTGCTCATTATTCTACAATAAATGCAAGAGTCTACCCTTTGAACGAGATAGTCTAATTTCCAACAGAAAATTGTTGAGCTTCTTGTTTCACAGTCGAATCGCTTGTCTGAGACCATAGATTGTTTTGTTCAAACGAAATATTTTCTCTCCTTGCTCAATGGTGTCTGAGTCATAAATATTTCTTCTTCGATATCACCTTGCATAAATGCTGAAAGGGCATCCATTTGATGTATCTCTATGTTATGTATCGCAGCTAGTCCAACCAAGTATCTAAATGAAGAATATCGAACCACTGATGCGTATATTTCATTACATTCTATTCCTTTCATTTGTTGGTAACCTTTAATAACAAGCCTTTTTTTTTGTCGGTTGAGAAATCATCAAACGATTTCTCCCGCTTTGGGTGGAGCAGGAAGGCGTGTCAAATTTTACTGATTAAAACCCATCCCTCTTCCTTCAGTTGCCTGAGTGCCAAGGGCCGCGAGAACTCTATTTCGAATTTATCCGCGACCCTTAATAACAAGCCTTGCTTTGTGACATATGTTTTCTCCATTCTCATTTAATTTTGATTTGTACACCCATTTGCACGGAATAATTTTCTTACTTGCTGGTTGATCTACTAGTGACTATTTATTATTTTTAATAAGCGAATCATATTCTTCATCCATTGCTTGTTTCCACATGTTAGCTTTCTCACTTTGAAGTGCTTCGTCAAGGCTCTGTGGATCACTATCAAGTAAACTTATCGTTAACCCCGTATTCAAACAAAGGTAAGATGTCGAAGTATGGTCATGAACTTCCATTCGCCGCTATGGTCTAAGTAGTATCTGCAATGTCTCAGATGTTTGACAGCTTTCATCTGGTAAGTATGTACTATCATCAGGATCGTCATAACATGACCCTGTGCTTGAGGAATCTCAAACACTAATTGAATCAATTTCAGGCGTTGTTACTTTAGATGGCTGTTCAGTTAAAGGTAAGCTAATTTTATTTTCCATTTGATCTATAATTATATTTGTATTTAAAATTTTACTTTTATTTTCATTAATAATTTCTGCTTTTGTTTCAGGTCAAAGAGTGGGGACCACATTTCTATTTATGCTTCCTTCCAAAAATACAACATCTCTACTCATTATTGCTTTTCTACTTTTAGGTTCTATAAACATGTAACTCATAGTACTTTCAGAATCACCATCATCATCAGCCTTTTTATGTCCCTACTGCTGGGGCACAGGCCTCCTCTCTGTGAGAGGGTGTGGACCGTGATCCACCACGCGGGTCAAATGCAGGTTGGTGTATGTCACATGTCTTCGAATTTTTGGTTCTAGGCACGCCGGTTTCCTCACGATGTTTTCCTTTACCATTTTGAGAGTAGTGCTGATGAAAATAATTAACACAAAGTAAAGTGCTTCCCAGAGTTTGAACTCACGACCTACAACTTGTA
This sequence comes from Polia nebulosa, assembly GCA_951329385.1. NCBI lineage: Eukaryota > Metazoa > Arthropoda > Insecta > Lepidoptera > Noctuidae > Polia > Polia nebulosa. The sequence goes on from OX589612.1 coordinate 19,891,076, forward strand.
AGTCACGGCAGTTACCACTGGGCCACCACTCTTCACTTTCAGAATATCTAACAAATATTAACCCACTTGACTTCGAATCCCATTTTTGCCCTTTTTCTTTTGGTATGTGCATCATTTCTTTGCATCCAAATATTTTCATGCAACTCAGATCAGGTTTGGTTCCTGACCTGTTTGAGAGAAAATGTATAGGTGAGCGGTTTAAAGTGAAGCGGGAGTAGCCACCGCTTCAGCCCAGCCAGTCGATTCTGTTATCAGCTCACCGTGAAAACTTAGGTGGAGTTAGCATGTAGTGAACTGTCATTCCACCTTGATTGTATGGATTGATAACCCACTTCACGTTCACTTCACCTAAGTTTTCACGGTGAGATTTTACTGAATAGCACAGCAGTAGTCCAAAACAGCATTAAAAATCATAAATTTAGCTCTTTCAATCAATGTGCGATTTATGCGTTCAGTTAAGCCATTTTGCTGTGGAGTATACGGATTGGAAGTTTGATGCAAGATATCATTTTTCTTTGGGAAGGTATCAAAGTTCTTATTAAAATATTTTGTTCCATTGTCACTTCTTAACACCTTCATTTTTTTATTTAACTGATTTTCAACCAAATTTTTAAATTCAATGATTTTCTCTAATACTCAGCTCTAGCAGGTTCGGTGCTCTGGAGCCAGTACTGGGAAAAGGTTGTCTAGATTGTATGCCTTCTAGGCAGGGGGATATATGTATAACTTTCCTGTTGCGGAGACAAATTTACTCCTGTGATTAATTTATACAATTTCTTAACATCTTTAATATTTAAATGCCCCATACGTAAGTGCCATAAGTAAATATCAGTTTCTACGGTTGCTGCCATAGCTCGAGATCGATTTATAACATTTAGTCTGTAAGTATCATTGATAATATCTGCAGTAGCCACATTTTGCTTATATTGGTTTTGTATCAATCATCCAACCTTATTAAATTTAAAACTCTTTTGTGCATACCTGAACTTTCAATCAACTTACTAACGAGTAAGTTGATTGAACATTTTACCTGTATTGCATTGGTGGCGTCTAACTGAATAGTCACATTACCACAACTCTCCACACGCATAAATTTGTTTTCGGAATTTTTTATGCTTTGAATCGGCAGAGGCACTTCATTACGCATGTGAGCACCTGAGTCTATATACCAGTTTTAGTTGTCGTTCAACCACATAGCTGAAAAGGCTGCTACAAAACCACTATTCTCTTTATTTTTAGGTTCAGACTTGTCCTTATTTTTACTAAGACGCACATATTTATTACATTGAAAACACCGTGGGCCTTTTGATTTAAACTGAGATTGACTTTTATTTGACGAGGGCTTTTTATGTGAGTTTGTGTAAACTGCAGTGTGTCTGACTGCTTTACTTCTTGAACAAACTTAGTTTTAATTAAATCAGCACTAATTGCTACACCTGAACTCTCTATACCCATTATCATGGGTTTATATATGTCTGGCAAACCTGCCAATAACACAGTACCTAGCCACTCGTCATTCACCTCAAGTGAAATGTTTTTCAACTTATGAGCTGACACCATAATTTTATTAAGGTATTTCTCGACGCTATTATAGACGAGTCACTGCAGGGTGCCAACTGAAAACCAGCGTTGGGTGTCTGTAGCCTAGCAAATGCTGAGACGGTAACCCTTTCGGAATGGGCACGCTCAGCACAATTTTATTGTATTTTATTGTATCTTTGTGAACTTCTCTTTTTTTCTGTTTGTTTTTGTTGTATTTTGTCTGTGTCGAATAAATGTTTTCTATTCTATTATATTACTTTTTAATTCTTTATTGTACACAAAAAAAACTTAACATTGAGTTTTCTCCCAGCAAACCTTTGAGTTATAGAGACAGATCACATTCGAGGGTAGGGTGCAGTGTACAATGTAAATCTATATATTATATAATTCTAAATATATATTATACATACTAACAAAAACCAATATTACTTGTTTCTAACGTTGTGTTTATGAGATCTTCCAATAAACCAATATTTCGCAGTAGACCAGAGTCTTGAAATGATTTTAATAAATTATTCCATACCACTTTTGCCAACATTGCATCTTGAACATAGACGAACAAAATTGGGTCCACCAAAAGTATGAGCTTAAATCAGCTCCCAAAGAGCCGTCTAAAATGTTTCCTCCCATGCTCGAGGTATGCTTTTACAGCAAAACTCCACTTTGCCCAGTTATCACGGCCAGTGAGCTTCTCAATTAATGATAGTGTATTGTTTGACGTCATTATTGCAATTTTTTTTCATAAGATTTGATATAATTATGTGAAATGCTGAAAATAAAGAACGCCGCGACCGCGTGGCGTCTTTTTGGTTATGTCTACTTTTTCTGATATTACGATAACTTTTCACAAAATATTCTACAAACAAGAGGGCTGGGTCCAACCTGGTAAAATAAACCATGATTAGAGATGTTACTCGTGATAACAATTACAACGACATTAATTAACAAGTGAAGTGCGTTCATCTGCAGAGCAAACAAAGAGAGAGGAGACGACTCATAGACCAGCACCAAGATTTACTCGTTACTCTATGATATATTATTCGACTAAGTTGACATAAGGGTTGCGTACATTTGATTACTAACACAAATAAGTTATGTTATATGTATCAAAATAATTTTTGCTTGCGGTTCGTATCTAATAGTAGAGATTTATTTAGTAGTGTTTCACCTGTGCTAGATAGAACAAACTTGAGGATTGCGTAGGTTGGATGTTGGTACACATTAAAAAAAGGGTGTTTGTACCACCAAAAGAAATTATAATACAGGATGTTACAAATTCTTTTTTTTTTCAATATGGGGGTACTTAGAGAGCTCTTGTTTTCTATATTATTCCTTTAAAGTCACCAAAATATTGGTAAAAAATTTGATTTCAGTCAGTTGCATAGATTCGGAAAAAAAACAGTTTTCGGTTTAACTGGGTGTCGTAGTCCCCTTTTTTTGGGGTGACGGGTAGTGGGTGGAATACATCAGTTATAAAGTATTATTTGGTCATAGTTTTGAACCCCAGGTTTCGAGGGCACTTTTCACAAGGCTACACAAGTATACCCTTTCGGCAAAGGGTATATACTTGGGTAACTTGGTTTTGTCATAAGTGTCATTTTCATGACTTTCGGGTTAGCTGATAACGAGTATGAACTCAAAATTAAAACCCAAGATGGTATTGACGAAATTTTATTAGGTACATTGATTCTTGCATGATATTGCAATATCTGATTTAGGATGATAATTATTTCTTCGGACGATAATTTGGTCGATAATTTTGATACTTTCATTTATTGCGAACAAGCTCTAGACTAGAATTTATCAACTTCTAAAACTTATCAAGTTCCTATTCATCCTGTATTACCCTATTAAGAGCTCTTATCAGAGGACCTCTCAGGTTATCAATATGTCTGATACCTAAAAAGCTGTATATAAATTGGTTTGTAAAATAGAGACGAATTACTTTTGTATTTCACTAGAAGTGAACGCATCACAACATGTTTAGAACGCGTGTACTGACATTGTTATGGCTGTTCCTGCGATTGGTGCATTCCTCCTCCTGGGGTGAGTTTAAGAATCGTGACCGAACCATGACGTACCAGTGTGTTAAAAGCCCTTAATGTTTCTTAATTTTGTTTTGGCTTCCAAAGCTAAGAACATTATTTATTTACCACCTTCCATTTTCCACTTAAAAATTACCATTTTTTATAACTTTTGCTAAACAAACTTTGTGAAACAACAATCACTTGATCCGACATCAAGTCAACTAAAAATAATTTGACTTGTGAATAAGCCTGCTGTAGTTTGTATATCACAACTCAGCAGTGCATAGCAGTTCACATTATATACTATTGTATCTTCTAAGTAATAACCTTCCGAAGCCGGCTTTACTGTAAAATAAATCTTCATAATATCGTCCTATCCTCGATGCTTTCATACAGTATCACGTCGGGGTCACCAATGTAGGTTAGCCGGTATAGTCACCGACTTCTACCAAAACGGGTATCAGACCCGTAATAAAGCCTTTTACGTAGGCAATGATTAGGACAGACCGTAAGCAGAAGGATGAAGAAATGATGCGAGTACAGATGAAGAAATGAAGAATATTATTAAGCGATTTAGAAAATTATATTTAAGTTAAAATTACACGGGAATCAATTACACAAGCAATGTTTAGCGCGGCACGATACGAATGGTTCGGTCGGCGGTAGAATGAACATTGTGGCACGTCGCTACCCGCGCGCCCGGTGTCTGCAGGCCGCTGACGTCACATCAAACAGTGGATCACCTGTTTTTGGGATCTGGCGCAGAATCACAAGCGACAGCGATTTTCGTCAAATTATATGGTGGTGGTCTATGTTCTATCCGCCACAACGTTACCCAAGTCCGACAACAAGGTAGCCACGGAATGCGTTTAGCTCCGAGGTCATCTACCTTAAGAGCTAAACGAACTCCGTGGCTACATTCGTGCTCTATGCTCCGTGACAACAGCATGTATTGTTAGCAAAATTGCACAAGTGGCGATGCGCATACGACGTCGTGCACTTAGTTTCGTGTGAACATTGTTCTACAACTACCCTCTTACCTAAAACTGTTACGAAATTCTAATGTAATTTGTCATAGTACCAACCCACTCCGCTAATCGGCTTCATGTATTTTTAACCGACTTCGAAAAAGGAGGAGGTTATATGTTCGACTGTATGTATGTTTTTTTAATATATGTCAGCCGATTTCTCTGTCATTTGAGGACCGCTTTTCAAAATTCTTTTTTTATCCGATAGAATCTCCCGAGGTGGTCCTATATAAATTTTATCGAAATTGCTTCAGCGCTTTTTGAAAAACTGAACAAAAACGAAAAATATGTATATCTAGATGACGTTTTGGTGTTCTCAAATTACGACTGTGGATGATGTTTAAATTCCACGTTCCATAATACAACAACTAAAAAGTGAAAAATAAAAACTTTTTTTACAAAAAAAAAACAACCGACTTCCGGTGTTTGTATTTTATTTCGTCGTTATTGGACACTGACTTCCAAAATTAAAGTTATTTTTTAATTTTTAGTGTATTTTTTTTGGAAGTCTGTTGGTTTTTTTTTTTTGTAAAAAAGTTTTTAAGTTAAAATATTTTATTTGCTCTGTAAGTGATTGTATAAATCTTTTGGGCACGTAAATGTCTAAAACCGTAAAACAGTATTTTTCATTTTAAGTAGTAAATTAGAAAAAAGTAGTTCTCGACTGGTATCTAAGTTTTCTATATATTATAATGTACTCTGTGATCTAAGTAGAGTGTCGGGTATGCAAGTAATTTGGAAATCATTTGAATAACTAGCGTATTTTATGAAAAGAATAGGAAAGCAAAGATCTATTTAGCAATCAGATTAAAAAAAAATATATTTTCATGTTTCAGACATCGTCGTGGGCGAAGATAAACGACTAGATTTTTATTACAACGGAACACTAACGCACACAGAAGACATTCCGTCGGCTAATCGTATCACTTCAATAACTTACGATCCAGTTCACTACAGGGTGCTGTTTGCCGACTATAACTACTCGAGCGTGACAGTATCCAGCTTTGACCTATTAACCAGGAAAATACAGCCTTTATTTACGAGAATGTTATACGGACACTACTTGAGGGTCGTCTACGACCCGGTCACACAATTACTGTTTTGGAAGCCTTATCAAAACAGCATTTACTCAATCTCATTAAATCCTGCATCTTCTAACAAATCAGTTGACGGAAATCTTTTAGTTACGTTGGATCACAAGTGCTGGGATATCGCAGTGGACAGCTATGGAGGGTACGTTACTAATAATATAATCATACACACCGACAAAATTAGCGGAACATAAAAAAGAGAACAGCTTTTCAGAACAGAGTAGTTTTTTTAATGTTTTGTAATAAAACCAGTGAACGCAATGTTTCGTTCACTGAATAAAACAAAATAATCCTCATCTCATTTTAACTACTTTAAAGAGAGAGAATTTTTTATGTTTTTTTATAGATATGGAGGGTAATCTCCGGAACCAATGCTCGTATTTCAATAATTATTTCAGCATTTACAAGGTTTATTATTTAAGATGGAATTTGGCTATACATAAGAAATTATATTCGTGAACTTAATCGGAAAATGTCGTGACTTGAAAGCTTTCATGGCGTGCGCTGCCCAAATAGTTCCCTTTACATGAAATTAATGTATGGTATAAAAAATCTTCTCAAAAAGTGCAGAAACAAGTCTGCGGTAGCATGTCTATCTATTAAGATTTACTCACAAAAACCATTTATAAGATTTTAAATTTTGGTCTAAAACAATGCTTAATTTGCGAAGGTGTTTTCAACAAAATACATTTAATCCTTATGCACATAAAAATAATAGCAATATTAAGTATTGAATTAAGACAAAAATTGTCCTGTACTCTGAGTTTAGATGAACATCTTACGAGATATCGCAAAATTAAAATAACTCACGCAACAAAATAATTATTATGACGACGGTCGACGGCGACGATGAGAACTAAGACCGTGGGTTCAAACCTAGGGATGCGCATTATTTTGTGTAATTAGTTTTCCCTCTCACAGAGTGGAGGCCTGTGACCCAGCAGTGGAACGTAAAGGATAGCTTTCTTAGACTATTGTTGTGGGTTATTGATTGTTGTTTAGTTTAAAGTATTTTTACTACCGCCAGCGGCTTCACCCGGGTAAGTAATAGATGATATAACAACAAAATCTTTAATATTAACAACATATAACAACGGAACCCATTATTTTATTTAATATAGCAATTAGTTAATATAATGAACGATTGATATAATTTTAAAATAACTAATTTTTATAAGCATAGCATACATTAAATATAACATCGTTTGACATAAGCATAACATACATTAAATATAAAATCGTTTGACATACCACTCAAAAGATATAAAACTTATTTGGTCTAATATGATGAAAACGCCTACTTAAAAACACAAAGCAAAATTGCATAGACACGGGTTAGTTCTCCGCTCCGCTTCGCTCCCGCCTTAGCCTTCTAACCTAACCTATCCAAGTCGAGGTACTCTGAGTCGGGGTGTTAACCATAATGACGTTTTTTATATATATTAAACGTTAGACCAAATGATTTTCGATTACATAAACGTTATATCAAACAACGTTATACTAATCAAGTTTTAGAATAAATAAATGTTATATGTAAAGAAATTATATCAACAGTTGGTATATCTCACGTTGATTATATCTTATGAACGATAATAAAATGAAATTAAACCAAATGAGTTAATACGTTATGAGACGCACTCGCTTCACCCGCGTGGAATTAGTACTTCACCCCATTATATGCCTATATGTTATAATAATAATAAAAATAATTTATATATTCCTCCTCACAAGAATAGAACATACATAATAAACAGTTACAATATCTCTATACTTAACCTGTCAGAAAATTGAACAAGTCCGATCAACGAAATACTTGGGATTAACAATTGACCAAAGACTATCATGGCACTCCCATATTGAAGTATTTATGTCTAGGATTAGAAAACTTGTTTGGGTCTTCAAAAATTTGCGTAACGTGATGACATCGCAGATGCTAAACAAGATATACGTAGCCCTTGCGCAATCCGTACTCTCCTATTGCATTTCTGTATGGGGAGGTGCTACTAAAGTCAAATTTCTGGATTTAGAGAGAGCCCAGAGGTCGCTCCTTAAGGTTATGTACTTCAAACCTTTCAGATATTCCACTGAAAACCTTTACAGGATCAGCGGTGTACTCACAGTCAGGAAATTATACATCTTACACATAACCTTAAACCTACATAAGACGCTGTCCTTCAAATTAGTTAATTCTAACAAAAGGCGCAAAAATATAGTGGTACCCTCTCCAATGGTGCGTACTGTTTTTGCCAGGCGTCAGTTTACCAAGCAATCGTCCTACATATACAACAAATTGAACGCTATACTAGATATTTTCCCTATGCTTCTTCGTGACTGCAAAAAAACCCTAATAAATTGGCTAAAATCTCTTTCATATGAAGAAACAGAATCTATCTTAGTCTGACTAAACTAGACATATAAGGTGTAAGAGCCTTTATTTAACTAGCATACACACTACACACATAAACACTACACATACTCGTATCACACATCATCACATACCTACATTTTGCTTGCTTCCACCTGATGCTGTTCATTCTTTAAAATTGTATTTGACTTCGAGGTAATTTTCAAAATTCAATTTTATTTTATTATCTAATTTAAATTAATAGTGCCTGTTTTAAACTATTATTATTATTGTCAAATTTGAATTATTAACTATTTTAAAATAATATTGTCGGATTTAATTATTATTGTCTATTTTAAATTACTACCGTCTGATTTGAACTATTATTATTATTGTCTAATTTAAATTATTATTACTTTATTGTTATTAAACATCAAAAGGACTCAACATTAAAAAGATAGATACTATGGGAAGAAGCGAGATAGCCCCAACACAAGTGTATTTTATTACTTACTGGGGTTACCTCTTACTCTGTAATGCAGTTTAATGTATGAGAAACAATAAAACATTTGATTTGATTTGAACCTAAGTTCTAAAATATGCGAGGAACTGGTGACTGAGGTAGACGCAACGCAGCTGTATTACAGATCACCAGGACCCCACGACCCGCGGTACCAGTTATAGTTACACCGTTTTAGATATGTAAAATTTACAAAGAACATTTTTTTTTTCTAGAAAACTTACAGGATAGAGATGTTACGGTTGTGTTGAATTGAATGATCATTACATTTCTATTTTAATTTCAATCTTTCTTACTGAATTTAAATTACAATTTTAGAATAATCAAATAATATTAATTTAAATAAACTTAAACTAATCTGCTTCAGGGAGGGCAACTGCACTCGCCCAAGAGTGATGCGCTTTGTAAGAGTCTTGGGGACTGATATCAGTCCGCGAGACTATTTGTCCCGTCTCACAGAGCGCATCGACTTCCTGAAGCAGAAAGTATATGCATGGGCAAACCGTAATCCGTAGATATAAGCGGCGAGTAGAGCGGTACACCCAGAATCACACATTCCGAAGCAATGAAAGGTGAGTGTATAAGGATTGGGAGCGACCGGACCAAGGTGTGACTGATACGCACCCGCCGGATGATGACGCCATATACTCGTTCTGGCGCAGCATCTGGTTGGTGCCTGTCCGTCATACCGAAGGCGATTGGACTCGGGATGTCGAGCGCGTGGGCTATCCAATACCAGAAAAGCTCGTGCAGTCCGTCCGATACCTAACTGGAAATCTCCAGGACCGGAAGGGTTGCACAACTTCTGGATTAAATGGTTTACAAGGTCGCACACCCGCTTGGCGTCGCAGTTCCAGTTTGCGTTAGAGTCAGGGTCGCTGCCCTAATTTCTAACTACAGGAATAATCCATCTGCTCCATAAATCAGGTAGTGCTGCGGAACCTAAAAATTATAGACCGATCACGTGTTCTTACATCCATTTTGAGAGCTAAGATTAACACACATATAGATAATAACTGTATCATGTCTGCCTCTCAAAATGGATGTAGGAATGGGTTCCGCGGTACTAAGGAGCTGCTCCTCATCGATATGGCCATTAGCCAATAGGTTCGGTGATCCCGAAAGGATCTGTCGACATTTTGGATAGACTATAAGAAGGCCTATGACTCAGTTCCTCATACATGGCTCATAAGGGTGCTAGAATTGTATAAAGTTGATGCAACGCTACGCATCTTCTTGATGTCGTGTATGGGGCAATGGAGGACAGTCCTTCGCTATCCAGGATGTCTAAATATCCAGATGAATAGCGAACCGGTAAGGATCGAGCGGGTATATTCCAGGGTGACAGTTTGAGTCCGCTTTGGTTCTGCCTAGCCTTGAATCCTCTAATCACACTGCTGGAGGCTTCAGACCTAGGCTATCGGTTGAAGAGAGGTGGTCACGTAATATCTCACCACCTTTACATGGATAACTTAAAACTTTTTGCCATCAGCAATCTGCAACTGATGGAATTTTTTGTGGACAAATGTGCAGTCATGCATGTAAAGAGAGGGGAGAATGTGGAATCCGTGGGAACACCGCTCTCGGATTCCATAAATTGGAGATCCCTCTCTCCAACCGAAACCTATAAGTATTGGGGTATGTCGGAAACGTTAGGTTTCAATGCCACTGACATAAAAGAATCGTTGAAGGAGCGTTTCTTTGGCCGCCTGAAGAAGTTATTCAATAGCCTTCTTTCAGGCGGAAACAAGGTGCACGCCTTCAACGGTTGGGTCATGCCGGTATTGATGTACGCTTTCGGCGTACTCAAATGGACTCAAACAGAACTTGACGCCTTGGATACGGGTCCGTACACTACTAACTATATGCAGTGAGTAGTGTACGGACCCGCCTATCCGCCTTCCCGCCGAATGCACATCCACGTTTGTCAGTGATGAGACTGTATAACCTGCGGAAGTGTGGAGGCCGAGGCTTTTTAAATGCTAAGACCCTCCACAACCACGAGGTATGCAGTCTGAGGGAAAATTTCCTAGCTGTTGACGTGGGTATGCATCGAGATGTAGTGGCGGTGGATAGGGGCCTTACCCCACTCTCCTTGGCTAACGAGAACTGGCGCAAACCTCTAGTGCTTGACACTAACGATCGCAAAGAAGTATGGCAGAGTAAGGAGCTTCACGGATGCTTTTTCCGGGCCCTACATGGGCCCGATGTAGATCAATTAGCGTCCGTAGCTTGGCTACGCTTCGGTGACCTCTTTGGGGAAACCGAAGGTTTTGTCTGTGTAATTATGGATGAAGTTATCATGACGAACAACTACCGGAGATTGATTGTGAAAGACGGCACGGTTGAAATCTGTCGCGCATGTCACCGTCCGGGAGAATCAATTCGCCACATTGTCTCTGGTTGTTCTCGTCTAGCTAACGGTGAGTACTTGCATAGGCACAACCTTGTAGCCAGGATTATCCATCAGCAACTTGCTCTGAAGTACTCTCTTGTAGAATCGGAAGTGCCGTACTACAGGTATGTGCCCGACCCAGTTCTCGACAATGGTTATATCTCATTGTACTGGGATCAGTCAATCATCACTGACAGGACTATTGTAGCCAATAAGCCTGATATAGTGGTCGTGGACCGAATCGAGAGGCGTGCAATGATTGTTGACATTATCGTCGCACATGACGAGAACCTCGTGAAAGCCGAGAAAGATAAGCAAATCAATACATTCAATATTGACTTGGCTCGCTAGGTTGTCGACATGTGGGATGTGGACTCAGCCATCACTGTACCGATAGTCGTGTCAGCCAATGGCTAAATAGCCACGAGCCTCGACTAACATCTCAGGAGGATCTCGTTAGGCGGCTGGATTATGGGCTTGATTCAGAAAGCTGTACTTCTGGACACGACTCGCATTGTTAGGCGGTTTCTCTCTCTGGAGCCCTGACCGCCAGTAGCAAGTAACAGGGTCCTAACCCTGTTCCCGATACCGGTGAGTATATGTGTAAAATTACATAAGCGAAATAATAATAATAACGCCACTTAGAGCTGCAGCACCATAACCGTGTGTATGTGTTGTGGGTGCATGCTTAAATGAAAGGAGAGTGAGAGGGTTTGTATATTTGATTGCTTTGATAGATAGATTAGTTTGTGTGAATGTTTGATTGCTTGTGCGTGAGAGTGCGTGTCTGTTAATGAACTGCTCGAAAATCCGAGCGTAATCTAACATTCGAGTAAAATTTCCGTTGAGATGTAATCGAGTTTTTGCAACCAATCCCGTACCACTGTCTTGCATTTATTTTTTGGTAGGGCGTATACTCGTATATTAAGAATTTCACTTATTTTGTTACACAGGTTACATTGGTAGCAGAAATTGGAGTGGAAAAATCTTGTTTTGAAGGCTTGGGTTTTGCAGACTCTATCCTTCCTACGTTGCTTACTTATTTTTTGTGGTTCATACGTTAGCAGGGAATCTTGTTTTATTAAGGTGTTAAGTACGAGTATAAAGAGCTGGCGAACTATTAGAACTCCCTATTTTTTGTATACATCCGTGGTTGGGTGGAGGAAAGGAAGAAAGAAACTGACTTTTAAAATCGCTCTTTGTGTTCTTTCTAATTTAAAAAAGTGTGTCAAGGAAGCACCACGCAATGCAGTAACCAAGCAAAGACTGGCAAAGTGCAAACTTTACGGATTTGATCAGGTTTTGGTCCGCCACGTGACGTAGGGTTTTGAAGATGACTATCAATTTACGTATTCTTGTTGATAGTTGATCGATGTGACTATGGAAATTTAATATGTCATCAACCACTACACCTAGATATTTAATTGATTTAGTACTTTGGAGCTTAGGCCAGGTCCAAGAGAAATTGTCAAAGTTTGCACATGAGTGAGATGTAATAGTGTGGCACCTGTCAGTCTTTTCTGTGCATTTTAACAAGAATCTTATAAATTTGGTCTTGTCAACATTAAGGGTAAGAACATTGTCACGTAGCCAACTTGTCACTGCATTGAAACCACTCCGAGCATCCGAGAAAACGTCATCCCACGTGTCCCCACTAAAATTGGAACCGTGTCATCGGCGAATGTGATAATTTCAGCACTGGGTAATTCAAGTTGACACAAATTGTTTATGTACGCAAGAAACAAGGTCGGACCAATAATACTTCTCTATGGAACTCCAAAACACATAGGGTTTATTGCTTGAGATTTGATTAAGATTGTAAATATTGCTGTAAAGTTTAATCAAAATCCGTTTAGTAGTTTTTGCGTGAAAGAGTTTCACACATCTATACATCCAACAGCCAAACCTCACAAAAAATTTCACATTTATAATAATAACAACAATAACTGTGGACTCAGCGATCATTGTACCGATAGTTGTGTCAGCCAATGGCTTAATAGCCACGAGCCTCGACCAACACCTCAGGAGGCTCTCGTTAGGCGGCTGGATCAAGGGCTTGGTTCAGAAAGCAGTACTTCTGGACACGGCTCGCATTCAGGCGGTTCCTCTCTCTGGAGCCCTGACCGCCGGTAGCTTGGACCCTGTTTCCAATAACAGTGGGCTACTATTTTTATATTTTTAAATGTTTTTTATCCTTTTTATTTAAACATTTAAAATGTAAATACATATTATTTACATTACATATATAAAAATGAATAAACGGAATAGTAATAATTATTTATTACTCAGACTTCATTAAACATTATATCAATGTGGTCTCGACCCCTGAACTAGGACACTTGTGTGACAGGGATCGAAGTTAATCCGGTTCCATGGATCTGAGTGTGGAAGCTTAGACTATGATTACTGCAATAATAGCGTTTCACAAACTTATGGTATAAATAAAAATGGTGGGTGTCTTGTGTATGTGAATTGAGATGTGTGTTGATGTGTGTGTTTTTTGACTATGTTTCGTACTAGGTTAGATTACTGATTAGATTTTCAGTGTCATCGAAGCTATAATTTTCCAGCCAGAGTAAGAGTTCCTTTTTCATCTGGAAATTACTAACATTTGTAACTGTTTTGAACTGACTAACTTGTAATGCTTTCTAGAAAACTTGTTCCTTGTCCATGGAACAGGATATCTCTCTGTTCTTTTATTTGTTATTTCTTCCTTGTCTAGCTGTCTGGCTCACACCCACTTGATTGAATCTTGGTAAAACGAGAAGCACCTAGTATGATTGTCCGAAAATTCAAATTGTAGTGTTACAAGAAGATAATCATCCTTGAAAAGTAACAACTATTTCTAGTCGTATTATCTTATCAGTTCCTAATTTTGAATATGGAAACACTGCAAGAATAATGTTGACATTACTACGTAACGTGTACTTTACGAGATTTATTCACCGGAAGACCGTGCTGAAAAATAACAGGTTGTTATCTAATAACAGCTATTGACATCTGTTATTACTGCGTAACAATCCCTATCTATAAAGTACTCTGTTGTAACAACAACAGCTATCTTGTTTGACCTGTTTTATCCCAAGTCTAAAGAGTCAGAGTCTGACTCTGCCTGTTAGTTTGACAGATCCGACCGATCCGTCATTGTCACGTCGTTTTTTTTTATAAATACTAAATGGGCAATAAGATGAAACGAAAAATTTATATATTTATTTAGAAATATTTTAATGATGCGCGGTTTTAAAAATATGATAAGTATATCAATCTACTCTTGATAATGTATTCTCAAAATTGGAAAATATTTTGAACCTTCTAAATGAACTCTTTTTTTGTACAAATTAATGTATGGATGGATCTTGCCATGATTCTTTGTGTAATCGCCTTGTGTGTGAAGGTGACACGCTTGGACTGTAACGAAAATCTTGACGATGGCGTATTTAACAGCGTGCTCTGCTGTCAAACTTTAAATGTTCTGTTTTAAATAATGTGTTAAATATGGAAAGATGTTTTAGTATAAAAGATTGAATGGAATTTTAAAAAAAGTATATTTTTCATGTTGTGCTCTTATTTTACTCTTCTGTGTAGGGTTGTAACTCAGCAAAATTCGTTTGATCTTCGTGAATATTTATAGTTATTTACAAATTACAGGTATATTTACTGGATCACAGATTATGAGATAGAGAGGGCTCGGTTTGATGGTTCCGAGAGAAAAGTTTTAATAGATGGTAAAGTTGATAACCGAGGAAGTTTGGCCGTCGACCAACAGACACAGAAAATGTACTGGATAGAGACAATAAGTGTAAATGGTGGTTATCAGCTATCTATTGAAAGTGCCAATTTTAATGGAAAAAACAGAACAACATTACATATTGTTCCAAACAAAACTATAGGATATTCATTGGCAATATCAGAAGATTTCATCTACTGGGTGAACGACGAGCAAGTAGGAATCTGGCAATTACCAAAGATTCAATCACAACATGTGGAAGGAAAACTAATTTCACCGTCTCACTCATACTGTTATTATTGTCATCGTATAGCAGCCAACTACACAATAAAGGAACAAATTCAGGAACCAAATTCTTCAGTTTCAATCTGCCAAAACTATTGCTTCAAAGGAGATTGTAGTGTCAGTGCTGAGGGACAACCTACATGCAGGTAAACAGTGTTCATCTCATTAATTACTAGCAAAGATATTTCCTCACAGAGAGGAGGCCTGTGCCCCAGCAGTGGGGACATTAAAAGGCCAATGATGATGATGAAAGATATTTAGAGTCAGCTCACGATGCAAGCTGCTATCTTCAAGAAGAAAGCAGTTGTTTATCAAGCAAAGTAGGTCATCACCATCAACGATTCCCACAAAGTAACTCGTAAGCTCGATCTCGGTGAACATAATTATAATAATAACTTTGATGTTTAAAGTGTCTTATGAACTGTGGGATAGAGACATAAAAAGGGCCTTATTTATAAAATCATTCAAACCATATACCAACTAGCATGTTTGCAGATTCTTAATTCAAAATGTCTCAAGTAAAATTTGAATGAAGAATGGCTGCAAATGTTTGACACTTGTCTGAGGTTTTTCAAGTCAAGTTTGGTATCCATTAATATTGTTAGCCAAGCATAACCTACGCACGAAAACATAGATCACATTAATATCCCCTCGTAAGACCGCCGACAGTAAGAATAAGTAACTCATAAGATATCTCCTTTTTTTTGTGGGCTGGGAAATCATACAATGACATTTCCCGCTCTAGGGTGGAGCGGGAGGGCCTGTCAGGCGCGGTAACTCTGTTTCGAATTTATCCACAACCCCTGGGCAGGCATCGACCATGACGGGCCCCGTCATTATTGCTGACAACTCTTTGAGGCGCGCGTGGAACACCATGCGCCGTCGACTCTCGGGCCTGGTGCTGATCTGACGGCGAGCTACCCATTACTCGCCGTCCGCAGGTCCGGGTCTACGGTGGCCGGAGATCGCTGCCTGCCTGCCTGAGGCGGCTGCTGCTGAGGGCGTGAGGGCGACTCTGTTGTTGAGTCGCCCTCACCCATGCTGCATCAAACTTCGCAGAAGGAGGAGACTGCTTCCCATTCCCTCTCGCTCCATATCATGGCCTGAACCTGGGCCGGAAGATATCCCTTTAAACCTGTCATAGGTCGTTAACCGTCACTTAGTTATGTAAAAATCATTTGGTCTGTCTTAAATTATTCTGTCCACTCAAGACATTCTTTTTTTATCAAATGTTATTCAAAACAATTTTTCTAAAAGCTAGTCTCATCGTAAAACAGTTGTATTTTCAAAGGCACTTGCACTTCTGAAAGATTTGCCAATGAATTGAAAGTCACGCAGTAAGTAAAGTGTGCGTTGCAAAGAAACTATATCATGATAACAGAGCAACTGAAACGAAGCGTACCGGTCGCGCACCTCGTTCCCCTGTTACTACTAGTCACTAATATTTGTTGTTTTCCTTGTTGATCGAGTAACACTTTCTTATATTAATTATTTCAGTTGTAAAGCTGGGTACTCTGGGGAAAGGTGCGAAGTTAATGCGTGCCATAAGCACTGTTTAAATAACGGTGTCTGTTCCCTGAATGAGGAGGATGAAGCAGTTTGTGAGTGCACAGCAGATTACGAGGGTGTAAGATGCGATGTTGCTACCACATGCACTGGTGACCACGCTGACAACACGACGCCACAAGTACAACGAGACCTGTACAGCGCAGTGAAGCAAGTTATTAAAGAAGAGCTTGAACATACCCTGCAATTCTACTCGGATAAGATTAGTGAGAATGAGGCCCAAATCCAAAAATGCGAGAAGTCAATTACGGATATAAAAAACCGTTGCACTGATTTACACAACCACGACGAAACCACGCAAAAACCGCGAACATCTAATTAAACCATATGAAGCAAGATCAGTTATGCAACCAACTTGAAATATGTGACCCGAAAAAACAATCCTGAAGAATATGCTAAGCAAGTTGCCGTAACCTTAACACAAAACCCCGTGACGTGAATGTTAACACATAAACCAAAAAGCCTAGAAATGTGGCAAAAAAGTAGAATTTACATAATATATTAAAGATTATTTTGAAACGAACTAGAGGATAATCCTACATTAACGACTTTCGTATAGCATAATCCTTTTAACCAAACTACATTTCCTAAATATGCTTACCTCTCAGTTTCTTGATTGTCTCACTCTCCGATCTTGCGACGAGCTCAACGAGGCGACGTTCTTATGTTACGAGGACGAGTCCCAACTACTGATAGGTACCTAAAAGATACATGAGATTGATGAGATACTTCATCAACTTTAGCTTTTGTCGCCTTGAACCAGCAACTACCTATTTCGAGATAGAGTGTTTAAGAAGAAAACAATAGATACGAGTAGTAAGGCTGAAAACATACCTACTCGCCATTTGCAAACGCGAGAATACCAGACCAGTGAAAGTGTAGTGAAAGACAAAGTGTTAAACTAGTGCTACTTAGTTATAATCGTGGGTTTTGTATGTTATTTTTTTTCCAAATAAAAGTATAATATAACAAGAAGATGATGATAACAATAAAAAATAATATGTACTGTAATATTAGACTATAATGAAATAATCGAAGAAACGATAATAATAACTTGAGTGACATCTTTCCTGCGATAGTTCCGAACTTGGTGGTATGAGTTATGCATTATGCCCTTGTTAAAGGAATATTGTTTTTGATAGTGTTAACCTGTGAAGCCCCGCGGCCAAATTCGGGTTGTCAAATTGAACCCCGACGACAACCCGGGTTGACAGCCGATTTTTTTTTTTTTTTCTCTTTAATTTTTTTTTTTTTTTGGTCCGACTCACCGGTGAGTTTCGGGGCTTCACAGGTAGAGCGCGCTTGACCAGTCAGGTGCCGCTATCGCCATAGCTGTTAGAACTTCACGTTCTCATGGCATTGCATGAGTCTTTACGTCAGTTATAAGTGTTGGTATAAGAAGATAGCGATGAAAACTAGAGTAAAAAAAAAAAGAAAAGGAAAATATATTAAAACAAAAATATATATATATATAAATATACGCGTTACATGTACCTCAGACTTTATGGGGTATACCCCCTCTATCCCTTGATGTATCCAACCTTGTTTGTTTTAGGAATGGTGGGATACAACAAGTTGGAAAAGAGGAGGGATCTAGCGTTGGCATCATATGTCCTTGGAGTGATCCGGGGTAACACAAAAAATCCAGGTGTGTTACAGGAGATAGGTTTGTGCGTGCCCGATGGGTACGTGCAGCGTCGTAGACGGCCCGATTTGTTCGCACTGCCGCACGGTCGCACCGAGCTGTTGCCCAAGGTCCCGCTCTCGCGGACACTGCGCACATTGAACCAGATTGCCTATAAGATAGATGTACTCTCATGTTCAATGAGCGAATTCGCAAAAGTTACTCTACACATTTTATGTTATAGTAATAATTGATTTTGAATTGATTGTATTAAATTGATTAAATTATTATATTGTATTTTGTACTAATATTTTAATTGAATGGAATTGTATGAATTGAAATTAATGGGTTATTGTGATTATTATTGTAATATTTTTTTGTTTTCTACACTATCGCTTTGGATTTATCTGTAATGATAGCTGTATGTATGTCTGTAAAAAATAATAAAATTTAATGTTATGTGCGTATATTTAGTGTACAATAAACCACAATTCAAGTAAGACGCCCCATTTTACTTCCACAGTCCCCCGCCAACGCTCCCGAATATTATTTAGGTAATTGCATTGTATTAAATACACAATCCACATTCTGTTTCAAAACTTTATGCATAATAATATGGTTCACTGGATTTTAGTACGAGTCATCTGGCTAATGGAAGATCTAAATATGTTTGTCCTGTTGTACGTTATAGAACCAAACCGACTGAGATACGCATCTATGAGACTCATAGGTAGTCGGATTTATAATACAGTAAATGAGCATTGCAATACAAATATGAAATGGAATAAATAAATTTGAATGTAAAGAGAGAGTAAGTCCATGTACACACCCACGTCTATACTAAAGTGGCTATGTTTTTATTAATCTTATTTTTTATTCATTCATCATTATCATCATCATCATCATTATCAGCCTTTTAATGCCCCCACTGTTGAGGCACAGGCCTCTTCTCTATGAGAGGGTATGGGCCATAATCCACCACGCGGGCCCAATGCGGATTGGTGGATGTCACATGTCTTCGAATTTTTGGTTCTAGGATATGACGGTTTCCTCACGATGTTTTCCTTCACCGTTTTGAGAGCAGTGGTGATGAAATAATTTACACAAAGTAAAGTGCCTTGGGTTTGAACTCATGACCTACAACTTGTAAGTCGCGGTCAAAACCGCTGGGCACATTTTTTGAATTTGAATGCTCACATTTTTTATTCAATTCATTTTATTTATTTTTTTGTTGTAAATGATGGATTTAAATTGGAAATATAATTAATAGAGTAAGGCCTTTTTTTTTGCCGCCCAAAACTCCGGCTAAATTTTAGCCGTAACAACGACTATAAAGCCTCTTGACTCCTAGTCAGGCTCACGAGTTACTAGACCAGTTGTTAGACCTCTTCACACACGGTTATTTTAATAACTTTTAAAACATTTCTGCGTACATAAAGAAACAATTATGAGTTCCTGTTCAATTAAATGATGTGATAAATCGTCTAGAACATCCAGCTATAAAATAGATGGCAAACTTTTCATCGGTAAGTAAAATTTATTTATTATTTGTTAATATTATGATCTGGTTGGTTACGTAAAAATGTATTCCGCGTTGATGTCTTTTTTAAAAAGTTCCTTTTACTTATTGAGTATTATCAATACGTCTGTTCCTTTCTATCTGTACTAATGTCCATTTCTATTTTTTAACCGACTTCCAAAAAGAGGAGGTTCTCAATTCGTCTGCATGTTTTTTATTTTTTTTTGTATGTATGTTACCCGATTTCTCCGTCAGTTGTGAACCAATTTTCAAAATTCTTCTTTCATCTGAAAGAATATACTCCCGAGGTGGTCCCATATAAATTTTATCGAAATTGCTTCAGCACTTTTTGAGAAACTGAACAAAAACGGAAAATACCTGTACCTCGATGACGTTTTGGTGTTCTCCAAATGTTTAAATTCCACGTTCCATTATATTGGGTTTTTAGTTCTGGGGTATAACAACTAAAAAGTGAAAAATAAAAAACTTTTTTACAAAAAAAACAACCGACTTCAAAAAAAAAATACACTAAAAATTTCTAAATAACTTTAATTTCGGAAGTCGGTGTCAAATAACGAAGAAGTAAAAATACAAACACTGACTTCCGAAATTAAAGTTATTTAGAAATTTTTAGTGTATTTTTTTTTCTGTTGTAGTGTTGTAACAACTTCAAAACAAACTTCGTGTTGATGAAATTATCGATGTTCCCTAATGGTAAAAAAATTAACATTAAATAAATATTTACATTTTAGATTGCCAAATATACCGGATCTGAAAGAAAAGTGCATTAATGCAGTTCACAGGGAAAATTGGTTTCCAAATTAATATAGCGTTGAAAACGTAAAATTTTAGATTTCCAAATATACCTACCGGATCTGAAATAAAAGTGGATTAAAGCAGTTCACAGGGAAAATTGGTTTCCAAATAAATGTAGCGTTGTTTGTTCAAGACATTTCACAGCGGATTAAAGTTAAAGTAAAGAACCGACGCCGTCTATTTAGTTTAGCAACACCGACACTCTTTTTACCTGTTTTGGTATGTTTTTTATGTATCCTTCTTTCAGTTGAATATTTTTAATTTTTAGAAAAAATATGTACAATCATAATAAAATCTAAAGTGTTACGTCAATGTTTTATTTGTACCCACCACCCAGTTAACACTCTATCACTAGAGTTTAAAAACATGTAGTGTTAGAGACATCGATTTTATCGATATCGAAGTTATTGTTGCAAAACTGACTTGTGCATCACTATGTTTGGAACAATCGGCGTGACCTTGTGCATCGGCCAATCACAACCGCTGTATTTTCTCCGTCCCCCGGCCCGCAGTGGTGAGTCGTGTTCTTAGACGAAATCGGTCTATCAGCTTTCTAGTAGTTTTATTCTCTTTGGGTAGATAGCTAGAGTTTAATTTCGTTTTCTTGGCGAGATTAATTTATATGTTACAGATAAAGCCGAAGTGCGGCTACACCTAGTTTTAACAGGCTGCAATAGTTATATTAACTAAATAACCTACGAATGAACAGGAAGGCAAGGAAATTAAGTAAATAATTAAGTTAATTAAGTAAGTAATATGTAAACGTTTGAATTTACGTATCGTGTATCGACAACAAACTGTGTCTGAAGAGTCGTTGGTAAATGAGGGGCTCGTGGCTAAGAAACAGCCGCGTGGCTCATTCAGTCCAAAGCAGCACTAGTCGCGGTTTCGGTCAGTCCGTGGATGGGTGGCTATCCATTAGTCCCGAGCCCTCCGTACCTCAATAAGAACGTTAACCGTCAATCTCGGCTCTATCATTTGCAATTCTTTGACGTTCATTATTCATAATACAAGAGCTAATTGTGTTATTCAGTGACTGGAATATGGAGGTAGGATAGGCAGCCGCTCCACGTGCTGATATTTAGTTGCATCCGTTCATAGTGGAAGCTCATCCACCTTTGGTTTTCCGACGATAAAGTAGTCATGGCTAAGAGGGAGGCCATCCGTACAATGCTCGATGACTTCAGTAGAGCAATGGATAACATGGAGAAAATAACAGTCATGTGTAACACCCACTTCCACCAGAGTTGTTGACAATAATGTTAACCAGACAAGGGGTCTAGTTAGGTAGAATAGAATAGTCTTTATTATGTACACCATTTAGATTACAGAACATATAAATGAAGAAAACTTAGAAAGAGGTCAATCGTCTAAGGGCCGATTTCACCATTCACTATATACAGCCGGTACCAAATATTACTCTTTTATACCTCAGATCACTCTTTGCGGTGCTAGTCTGAATAGGGTTAACCATTTTAAGTACCTGGGCCACTGGGTCACAGACAACTATAATAATAATAATAATATCGCATCGACTTCCTGAAGCAGAAAGTTTGTGCATGGGCAAACCGTATTCGGCGGTATAAGCGGCGAGTTGACCGGTACTCGCAGAATCGCATGTTCCAGAGCGATGAGAGGTGGGTATATAGAGCTTGGGAGCGACCTGAACAAAATGTGACTGACGGGTGCCGTCCGGATGATGTTACCACGAGTACATTCTGGCGCAGCATTTGGTCGGTGCCCGTCTGTCATACTGAGGGTGGTTGGATGCGTGATGTCGAGCGCGCGTGTGACGCTATACCAGAAATGGATAAAATCACCATTAATCCATCAGATGTAGCCAAAGCGGTTCGTCCGTTACCGAACTGGAAATCTCCGGGACCGGACGGACTGCACAACTTTTGGCTGAAATGGTATAGCAGCTCACACGCGCTCCTGGCATCTCAATTCCAGTCATCCTTAGAGTCTGGGTCGCTGCCTCAGTTTCTAACAACCGGTGTCACCCACCTGCTCCATAAGACAGGTAGTCCCGCGGAACCCAAGAATTATAGGCCGATTACATGTTTGTCAACGGTCTATAAACTTCTTACATCCATCCTGAGAGCAAAAATTAATCTGCACATTGAGAATAATTCAATTATGTCTGCCTCTCAGAATGGATGTAGGAACGGGTCCCGCGGTACTAAGGAGCTACTCCTCATAGACATGGCCATAAGCCAGCAGGTTCGTCGATCCCACAAGGATTTGTCGACATGCTGGATAGATTATAAGAAGGCCTACGACTCTGTTCCACATACATGGCTCATGAGGGTGTTAGAGTTGTACAAAATAGATACAACTCTTCGCACCTTCCTTGGGTCATGTATGGGGCAATGGAAGACAGTCCTTCGCTATCCAGGATGTCGACCAATCCAGGGGAATGATGAACCTATATGGATTAAACGGGGAATATTTCAGGGCGACAGTTTGAGTCCACTTTGGTTCTGCTTAGCCCTGAATCCTCTCAGCACATTGCTGGAGGATTCAGGCCTGGGCTATCGGTTGAGAAGAGGTGGTCAGGCCATATCTCACCTTCTTTACATGGATGATCTGAAACTCTTTGCCCCCAACAATTTGCGACTGATGGAGTTACTGAAGGTAACTGAAACTTTCAGTAGCGCGATCAGGATGGAATTTGGTGTGGACAAATGTGCAGTCATGCATGTAAAGAGAGGAGGGATTATGGAATCCGAAGGGATTCAACTCTCGGATTCCATAAACCTTAGATCCCTCTCCTCGACCGAAACATACAAATATTTGGGTATGTCGGAAGCGTTAGGCATTAACGTTACTGACATGAAGCAATCGCTGAAGGAGCGCTTCTTTGGCCGCCTGAAAAAGCTATTTAATAGCCTTTTGTCAGGCGGAAATAAGGTGCGCGCCTTCAACGGTTGGGTCATGCCGGTTTTGATGTACTCTTTCGGCATACTCAAATGGACTCAGACCGAGCTAGACGCCCTGGATAGGAGGGTCCGTACGCTGATGACCGCAAACCGGATGCATCACCCACGATCATCGGTGATGAGACTGTACATCCCGCGGAAATGTGGAGGTCGAGGTTTTTTAAATGCGAAAACTCTCCACAACCGCGAGGTGTGCAGCCTCAGAGAATATTTTCTTGAAACCGACGTGGGTATGCACCGCGATGTGGTCGCAGTGGACAAGGGACTCACCCCGTTGTCCATGGCTAAAGAGAACTGGCGCAAACCTGTAATACTCACTACTGATGACAGCAAGGAGGTATGGAAAAGCAAGGAGCTTCACGGGCGCTTTTATCGGGCCCTTCATGGGCCTGATGTAGATTTCTTGGCGTCCGTGGCCTGGCTACGTTTCAGTGACCTCTTCGGGGAAACTGAAGGCTTTGTCTGTGCGATTATGGACGAAGTTATCTTGACGAATAACTACCGGAGGCATATCATGAAGGACGGGACGGTTGACGTGTGTCGAGCATGCCACCGTCCGGGTGAGTCCATCAGACATATTATCTCTGGTTGTTCTCGTCTTGCTAACAGCGAGTATTTGCACAGGCATAACCAAGTGGCCAGGATTATTCATCAGCAGCTTGCTTTAAAATACAAACTTGTGGATTCTGAGGTGCCGTATTACAAGTATGTGCCCGACCCAGTTCTCGAAAATGACCATGTCACGTTGTACTGGGATCGGTCTATCATCACTGACAGGACTATTGTTGCCAATAAGCCGGATATAGTGGTGATAGACCGATTAGCGCGCCGCACAATGATAATCGATGTCACCATCCCACATGACGAGAACCTCGTGAAAGCTGAGAAAGAGAAACAAATTAAATATCTTGACTTGGCACACGAGGTTGTCGATATGTGGAATGTGGACTCGGCTGTCATTGTGCCGATAGTCGTTACCGTCAATGGCCTGATGGCTAAAAGCTTCGACGACCACCTGTCGAAGCTGTCGTTGCGCGGTTGGATCAAGGGCCTGATTCAGAAGGCAGTACTCCTTGATACGGCTCGCATTGTGAGGAAGTTCCTGTCTCTGGAGCCCTAACCACCGGTAGCTTGGACCCTGCTCCCGATGCCGGTGGACTACTATTTTTTATATTTTTAAATGTTTTTTTATATGTTTTCTTTTAAAAATGTTTAAAAATGTAAATAATATGTGTAAAAATAAATATACGAAATAATAATAATAATTTATTGACCATAAGCCAGTTTTACAAAGTGAAATATACACAGTTAAATAATTAAAAAATTAATAGACACAGTTAAATACAAAAATAAAATAAATTGATTGAAGGCCTAAAACTGGTCATTTTTAAATTCTCTGACTCCTAAACTAGGTGTAAGTTCCTGTGACTTAGGAGTCAGTGATCCTGCGTACAAACAAAGCCAATCAAGTTGTGTCAGTCATTTTACAATAAATAATGGATAACAGTAAAAAAACAATTGAATTAGAATTATAAAACCAATATAATTATATCTTAAATTAAAATTCAGTATTTTAAGCGCATGAAAAGTATGTTTGTGTGTGATATGTGTAACTGTGTAAGTGTGTAAGGGTGTTTTGTATGTATCACTGTAAATTAATGCATGTTACCCAGCAGAAGATCCTCAGTGTTATCATAAGAAAGTGTTTGAAGGTAATCCCTAAGTAGATTTTTGCATTGGTATTTCGTGTACTGATAAATCTTTAACTTTCTGTTAAGGGTGTTATACAATTTAATGCTAGTAACGTAGAATTGATGTTTGGCAAAGGCTGTTCTATGACGTTCCGAAGAGAAAACGTTATGCCTATGTCTGCCAGCCGGCTCCGTAAGGGGACGCAATGAGTGTTTGCTTAGAGTAGACAGGAGCACATAAAGTTGCCTGACTGTGAGTACCTTGCAGTCAGCATAAAGCTGCACAGTGGGATACCGTCGAGGACGAAAGAGCATCACCTTCAGGACAGCTCTCTGCGCTCTCTCTAGGCGGATGAAGATGTTTTTTGTGGCACCTCCCCACACAGGCAAACAGTAAGATAGGACGGACTGACACAAAGCATAATATACTAATTTTAGCGTATCATGGTCTGCAGAGCTTCGAAGCTTCTTAAAAACATAGATCAGCTTACGGATTCGAGAGGTGACTTTGTCTATGTGTGGTTGCCAGTTTAAATGCTGATCGATGAGTACTCCCAGGTACCTTACACAAGCAGATTTAGTGAGGAATAAGCAGCTGCACTGCCTTTGAGACATACAAGTGTGTGCTTGCAGGGTAAGGGAATTGAGCGGGCACTGATTTGACCTAATAGAAAAGGGAATGTACACCGTTTTGTCAAGATTTAATGTTAACAAATTATGGGCCAACCAGTTCATAACCCTGGATAACGCAGCCTCGGCATTTTGATATGTCTGAGACCAGTTAGAGCCATCTATTACGAGGGCTGTATCGTCGGCATATGTAAAAATCTGACAATTTTCAAGTGGCAGCTTGCATAGCTCATTTATATATATGAGAAAGAGAGTAGGCCCCAGAATGCTACCCTGCGGAACACCATACGTGATGGAGAGGTCGTCACTTTCGTGAGGGCCGATTTTTACCTTTTGGGTACGATCACTGAGATAGTCTGCAAAGATTTTCAAGGGGTGGCCTCGAATTCCAATGCTTTCCATTTTTTGCACCAAGGCTGGTACAGAAACAGTGTCAAATGCCTTTGACAGGTCAAGGAAAACACCTAAGCACTTGTGTTTCTTGTTAAGCATCCTAACAACGTGGTCAGTTAAAGCCAAAACCGCGTCTTCGGAGCTTACTCCATTTCTGAAACCGTATTGATTTTCGGCTAGAATACCGTTTGCCTTGAGAAAACTAGTAAAACTTCTATTCAGTATGCGCTCCAAGATCTTTGACAAAGCTGTTAGTATTGAAATTGGACGGTAGTTGTTTACATCATCCCTGTGTCCAGACTTATGAACAGGGTGAACTATTGCTTTTTTAAAAGCCTTCGGGAAGACACCAGCGCTGATAGAAATATTACAGACATGAGTAATAATCGGAACCAAGACACATCGACAGGCTTTTATAATTCTAGAAGGAATATAGTCCACGCCAGCTGCACAATCCGACCTGAGACCCAAAATGATGGAATCAACGTCTTCCTCGGTCACCTCAAGGAGAGCCATTGAACTATTTGGATTAGAGTTAGCCACAAAACTTTGCCGCATAGAAGGTTGTTTAATTTTAGAAGCTAATTTTTTGCCGACATTAGCAAAAAACTTGTCTGACAATGAGGACATCGAGCAGGAACGTAGGGCTCTGTCGGTTCGCTGTAACATGTTGGCACGTAGGTTTGCACGCTGTACTGCACAAGTAAAGGTGACCTTATTTAAAGCCTATTGTCAGTCTTTTTATACGTGAACCCTATGGGTCAACTATGTGCAGCGAGCATACAGTGCCATGCGCGTCCAGTACAACAATGCGTTTATGGTGCTGCTGCTGCTGGGGCTGCCGCGGTTTTGCAGTGCTTCTACGATGTTCACGCAGGCGCAAACCGATGACTTTTATGCCATTATTAGGAAGCGGAGCGCCTCGCTACTAAGTCGCTTACGACGCAGCACTAACATTATCCTGAGCTTATTGTCCGAGCGGTGGGACTCGGTGATGTTGGAGAGGTGGATGCACCTGCATGCAGTTCGTCACCATTTATTAAGTGATTGTAAGTCAACACACACAGTCACTAACTTTAAAAATGTTATTGATTTTGTAATTTAATTTAATTTAATTTATTGACATTTTTAATTTGATATAATTTTTTTGTCATGATAACTTCGTCCATAATTGCACAGATAAAACTTTCGGTTTCCCCAAAGAGGTCACCGACACGCAGCCAGGCTACGGGGGCTAGTTGGTCTACATCAGGCCCACGTAGGGCCCGGAAAAGCGTCCGTGAAGTTCCTTACTCTGCCATACTTCTCTGCGATCGTTAGTGTCAAGCACTAGAGGTTTGTGCCAGTTCTCGTTAGCCAAGGAGAGTGGAGTGAGGCCCTTGTCCACCGCCACTACATCTCGATGCATGCCCACGTCAGCAGCTAGGAAATATTCCCTCAGACTGCATACCTCGCGGTTGTGGAGGGTCTTAGCATTTAAAAAGCCTCGGCTTACACATTTCCGCGGGATATACAGTCTCATCACCGACGAACGTGGGTGATGCATTCGAAATGCAGTCAGCAGTGTACGGACACGCCTATCCAGGGCGTCAAGCTCTGTTTGAGTCCATTTGAGTACGCCGAAAGAGTACATCAATACCGGTATGACCCAACCGTTGAAGGCGCGCACCTTCTTTCCGCCCGATATCATAGCGCCCGATACCAGATATAGATCAGGCGGCTAAAGAAGCGCTCTTTCAACGATTGCTTCATGTCAGTAACATTTATTATTATTATAGGTAAACTAAGTTTTACTGAGCTAAGCTTAGCGTAAAAAATAAAAACCATAACAAAGATTATAGTGACTTCTTAAAAGATAGACATATGCTGTCGCGGACTTTTTATTAGAACTTTAATAGGAGAACAATTCCGTCATACATAAATTTTACGTAACTTTAACTGAACTGAAGCTCTCAAAAGGATTTTTTTTTATTGCCACATTTTTCATTGATGTTTCGCTCCTGTTGGTCGCAGCGTGATGTTATATAGCCTATAGCCTTCCTCGATAAATGGACTATTCAAGACAATTCGATCCAGTAGTTCCTGAGATTAGCAAACAAACTCTTCAGCTTTATGGCAGCGGCTAAACGCGTTTAACCGAGCTTAAACGTCGAAAACTGGGTGTTCTGATTTTACAGACGTCATTTTACGGTTAAAATAATATATTTCTAAAAGTTTTAACGCACAACATGAAAAATCGTTTCAATTATGATCTAATGTATGAGCTAGATTCGAAGCTTGCGTTGCGTATTAGATTTGGTTTGATTTAAAAGATTTTTATTGCCTGTAACTTTAACTGTAAAACCACATCTTTAAAATCACGTAAATAAGTGAAATCCGCCAAAAATTCGTGTACGGCCTCTTAAAATAGGTACAAATAACACGAGTTCTTTATATCGCTAGTTGAAGATTTTCTTGATTTTGCTATCTTACATTAGAACTGATTATTACACGTGATTTGCGAAGTCAAGTACCTATCGTTAAAAGTTTCGTATTTTTAACAGTTCCTTCGATAACGCGTAGGTGGATACGCTCGTTATAATTTGTATGACTTAACAAGAAAGCGGCGTCAATAATACGCAGAGTGAGAGGGAGCAACAATAGCATTCTGAAGGTATTTTCTGAAAGGTTGGAAGGGCCTGCAATGGATAGGTTTATCAAACTACATGTCAGACATAGGGCTTGATAAACCTTCCTGTAATTGTATACTTTGTTTTTGTTTTTTAAGTTTTTAATATTGTATTTGTGTGCCTAATTTGTTAATACTAACATAGTTTTTAAGCATTCCTGTAATGCTAACACGCTATGGGCCTACGATGCCTGCCAATAAAAGATTTTTTTTTTTTTTTTATTAACTCTTTCTAACTCCATGAAGTAAACCCTTATTATAACGATGATATTTTTAATGGGTTAGTTTTATTTTTCTAGAAACGATCACTGTGAAACCCAATTAAATCATAAGTACACAAAATATAAAACAAATAATATAGTAAGATGAAAAAACAACAAAAATAAAGATAAGGTGTGTAGGTGTGTGTGATGGTGTGAGTGCGTGTGTAAGTGTTAATGTCTGTGGTGGAGATGGGATTCCGAGTTACATGATGTGAGTACATTTTCCGTTTCATCGTATGACAGAACTACTAGCTATTTTGTTGAAGAATTTTTACACGAAGAGAGAGAGAGAGGTATTTTGGGTCACAAGTTAAGATACGGGTGACATTATTTAACAGGTGACTTTATTATACACGTAAAAAAAAGGTGTCTAGGAGTGAGGCTTTAACATTCCGCTGCAACGAACCATCGTTGCAGCGGAATGTTAAACATACAAGTTAAGCATTGATAGTCAGGCCGAAGTTTTATGGTTTTGTGAGTACGGAGGTATGCATTCAAAATATAAAGTTGACGAACACGTAAAACTTGAAACTCTTTGTACAAGAAGTCAGTAGGGTAGAGAAATGTTTTTATTTAATATAACTTTTATGATGGCTCTCTGGGCTCTTTCTAGCTCTATCATAATTGATTTACCAGCTCCACCCCAAATGGAAATCCCATATTGAATAATGGACTGGCATATAGCGAAATAAACCGTTCGCATGATGTTTTGTGGAGTGTTGTCTCTCAATTTCTTTATTAAGTGAATGAGTTTCCTTACTCAGCCTGAAAGATATTGAATATGGGCTTTAAACGATAGGTTCTCATCAATTAGGAGACCTAAATAACGAGTAGACTGTGTTCGGTCAATACAGTCGCATGAGCAGTCTTCCCGTGGGTGTATGGATAGTTTAAATGTGTGGAATTTTAAAGTAAGGTCTGGTGGAGGGCTAGGTGAATGAGTTTTGAAAAAGGTAACATGTTTGGTTTACTTTATGTTGAGTGTGAGTAGGTTATGGTTGAGTGTTTGCGTTACTGTTGATTATCCTTCTTCCGCAAGGCCGTAGACCTGTTCCTGGCAGGTTTGACCATGAAACGTGATAACTATATCGTCTGCGTAAGATATATTTTCAGCTTTTAGTAGTTTGAGGTTCAGTATGTCATTCATGTATATTATAAAAAAGGTTGGGCCCAGTAAACTACCCTGCGGAACTCCAAAGTTTATAGAAAGTTGATCACTTGAGTGCTCGCCAGATTTTACGTACTGTCGGCGATTGGTGAGGTAGCTATGGAACCACTCAAGTGGTTTACCCTTTATGCCTGCAGCGTTTAGTTTTTTTAAAAGAAAATTTGTTGAAATAGTGTCGAACGCTTTAGTGAGGTCTAAAAAGACCGCCATGCAACGATCACCCTTTTCTATGGTTGCTGATATGGAGTTAATCAACAAGGAGGCTGCACCTTGTGTCGATTTTCCTTTTCTAAAACCAAATTGTTTGTCTGAAATTAGGTTATGTTTTTCAAGAAAATTAACAAGACGGATTTACAACCATTTCCAGGATTTTAAATAAAATACTGAGTAGTGTTATTGGTCTATAGTTTTCAGGTTTGTCTTTAGGATTACTTTTATGTACCATTGGGCTTACTGCTGCAACCTTCCATTGTTCGGGAAATATGCCTGTTTCTAGGCTGAGGTTAATCAGGTGGGTTAGAGGTGTTATTATAATGTTATGTATTTTTTTTATAAGTCTTACACCGATTTTGGCAGGTCCTGGAGAGCTTTCATTTTTTAACTGTTGTATGATGTTTGAAACTTCTGTTCGGCGGTGAGGTGTAGAAAGAACAAGAAGGGTGAACTTTTTGGTGATGTGTACTTACTAGTGTGGGTTGTCTGAGTTTCTGATAGTCTTGTCAGTATCTTATGAGCCAGGTTTTTACCTACGGATGTGAAGTATAGTACACTTACTTGCTAGCCTGTCGGTTTTCTATCGGATGTTGTTGTTATGCGATGGAATTGCATAATTTGATTCCGCCAAGCCCGTTCCATCATCGGACCACAAGACTTACGGTGATGTGCCACCGGTACATGGTGAACATCCCATCCACACGCATAAAACGTTTTGAGAACACATGGATTGTGCGTACAGCTAGGGAGTGGAATTCTCTGCCGCAGTCTGTTTCCTGATACAACCTGGGAGTCTTTAAGTCAAGAGAGAATGGTTACTTCTAGGCAAGCGTTCTGCATCTTCGACATCATCGCTTAGCATCAGGTGAGATAGTGGTCAAACGCGTGCCTATAAAATTTTTTTTTTCATCGCCTTTTTTATGTTTTTTCACTCCAACTCGATGGCACGGTGCGAGAGGACTGTGTGACTGGGATCTCTCTACGGGGAGGACAAATTATAGAGCTGAGGGCGACTTCAATTAATTATATTCATAATAATATTTTCTGAACATAAAATTATCCCGCACGTTTGAGATCGCGGACCCCTAAACTTTTTTCTCTGACACAAACGTCAAGCCTCACCTTTTTTCTAATTTTATTTCAAACGGCTTTTCAAGAGTTTGTAGAAACTTCCAACCTGCCAGTCGGCAACATAAGGTTGCCAACATAAGGTTGTCACATGAGCTACGCCCCTACGAATAGAAGCACAAACGCTAGTAAGTCTTCTATTCACTTAAATATTTGAAAAGCCGATTGAAGCCTACCTAATCCTACTGCGAAAGGCCCTACCTCTGTGAGGAATTATGGAGATGCAGAAGTCCATCTATGGATAGCCATACTGGACCCCGAGTAGTGTGGTCATCTTTCTTATTATTAGTTTGAGCCATTCGGCTCACCACACGTCCCGGGAATGCACATGGCTTCAGTGAGGCAAAACCTCACTAAAAGCCACACTGCTTTGCAAAACTTTCAGACCTAAGGCCCTAGTTAGCATCTACCCAGAAAGGGTTTACAAAAATAAAATTTAAAACTGTAATAGTTTTAACTCCATTGGACGCTTATGAAGACCAGGAGAAAAACGACCACCGTTATGAACACCTACTCACTGTTCCTGAACTTCCCCCAGAGTGCTCCTTAAATATAACTTCAAAAATACTCTCTAAATTAATCATTCATAAAAATTGTCACGGGCTCGGTAATACCGTACAGGATCAACTCGACCCCACTTTGCGAAGGCATTATACCCCATAAACAAAGCTGGTATAAACCGTCAACTTACCCGTACATTCTTCCCTAGGAGAGATAAAACAAAGTCGGGTTAGTTACACCACTTATAACTATAGAGCGGCTGGACCACTTTTAATGATTTACTTTGTTGGTTCGTTTCCGCCCCGAATAGCAGAAAAACTATAAAAAAATAGACAAAATAAAAAAAAAAAATTATGAAGAAAATTTATTTTCTCATACATTTTGTATGGAAAGAAAAGTTATGTCAAAGAGGGTGACAGGAAACGATTTCTTGGTCAACAACACTTGGATTGTTCCTTATTCGCCACTACTTTCCAAATCATTCAAAACACATTGCAACCTGGAATATTGCAATTCAGTGAAATTCATAAAATACATTATTGTGGACTGCCCACTGATACTTTACAATTCAAAATCAAATCTTTGGTCAACTACGTTCGTTCAAATCAATCGACTGTGTAACAAACGAAGAGCAAGCCATCCACTATCCAACTGAATTTTTAAAACTCCTTGCCTATGTATTTTTTTTATAAGTCTTACACCGATTTTGGCAGGTCCTGGAGAGCTTTCATTTTTTAACTGTTGTATGATGTTTGAAACTTCTGTTCGGCGGTGAGGTGTAGAAAGAACAAGAAGGGTGAACTTTTTGGTGATGTGTACTTACTAGTGTGGGTTGTCTGAGTTTCTGATAGTCTTGTCAGTATCTTATGAGCCAGGTTTTTACCTACGGATGTGAAGTATAGTACACTTACTTGCTAGCCTGTCGGTTTTCTATCGGATGTTGTTGTTATGCGATGGAATTGCATAATTTGATTCCGCCAAGCCCGTTCCATCATCGGACCACAAGACTTACGGTGATGTGCCACCGGTACATGGTGAACATCCCATCCACACGCATAAAACGTTTTGAGAACACATGGATTGTGCGTACAGCTAGGGAGTGGAATTCTCTGCCGCAGTCTGTTTCCTGATACAACCTGGGAGTCTTTAAGTCAAGAGAGAATGGTTACTTCTAGGCAAGCGTTCTGCATCTTCGACATCATCGCTTACCATCAGGTGAGATAGTGGTCAAACGCGAGCCTATCAAACATAAAAAAAAATGAGAAATTTTTTACAAGGTAATCATAGAAAATAAAAAGGATTTTCCGTTTAAATTTACCATCAGCTAACCAAAATTTGTATGGGAGGTGCAAATTTATTTATGGGAATTCACCATGACTTCTTTGAAGGAAGCTGTTCATTATGATATGCAGATTATTAAATTATGACTATACCTTTCTCTTACACCCAGCAGACATACTTTTTTTTTGTCATAGATCTTCTTCAAAAAGGCCAGACAGGATTTTTTTTGTTCCAAAGAGTTTGACACTCCCTCCCGCTCCACTGTCACGTTCCTTTTTCCCTAGCTGACAGGATTTAAAAAGAAACGCTAAAGTTTAAGAAAAAAACGACTATATTTTAAAAGTTTAAAATTAATCCCAGATGAGAGGGTAGGAGGTAAGGCCGGTCAAAAGGTCAAGGGTCGGTCTAACGTATTTGGCTTGTGGCTATTGGGCTTTCTTTGGTGTGGTAGTGGTTGGTGTTTGTGATTGTCCTTGCTTCTTGTCTGTTTATATTGTTAAATCAAGTCATTTTATATGTTGTTCTTTTGTGTTGCATACCTACCCATCAATTGTAGTTCTAGTAAATTGTAATACCTGTCTTTGAGTTGATTTTGAATGTTTTGTTGCTTCACCAGGTAGTCATAGGCGTGTACTTTTGTATTATTTTACTGTACAACATACCCAGTATCTAGTAGAATGGCATTCCCGATTAAGTTTTTACTATTACAAAAATCAGAGCTTCAATATGAGGTTACAATTCGAGGTGAGGTACCAGTGGATAATGTTACAGAACTCCGTCGTCAAATTACTAGATTGACACAAAAATATCCATCTGAAGATATTTATGAATCTTGCTTAGAGTTTGTGGAAGATTATAATGGATTTTCTGAAACCTTAGAAAAAATTAAAAATAACATTACGTCACTTAAATCGGAAACACAAAAATCATTGGTAGATAGAACTCAAAATTTATTAAATCATTTACATTTTAGATTACAGCGAATTGTTACTCCACTAACTCCGGATCAAAATAAACTATTAAATAATTTAAAATCAACGTATAATGTTGTATCATCACAAGTTGCAGAAATAATAAAATCATCTTGTCCTGCAGTCGAAAGCGTTCCAGCTTCTAAAGTAGACGGTTCGGCTGAGGGACTAACTAAAATCTCCGTCACTTGTGACCGTGGCATATCTTCTGATATTTCCAAATTAAAGTATGACGGAAAAACGTGCGTGCGTGCCTTTATTCAGCGTTTGAATGAATTCCGAACGGCGAAAGAAGTCAGTGATACTAAAATTATGAATGCGGCAACAGAGATTTTTACTGGTGACGCACTACATTGGTTTCGTAGTGTCAGATCACATGTTAACTCTTGGGATGAATTGTTAGTGTTACTTAAAGACGACTTTGATGTTGTGGATTACGATTATCGCATGCTGTCGGAAATTCGTAATCGATCGCAAGGCAATGCCGAAAACATAACTATTTATCTAGCAATTATGGAGGGTATGTTCTCGCGCCTTAGCACACCGATGAGAGAATCAGATAAACTCGACATAATTTTGCACAACATAAGACCGTGTTACGCAAATATACTAGCTACTTGCCCTGACATCACTTCTGTAAATAATTTACGTACACTTTGTCGAAACTTTGAACGTGTAAAGGTTCGATGCGATAATTTTAAGGAGCCTCCAAACGCAAATTGTAGTTCATTGGCCCCAGAATTTGCATACCAAAATTCAAAGGATGTCAAAAACAATACTAGAAATTCTTATTATCCTAGTGCCAAAAATGATAGTACATCAAATGAAAACTCAAACAGAACCTACGCTATAAGTTCTCAAAGCAAAAAATATTGTCATCGCTGTCGTGTGGATACGCATTCTATGAAAGAATGTACCGCGGAGCGTACTATATTCTGTTTTAAGTGTGGAATGAAAGACGTCCGCATACCTGAGTGTCCAAAATGTAACCCGAACCAATCAGACAAGTCAAAAAAAACTAATTTATGAAAATCGAAGTAACCAAACAGTTAAACGATTCGACAATTCGGATTGGAATAAATGGTTATTGACTGTAAAGAATTTTTTCAACTCTTATAAAGTTGCTTCGATTTTTAATTCTAAGCCGCGTAATGACCCACGTCCTTATGTTAAGATTAGTATAAATACAAGGAAGGATATAAATATGTATGGTTTACTAGATTCCGGTTCTGTTGTGAGTATCCTTGGTAGTAATTCGCATATACCCTTAATGGAGTCGGAACTTGCTCTCAATACCGATGACATAATCACAGTTACTGCCGCTGGTGGCCAAAAGATTACCTCGATTGGGTATATTCAGTTACCAATCACTTTTGAAAATGTGCAGGGTTTTATTATAGCGCATGTAATTCCCGAAATAGATTCCACTTTAATATTAGGAATAGATTTTTGGAGTAAGTTTAAAATTTGTTCAAAACACTTAACAAGCGTGCTCATGTTTACTAATGATAATTCACCGTTACTTAGTTCGTCATTATTAACTAATAACTACCTACATTCATACAACTTACTGTCAGACACTCAGAAAATTAAAGCTGATGAATTAGTAAGTCAGTTCACAGATATTTCCTTTGAACATAAAGGACTAGGTAGAACTTCTCTTATGGAGCACAGGATCAATACTGGTGACGCTGAACCAATTAAACAGCGTTGTTACCGACTTTCACCAGAAAAACAAAGAATAATATCTGAACAGTTAGACGAAATGATATCGCTAGATGTAGTCGAACCATGTGAGAGTCCCTGGTCTTCTCCAGTGCTAGTGGTAGGCAAGAAAGACGGCAAAGCTCGGTTTTGTCTCGATAGCCGAAAGCTAAACTCCGTCACGCGAAAGGATGCCTACAGCCTGCCATATGTCTCAGAAATCTTAGATAACCTAAGAGACGCTAAGTTTCTGTCTAGTATTGACCTATCTAAAGCATTTTGGCAGATACCTATAAATGAACAGGATAGGGACAAGACAGCCTTTTACGTTCCTGGAAGGGGCACATTTAGGTTCAAGGTTACTGCTTTTGGACTGACTAATGCACCTGCAACTCAACAGCGCCTAGTTGATGCACTGTTTGGCCCAGAGTTTGAACTAAAAGTCTTTGCTTATCTGGATGACATAATCATCATTAGTAACACTTTCTCAGAGCATGTAGAACTCCTTACTAGGGTTCTAGGAAAATTAAAAGGTGCAAACCTAACAATTAACTTAGAAAAAAGCAAATTCTTTAGACATGAACTTTGTTATCTCGGTTATGTCGTGGATGCTCATGGTCTGCGTACTGACCCAGCGAAAACTGAGTCAATAGTAAACTATCCCACGCCTACCACTAGGAAAGAAGTCAAAAGATTCCTTGGGACAGCTTCTTGGTATAGGAGGTTTATACAAAATTTTAGTACAATAGCTGGACCTCTAAACAAATTAACATCCACTAAAAAAAACGCACCGCCTTTTCTTTGGTCTCCGGAAGCTGACGCTGCCTTCCAGCAGTTGAAGCGTTGTCTTGTCAATGCGCCTGTGTTAGCTTGTCCTAATTTTAGTATACCCTTTGAAGTTCATACAGATGCTAGCAACTATGGCGTAGGTGCTATGCTTGCTCAACAGATAAATGGTGATGAGCACCCTATAGCATATATGAGCAGGTCACTCACTGGTCCCGAAAGGAACTACAGTGTCACCGAAAGAGAGGCACTGGCAGTGCTCGCAGCTCTTGAGCACTGGCGTTGTTATGTGGAGAATGGTCAAACCATAACTGTATATACAGATCATTCTGCACTGAAGTGGTTCCTGTCTCTTTCAAACCCAACAGGTCGTCTCGCTAGATGGGGTGTGAGACTTTCTTCATTCAACTTTGTTATAAAGCATAGACGGGGAAAAGATAATATAATACCTGATACATTATCTAGAACGATACCAGTGGCGCAAATTACGTCAGCCTCATCTCCCACATCTAACACAAAAGATGAATGGTACTTAAAAATTTACAAGGGTTGCCTTGAAAACCCAAGTAGTTTTCCAAATTATCGCGTAGAGGACAACACATTATACAGATTTATGAAAAGTAAAAATGCGCTTTTAGCAGAGTTTGATTGGAAAACGGTAATTCCATGCGAGACGCGTAATGAAGTTATATCTAAAAACCATGATGAACCTGTATCCGGTCACTTCGGCGTGTTCAAGACGTATAAAAGACTTGCACTTCGTTATTATTGGCCGGGTATGCGTCGAGACGTTATCAACTTCATTGCCAATTGCGAAACTTGTTTAGCATACAAACTTCCAACACATGGTACCTTAGGGAAAATGGGTAGACCCAAGGACTGTTCTAGACCATTCCAAGTACTGTCTGTAGATTTAGTGGGACCTTTACCAAACAGTAGGAAACAAAATTCTTATATATTTGTTGTAACATGTTGTTTCACCAAATATTGCCTTCTATTTCCACTTCGTCGGTCTACAGCAGACTTGGTCTCTAAAAATTTAGAAGACAACGTTTTTCTTGTACATGGCATTCCGCAAACAGTCATACTTGACAACGGATGCCAATTCATAAGTCGCGAATTGGACAGACTTTTCTCTAAATACAAGGTCCCATGCGTTCATTTCACGCCAAAGTACACGCCACAAATTAACACCGTGGAAAGGTATAATAAGACCGTTGTTACAGCAATTTCTGCCTTTGTCGAAGAGGATCACAGAACATGGGACCTCAATTTAGCAAAGATCCAGTTCGCGATGAATAACTCGGTCAACGAAACCACTGGTTTTACACCCGCATTTTTAGTACATGGCAGAGAACTCGTAACTTGTGGCTCACACTATTTGGAGAATAATGTACCTAAGGATTTAATTTTTTCACCCCGTGATAAATATGCTGCTAATTTGGGACACCTCCGTAAAATCTTCGATGATGTGCAAACTGCCTTATGGCGAAGTCATCTAAAAAATACACAACGTTATAATTTACGACGTAAGGAAGCCGAGTTTCAAATAGGAGACATCGTTTGGAAAAGGTGTTACTTTCAAAGTGATAAGGATGCGTATTTCAGTAAAAAGCTCGCTCCGAAGTTTGTAAAATGCCGAATAAAGGAGAAGCGCTCGCCTTTAGTATATATATTAGAGGATATGACTGGTCGCGACTTAGGAGCATGGCATATCAAAGATTTGAAATCTTGATTGTTATAGTTAAGGATTTAACTAAGGTAAAATCCTTGTCTCGGAAGGGGGGTACTGTCACGATTTACTTACCTACTTAATTTCTAAACATTTAAAACTGTTAAATAATCTATATATCTATTTAATTATCTTTGATGCAAATAAAATTAAATTATGAACAAACGGACACGGCAACTTCTTGCGGCGCGCGGTTTTATATATATTCCAAAATCCCTTCCTTTCACTTACCACACGATGCGCGAGCGCTACCATTCCGCGGCGGCAGCCGCCAGTGACACTCAATCGGCTATCGAGGAACCACGCGCCAGTTCTCTGAACAGTACATACCTCTGCTCCCTCGTACTCCATATGATTTTAATTTAGTTACAAGTAACCATACCAAAATATAAATATACTTTGTTACTGAAGTAATTAGTAAGTGCCTAGTGTTCTTCCCGTACTGGGTAAGTTGTACAATTTGAATCATTGTTTTGTTTTATCAATCTGTTAGATATGTGTATAGCCACCGCTGCTTTCTATGCTTTATGTTTTGAAAGGATAAACTATATTTGATTTAACTTCGTTGCTGTCTTTGTAAGCTTCCTTTATCTGGGCCGTTTGTAACGGTCAATTTTTAAATGATGTCCTTAGGATACCTACATTTGTAAAAGAAGTAACAGCTGATGATGTACACTATCGCTAACACCAATTCTTTGGCCTTAATTACACTTTCCCTTTATCAGTGCTTACTATTAGTGCTCATTAGTAATTAGTCGCTTAAATAGTATTTTCTCCTTATTGCCTACTGAACCTAGACTAGCCTTCTAGTAGATGCCAATCTCTTTCTGTGAGGGCTTGCAATAGAGGCTTAACGAGAAAAGGTGCTAATGCCATTTCGGAACGGGTTCCAGGAACTTCTACACGGCTGAAGATCAGCGTAGCTGGCTGACTGGACGGAACCCTTGAACCGGCACCCTGCACTGCTGGCTGACTGGACGGCACCCTTGAAGCGGCACTGAACCGCGCTGCTAAACTGACTCCGAGGCCATCACCGACGTCACCGACTGGCACCAAGCAGGAGAGTGCGGTA
Organism: Polia nebulosa; assembly: GCA_951329385.1. Taxonomy (NCBI): domain Eukaryota; kingdom Metazoa; phylum Arthropoda; class Insecta; order Lepidoptera; family Noctuidae; genus Polia; species Polia nebulosa. Next base: position 19,930,703 of record OX589612.1, read on the forward strand.
TTGACGGCCTTCTACGTGGTCCGACCTTTGACCTTTAAAAAAAACACGTTTGGGCGCCACTGTCACGTTCCTTTTTCCCTAGCTGACAGGATTTAAAAAGAAACGCTAAAGTTTAAGAAAAAAACGACTATATTTTAAAAGTTTAAAATTAATCCCAGATGAGAGGGTAGGAGGTAAGGCCGGTCAAAGGTCGGACCACGTAGAAGGCCGTCAATACCGCACTCTCCTGCTTGGTGCCAGTCGGTGACGTCGGTGATGGCCTCGGAGTCAGTTTAGCAGCGCGGTTCAGTGCCGCTTCAAGGGTGCCGTCCAGTCAGCCAGCAGTGCAGGGTGCCGGTTCAAGGGTTCCGTCCAGTCAGCCAGCTACGCTGATCTTCAGCCGTGTAGAAGCTCCTGGAACCCGTTCCGAAATGGCATTAGCACCTTTTCTCGTTAAGCCTCTATTGCAAGCCCTCACAGAAAGAGATTGGCATCTACTAGAAGGCTAGTCTAGGTTCAGTAGGCAATAAGGAGAAAATACTATTTAAGCGACTAATTACTAATGAGCACTAATAGTAAGCACTGATAAAGGGAAAGTGTAATTAAGGCCAAAGAATTGGTGTTAGCGATAGTGTACATCATCAGCTGTTACTTCTTTTACAAATGTAGGTATCCTAAGGACATCATTTAAAAATTGACCGTTACAAACGGCCCAGATAAAGGAAGCTTACAAAGACAGCAACGAAGTTAAATCAAATATAGTTTATCCTTTCAAAACATAAAGCATAGAAAGCAGCGGTGGCTATACACATATCTAACAGATTGATAAAACAAAACAATGATTCAAATTGTACAACTTACCCAGTACGGGAAGAACACTAGGCACTTACTAATTACTTCAGTAACAAAGTATATTTATATTTTGGTATGGTTACTTGTAACTAAATTAAAATCATATGGAGTACGAGGGAGCAGAGGTATGTACTGTTCAGAGAACTGGCGCGTGGTTCCTCGATAGCCGATTGAGTGTCACTGGCGGCTGCCGCCGCGGAATGGTAGCGCTCGCGCATCGTGTGGTAAGTGAAAGGAAGGGATTTTGGAATATATATAAAACCGCGCGCCGCAAGAAGTTGCCGTGTCCGTTTGTTCATAATTTAATTTTATTTGCATCAAAGATAATTAAATAGATATATAGATTATTTAACAGTTTTAAATGTTTAGAAATTAAGTAGGTAAGTAAATCGTGACACCACCCAGAGCGGGAGATTCATCGGATGATTTCACACCCTCAAAAAAAAAAACATTGTGCTCAGCACTCGCAGCCTGTAGGACCTGATGTATGTCTGAACGTCATCATCTTCCTGCCCTTATCCCATGTTACTTGGGGTCGGCGCAACACGTTTTTTTCTTCCATTCTGTCCTGTCAGCCGTCACGCTATCACTAACTCCCTTTTCTTTCATATCACTCCTCACACAATCCATCCATCTTTTCTTTGGCCTCCCTCTCCCTCTACATCCATGCACATTTATATTCATAACTCTTTTGGTTACATGTGTTTCATCCGGAGGAATGAATTGAGAAATGAGTACATTAGAGGTAGTTTAAAAGTGGCGCCAGTCACAGAACAGTTGAAAGGGAACCGCTTATCTTGGTATGGTCATGTGAAGCGGAGTATTCTAAAAATGATCGCTGGCAGAGCGGATTGTTCCTTTCAGACACACTGGGTGAGGACAGTCTTAGGTCTGCATCAATAAATAATAAAGTAAATTGTGAAAACTTATAGTACTAACGTATTTGATAAGCACTATTGTTACTAACACCAAAATACTAACCAAATTATGGAAATTCGTCTGAAATAAAGTTTTATTTAATTTTAATTTTATAGGACTGGAGAGACCGCCGAAATCGCAGAACAGATATTTTGTTTTGGTTCTGCTCAATTTCAAGCCAACACTCCAATATTTGCCATCACGTCTCCAATCTGCTCTGGACCTCTGAGCCGCTTTCGGCAACCAGCACAATGTCATCAGCAAACAGCATACACCAGAGAGCCTCTTCCTGGATGTCCGACGTCAGAGCGTCCATTACCATCAGGAAGAGGTAAGGGCTGAGGGCCGACCCCTGGTGTAAACCGACTGCTACACTGAAGCTGTCAGTGATGCCCGTGCACGTGTATGTCACTGCAGACCGGACTGCATCGACTGTACATCGCTCGGATCAACTACACATACTTCCCAGGCACACCTTTCTCCTAAGGACCCGCCACAAAACCTCTCGAGGCACCCGGTCATATGCCTTTTCGAGGTCAACGAATACCATGTGCAAGTTTTTAAGCACAGCTCTGTATTTTTCGCACAGCTGGCGGATAGCGAAAATGGCATCCGTTGCACCCCGACCAGTCATAAAACCGAGCTGTTTTTGTGAGATTTCACTCTCTTCTCTCAGCCGCTTTTCAATAACTTTCTCCCATGCTTTCATACTATGTGACATTAGCTTTATTCCTCTATAGTTGTTGCACTCCAACAAATCACCTTTGTTCTTGAAGATGGGCACCAACGAACTGCTGCACCATTCATCAGGTATGGCTTCTTCCAGCAACAACTTATTGAAGAACAAAGCTAACCACGTCCATCCATCTACCCGTAATGACTTCCACACTTCAATCGGTATTCCATCTGGACCAATTGCCTGACCATTCCTCATTCCATTCACTGCTATTCTCACTTCATCCACACTGACCACTCCCACTAACCCCTCATTCATTGGTTTATTCTCTACAACACCACTCCAGATATTTTCCTCATTCATCAGTCTTTCAAAATAGCCCTTCCATATATCCTTAATCATTTCATCCTCTGATAGAAGCATTCCAGCTTCATCCCTTACACATCTTTATTTTTTATTTATTTATTAAAATCTCCCTTACAACTATCATTACAGGTGTATACCTAATGCGATAGCGCGGTCTTAAAATTAACTTATTTACAATATGAAACTATGAAAAACGTAAAAAAAAACTGGTAGTATCTTATAATAATATCTAGTAATAATAACTTCTATACTAAGTTTTCTAAATATAAAATCGCAATAATTAAAATATAAAAACAACAACATAAAGCCTACTCCAATCTACATCCTACTAATATTATAAATGCGAAAGTTTGTATGTTTGTTTGTTTGTATGTTTGTATGTTTGGCTGAAGGTATCGCAAAAACGGCTGAAGGGATTACAATGAAATTTTGCATACACGTAGGTCATAACCTGGATTAACACATAGGCTACTTTTTATCCCGGTAAATGACAAGACTTAGCGAAGGCTGAGGTGGAAGTAGAAATCCAAAGTCAGGCTGAACGAGCGCACACGCTCAAAAAGTACTAGGACAACAGAAACATGAGAATTATTTCCAGGGCTGAAATCATGAGAGATAAAGAATCACAAAGTACCAGGAGACCAGAATCATGAATAGGTGTTTTCGGGGATACAATCCTAAGCTGTATAGCTTCACAAACCACCAGGATACCAAAATCAAGAAGAAGTGTTTCCGGGGCTTTAATCCTAAACGGTGTAGATTCACAAACTACCAGGAGATCAGAATCACAAAACATATTCCGAAGCTGGTATTAGGAGAGGTAGAGATTTACAAATTACCAGGTGACCAGAAAAATGAGAAGTATTTCCAGTGCTGAAATCATGACCAGTAAAGACTCACAAAGTACCAGGAGACCAGAATCATGAATACGTATTTTCGGGGCTACAATCCTAAGCTGTATAGCTTCACACACCCCACCAGGAGCCCAGAATCAAGAAGAAGAAGTGTTTCCGGGGCTTGAATCCTGAGCGGTATAGATTCACAACCTATCAGGAGATCAGAATCACAAAATATATTCTGAGGCTTAAAGAAGTTTTTTTTTTTTAATTATTTGGTTATAAATAGAAGGTAGAGATTCATCATAAATTACCAGGAGACCAGAGCCATTAATAAGTATTTTTGGGGCTGGAATCCTAAGCGGTATAGATTCACAAAATACCAGGAGACCAGAAATACAAAGAGTGTTCCAGGGCTGAAATCATAAACGGTATAGATTCTCAAACTACCAGTTCACAACCTACTAGGATATCAGAATCACAAAACATATTCTGAGGTTGGTATTAGGAGAGGTAACATCTTGAATAAGTATTTTCGGGGCTGGAATCCTGAGCGGTATACATTCCCAGGCGTATAGACAACCAATAAACAGAATCATGAAGAAGAGAAATTTCAGACCTGCACGCGGATGCAACCACAGGTAAACTCTACCAGGGTGCCAAAATCGTGAAAAAGTTAATCCTACTAATATTATAAATGCGAAAGTTTGTATGTTTGTATGTTTGGCTGAAGGTATCGCAAAAACGACTGAAGGGATTACAATGAAATTTTGCACACACGTAGGTCATAACCTGGATTAACACATAGGCTACTTTTTATCCCGGTAAATGACAAGACTTAGCGAAGGCTGAGGTGGAAGTAGAAATCCAAATTCAGGCTGAACGAGCGCACACGCTCAAAAAGTACTAGGACACCAGAAACATGAGAATTATTTCCAGGGCTGAAATCATGAGAGATAAAGACTCACAAAGTACCAGGAGACCAGAATCATGAATAGGTGTTTTCGGGGATACAATCCTAAGCTGTATAGCTTCACAAACCACCAGGATACCAGAATCAAGAAAAAGCGTTTCCGGGGCTATAATCTTAAACGGTGTAGATTCACAAACTACCAGGAGATCAGAATCACAAAACATATTCCGAAGCTGGTATTAGGAGAGGTAGAGATTTACAAATTACCAGGTGACCAGAAAAATGAGAAGTATTTCCAGTGCTGAAATCATGACCGGTAAAACCTCACAAAGTACCAGGAGACCAGAATCATGAATACGTATTTTCGGGGCTACAATCCTAAGCTGTATAGCTTCACACACCCCACCAGGAGCCCAGAATCAAGAAGAAGAAGTGTTTCCGGGGCTTGAATCCTGAGCGGTATAGATTCTCAAACTACCAGTCCACAACCTACTAGGATATCAGAATCACAAAACATATTCTGAGGTTGGTATTAGGAGAGGTAACATCTTGAATAAGTATTTTCGGGGCTGGAATCCTGAGCGGTATACATTCCCAGGCGTATAGACAACCAATAAACAGAATCATGAAGAAGAGAAATTTCAGACCTGCACGCGGATGCAACCACAGGTAAACTCTACCAGGGTGCCAAAATCGTGAAAAAGTTAAAAATGTTAAAAGTTAAAAGTTATAAATGTCTAAGCGGACGGAGCCACGAGCAAGAAGCTAAGCACCAATTTAGGATATGTTCGGGACTCAATAAATGAAACAGTTTGGATATGGTAAACTATTATATTTAACACGGTAAATGTCTACGCGGACGGAGCCACGGGCAAGAAGCTAAGCACCAATTTAGGATATGTTCGGGACCCAATAAATGAAACAGTTTCGATATGGTAAACTATTATATTTAATACGGTAAGAGTAACAAGATAGGTACCCCGACACACTGAGTGAGTGTGTGTGCCCCTACTGTCTTTATGTAGAACTTTGACGTTCAAAAAAATCTGGCTTTCAGCCTAATTTAAATTACTTTTGATTTTGATTTCTACAGGATTTATTTAAAGTGCTACTCTCTGGAAATACCACTTAGACTTATTATAATTACACTTTTTACGCGGGCGAAGCCGCGGGCGGAAGCTAGTTATAACATAAAATAAACAACAATATCTTTGCGAATTCACTCAAATGGCATGTAAATACATCGATCTTGACGTGAAGATCGTTAATAGCCCGAATTGCGCGGGTCAATGGTGTTTTGGCGAGAAGGTTGGTTCTGGCTGTCGGCACGGCCAGCAGCGGCGGGTGGCGCCGCTTCCACACATAGCGGTCCGGTGTACACAAACTCAGGCGCTGCAGCACTCCTGGGTTATGCTCAATGCCACGAAGTAACCTAACCAGATACGAAACAAGCGTGAATTCCCGTCGTACCCTTAGTTGGTTGTACCCGACCATACCGAGCACAAACAGAGTGGGGTACGTAGAATAGAATAGAAATCATTTATGCGACACACACAACACAACAGCAACAAACAACAGGAAAAAAGAAGTACACAAAGAAACAATAAAATTGTGCTGAGCGTGCCCATACCGAAAGGGTTACCATCTCAGCATTTGCTGGGCGTTGGACACCCAGCGCTGGTTTTCAGTTGGCACCCCGCAGTGACGCACGGACGAGGGTTAACAAAATATATACATAATTACATATCGGTGTTTATGTACGTCAACGAGTAAAATGGAAATACCCCATATAGTTTCTTGTACAAGTGGCGTGTGAACTTGTTCTGTACGCGTTCCAGCATTATCGAGTACTTGGTCTCATACGGAACCCATATGACAGTACTATGTTCCAGATGACTCCTGACAAGTGCGTCATACAGGACCCTGACTGTTGCGATGTTAGTGAAGTGCATTGTCTGCCTCAGAATAAATCCCAAGTTTCTAAACGCTCTTTTACAAATCCTCGTAATATGATCACGAAACGACAGTTCAGGAGTGACAGCAACCCCCAAATCCCGTACCTCAGACACTCGTTGCATAGGCGCGGCGCCCACTACGTACTCGTGTACTAGAGGGACACGCGCGCGCGTAAAACTTATCACCGAGCACTTCAACACATTGAAGAAAAGCTTGTTGTCCTGAATCCATTCCACTACCCTATCTATATCCTCCTGCAGTCGTTCGCAATCGGATTTACTATTAACCTCGAGCAGCAACATAAGGGCATCCGCAAATAATAAATAAGTGCCATGTTTGACTACTTTCGGCAAATCGTTTATCATTATAATGAATTCGAGAGGCCCCAAATTGCTGCCTTGGTTCACACCGGACCAGGTGTAATATGGGTCGGATTCACACCCATTATAATCTACGTACTGCTGTCTATCCTGCAAACAGCTGGCGAAGAAGTGCAATAGATGTTCTGTGCAGCCGACTTCGATCTTATCCGACTATATATATCCTTCGCCTTCCTCTCTGGCTCTAGCAAGCCGGTACAGATCTTTTTGGCCAGCTGGACTGTCCAGTATATCGTAGTTTGTCTTGAGCTTTTGCTCTCACTATTGCCACGGCTTTCTTAGCTTTTTTCTTTAACGCATCATACTCTCTCTGTTTTCAGCTTTCAAACTAACGTTTTCCAGTTCTACCCTCTGCCATTCCTTGAATTTCTTATTTATTTCCTTCAACACTTCCTGTATTTCTGTAGACCACCACCATGTATCCCTCTCTATTGTCCCCCTTCCTTTTGTCTCTGCCAAAATATTCTTCGCTGCATCCCTAATACATCCAGCTTGGATTTACACTTCGATCATTCATGTCTTCCATTTCTATCATTATATCTACTACTCGCTCTCTAAATTCCTTCGCACAATCATTTTTCTCTAGCATATGCCATTTTATTTTAGGAGGAGGACGCTCTTTGCTCTTTGTACACTGTATTTTTATCGCTAGTACCATAACCAGGAGTCTGTGCTGTGAGACCAAGTCTTCTCCTGGCAGCACTTTGCAGTCTTTGACGTGCCTAATATGGTTGCGCCTAACTAGAAAATAGTCAATTTGGGTCTTGTGGTTACCACTTTTGTATGTGACTAGGTGTTCATCTCTATTCTGCAACCAAGTGTTGGCTACTGCCAGATAAAATGCGGTAGCGGATTACAACAGCGTCTCTCCCTCATTATTGGAACTTCCAAAACCACTTTAATCTTTCATAAAAAATACTCGTTCTTCCTACATGCCCATTAAAACCACCTCCAACTATCAATTCCTCATACACGGGGATGGTCATTACAGTTGTATCAAAATCCTCCCAAAATTTCTCTTTCACCCTTTCGTCACATCCTACCTGCGGGGCATACTCACTAACTATATTCAGCATCACATTGTCCATCATAACTTTCACAACTATCAATCTATCATTAATCCTTTTAACCTCCATCACGCTTTCTTTCAATTTACTATCTAATACTATTCCCACGTCATTGATGTATGTCTGAACGTAAACGAAGCAAAATGAGTATGTAAGGATATTGGTAAGGATCCGGGCCTGTGGACGGCGATTAGTGGGTGGCTCGCTGTCCGAACAGCACCAGGCCCGAGAGTCGACGGCGCGTAGTGTTCAACGCGCGCCTCAGAGTTGGCGCTCCGTAGTATCTTTCCACGTACCATGGGACAAAGGAGTAACTTTATGTTTAGGTATATGTATAACAAAGAAATACATGAATATTCTTAAGCACGTGATTTAATTTAATATTGAATATTTACATTCCAAAACACTGTTACTAAGTAATCCTATATTAACATTTTAGTATCAAACGATGTTACAATGTGTGTTTGTTACCATGGTTCCCGGTTCCCGTAGAAACATAGTATTTTTGACACGTCCTTTCTGGAGGAACCTATTATCTATGTCCATATTGTGCCCTTTTTTGTTCATCAAGGGCATGCATCACAGCGTAGTCAACAGCGCACGTGAGGCATGCCCTTAACGCATGTGTTATGACAGTTGAAAGCATAGCGCACACTGTCATTCTCAGCTTTCCGCGTCGGGTGGATTTCTGTGCCACAAAGCGTTCAACATCAAGATGGCGGACAAAGAAAAAGACATAAGTAATGAAGTTTATTGAAGATTACAGAAGCTTTCCACCACTTTGGAAATTCAAATGACTACGTTGGCGCCGCGTTCAATTATTGAATGCGTAAAACGAAAGTTGAAAAGAGCACAGTGTGGACATAGCTATTCGATTATTTGGCTGATCGCCGTAAACAGCGATCGAAGTGAAATAAAAAGCTTAAAAATACTAAAAAAACTTATACTTATCTAATAGATCACAAACTTAAAATCTAAGAAAGATAAAAATATGAGAAGAATATCTATGCTTGTTACATTTTTTTAGGCACACAAAGGGCCAAATTAAATTATAAAGCGAAACTTCACAGCGTGATGGATATTAACGATATATAAAATTCAAAGACCTGACTGACTGATATATCAACGCACAGCCTAAACTGCTGGTCCTAGAGACATCAAATTTGGAGAATGTGTTCTTTGTGAAGAGTAAGTATCCACTAATAAAAGGTTTTTCGAAACTCAACCCTTAAGAGGTGAAAAAGGCGGTTGAAAGTTTAAAACGGGTGAAGTACTAATCCCACGCGGGGGAACCGCTGGCAGAAGGTAATTTCTATTTCGTGAGTTATTTATAAAAAAAAAAAAACATAAAAGCTATATCGGGTGTAAAAAGACAGTTTCCGAAGCCGAAAGCCACATATTCTACCCATTATTTGGACCATTTTTTTCACTAGACCATACCTGGGAATCCACTGGTTCTGGAGATATTGAAGGTCAAAGTCGCAATTTCTTTTTTCACTTTTTTAGGATAATGATTTCAAAGTGTTATTACTAAACTTTTTTTCCAAACAAACATTACCTGAATTTTCGATAAATTTTTCCAAACGCATTTTCAGTTATAAAAACGCAATGAATATCAAACGTGTCCCTCAAGTACCTACATGGCTTAGAGCGAAAGGGCGGGGTTTAACTCCACTTGCCTGGGTTCGCGTTACATTGCGCGCAATATATATATATTTTTTTTTTCATACCTAACAATAAAAGTCGTTTCCCAGCAATAATTTTTGCAAAGCTACTTTATTAGACGTACAGTATGCGTTGTTGATGGCTATGTGATGTGTCTATTTACACCCTGTATACTGTACCCGTACCTACTTATCTATATATTATATATATTGGTACGTATTTTGTGCTTTATCAAGTGAATAAATATAGACAAAGATAAAACGCATATAAGTTCAGGAGTGTAGGCTTATTACGTCACTTCTAGGTATTTCTTTTTTTTACGTATGTGCGACGTCACGAAAAATTTCAACGCACTATTTCGTCTTTATTTTTTGTGTACGTGACTAAATAAAAAATACGTGTCCAATTTGCTTTGGTAAGTTAACTGAAGGACTGAATATATTTATATATTTTTTTGTACTATTTTTTTTTTCATGTGTTTAGACATAGATACCCATCACGTTTGCGGAGTTTCGCTTCCTAACACAAATTTTCGAGAAAAGTGTGAGTATTTCCATAATAACATTATATTATTTACTGTACGAGTTTCCTTTAACTGAGAATATTATTTATATTTTCCATTTTAGAGGCAGATTTTTGTGACAGTAATATAATAAACTTCGAGATTAAAATGCATTTGAAGAGTAAAAATATACGTATAAGAGAAACAATCTCACATAAGAAAATAAAACTAATATCAATAATCTTATATTTAAATTATCAAGAAAGAAAAAAAATGGTATAAATAAAAGCAACGTAACGGGTATTAAGTATTTAAAAGAATAATAATAATAGCACTCAATTATTATTAATAATTAATATCACTACTATTGACTCTATAAGACTAGATCTATTTAATTATTTACTATACATGATTATTTAGGATGTACAAAGAGAGAAATCTATATAATATATATATATATATGTATAATATATTGGGGTAACTTTAAAAGTTAGCCATGGCTACCTAAAAATATTTTAAAGAAGCTTAAGCTGGGTCCAGACATGTTCTCCCCCTCCTCCTCGCTAACACCCCCGTATCAAGACGCCGTACCACCGTACCGTACAGAACGGGCGTCCACACTAGCGTTCTTGAATCGTGACGCTGTTATACGGAGGTAGGGAACGGACAACAGAACATAACTGGACCCAGCTTTATCTTACATATAATTACCCAGTGGTAACGGTCTCGACTAACGTATCTTACATTCGAACCCAGTCAGGCAATTTATTTTAAGTAATAGGGAATATGCATGGAATTTTTTTATCGACTAAATAGTATACATATCAAGTATGGCAAAAACTATGAAATATTTTTTAAAATATCTTCATCAGAACCGAAGTCAAGGTTTTTAAGTTGATAATAGATCTACCGTCAAAGGGCATGACGTTCATACAGCCACAGATAATATAATACTAGCGTACAGATGCCTCATCCCATACAAAGAAACGGTACCGCCGTAACTACGGGTTTTTGACTTGCACAAGTAACATTTGTTCTTCGTTCGGGCCCTTCATCTACACCTCGCTAGATGGTGTCAGCAGCGAAAGGCTTGCAATTTGAATGAATTTACATAAAGTCTTACCAATATTTTCTCACACATTGAGGAATTACTTTATAGTATTTTTGGCACTTCATAACAGTTTTACTGTTTCAAAATGTGTCACTATACAAATTTTAAAGAAGCGAATGGATAAACTCTAAAACTTCAAACAGCGCCATCTATTGGTACAAGACATATAAATGCTTAAGATTTTCATTTGAGATTCGTTCCTATAAACATCAAAATTTCAATTAGGAGCCAATTATTCCACAATTTTGTGCGGGTAGTTTATTAAATAAGAAAATACAGTTTTTACCAGATTTTTTTTTCTCAAAATATTAATGTTACTTATACTTCAATAAGAAATCGATGCATATTACGCCATCTATTGAAATTTATTTGAACTAAATTTTCTTTGTTCGAGATGAGACCCCGTTACACAGCTAATAGAAAACAGCGTTTTCGAGAAAGGGACAGATACGTTTATTTAATGCTGGCACTTCACTGGTCGCATTTGTCAAAATATTCGCGTTACTTAGATATTGGAAAATATAGCCTATATACTTGGAAATAAAGTATTTTTTTTTGTGAACGAATTAGTGCGAATATTTGCCCAAATATGCCAAGTGTGGTGCCAGCATAAAATTGTTATATCTCGTTTATGTTTCGATCAATTTTGATTCTGTTTTTACTGTTAGTATGCCATTTCTAGAAGTTTATCTATTAACCGGTTAAATAAGAAATATTTTTATGCATATACCCTATTTACTTCATCACATTAAACATCGTGAGGAAACAGGCATATCCTAGAACTAAAAATTCGAGGACATGTTACATGTCACATCCACCAACACGTACTATGTCCGTGTAGGGGGTTATGGCCCGCGCTTCCTCTAACTGAGCGGAGGCGAGTCCCAGCAGTGGGATATATAGTCTGATTTTCAGTCTAAATTACTGCCCACAATACACAGCATTTATTACAGAATTATCTAGATTATACTTTTTTACGTAATGCTCATCGTTTCAAATATTCATTTTGTTTTTTTTTTCTTAAAAGCTAATAGTAAAATTAAAAAAAAAAAACTTACAATCTTTATTGGGCAGTCAGGTAAAATGAGAATAATACTGTGTTAGGTTTTGTTATTTAATCTGAATATTGTTTATTTTTTATTCGACTATTTGTTGCAATCGACTAATTGTGCTGGCAGCACCGAAACGTTGAATTTGTGATTGTCTGTGGAAAGTTGTCGTTGTAGCGTTATGGCGGGCGACGGCTGGAAGAACCTTCTTGTTCCGTTGGCGCTCGCCGAGATCGGTCACAATTTGTCTATTGCCTTACTGGTCGACAGTTAGCATAATTTTATATTAAAAACTTAAAATAGAAGTAATATCGTTAACTATAATATTGCAATATTGTTAAAAGAGCAAATATAATATTTCATACTGAGTGAGCGGTTTTATTACAGTTCAGAAGTGGTAAGTACACGCCTATTTATATATTTTAAGTACCTGATTTAGCTTTTTAATCATGAATTACGTTTCTATTAAATATAACTAACATAATGTTGTGTTTTAACTACGTTTAATTATTTCCTGTGACATAAAAAAAAAAGTGAAGGTGGAATAAAATGTTTATTTTTAAATTAGAATTTAGGTTTTGTGGTTCTTTTTACGGCGGTTAATATAGGGGTGAACATTTTGGTTATTTTTGAGCTCAGACGCACCGTTTCAGAGATATTGGTGTTGATTCTGTTGTGCACAAACTAAACTTGATTTGGGCTATTGCTATCTTTTTCACTCTAATAAAACCAGAAAGAGACGGACGTAAGTTGGAGCAGTCAAATTTAGTTTGAACTAATATTTCCATGCAAATTAAGGGTACACGTAAAACATGTCGTTTAAAAACACGGCGAAGCGCAAGGCGTAAACTAGTTCGACATCTCTAACTTAGTGCATAGCTATAGCCATCCTTTTCTTGCACTGCCTATTAGTAAAAGATGTGCAATTCTCTGATTTTGGTTTGGTTGTTGAGCAAAAGAATCTGCACCATTGTTAAAATACCCTGCAAAACTTTTCGTGACTAATTGAGTGTTTTGTTTTAAAACCTTTTTATTATTTCTGTTTCATGGACTTCGCACCATGCCACGCGATCAAGGGACGAGCTCTCGGCGCTTATCGACGCCGATGAGGTGTCAATCGCACCATACAACCGAAGCCAGATTGACAGCAAATAACAACGGCAGCGCGATGCCAAGCAGTCGCAGGCGTCTCCGAAGTCGAAGTCGCAGTCTTCGGAGTCGAAGTCGTAGCCTTCGCCGTAGCCCTACGTCGTTGAGTCTACGCGAGAAAGAGAAGGAGCTGGAACGAGAGCGAGAGCGTCTCAGGGCTATGGAACGCGAGGTGAGCAGAGCACGTAGTCGTTTATCGTCAAAGCGCCGTTTTCGTCCACGTTCTCGTGAATCGTCTGTAAATCGCGGAAGTGTTGCGAAATTAAGCCGTCACGTTAATGATTATGATAATGTTACAAACAACCCTAAACAACTTGAAAGCACCGTTTCCTTTACTTCAAAAGATATAGTTAATTTATTAAGTTCCATTAAACAACTTGCGTCCCAGCCACAAACAGTGAGCACACCGACAATCCGAAGTAACGATTCCATAAACATTTTAGCAGAGTTTAACCCGTCGTTGAAAAATCAACGCATTGACGTTTGGATAAAAAAGGTAAACGAGTGTGCTTCTGTTTATGGATGGGATGAAAGAACAACTATTCACCACGCGATGCAAAAACTCCAGGGGCTGGCCAAAACCTGGTACGAAAGTCTTAATTCTATTTTATTTACGTGGCCTGAGTGGCAAGAAAAATTATTAAGCGCATTTCCATTCGAACAAAATTATGGCCAAGCCCTGGAAGAGATGCTGCAGCGAAAAAGTAAATACAATGAACCCATTGAAACCTATTTTTATGAAAAATTGGCTCTCTTAAATCAGTGTGATATTTATGATAGACACGCGGTTGACTGCATTATTCACGGCATTAGTGATAAGCCGATAAAATCCGCAGCTTTAGCTTTGAGATGCAGTCATCCTGACCAGTTACTGCAATATCTGATGAGCAGCAAGGAGAGTTTCAATGTAGGCGAACGCGTAGCTAATTCTCGGTTTAAATCGCGAAACGATTCAGATATAACTAATGCTAAACCTACTAGCAAAACCAATGGTTCATCAATTATGTACTGCTTCAATTGTAAGGGCAAAGGACATATTTTCTCTAGATGCCCAAAGCCCCTCATAACGTGTACAAAGTGTAACAAAGTTGGTCATAGTGCTGACAAATGTTATTCTAATTCTGACAAAAACAAGTTTAATGATCCGAACAAAACAATGCTAATTTCGGCCTCTAAACCAAATTCTAAATATATTAAAACAATAAAAATTAATGGTCATCATGTCAAGTCCTTTATAGATTTTGGTAGCGAAGTCTCATTGATTACCGAGTCTATCGGAAAGGAATTAGGACTGCAGCATGACGGTGTACAGACGGTTTTGAAGGGCTTTGGCAACGAATTAGTACAATCGGTAGGAAAAGTTAACGTTGAACTTTCCGTAGACGACGTACCCGCTGATATTTCTTGCCGTGTGGTGAGCGACAAATATTTAGATGTACCAGTCTTAGTCGGTCAGACTTTCACAGAACAGCCTCATGTTGTTGTGCATAAAACTGCCACAGACTTGCAATTTATGCACATTGACAACGAAATGCCATTTTCACAAACACATATAGATCAAGATAATGTGGTCAAAGTTGGTGTGCACAACAGCGTGGTGTTATGTGGCAGAGCCTCAGTGAGAGTTTCAGTAGACCCTTGTTGTGAGGGCTACATTTTGTTGGACGGCAAGTTGATAGGTAGGCCGCGTCAGCAGTGTGTTGTAGCGGGTGGGTTATACTTAGTCAAACATGGTAAGACGTTTGTCGATCTAACGCCTCTTAATTCAGAGTTTTTTTTATCTTTCGGGTCTAACCTAGGCCGGGCAGTAGTCGTGAAAGTCGTGAATCGAATCCTTACATCCGACTCCTCAATTTCCTCAAACTTTCCTACAAGTCTTGACATTGGCCAAGTTCGCGTCGGAGATTCGGTAAATGATTCGGACAAGACTAAGCTATACAATCTATTGCAAAAATATAAGCATTGTTTTGCTTCTTCGTTTGAGGGACTAGGTTGCACCGATGTTGTCGAGATGAGCATTGAGTTGAATAGCAAAACACCGGTTGTTTACCGTCCATATCGATTGTCGCACAGTGAGCGTCAAAAGGTTCGCGAAATGGTCGATGACATGCTCGGTGCTGGTATTATCAGAGAGTCGGCTTCCGAGTATGCAAGCCCTATAGTATTAATTCGCAAAAAAGACGGTAAGCTCCGGCTATGCGTAGATTATAGGATGCTCAACTCTATAACGGTGAAAGAACGTTACCCAATGCCAATAATAGAAGACGAAATTGCTAGGTTAACCGGTCAAGCCTGTTTTGTCTCCCTGGATTTGGCATCCGGTTACTACCAAGTGCCCATCTCCGAGAATTCGAAACCGCTAACTTCTTTCGTTACACCGGACGGGCAATACGAATTCAACCGTATGCCGTTCGGTTTGGCGAATGCGCCAGCAGTCTTTCAGCGCATGATGAACAAAGTTTTGGGTTCTGCGCGGTTCAATGAAGCTACAGCATACTTGGATGATCTGCTTATTTACGGAACCAGCATAGACAACTGCTTGGTCAAGTTAGAGCATATATTAAAGTTGCTGGAGAATGCAAACTTGACGCTGAACTTGACCAAGTGCGAATTCCTAAAAGATAAACTTGATTATCTAGGTTACGAAATTAGCTCTGCGGGCGTAAGACCTGGCATGAAGAAGATACAATCGGTAACAGATTTTCCTCGCCCTTCAAATCAGCACGGTGTTCGCCAATTTTTGGGGTTAGCGAGCTACTTTCGCAAATTTATTCAAGGATTTGCCCAGCTTGCACACCCTCTGAGTAAATTGTTGAAGAAGGACATCCCCTGGGTGTGGTCTTGCGAGCAAGAACATGCATTCAATACTCTTAAAGAAAAACTTGTCGCAAGACCAGTGCTAGCTATCTATGACCCGTCTGCTGAAACTGAGCTGCATACTGACGCCAGCAGGGTTGGGGTTGGTGGAATTCTCATGCAGCGTCTGGCTGGTTCAAAATTTTTTAGTCCCGTGGCTTTTTACAGCCGCCAAACTTCCCCGGAAGAGAAAAACTTCCACTCATACGAGCTAGAAACTTTAGCGGTCGTCTGCTCCCTAAAGAAATTTAGGGTATATTTGTTAGGGCAGAAATTTAAAATCGTGTCTGACTGCGGAGCACTTCGAACTACCTTCACCAAACGCGATTTAATACCTCGCATTGCTAGGTGGTGGCTTATGATGCAGGAGTTTGAATGCGTAATTGAGTATCGTCCGGGTGTCAAGATGTCTCATGTTGACGCTTTGTCTAGGAATCCTATAACTGATATTCAGTCTAGTGAAGTGGATACATATCCCATGGTTATGATGTTAAATAGTGATGATTGGCTGCTTACACTCCAGTTAGGTGATTCCGAGTTAAATAGGATACGCGACATTTTGCACAAGAAATTAGACCCAGAAGGACTAAAATACATTAGGGATAACTATATAATTAAAGATAATAGGCTCTATAGGTGTATAGATGGCGACAACACAAAACTTCGTTGGGTAGTTCCAAAAGGGGCTAGATGGCAGTTATGTCGTCTTAACCATGATGACATAGGGCATCTAGGCGTTGAAAAAACTTTGGAGCGAATTAAAAGTGCTTATTGGTTTCCCCGTTTGGCTAGGTTCGTAAAGAAATACGTGAGTGCGTGCCTTGAGTGTGCGTATTCGAAAAAGGGGTCAAATAAGTCTGAGGGCCTACTACATCCCATACCCAAACTAGAAATTCCATTTCACACGCTCCATATCGACCACCTCGGTCCTTTCGTTAAGTCAAAGAAAGGTAATTCTTACTTATTAGTAGTTGTGGACGCGTTTACCAAGTTCGTTTTTGTAAAACCAGTAAGAAATACAAAAACTTTGACCGCTACAAATGTATTAATAGATATTTTTAACGTATTTAGAACACCCGATCGCATAATTAGTGACCGTGGTACATGTTTTACCTCTCATGCGTTCAAGAGATTCTGTGCTGAAAAGGGCATCAAACATGTGTTGAATGCTGTCTCTAGCCCACAATCAAATGGGCAAGTAGAACGGTACAACCGGACTATTCTAAGTTCATTAACGGCGCAAAATCTCGGAGACGACGAAAGAGTTTGGGATACCAAAGTTGGCAAAACTCAGTGGGGTTTAAATAATACCGTACAAAAGACAACGGGAAGAACCCCAGCGGAGGTTATGTTTGGTACTCACATGAATAGTGAAGTAGATCCACGTTTAAATGACATACGCCAAGCTACTAGGGACGCGACTGATCTTGCTACCATTCGCAAGCAAGTAAAAGATAAGATTGACGAAGAGCAGGTCAAACAAAAACATCGTTATGATAGTAATAGACGTCCAGCTCGTAAGTATGATGTTGGAGAATTAGTAAAGATTACGAAAACTACGTTTAATAACGACGGTAAGAGCAAAAAGCTCCTTCCGGCCTATATAGGGCCATACCGAGTAGTTGCGTCGCTCGGAAATGATAGATACGAGTTAGCCGCGATTCCCGGATTAAATACCTCGAAAAACAAACGTAAAACAGTTGTAGCCGCTAATAGAATGTTGCCATGGGTTCATGTAGCTGCTTTAAATGTTAATGAGAGTAGTAGTAATAGTGAATTTACTGATGATGAAACTGATGTTTAGATTTTTGTATTATTAATTTTAATTTTGATTAGATTGTAAAGAAAATTAGGACGATTGATCACATACATTTACAGAATATTGATAAGATGTTCAAGTTATTTGTTGCTTAGTGACAATAGTTTTTTTTTTTTTTCTTTTTGTGTGGTTAATTATGTTTTAAGGTTATGTGTAATTTCTGAGTTTGTTATAAAATGAAAATGGAGAAGAGAATTCTAAACTAATAAGTTGTTATTTTGTGTGAAAATGTGTTGACTTCTGGGAATGATTTGTGGGAATGACTTGTGGGAATGACTGGTGGGAATGACTTGTGGGAATGACTTGTGGGAATGACTTGTGGGAATGACTTGTGGGAATCACTTGTGGGTATTACTTGTGGGAATGACTTGTGGGAAAGACTTATGGGGTGACTGAAGCTTAGGGAACTCCATGCAAATGTTGGAGGACTCCAAAAGTTGGAGACTTATGGGGTGACTGAAGCTTAGGGAACTCCATGCAAATGTTGGAGGACTCCAAAAGTTGGAGACTTATGGGGTGACTGGCGCTTAGGGAACTCCATGCAAATGTTGGAGGACTCCAAAAGTTGGAGACTTATGGGGTGACTGGCGCTTAGGGAACTCCATGCAAATGTTGGAGGACTCCAAAAGTTGGAGACTTATGGGTTGACTGGCGCTTAGGGAACTCCATGCAAATGTTGGAGGACTCCAAAAGTTGGAGACTTATGGGTTGACTGGCGCTTAGGGAACTCCATGCAAATGTTGGAGGACTCCAAAAGTTGGAGACTTATGGGGTGACTGGCGCTTAGGGAACTCCATGCAAATGTTGGAGGACTCCAAAAGTTTACTTTAAAAAAAAAAAAAAAAAGGGGATGTATTAAGCATTTATAATTGATTGCTTTGTAATTGACTTGATTATTTGTATTTACACTAGTGTATACAGTTGAATTATGTGTGTTGAGCCGAGTGTTAGGTTTTAGTCTTTACTTGATACCGTATCTGAGGACATACACGTTGTCAGGATGGACGAGTGTTAGGTTTTGTTATTTAATCTGAATATTGTTTATTTTTTATTCGACTATTTGTTGCAATCGACTAATTGTGCTGGCAGCACCGAAACGTTGAATTTGTGATTGTCTGTGGAAAGTTGTCGTTGTAGCGTTATGGCGGGCGACGGCTGGAAGAACCTTCTTGTTCCGTTGGCGCTCGCCGAGATCGGTCACAATTTGTCTATTGCCTTACTGGTCGACAGTTAGCATAATTTTATATTAAAAACTTAAAATAGAAGTAATATCGTTAACTATAATATTGCAATATTGTTAAAAGAGCAAATATAATATTTCATACTGAGTGAGCGGTTTTATTACAACTGAGATAAGATTTTCTTTTGTTAGTCAACCAATCACGTTAGCAACAATCATGAGATGAAATAATTGACTTAATTAGGGTTGTAGTCGAGAGAAAATTGTTAGATACAATATTTTGGTAACTTTTTAGAGCATCATCATCATTATTATCATTTCAGCCGAAAGATGTTCACTTCTGGACATAGGCCTCCCCCAAGTGTCGCTACAACGAGCGGCCCTGTGCGTCTCCATCGGGTTCCCGCGACCCTCACTTCATCTGTCCACCTTGTGGGAGGCCTTCCAACGCTGCGTCTTCCGGTACGCGGTCGCCAATTTGTTAGATACAATATTTAAATTCTAAGTTAGAATTTATCGCGCTAACTCAAAATGTGCGTTGATTAAAATCTAAGTATTTAGGAAAACTTAGATGTTTTCCGTACATTACAAAATGTAACACAAATCTTTGGAAAAATTGGATATCTTACAATTTTTTTTAAATAAAACGGAATTACTTATGTTCGAAAAAAAATTCCAAACTAAAAAACATATACATCAAAAATAGTTAAAAATTAGCTAATAAATCGCCGAACATGATTTCAAAAAAAACGACATTCACATGAATTGAGAACCGGATCTTTTAAAAAGTCGGTTAAAAAGATTCCGTACCTACCTATGAAAAGATTTTAATCAGATGACTGAACACAAAAAAAGCTTATTGGAACTATCAGATACGGAACTCCAAAAAGACTTACACTAATAGTAACTTTCTTTAAAATATTAACAACAAATGCTTCAAAAAAAACAAAAAACAAGTGAAAGCATTACATTCATGTAGAAACTATATAATAAAGAGATTGTTTTTCGAGTAGTTTCTGCTTATCCACCTAAGAAAAAAGCGTCAGTTTGTTTGTATTTTTACAAACAAACTGCGTTGCACTATGTTTCGAGTATAGAGTAAAATGTAATATCAAGTGCTGAAAAATGAGAAAAAAAATTCAGCAAGAAAACTATACTTAATTAAATTTTCAATTCGTGATAATTTCAATCCATTGCCAACACAAATCAAGTATCGATTTTTAGCGTTGTGTATTTTAAGTTGTTTTTAAAGTAATAAAATGCTGAAATATGAGAAAAGAACTTCAGCAAGAAAACTATACTTCAATTTTTAATTCGAGATAATTTCAATCCATTGTCAACAAATCAACTATCGACTTTAGCGTTGTGTATTTTAAGTTGTTTCTAAAGTAATAAAATGCTGAAAAATGAGAAAAGAACTTCAGCAAGAAAACTATACTTAAATTTTTAATTCGAGATAATTTCAACCCATTGCCAACAAATTTTTATAATTATCGACTTTAGCATTGTGTATTTTAAGTTGTTTTAAGTGACCATTTGTATTATAATTGAATTTGAAAATTTTTATGTTTGTAGTTCCAAAATTTGATAATTATCTCGAATTCTGAGTACAAATAATTTACTATTTTGTTATTAAAGCTACATTATCTATATTGTATTTTTACGACGGCCTTGTATTCTGCTTATCCCCTATATTGTTATTCTCTTACTGTGTCAGGGACATAGTCGTTGCAGTAGCAGTATGGGTTTAAATGAGGATGGGTGGCACTTATACAGCTCGGCTCGTTTCCATACCTACGAAACAAAAGAAAATAGCCATTAAAATCCATGTCTCTATTGTTTCGAGTCCAGTCTACACCGCATGAAACCGCTGTATGGACAACTAGAAACAATCATAAATAAAAAAAAACCAGTCAGGTGCGAGTCGGACTCGTACTGTTATAACCCTTATTACAAGGCAATAAAGCCTAAGTCAGCTTTTACTTATTTATAGTGTACTTTTCCTTTACTAAAGTACTGATGTTGCATTTTTACCCAATGCACAGAAATAATATGGATAATTGAGTTAGTTAGATTCTGCCCGCTGCCGCGTAATCTAGTTGCCTAAATTAAGAGAGCAATTAAGAGGGACATTGCCAAAATTTATGTACCCAAGAACTTGTGTGCCTGTGTTTTTGTATTGTGGTGAATTAAAGTGGTTCCAGTAGAATAATTGTGTTTTTTTTTAAAAAGACAAACGGGGTCGACGTAGTAACAGTACCATTGGGAGATCTTGCTTCTTGCGAAACTTATTTATTTAACAC
Source organism: Polia nebulosa (assembly GCA_951329385.1). Taxonomy (NCBI): domain Eukaryota; kingdom Metazoa; phylum Arthropoda; class Insecta; order Lepidoptera; family Noctuidae; genus Polia; species Polia nebulosa. The sequence goes on from OX589612.1 coordinate 19,952,280, forward strand.
TTTATGCACACACAAGTACAGAGGCGGACTTAATGCCTCAGGCATTTTCTACCAGTCAACCTTAGGGTGATACAGAGACAAATAGTGGTAGGTGCAACATAAAAAAAACAGGACGAGAAAAATTAGGCAAATTTATATAAATGCAAACTAGAAATCATACTGTATTACATAAACTTATTATTATAAATGTGAAAGTAAGTTTGTTTGTTACGCTTTCACGCGAAAACTACTTAAGGCGCAATTATACGACTTTTAATGGTTTTTAATTGAACATCACGTCTAAACGACTAGTCTTATTTCTTTGAAAAAAATATATGTTACTCTAGACAATTTCCCTCGTAATTTGATCTCAGAATATTTGAAATTATACTCAGGCTTAGTCCGAGATATCTTCTATATTCACTATGTAGTTCCACAATCCTCGCATTGTGTGTGCCGCGAATATTTAGAGCAAAAAGCGAAAAGCTTCGTATCCAAGCAGACATATGCCTGCTGACAACACTATATCTGTAACTCATTCATTATTTTCGCGCCGTGTGTGCTTGTCAAATTTTATACATAAAATTTTAGTTTTGTGGTTTTTAGCGTTAAAAAATGAAAAGAAAGCGTGAGTCTAGAAAAGAGTGGTATCTAAAGAAGATTAATAAGTTGCAAAAGAAATTAAAGGCAAATAAAAACAGAGGAAGTCGTTCACCATCACCGACTTCGGCGCCAACACCAGTGATACGACTCGTACAATTATTAAGAAAATGATGTCGATGAAATACCCGACATGGCGGGCACAGAACTTACAGGCAAGTTTTCTACAAAAGATAACTTTGATAACCTAACTTGTGATCGTTCCTGTTTTTTTCTATGATACGTGGTACGTATCACACAGGCACTCCGGGGGAGTGAGGCCAACGGGGAAGTCCCGTCGTTTTTTGCAATAGAACATTGTTTGTGTGACTCACTGACGCTGGCTGTAACCTAACTGGTGACCGTTCCTGTTTTTTCTACAACACGTGGTACGTGTTATTAAAGGCACTCCGGTGGAGTGAGGTCAATGTGACAATTGGGAAAGCCCCGCCGTTTTTTGCAATAGAACATTGTTGGTGTGATTTGCTGCCGTTGGCTGTAACCTAACTTGTGACCGTTCCTGTTTTTTTTTCTACAACACGTGGTACGTGTTATTAAAGGCACTCCGGTGGAGTGAGGTCAATGGGAAAATTGGGAAAGCCCTGCCGTTTTTTGCAATAGAACATTGTTGGTGTGACTTGCTGCCGATGGCTGTAACCTAACTTGTGACCGTTCCTGTTTTTTATTTTTCTACGACACGTGGTACGTGTTATTACAGGCACTCCGGTGGAGTGAGGTCAACTGAAAAGTCCTATCAGTTTTTGCAATAGAATATTGTTTGTGTGACTCACTGCCGCTGGCTGATCTGAGTCGACTGAAGCGCTGGAAAAAGCGCTCATAAGTTGTGTCAATATGGTACCATAATTTTCATTGTGGTAAAGGAAAATTTTCTTTACTAAATAGCCACGGGGTGGCAATATGTATAGCTTACATTATTACCATAATGGTGTATACAGCTGGTTGCTGTGTAACTTATAGAAAATGAAGCATATTTGTTTGAGCTTGTTATGGGTGCTGTGTGTAGAGAACACAAAAGATGATCCTCCAATTGAAATCTTAAATGATTCCATAATTAAGGTGTCTAACTGTATCTACAGAAAGAGTATGTGGACCAGATATTCATATAGAACTGGTAAAAAGGTTTGAAGGTATTATTACCCGAGGCCTGAAACAAGATATGAAAGCACCTGTAAAGAAGTAATTAGTAGCTACCTACTAACATCAAGCTTCTAGATGCCCTAAGCTTAACAAAGACCTGGAGGGACTGTTAAACGATGTTATGTAGGCCCGAGACACGAGAGTTGAAGAATGTCAACAACAGATGGGTGTTGCAATAGCGGCCCTATTTGCCGCCACAAACTTATAAAAGTTGGTGTTAACAAGATAAAACTCATTTTAATAATCAGTGATGTCACATGCTTATTGATGGACCTCAATTATCAAGACACAATCACCAGAAAAAGCTAATAATCCCGAATCTGGATAAAAATATTGGAAAAACTTAATAATCAAAAATGGAATGAGTTTCCTTTTTGGGGAGAAATTTCAAGAAAATGTAAAAGCTGGCACAGCAATTAAAATATTAGCTGGCACCATCGTTAAACAAAATAACTCCATTCGCAGAAATAATCCAATTAACCAAGAAAGTCTCAGAATTATCCCAAAAAAAAAAAAAAAAAAAAACAGGGCAACTTCAGGGCCCTCCGCGTTTGAGTATGTCAAACTCAGATCAAACAGGGGGGGGGGGGGGGGGGGCAGATATCACCAGCAGACACAACACTACAAGTCGAGACCCCCACAAAGTATTCCAGCCAAGCCGTGTACGGCAAACTTAGAGGTATATATTTTTGCTGATAGACTTATCTATTCTTGTTGGTTAAAGATAACACAAGACAAAGTTGTCTTATCTGGGTCCAAAGGTCATTACATCCCTTTTCAGAGGCTCCACACCAAGAATATGTTGCAAAAAATAACAAATCATTTGACAGAAAATTTTATTATTTTGAAAGAAATAAATAGATTGTTACACCTTGGAATACTTACAAAATGTGTACCAGTTATAGACAATATTTTTCAAAGATTTCTACCATACCCAAATCGAATGGAGAAATTAGATTTATTTTTAAATCTAAAATGTTTGAATACATTTCTTTCACCAGAACTTTTTAAAAGTAAGGACATATGAACACTTTGTAAGTTAATTTAAAAAAAAAAAAAAAAAACATATTTCTTGATATGGGTGAAGATAAAAAATATCTAAGGTTCTGGTTTCAGAATACAATGTATGACTTCAAATGCATGCCATTTGGTCTCAGTACTGCTCCCTTTACATTCATACAGATACTGAAGCCTGTAATCAATTTCCTTAGAAGTAAAGGTTAAAAATCAGTTAGTTATCTGAATGATATTATTTGTATTAGTAATAATTACCAGGAAAGTTTTCAAAACTGTCAGATGACCTAAATTTTACTGGAATGTTTAGGCTTTATTATAAATAGGGAAAAGAGTAACATTGTCCCATCCAATATTGCTGAATTTTTAGGATTCCTATTAAATACACAAGAAATGTCATTGTCAGTAACTTCTAATAAGGGAATCGATTTGTTTGTTGATTAAGAAATATAATCAAATATCAATAATAATAATATTCCACAACTATCACACAACGCCATCTAGTCCCAAGCTAAGCATAGCTTGTGTTATGGGTACTAGACAACTGATAAACATACTTATATATTTTCTAAATACATAAATATTATAGATAAATTACACCCAGACAGAACAAATGATCATGCTCATCACACAAACATTTGTCCTGGGTGGGAATCGAACCCACGACCGCCGGCATAGCAGTCAGGGTCACTAACCACTAGACCAACAGGTCACAACATTTGTTTATTTTTCTGTACTATAAGAGAATTTGCAAAACTTGGTAGTATGCTCTCCAGCGGTGTCATATGGTTTTTTGTACACTAAAACATTTGAACAGGAAACATCAGGCTTTGTGTGCATCAAACAATGACTTTGATGCAATCATGGGTATTAATGATTTAAGATGGTGGGGTAGTCAAATTAACATGTCAAAAAATTTAATAAGACAGTTTAAATCTAATTTGGAAATATATTCGGATGCATCTGGGACAGGCTGCGGAATACTGTAATGGTAAAGATGCAAATGGGTTTTGGACATTAGACAACCAATTTTTGGGGAACTTTTAAGCTGCTTTTCTGGGGTTGCAATATTTTGCCAAATATTTACACTCTGGTCAGATATTGTTCAGAATAAATAATACCACAGCAATTGCATATTGTACTTGAAGGACTTCAAAAACTTAATTCTCTAGCTAGAAATATATGGCAGTGGGGTGAGATCCGTACAATACGGTTATTTGCCACTTACATCAAGACAAAAAAAAAAAAAAAAAAAAGAAACTGAACAAGAATCCAGAATAAAAATATGGATTCAGAATGGGAATTTTGTAGCAAATTTTATCTAAATATTACAGTCACTTGGAGAACCCAATAAGAATCTGTTTGCAACCAGAGCAAACAAAAAATGTTATAGATACATATCCTGGCACAGAGATCTATATACAAAAAATATTGACACTCACTGTAGACTGGTCAACATTTAACTTATGTTATGCTTTCCTTCCATTTTCAATGATTTCCAAATGTATGGAAAAAATTATTTGTGATGAGGCAACAGGTTTTTTAGTTTTTCTTCCATGGACCTTACAAACCTGGTACCCCTTTATTAACGAATTGACAATTTCGGAAGTGCTACCACCTTTCAGGACGAAGTTATACTACAACAGTTTTTTCCTGCCATCTTAAAAGGAAGCGATAAAAAAAAAAAAAATGTCATTGTAGCTTTAGCTTCCTTATCACAAAAAACTATTAAACAATAAACAGCAGCACTTAAAAAGTTTTGTAACTGAGAAAATGTATATGAGTGGTCCATACTAGAGTTTAAAATTTCTCACAGAAATGTTAACATACGCTACTCTTAACATGTGCCATTCAGCGCTGTCTCTAATTATAGTAGCTACAAGTTTAGGAACAGATATACAGATGAAGAGATTTTTAAGGTGTTTTCAAATTGAAACTTTTTAGACCTAAGTATAATGATACATGGGATCTATCTGTTGTCCGGAATCATATTCAGAAATGGTTGCCTTAACTTAGAAAAAACTAACTAAGAAATTGGTAATTTTGTTAGCTCTTACTACTGCTTAATGTATACAATCATTGTCAGTTATCCGATTGAATAACATAGAATTCACTGACCCAGAATAATTCACTTATTTAGTAAAAAAAAAAAAAAAACTGCCTGCGTCAGTAACCAAACAATTAGTCGTTGGATAAGACAAGTTTATTATTATTATTTAAATACAGAAAAGTAAAGTACTTAACACTTTAACAAAAACCAATTGTAAAATAAAAGATTGGTAGTCAATTAATTAGAATTACCTTAATTAGTTACCTATGATTAGATTGATGTGATAAATCACATAAATTCTTTTGTTTAGATCTTTAATAAGTGTTTAATTGTATACTATATATACCATACAATGATTTCCAACAATTCTCTGAACATCTACATAGTGAATATAGAAGATATCTCGGACTAAGCCTGAGTATAATTACATAATTAAACGAACTTACCTGAAGTGAAGTTCTATTGTAATTATACGAAGGGCTTAGTCCGAGATACTGGGCTCCCACCCGCCCTTATCATTATCATTTATAATGTCCCTAGAGTCAGGTTGGAAATCATTATCCTTTAATAATGCTCTGAATGAATGAGTTACAGATATAGTGTTGTCAGCAGGCATATGTCTGTTTGGATACGAAGCTTTTCGCTTTCTCTAAATAGTCGCGGCACACACAATGCGAGGATTGTGGAACTACATAGTGAATATAGAAGATATCTCGGACTAAGCCCTTCGTATAATTACAATAGAACTTCACTTCAGGTAAGTTCGTTTAATTATGTAATTATAGTTTTATAACATAGTGTAATTAATTTGTAAAGTTATGTCTAACGCGGATGAAAAAATGAGAATCACGCAAAAACTCTATAGCGTATTTTTATGAAACCTTCACCATTTTAAAGATCATTTAATTATTCATAATTTAGTCTCAGTGTTTTAGTTTATACCTGTTGTTTTATGTGTAATAAATTAATAATGCGTTTAATTTCCGACCGCGCTCCTTGATGCGCGAGTCCTATTACTGGGTGGACATACGACGCGATACGTGAGCTCAGCGCAGAACACACAAGCTGACCACTCAAGGTCATTGGCAGCTAATAGCGCCTTAACCGATCATCATGAAACTTTGTACACATATTCTTGGAGGTATTAGAAGTAACATAGGATACTTTTTATGAAAACTTAAAATAAAAAAAAAAATACTGAAGATATTTAAACGCGAGTGAAACCACTGGCACAGCTAGTAAAATATAAATATATACTCATATGAATTAACTTAACACCTCAAGGCCCTGCGTCGACGAGAGGCGACAGTGATCAGCACTGTCGTCGGGCCCCGCCGTCCCCTTGAGGCGACGGCGGGGCCGGAGTAAAACCGTTCCTTATTAGTAATAATAGAGTTTTAAAGCGCGCGAAACTGCCGCCGCTTATGGCGACGGCGGGGCCTGACGACGGTGTTGATTGCTGTCGCCTCTCGTCGACGCAGGGCCTTGAGGTGAATACACAAATAAACATACAAAACAACCTAAGTAGGTACAAATAGACGATTGGAAAAAGAAATTTAATGATTAAAGTAAGCCCCAAGAGACGAGATAAATCATGTAAACAACCTAAACTCTACTGAGTTACATTACTATAGCAAGCAATCAGCTCCGTCCTTATCTCTCACATGCAATAAAGACGTTAGTTGTTTCTTCGACTTTATTAAATGGCTGTCGTTTTGTGATTCGTGGTACAGGAAAAGCTCGTCTATCTACTACTTCTTCTCGTTGGCCTTACTTTAGGTCAACGGCAAGTATGCTATAGGTTTTGCGTGTGACAAAAAACACGGTATTGCGTACTTGGTGCGCGAGTCCTCATTATTACATAATAGTGCCGATTCTGGTTTGTACAAACTAAACTTAATTTAGGCTATTGTTATCTTTTTCTCTCTAATAAAACAAGAAAGAGGTGAAAAGGAGGGATGAAACACATGTAACTAAAAGAGTTATGAATATAAATGTAGATGGATGGAGAGGGAGGCCAAAGAAAAGATGGATGGATTGTGTGAGGAGTGATATGACAGAAGAGGGAGTTAGTGATAGCTTGACGGCTGACAGGACAGGATGGAAGAAAAAATATGTTGCGCCGACCCCAAGTAACATGGGCTAAGGGCAGCAAGATGATGATGAAAACAAGAAAGAGACGGACCTAAGGGACGGATCCGTCAACATATGACCTCCGTCATATGTTGACGGATTTGCAAAATTCTTTTTTTGTTCGAAAGGGGTTTATTCCGAAATGGTCCCATTTAAATTTCAAAAAGATCTGATGATGGGTTTCGGAGACAGACAACGGAACTCTTCAAAAATTGACAGCAAATCAACCGCGATCGCAGCTATCGTATGTCTATGAATTGTTATCACAGTTTAATGGGGAACCACAACTAAAAAGTGAAAAATAAAAAACTTTTTTACAAAAAAATAAAACCGACTTCCAAAAAAAGTGCAAAATAACTTTAATTTCGGAAGTCGGTGTCAAAAAACAAAGACACAAAACAGGAACACCGACTTCCGAAATTAAAGTTATTTTGCACTTTTTTTGGAAGTCGGTTTTATTTTTTTGTAAAAAAGTTTTTTTTTTAATTTAGTTATTGAACAAGAGAATCGGCACCATTATTTCTTCTTAAAGCGACAATAGAAATTCAGACTGAAAATTTCGACTGTCAGACTGATGGACGGACAGTAGAGGCTTTTTTTGGGGTGGGCAATCCTCAAATAACTTTTCCCGCTCTGGGTGGAGCGGGAGGGCGTGTCAGACTGTTACTGACTAAAACCCACCCCTGTTTCTTCAGTTGCATAGGGCAAGATAATTCTTTACAAAAAAAAAAAAACACACGCGACCCGGCATCGGCCCTAGCGGACCCCGTCAATGACTGCTGACATCTCTTCGAGACAGCGAGGGTTAGTAATAGGGTTCCGTTGGCCGATCCCGGCATAGTTAGGAAAAGGCTAGGCAGATTCGTTGATTACTTACGCGTTAGTTCTAGATATGTCCCTTGTATTGATCACGAATTTATCTTCTTTTTTTAGGTACGTCAATGAGGCTTCGTAAATCCCGCGGCCGGGACCGACTACCACCTGAAAAAGATAGTTAGATAAATAGATTTACTCTTTATTGTAAGTACACCATAACAAGTTACAGTAGGAACTTAAGAATCTCTCTAAACAATGTGAGATATTATCGTGGAAAAAAAAGAAGGGAAATATTTTCAAAACCATTAAGGACACTTTGGGAGACTGTGTATAACCACAGTTGCTAGAAGGTCAATATTTTGTCACGTGACAATCAAACTCGCGACCCGGTCAGCCGCCAGCTCTGAAGTCAATTTGGATTATTGACTATAAAGAAAAGAAATATAAATATGAATAGGGTCTTGTCCTGGATTATCAAAAAAATTTTGGAAAACCAATAAAACTGTGGAGGTATGCGGAACAGGGTGTAAAGCTCCACAACCTCCATTGAAAAGGGAGGATCCTCCGACCAGACGGGTGTTGTGTCTGGTCCGGGCAACTGCCCAATGGTTGATTTCGGACTGTTGTATATGTTCAAATCGCGCGGAGAACTCTGCTTGCGCGATGTAGAATTCTTGCTATTTTTAGTTCGTGTGCGGCGTCATAGATGTCGCTACATTACTCCCCTCCGGAGATCGGAGATCGATGGTTCTTGATGAGTCGTCCATACATCTTGTGATGCTTGCCGGGCCAGTGGAAGGTTGGTTCCAGTGAGTCGGAACCGGAAGAGCCGCATAGTTCACGGTGAGTCGGAACTGTCTGCGGTGATGCCCCAGTGAGTCGGGGTGTTGCTATCCCAGTGAGTCGGGATGATGCCCCAGTGAGTCGGGGTGATGATGTCCCAGTGAGTCGGGATGATGCCCCAGTGAGTCGGGGTGATGATGTCCCAGTGAGTCGGGATGATGCCCCAGTGAGTCGGGGTGATGATGTCCCAGTGAGTCGGGATGATGCTGCAGGCTCCAGTGGGTCGGAGCGGTGCTGTGCGACGTAGTGGCTTGACTGCTGGCGTCGACCAGGAGAGGTTCTTCGACCGGCCGAAGGTGCTGTTCGCTGCGCCAAGATCGCTGATGAGGTTGATGGTGATGAAAGAGGCTGAGGATGCTGACCAGGAATGCGCATCCGCTGCATGCTGGTGGTCAGGATACCCGTAGAAGCCGTTGGTACTGGCTGGCTGTATGACTCGTTACTCAAGAGCTTGAAGGAAGTGATGATGATGACGTCACGCTGAAGTAGCTGCACGAAGGCTGCGCTGACGTTCATGCTCAAGGGTCACCAGTTTGGAGGTATGCGGAACAGGGTGTAAAGTCCCACAACCTCCATTGAAAAGGGTGGATCCTCCGACCAGACGGGTGTTGTGTCTGGTCCGGGCAACTGCCCAATGGTTGATTTCGGACTGTTGTATATGTTCAAATCGCGCGGAGAACTCTGCTTGCGCGATGTAGAATTCTTGCTATTTTTAGTTCGTGTGCGGCGTCATAGATGTCGCTACAAAACATTACAAAGATAAAACACATCAAAGTTCAGGCGTGGGGGCTTGTTATGTCACTAAACATTACAAAGTGTATTAAATACAATACCAGACGTACGTCACGCGAAACTTCAACGCACTGTATCGTCCTCATTTATGGTTTACGTGACCAAAAAAAAAAAAAAGACGTGTGGCACTCGGAGACTGCCGCGGTAAAGCTATTGCATAGCATTTTTTATCAACTACATCGTCATCGTCACCGTCACCGTCACCGTCACCGTCATCGTCACTGTCATCGTCATCGTCACCGTCATCGTCACCGTCATCGTCACCGTCACCGTCATCGTCATCGTCACCGTCACCGTCATCGTCATCGTCACCGTCACCGTCATCGTCATCGTCACCGTCACCGTCATCGTCATCGTCATCGTCACCGTCACTGTCATCGTCATCGTCACCGTCACCGTCACCGTCACCGTCACCGTCATCGTCATCGTCACCGTCACCGTCACCGTCACCGTCATCGTCACCGTCACCGTCATCGTCACCGTCACCGTCACCGTCATCGTCACCGTCACCGTCATCGTCATCGTCATCGTCACCGTCACCGTCACCGTCATCGTCACCGTCACCGTCATCGTCACCGTCACCGTCACTGTCATCGTCATCGTCACCGTCACCGTCATCGTCATCGTCACCGTCACCGTCACCGTCATCGTCACCGTCACTGTCATCGTCATCGTCACCGTCACCGTCACCGTCATCGTCACCGTCACCGTCACCGTCACCGTCATCGTCATCGTCATCGTCACCGTCACCGTCACCGTCACCGTCACCGTCACCGTCATCGTCATCGTCACCGTCACCGTCACCGTCATCGTCATCGTCACCGTCACTGTCATCGTCATCGTCACCGTCACCGTCACCGTCACCGTCACCGTCACCGTCACCGTCATCGTCATCGTCACCGTCACCGTCACCGTCATCGTCACCGTCACCGTCACCGTCACCGTCACCGTCATCGTCATCGTCACCGTCACTGTCATCGTCATCGTCACCGTCACCGTCACCGTCACCGTCACCGTCACCGTCACCGTCACCGTCACCGTCACTGTCATCGTCACCGTCACCGTCACCGTCACCGTCACCGTCACCGTCATCGTCATCGTCACCGTCACCGTCATCGTCATCGTCATCGTCACCGTCACTGTCATCGTCACCGTCACCGTCATCGTCATCGTCACCGTCACCGTCACCGTCACTGTCATCGTCATCGTCACCGTCACCGTCATCGTCATCGTCACCGTCACCGTCACCGTCATCATCATCAACATCATCACCATCATCATCACCATCATCGGAGTGTGGGGTGTTAGGTTATTTTTCGTTACGGAATTTCTGGATTCGGTCTCCACGCTCAAGGCCCGCGATAGAAGCTATGCAATAGCTTAAAAATACGTGTCCAATGTTTTTTGGTAATCTAACAGGCGGACTATTTACATTTTTTTAGGACAAGAGCCTATTAATAATTATTATTTTAAAACAAAGTTTTATCTCCTCCTTTAGGTCCTCTCAACAAACTTAGTAATTCGATCATCATTCTCCTGCCCCTATCCCAATTTATTTGGGGTCGGCGCAACATGTTATTTTCTTTCATACTCCTCAAAAAAGTCTTAGTAATTTGATATGGGCACAGATAATAAAATACTAGCGTACAGATGCCTCATCCCGTACAAAGAAACGGTACCGCCGTAACTACGGGCTTTCGACTTGCACAATCAACTTTTGTTCTTCGTTCGGGCCCGTCCTCTACACCTCGCTAGATGGTGTTAGCAGCGACGGCTTCCAAGTTGAATGAATTTACATAAAGTCTAACCAATATTTTCTCACACATTGAGGAATTACTATATAGTATTTTTAGCACTTCATAATAGTTTTATTGTTTCAAAAATTTTCACTCTACTAATTTTTAAGAGACGAATGGATAAACTCTAAAACTTCAAACAGCGACATCTATTGGTACAAGACATATAAATGCCTCAGGATTCGTTCCAAAAAACATCTAAAGAAGACCTTTAGATGTTTTTTACCTGCATTTTTTGTACAAACACTAATAAACCCGACTAAAACTGGCGCCCAACGTGGGGCGCCAGTTTTAGACGGGTACTTTGCACACAAAGAAAACTCCAACTAAATTACGTGTAAACTGTGTTTATTGTGTGTTTGTACAAAAAATGCAGCGCGGATTACATTTACTAGACTTTTAGTTGAGAGCAGTTACAAAATGCCAACCTCGTGGGTGCGCCAGAGAACGCGCGGGCACTCCTTACGAGTGGCGGTAACAAAACTATATTCAAATCGCTACCGGAACTCGGATACGCACTACTCGGCTAGTGTTGTGCTGTAACGTAACGTAACCAAGCCGGTAAACGACGCGTCCTAGAGGTGCGGGAAGATACTAACAGGGGTCGTGCTATAAATGTTACTTAAACTTCAATAAGAAATCGATGCATACTACGCCATCTATTGTTTATTTGAACTAAATTTTCTTTGTTCGAGATGAGACTCCGTGATATGGGTATTTAAATATGGGAGAATTGAAATGGTTGGTGTCGAAGACATGTGACATCCACCAATCCGCATTGGCCCCGCGTGGTGGATTATGGCCCACACCCTCTCACAGAGAGGAGACCTGTGCCCCAGCAGTGGGGACATTAAAAGGCTGATGATGATGAAGATGATTGAAATAGTTTTCAAAATCTGTTGAAAGAATGACAAACGAGGAAGGTGTGTGTACATAGTTTGCACCCGTCCGAAGCTGGGCGGGTTGCTAGTATTTAATAAATAAATACCTTTAACTGGTAGTTCTCTTTGGCTATCTTGGTGTGGGCCCCAAACTTGCCGAGGTAGCCATCGCTGTCCTTGTTAGATACGAAGGAGAGCATTTTACTATTGGGCCTTTGACTCATTACCCATTGGACTTCAGTAAGTGTGCGAGGTATGCACTTTGACCTGAAAGAGAATAAATTTTTGTCGTGTCGATGAGACGATCAAGCATATATTAGAAGTAGCAGTTTATGGCAGGATTTTGTCTAAGTGAAGTTTGGGGGCTGTTTTAATTAATCGCAAATTGATTCCTAGTGGATATTGTGATGGAAAATTGGTGTAGTTTTGTGTCTCAAGCGTCTACGCGACTGGACAATATGTGGAATCATTGAAACAGGCGCGATCTGGGTAAAATAAAGCTGAGAATTTTGTCGTAATATAGACTACCTCACTGAAGCTTGCCGAGAAGGCTGACTCAACTCATTTGCTGCCAAATACTGCTAAAACATTAAATTGTTACATCTGCATTATATTGGGAAAAAAGTGACAGTATTCTGTATCTAAAACTATAAAAAATACTTTCTTAACTTTTACATTGGCTATATGCATAAACTGTGCGAAACCGAAATTTAAAAAAAAAAAAATGTTAAAACGTTGGCGCCGGCTGTCGTTTTTAGGGTTCAACGGGACTCTATTACTAAGACTCCGCTGTCCGTCCGTCTGTCTGTCCGTCTGTCACCAGGCTGTATCTCATGAACCGTGATAGTTAGACAGTTGAAATTTTCACAGATGATGTACTTCTGTTGCAGCCAATTTGTTCCGAATCTGCTAGACCGATTCAGTTGAAATTTGGTAGACAAGTGAATTTTTAATAAATATTCAATATGGGGTGTCTTAAGAGCAGTGGTGGCCCAGTGGTATTAGCCGCGACTTACAAGTTGTAGGTCGTGAGTTCAAACCCAGGCTGGCGCTTTACTTTGTGTAAATTATTTCATCACCACTGCTCTCAAAAAGGTGAAGACATGTGACAATTCGAAGACATGTGACATCCACCAATCCGCATTGGGCCCGCGTGGTGGATTACGGCTCACACCCTCTCACAGAGAGGAGGCCTGTGCCCCAGCAGTGGGGACATTAAAAAAAGGCTGATGATGATGGGGTCTCTTTTTGGGAAAAATTGGAAAAAAAAAATCAAATTGCACCGTGCGCCATATCAAATGAAAGAGCTAATTGTAAAGGATTCAAATTTTTTTTTCATAATGTTAAAATAAAGAGCTTTTAAAATATTTAAGGAAAACAGATGAATAATTACCAATTTTAGGCTCAGTAGTTTCAGAGATAAAGGGTCTCCGAAACTGCAGAGCCCTGGAAATAAATAGATAAAGTAGTTCTATACTTATAGATTACAGGGAATCCTGTAATAATCATATAGTTTAAAAATAACTAATTTAGTAATACTAATAATTTTTTGATTGTCGAGGGGGAAGGGGTCGAGCAAAATACTATCCTGCGACCCTGGACAATGCGCCCCCCTGAAGGTAGAAGCTACGACGCTGGTAATGGTGACTGGCTATGTTTTTCCGATTACTACGCAGGCGAAACCGCAGGATAAACGAGTAAGTACACCTACCTTTGACTTTCTGTCAGCGCATTGATATAGTTGACAAACGCGTCAGCAGTCTTGTGTACCATATCGCTGTCTGTTACGTTCCTCCAGTTAACACAAGCACACCAATGAGGTTCTATGCCGGCTTCGCTACACGACCTGTTCTTAGGGACCTGGAAAATGGTAGAATATATATTTACAAGACCCATGATTGGCAACTTCGAGATAATCTGGAAAGACATTACACAGACTTTATTGGTTATGTTCTTCAAAAAAAAGGTTTTTTTTTTTTACTTTTGATAGGCACGCGTTTGACCACTATTTAAAAATTTTATTTCTAATTTCAAAATTCGCGCTAAAAATTCCTCGCTTTACGGGGATTGGTTGCATTTAGTCATTTATGATCATCTAACTTGTCTTTAATCGCAAAAATCGCCACTGCATCTGAATATTCTTAAAAAAAAACTGGGGGATTCCCTCAGACTAGGACTAGTATTTTCTATGGGGATTTCCCCTTTTGTTTAGTTAATTCGTTATCTTTTTCTCGGCTGGTAGACGTTTTCTAACATATGTTGAAAATAATTCAACGCTACGTTAGAAATGCCGTCCAAGAAGAAAAACGAGCGCAAATGCTTAACTTAATTGAAAATTCAGGCGAACCTACACTTGGCAAACATTTTGGACTCTCAGAAATGACTTTTGGTTAAGGCGAAAGCTCCAGGGTAGCCCGCGAAATTATTTTTTTTTTACGTTTTTTTGCAATTTGCAGGTCAGTATCAGGTTGTATGTTGATCAAAATATGATTCGCGGCCGTAGCAAGTACGTACTTACAGAACTGTAATCTCTATTAGTATTATTGCCAAATATCATGATATTGTGACGACCTTATGTTGGCAACCTTATGGTGGAGAGTGGCACGTTGGAAGTTTGGAACGTTCTAGAAACTCTTGGAACGCCGATTGAATTTAAGAAGAATAGGGAAGACTTTTGTTTTTGAGTTCAGTTCTGCTAGCCCGACCGAAGAGGGCACACATGTAATTTATAATGTTTTAATATAGTCCCTCTGAGTGCACTATTCCTCTTTCTTTTATAACACTACACACAATAAGCAGTCACTCTCATACACCACACTCTCGCGCTGCCAGCGAGTACGACAGCCCCTAGACGCGTACGAAGAACCTCCAGGGACCCTGCACTACGAGAAGGTGCTCCAGGTCCCTATAATATCATGAAATGGAAGAAAAAGAGGAAAAAGGCAAAAGGGACGTCAAATAAAGAGATGGGAGATGGCCTATCAAAAGGATAGAGACAGAGAAGAAAGGAAGAAACTGGGAGAGGCCTGTGTCGAAGGACAACTTGACCAAAGAACTGGTTGCTGAAGAATTCAGACAGATACAAAGATATACTTTCTTGTACACAATCGTAATATAATTAAGTTTTAGATAAAAAAAAAAAAAGATTACTAATTAAATATGTACATTATATTGGTCAGTTAATAAAGGCTTTTATTAACTGGCCCGCGTGGTGGATTCAAAATCAAAAGTCATTTATTCAAACTAGGCTGAGAACCAGCACTTTTTGAACGTCAAAGTTCTACATAAAGACAGTCCCCCAAAAAACGCCCGCCCGTCACCACTTCCTAGTGTTTTAGCTGTGAAGAAGAAGTGGCCAACAAACTCCCCAGCAACACATCTGTCTGTTAAGTTTTAAGAACTTGAATCTATATAATTATATGCAACAATCTTAACATTATGTAAAACAGAAAAATAAATATATGTCGTCTAAAATATAATCATAAAATTAAATAATCCGCCACTTGCCAGCTAGCACACTCAATCATGCCATTAAAAACAAACTCAAGCACACTAAACCAAATTAAAGAAGCCTCCATACATAACTGGTGTGCCTGCTTACAAGAACAAAGATAGAAACTATCAAAGGGCTGTGATTCGAAGCCACAAGTGATGAACTAGGGCCATCACACTAAAATTGGTAGACAATTATTATATGAACTCATATAATCTGTCATAACCATAAGCTAAATATGGAGAAAGAACATCAAGTGTAAGACAATGTTTGTCTTGCGTTCAACACAGTGACCAACTATTATTATCTTCTAAGTAGTCGTTGATGGAATAGTATGCCTTCGAACAGAGACTAGATTTAACTTTAGTTTTAAATGCATTAAAAGGCAAGTCAAGAAAAGAACGGGGTAGCTTATTGTACGAACCATGAACCCTACGAACACGGTGGGAAGGAACATGAAGTTTATACTTATTTCTGGTGTTAAAATTGTGGATATCACTGGTTTTTTTGTATAATGATTACGGCCCATACCCTCTTACAGACAGGAGGCCTGCGCCTCAGCAGTGGGGACATTAAAAGGCTGATGATGATGATGATTATTATTGTAAACAAATCACTTACCGGTTCCAACAACGTCATTGCTCTCGGAAAGTCTGCGCCGTTTACTTTGAAAGGGTTCATGTGTTCGGACCAATCTAGTACATCTAGTATAGTAGCATGAATATCATGCGGTGTGGTCAGAACGTTAGCATTTGCCTCTAAATATGCTTGAGCATTTGGGCGCATATTTTTCAACTTTTCTGGTAAACGGATAGCCATTAAAGGCAACCTTTCTTCCAATTTTCCTTGCAATGTGTCCCGGACTTTTGCAAACCTGAAGTTCAGAATAAATATTATAATATCATGCCTGCGTTACCTCATGGAAGACAGCGCAGAGGTATGCAAAGAAAACAGACTGCAAAAATAAGTTTGTATTCATAAAAACAGGTGTTTGTATTTTGTTTCTTCGTTATTTGACACCGACTTCCGAAATTAAAGTTATTTTGCAAAGTGTGTTTTATTGTTTGGAAGTCGGTTGAATTTTTTGTAAAAAAGTTTCTATTTTTCGCTTTTAAATTGTATCCAAGAAATAAAACTAAATATTTTAAGTTATGTCCGAATTGATAACCCCAAGTTATCAATTCGAAAAATAAAAACTCTTTTACAAAAAATTCAACTGACTCATCATGGAGCATGGAATTTGAACATAATTGGAGGAAACCAAAACGTCATCTGTACACATTTTTTTGATGATTTTATCAAAAAGCGATAAATTAATTTCGATAAAAATTTATTTGGGACCACCTCTGAAGTATGACCTACCCAAAAAGAATAATCATCAAAATCTATTCACAAGTGGCGGAATAATCGCATAAAAAACACACAAAAAAAACATACAGACAAATTGAGAACCTTATTAATTTTGAAGTCAGTTAAAAAAAACTATATAAAACGAAGCGGTTGTAACTTTAAAAGACCATAATACACCTGCAAATATTGACTTGAATAAACTTGAAAGAAAATAGTTTGATTGCGGCAGATGTGAATGTGACCCATGATTAATTATCTGTCCCTTGGTTATACAGGGTGTAAAAAGACACATTACAAAGCCGTTAACTACGCATACTGTACGTCTAATAAAGTAGCTTTGCGCAAAAATTTGAAAAAAAAAAAACAATTTTTATTGCGCGCAATGTAACGCGAACCCAGGCAAGTGGAGTTAAATCCTCCCTTCGCTCTAAGCCACGTAGGTACTTGTCGGATACGTTTGATATTCATTGCGTTTTTGTAACTGCAACTACTATTTTGAAATTTAAAAAAAAAACTCGGCATTTCAAATAATTAATAACTTGGAATTAATTTTCGTAAAAAAAAAATTGCGACTTTGACCTTCTCTATCTCCAGAACCAGTGCATTCCCAGGTATGGTTTAGTGGGAAAAAATGATACAAATAATGGGTAGAATATGTGGCTTTCGGCTTCGGAAACTGTCTTTTTACACCCTATACATGTAAGGGGAACGCTTCCGAAGCCAGTAAATTATATACAACCTAAATGCAAACAGATACCAGTGATCTTTCGCTTTGTTTCGGCGTCGCGTGGACGTGGGTGGTCGTTGGCCGCACGGCTGTCGGCGAGAGCGCGCGCACTTTGAACTCGAGGAATGCGCGAGCGTCAGCTGATATTTTACGAATATTACATTACATGATAAAGTTGTAAAGAAAAAAGTGTCTTTATCTGCAAATAACGGTTTCATTTAAAACGTTCTCACAGCATAGTGTACGCAAAATGCTAAAAAAATGTATTTTTTGGTGGTATTGTATCAAGAATCACTAGCCTTATCACCTGTCTCCGTTTTCGGGAGCGTTTCCTTTACACCCTGTATAATTATGTACGTACCTATGGAAAGTGGCACCCCTACCTAGTTATTTTTTTTTACTAAATATTAGTGAAAGCTTAAAATCCCTTTCAAATTTCATCGATATAGTGCGGAAAGTCTCCGTGTAAAATGGCTGTGAAACACTCAGACATACGGGTTCCGGTTTTGCTAACTTGCTACGCAACCTTAAAAATGAACATTGACGATTGTAGCCTGTTCGATCAGTCGTCATATCGGCAGTGTTATTCCATAAAAGTCACACTCAAATCACGAATTTCAATTGAACCATTTACAGGCACTTATGAACTGTCAAGAAGTCCTTCAGTCAGAAATACGAATCTACCAAGCCTCTTCCCAGCTACATAATAATATGTTGGGTCGGTATTCAGTCTAACCGATGTAGCTTCAGCTGGGATTCATCCCAGTTGTTTACAAGGATCGACTGAATATCTGACATTCACATCCCAGGGTATTATGATCGCCGTCCGATCAGCACCAGGCCCATGAGTCGACGGCGCGTAGTGTTCAACGCGCGCCTCAAAGAGATGATTGTCAGCCACCACTGACGGGGCCCATCATTACCGGTGCCTGCATGTCCAGGGGTAGCGGATAAATTCGTAACAGAGTTACCCCTCCCCTGGGCTCTTAAGCAAGGCAGGATCAGGGGTGTGTTTTAGTCAGTAAGAGTACCCTCCCGCTCCACCCAAAGCGGGAGATGTCACTGGATGATTTCCCAACTTCAAAAAAAAAAGAAAAGGGTAATATGATGTCGTATGTTTGAATCTTCGCTGATGTGTTTGAAAGAGTCACCGAGGCCCCTGCTCCACCCAGAGCGGGAGAAGTTATTTGATGACTTCCCACACGAAAAAAAATGTGTTAAGCACAATACCCCGCACCAAGACAAGTACCCTAAAAAAGTGTTAAGCACAATACCCCGCACAAAGACAAGTACCCTAAAAAAGTGTTAAGCACAATACCCCGCACCAAGACTAGTACCCTAAAAAAGTGTTAAGCACAATACCCCGCACAAAGACAAGTACCCTAAAAAAGTGTTAAGCACAATACCCCGCACAAAGACAAGTACCCTAAAAAAGTGTTAAGCACAATACCCCGCACCAAGACTAGTACCCTAAAAAAGTGTTAAGCACAATACCCCGCACAAAGACAAGTACCCTAAAAAAGTGTTAAGCACAATACCCCGCACCAAGACTAGTACCCTAAAAAAGTGTTAAGCACAATACCCCGCACCAAGACAAGTACCCTAAAAAAGTGTTAAGCACAATACCCCGCACAAAGACAAGTACCCTAAAAAAAGTGTTAAGCACAATACCCTGCACCGAGACTAGTACCCTAAAAAAAAGTGTTAAGCATAATACCCCGCACCAAGACTAGTACCCTAAAAAAAGTGTTAAGCACAATACCCCGCACCGAGACTAGTACCCTAAAAAAAAGTGTTAAGCACAATACCCCGCACCAAGACTAGTACCCTAAAAAAAAGTGTTAAGCACAATACCCCGCACCAAGACAAGTACCCTAAAAAAAAGTGTTAAGCACAACACCCCGCACCAAGACTAGTACCCTAAAAAAAAGTGTTAAGCATAATACCCCGCACCAAGACTAGTACCCTAAAAAAAGTGTTAAGCACAATACCCCGCACCGAGACTAGTACCCTAAAAAAAAGTGTTAAGCACAATACCCCGCACCAAGACTAGTACCCTAAAAAAAAGTGTTAAGCACAATACCCCGCACCAAGACTAGTACCCTAAAAAAAAGTGTTAAGCACAATACCCCGCACCAAGACTAGTACCCTAAAAAAAAGTGTTAAGCACAATACCCCGCACCAAGACTAGTACCCTAAAAAAAAGTGTTAAGCACAATACCCTGCACCGAGACTAGTACCCTAAAAAAAAGTGTTAAGCACAATACCCCGCACCAAGACAAGTACCCTAAAAAAAAAGTGTTAAGCACAATACCCCGCACCAAGACAAGTACCCTAAAAAAAAAGTGTTAAGCACAATACCCCGCACCAAGACAAGTACCCTAAAAAAAAAGTGTTAAGCACAATACCCCGCACCAAGACTAGTACCCTAAAAAAAATCTAACCTGACGGTTTGATTTTTTTTAGGGTAGGAAATCATCAGTTGACTTCTCCCGCTCTGAGTTGAGCTGGAGTGTCAGACTATTAAGCTCATTTCAGACTACGCTATAATATAATAGCATATAGTTCATAGCACAAGAATATCGCTCACCATACATTTCTATAGAACGCGGACACATTTTATATTATTGGCTTGCTATGAAATTGAGCGATACACTAAGCTATGATCGCGCGGCGCTCTCCTCCCCGCTCGCTCCGTAAGCCAGACGAACAAACCGACACGCCTGGAGACACGAGCCTGTGTGTGTATCTGTTTTCAGTACATTTTTTATTAGGATGGTCATGTAGTTACACACTGCTGCGAAAATAACGCCGCAATGGAAGTATAGGAAGTTATCGCAATACCGCATGCGATATTGTCGACCGATAATAACGCGCCTGTGTGGAGCCTTTACTGTTTATTTATTTATTTAATAATTTATGTACACACAGAGACACAGTAACAATAGACATAATTATAAATATAGTACAAAGGAACTGCTTATTTCTTGAGACTTGACAAATGGAACACTTGCACAGCATATTTGCTTGCGATTATGTCGCATAATGTGAACGCAATGCTATATAGTATAGCCATGTAGCTATTAATGTTGTGTAACCCACCACTGTTCCTTCAGTTGCCCTTTGCGTTCTAGGCCGCGTTAGCTCTTTTGAACAATCCCGCAACCCTGGCAGGTATCGGCTACCGTGCGCATATCGTGGCCGGGGATCGAATCCCGACGCCCAGGGCGTCTCCTGCGGTTGCCAGGGGTGTGAGAATGTGAGGATTTCCTCTCCCTCACGCGTCTCGCCTCCTCCTTCGTTTGCATTACTGGTGTCAAGTTTTAAGGCTACCTTTACAAATGTTTGATCTTCAAATGACTGCCAGGACTTATAGGCTTAACGTGCTTTACGAGGCATGAATGATTAGTTAGTCTCGGTATGTTAATTGATGGCATTTCTTTTAAATTTATAAATTATTACAACAATTCTCAGTATCAGACCGGAGCGTTTATATTAAATTATTTTAAGTGTAAAAGATTATAATATTCCTGAGTGTTTTGAATGTTTTAATAGATAACTGTTCAAGATACTTATAGATATTAGATTGATAAGTGCATATTTCCATGAATAGTTCAAGAACTTGTTTATTACAAACATTAGGAAATACATTTGCACCCTAATAGGGAATATGCATGAAAAAAATATTTGTTATATATCCGGTTTATTGATAAATATACTAAAATAGAGTAGGTACGAACAGTGAAAGCAGAATCAAAATTGATCGAAAATTAAACGAGATATAACAATTTTAAGCAAATATATCTGTCCCTCTCTCGAAAACGCTGTTTTCTATGGCAGTTGTATGGGCGTCATGTCCTTTGACGGCAAAGAAAACGTCAGACTTATCTTTCTAATTATCAACTTTAAAGCTTTATAACTTTGTCGCTGATGACTATATTTTGAAAATTCCTTCATATTTTTGTTCACTATAGTTAATAAGTCTTCAATTGAACAAATAAAACAATATCATGAATATTCCCTATTGCGTAACACACTAAACAGTTTGAATCACAATCGAATGAAATTTCTAATCAATAGGGATAAATCCAAAAAATAAAATAAAAACAGGTGCAAACATAATAATTATATTTAGTCCGTAAGTAATATTTATAATATATTCGGTTCGTAATATATTCGTATATTAATAGATACTTACACAAACATATGCTATATAATCACACTAATATTATAAAGGCGAAAGTTTGTGAGTGTGTGTATGTTTGTTACTTCTTCACGCTCAAATGGCTGGACTGATTTGGATGAATTTTGGTATGTAGATAGCTTATACCCTGGATTAACACATAGGCTACTTTTATCCTGGTATACGCGGGTGAAACCGCGGGGCGCAGCTAGTCTTCATAATATATATAATTCTTCTGTACGTGTGTTTGTCATCTAACTTTCACATGATTATGAAAAAACCGAAATACTATTGCAGCGAATGTGAAGCATATTATGGTATATCTCGTCTAGACACGCAAAAAATCTCTAATTCTTTCACGCCAACAGCTACAAACTCTACCCCATAGACAATCTCTTACACTCGCACACTCTCACACTACTTCACACCACTCTCACACCACTTCACACCACTCTCACACCACTTCACACCACTCTCACACCACTTCAAACCACTCTCAAACTCACACTCTCATCCTTACCTACCCCTTCACACCACTCGCATCCCCACAGATTACACAGTGTTATTTTAATTTTTCAAATTCATACTTTGACACAGCTTAATTTTTAAAATATATGTAATTTAATTTAATAATTTGTATAACTATAATTTTGAAATCATTGTTGTAATTTAATTTGAATATAAATGTATACTATAAATTTCAGTATTAATTTTATATTTGTATTAATGTTGTAGAAGCCTAGATGTTTTTATTCAATTATTGCATACAATAAGAAGCATGTATTAAGGAAGAAGAAACTGACTCCTGAAATACAGATATTACATATCTAGCTCTGGAGTCAGGGCTTCACATTGATTGTAATGTATGTTTTCAAATAAAATACTATTATTATATTAACTCCTCCTAAACGGCTGGACTGATTTGGATGAAATTTAGCGTGTATATTTCAATGGGTTCCAATTGGACCCGGTAGGTGGCGCTGCTGTCACTATGTCACTGATCTTCTCCTAAATGGCAGGGACGATTTTAATTATATGTTTTGTGTACGTTCGAGTGGGTCCTGTCCTCGCAAGGTTTGAATGCTTTTCCGGGCAGGACGACGTCTGCCGGGTCCGCTAGTAGATACATAAACACATACATACCAAATAGGGTCTGGGTGTCTTGTGTATGGGTGTTTACATGTTTGTGAACGCACCTACGATACAGAAGTAATTCCTAGCATGGGGTAACGTTAAAAAAAAAAACGAAACGAACTCAAAAATCGCAGGTAAGTCAGAAAAATAAGCTTGTTCGAAAGGACTTGATGTTGAGTCAGATTAACAATGAGATTTATTCAGTACTAAGTAGATACGAAGGTACTGAGTAGGGAATGCGGGACAGTCTCTATTTCATTATAAATTTAACATCATACGAGCCATGCTGCAGGCATATTGTGAATTATTGCGCATTATGGTAACAGAGTATTTGATTGGACTTGTTATTAGATAACAGAGGTAAGCAGGCACAGTAGTAGTAGGCAAAAGTACCAAAAACGGACGTTTTTGACACTTTTGCCTACTACTTTGGATACGAAACATTATTTATTTATTAAAACTTCATGCAACACAAATGTACAAAGGCGGACTTAATGCCTTAGGCATTCTCTACCAGTCAACCAAGGGTGGTGGAGAGATAACATGGCAGGTGCATAAACTGAAAAAAAAAAAAAAAAATACTAAGACGAATATAATTACAAAAGTATATATATATAGTTAAAATAAACTTACATATATATTTAATATAATATACTTACATTATATAATAATAATATATAAAGTTAGAGATAAGGATTTTGAGACGACTCCTTTACTTGTTAAGAAGGTAATTCCGCAAGACTGGTGGCCGTCCTGATATTGAGGGGAAGCGCATTCCACAGAAGGATGACACAACAACATAAACACACAAACATAAACATTTTGAGTATTGTTTTAAAAACGTCTTATTTGTAACAAACGCAACATAGGATTCTTTAATATTTATTGTCTGTTAAGATACGAATTTTTATTCAATGAGGGCGCTACTTATGGGGAGGTAGGCCCTTAAGGTGAAAGCGCCAGGGTAGCCCGCGAAATTCAAATTTTCTTACGTTTTTTGCAATTTCCAAGTCATATGTTTGTCAAAATATGATTCGCCGCTGTAGCAAGTACGTATTTACAGAACTTTAATAATTAAAATCATCAATACAACAGACTCTCAGTTAGAATTGATACCAAATGTCATGATTTCTTGAAATACTACATTTTACATCAATTCTAACCGGAATGGGGCCATTGGATCTCCGCAACCAAACAAGACAGCACCATCGTATTTCGGTATGTATTGACAAGCGATATTACATTTAGTGGTGGTGGTGTCCAGGGTCTGATGATGAAACCGGAAGGTGACCATAATAACTCCTCAGCTAAACAAGATAGCACTATCGTGTTTGAGTTTATTGAATTTGTATTGACTAGAGTTACTACACTAGGTGATCAGGGTCTAATGATATATGGACCAATACAGGATCTTCAACTATACAACACAGCACCGTCATATTTAGACTCATTGGATATGTACTTTCTGACAAGTGTCATTAAAATAGTCGGTGACTAGGATCTGATGATAGAGCCAGAAGGGTACCATAGATACTAAACAAGATAGTGCTTGGTCTCGTTGATTTTGTCTTGACTAAAACTATAGTTCCAGGTATAGACCAGGATCTAATGTTTGATCTGGAAACCTAGTAAGGTACATTGCTAAGGCTACATTGTTAAGTTGAGGGTTTCCTAGTAAGGAAACCCTCAACTTAACAATGTAGCCGGGTGAGGTAAGGCTAGTTAGCTTTATCTTGACAATTTATAGCACACTGGCCGTATAGGTTCGATTTTCTTTTCACTGACAAGAAGTTACAAGCTGGCTAGAAGAATAATGTCAGATTGCTGCTGCCCCAGGGACTGAAACTTTCGTCCTTAGAGTTCATACGCTCCTGGTGTCAAGATAAGTATTTCAATAAATTCTAAAAATGTTAAAAAGTATAAAATAAAGTATAGGTTCATTAAAGTCTTTTTTAGGCAAGCTTCAAATAAAACAAACTAGAAAATGTTATAGTTGTTTTTTTTATCATTGTTAGGCACGCGTTTGACCACTATCTCACCTGATGGTAAGCGATGATGTGGTCGAAGATGAAGCACGCTTGCCTAGAACTAACCTACTCTCGACTTAAAGACTTCCAGGTTGTAGCTATCAGGAAACACACGGCTCCGGCAGGGAATTCCAATCCTTAGCTGTACGCACAATGAATGTGTTCCCAGAACGTTGCGTGCGCGTGAGTGTGATGTTCACCAAGTACCGGTGGCGAATCGCCGTACGTCTAGTGGTCAGATAATGGAACGGGCTTGGCGGAATTAGACTATGCAATTCCGACGCAGACTCCCCAAAATGCAACCGATAGAAAACCGACAGCCGGCTAGGTGTAACTATAACATTCTCTCTATAACTTGAGGCGTGAACGTCTGTTTTAAGAATAAGCTTTAAATATTATAGTAGTACGCTTATGTTTCTTAGTTTTGACCTTTCGTATCCCGTAGACGCGATATCGAGCGAGACACAATGACTTTTTAAATGTAATTCGGGACACAATGGTTTTTTAAATATTATTAATACCGGTTTTCGAGTGGTTAATTAGTATTTTTAACCGACTTCAAAAAAGGAGGAGGTTCTGTATGTATGTTTTTTTTGTGTATGTCCACCGATATCTCTGTCAATTGTGGACCGATTTTCAAAAATTTTTTTGTCCGAAAAAATACACTCCCGAGGTGGTCCCATATAAATTTTATCGAAACTGTTTCAGCGCTTTTCAAAACTGAACAAGAACGAAAAATACGTATACATAGATGTCGTTTTGTTTATCTCCAATTACGACTATGTTTAATTTCCACATTCCATGTTATTGGGGTTTTTAGTTCTGGGGTATAACAACTAAAAAGTGTAAAATATTTTTTTTTGTACAAAAAAAACAACTGACTTCCAAAAGAGCAAAATCAATCAATCTGCCTAGCCTTTTCCCAACTATCTTGGGGTCGGCTTCCAGTCTAACCGGATGCAGCTGAATTGTTGGATGCAGCAGTATTTTACATGGAGCGACTGTCTATCTGACCCCCACAACCCAGTTACTGGGTAATACGATACCCCTTGGTAAGACTGGTTGTCAAACTTTCGGCCTTCTGACGACCCGTAACGACTGTCAAAGATCGCGAATGGACGAAAGTGTTTGTATTTCATTTTTAAAGTTATTTTTAAATTTTTAGTGTACTTTCTTTATTGAAAGTCGGTCGTTTTTTTTTGCAAAAATTTTTTTTTATTTTTCATTTTTTAGTTGTACTCCAGAACTAAAAACCCCAAACCAAAACGTCATCTAGGTATAGTTACGTATTTTTCGTTTTAGTTCAGTTTTTCAAAAAGCGCTGAAGCAATTTCGCTAAAATTTATATGGG
Organism: Polia nebulosa; assembly: GCA_951329385.1. Taxonomy (NCBI): domain Eukaryota; kingdom Metazoa; phylum Arthropoda; class Insecta; order Lepidoptera; family Noctuidae; genus Polia; species Polia nebulosa. The sequence continues at coordinate 19,978,646 of OX589612.1, forward strand.
ACCACCTCGGGAGTAGGTATATTCTTTCGGATCAAAAAATAACTATGAAAATGGGTTCACAAATGACAGAGAAATCCGTGAACAAATATAAAAAAAAACTTGAGAGGTGTCAAGGGACACCCGGATGGAACGAAGTTCCTTTCGATTAATTAGTGAAGGAATTGTAATATAATTTTATTTTTTTTAATTTATAATATTTTTTTATTATTAACTACGCACACACGCACGAACGTAAGAAGTTATACTTCATCATCTCATCTCATCTCATCTCATCGCAGCTCAGCTCAGCTCAGCTCAGATTAGCTAAGCTCAGCTCAGCTCAGCTCAGCTCAGCTCAGCTCAACTCAACTCAACTCAACTCTTTAGCAATAACAACAACTATAACAAAAGTAATTGTAATAAAATTTTATTTTTTTTACTATAGCAAAAAGTGTCGTGACAACTTTTCGTAAGAATTTTTTTCCGTCTAGCCCCCTTTCACAACGCGCGATAAGGAACTTCGTTCCAACATACATAGTCGAACATAGAACCTCCTCCTTGTTTGAAGTCGGTTAAACAATATGTAATGCGTTCGGAACACTTTGCGCGCGAGTCTGTCTCGCCCTTGGCCGGTGTTTCATTGAAACCTATTCAGAGAATCTAATTAATAATTTAACCAAAAACGAAAAGATGAAGTAGAAGTTTTTAGACAAAAGTTGAAATGACAACGTTATGATTTGACTGCAGCAATCAATTAATTATAAGAGTACTTAAACTGAGGAAAAGGCGTTATACTAATAACGCCTTTTCCTCAGTTACTTAGTTGTTTAAAAAATACTAACTGTTTATCTATTTGAATGCACTCAGCATTCAAATAGATAAACAGTTAGTGCAGTTTGATTTTGTTTCCAACAAGCATACAAAAAAAAAACTGTAAGTAATGCAAATAATTATTTGATATTACTAGTGGTCGCCCGGTGATCGAAATTCGACCGCCTTTCGTAATTTATTTAAGTTTGAAATAAAATATAGATTTTATTTCAAACTTATTTTTTTTAAATCTATATAAAAATCAATTGCCGAATGCGCGTCATAATCAATAAGGTATTACACCCATTTTTGAAAAGTGTCTCAATTAGATTCTATAATGTTAATAAACCAATAAAAAAGAACATAAAATTTTTATTCAATCAATAAGTGCCCTAAAATTTTGAGTCGGCGCCAAACAACAATCTGATTATTTGGCGCCGACTCAAAATTAGTTTACATAAAATTTGATATTTTATGTAGGTAAATAAGCTCAATACTCAAGACTTAAAAGGTTTATTTATTTTTTGCTTTTTAGTTCTTTTTCGTCGGTTGAATTTTTTGTTAAAAAGTTTTTTATTTTATGATTTTTTGTGACTCACATCCTCTTTTAATACTCTAAAGGCTAATTTCTAATCCTTCATCATTCCTCTTGGCACTGAGCTGATGATGTAACCATCCCTCCACGAGGTTCCTAGGATATTGACCAGTTGTGGTTACCTCCAATATTCTAAAGACGTCTTTTCTTCAAAGCATATTAAGTAGTATCTGTCACTAAAACCAGTTTTTTATATCTAACTTGTTTAGGATAGGTATGGTTTCCATCATCAGCTCAGTTTCATGATGTGATGATTCCTAAATGCAAATACCTGATTAATTTATGAAAAGTAAACAGAAACAATATTCGTGCCCAATTTTCGAGGTTTTCTCTCAATTTTGTCAGGATTCCATGATCAGATCCTGATGTCCTTGACATGGGACCACCCTTGAGGTATACCCTATCTAGGAAAAAAAGAATCGTCAAAATCGGTTCATAAATGACTGAGTGAGGTCTGAACATACACAAAAAAAAAATATATATATACATACGGTCGAATTGAGAACCTCCTCCTTTTTTTTTCGTCGGTTAAAAATGCATTTAAATTTTATATTTTCAAATTTCGCGCGTAATTTGACGAAAACGCTGGACGCAGTGGACGCCATATTGCTCTACGGTCATGACGTCAGTTGGCTATGTAAATAAAACTACAAAGCATAGATACGCTGATCAGTTGAAAGTTGACACTTTATAGTTTACATAGCCGTATGACGTTTAGCATGGCGGCTACTATTCCATGGTGTTAAAAAACAGATTAAAAAAACTGAAAACTTCGAATTGAATTTTAAAATTTATTTTGTTATTTTGTGAACTAAAACTAACATTTTCCGACTGCTTTCTGCCTAAGCTATCTCAATAGTATATTTTTAGTTTTTTTCTCATATAGAGTAAAATACCCTATTGTCGAAGCGCATCACTTCTACGGACTCACCTATTTGGCTAATTCTTTTTGTTGTGTTCGTTTATTATTGTAAGGACAAGGTTTGAGTGAAGACAAAAATTGGGATCTCGAAAAAAAAAAATTGCACCCGTGCGAAGCCGGGGTGGGTCGCTAGTAAATTAATAAAAAAAAACATTACACACACTACCATGCTTTGACACGTCACGACACGACAGTCATGTCATGTCAGGTTTATGGGACATGGTCTTTGACAATAGAACCTTAGCACGGGGTGTCATCTCGAAAAAGAACATTTAGTTAAAATAAATTTCAATACATGGCGTAATATGCATCTATTTTTTATTGAAGTTTAAGTAATATTCATATTTTGGAAAAAAATATGATAAAAACTGTATTTTCTTATTTAATAAACTGTCCTAACTAAGCATAAAATTGTGGAATAATTGAATCCTAATTAAATTAAGATGATAATTAGAACGAATTCTAAGACATCTATATTTGTTGTACCAATAGATGGCGCTGTTTGAAGTTTTAGAGTTTATTCATTCGCCACTTTAAAATTTGTATAGTGACACATTTTAATACAGTAAAACTGTTATGAAGTACCAAAAATACTATCAAAGAATTCCGCAATGTGTGAGAAAATATTGGTAAAACTAAGTAAATTCATTCAACTTGCAAGCCATTGCTGCTAACACCATCTAACGAGGTGTAAAGGACGAGCCCGAACGAAGAACAAAAGTTACTTGTGCCTGTCGGAACCCTTAATTACGGCGGCACCGTTTCTTTGAATGGGCTGAGGCATCTGTACGCTAGTATTATATTATCTGTGACCTTAGAACCATCAACAAAAAAAAATAATATAGAACGTTAGAATTTGAAAATGAGGTCGAATTTCAACATAGGGGCGACCAGCAGTTTTCGTAAAAACGGCTTGAAAGTTTTTGCTTCACATATTAATATAAAGATTTAATTTCTTCTTTCTTTCTCTTTCTTCATTTTTCATAAAACGTTTCCCCACTCTAGGAAATACCCCTGTATCGTAAACATGTAAACATGAAAACTCCCAGACCCGGAACAACCTGTAGGCCATACAAATATTTGTTCCGTGTGGGAATCGAATCAGCGACACGTAGAGTATCAGCCAATCGCTCAACCACTGCGCCAACTGTGAATTTGTTGACAGCGTTGATTTGAACGGTCAAATTAGGTCCTAAGTCTGACTTCCAGCAGGCGTATTCGCTAATTCAGTTGACATCAATTTGATAGGCACTTTGCCGTACATTGCTACTTGTATAGGAAAACCGTAGTGCTATTATAATCGATGTCCACCGAGCAAATGTAGGTAAGTACTGCATAGTGCCTATCAAACTTGTAGGGTAGATTCCTACCATTTTTAGTTTGTTTATGTATATGTACACTCACACTACACTAAAACACAGCTGTTATTTATATTTATTCATTATATAAAAATATACTTCGGACCTCATTACACAACAATGCGATTTAGACCGACAGGTAAGTAGAGTCGATATTGGGAAAATGTGGGTAGGTCGCTCGCGCGCGCCTGACATAATAGGAGGTATATTGACACCAGTGAGCAGTCAGTTTGAGATACTTACGCGCGCGACTGTATTGCGATATCCAAATTCTAATAAATTGTTAACATATTGTTGTGATTGACATTTTACTTGTGCTGTGACTATTGTGTGTGCCCATACTATTGTGTGTGTCTGTAACTGAACCTATTTTCACTCCTTCTGTATTGTGATAATCGTGTGGGACATATTATACAGTGAGTACTACGTAATACTTTTATTTTCGCCGTCTACCTGCTACTCACCTACCCACATAGAACTATAAACTGATGTCAATTGAGTTAGAGAATACCACCTGCAGGCCGCGCAAAGTCATTGATTGCCTAGCTCAACTGTGTTCTGCCCGGTTTTCTAACTGGATATACAGCTTAGTTTTTATATGATACTAGCCTGACCCGGCAAACGTTATTCTGCCTTATAAAAATCGCGATAAAAACTACAAAAGCGGCAACAGAAATACATCATCTGTGAAAGTTTCAACTGTCTAACTATCACGGTCCATGAGATACAGCCTGGTGACAGACAGACAGCGGAGTCTTAGTAATACGGTCCCGTTTTACCCTTTGGGTACGAAACTCTAAAAATGGAGGGTGGGGGGTTGAAAAATACTTTACGACCTATTCTCATACCTACCGAAAATTCTTTAAAATCGGTCGAACCGTTTTGGAGGTGTGCAACCACAAACAGAGTGACACAAGATTTTTAAGACTAGCTTATGCCAGCGAGTTCGCCCGCGTGGAAATAGTACTTCCCTCGTTATAACTTTCAACCTCTTTCCAACTCTCTTAAGGGGGTCACCCTTAAGGGTTGAATTTCGAGAAACCCTTTCTTAGTGGATACCTATTCTTCACAAAGAACACACCCTCCAAGCTTCATGTATAGAACTAGTGGTTTAGGCTGTGCATTGATATATCAGTCAGTCAGTCACGCTCAGGACTTTGAATTTTATATATACAAATTTTATATATACAAATTTATATATACAAATTTATTAGCTGTACACCACTGACTACCCCATTTCTCGGGTTCGGCACCCGAAGCGTCCAAACGGATCCCTATTGCTGTCACTCACGTGTTCGTCTGTCCATCTGTCACATTATGTTTTACAGCCAAACGGTGTCCCTATGCCAAGGGCCGCGGTAACTCTATTTCAAACTTACCCGCGACCCACGCAGGTATCGACCCTAGCGGACCTCGTCAGTTGCTGCTGACGTATCTTTGAGACACGCGTGGAACACTACGCGCCGTTGACTCGGGCCTGGTCCTTATCGGACGGCGAGTTATCAATTACCCGCCGTCCGTAAGCCCGCGCCTACGGTGGTCGGGAGTCGCTTTGCGTCTCCCGACGCCCGGGGCGTCTCCTGCGACGGCTGCTAGAGGCGTGGGGGAGACTCCGTTGAGTCTCCCTCACGCGTTCCGCTTCCTTCTTCGCGAGCATTATGCTTTGCAGGAGGTGACAGCGTCCCATTCCCTCTGACCCCGTACCATGGCCTGGACCAGGGCCGGGCGCGAGAGGCCGCTGCCCCTGATCGCCTCCACGAGGACAAGGCGGTGCTCCGCCCAAGCGGGGCAGATCTCCACCGTGTCCTCTGGGCGATCCACACAGTGGTGAAACCATCAGGCGTAAAGTGAGGACGCCGTGGCGCCTCTCTAGCCAATCCTCAAAGAGGGGTCTAACCGCCGCCATTGTGGCATGCCCAAAGTCATTGTGTGCCTAGCCTTCAACTGTGTTGTGGTCGATTTTTAACCGACGAAAAAAAAGGAGGAGGTTCTCAATTCGACCGTATATATGTTTTTTTTTTTTTTTTTTTTTGTGTATGTTCAGCCCTCACTCCGTCATTTATGAACCGATTTTGATTATTCTTTTTTTGTTAGATAGGGTACACCTCAAGGGTGGTCCCATGTCAAGGAAATCAGGATCTGACAATGGAATCCTGACAAAATTGAGAGAAAACCTCGAAAATTGTGGGCACGTTTAGCGTTTCTGTATGTGTGTTCAGCCCTCACTCCGTCATTTATGAACCGATTTTGATTATTCTTTTTTTGTTAGATAGGGTACACCTCCAGGGTGGTCCCATGTCAAGGAAATCAGGATCTGACAATGGAATCCTGACAAAATTGAGAGAAAACTTCGAAAATTGTGGGCACGTTTAGCGTTTCTGTATGTATGTTCGGCCCTCACTCCGTTATTTATGAACCGATTTTGATGATTCTTTTTTCTTAGATAGGGTATACCTCAAGGATTGTCCCATGTCAAGGATATCAGGATTTGCTCATGGGATCCTGAAAAAATTGAGAGAGAACCTCGAAAATTGGGCACGAATATTGTTTCTGTTTACTTTTCATAACTGAATCAGGTATTTGCATTTAGGAACCATCACATCATGAAACTGAGCTGATGATGGAAACCATACCTTTCCTAAACAATAGAAGTCAGATATAAAAACTGGTTTTAGTGACAAATACCACTTAATATGCTTTGACGAAAAGACGTCTTTACAATATTGGAGGTAACCTCAACTGGTCAATATCCTGGGAACTTCATGGAAGGATTGTTATATCATCAGCTCAGTGGCAAGAGGAATGATGAAGAATTAGAAATTAGCCTCAGAGTGTTAAAAGATGATGCGAGCCACAAAAAATCATGAAATAAAAAACTTTTTAACAAAAAAATTAACCGACGAAAAAGAACTAAAAAGCAAAAAATAAATAAACCTTTTAAGTCTTGAGTAATGAGCTTATTTACCTACATAAAATATCAAATTTTATATAAACTAATTTTGAGTCGGCGCCAATTAATAAAATGATTAATTACCTACTTACAGCCCTCTTCATTTGTAAGTACTTATAAAATTTAGATATTTAATAATCAGATTGTTGTTTGGCGCCGACTCAAAATTAGTTTATATAAAATTTGATATTTTATGTAGGTAAATAAGCTCATTACTCAAGACTTAAAAGGTTTATTTATTTTTTGCTTTTTAGTTCTTTTTCGTCGGTTAATTTTTTTGTTAAAAAGTTTTTTATCTTTCTAACCGGACGCAGCTTTTTAAAATTTTTATATGATTATATTTATAAGCAGTACACCACTGACTACTCCATTTTTAGGGTTCCGTATTGCTGTCACTCACGTGTCCGTCTGTCTGTCACAAAATTTTGTTACGAAGAATTTTTTAACTTCTCATTGATTTAACTTAACATTTGGTGATAATGTTTACTATTACGTATCTAACAAATACCAACATATTGATTTCCCTTATATAGTACGGAACCCTAAATGTGCGAAGTACGACACGCACTTGACCGGTTATTAGGGTTCCGTACCCGAAGGGTAACCAACGGGATCCTATTACTAAGCCTCCGTTGTCCGTCCGCCCGTCCGTCTGACTGTCAGCGGGCTGTATCTCATGATCCGTAATAGGTAGAGAGTTGAAATTTTCACAGAATGTGTATTTCTGTTGCCGCTATAACAACCAATAATAAAAAGAAAAAATAATTAAAGGGGCTCCTCTACTAGAGATGTGTTTTTGTTTCTCTTTTTGCTCGATCTTAATAATGGCAACAAGTACACGCGTATAATCTTGTACGATGGTACGGACCCCCCATGCACTAGTCCGACTCGCACTTGGCTGTTTTTTATTTTTACTTATTTCGGTTTCAGTTGGATGCACCAAAGGTTGTCCGATAGATATCGCTGTAAGCGATAAGACCGCCACTGTCCCCATAGTTTCTGTATAAAGTTTTGTAACTTTTTTGGTGTAGGTACAATAAATTTCATTCCATTGTACAAGAATTTCAAATGGACCGACTGCTTATCTAATCTTCACACACTAGGAAACACGATCCTGGTGTTTAGATTAGTGGTCACGATCCTGGTTAGGGGCAGTAGGCTCGCTCAACAGGTCGGTCTTTGTTTAAAAAAAACAAACATAAATATATACACGACATGAACGGCCAATTTTTAAGCAAAATGTTTTGTCTTAGTGACCTCATGTCTATGTCGCAGCCATCTGGTTGAATTATTCAGTCAATTGGACGGCTAGGCCGTTCATTAATCGCATTTTTTTCGCATTGCAAACGCACGGCATCCAATTAGATAGCTGAAGGACAACCAGACAAGTCGTTAAACGCAACGTTCAACCAGATGGCTGGATGTAATCTAGTCATTTAGTTAAATTTGATATTGATGAGGTTGTGATACCACTCATTATGTTTAAGTGTGTACAGAATGTAATGAGAGGCAAAAGCGAGCATAGCGAACTCGGGACGTGGGGCACCCCGACTCAGCCAATTTTTTTTTAAACCAAACCGACTACGCCTTTTAAATAAACACTAACAAATAATCATTTTAATCGTTTTTCGTTTAACTTGAAGTAAATTTGAATCACTTGGCTGACTCTTGATCAGTCATCTTCAAAGGGCTCTGTTAAACGTTGAGTGATGCCGGCGTTTAATATAATATAATAATAATACTTTATTGTACAAACGGAAAAACACACACAAGTTAGTTATGCACATAACGAAATTTTACAAACGGTGGTAAAAATAAACAAGTTGAACAGCTGGCTCCTGAACTAAGTACAAAGATACTTGTATCTCAGGAGCCAAAGTTTCTCATATACATAGGTTGTTCTAATTACATGCAATCAGGTTAAAGTGATTCGAATATCAGTAGACTACGAATTTATAAGGTGATCGTTAGAATGTCTTCTGTATCGTCGTAAGACAAATTCTGCAACCAATTAGTCAGCTTTGCTTTCAACGCAAACTTGGGCAGCGTGTAAATATGAATTAACCGATGTACCTTATTATAAAGACGAGCGCTTAGGACTGAGTAATGGCGACTAGACAGACTCGACGACCACGACGTCTTAGAAGGATATTTGGGTCGAGAGGTAGGATGGAGTGACGGCGTAATACTACACGCAAAAAGAAGAGTTGTCGCACAGTGAGGACTTGGGTTTCAGAGTACAGCAGGGCGGTTGGATTGTCTCTACGCTTAAAATGCATAACCTTTAGAATCACCCTTTGAGCACGTTCTATTTGAATCAGAAGGTTTTTATATGTGCCTCCCCCATACTGTAATACAGTAGGTGATTATTGAAGCACATAGACTCTGGTAAACCAATGACAGAGTTGCAGGGTCTGCTGAATGTCTCAGTTCTTTAAATATGAAGATGAGCTTCCTTGTAAGTGTACATAATGCCTCAATGTGGGTGCGCCACGTTAGATTTTCATCAATGTACACCCCTAGGTATTTGATACTTGAAACTAATGTGAGTGCAAGACAACCGCAGCTGTCTTGCACTCGACACGAATCCCACCAGTCAGTATGCATTTAAGCGAAAGTTGCGGGATTACCTTCTTAACAAGTAAAGGAGTCGTCTCAAAATCCTTATCTCTAACTTTATATATTATTATTATATATGTAGGTATATTATATTAAATATATATGTATGTTTATTTTAACTATATTTATATATACTTTTGTAATTATTTTCGTCTTAGAATTATTTTATTTTTTCAGTTTATGCACCTGCCATGTTATCTCTCCACCACCCTTGGTTGACTGCTAGAGAATGCCTAAGGCATTAAGTCCGCCTTTGTACATTTGTGTTGCATGAAGTTTTAATAAATAAATAAATAAAATCCTGTCCTGTACAGGAGTGAACTTTCACTATACTAGTCTCGGTAGGTAATAGGTTTAATGAACGGCCTAGGCGTCCAATTGAATAGCTAATTCAACCAGATGGCAGCGACATCTACGTGACCAATCATTTAGACATAGCAAACTGAAGGAAATAGCTAATTTTTAGAGTTCCGTACCCGAAGGTCTAAACGGAGCCCTATTGCTGTCACTCACGTGTCCATCTGTCCGTCTGTGTGTCAGGCCGTCGTCTGTCACAATTTTTTTTCCGAAGAATTTTTTAATTATGACCTATGAACTTGAAATTTGATGGTAATTTTTATTATTACGTATATTTTACTAACAAATACCAGTATATTGATAAATCAGATTTTTTCTTTAAAATTCCCTCAATTGGTATGGAACCCAAAATGTACGAAGTCTGACACGCACTTGACTAGTTTTTAACAAATAATTTGAGTATTTACATAGTTTCGGATTTGGCCATCCAAGCCTACTTAAAAAAATTAATAAGCCTGACTGATAAAATAAATGCAATGCAAATACATGAATTTGAGGGTACTAAAATAACATAATATCCTCTAAAAAATGTTATACGTATAACAGCTTTTGGGAAAAACGCGATGGTTTTTAGGTTTCTGAAAATCCGAATGAAACAACGGAACCTCCAGCGCTGGGCACGCCACCATCGCGGCGGTAGTGCCCCTCTTTGAGGAGTGGCTGGAGAGGATTCACGGCGTCCTCACCTTCCGCCTGACGCAGGTTCTCACCAGACAAGGTTGTTTCGGGAGGTTCCTGTGTAGGATAAGGCGGAGGGAAACGCCCGGGTGTTACCACTGCGCGCATCGCCCAGAGGACACGGTGGAACATACGGTGGAGGTCTGCCCCGCTTGGGCGGAGCACCGCCGTGGCCTCGTGGACGCGATAGGCGGTAGCGACCTCTCGCGCGCGGCCCTGGTTCAGGTCATGGTACGGAGCGAGAGTGAATGAGAAGCAGTCTCCTCCTTCTGCGAAGCAGTAATCATAGGCCTCTCCAGCCACTCCTCAAAGGCCTCGGCCTTACCGCTGCAGTTGCGGCGTGCCCACACGAGTGATCCTTTTATTTTTGAGGGCGTGTCAGACTCTTACTGACTAAAACCCACCCCTGTTCCTTCCCTGCCTGAGTGCCCAGGGGTGCGGTAACTCATTTTCGGAATTTATCCGCTACCCAACCCCTCATTTGTGCTGTTAAAACCACTCAAAATAAAAATATTTTGTTTGCAACATGCATTTTTATAAACATTCCAGAATCGTTAGCATCAGCAGGCATCACATTTAAGCCAGTGATTATTTTGTTTCAGGAATCAGAATGAGAATTTTTAATTTCAATAAGTTGATAACTACAGAGGAGTCGCAGGTACATTCGTTAAGAGACTGTTCCGTTGTCATTGACGGACATAACTATTTGCATAACATGTATGAGAGAAGCAAGCTTCCCTTCGTCTTCGGTTGTGAAGCCGATAAGTACGCTGAATACTTGAAAAATCATTTCGCAATGTTCAAACAGGCTAACGTGAAATGTTACATCATATTCAAAGGCGGTGACACGGATATAATGAAGAAAATGAGAAAGTTTCAACATCTTATCTTCGACGTCAACACAAACATTGAATTTATTCCTCCTGTGCTACTAAAGGACACTACAATACAAGTGGTAGATGAAATGTGTATAGACTACGCTTTCTGCGCCATGGAGGCTAAAGACGAGTGCGTAGCCTTAGCCCAAAAACTAGAATGCCCTGTCATCAGCTTTGATATCGAATACTGCTTCAGGAAAGCCCCTTACATAGAATGCTATACCCCCATAACATTCGACGATGCAACGAAATCACTCCAATGCCGCCAGTACAAACTTCAGGATTTCCTCCAAAAAAAGTCCCTGTCTGAAGAAAAAACTGCTATTTTTGCTGCGTTAACCGACACAACATTATTTCCAATGAACTATTTCGATTCACTATTCCATGAGTGGCAAGTGACACATAGACATCAACTCTATCAACTACACAATCTCATTTTATGGCTCTCGAAACATAGCGAAGAAGAAGCGAGAGACGGAATATCAAGAAAAATAACAAACGGTGATGACCGAAACAAGTTTTGGTACTATTATAATAAAATATTAACAGACATGCGGAACGACGAACCCGGATACGTAACTGAGTATCTCCTTAATTCGAAACTTCCGATATTACCGCAAGATCCTGAATGGTTCGAAAAAGGAGTAGTTTGTAAACACGTGCCGCCAGTGTACATCAATCTGTATAAATGGAAAGTCATCGAAGGATCTTGGGTCATTTTAGATACACATAGCCAAGACAGTCTGCTCCTATCTATTGATATAATAAAATATGCATACAACTTACTGACAAATTACAGGGGAGGTAAATTCAAAGTATACCAGGGTGCCAAAAAATACATAGAGATGCTGGCTTATGACCCGAATGTTTGTAGACCAGTCTACAACTGTAAGGTGTCGGTGTTCGAGAATGGTTGGGATCAAGTCAAGAATTTGAATCTGTTCGAGCATTTTCTAACTGAGAACTGTATAAACACTGACGTTTTATCCAAAGCAGCACCCGATTGTGTAGTATTGTTTGCCGCTCTGGTGTACTTCAATCGCCAAAAGCAGTTGGAAGGCGAGGACGTGGCCAGAGAAGTGTACGCGGTTGTGCTGTCGTACGTCCTGCTGAGCTTAGTGTTCAATACAGAAACGCGTTCTAAGGATTCGAAAGATCATTTAAAAGATAAACGTGTCGCAGCCAAGTATTCCCAAGCAACCAAGTATTTCCAGTTCGATGGAGATGAAGCTAGAAGAATTTTCGACGGCAGAGACTTACACAGGTTAGTCGAGCTCCAGTTATGTATCCAGCACATGAATTATTTGAACACTTTATGCGGCTCACCATATGAATCTACTCAGTACAGAAAGTTATATAACGGCACACTTATATTCAAGATGTTCAATGAAATGCGAGACAGAGATGTGGAGGATTTTGTAAACGAATTGTTTCAGATGAGTCCAAAAGTTTTAGAAGTAGTTAAGAGACTGATTCTAGTGTACCATGAGCTTTTAAACAGCGAATAATAATAATTGTATTGTTGTATATACTTTTACTATAACTAGATTAAGTAAAAAAACTGATTTTTATAGCAACTTCGTAATTTCCTATACTATATTTGTCCGTCAGTTAGATTACCAAAAAACATAATAAAAAAAAAATATTTCAGACCATTGAAATGTCCATATTTTGTTAGTATAACATTATCTTAAAACTATGTTAGTAATGAGGAGCTCAGATATTAAAGATCATTGAAAATAAATTTAAATTAAAACAAATTGAATTTAACATTGAAAATAAAATGGAAAAAATAATTTAAAATAAAATAAAATTGAAAATAAACTAAAAACTAAAATAAAATTGAAATTAATTAATAAAAATCAGTTAACATGCAGCCTGATAAGCCTTCGCACAGCTGCCGATACTGGTCTGTCTGCAATCATCCTTAAGATTCCGTTGCCACTCCCTCGAATTCAGCGAATTAGTGAGGCTGACTTTTTGCGCATTATAGCAACCTAACCTAACCTTTATATTGGTAATCTAACTAACGGACCAAAAAGATTATTTTAGGATTCTACACTAATACGTAGTCGAGTATACTTTAACCAACATTATGTAACAAATTAGTAATTTTTTAAACTTATATTTTTTGTGTAACTTTGAAATTGATACTTAATGCAAATATTTTTTTTTATAAATATTGCGAATGGTTTTTTTTATACATTCATGGTTTATACATTTTAAGAACAGTCGTGGTCAAGTGGTTAATACGATTTAAGGTCACAGCACACATATCAATTCGGAAAGGGATCGTCACCGTATCAACTCGAGCTGTGCAGTATTCTTTTTATGAAACTCCCTACTGCATCGCACACTAATCGGAATTGTAACGTAATCTCCTCGCCTCGGAACAAGCTGTGGTTAACTTGCGGTAGGTACCCACGCTTACGGCTTGTCGTCCCCGCGCTTACGGCTCGTCGTCCCCGCGCTTATGTCTCTCCGTGCCCTCTCAGTCTCAAACTGTGTGCCAGCCAGATCAACCAGAGGTCGGTGAGCCTAGAGCGCGGCGGCGTCGCCTAGCCGTAGCCGAGTCGACGTACCGGAGCTGCTGATCCGCTTTGGTTACGTGCTTACGTTAGGTTGACGACGAGATGAAAGGCGATACGGTGACGATCCCTTTCCGAGTTGATATGTATGCTGTGATCTTTAAAGGGTTCTAACCCAGATAGTCATTTCACTTGTGCAAGTTATTTCTAGCGCTTGATTTAAACACATCTCCAATGCGTGGGAAGAGGCAAAATAGATATAGATACTTTCTGCAATCTATTGAAAGCGTTTGATTGCGTGAACCACGAAAAAATACTCATAAAACTTGAACTTGCCAAACGGATCAGCCAAAACAGCGTTAAAATTAGTAAAATTCAACAAAATCAATGCAAACACGAAAATGGAGAGCAATTCAGGGCTAAATTTTGGGTCTCTTCTTGTTTTTAGGGTTCCGGAATCCGAATGAAAAAACGGAACTCTTATAGGATCACTCGTGTGTCTGTCTGTCTGTCTGTCCGTCTGTCACAGCCAATTTGCTCCGAATCTGCTGAACCGATAGAGTTGTTTGGTACACATGAATATCTGTGACCCAAACATGGACGTGTACCCTAAATAAATAAATTTGGAATATGGGGGTCACTTTTGGGAAAATCTCAAAATTAAAAATCAAAGTTTTTCAAATTGTGTCGTGCGACATATCAAATGAAAGAGCACATTGTGAGGGCCTCGAATATATTTTTTTCATAATTTTAAAATATACAATTTTAAAGTTATTTAAGAAAATAGATGAAAAATGACCATTATAACCCCTTATCTCCGAAACCACTGGGCCTAAAATTGTGAAAAAAATACAGAAAGTAGTATTTTTCTTATGGATTAAAAAAAAAAATAAAAAAATGTTTTCTCGGAACCCTTTGAGCGCGAGTCCGACTCGCTCGCTATTTATTGCAAAATCAACTTCATCATCCACAGCCCAACTTCGCCAACTTCTGAGCATACTTACCTATCTTGTGTAATACACCCACACCCACACACACACACACACTTGGAAAATCATCCAATGACTTCTTCCGCTCTAGGGTGGAGCGGAAGGGCGTGTCAGACTCTTACTGACTAAAACCCACCCCTGTTCCTCCCTGCCCTGAATTCCCAGGGGCGAAGTAACTCTTTCGAATTTATCCTCGTTTCCTCGTTTTAACTCGTTTTCCGATGTCGAAAACCTTCGTACGTCTTCGGATCTTGACGTTTAGAACTCGGTCTATTAGACGTATGCCGAGCATGGAACGCTCCAAGGCTCTCTGTGCAACTCTCAGTCTGTGCACAACATCATGTGTGAGCGTCCACGTCTCAGCACCGTAAGTAATAGTGGGCACAACACACTTGTTATAAACGCTGGTTTTCAGACACAGTGGAATTATGGTTGATTTCAGAATGTTGTCTAATTTGCTAAAAGCAGCTCACCCAAGCTGTATTCTTCTCGATAACTACGTTTGTTGATTTTCTTTGTCGAATGAAAGAATATGGCCAAGGTAGAGACATATCTGTCAACCATCACCAACGCTTCATTCCCAACTTTTAACAGGAGGATTTGAATCGTTTGATGATAACCATATGCCATAACCTTCGTCTTGGCCATATTCATCTTAAGTTCTACTTTAACTGAAGCATCAAAAGGTTTTGGAGCTTTTTCTGGAGGTCATCTATGTTTTCAGCGAAAAACATAAAATCATCAGCAAATATTAAGCGAGACAGGTAGGCACCATTGATTTTAGCATTGCAACAGTTCCAATCTGTTGTGCGTACAGCTAGGGAGTGGAATTCCCTCCCGGAGTCTGTGTCTCCTGATGAGCTACAACAACCTGGGAGTCTTTAAGTCAAGAGTGAATAGGTTGCTTCTAGGCAAGCGTGCTCCATCTTCGACCACATCATCGCTTATCATCAGGTGAGATGGTGGCCAAACGCGTGCCTATGAACTATAAAATTTTTTTTAAAAAAAGCTAAGGTTTTACGACATATTCTAGAACTGCTGTGAAAAGTTTCGGTAAAATGTTATCGCCCTGTCTCACTCCTCGCTTGATCGATACGGGTTTAGATAGCGTATGCATTCGGACCTGCAGAGGAGGCATTTATGGTAGGGTGGCGCATGCGCATGTATTCGACCATTCCCTTGAAAATGGTTGAGCTAAATGGTGATATCACATGAGTAATGTTAGTGAACGGGCGCCGTCAGTTAAGACTGGTCATCCCTCAACTGCCACGGCTCATTTTAACTTTTTCTTTTTATTAAAATTTAGTTTTTTTTTATCGTGCACGTCTTTCTCCATCGTTCTCACATATCTGTGTAATATCAACATGAATGATGTTACTTTTTAAGTATTTATTGATTTAAAGTGTGTCCGTGAAGTTTCTTGTACTTCTCCATAGACATCTACGTTTCGGAACATGACCGACCTTGACAATTTAAAAGTGCCTGTAAATGATTTAAGTTCGTGATAAATGATAAATGATAAATGATGTTTATTCAGTAAATAGGTTACAAGGAACACTTTTACACGTCAATGTTTTTTTGTCAGTTTAAGCTAGATGAGGCCGGTGTTTCCTAGCTGACTACCCTGAGAAGAAACACCGAAACAAACTCAGAGGTCAAAGTCTCTTTTAGTGTTCAAATCCATACAATGTGGACTGGTTAGATCCTATGAGAACCATGTACGTTTATGTCTGGGATGAGCTTTATGAAGAAAGCAACACACGAATTCGAGTGGACCTGTCCAGACAGTGCAAGCATTTGTCAGTCATCGCGAAGCTCAACTCAGAACTCTGAGGTGCTCAACGAACCGACGAACAATACCAAAGTAAGGACATTTGAGTAGGCCGCAAAAAATACTCAAACTGCCAGACAATCATAAAATCTACATGAATATAACGACATACATAGTTCTCGCATTCACATTATTCTATATGAGGACCATGCAGCTTAGTGTCTGTAGTGGTCTTTTGAAGAAAGAACCAAACATATTTGAGTGGACCTGTCCAGTCAGTGCAAGCATTTGTCAATAGTCGAATAGCTCAACTTAAAAACCACTAAGGAGCTCAATGACATGACGAACAATACCAAAGAAAAGACATTTGGGTAGGCCGCAAAAGTACTCAAACTGTCAGACAACGTTGAAAATTACTGTAAAAAGGAGGAGAAAATAATAATAATAACCCACATAGTCCTCACATTTACAATAATTAAGTAATCAAAAAAAAATAAAAATATAATACTTTACAAAGTAAATATTTGTGTCAAACAAAATAGTAATCATAATATGTCAATCAAAAATAAAAATAAATATAATACTTAACAAAGTATTCAAGTCAAAAAAAAAAAATAATAATAATAAAATGTCAATAAAAAAATAAAATAAAAAATATAATGCAATACTATACAAGTATTCATGTCAAAAACGAATATTAAAAAAAATATATATATAAAAAATTTTTCATCAGTAAGTAGTACATATGAAAACAATGGCTCATGTATATCATTGAAGCAGCTCAATCCCACGCCTTTTTGTCCTCAAGAAAGTCATTAATTGTGTAAAAAGCTTTCTGGCATAGCTTACGTTTAATAAATGATTTAAATTTATTTATGCTTAGTTCTTGAATTTGGCTAGGAAGTTTATTATAGAAACGTATACATTGACATCTAAAGGAACCACCCATTTTTTTCTTGAGCCTGGTTTTTGGTACAATAAATTTGTGTTTGTTCCTAGTATTTATGCTATGGATATCACTGTATCTTTTAAACAGATTAATATTTTTATGTGCATACATGAGATTCTCATAAATATATTGAGAGGGAACAGTCATAATATTAATCTCTTTAAATTTGTCTCTGAGGGAGTGTCTGGGACTTAATTTATAAATTGCACGAATAGCCCTTTTCTGTAAAACAAAAATTGTCTGAATATCGGCGGCATTTCCCCACAACAGAATGCCGTACGACATCACACTATGAAAATAACTAAAGTATACTAAACGAGCTGTCTCTAAATCAGTTAAACCACGAATTTTCCTTACGGCGTATGCTGCAGAGCTAAGTTTTTTGGACAGTTTATCTATATGGGGGCTCCACTGAAGCTGCGCATCCAAAGTTAAACCTAAGAACACTGTGGAATCCTCGGGTTTCAACTCTTCACCCTTTATTGACACACTAGTGTTCACTTGTATTACATTGGGTAATGTGAACTTTATGCATTTTGTTTTTTTCTCGTTAAGGAGAAGATTATTGACATTAAACCAGTTAACTACAGTTGAAAGAGCATTATTTACATTATCAACAACCACCTGCTGACGTTTGAGTTTAAATAAAAGTGAAGTGTCATCTGCAAACAGCACTATATCATGTTTATCCTTTATGAGGTAAGGCAAGTCGTTGATATAGATTAGAAACAAAAAAGGACCCAGAATTGAGCCTTGAGGAACCCCCATTCTGACTACAGACCCGGAAGACCTTTTGCCGTATGGTTGCATTTTTTTTCGTGTGTATGGTTGCATTTTTTTTATTCAATAAGTGGAGGGGAGATATGTGCTTTTAAATAAAATATGCGCTAGCCACTTCTTAAAAAAAAACTATAGAATACAAACTTATTTTTGCAGCGGATAGAATTAATTTAAAAAACACTTATTGTGCTTGGGCCGACCCGCAAATCTATCTGCCGAGCCCAACTATGTCGGGGATTTAGGTGCATAAAAAAGTGAAAAAGACAACCGGTCACAAAATATTAAAGTGCTTATGTAATAAAATATAGAATAGTTACAGGTTGTTGGGAAATTATTTTATAAAAATATAAAATAATTCGAGAAAAGAATTCATAATTCGATATAATTTCAATCCATCGCGACTAACTCAAGTATCGACTTTAGCGTCGTGTATTTTAAGTAGATTTTTAAGTGAAAAACAACTAAAAAAGGTTGCAATGGACATTGAACTTTGTCCTGTATGACTTAGAATTTATCGTTGCGAAAGATCATTATCTGGAATATAGCCGGTTATTTTGATGTTTTCCTTACCTTGGTCCATGGTCCCCCATGACGATGAGCAGTGTGTCTTCGAACACGTTCCTCTGCTCCAGGCTCTGGAGCAAGTTCACCATGGCATCGTCAGCGACTGATATCCTACTGTCATCGTGTGTAATGTCAGCGACGAATGTGAACGCAAACCGCTTGCCATCCAACCGTAGGAACTAATAAAACAAAAGTCAGACATTTATTGGTGAAAATGATCTAGGTATGGATGTCTCATGCAAAATGCAGAGGAGTGAGCAAAATGTCGTGAGGAAAGTTTTTAGCATGAATGAAGTGGCTGCAGGAGTAAGGGAATATTTTCTGACTCGAACTTACACCGAGGTTAGGAGTCAGAGCGTTTATAAAAAAACTTTTTTACAAAAAAAAAACAACCGACTTCCAAAAACAAAATACACTAAATATTTATAAATAACTTTAATTTCGGAAGTCGGTGTTTGTATTTTTACTTCTTCGTTATTTGACACCGACTTCCGAAATTAAAGTTATTTATAAATTTTTAGTGTATTTTTTTTTTTTGGAAGTCGGTTGTTTTTTTTGTAAAAAAGTTTTTTTTCTTTTTCACTTTTTAGTTGTTATACCCCAGAACTGAAAACCCCAATATAATGGAACGTGGAATTTAAACATTTGGAGAACACCAAAACGTCATCGAGGTACACGTATTTTCCGTTTTTGTTCAGTTTCTCAAAAAACGCTGAAGCAATTTCGATAAAATTTATATGGGACCACCTCGGGAGTATATTCTTTCAGATGAAAAAAGAATTTTGAAAATTGGTTCACAACTGACGGAGAAATCGGGTAACATAAATACAAAAAAAAAAAAACATACCGACGAATTGAGAACCTCCTCTTTATGGGAGTCGGTTAAAAAATGACTTAAAAAAATGATTTTTTTTAAAAATCCGATTGCAGAACAACTAAAAAGTTCCAAGACTGCTTAAGGGGGCAGCGCCAGGGTAAACCGCGAAATTCAAATGTACTTACTAAACTGTAATTCATTTACTGAACTGTAATCATTAAAATCATCAATACAAACTTTTAATTTCATATTACTGTACGGCATGACTATTTCATGAAATCATGACATTCGACAACAATTCTAACTTAGAGAGTTGTATTGATGATTCTAATGATGATCTTGACTAATATTATAAATGCGAAAGTTTGTATGTTTGGTGGAAGGGATTGGAATGAAATTTTGCATACACATAGATTATAACCTGGATTAAAACATAGGCTACTTTTTACCATGCGGGCGAAGCCGCTAGCAGCTATTATTTAAATAAATACATACTTGCTACGATCGCGAATAATATTTTGACCAACTTACAAACTGACACAGACCTGCAAATTGCAAAAGAACGTGAGAAAATTTAAATCGCGGGTTACCCTGTACATTTCACCTTAAACAAGTCACTTGTTTAAGCAGCCTGATGCCGTTCACTAGGGTAGTTTAAGTAGCCTGATGCAGTCGGTAGCAGTTCACTAGGGTAGTTTAAACAGTCTGATCACATGTGTGCTCAATCAAATGTCTCGCTGATGGTGGCGCGTGTGTTGGGTCATTCGGTTCTCTTCAATATGGTTGAGCTGAGTGGTGCTGATCCACGCGTAGTGTTCGTGAACGGGCGCTTTCAATTGAGACTGGTCATCGCTCAACTGCCACTGGTTTATTTTAATCATTTTAATTTTTTTGCTTTTTAATTGTATATTTAACATTGTTCTCATATAATAGAAGCAACAAGACATATGTAACCATAACATGGTTTAAAAGAGTGTTCATGGAGTTTCTTCCACGTTCTTCTCCATAGAGATCTACGCCTTGGAATGTGCAATTAGCTTCATCTTTCTGACTGTCCGACTTTTTGTCAATTCAAAAGTGCTTTTATAAAGTGTTAATGGTTTATTTGAAACAAATGCTTTAAATTTGAAGCTACTGCTGTCACTCACGTGTCTGTCTGTCCATTGTCTGTCACAAAATTTTATTCTGAAGAATTTTTAACTTTCAAGTTCCCATTGACCTATCAATGGGAATTGACTTATGAACTTGAAATTTGGTGATAATGTTTATTATTACGTATATTTAACTAACAAATAGAAATATATTAATTCATAAGATTTTTTCTTTGATAATTACCTCATTTGGTACGGAACCCTAAATGAGCGAAGTCCGACACACACGTGGCCGATTATTTTTTTCAAAATTCATACAACCATAGTTTCACTTCGGTAGTCATTCATACCTAATCTAATCATATGTCATTGTTGGAATCTATCCAGCCGTTTAGGTTACGCCAAAGAAATAGACATACATACTGGTGAAGCGTCAATGGCCTTTTTAACCGACTTCCAAAAAGAGGAGGTTCTCAATTCGTCTGTATGTTTTTTTTTTTTTTTTTATTTATTTTTTGTATGTATGTTACCCGATTTCTCCGTCAGTTGTGAACCAATTTTCAAAATTCTTTTTTCATCTGAAAGAATATACTCCCGAGATGGTCCCATGTAAATTTTATCGAAATTGCTTCAGCACTTTTTGAGAAACTGAACAAAAACGGAAAATACGTGTACCTCGATGACGTTTTGGTGTTCATGTTTAAATTCCAAGTTCCATTGGGGTTTTTAGTTCTGGGGTATAACAACTAAAAAGTGAAAAATAAAAAACTTTTTTACAAAAAAAAACAACCGACTTAAAAAAAAAAAATAGGTAGGTACACTAAAAATTTCTAAATAACTTTAATTTCGGAAGTCGGTGTCAAATAACGAAGACGTAAAAATACAAACACCGACTTCCGAAATTAAAGTTATTTAGAAATTTTTAGTGTACCTACCTATTTTTTTTTTAAGTCGGTTGTTTTTTTTTAATATTCAATACGCTTAAAATTGGGCAATAAAATCAATTAGGGTATTTCCGTACAATCTAATATATATTTAGCTTAGCCTTTATAAAGAGAGGGACATAATTAAGTGTCTATTTGATGATTTCTCTCACATAATCCAATATCGGTAACGCCCAAGGTATCGAGTGTTCTTGTTTCACTCGCCAGATGGCGTCCGCGGATATTTTTTCTCAGTATTTGTACCGCACCGCTCGCTACAAGTAGCGGCACGTAAGTCTAGCGCTGAACGATAATTGCTGCGCATGGGTGGGTGGCGCGGGTGGCGCGCGGGGGCGCGCGGGGAACAGAATGCGACTGGAGAGCCAATCGGCGCTACACACGCTCACCCTTCATCCCGCTAGCCCCCTCAGGTACCTTAATTTTTACTTCTGCGCAATAACGGTCAGCGCTAAAGTTTCGTGCCGCTACTTGTACCAAGTGTAGCGTTACCGCTAATGGAAATTCTTTTTCTGATGGAATACCTGAAGATCCTCTTAAAATAAATTAACCTGCAGTTGTGAGTCACTGTGAACTTATAGTGTAGTAAGATTTTGGAGTTTAAAACCCTTACATTGGTAGATTAATCAAGAACATTTCCACGCCGGCCGCAGTGTTACTAATGCTTCACGGATATCTTCATGTCTGTATATTGTTTTCACCACTTCACAACATTACATCACGCTCATACGCTCTGAAGGGGTACACAGATTTGTACAGGTCACCATGATACACCCTAATTTCACCAACTGTGTTCAAATTCCCTATTTTTGGGGCTATCAATTCGGGCATAACTTTACTATTAATTTAGTTTTAGAATGGGGAACAACAACTAAAAAGTGAAAAATAAAAAACTTTTTAGAAAAAAAATACAACCGACTTCCATAAATAATACAAAAAAATGCAAAATAACTTTAATTTCGGGAGTCGGTGTCAATTAACGAAGAAACCAAACTAGAAACACCGACTTCCGAAATTAAAGTTATTTTGCATTTTTTTGTATTATTTATGGAAGTCGGTTGTATTTTTTTATGTATGTTCGCGCATAACTCCCGTCATAAATAGACGGATATGCAATATTATTTTGTTGTTCGAAAGGGCTTTATTCCGAAATGGTCCCATTTAAATTTCATATAGATCTGATGAGTTTCGGAGACAGACAACGGAACTCTTCAAAAAATTACAGCATATCAACTGCAATTGCTGCGATCGTATGTTTACTAAAAAGTGAAAAATAAAAACTTTTTTACAAAAAAAAAAAATAGAACCGACTGGACCGGTGTTTCTGGTTTTTGGTCTTCGTTTTTTGACACCGACTTCCGAAATTAAAGTAATTCTGCACTCTTTTTTGGTTTTTGAAAGTCGGTTCTATTTTTTTATTGTAAAAAAGTTTTTTTCTTGTTATTTTCAGCAAACTCTTACATTTGATAATAAAAAGTTCCGACATCTTTTTTAGCCCCATATTGGATTTATAATGACGTGACTAAGCTAACCATGCATTGTCTTCCTAACAAGACATGTATGCAAATTTTCAGAGAGAGATAGTCTTTAATTTCTAAAATTTCTTTACATAGTTACAAGTAAAGTTATTAAGTGTGTTAAAAAGAAGGGAAATAGTCAATAAATACCTGATCAGTAATATTCATCATCAGTTGGAACTGTGGGGTATCTCCGAGACAATACTTCGTTCGCGATTGGACCTTCCCTTTATTTTCTGCTAGGTAAAAGGAGCGCAGGTAGTGGTCGGCTGGTTGGCGCAGGAACCCATTGAAGCGGTATTGGAAAGTTCCTATCCATGGCATATCTTCAAAGTACGCGGTACGGTAGCTGAAATAGGATGAATGGTGATAATGATTAATTATATTTAGAGCTGTAAAACGGTTTTAATTTATATCATCATCAGCCTTTTTACCCGACTACGCGACGCAAGGGAGGATAATGTGTTTATCAGCCTATGTATGTATGTACGTTTGTTCCTTTGTGGCACTATAGAGACCAAACACGTGGGCCGATTTTGTTAATTCGTATGTCAATTGATTCGTTTTAATCTTGCAAGTAATCAAAATACAATAATTATGGCGACAACCAGACGCCATATTGTGAAAAAGAAAAAATACAATATGGCGACCACCAGACGCCATATTGTGAAAAAGAAAAAAATACAATATGGCGACAACCAGACGCCATATTGTGAAAAAGAAAAAAATGAAAGTCGACGACCTATATTCAGTAAGGGCCCAAAAGTATAACTCACTAAAATGTAGAAAATAAAAACATAAATATTTAAAAAAAACCGACGGATGCAGTTGGTGGTATTTGTTTTAGCTCAATCGCTGACATAATGCCAACAACTGCACCAGACTGCTTGAAAAGTAACTTGTTTGGAACTTTTTGACGTGAATACGTCTTTAAAATTGCTTCCATACCCCAGGCCATCCAAATAAACCAATGATAACAACATCAGGGGATACAGTTTGGTGTTGCAGCTACAAATCTGTCATCTCCGTCCAATATTTAATTACACCACTGGATAGCTACAGCATCAAATAATCTGTTTCGCTAAGTGAGGACTGTGACGCATCGCGCGCGGTACAGGGAGAAGCGCCACCATTTTGAGGGAATTTTACCGCGTTTATTTCCATTAAGAGGGAACAGGAACTGCGAGGAATTTATAAAATAGGTATTTGAAGAAACTATTGCCATCGTGCTCCCTCAAGCCTTCCTCTATAGAGTGCGATAGCTGCAAATCGGACCGATTTTATCACAAAAAATTTTTGACCAGATCGACGTTTCGTATTCCCCTTTTTCTCCTCGAAAACTGAGCCGATTCAATTATTTTTGGCACCAAATTTTTAAGAAAGAGTATGTCTATGCCCTATTAAATGTTATTTTTTTTCTAATTGTCTGGTAGTCTTCTAAGATCGGCGGTAAAAATAGGACCACCTTTTGTCATTTTTGGAGGGTCATATTTTCTTTACTTATTAGTTGCTGAAAAAAAGAAAATGAAAGGGACGTGTCAATAGCAGACCGTGACTATGAAAAAAAAAATGATTGCTCTAGAGGCCTTATTCAGGAAGAAAAAAGGGGAATACATTTGTGTTGAGAATCGCAGCCCCTGTTCCCTCTTAAGTATAACTTTTGACTCGGAGCAGTTACGACGATCTTTTTTTCATTCGACAACTCTCATCAAGATTAATCGATTGTAAGAATCAAAAATAATTTTCAATAGTTATTGTAAACATGTTTAGTGTTTAAGTAAAAAAAATAGAATACAGTTTTGTAATGTCCTATACTCGTCAAAAAGCTAAATCAAAACAAAAGGAAAGTATACGATTTGAAAGTGCTCCTCGAGGCCAATCTAATAATGGGTTCCATATAAAATAATGAAACGGTCGCAAGAACGCAAAAAAATTTAAGGCCACCAGAAAAAAAAACCACCACCACCAGGGTGAATCTCCAGGCTTTAGGCTGAAGATTCTGACATACTGTGGCCGACATGACGAATCGTGGGTAATTCAATTTTAATAAAAAAAGTAAAAATATCTCCTAAATTTAAATTATAATGACACGGAATCCTTACTTTTAATTTCTAAATAACGTTTCTTCTCTGTCTGTTGTAACTAAAGAGCAGTCAAAACACACTCATATAATCCAAGCATACATAAGAGTACGGTTGCGTGCATCTGTGATTGTGGTATTGTGACGACCTTATGTTGGCAACCTTATGGTGAAGACTGGCACGTTAGAAGTTTGGAACTTTCTAGAAACTCTTGGAACGCCAATTGTGAATTTATAATAAAAGAAGATTTTAGTTTTTAGGTAGACTTGACCTAGCCCGCACGAAGAGGACACATGTATTAATTTCATTATTCAATATAACATATTAATATTCCAGTTCTCTTTCTTTTATAACACATCACACATAAGCAGTCACTCTTATACACCACCCTCTCGCACCGCGGCGAGTAAACAAACCCCCAGGAACCTAAAAGGAATCTCCAGGGACCAGCACCAAGAGAAGCTGCTCCAGGTCCCTATAAGTGGCGGCGAGCGCCGGGAAAGAACGCCGTATGTAAGAGTGACGGCAACGGTAACGGTGTGCGGTGGACAAACTGAGGACTGATGCAGTGACAGCATCAGGATAAGAGGAGTATACTCCAAGCTGAGTGGTTCCATTTTTATTTAAGTGTTAAATAATATTAAAAGAGGAAAATGCGATACTTTTCGGGACACACGTATGAAGTGTGCCTCAAAGAATTTATCGACGAGTTTGTGTCGATGGCCATTGCCAAGGGGTGGCGAAAAAGCGATTATTCGTTAATTCTTGGTGTCTGGTTAAAAGGAGCTGCGCATTATTTTTTTAAATATACATTCCAGTATGAGATGGAATTTGACACGCTGTGCGCGGAGCTTAAGAGAGAATTCCCATGCAAGTGTGTGTCTTGCAAGCACAGAATTAATCAGTGTTTTTATAATCTTGAGAGGCCGGACGTTGTGTCCGAGGCGGATGAACAGTCCGAAGATAATGTGAGCGAGGATAATCAAATAATATTATTTTCTAAGGAGGACGATGATGACCAGAGCTGCGCTGATGCAGGCCTAGTCAATGATGTCCAGGAATATGAAGACTGCGGTCTGGACGAGGATGACCGAAGCTGTGAAAATGAAGATACAGAATCGGGTCGGTTATTTACAATTATTCCTAGTAATAATATTTCAGAGAAACAAGAGATAATTGTAGTAAAAGAAACATTTGGCGAGCACGAGTCGAATGAAAATTTTATTTGTTTGGGAGTTGTTTCGGCTGATGTTGTCGACATGGAAAGCTGTGAGGTGGAAATTCCGTCGGAGACACATGGTTCTTGTAACGATGATTTTATGCAAGTTGAGTATTTTTCTGCTGATGTTTGTGAGCAGGAGAGCTTCGAAATGGCGGTGGAGTCCAAAGAGCTGTGCGTGCCGGTGGAAGTCATGCAAAATCCTGCTATTATTGTTCCAATAGGTGATGGTCCAGCGGATATCTATCGGGATGAAAACTGCATCATAAATATCACTTCACAACATCACAACATTTCACAACAAGCGGAACAGCATTTTTCACAGAATAGGCTGGAGGAGGAGATATGGGCCCTCCCGTATTATATGAAGAGGAATAATTTCCATTTCTTTGCTAAACATAAAATTATTTTTATATCAATTTTATTTATTCTAGCTGACATGCATAGTCATAGCAACGTGACAAACAAGTTTTCGACCATAAATATAAGGTATGGACATAGTAATTACGATGACCCAAATTTTTCGATAAAAATAAAAATATGCGAAAGAGGTCAAGAATTGCTTGTAAACTATTTATTAAAGCAATATTCTGTAAGTAAATATAAGTGTTGGAAATTTAAGAAAAAATTTATAAATTGTTTGTTAAAAATTATTTTATTTTTAAAAATAATTTTAGAGAATAGACAGTGGTGTCAGATGTCATTTGACATGACAAATAATTGTCAGATATCTGGTACGTCAAAATTAGTACGGTTGACAATATAGTAAAAGTTTAAATTTTAACCGACTTCAAAAGTAGGAGGTTCTCATTTGTTTTGTTTTTTATGTGATATTAATCGTTGTGTTTTTGTGTGTTTCATGTAATCGATATGATGAGCTGCACGGACGTGACTGAAGACTGATGGGAGATATGACCACATTCTATGAAAAAATTTGTTAGGCGATTATTAGTGGGAATTAGATATGAGTTTCTCCAGAGTGCGATTTTAATAAAGATGTTACTACGGTTAGGAGGTAGAGGGAACTGCGGTCCTCTCTCCTAGGGAAAAATGTGTCCGGGTTTTTTGTCGGTTTATACCAACTTTGTTTATGGGGTATAATGCCTTCGCAAAGTAGGATCGAGTTGATTCTGTATGGTGTGACCAAGCCCATGACAATTTTTATGTATTATTTATTTAGAGAGTATACTTCAAGTTATATTTATGGAGCACTCTGGGGGAAGTTCAGGAACAGTGAGTAGGTGTTCATAACAGTGGTCGTTTTTTCTCCTGGTCTTCATAAACGTCCAATGGAGTTAAAATTATTACAGTTTTGAATTTTATTTTTGTAAACCCCTTCTGGGTAGATGCTAACTAGAGCATCTTAGGTCAGAAAATTTAGCAGAGCAGTGTGGCTTTTAGTGAGGTTTTGCCTCACTGAAGCCATGTGCATTGCCAGGATATGTGGTGTGCCGAATGGCTCAAATTAATAAAAAGAAAGTTGACCACATCACTCGGGGTGCAGTATGGTTATCCATAGATGGACTTCTGCATCTCCATGAGTCCTCACCTAGGCAGGGAAAAACTGGATAGGATTAGGTAGGTCTCAATCGGCTTTTCAAATATTTAATTGAATAGAAGACTTGCTAGCGTCTGCGCTTCTATTCGTAGGGGCGTAGCTCATGTGACGACCTTATGTTGGCAACCTTATGGTGAAGACTGGCACGTTAGAAGTTTGGAACTTTCTAGAAACTCTTGGAACGCCAATTGTGAATTTGTAATAAAAGAAGATTTTAGTTTTTAGGTAGACTTGACCTAGCCCGCACGAAGAGGGCACATGTATTAATTTCATTATTCAATATAACATATTAATATTCCAGTTCTCTTTCTTTTATAACACATCACACATAAGCAGTCACTCTTATACACCACCCTCTCGCACCGCGAGCGAGTAAACAAACCCCCAGGAACCTAAAAGGAATCTCCAGGGACCAGCACCAAGAGAAGCTGCTCCAGGTCCCTATAGTATGTATGTATATTATATACATGCCGCGGTTGCGGATGCGCGCAGCCCTACTCTTACTCTCACTCCTCACACACACACACACACACACATATACACACACGTACACACACAACACACACACGCACTCACACAAACACACAATATAATTAAATTTATTATATCTCTAGTTGAAATTTGCTAATAAATAGTGACCAACTCACTCGCCGCGAGAGGAAGACCTGAGTCCTGAAATACAGGGCTGCCCTAGTTTAGGCTCCAGTCCACTCCATTTATTTTAATCTCTGTACTGTGTTTCATTTGTGTGGAAAATAATGAATTTTTACTTTACTTACTTACTTACTTTAAAGTACACTAATATTATTCATTGCCTAGTAGTAGTAGTATTCATTGTCTAGTAGTAGTTCAATTTACCAAGATTCGTCATTGTCGGCAACATTCTGTCATTATTATCAGCCTAAGGCCTGGAGATTCACCCACCAGCACCACACAATATTGTTTTAAAGACTGACACTTTATTTTGATTTCAAGCGTACCTACCTGGTGAACTGACAACAATTCCTTCTTCTTTCTTTGTTACTCATAAACGGAATAAAAAAGTATTGAACTCACCCGTCGTTCGCAAGCTTGTAGAATATGAAAGGCATGGAGTCAAGCGTGCCATTATTTCTGGCCTTTTTCCTAACATCAGGCAATTCGAGTTCAGTCTTCCCTGTAAGTATCGGGAAGAGGGCAGCTGGCGTACCGTCACCGACAATGTTGTATCTGTAATATTTATTATTATTATTATATATTATTTACACATTAGATTTATTTTTAAATATGATTAAAAAATAAAACATTTAAAAATAGTAGCCCACTGGTATCGGGAACAGGGTCCAACCTACCGGTGGTCAAGGCTACAAATAGAGGAACCGCCTAACAATGCGAGCCGTGACCAGAAGTACAGCCTTCTGAATCAAGCCCTTGATCCAGCCGCGATTACTCGCCACAATATTCTCTTCGTAATCGCTCGCGTTCGCATCTGTAGTCAAAAACAGACTTGCTCACATGAGGCGTGCCCGTCCTATTTATACACCGAATAGTCATAATAGAAGTTTCCAGAACATTGCCGAACTAACCTATAGTGGAATGTTCTACAAACATCCTTGAACTTCTGCGCAGTACCATAG
Source organism: Polia nebulosa (assembly GCA_951329385.1). Taxonomy (NCBI): domain Eukaryota; kingdom Metazoa; phylum Arthropoda; class Insecta; order Lepidoptera; family Noctuidae; genus Polia; species Polia nebulosa. The sequence goes on from OX589612.1 coordinate 20,008,213, forward strand.
TGGAATGTTCTCGAACGAAGTGGAATCGTCTGGAAACTGAGACAACTTTCTCAACTGATCTCGTAATAATGTCGACAACGTAACATTATTATACCCATTATCATCATTATGCCTACAGCAGTTCACTGCTAGCCTTAGGCCTCTGGTATCGCACCCCATTTATCTAGATTCTTAGCAACTCTCATCCAGCTGTTACCAGCCACCCTGTGAAAATCGCTCCACCGAGCCTGAGGCGACACCCTCGGGCTCAGTGGCTCGGAAAACATAAGGAAGAACACCTTACATTTTCCGATTCGCAGTCTCCACACGAAAACTACGGCTAATATAGCCGGCCCATTGCCACTTTAGCTTACTAATTCTGCGGAGCTATGGTTTTTTTTCCGCCTCTTATCACCTTGTACCGGATTCAATCCCTCAGAGAGTCGCTGTGCGACCTTAAAATGATGGGCTGGTCATATCATGAGTGTTCACGTCTTGACCCTTTGAGCCATAACAGGTAGGACGCACCCGCTGGTGCTTAATAGATAACATAAAGAACATCAAAAATTTGTCTGTATCGTTGTCACTGCGAATAGGATCCTCAATGCGAGAAGTCTGGCAGAACTGCCACCTGATTCTTTGCCTAAAAAAAGTTCACGTGATGTCTTAGAAAACCACGTGAGCACTCGGACGCCGTGTTTTAACCCCCAACGACTCGAACATATAAGTCCCAAGAAGGATATGTATATGAGTCGTTTGGTTGGATTTTCTGTCGGCACAACCAGCCATTTGATGGTTAAGATATAATTATTAAGAAAATCATAAATACCCATTGAGTATCGTCGCTTCCAAGTGATCCCTGACATGTTTGTAACTCTTCGGCATTTTCCGTATAAAGCCGTTTTTCGAAGTGGAGTCGAACCCGAATATCAGTACATTAAGAGTGTCTTCTCGGTCAGGTGGAGGATGGAACCGTGTGACTGACTTGCGGAACCCTATGGAGTAGCCCACCCAAGTAGAGCTGAGGATGCTGTAGTAAAAAATAATGCTGAATTAAAATTTTACAATTCTTCTATACTCGTAAGTATGCCATAACACACTAATATTATAAAGGCGAAAGTTTGTGAGTGTGTGTGTTTGTATGTTTGTTACTTCTTCACGCTCAAACGGCTGGACCGATTTGGATGAAATTTGATATGTAGATAGCTTATACCCTGAATTAACACAAGGGCTACTTTATATCCCGGTCTACTAAAAGAAATTCTGTAACAGGTATTGATACTTGTATTTTTTACAGAAAATTAAAAAACAAATTATTTAAAAAATAAAGTTTTTAATTTCATTAACCCGAAACGTGTCCGTCTTATACTAACCTGTTGGAGGGGTGAAGGGATATGTATTCGTTCATCATTCCTAAAGACGTGAATAGCTTTTCACAAAGTAATTTCTAACTTATTTAATAATATAAATTTCAAATCCCGGGATTCAGGGAGAGTCCATATTAAGACAAATTAACGCAAGTACAAAAAAAAGCTTTACCTACTCCGATCATTGATTATTACAGATGGACATAGACATAGAGTTCTGCCAGAGACTTGGCCCACGTGAAAGTCAAAAATTATCTAAGGTCCAATCTGTCTGTAGGTATATCAAAATGCATTAAAACTGGTTTAGACATGAAAACGTGACAGATCCAAAAGACTGACACACTTTTTTCTTTATATAGGGTGACTGGTAATTAGTGACCGATACTTAAACACGTGATTGTATTCATGGTTATAAACAACTTTCCCAAAAAAACTTTTTTTTTATATACTCATTCACTTATATCACAATAAAAACAGTTCGAAATAAGCGTGCGCGCGAGGGCAGTGACCGCTGCAATCAGCTTTTAGACGCGGTCTCGTATCGTACAGAGCACGGCTCGCAAGCCCGCTTGGCCGTGCACCACGTGCCGTTTTCGGTGTACCTAAGCAGTGTAGGTACCTAAGTACATGTTTCGGTTGTTGCTAAATAAAAAAAATATTTTCAAAGGCAGCGTTTTTGACTAATACTTTTAAGATGCAACGTATGTCCGCATAACTACAAAATATCTAGGAACCCGCGTGCCGTAACATTAAAAGTAGGCACAATCTATCAGCTGATAGTCTGACCTCGGGAAAGGGCAAATGTGTGTGTGTGTGTGTGTGTTTAGTAGCGTCTCACGCTCCGCCGCCGCCCGCACCGCTCCCTTTGCCTCAGTACTAACAGCTGATCGCGGCGATCACTACCATCACGCGCGCGCGAATTACAAACTTGTTATCGTGAAAAAAGTGAATAAGTAATAAGTAATCACGTGTTTAAGTATCGGTCACTAATTACCAGTCACCCTATATACTCGTAATATAAAGACTAAAGACTAGTATGGATATGGATTAAAAAAACAAACAATAATATTGCAAATTACCTTTTGTGGTGAACGCCTGTGCATTTTACTTTGACATGGTCGCTAGCATCAAGTATATAAGGTTCATTGCCCAGTATCGTTGTGTATTCCCCTAAGTAGTACTTATTGTCGCTAACATGTATTATGTCTTGGTAGGTACATGCTACATTTGTGGTTGTAGCCAATATTTCGTCAACTACCCTACATTCGGAGAGCTGGAAAAAAGTTTTATTAAAAGACTTTGGTCGATGGTAGGTGATGTGGAATTTATATGGAATTTAAATATCAAATGAACCCGTTCGGACGCCGCGGAAGCCGGTCGGCTATACCATACAAATATGACCTTTAGCTTTAACTAATTCAATGGTGCGGATTCTGTTGTGCACAAACGAGACTTAATTTAGGCTATTCCTATCTTTTTCTCTCTAATAACACTAATGTGTCAAAGGAAATTAAAGCGACAATGTAGAGTGACATACATATTAGTCTTGGTCGGCGTCAAACTTGTAAAAGCACAAATGACAATTTCGTGGGTTTTAATATATTAGGGGTCTCCCCTAATTATTTTTGTATAATTTAAGAAGCCTGAATTACTCCTTATAATATCAGCTATGTTCCAAAGAGAGTGCCGTCAAAATCGGTGTCGCCATTTCGGAGATTAGACGGAACAAACAGACAGACAAAACTTTGAAAACATGTTTTTCTTTATAACTATTAACATTAAGTAGTAAAGAGCTGTTATTTTAACAAAGAGACATTTCGATCTTATTTATTGGTTTACATTTATTATTTATCTAAAGAGTTATTTGTAACTCAACGTATTACCGGCAGGTCGTGATAGTGTGACCTATAAGCAACAATAAAACAGCCAAGATTTTTTTTTTTTGGAAATTTTCCCATAATTCATTACTAAAGATAGTTTCTATTTAAGGTGAAATCGCCAGGGTAGCCCCCGAAATTCACTTTTTTACGTTTTTTGTAATTTGCGGGTCAGTATCAGGTTGTATGTTAGTCAAAATATGATTCACGACCGTAGCAAGTACGTATTTACAGAACAGTAATCATTAAAATCATCAATACAACTCTCTCAGTTAGAATTGATGCCAAATGTTATGATTGATTCTAACTGAAAGAGTTATAGAATAGAATAGAATAGAATAGAATAGAATAGAATAATAATTTATTCGACACAGACACAACACAACAGCAACAAACAAAAGGTAAAGAAAATAACAGTAGGTACAATAACAAAGATACAATAAAATTGTGCTGAGTTGTATTGTTGATTTTAATGATTATGATTTTAGACATCTATACTTGCTACGGCCGCGAATCATATTTTGACCAAGATACAACCTACTGATACTGACCTGAAAATTGCAAAAAACGTAAGAAAATTTTAATTTCGCGGGCTACCTTGGCGCTTCCACCTTAAAACTGCTAATTGAAAACTTGCATATTCTCGAAACCCATGGGTTTCCGCCCAGGCCTCCTCGGGTGCTTAATTGTTGCACTATCACGTCCTGCCAGGAATGTAATGTGACGTACTTACATAACACTTCACCCAGTCTTTTCCTTTGCAGGTGATCGGGGAATATTTTTTTTCAAATTGCATCACCTCCTTTGCAAAGGGATCCAGCTGCGGGATCTCACATCCACTTCCTTTGTCTTCTTTTAAAGCTTCTTCAATCTTATGTTCTATATATCTGAGAGAGAGAGACTTATATACAGTGTTTGGTCAGGCGATTTTAATCCTTTCAAGTATCAGAACATAAAGAAGTAAGTTAAAGTACTTTGTACACGTAAGCCGCTGTGTTATTCACTTGCATATACAGCATGTAACAAAAACCCTGTCCGATCCTGAAGGGTATTATTTGGTATCGTACTGCGTACACATATACGTAATCATTTGATGGATATGAGATTATTATTTTTCCTCAATGAAAATAATTAATTTAAAAAAAAGAGAAACTTATCAAAGGCAACACTGAGCGCTCGACAAAGTTCACCTGCAGTTTTGTGTCAAAGAAGCCGCCTGAGCGAGACGGTCTTTTTGATCTTTTGTTAAAGAGTGCCTACAGCGCGGCTAGTGCAGGGCGGTATCGTTTGAAATAAAAATAGAAAAAAAATTAAAAGATTTTGCCGACCGGTGGAGTTGTCAACTTATGAAAATTTGCCAAATTTAGTGTTCAATTTCGCATATTTTATAAAAATTAAAATCTATTTTGGTTTTTATGAGTTAAGTACATTTTTTTTTCTAGTGCGTTTGTTAAACCAGGAATACGCCTTTATTGGATCGCACAGGGTATTTGTTACATGCTGTAGATACGCGCGTACAAGTTTGAATACGCGCGTATATCCCAAATGCATACAGCGACGACTATAGTTGCTATTCAGGATGAATTACAAGTCACTGGCAATCTTTTAAGGGTTGAAACTACTCATGAATACAAAAAAAAACTTCTGCTTGGGAATAACCGTGAAATGAGAAAAATAAATCAGCAATTCATGTTCGCATAACTCGACGGAATACTGGGAACTATGGTATTCGTCAAACTTAATGGCGTGTGGAAATACCAACTTCCAAACTGACAAATAAGTAGGTACCATACACTCCTAAAAATATTCACACAGCTTCCACACGGTTATTAAAATCATTAAATGACCTAAATTACTGTCGACTTGACTGTACCTGCGCACAGTTGCACTCGCAGCTAACTTCGCACACGCCATTAAGTTTGACGAAAACTACACAATTTTTTTTTGCGATATCTTAGTTATTCCCATACTAAAACTTGTTCATATGTAGGTACTTTCCCCCTGAAATCATTGTGGTTACCCAAGTATCTCGAACATATTTTTTAGTTATTTAATATCCACGCCTATAAGGTTTAAAATCGCCTGAAAAAGTCACTCGATTGTTGAAAAACCGACTAACAATTAAATTGCATCTACACGATGCGTATACACCAAACGGTACTGTGATACCGTTTTACACTGTAACATATCATGGGTTAGTAAATTAATTTAGCCTTCAGCCCTTGTCAGCTGATTAAAAATGAACCTACTTGATTAAATATATTTCACAGTTCTATAAACTTAGCTTAAGCAGCAGGTAAGTAACGCATTACATATGCAACAGGCGCTTTAAAAGTCATAATCGCTTGACAACTGACAAGACACATAAAGCATTAAAGGTGTTAATTTAAAACTAGTCAGAGAGAGAAATGTAGAGTTTATATGGTGACACGGGGAGCAAGCGATGTAGGTACCTATATATAGTTTACAATGTGAGAAGCGGCTGGCCCTGAGGTCGCCACCCGAAGCCTTCAGTATCAGCCCTTTTTTCTTATAGCGTGGGAAATCATCTAATAACTTCTCCCGCTCTGGGTGGAGCGGGTGAACGTGTCAGACTCTTACTAACTAAAACCCATCTCACGACCCAGGCAGGCATCGGTCATAGCGGGCCCTTGCTGACATGTATTTGAGACGCGCGTGGAACATTACGCACCGTCGACTCAGGCCTGCACGTGTATTCACTAACTCAGTTGACATCAATTTGATAGACACTTTGCAGTACATTTCTGCTTTGGCGTATAGGAAAACAAAAATGTACCACTACTGTCTATTATAATCGATGTCCACCGAGCAATGTACGGCAAATTGCCTATCAAATTGATGTCAACTGAGTTAGCGAATACACCTTGGGACCAAAGGCTTAGCGTGCTTTCCACGGCACGGAGGAATTTCGGTATGTTAAGATGATCACCTATCTACAGGTCGACCCGTGTGGCTGTTATGATTTTAACCACGAGCTCCTCTCTTGATTTTTTACTTTGATTAACTATACAAAGTTATATATATTGTTAGTGTTTTAGACCGTTGCGTCGCGTCTCAACGTGATCTCTTAGACCAAAGGCACTTATTATTATGTCGTTTATTAATTTTCTATACATATATTATTATTATTATTTCGTATATTTATTTTCACACATATTATTTACATTTTTAAATATTTTTAAAAGAAAACATAAAAAAAAACATTTAAAAATAGTAGTCCACCGGTATCGGGAGCAGGGTCCAAGCTACCGGTGGTTAGGGCTCCAGAGACAGGAACCTCCTCACAATGCGAACCGTATCAAGGAGTACTGCCTTCTGAATCAGGTCCTTGAGCCAACTGCGCAACGACAGCTTCGACAGGTGGTCGTCGAGGCTTTTGGCCATCAGGCCATTGGCGGTAACGACTATCGTCACAATGACAGCCGAGTCCACATTCCACATATCGACAACCTCGTGTGCCAAGTCAAGATATTTAATTTGTGTCTCTTTTTCAGCTTTCACGAGGTTCTCGTCAGGTGGGATGGTGACATCGTTATTATTGTGCGGCGCGCTAATCGGTCTATCACCACTATATCCGGCTTATTGGCAACAATAGTCCTGTCAGTGATGATAGACCGATCCCAGTACAACGTGACATGGTCATTTTTGAGAACTGGGTCGGGCACATATTTATAATACGGTACCTCAGAATCCACAAGTTTATATTTCAAAGCAAGTTTCTGGTGGATAATCCTGGCCACTTGGTTATGCCTTTGCAAATACTCGCCGTTAGCCAGACGAGAACATCCAGAGATAATATGTCTGATGGACACACCCGGACGGTGGCATGCCCGACACACGTCAACCGTCCCATCCTTCATAATATGCCTCCGGTAGTTGTTCGTCAAGATAACTTCGTCCATAATCGCACAGACAAAACCTTCAGTTTCCCCGAAGAGGTCACCAAACCGAAGCCAGGCCACGGACGCCAGGCGATCTACATCAGGCCCATGAAGAGCCTGATAAAAGCGCCCGTGAAGCTCCTTGCCTTTCCATACCTCCTTGCGGTCATCAGTAGTAAGTACTACAAGTTTGTGCCAGTTCTCTTTAGCCATGGACAACGGGGTGAGGCCCTTGTCCACTGCGACCACCTCTCGGTGCATCCCCACGTCGGATTCTAAATAGTATTCTCTGAGGCTGCACACCTCGCGGTTGTGGTGAGTCTTCGCATTTAAAAAGCCTCGACCTCCAGACTTCCGCGGGATGTACAGTCTCATCACCGACGACCGTGGGTGATGCATCCGGTTTGCGGTCAGCAGCGTACGGACCCTCCTGTCCAGGGCGTCGAACTCAGTCAGAGTCCATTTGAGTATGCCGAAAGAGAGATTTGAGTAAAATCAAAACCGGCATGACCCAACCGTTGAAGGCGCGCACCTTATTTCCACCCGACAAAAGGCTACTCAATACCTTTTTCAGGCGGCTAAAGAAGCGCTCCGTCAGCGATTGCTTCATGTCAGCAACGTTAATGCCTAACGCTTCCGACATACCCAAATATTTGTATGTTTCGGTCGAGGAGAGAGATCTGAGGTGTATGGAATCCGAAAGCTGATCCCTTCAGATTCCATTATCTCCCCTCGCTTTACATGCATGACTGCACATTTGTCCACATCAAATTCCATCCTGATGGCGCTACTGAAAGTTTCAGTTACCTTCAGTAACTCCATCAGTAGTAAGTTGTTGGGGGCAAAGAGTTTCAGGTCATTCATGTAAAGAAGGTGAGATATGGCCTGACCACCTCTTCTCAATCGATAGCCCAGGCCCGAATCCTCCAGCAATGTGCTTAGAGGATTCAGGGCTAAGCAGATCCAAAGTGGACTCAGACTGTCGCCCTGAAATATTAACCGTTTAATCCATATAGGCTCATCATTCCCCTGGATTGGTCGACATCCTGGATAGCGAAGGACCGTCTTCCATTACCCTATACATGACCCAAGAAAGGTGCGTAAAGTTGCATCTATTTTGTTCAACTCCAATACCCTCATGAGCCATGTATGTGGAACAGAGTCGTAGGCCTTCTTATAATCTACCCAGCATGTCGACAAATCCTTGTGGGATCGAAGAACCTGTTGGCTTATGGCCATGTCTATGAGGAGTAGCTCCTTAGTACCGCGGGACCCGTTTCTACATCCATTCTGAGAGGCAGACATAATTGTATTGCTCTCAATGTGTACATTAATTTTCGCTCTCAGGATGGATGTAAAAAGTTTATAGACCGTCGATAAACATGTAATCGGTCTATAATTCTTGGGTTCCGCGGGACTACCTGTCTTATGGAGCAGGTGGGTAACACCAGTTGTTAGAAACTGAGAAAGCGACCCAGACTCTAAGGATGCCTGGAATTGAAATGCCTGAAGCGCGTGTGAGCTACTATACCATTTAAGCCAGAAGTTATGCAGTACGTCCGGTCCCGGAGATTTCCAGTTTGGTAACGGACGAACTGCTTTGGCTACATCGAATGGAGTGATGGTTACTTTTTCCATGTCTGGTATAGCTTCACACACGCGCTCGACATCACGCATCCAGCCACCCTCAGTGTGACAGACGGGCACCGACCAGATGTTGCACCAGAATGCATTCGTGGCGGCAGCATCGGGGCGGAGCACATCAGTCCCATTTTGTTCAGCTCGCTCCCAGGCTCTATATACCCACCTCTCATCGCTCTGGAACATGCGGTTCTGCGAGTACCGGTCGACCCGACGCTTATACCGCCGCATACGATTGGCCCATGCACAAACCTTCTGCTTCAGGAAGTCAATGCGTTCCGTGACACGGGACATGTATTCTCGAGGACTGATTCCAGTCCCCGAAAACGCCCGCCTCACGAAGCGCATCACACGTGGTCTTGTGTTGCCCTCCCTGAAGCAGTATAGTTTGCCAATGAGTGCTCTGGCCACATCAATACGCCTCTCGATCCTACACTGCCAGGCCGGCTTTGGTCGAGTAGCTACGTCACAACTTGGTAACTTTACATTTCCTAAACGACATGCCGCAACAGCCCCACAATACAGGATCGAGTGCGTATCAACGAGGTCCTCGCTGCTCTCAAAAACATTCTTAAGCAGCGAGTCCAGAGCACACACTAGCGCCCTATTTTTTCTGTGGATAGGTAACCGTGATAAACGGGGTCTAAGTTGAGTCGGACGCGATCTATACTCGCGAAGCGCATCTTCCAGTGCGCTCCTCAATCGATCGTTGCACTGGCTACTTACTGTGACAACCCTATCATCTGTCTCCTCATCAACATGATTGGACCGCGGCAAGATTATATTAGAAGCCGTTGGGATTTCTTCTAAAACCGGCGGTGCCGCAGTCTGTGTCGTAATCGAGAAGATAAGGTTGCTCAGTACCTCTGAGCGTAGCCGATCAAGTGCGGCGTCGTTCAACCTGTGGTTGCGTTGGATGACCCGCACCTGATCCGAAAATCGTTGAGCCGAGACGTTGACAGTTGGTTCCAGGTCCTGAAAAAGAGACAGCATCCTACCACGATACGCAGTTAGGTTAGTTCCCCCCATCTGTATTATTATTATTTATTATTATTATTAATAATACCAAAACCATGCAACATCCACCAACATGCAAAAAAATCATGCAAATTTTACTTACTAGGTATTCTATTCTACTTACTCAATCACAGAGTTTCTGAAAAGACAAAACAACAGTAAGGAAAAGATACATCAAAAAGATAGGGAAAGAAACATGAGATACCATGCTTCTACTTAGCATGCTCGTTAGGTACACAATTGGTTTACACATTTCACATGCTGTCTTTTTGCCGTTTAAATGACGCCAAAAGACTTGGTTTCACGTTACGAGTTATCGTGTCAGCAGGCCCTGGTAAAGCTAGTGTGTTTTTCAAAAATATATGTACTTGAAAAATTCAGTTGTGCTACATTTTCAAAATACTTTGTCATTCTGAAATCAATTGTATCAACACAAGTATAACGCACACTTCTCATCAAAAAATCGAAACAGTACTGCAAGTACTATTTAGGGGGCATTAAAAAAAAGGACTTAATTATCATTAAAAAATGCTGGCAGTTAAGTCTACACAATAGTGTACCACACAATTTTAAAGATGAATAAAAATGTTGGAATTTTCATCCATTAGATGAGTGTACGTTGTTTTCAATGTTTATTCCGTCGGAATTTCTGCATTTCATCATATTTTTTTTTTGAAAAAAATATCGTTTTTTTTAATAGTGATTGTTAACTAAGCTCTGTGACATCCTACCAAAGAGATTTTTTTCTAATAAATATGAATTTAGGTATTCATATTTATTAGAGTTTTTTATATAACAATGACCTACGCACATTTTATTGGCGAAGAGTTCATTTTTATGCAGAACAATGCCAGAACTCATACCGCAGGCATTGTAAATGAATACCTGAGCGAAGACGGTATTACGATTATGGGCTGGTCAGCAAGAAGCAAGGATATGAATCCCATAGAACAACTATGGGATGAGTTAAAGAGACGAGTCAAAGTGAGAGATCCTGCTCCGGAGATGCTTGGCCAACTTTGAAGATTATAATAATAATAATCCGCATGGAAGCACTCATTAGAGCCCGGGGAGGAAATACGAGATACTGAATAAACTTTTTTTAAGCAGCTGTTTGTTTTAAGTCTTTGTTTCTAACATTTCACAATTTCTTCTCAAAGGGTAAAGATATACCTGTTGAACATAACACGATAGCTAAAGAATTTTAATTTGAAACATTAATACTCGTACTTACTCGTTAACCTTATAATAATACAAAACTTCAGAGGTGTTTCGATTTTTTTGATGAGAAGTGTATAATTATAAATGTAATAAAATAAATAGTAATTAAATTAATTGGAAACAATTATTTCAATATGGGAAAGTAATTGATTGCAGTAAACATACGAATCACTGGCATATGAGTGTCGGTCAGAGGCTCGCATACGAGTTTATACCGCAAGCAGCTACTCTCAGTGTAACCGATCAAAGTAGAATCTACTGTCAAGTGAGAAAACTCGTTCTGTGTAACCAGGCCCTAACAGTAGACGGCAATAATCAAAATTTTCATCATTCTTAAAAGCTGTTTATACTTCAATATAATTAGAGCAAATCTAGCATGCGCATTTCAGCAATAAAATTGTAGTTACATAGAGAATTGACTGAGCTTTATCTATTTGGGTATGAAGAGAATACGGCTACAAAAATATGAGAGGGATAAAGCGATCGTTCGACCAGTAGTCTTTTTCTAAAGTGCTGATTGGGCCACATCACGGGCTTGCAGTGTCACTGTCGTCACTACGTCCCATATAAAAAAGAAACTATCATCACCTTGAGAACAGACATGTTTTGGCCGCTTCGTCTCTTTTTAAAGAGTGGGTAATTTTGTAAAGGTAGATATTATGTATCAATTCTCTATGTCCATGGTTTTAAATAGAAATTGAGGGCGAATAAAACACTATTTGTCACTGTGATTATTATCGAAACTCGTCAAATGTTTTACTGCCCATATATTTTGTATTGATGAATCTTTTATTAAGTATATGTATTAATCTCTGTATATATTGTATTTAATATCGGTTTTGCCACTCCAAGGACAGCCCCATTTCATGTCTAAGCAATTACTGTCAAATCGATAAAATACTTCATATTTTGCAATAAATTGCGAGCATATTTTGTCGTAGCGCATCTCTTTCTTTTTTATGCAGTCCGAGAGTGACCGCCCCGTGTCCTTGCACGTGTGTTAGGCTATTAGAACATTTTGTATGGGATACCTGATACTTATCAAAAATCGGCCCGTACCGGTTTGTGAAAGGCAGTAACCAGGCTGATAATGAATGATAATTCATACAGGAAAAATATGTTATTTAGTAAAGAAAATTTAACCTAAGTATATTTTTGGCATATTTCGTGTCTTTCATTGATACTATAAGCCTGGAAAAATTCAGACTTTTAACTTGGAATATCTTCTTTTTTTTTTAAAACGTTCCCCCACACTAGGAATTACTCCTGTATCGTGGGTGCGTTCACAAACATTTAAACTCACATACACAAGACACCCAGACCCGGAACAACAACGCAGCAGCCAAACGCTCAACCACTACGCCAACCGTGTCGTCGTTCTTCTAACTTAGTTAACTAGCCAATTGGGTTGATGACTAAAAAAATCTAATTAGTCCGTCAGTTAGAATACCAAAAAATATTGAAAAATATTGGACACGTATTTTTTCTTTTGTCACGTGAACAAAAAATGAAGACGATACAGTGCGTTGAAATTTCGCATGACGACAGACCTGTGTTACAATGTACCACTTTTTACTCAAAAGTAACGTAACAGGCCCCCACTCCTGAACTTGAATGATCTTTGACACTTTTATTGATTTGATAAAGCAAAAAATGCGTGTCCAATATTTTTTGATAATCTAAATAGATTTTTTTTTCTCTGGTCTTATCCTTATTGATATGATTATAGGAAATAGGTCGGGTTTCTGAATTTAATATTTCGAGTTAAGAAGGTGTCAAACCCTACTTTAATGCCAAATGACAGGTTGTCAGGGATTTTTTTTAAAATGGGTGCTCGACTTCAAATGCTTGATTCAGAAATCGGGGAGAGCTATTGAATCCGCGAAAAGGGTAGATTCAATGGCTAAAAAATCTGTTAGGTTCTGACATAGATTACCAAAATCTATTGGACACGTGTCTTTTCTTTTTTCGTCGTACGTCAACAAAAAATTAAGATGATACTTTACACTGAAATTTCGCGTGACGTCGAACCTTGATACACTTTGTACTTTGTAGTGACGATGACGTCACTAGCGTCCTGAACTTTGATGCGTTTTACCTTTGTAATTTTTTTAATGATTTGGTAAAGGTAAAAAATACGTGTCCATATTTTTTGATAATCTAACTTACGGACTAAATAGAATTATTATTTCTAAACCCAGGAATACTATTTGAATTTAAGCTGTCAGGAGGCGAGTTTCCAATTGGAGACGCGACAATAGGTTTTTAATTGTGTCTGCTATTCCGGGGCCTGACGGGAGAGTTGTATTGTTTCACTATCAATAACAATAAAAAAAAACTAAAAAGGGGAAGGGTGCGCACGTTCAACGTCAATATTTTTTTTATTTAAAAGCTTTTGAGGAATACAAATAATGACATTTAGCGTAACCCATTTCAATGCTACCGACCTAAACTGTTGTAACCGCAAACTTCGAGGATGGTAAATTCTATAAAAAGAAGAAAAACACACTTTGTAAGTTAAATTCACACTTTGTAAGTTAAATTCACGCTTTGGCCTTTGCTGATTTTCATTTATTTTGTGCGAGACAAAAGATGGGCTATAGAAATAAATAGAATTTTAATTATTTTCAAGGAGATTATAAGTCTACGTTGGTACTTTACTTTGTTTCCAAAAAAAAATTGGACTTTCCTTACAAAGGAGATTGTAGGAAATGGCCCCAGGACCAACAAACAGTATCACACAACAGTATCAGTAACAGTATCTATAATTGTATTGTATTCTTTATATTTGCACCAAGTGCAGCCCCATTTTGTGTCCAGGCAATCTCTGTCCATTCCAGGTTGCCTGGAAGAGATCGCGGAATGCGATAAGGCCACCAATTGTATGTTTTTTAGTATAAGTTTTCCTTAATGTGTTTTTTTTTTTTTTTTTGGTGTACAATAAAGTATACAGAGTGGTGATGACAATACGACATTAAATTAAACCTCGCATACCTCAAGACGTTCTCAGTCTACATACAAAAAATCATTTGAATATATCCAGTAGTTTAGTAACAGGAAATTATTTTCGATTTTTAACATTTGCTACATGATGTATCTGATAATAGGGAAACACTGTCAGGTTAACGACCCACATCGGTATAAACATCAAAACATTAAAGCCACGTTGCCAACTCGCTACTTTAACACTTTCGCCAAATTAGTATTTTCATCTGATTTAGTGAAAATTATACCTTAACTCTGAGTAATAAGAGTCATAAAGCGTGTCATCAGAGTTGGATAAGAAAGTAACGAATGCGGAAATTGCAATGCACTCATAATATTAATAAAAAATTTAGTGTGTGCGAAAGAGATAAATCTAGTTTCGTTTGTTACTTCGCTTTCTTGAAGAAATTTGCTACAACAAATTTATGTTAGTGTGTCGCCGGCCGCCGCGATCCTGTGACGAGTCACGCGTCCTCAGATGCCGCTAACTTTCGTTCGCGCCGCGCGCCCGCCTTGTTGAGGGACTTCCCCGCCGCTCGTGTTTTTTGTAAATTCATTTACGACGGTATTAGTGCGAAATTGGACGCTTTATTTTGGTGACAGGACACGTAACGTTTTAATAGGTATTTAGTTAAACAGTGAGTGAATTGTGCGAAATTAGACGCTTAGTTTTTATTGTTTTCGTGTTTTTTTTTAACGCAACCCAACGTGTAGTTCAGGTGTTGACCATACAACTATTCTTAAATTTTAAAACGCGACAAACGGAAGCCGTATAAATACAAGAAATTGCATGCATTGTTACCTAGAGACAAACCAGTTAGGTAAAACTTCTGTCGCTGGATTGAAAATAAACATTTCGAGAATCCGGATTTCTTGTACAATGTGATGTGGACTGATGAAAGTACATTTACAAGGAACGGTTTATGGAACAGACAGAATATTCGTTACTGGAGCCGCGTGAATCCGCGTCTAGGACGGGAGACTTCGCACCAGTACAGATTTGCTGCCAATGTTTGGGCTGGCATTGGTTTGCAGCTGTGATTCTGTGCTAAATAATCTGTGATTTAGTGTAATTTTACTGAGCATTAATCCATAATTAAAAGCCAAAAAATCAAGTCACTACAGGACCGCGCGTTGTTGCCGCTCTTACGACAGGTTAGTGAACTCATATTTATAAGTGGTGTTCTATTTCGTTTCTAGTTTTATGCCATTTAGTTTGTTTGAAATTTTTATTTTTTTATTTTCGATGTTAGGATATTTTTGATAGCTTAAACTTATTCTTATAAACTAGTATTGTCCGTGTTTTCATTTATTGTCGTATTGTCTTCTCCACCCTGTATAATAATAAATAATACATAGTAATTATAAGTATATTTTATTATACTTATTGCGAATATCTGTATGAAACGGAGACTCTGCGTTTTGTATTGAACAATTAAAAGAGCTTAAACGATTTACGACATCACAAATCAAAAATGTTGCCATCTTTGACAATTAGATTTCACATGACAATTAGTGATGCCCAATTTTTTATTTCACACACATCGATAAGATAAGATAACATGCATTCTATATAATTACTTGTCTTTTTCTATACAATTACTACACATAAGGACGTTTGTGCACTACCTCGTATTCGATTCAATTCGTGTTTTTTACGAACAGCATAAAAACGGATCAGAATTTACGAATGGGCGCTGTGTACTTACTCATAGTCGATTCGTATTCGTGATTTGTTTTGGGGAAGTTTTCATGGTCCGTTTTTTAAAATACGAATACGAAAGTCCACGTGCACCAATCCGAGATTCGAGTATTCACTAAAAAAAAAACACTCGAATCGAATCGAATATAAGTGCACAAAACGACATTTATTAAGTATGACGGCTACTTCGATCCGTAAAAAGTGACTCGATGTGTGAGATTCACGAATATAAAAACACGAAAACGAAGCAGTGCACAAACAACCACACATTTATTATGAAGGATAGTTCGAATCGTATTTTCACGAATACGAACCGAATACGAGGTACGGCACACACGCCTTAGGTGAGATTCATTGTAATATTTCAAATAAAATAAATAGCACGCTGGGTAATGAACGGTATCGATTTTGTTTAAAATATATCGATAAGGATTTTATAGGGCATCCCTAATCCTTGTCATGTCAAATGTCAATCATCTCAACTGTCACCTGTCTGACTCCATTGTGTAGTGAATTCATTTTGTTATTTTTGGAATACACGGACTCTGATTGCTTTTATTAACGTGTTACCTGGCTGTGATAGTAAATAGCTTTAGTACACAGGCATTTACTAGCCTATTTCTAAGTATTGAAGGGATTAATTCTCACTAAAAATAACCTCAAAATATTTGTTTTCTTTTTAAAAAAATGCTTTCTACGAGGTGTCCGTCATTAAACTTTGTCTTATTTAAAATGTCTTTGGGGTAGATAGGTATAACGATTTTATACAAATAAAAGTGAAAAAAAATTTTTTTTTTCAAATATTACGAATAGGCCGACGAAAAATTCCAACGCTAGGGGGTCCAGAATCATGTACTGAATCACTAGTACACGTATGTGCGTTCATGTACCTTACACCCTGTATAGTATATCTATACGTAGTGATTTTTATATGTAAAGGTGACATTTTTTGCAGGTAAAATTCTTTCACTCATAGAAAGCTCTAAATAAGTAAAACAATCTTAGAAATTAAATTGAACCGACTTCCCGGTTTCGATTGAGCTGAAATGTTGCGTAAGTTCATGTTTAGTTTGGATGACAATGCATGGTTAGCTAAGTGAAAATTCAAAATTTTGATCCGCAGATTTATTTAACTTCCCTGACCTTACTTGAAATATGGTGATAATGTTTATTGTTAATTTTAGTAACAAATACCAAAATATTGATTTCCCTCGGCCAATGAGAAGACATCAATATTGATGCCCCTAGGTACGGAACCCTAAATGTGCAAAGTCCGATACGCACTTGACCGGTTTTTTAACTCAAGAAAATTTAATTATTATCCCAAAAAATCGCAATTCCTGTGGTACACGCCGCGAGAGTGAAGCCCCGGGAAGAAGCTACTGTTTCATATGATCCAAAACTTGACCAGCGGAAAACCTACTGATACATGGGTTCAGTCACTTAGTACTAATTACAAATCCAAGAAAAATGTACTTTTAAGGAACACTTACTCGTATGTGCGAAAATAACAACTTGCCCCATGTCGGGGGTAGCATGTGTCTTAAGTTTTTGTTGTCAATATTTTATAATAAAATTACACAATGGTGTTCCCAACGTAGACACCAATGTAAGTTACCAAGTACCGAGTTCCAACAGTAAAGCACTAAAGAAGCAAACCTAAAGCGAAAAAACAATAAGCATGCATATTTTCTTAGCCATTGATACCAATTAAGAAATTTCTAAGTGTAATATACTTGGGACGAAATTCTTATATTTTCACACTGTGGGATCCGAATTGCTGGATGACTTTTTTGCAATTTAATGGAATTTAAAAAAAAAAAAAAAAAAATTTAGGGACCCCTTTTTATTTTTAATTAATTTTTATTTTTATTATTTTTTGTTATAGCGGCAACAAAAATACACATTCTGTGAAAATTTCAACTGTCTACCTATAACGGATCATGAGAAACAGCCCAAAAAAAACCCAACAAAACACGTTTCTAGAAACGTGTTTTTTTTTAGTTTATGGTACGGAACTCTTCGTGTGTGAGTCCGACTCGCACTTGGCCAGTTTTATTTTTGTTTAAGTACCTACTTAATTCATGGCTTTGCGTTAAAAGGCGGATATAAAGTTACATAGTGATCGTTATATTTTTACCCCAGTTAAACAAACCTAGGTATTATTTAATTATAAATATTTTATTCTAAATAGAACCAAAGACTATTAGTAATTTCTGTCCATTTCAGGCATTTTTGATATGACTAAAAAAATTTAGTTAAAAAACCAAAGTACTGACCAGTTTTACAAATAAAGTATTTTGCTTTTAGAGAGATATACTGATTTCAAAAAGTGTGGCAACTATCCGGCTTTTACCCTAAATGTAAGTATTTCACAGCTTTTTTTAATTTTTCAAAGTTTATCCACTACGAAAATTTTTTTGTGTCTTGCGTACTTTTATCCCATGAAAACTAACGAGTTAAAAGTCACCCTGCAGCTGGATGACAAAACCAAAAAGACCAATGACCCTTCTAAGGGTAAGTGGTCAACGTTGACCACTTTATACGCATGGTAATCCCTGTCATCATTTAACCAAGAAAATAAGAATAAACATTGTTTTTCCTCTCAATTGGCATCAAAGACTAATTTGAAAAATAAAACACAAGAACCCCTTACCTGTTTTTCGAATTAACATCTTTAATTATATCCTTTTTTCCCACAACCGAGCTGCTTACATTAGAAGCGACAGTGAAGCGTGCATTTCTAGACAAAGAAAAACATAAAAAAAATAACAGAACAGAAAGAGAAGCCATAGTGAAGCATGCATTTTAGACAAAGACAAACAATTTAAAAAACACAGAACAGGAAGAGAAGTGAAAGTGAATGCATGCATTACAAGATAAAGTCAAAAAAAAAACAAAACCGAAAGAGAAGCCATAGTTCAGAAGCGTACATTTGGTAGAAAAAGACAAAAAAAATAAAAACTAGAACAGAAAGAGAAGCCATAGCAGAGTTTGCATTTCTAGACAAAGACAAAAATAAAAAGATACACAGCACAGAGAGAAAGATAAATATTTTTGAGCCTCACACAAGAACGTATCAAAACCAACCATACAAATAAAAATAAAATAACAGTGTGAGGCCAAAAAGGCGCCTAACTATATCATTACTTAATTCATCAAGAGTCGCTTCTTTACTTCGTAGTTTTTAATGGTGGTACTATTGTCTATTCGTTCGAATTTCGATAGAGTATTCTGGGGGCTTAGACAAAGTAACAATTTAAAAACGATAACGAAGTTAGAAAAGACTAAAATGTACGAGATTGACATAAACCGCGCTAAGTCACGTGGTCAGTCGACTGTCGACATCGTTATCGCAAGTTGGTAGACAATGTTATAATTCGTAACGAAACCATAAAGAAACGAATTGCTATCGTGTTTATCCCATACAAATGCGTAGACAAGCAGCGCTTTCAGAGTTCGCCTTCGCCTCGATCGCGATCGCCAAAAAATATAACGAAGGAACGCTAACGCTAGGAAATGTTTATCGATATCTCAGAGACGATGACGAATTTAGATATCGTTTCGCTACGAAGCGATGTTACTTTGTCTACAGGGCCTGTTTACTTTCATTCATTCGATTTGAGAGACCATACGAATATATTCGATGCCTTGTTTTCGTGATCGTTACAGTATATTGTAAAAAATTAATTAGGTATTTTAAAGTGATTTTTAACATAATAAGGGTAGTTTCCTAAAAATAAATCTAATTGGTCCGTCAGATTACCAAAAAGTATTGGACAATTATTATTTCTTTTGTCACGTAAACAGAAAATGAGAACGATGTAGTGCGTTGAAATTTTGCGCGACATCACGCCGTGCTACACTTTTACTACGAAGTGACGTAACAAGCCCCAATACAGAACTTTGATGCGTTTTATCTTTGAAATTATTAAAATAATTCACAAGTATTTTTTGCTTTACCAAATAAAACATAAAATACGGGTTTAATATTTTTTGATAATCTAACTTACGTAATAAATAAAATTATTATTTGTGGACCCACGAAACATCCCTATTGGTTCAAAACTGAATTCTAGTAAAAAAATTAAGCTTTTGCTATGTAGCGGACATGCTAAAAGGATGAGATTAATTAGGTTGCAAGAATCAGAAGATCGTGAAGTGAGGGTAAATGCAATCGAAGCACAGCAACGAGGAAGGCGAAACACGGATAACGGCTGACTGTGAACGCCACCTAATGCGTACGCTTACGCGAGTCTGAGATTTTCACAGAAAGGGACTGTCAGAGATATTCCACGTCGTGTGACTATTTGTGGAGTATCGGAGCCGGGCAATTGTGAAAAAAAAACAGCGACACAAGTTTGATGAAGATTTTTTGAGACAACATTCACGATAAAATAGAGCGCCGACCCCAAATAAATTGGGATAAGGGCAGGAGAGTGATGATCAGCTCATCGATATGAACAACTTTCTTCAAGAAAACCAGAGGATATTCTCAAAAAATAATTTTACCTCCAATACAAATTTTGATCAGCTGATGATAACTTTGTATGGAAAGAACAATTTATTTTTTTGGGAATTTTCAATTTTTTCTTAGAGTTAGTCGTTCATTTCCATGGGCAGAACCGGTTCTTAAAATATGACCACACCTTTCCGTTACAGCCTGTATAAAGATAACCTAAAGGAGAGAACCCGCTCAGTCAGTAGGGCTTGCCAACACCGACAATTGATGGGGAACGTATTAACAGATAGTACGCATCATCATTCTCCTGCCCTTATCCCAATTTATTTGGGGTCGGTGCAACATGTCTTTTTCTTCCATACTTCTCTATTAGTCGTCATCTCTGTAGTCACCCCCTTTTTACCCATATCCTCTTTCACACAGTCCAACCATCGTTTCTTTGGCCTTCCCCTACTCTTATAGCCATCCACATCCATACACAAGACTTTCCTCACGACATTTTCTTCATTCCTCCGCATCACATGCCCATACCACGACCACCGATTTCCACACAATTTTTCAGTCAGCGGTACCACTTTCAGACTTCCTCTTATATACTCATTCCTAATTCTATCCATGCGCGTAACACCACACATCGCTCTTAGCATTCTCATCTCAGCTACATGCAATTGCTTTTCATTCATCCCTTTTGTGGCCCAACATTCTGAACCATACAAGACAGCAGGTCTGACCATTGTTTTATAAATCTTCCCCTTAAGTTTTAGGGGAATGCGGGAGTCACAGATAGTCCCGGTGACCTGCCACCATTTCATCCATCCAGTGTTAATTCTGTGCTTAACTGTCCGATCTATTTCGCCATCGCTTTGCACGAGTGAACCGAGATACCGAAAATCGGAGCAGACTGGGAGAAGCGCGCCATCTAGCACTACAGCTTCAGAACTGGAGAGACCGCCGAAATCGCAGAACATGTATTCAGTTTTGGTTCTGCTGATTTTCAAGCCAACTTTCTCCAGCTTCTGTTGCCACTTCTCCAATCTGCTCTGGATCTCAGGTCCATCTTCACCGACCAGAACAATGTCGTCGGCAAACAGCATGCACCAGGGTGCCTCTTCCTGTATTTCCGACGTAAGAGCGTCCATAATCAACAGGAAGAGGTAAGGACTTAAAGCCGACCCTTGATGCAAGCCTACAGCCACACTGAACTCATCGGTGTTGCCAGCAGCCGACCGAACGTAGGTACTAGATTGTCTGTACATAGCACGAATCAACTCAACATACTTCCCAGGCAAACCTTTCTCTTTCAAGGCCCACCACAACACATCCCGAGGTACACTATCATACGCTTTCTCAAGATCAATGAACACCATGTGCAAGTTCTTGTGCACACGTCTGTACTTCTCGCACAATTGACGGAGAGCGAAGGTGGCGTCCATTGTCCCTCGACCTGGCATAAACCCAAACTGGTTCGGGGTAATCTCACTCTCCTCTCGCAATCTTTTCTCTATCACTTTCTCCCATACTTTCATAGTATGTGACATGAGCTTTATCCCTCGATAGTTGTTGCAGTCCTGTACATCCCCTTTATTCTTGAAGATGGGCACTGGCGAACTATTGCACCATTCTTGTGGGATCACTTCTTCATACAACAACTTATTGAAGAATAAAGTCAGCCACATACATCCATCCTCTTTGAAACACTTCCATACTTCTACTGGTATGTCATCAGGGCCCATGGCCTTTCCATTTTTCATACATTGAACTGCCTTTCTTACTTCATCCATGCTAATTTCTCTCACCAAACCCATATTTACTTGTACCTCTTTGAGCACACCATTCCATTCATTCTCTTCGTTCGTCAACTTTTCAAAATAAACCTTCGATCGCTCTTTTATTTCGTCATCTTTCGACAAGACTTTACCGAGTTCATCTTTCATACATTTTATGTGCATTATATCCCTCGTTCTCCTTTCTCTTAATTTTGTAATCCGGTAGAGCTCCTTCTGGCCTCTAGGGCTGTCCAGTAAATCATAAAACTTTTCCTGCGCCTTAGCCCTGGAAACTGCAACCGCCTTTTTTGCCTTCCTCTTCGATTCTTTATAAATTTTCTTTTTCTCTTCTTTCAAATTATCATTTCCGGTTTCTACATTCTGCCATACTTTAAACGAAATTTAGTACGCATCAGAAATAAACTAAAATCCCGAGGAATTATAGTCCAATCAACGAAGATAATTCTTGTATGGAGACTTCCGAAAAATTCTCCCGAAACAGCCGTGTCCGGCGAGGACCTGCGTCAGGTGGAAGGCGAGGACGTCGTGGCGCCTCTCCAGCCACACCTCAAAGAGGGGCCTTACCGCCGCAATTGTAGCGTGCCCAGCGATAGATTGCGACAGTCGCTCTCTCCATGAGCTCTGTCCGCCGAGCCGCAAGGTGTCGCGGCAGCGGAGTTACACCCGTGCGGTATCCCCGGACTAGCCGGATGGCCATGACCCTTTGGGACGCGTTCAACCGACGAACTGGTCGCCGCCTCAAGGAACTCGCCCACACCGGTGCCCCGTAAAGGCTCATGGACCGCACAGATTGCAACTCCTGTGATGTTGTTTTCATTCCCAGGATTCCCCTTATTCCCAATAATTTTCCGTTTAATTTCAAACGTGTGCCTATTTTACGTCATGAAATTAGCCGTTGGGAGGGGGGTAGACCTTAGCTTTGGTTGCTTCACCCTTTTTTTTTTTTTTTGTTGCCTGGGTGGAAAATCCTCATGGATGTCCTTCGCCTGGGGCAGGCGAAGGGGTCTGTCAGACTCTTACTGACTAAAAACCACCCCGGTGTTCCTTCCCACACTTGGACCGGGGATCGTGTGCTGATCCCCGGCTAGTGGCCTGCGGGGAGAGTGAGGTGTCCTCTCCCCGCGACGTCCAAAAAGGGGGCGCGCGTGGAACACTACGCGCCGCCGCCTCGGGTCCTGCTGGATGGGGGGCAGCGGACGACCCCAAATCAAAATCAAAAGTCATTTATTCAAACTAGGCTGAGAACCAGCACTTTTTGAACGTCAAAGTTCTACATAAAGACAGTCCCCCAAAAAACGCCCGCCCGTCACCACTTCCTAGTGTTTTAGCTGTGAAGAAGAAGTGGCCAACAAACTCCCCAGCAACACATCTGTCTGTTAAGTTTTAAGAACTTGAATCTATATAATTTTATGCAACAATCTTAACATTATGTAAAACAGAAAAATAAATATATGTCGTCTAAAATATAATCATAAAATTAAATAATCCGCCACTTGCCAGCTAGCACACTCAATCATGCCATTAAAAACAAACTCTAGCATAAACACTAAACCAAATTAAAGAAGCCTCCATACATAACTGGTGTGCCTGCTTACAAGAACAAAGATAGAAACTATCAACGGGCTGTGATTCGAAGCCACAAGTGATGAACTAGGGCCATCACACTAAAATTGGTAGACAATTATTATATGAACTCATATAATCTGTCATAACCATAAGCTAAATATGGAGAAAGAACATCAAGTGTAACATTGTCTTGCGTTCAACACAGCGACCAACTATTATTATCTTCTAAGTAGTCGTTGATGGAATAGTATGCCTTCGAACAGAGACTAGATTTAACTTTAGTTTTAAATGCATTAAAAGGCAAGTCAAGAAAAGAACGGGGTAGCTTATTGTAAAATTCGATACCGAGACCCTCAAACGAACCATGAACCCTACGAACACGGTGGGCAGGGACATGAAGTTTATACTTATTTCTGGTGTTAAAATTGTGGATATCACTGGTCTTTTTGTATAAATGTATATTTTGTCTAATGTATAATATGTTTGCAAAAATGAATTGAGATGCCACCGTGAGAATTCCAATCTCTTTGAAAATTTCTCGTAAAGAAACTCTTGACCCTAACCTGTATATTGCTCGTACAGCACGTTTTTGTAAAACAAATATATTTTGTATGTCCGCAGCTTTACCCCACAAAAGAATACCATAAGACATAACACTATGGAAATAACTAAAATAGACTAACCGTGCTGTGTCAACGTCAGTATATTGTCTAACTTTTCTGACGGCGTAGGCGGCAGAGCTGAGCCTTCCTGATAGGCCTGATATATGTGAGCCCCATTGAAGTTTGGAATCAACAGTTATACCCAAAAAAACTGCCGAGTCCACAGTTTCAAGCACTTCATTATTTAAGATGACATTAGGTCCTAGATTTATAACATTAGGTAAGGCAAACTTTATACATTTAGTTTTCTTAGCATTAAGAACTAAGTTATTTGTCGTAAACCAATCCGTAACCATTGAGAGAGCGCTATCTACGTTATCAAAATCATTTCTATTCCTATCTACTTTAAAGATAAGAGAGGTATCATCTGCAAACAGTACTACGTCACAGATACCTTTTAAAAAATATGGTAAATCATTAATATACACCAAAAACAAGAATGGTCCCAATATCGAGCCTTGAGGCACACCTAAATGAATTGGTAGCCCGGAAGACTTAACACCATTGATATCTACACATTGGAACCTATTACATAAATATGAATCAATTACATTTAGAGCTTCGTTTTGGAGACCATAATGACGCAGTTTACGCAAAAGCGTGTCATGGTGTACGCAATCAAAAGCTTTGGAGAGGTCACAGAAAACTCCGATTGCATTTTGCGAGTTCTCCCATGCGTTGAATATGTGTTTTAGGAGAGCAACACCCGCATCTGTAGTCGATCGACCTTTTGTAAAGCCATATTGATCATTATGAAGGAGGCTATTTACATTAAAATATGTTAGCAACTGCTTCAGTATTAACTTTTCAAAAATTTTGCTAAATGCAGGCAGGATGGAAATAGGCCTGAAGTTGCCTATATCATTTTTATTGCCTGATTTAAATAGAGGTATGACTTTACTACACTTCATGAGATCAGGAAAAGTTCCTGAGTCCACGCATTTATTAAAAGTTACAGCAAGATAAGGCGCTACGATGCCTATTATATCACTCAAAAGTTTGATTGAGATGCCCCAGTAATCACCTGTGTTTTTTGATTTTAAAGAGTTAAAAACGTTAACTACGTCAAGTGGTGTTACATGCTCAAAACTAAATGATTGATTGCACTTAGGTACACTACCGTTCAAAAGACTTTCAGCTTTAGACGGGGATGAATTTAAGAAGCGAGTTGTAGTTATAGGTATGTGGGCAAAAAACTCATTAAATGCCTGAGCTACGTCAGCTGGTTTACTAACTAATTTGTTTTCGAATAGAATCTCTAGCTGATTTACTTTTTTAACCGACTTTCCCGTTTCATTATTTATTATTTTCCAAGTGGCTTTTACTTTATTATCAGAATTTTTAATTGTCTCGCTTAAGAATTTTGTTTTAGCAGCAACACAAATCTTCTTAAACAATTTAGAATATTTTTTAACATACTCTAGAAAAGGAGTATCGAACCTATATCTTTTTAAACCGTATAACTCATATAGTCTCGCTCTACTTTTATATATACCAGCAGTGGCCCATTGGTTGAAGCCAATGGAGGTACCCGTAACGTCTATAGTTTTAGACTTAAAAATGGCTTGGTACTCTTTTTGCACAACATCAAAAAGGGCTCTATAGATTTCATTAGGATTCTCGTTTTCTACTAAAGATGGTGTAAGTTTATTAGCTATATTATTTTTAAACTTATTACAACGGCTTACCGTATAAGGCCTGCATTCTATTTTAAGCGGCTTTTTATTTTGTGGCATAGGAAAGCTAACTAATAGTCCACAGTGGTCAGACGTTAAGTCACTTAACACTAAATTTTTTTCTGAATTACAATTACTAAAAAAGTTATCAAGGCAAGTCGATGAGGATGCCGTAATCCTAGTAGGTTCATAAAACAAGTTGTTTAAATTATAAGACCTAAACAGATTGATTAACCTGACACTTAATGAAGTATCATCTAAAATATTAACATTAAAATCTCCACATATCACTATACTTTTATTACTTGATTTTATCTTATTAATTAAATCCTCCATTACCGATTCGAAAAGGCCAAAATCACCAGAAGGGGGTCGATAAACGCAAATTATAACGTATCGCTCAAGTTCAACACAAGACAACTCAACAATGTGCTCGATGGAAAGATTAACTAAATCTAAACGTTGTTTACATTTCAAGTTATTTGAAACAAGGATTAATGATCCACCGCGAATTATATTTTTTCTTACAAATGCACTTTGTACAGTAAAATAATCATCATTAATAAAAACTACTTCATGTTCTTTCAACCAATGTTCAGTTAAACATAAAACCTGAACGTCATAGTTCTCTATAAATAAACATAACTCTAGTTCTTTGCCGGACAGACCTTGCATATTTTGATGTACAACATTCAACATACGAGGCTTACCCGTTGTCGCATCTAATAGTTTAAAGAACTAGGGGTATCAATTGAAATTTTAGAATTATTACTAACTGTAATCATTGGTACACAACATGTACCTGTGTCACGCTGTATATTATATGCTAAAAGATTAGCAATTTGTCTCCTACTACTAGGTGATAAATACATATTAGTATTGGTTAGTTTGTAATCAGTAATAAATTGATTACAATCAAAATATAAAATAGCGTCACTGTGACGATAGGTCCTATTATAAAAAAGCAAGTTTAAATTATAGATGTGCCTATTTTGCTCGTCAGACAAATAATTTGAATAAGGCAAAGCGCAGAAAATAAATTTAATGTTATTTGTCTCACTGAGATGTAACATCAAATTAACACAATCAATTACATCCTTTTTCTTAATAGCTAAACTGTCCCCACACAATAGTATAATAGTTGAACTGGGGTGTATTTTTGTCAATCTAATATTATTTACTAATTGGCTAAAACTGGCACCGGGTAAACAATTATTTATTATACTATGTTGTGAACACTGGTTCAAAACAGTACCAAAACCTTGACCAAATTTGTCAGAAAAAACATAAGTAGTGGTATTCACATTATTTATATTAAGTTTATCACTACAGCTATCGACAGGCTGAGCCGCTGAGGGTCTGGGTGCTATGTGCTGAGGCTGTGGTGCCTGAGAGCATGCACAGTTACAAGATAGGTTATTTGTCAGAGACTCATACCTCTCTGCATTGTACGTAACCAAGTCAACCAATTCATTGGCCTCCTGCATGCGCTTACTCAGATCTTGTTGAGAAGCCTCATATTTATTAAAAATATCGTTTAGAGCATATTCCCTAACAAACAGTTCATTCTGAAGGCGCTGAGTGTCATTATCATACATTATTTTACAAAGCTCTAATTCACTATTGCAATTCTTTAATTCTTGCAATAAATTAAGTTTGTTTTGTCTAAGTTGATTATTTATTTTGTTTAATTTTTGATGTTTTAATGATTTTTTAATTTTTCTAATTAATCTATTAATTTTAATATATTTCTTTATTTTGTTGTGGCTATTTAACAAGTTACATTTGGTGATGGTGTCATCAGTTAAATCTATTGTTACTATTGGCTCAACACATATGGGACCGGACCCGCTACCAACCAACTCATCATATAGGCTGCAGGTGTTAGCAGACTCTTCACCGGCTTTAAGAGATTTTAAGTGGGTTAAAGTGTTGTGGGCCTTGCTTAATTCAAGCTCAAGCTCAGATATGCGTCTCAAAGCCAGTTCATGGGTGTCACTACATTGCTGGAAATTTGACACAAGTTGACGGAGGTGTTGATGCTGGTCAAGTACGTCCATATGCTGTGTGTGAAGTTCAGCCAACTGCTTTTTTAGATCAGTGTTCTTCTGATTAATAAGCTCTATTTCCTTCTCACTATCATCCCTTTCCTGAAGCAGCTTATTGCACTGCTCCTTAATAGATCCTAACTCTTTTAACGTAGCCTTCAGTTTTTCCTCAAAGGATGCAGCTCTACGGGTCAACATGTTGACAGGCCAACCCAAGAGGCACCCTGGAATAAGAGAAGAGACAGCTAAGAATGTGAAAGAAAAAAGAGGAAGCTACAAATAAATATAATAAGTATCTAGGATGACAAGTAGATTGGAAGGTTAAAATAAAAGAAATTAAAGTCAAAAAGGGAATTAATCTCAATTAGGGAATGTTAATTTAATTATTAAATAAATATGTATTACCTACTAAATTGAGATTTTAATATTAGTAAACGAAAAAATAAAAAAATTAAAGGGGAAAAGACAAAATAAGTTTGAGGGTACTACTACTCTTTAATCTGGTTTCTTTCTCAAATTTTTGATTGTTATGACTATAACCAGTTATTAGACTTACAAGTAAACATTCAATTTTAACTAGCTACACTAATTACAATGATTAATCTAAGGTATTGTAATTCACGTTTTATTTTTTTTTTATTTTTTGTAAATGTTTGTGCATGAATTTTATACCTACACTAAAAGGGTTATTTAACACGATAATGTGCAATATGTATAAAAGGAATGGCCTAGAATCAAAAACAAATTATAACAAATACTCCCCGGGTTATGTGATGGTTTCAAATCCGACCGTTTGATGACAGCTGGAACTAGTTTAATGATTATTCATTGATTTTTGCAACGAAACAATTCACAAACACTGGTGCGTATTATTCATAACTAAATCTGTCGTATTTAGGCACATTTAACATTTATTTAGCACGAAAAATATTAGTTTTTCAATTTAATTCTAACACGAAAATTTATGACAACCGGCTGCCAGTGTTGCCAACCAAAATAAATCCCCGAGTCCGCCGTCCCTCCGGACCTGTTTATGGGGGCTGGAAGAGGGCGTTGTCCGCCCTGCCCCGACGCCCGGTACGCCTGCTGCGGTTCGGGAGAGTGGCCACGGCCTCACTCTCCCTCTCCGCAGCCTCCTTCTGCGAAATTTTTGCTTCACAGAAGGAGATCACCGCATCCCACGACTCGGCGCTCCCGACCATCGAACGTGCGACGACTGGCAGCGACAGGTCGGGGCCCACTTCGGATACGAGGGCACGGCGCTGCTCCTCCCATGCGGCACACTCTGCCAGTGTGTGCTGCGCCGTGTCCTCCCGACCGGCTCCCTGTTTATGCGACACAGGTACTTCCCGAAGCATCAATGCCCCGAGAGCACCTGAGTCGCCCGAAACGACAGGGAGCCGTGCTTCCTCCCGAGCCATTCGCCGAGCACTGGTCGCATCGCTTCGACAGTAGCGAGGCCGGCGGTAGGGCGCGAAAGCCTGTCCCGCCATTCCGCCACCATAACCTCGCGGAGCTGTAACCGACGCAGCTTGATCTCGCGCTGCATCGGTTCACCGCCCCGCGTCCGCACATCCTCGCGCCACCGGTACAGTGAGGCGAGGACTCTCGCCTCCAAGTCCCAGGGCAGAGATCCAGCCAGTGCACAACCCGCCTTGTAGGAGATCGTGCGATATCCCCTGATAGCCCTGACGTTCATCGCCCTCTGCGGTCTTCGCAGTATTGCGATGCTGCCGGCCGTCAGGTCAGAAGCCCATACCGGGGCCCCATACAGGGCCTGGTTGCTTCACCCTTGGTCAACTTTATGTCTCGCGTGTTAGCAACCCTAGAAACCTTTTGCGCTCCGGGGGATTCCATCGCCAACATCGTGTATAGAAAGGCATTAACATAAACACATTTCACATAAGGAATAATTAAAGTCAGGCTTATATCGCTTACCATCAGGTGAGGTAGTGGTCAAGCGCGAGCATACCAATAAAAAAAATAAGGGCTGGTCGAAAAATAAGGGGTGGTCGAAAAATAAGGGGTGGTCGAAAAATAAGGGGTGGTCAAAAAATAAAGGGTGGTCGAAAAATAAGGGGTGGTCGAAAAATAAGGGGTGGTCGAAAAATCCTCCATTTTAAATGGAAGAGGTGATAAAGTCAGTGCCATGAATGCATGATACCCTCTTCCTATTTTCTTCTACACTAAGCGACAGTCTGTTTTTCCGACATCCACACGATCGAAGTCGTGGGAACGGCTAGTCATGCATAAATACAGATTGACCTTGAACTCGTTGGTTATTGCCCATTGACGTTCTGAAAGATACTTCAAAGCGTGAAATTAAGTACTTATCGTAAAATGGCGTGAAAGAAACTCGCAGGGAGAAAAGAAATAAATTTTTGATGGGGATTTTCACGTTATTTAAATAGTGTTTGCTGCATTTAAGGACTCCAATGATTTTGTTCTTTTTAATGCATTTTGTTAAAAACCAATCACTGGTATTATAGTGAAAATCTCAATTAAAAAAAGTTTTTTTTTATTCACACCCTCTATTTCTATTCACCCTGATATTTATGAATATTAAAAATGTTCACTCTAGGATCAACAGCGAAATATGAAAAAAAATAAATGTTTGCATAACTCGAAAAAAATGGGTTATGAGGAAACGCGTCATCTAAAGGGATCAGCAGCTTTTTTATTAATATTTCAAAGTTGATCCTATAGTTTAATTTGATTATTGATATTCATAAGTAGGTACGTTCACCCCTTGACAGATTACCAATGAATTAAAAGTCATTCTGTAGAATTCGTTAACATTTATGCCAATATCAGAGGATTTCTATTTCTATGAAGTTGCTTGACTTCCACTAACCAATTCTACAGTAAGCCTAGACTACAAGAACCTACAAAAGTACACTAGTGTACATAAAATTTATTGTAGTGATAAAACGGATACGGATACTGCCAAATACCAGATACTCAAGATAAAAAAATAAGGCCGGATACTACCTACTTACCTAGTATCCGACCTTTCGGGCATTCATCTCTAAATATAAATTCTACTGACTCACTATTCAAGCATTCTGCAGCACTCCCAACCGCAAAATAATGTTCATGCAAGAATCTTATTTTCTCGGTCGATAATTTTAATATCCTGGCTTTCCGCAAAATAGTCCTCGTCATTTGCTACAGCTGATTTTGAATAAAAATATATGCAAATAACTAGCTTAAATTGTTACAAAATCTGCATCCGTACGATTTCTTTAAATGGCATTTTAAAATTCAAATTATTTCAAAAAAGAAATCATAATACTCAACAGCATAAAAAAGGAGGATATACAATATTGTTTTATTGATTTCCTTTTTTTATTGTTGATAGGTACGCGTTTGACCACATCATCGCTTACCATCAGGTGAGATAGTGGTCAAACGCGTGCCTATAAAAAAAAAAAAAAGAAAAAGGAAATCAATAAAATAATATTGTTGATTATCAAAATGAAACTGATTGTCATTTTCATTTTGTAGAATATGATTGCGAAAAATTCATATTGCAAACTATCAACAAAAATAACACTGCTTATCACATAAAATCACACTTTCTATTAAATTTACAACCGAAGGAAATGCCTGATCTAATGCCTCATAATTATGTTTAAAAATGTCAACGTCAGAAACGCAATGAATATTACCGTTGAATTTTCAAAACTATAGCCATATTGCGACAGAATGTGTGAATTATTGTGTTATGAAAACTTTTTTTAATTTTAATTTTTGTTTTACTTTGCGAATCTGTGGCCATGAGAAGCAAAACATCTATTAAAGTTTTTAGAAACTTACCTCCTTGTAACATCCAAATCAAGTTGCAATTCTCGTTGCAAATTGTCATTTAAACAAATATAATATACAATACAGATTATACTTATTGTAAATATGATAAATTGGTTTCTCCGTGAACGGTACCATCGTTTCACCATCACTGACATCTGAAAAAAAAATTAGAAAACGTTAGTATTCCAACTTACCTTCCGCCCCGAGGTTGTTGTTGTACTTAATAAATTTTTAAAAAATCTTAATGGGAGTAAAGTTATTAAAATAGATTTTATAGTCATGCGATATAGAGTGGTCAACTGGATAATAAATTTATTTACAGATAATAATTATGTACACGCAGGTACAAAAGGGGTACTGTTTATGGAAACAGTGCCTAAAAGGGGTGGGGGAGCTCATTAGATATTTAAAAAAATCCGGTTCACTGTCCATGGGAAATTGTATTTAAGGGGCGGAGGGGGGCTAATTGAATATTAGAAAAAAATGTTTCATGTAGCCAGTCACTATTTCTCCTTCTCGTCCCGGCTGTCATTTGTATATCTTTGAGTGGTTACGGATAACCTGGAAAATCTGGCCCTGGTCTTACCAAGAGTATCGTGTTACCTAATTACCAGATTGTGATGGTCAGATGAGGACGTCGGATCGCCTAAGCCTGAGCTACCTTCACACAGCTGAGACTTGTTTGGCAAGCACAGAAAATGACCCGAGGCGTTAAGACTCAATTACACCTTCCAATTTCAAGGGACTTAGGAACAATCTAACTAGGAAGTTAGCGATCACACTACACTAAATTGAACTCATAAATTCCCCCCAACTCTTACAAATTCGAGCCTCTAGACAGAATATCAAAAGTCGCTAGAAAGTCTCTAAAACTGATTCTACGCAAAAAAAAAAAAAAAAAAAAAAAACCGGCAGGCGTAGTATGACCAATTCTATATCTATTCTACCAAGAATAGACAAAGTTCTTTTTATATAACTTGACACATTTTCTGTCCGAGCATCATGTTTTACATTGTAGACTTTTGGCGACTGAAGAATTTTTTCAGTTTTAACATCGCTTGCTTAGAATGGTAGAAATCTTTCTACAATCTGTCATTTTGTCTATTCTTCCCTCGACAAAACCCATTTCTATGGTGGTCATGCTTTTTTTTTTGTGGGATCACCATGCTACGCGTCCAGGAGCGGACCAAAAAAAAAGAGCGGACTCAGATTTTTTTTCTGGCAAAGGGACCTTGGGAAATTAAATTATAATTTAAACATATGAAAATACTAATAGCCCATTTGCAGCGACGAAGTCGCTAAATTGGCAACACTTAGCTCTAAATCGTAGTGATGCGATTACACTATCCTAAAACTTACAAACTTTCCAATCCCACTAAATCGGACACTAACTGCTCTAACAGCTATTACACCTTCCTGTTTCCTAATTTGGGTCCCTTGAAATCGGAAGTTGTAATTGAGCCTTTAAACTCAAAATCTAAATCCATACTACTCTACGGGTGCGAAACGTGGAAGGTGACGAAGGATATCTCACACCAAATATAGGTCTTCGTCACATCCTCGGAATTTACCGGCCCATGACCATCTTTAACGTAGAGCTGTTAGAGAAATGCCACAAGATCCCTATCGATCGTCAAATCAAACTTTGCAAGTGGAGATGGATTGGTTATACGCTCCCGAGGGATCCAAATCACATTCCTATACAGGCTATGGAGTGGAATCCTCAAGGGAAAAGGAAGCGTGGCCGATCCCGTCAAACCTGGTGACGCACGTGTTGGAAAAAGCTACGAGCATCGAAATGAAGTGGAGCGAGGTGAAGCGTGAATCCCAAGACCGCTCGTGATGGAGGACTACGCTGGACGTCCTCTCTTAAGTCAAGTAAGTCACAGAGGTTAGATAGGCAATCGCTCCACGTAAGACACTGGTAATCAGCAGCATCCGGTTAACAACATAGGTGCCTAGTTGAAAAAACACTGGGCAGATTGATTGTAACCAATCAATTGTTTCCATTTAATTTTTACCACAAGTGGCCCAGAAACGAAGCAATGATTTTGTGTTTTTTTACAATTTGAACAGATTAAACGGTGAAGTAGTAATAACAGTTTCATATATTCTGTGTGCAAAGACAAGAGTTTATTGAATGTTTATAAAAGAAAATAAAGATGGTCGTACCATCTAATATTATAAACGCCAAAATAGGAATGGATGGATGTTTGTAACTTAATCACGCCAGAACTGCTAAACGGATCTTCAAATTTGACAGAGTAGATTATAATCTAGAATAAAACATAGGCTATAATTTATAGTGGGGGGAAATAGGTACTAATACCAGGCGGGCGAAGCCGCTGGTTGAAGCTAGTAGAAATATATTTTAGACCTTTTATTTTCGTAGTCAGATCAATCGTCTTACAAGTTGTAGGTCGTGAGTTCAAACCCAGACAGGCACTTTGTGTAAATTATTTCATCACCACTGCTCTCAATACGATGAAGGAAAACATCGTGAGGAAACCGACATGTGCTAGAATCAAAAATTCGAAGACATGTGACATCCACCAACCCGTATTGGGCCCGCGTGGTGGATTATGGCCTTCTCACAGAGAGGTGACTTTTGCCCCAGCAGTGGGGAGATGGTAGTGTCCGAGATGGTCTCCCATATATTCATAAAAATAAGTCGACAAGACAAGTGACAGTATCTACATTGATGTTTATTACTAATGTATTAATAAATAAGAGTTTACGATCAATTTACCCTCATTCGAAAAACCCCGAAACACACCATTCTGTAAAACTAACAAACACTAAACAGAACAAATAACTTGTCAAGTTACTGAACAAAGTACCACGCATAGTACTTGATCTACAGAGTGTTTCTAAAGAGCCTACTATGTTGAACCTGCAGAAAAGCTGACAGCGGGCCACAAACTGCATGGCCCACCTGGAGATCTCTACACCGACGAAAAAGCCAAGTGGGCTGCTGTGGGAACAACCTAGTCAGATGGGGGTACTTCGATGAATCACAATGCGAATGTAGAGCCACACCCCAAAAGATGCCTATTCTTTGTGCCCTAAGTTAAGGCACAAGCCCTAACTCCCGCACCGTGAAAGTTCTTTGCAAGAGTAGTTGCAAAACTTCTGAAACATTCTGAATAATTCCGGAATACTTCTGAGAAAGTTTCTTTAAATCAGAATTATTCAAAATGAATTTAATTAAGATGTTTAATTTTTTTGCTGAAAAATCGTATTTTGCATCGATCGTCGATCGTCGATCACCGACCCCGCTTCCCCTCTGTGCGCCGGCCGTTGCCGCCGCGCTGGCGCCGCGCCGCGCGCGCCCGACTGCCACAAGTCGTGCGTGCAGGCGATGGCGGTGCGGGGTGCGGTAAAGAGCGGAGATGCTCCCCGGAGAAGTTTCCCCCCCCCCCCCCCCCGCGAGAAAGATTCGTACCCCGCAATCGAATGTTTCCGCCGAATATTTCGCCCGAATAATTCAATGGGAATTATATGTTGATATTTTTATAGGTAGATCTATGTTAGCCTGCGACTTATTCTTTTGTTTTTAGGTACCTACTTATTTCGAAATCGAATGCTATTTTTATAAATGTCAGTTGTGGAATAAAAAACCAGGCCTAGCATAAGGTCACCCGGGGCATTTGCGTCTTTGGGGTTATTGCGTCTTATCGAAATAATTTAAAATCTGTTTGAAAACCAACCTCTCCTGCCATCTAGTTTTGTTTATTTTGAATAAAATCATAACGTATACTTTCAATAGATGGCGTTGCTCCGCACAAATTTAAAATATCGGCCATATTGAAAATAACGCGTGTTTCGTCAAGAGGTGCTGCGCGTGCTGAGTGATTAAAATCTTTAAGTATCCATGTTTTTACTGAGTTTTCCGTTTTTAGAATGAAATGTTCATACACAACATATTATAGGCTGTGTATACCGATAGTTATTTTTATTGAAATCGTTTTATTTGTGGAGAAATGAAGATTTAATTGTTTTAGGTTAGGTCTGGTTTTTTGGGGTAAATGCGTCTTTCGTTTCGGGGTTATTGCGTCTGCATGACGCATTTGCCCCAAAACCAGAGATCTTAAACCTTTTTTTTTGTATTTTCTTGTAGTCAATTTTAGAATAGAATAGAATACTCTTTATTATGTAAATTGAATTGATGTTTGATTGTTGATTGAATTGATTGTTGTAGTTGAATTGATTGTTGTAGTTGAATTGATTGTTTTTTTGTGAATTTGCCTTTCTTAATTTTTTAACTTTTTATGAGAAGTTTAGGAATTGTATTTATTATAGTGTAGTTATTAATTTGTCTTGCAGGTAATTTAGATCACAATGGTTATATTGAGATATATTGAAATCAACAAATATTTGGACAGAAATGACTTTCAATATTATATAGATCAGATACTAACCTGGCCATGGCATAAAACACATTTTACCTGGTCACATGAATGTTTCGGATGCGGACAGTCCCATGCGACACCAACTGGACCTCGTCATTTGATTTTGATTATGAATACTCAAATTGCAATGGCATTATTAGAAAGTTCATTCTTTTGGTGTCCATCTTGTACTATTTATACTTTGTACATGCACTACACTGAGGAATATATTTAGCACCCAGTTTTTTTTATAAGAGTTTATTCTAATTTTACCTTCAAAAATAAAATGTTTTGAACGTCTGGATTTGATAGCGGGTAAATGCGTCTAAGAAAAAATAGTCGCATTTTCCCAGATTTTATAACATCGCTTCTGATGTAATAATTATTTAATATTTTCTTAATTTACTGAAAGATTTGTGTGTAAAACTTTAGTTGAAGTAAAACATATCTATTCCAGCCTTCAAACATCATAGGTTTAAAACTTATTTCATGAAGACGCATTTGCCCCAATACGGAAAAATGCGTCTAAAATTACTCTTTTAAAAAAAAAGTATATTTACTCGGATTAATTGCAACTAATGAAAGAAACGATTCATTAAGGTTGCACACAGATAATTTCTTTATACATTTGCGTTAAAGATTTTTCCAAGAAATTTAAAGTTAGTGTAATATAAATTTTTAAAAGAGACTAAGGTTTTTATATGACGCAATTGCCCCGGTTGACCTTATTTGATTTGTTTTTTGAAAAAAGGCTACTTATGTTTTTGGTTAGTTTGTATGTAGCTCTGTACGCATCGCGAGTATTCGCGAGTCGCATAGGTAGGTATGGTATTAATCATTACCTACCTACTTAACGCGTATAATAGCCCAGTCAATAAAAACAAACAAAGGCAAACCTTGCAAGCAAACACGTTTTGATGCGGTTTTCAGAAAAGTGTTATACTTAGGCGCAGGTTTTGGTATTTTAACCGATTTAAAAAAAGGAGGTTATGAGTTTGAACCGTATTTATGTGTTTGTCCGCGATCATCTCGCGTTTGGCTGAACCGATTTTGATGCAATTTTCAGAACAGTATTATTAGTCACTACATGTATACGTGACATAAAAAAAAGTTGAAAAATAGGTAGTAAGGTCGATTCTCCCGGTTTTTTTTGATAGTTGAAATATTCCCAAAGTTTCGGAATATTTCGGAATACTTCCGAAGTATTCGACGGGAATGATTCGGAATTTTTCCCGCCAGCATCTATATGCAAGACCAAACTAAGGTTGTCGACGTGGCTGTACCCCGATTGAAGCTTATACAATTTTACAGGCATTAGTATCAATGAAAGACACGCTTTATGCAAGAAACACCTCCTTAAATAAGAGAAATAATCAGATTGATATGTATGGGCACGGGGTCTCATCTCGAACAAAGAAAATTTAGTTCAAATAAATTTCAGTAGATGGCGTAGTATGCATTGATTTTATTTAAAAAAAAATGGTAAAACTGTATTTTCTTATTTATACACTACCCTAAGCATAAAATTGTTGAATAATTAACTCCTAATTCATATTTAGATGTTTATTGGAACGAATCCTTGGGCATTTATATTCTTTGTACCAATAGATGGCGCTGTTTGAAGTTTTAGAGTTTATCCATTCGCCTCTTTAAAATTTGTATTGTAACACATTTTGAAACAGTAAAACTGTTATGAAGTGCCAAAAATACTATAAAGTAGTTCCTCAATGTGTGAGAGAATATTATCAAGACTATTATTTATATTGGTAAATTCATTCAACTTGCAAGCCGTCACTGCTAAAACCATCTAGCGGGGTGTAGAGGACGGGCCCGAACGAAGTTTAAAAGTTGCTTGTGCAAGTCGAAAGCCCATTGTTACGGCGGTACCGCTTCTTTGTATGGGATGAGGCATCTGTACGCTAGTATTATATTATCTGTGGTATGGGTATTCTTTGTTGTTACGCGCATGAATAGAATTACTCGTAGGAATGAGTATATAAGAGGAAGTCTGAAAGTGGCACCGGTGACAGTAAAGTTGTGTGGAAATCGGTTGTCGTGGTATGAGCATTTGATTGTGATGCGGAGGAATGAAGAAAATGTCGTGATGAAAGTCGTGTGTATGGATGTGGCTATAAGAGCAGGGAAAGGCCATGGATGGACTGTGTGAAAGAGGATATGGGTAAAAAGGGGGTGACTACAAAGATGACGACTAATAGAGAAGTATGGAAGAAAAAAGACATGTTGCGGCGACCCCAAATAGATTGGGATAAGGGCAGGAGAATCATGATGAGGTACCTACTCACTATTGTACACGATAATAAATTACAATAGGAGCTTAAGAATTAAGGGTGTAACAATGTAACAATGGGAAGTCTTATCGCTCTAAGCGATATTTTTCAGACAACCTTTGGATGAATTTAACAGAGAAGGAAAAAAATGTGACAAAGGTAGTCCGTGGTGTGCTATTTACATATATACAATACATAATTTACATTAATCTAAAATAGCGTACATACATAATAAACTCGTATATATATCCATAAAACCAGAGGAATAAGGTACACTTAGTAGCATTAAAGGTGAGAGATGGTGAATCTTGATTTATATTTTAAAAGAAGCTAATGTTTGTGTGTTATTAATGTAAAATTCGTGGAATGTCAGTATGAGTGTCATGAAGGAGCTTGAAACGTTCTTAGCTATCAGCTGTGTACTTTGTCGAGCTATGGGAACAAAAATTCTGAACAGCTGATTTTCTTTTTGGTTTTCGCGTAAATCCTGTCTTTGATTGATACCAAATGCCTGGAAACGATTTGGACGCCGATAAAAATCGAGCAGTTTAAAATATGTCATAGGTATTCATCGACACAGAGAATAATAAAGAGGGTGGTTGAAACACTAATGATGTGAAACGCAGCTGTTTGATAGACATGCCGCGGTTTTTTTACCAATCGATCGATATAATACAGTGTATAATTTGTTTTGAAATACTTATGGATTCTGAGGTACCGTATTACAAGTATGTGCCCGGCCCAGTTCTCGAAAATGACCATGTCACGTTGTACTGGGATCGGTCTATAATCACTGCCAATAAGCCGGATATAGTGGTGATAGATCGACTAGAGCATCGCACAATGATTGTTGATATAGCGGTTCCTCATGACGAGAACCTCGTGAAAGCTGAGAAAGATAAACTAACAAAGTATCCTGATCTGGCTCGCGAGGTTGTCGACATGTGGGAGGTGTATACGGCAGTCATTGTGCCGATAGTCGTGAAGGCCAATGGTTTAATAGCCAAGAGCTTCGACGAACACCTAAGGAGGCTCTTGTTAGGTAGTTGGATCAAGCGCTTAATAGAGAAAGCGGTAGGTACTCCTGGACACGGAGCGTATTGTTAGGAAAGTCCTTTCTCAGGAGCCCTGACCACCGGTAGCTTGGACCCTGTTCCTGATGCCGGTGGGCAACTAATTTTATATTTTAAATGTCTTTTTTAATTTATTTATTTTACGAAATATTTAAAAATGTAACAAATAAGAAAAATTATTAATAAAGGAAATAATAATAAATATTGTCTAGTTATCCTACTAATATTATAAATGCGAAAGTTTGAATGGATGGATGTTTGTTACTCAATCATGCCAGAATAGCTGAACGAATCTGGATGAAAGGCACAGAGGTTTTTTTTTTGGAACGAAGTTCCTTATCGCGCGTTGTGAAAGGGGGCTAGACGGAAAAAATTCTTACGAAAAAGTTGTCACGACACTTTTTTGCTATAGTAAAAAAAAAAAAAATTTATTACAATTACTTTTGTTATAGTTGTTGTTGTTGCTAAAGAGTTGAGTTGAGTTGAGTTGAGCTGAGCTGAGCTGAGCTGAGCTGAGATGAGATGAGATGAGATGATGAAGTATAACTTCTTACGTGCGTGCGTGTGTGCGTAGTTAATAATAAAAAAAATATTATAAATTAAAAAAAAAAATTATATTACAATTCCTTCACTAATTAATCGAAAGGAACTTCGTTCCATCCGGGTGTCCCTTGACACCTCTCAAGTTTTTTTTTATTTTAATTTTCTTGATGGTTTTTTTTTTGGGTTTATTTGGTCTTTTTTTTTGTGGGGTGGGAAATCATCCAATGACGTCTCCTGCTCTGGGTGGAGCGGAAAGGTGTGTCAGACTCTTACTGACTAAAACCCACCCCTGTTCCTTTCCTGCCTGAGTGCCCAGGGGTGCGGTAAGTCATTTTCAGAATTTATCCGCTACCCGTAGGCATTTTTTTTTTTGTGGGGGGTGGGAAATCATCTTATGACTCTTTCCGCTCTGGGGTGGAGCGGAAGGGCGTGTCAGACTCTTACTGACTAAAACCCACCCCTGTTCCTCCCTGCCCTACGCGCCCGGGGGCGAGGTATCTCTTTCGAATTTATCCTCCACCCCCGGGCAGGCACTGGCCGTGGCAGGCCCCGTCCTTTGCTGACAACTCTTTGAGGCGCGCGTGGAACACTACGCGCCGTCGACTCTCGGGCCTGGTGCTGATCGGACGGCGAGTTACCCGCTACTCGCCGTCCGCAGGCCCGGGTCTACGGTGGCCGGAGATCGTCTCGCAGCCCCTGGCGTCTCCTGCGACGGCTGCTGCTGGGGGCGCTAGGGCGACTCTGTCTCTGTTGAGTCTCCCTAACGTGTGCCGCCTCCCTCTTCGCGAGCATTACTGCTTCGCAGAAGGTGGAGACGGCCCTCCATTCCCTCTCACTCCGTACCATGGCCTGAACCAGGGCACGGCGCGAGAGGTCGCTGCCGCCTATCGCATCCACGAGGACACGGCGGTGTTCTGCCCAGGCGGGGCAAACCTCCACCGTATGCTCCACCGTGTCCACTGGGCGATCCCCGCAGTGGAAACACGCAGGGGTCACCTCCGCCTTGATCCGACACAGGTACCTCCCGAAACAGCCATGTCCGGTGAGGACCTGCGTCAGGCGGAAGGTGAGGGCGCCATGGCGCCTCTCCAGCCACTCCTCAAAGAGGGGCACTACCGCCTCGATGGTGGCGTGCCCAGCGCTGGGTTGGCATGCAAGCACCGGCCACAGTGGGCCCCGTCAGTGGTGGCTGTCACTCATCTCTTTGAGGCGCGCGTGGAACACTACACGCTGTCGACTCATGGGCCGGGTGCCGATCGGACGGCGAGCTACCCACTGCTCGCCGTCCGCAGGCCCGGGTCCGTCCGCAGGGCTGGATCGAACTTAGATTATTTAGGGAATTTAGAGTTACAGGCTCAGTAATGTATGGGTCAGTTTTTTTCTTTTTCGTTATTTCTTGGTTGGTCCCATAGTAAAAGTTGTTCATAATTATTAGTACTGCCAGTTTTTTTTTTTATTTATTGCTGTTTTGTCGTCTTCACCTTGTATAAGTAGGATTGAATTCTCTGGAGGATCTCCTTCACAAAGAGCTCTAGGGATTTCGGCGAAATATTCCAGTCACTGTCAAGAGTAGAGGAAGGCCAAAGAAACGATGGTTGGACTGTGTGAAAGAGGATATGGGTAAACAGGGGGTGACTACAGAGATGACAACTAATAGAGGAGTTTTTTCAAGTGCCTAGCCTTTTCCCAACTATCTTGGGGTCGGTATCCAGTCTAACCGGATGCATGCTATCTGACCTCCACAACCCAGTTACTGGGTAATACGATACCCCTTGGTAAGACTGGATGTCAGACTTTCGGGGCTTCTGACGACCCGTAACGACTGTCAAAGATCCACGATTGACAGCCGGGACCAACGGCTTAACGTGCTTTCCGAGGCACGGAGGAGTCTCGGTATGTAAAGATTGTCACCCATCCATGGACCAACCCCGGCACCACCACCCCTGATGGATCGACCCGTGCGGCTGTTATTACTTTAGCCACGAGCTCAGGAGTATGAAAGACAAAGACATGTTGCGCCGACCCCAAATAAATTGGGATAAGGGCAGGAGAATGATGATTCCAGTCACTGTCAGTTGACATGAACGAGCATGGCAGTTGAGTTTGTCATGCTCACTCAAATATCTCGCTGGTGGTGGTGTTGATCCACGCGTCATGTTGAGACTGGTCATCTCTTAACTGCCACTGGCTTCTTTTATTCTTTTTTTATTTGTTTATTTTTGAATTGTTTATTTAACATTGTTCTCATATATATATAATAGAAGCAACAAGACATATTTAACCAGGATTTTTGTAATACATATCATGGTTTAAAAAAGTGTCCATGGAGTTTCTTGCACGTTCTTCTCCATAGAAATCTACGCCTTGGAATGTGCAATTAGCTTCATCTTTCTGACTGACCGACTTATTGACAACTTAAAAGTATTTTTTTTTTTTAAATAAATTATTTGAATTTAAGTCAACTTAGAATCATGCTGTATAAAGTAATAAATAATTTTATAAATGCATTTTCGATATCGTTATGGTCATTATGCTCGTAAAATATTTTTTATTATTTTTATTGAAATCTATTACAATATTAAGTAGTTTTTATCGTTTCATAATATTAAACTTTTATTATATGCATTTCAATATATTGGAGGAGCTCGTGGCTAAAGTAATAACACGGGTCGATCCATTAGGTTAAGCTACGCTTGCCGGGGTTGGTTCATTGATAGGTGGGAATCTTTGATACATACCGAGACTCTTCCGTGCCTCGGAAAGCAAGTTAAGCCGTTGGTTCCGGCTGTCAATCATGGATCTTTGACAGTCGTTACGGGTCGTCAGAAGCCCAAATGACTGACAAGTTTTACCAAGGGGTATCGTATTACCCAGTAACTGGGTTGTGGAGGTCAGATAGGCAGTCCTTCCATGTGAAATACTGGTATTATATATTCAGCTGCCTCCGGTTAGGTTGGAAGCCGACCCCAAGATAGTTGGGAAAAGGCTAGGCTGATTTATTTCAATATACCTAAGTAATTTATTTTGTTTAAAATAATATTAGGTAGGTATATGTTATGATTTTTTCCATCCAGTTTGTCGAAAAGACAACGCCTGTTGAAATAAACACTATCTCGCATTGCCATAAAGTAGGTACAAAATAAATGTTATCCTTGGTAGGTATATCTTCAATGTACCATTTAAAAAAACTAGAAATGTTTGCAATAATGTTTTCAGGATGGTCACACTTTCCATTGCACTCTAATTTTAGACAACATTGGCTGCAAATAGGCGTAAAATTTTAATTATGCGATCTGTCGATATCGGTTAATCAAGCCACAGGCCACTCTCATATTTGTAGGGTTCCGAACATCCGAACGATATGAATTTATTTATTTACGTTACACGTCTGTATTTGTATGACACAAACACAGACGTGTAACGTCAATAAATAAATTTTGAAGATTGAGTGTCTGTGGGAATATTAGACATTAATAAAGTTTTTCAAACAGTACCATGCAGCATTTCCAAAGAATTGAAAGGACTTACTGCGAGGATCAAGTATATATATATATATATTTTTATTTTAGTATAAATAGTTCTTAAATGACAACAAGGCGTCGGGTGATGACAGAATTATGGTCTAACTCCTGAAGGCAAGGGGAAAACCTGTCCTAAAGGCCCTTCAGAAACTGTTTGATTCCGTCATACTCGAGGAGAAAACGCCACAGGCATGGGGCAGAGGTGTGGTTGTGTAGTCTTCTTTAAGAAAGGCGAAAATACCCTGCTTATGAATTACAGGCCCATCTCACTTCCAGAGCCATGTCTACAAGCAGTTTTCCAGAGTCATCACGAACCGTCTCGCGCGCAGATTCGACGACTTCCAGACTCCCGAGCAAGCCGGATTCCGCAAAGGCTTCAGTACCGTAGACCACATAATATGCTGCGGCAGGTTATACAGAAGACCGAAGATTATAATCTGCCTCTCTGCTTAGCGTTTGTGGACTACGAGAAAGCCTTCGATTCGATTGAGACTTGGGCTGTGCTGCAGTCTCTCCAACGGTGCCAGATCGACTATCGGTACATCGAGGTGCTGAAGTGTTTGTACGAAAACGCCACCATGTCAGTCCGACTTCAGGACCAGAGCTCGAAACCTATCCTCCTGCAGCGGGGTGTGAGGCAGGGAGACGTCATTTTTCCGAAACTGTACACAGCTGCAACGGTGGATGTCTTCAAGGTTCTGGACTGGAGAGGGCTAGGCATTAACACCAATGGCGAGTACATCACTCACCATCGATTTTCCGACGATATAGTCGTCATGGCTGAG
The DNA here is from genome assembly GCA_951329385.1 of Polia nebulosa. Taxonomy (NCBI): domain Eukaryota; kingdom Metazoa; phylum Arthropoda; class Insecta; order Lepidoptera; family Noctuidae; genus Polia; species Polia nebulosa. The sequence goes on from OX589612.1 coordinate 20,052,516, forward strand.
TCTATGGAGGTCCTCAGTACAATGCTCGATGTAGAGACCTCAGTAGAGCTTCCGAAGAGTGGGTCTTAAAATGAACATGGACAAAACCAAGATCATGGCAAATACCCATGTAGCACCCACTGCTATCAAGATCGGAGACTCTACACTCGAAGTTGTAGGCGAGTACATCTAACTGGAACAAACGGTCCAGTTAGGTAGGGCTAACTTCGAGAAAGAGGTCAATCGTCAAATCCGGCATCGTGGCAGTGGGTAGGGCACATTGCTCGCAGAACAGACGGTTCTGGAGTGGCGACCGCGTACCGGAAGACGCAGCGTTGGAAGGCCTCCAACAAGGTGGACAGAGGACCTGGTGAGAGTCGCGGGTAGCCGATGGGTGCGAGACGCACAGGACCGGTCATTGTGGCGACACTTGGGGGAGGCCTATGTCCAGCAGTGGACGTCTTTCGGCTGATAGGACAATGATGATGACAAGTTTTTAAATAAATAGATAATCTTCCCGTCAGACCCCGGAATAGCAGACACAATGAAAAACCTATTGTCGCGTCTCCGATCTGAGACGCGCGGGGCCTGACGGATTAATCCAAATCCCCTCATCTGCGAAACTACAGAGCCTATAATTTTGAAATAAATACACAAAGTAGTTCTATGGTTATAGATTACAGAAGTCTATGGTTTTAAAAAAACATGATAAAAAAGTATGATTCGTTCGGAACTATTTGCGCGGGAGCCCGACTCGCACTTGGCCGGTTTTGCGCCGAAATTGCAAGACTCCGTTAGTCTCGGCTGTCGCCTGTCACTAGCATCTATATTTTGACAGTCTTTACGGATAGTCAGAACCCCGAATCCAAGCAGGCGTTGACTTACTGTGTTTGGAAGGGAAACCATCAAGAAACTTCTCCCGCTCTAGGTGGAGCGGGAGGGCGTGACTGACTTACTGACTAAACCCCACCCGTGTTCCTTCCCTGTCTGAGTGCCCAGGGGAGCGCTAACTCTGTTAAGAATTTATCCGCTACCCTTAGGCATGCAGGCAACGGCCACTAATAAACATATAATGTTTATGCTATATTTGCGAAATGTGGGCGTATTTTCCACTTCTGCCCACCCCTTTTGACAAAGCGTGATGTTATGTCCAACTACTACTAGTACTATGCGTAATGTACTGTGTCAATGGGCGTATATAATGTTGAATGACGTATGACAGACAGATTACAGCCAACATGATAATTAGGTACACTATTACAATAATGTTCAGAAAACCCAAAATATTATTTATAAACAGCGTGGTGATATCAAATGACCGTAGGTAAGTGGGGAATAAAACAATGGATAGCAACTTTAAGAATAAAGTAAATTAAAATATTATTTGCTGTTACCTATAGCGGCAATAGAAATACACAATTTGAACCTGACTTAGAGAACCTACCTATTGTTAACATCTTCAAAATTATGTAAGTACACTTAGTTCACGATAAAGAATTTGAATTTTAAAATTTTGAAAATTTCGTCTGTTTATTACGGTTCATGAGATACAGCTCGCTGACAGACAGACGGACGGTCGGACGACTGTGGAGCTTAGTAATAGGCTTCCCTTGGTTACCCTTTGCGTACGGAACCCTAAATGAAAAACAGAAATAAGCTAAGCGAAGGAATGAAATTTCCTGCCGGAGTCTGTGTTTCCTGACATAGAAAGCTATCAATATCAGGAAGTGGGTCCTGGGGGTCCTTCAAGTAAAGAATGTGTAGGCAAGCGTGCTCCATTATCGACCACATCATTGTTTACCATCAGGTGAGATAGTGGTCAAATTCGTGCCTAAGTATAAACAATAAAAATCAAAAAAACCCGACTAAAAAAACAACTAAAAAGTTCCAAACAAGTCACTTTTCAAGTAGTCTGATGCAGTTGGTGGCTGTTATTTTAGTTAAATTATTGATTTTATGCCACCAACTGCATCAGACTACTTGAAAAGTGACTTGTTTGGAACTTTTTAGTTGTTTTTTACGTCGGGTTTTTTGAAAATATTCAACTTTTTTATCTTCTACATTTTAGTGAGTTATATTTTTGGAATCGCCTCCTCGAACCCTTTATTTTGATACCCCAAATAATATAGTTCACCGACTTTCATTTTTATCTTTTTCACAATATGGCGTCTGGTTGTCGCCATATTGTATTTTGATTACTGTCATGTCTTTAGTAGAACTCGCAAGATTAAGACGAACCAATTGACGTAAGAATAATCAAAATCGGCCCACGCGTTTGGTCTCTATAGTGCCACAAAGGAACAAACATACGTAGGTACATACATAGGCTGATAAACACATTAAGTACCCTCCCTTGCGTCGCGTAATCGGGTAAAAACAAAGTCAACTCCGTCACAGATAATATAATACTAGCGTACAGATGCCTCATCCCATACAGAGAAACGGTACCGCCGTAACTACGTGTTTTCGTCTGGCACAAGTAACTTTTGTTCGTCGTTCGGGCCCGTCTTCTACACCTCGCTAGATGGTGTTAGCAGCGACGGCTTGCAAGCTGAATGAATTTAGTTTAAGTCTTCCCAATATTTTCTCACACATTGAGGAATTATTTTATAGTATTTTTACCACTTCATAGCAGTTTCACTGTATCAAAATGTGTCATTAGTCAAATTTTAAAGAGACGAATGGATAAACTAAAACTTCAAACAGCGCCATCTATTGGTAGGTACAAGAAATATAGATGTCTAAGGATTCGTTCCAATATTCATCTAAAATTAAATTAGAAGTCAATTATTCCACAATTTTATGCTTAGGGCAGTTTGTTAAATAAGAAAATACAGTTTTTACCATATTTATTTTCAAAATAATAACTTTACTTATCACAACTTAAGAAATCGATGCATATGCCGCCATCTATTGAGATTTATTTGAACTAAATTTTTTTTCATCGAGATGAGACCCCGTGACTCCGTGCTTTGGACCTTCTGTTTCAATTACACTGTGGTGGCGCCGCCGCCGTGCGGTCGTGTTATCGTTACGTCAATGCCTAGTTGTAAACGATCTATTTTTAACCGACGAAAAAACGTAATTGATCCTCAAGTCAACGCGTTTTTTTTTTTAAGTATGATCACGCATAACTTTTTACAGAATAGTCCGATTTTGATAATTCTTTTTTTATTGGAAAGGAAGTTGGTCCCATATAAATTTGGAAAAAAAATCCGGGATAGGGTAGGAAAACAGGGGATGATTGATGTTCAAATTTTATATTCTTACTAAAACTTATTTTGAGTCGGCGCCAAATAATAAAATGATTAATTACGCGCCTTCTTCATTTCTACGTACCTACATGTAAAATTTAGATAATTAATCAGATTGTTGTTTGGCGCCGACTCAAAAATTGTTTATATAAAATTTTATATTTTACTCAAGACAAGGTTTATTTTTGCTTTTTAGTTTTTTTTGTCAGTTACTTTTTTTTTTAAGTTATTGTTTACAAAACAAAATAAAGGGTTCGAGGAGGCGATTCCAAAAATATAACTCACTAAAATGTAGAAAATAAAAACTTTAAATATTTTCAAAAAACCCAACTGTAAAAAAACAACTTAAAAGCTGCAAACAAGTCACTTTTCAAGGAGTGTGTTACCTGACTTAGAAAAGTGTAACACCGAATTCTCTAATTCAGCAATTCGAATCACTTGACAACGAATGCACGCTACTACGAAAAAATTAACACCGTAACCATGCGATCTCGATTAACCAAATCTCCAACGAAAAGACATAAAAAAATTAGAAGATTCCTAATAAAATCCATTTTTTTAACAAAAAGTCTCAATCAAAACCAAATCAAACATTACAGAAAAAAAATATATTTTAATATCAGTTCAGCGATCACAAGTATGCAAGACCATCTAAAAATGTGGATAAGTTCATTGTTTTACTTTTTTTTTTTAATTTTTTCTACCCTATTTTCTTTGCTCTTTTGATATCTTGAGAGTGTGATTTAATTTTTCATCAATTCTGTAGTTTTTGTTCCTTGTTTAATTCTTGGTTGACTTCGAGAAGGCATCAATAAATGCGGTAAAACAAATGTTTCCTGAAAGTTAACACAATAAAAGGAAACAACAATGGCCTTAACGGCCCTTAACCACATTTTTAGATGGTCTTGCATACTTGTGCTATTTTAATTTAACATATTTTGTTTTTTTTTTCTGAAATATTTGATTTGGTTTATTGTTAAATGAATAAAACCTTTTTATTAAAAAAAATTGAATTTTTTAAACTATTGTTTATGTAGGTACTTAGATGTTTTTTATTTATGGAATTTCGTGATACATTTGTCTCCTTCGCCGTTGCAGATGCGGATACGGATATTTTTTTTTGGTGTGGGAAATCATCCAATGACATCTCCCGCTCTGGGTGGAGCGGGAGGGCGTGTCAGACTCTTACTGACTAAAACCCACCCCTGTTCCTTCCTTGCCTGAGTGCCCAGGGAGCGGTAACTCTGTTAAGAATTTATCCGCTACCCCTGGGCATACACGCGCGACCCTGGCTGACATACATTAGTATCTCAGTAGGTACACGCGTAATTAAAATGTAATAAAGCAGTTAAGTGTTTGTTTATTGTTATATAGGTATTTTTTTTTTTAAACCAAGATTCAGACCTTCGTCATCACGTCTAATGGAAAGTAATCATGATAACAAAACATCTAACCCAAATTCGACTGTCCTACCATTCGCCGTCATAAGGAGTTCCAGTCCTGACATCCCGGCGCCATCATCAGATCAGCCCCCTTAGCCAAAATACATTTCTGTAAACGTTAACGCTAACGCTTCGTGCAAAATGTATGGCAAAGACATTACTGGGCGTGAGTCACGTGACAGTTTTGTGTCTAAAGCTTCGTGCAAAACGTCGTTGCCATACATTTTGCACGAAGCGTTAGTGTTAACGTTAACAGAAAAGTATTTTGTCTAACCCCCCAGATCAGCACATCAGCAGCAGTTCATCAGCTGATAGTGCATTGCCACCAGACTTGAATAAGTAGGTACGCCATATTTCAGCTCTATCGGAAACCAACAAGACGTGGTCGACCTTTGCAAATTTTGTAACGGACAGCTTACATACGAAAAAGCTTATAAACAAACTACTGACTTCCAAAAAAGAAAATACACTAAAAAGTAATAAATAACTTTAATTTCGGAAGTCGGTGTTTGTATTTTATTTCTTCGTTATTTGACACCGACTTCCGAAACCTCTTAGGCTCCGCGGAAAAACCCGGGTTGTCAATAGAAGCCCGACGACAACCCGGGTTGCCAGCCGATTTTTTTTTTTTTTAACATAATTAATTTTTTTTTTTGTCAAACTCACCGGTGAGTTTCGGAGCCTCATTTTTTTTTTTAATTTTTAGTGTATTTTCTTTTTTGGAAGTCGCTAGTTTTTATTGTAAAAAGTTTTTTATTTTTCACTTTTTAGTTGTTATACCCCAGAACTAAAAACCCTAATAACATGGAACGTGGAAATTAAACATACTCGTAATTGGAGAAAACCAAGACGTCATCTATACAGGGTGTAACGGAAAGGTGTGGTCATATTTTAAGAACTGCATCTGCCCATCGATATGAACAACTTTATTCAAGAAAAAGTGAGAAAATTCATAAAAAAAAAATTTACCCCCATACAAATATTGATCAGCTGATGATCACTTTGTACGCAAAGTCCAATTTTTTTTTTGGGATCTTTTTATTTTTTCTTAGAGAAAGTTGTTCATTTCCATGGGCAGAACCGGCTCTTAAAATATGACCACACCTTTCCGTTACATCCTGTATATACGTATTTTTCGTTTTTGTTCAATTTTTGAAAAAGCGCCGAAGCATTTTCGATAAAAAAATTATGGGACCACCTCGGGAGAATATTCTTTCAGATAAATAAAGAATTTTGAAAATCGGTCTACAACTGGCAGAGAAATCATTGGAAATACATTTAAAAAAACATACATACAGTCGAACATAGGACCTCTTCCTTTTTCGAAGTCGGTTAAAAAGTAGTCTGGCCGATGACCTGGTGAGGGTCGCGGAAAGCTGATGGATACAAGACGCACAGCACCGGTCGTTGTGGCGACATTTGGGGGAGGCCTATGTCCAGCAGTGGATTTCTTTCGATTAAAATGATGATGATGATGATGAAAAAGTAGTCTCGGGATGTAATGATCAGATTCGAAAATTCTATCACTGATAGAAAGCTACACAACCACAGTGTCAGGATAGGCTTTTTCGCGGGAATATCTAGAGCACAATAATTATGTTTCGTCATTTATTTCGGCACATAACATTGATAATGATAACATCATTTTTACGAACATATGAGGCTAATGACTTTTACGAAGTCACATAGACCTTCAGTCTTGATAACAGCCGGAAATAACGGCATTTATCGGAGTACAATCATGATAATACGCGGCAGTTTCAATATTCAAATTCCAAAGGGGTTTGAACAGTTTCCTATGTACGCTTTTTTTTTTGGCAGGGTGGGATATCATCCAATGACAGCTCCCGCTCTGGGTGGCGCGGGAGGGTGTTGCAGACTTACTGACTAAAACTTCAAACTCTGTTAAGAATTTATCTGAATCCGAATTTATTCCTGAAAAAGTAGTCTCGGGATGTAATGATCAGATTCGAAAATTCTATCACTGATAGAAAGCTACACAACCACAGTGTCAGGATAGGCTTTTTCGCGGGAATATCTAGAGCACAATAATTATGTTTCGTCATTTATTTCGGCACATAACATTGATAATGATAACATCATTTTTACGAACATATGAGGCTAATGACTTTTACGAAGTCACATAGACCTTCAGTCTTGATAACAGCCGGAAATAACGGCATTTATCGGAGTACAATCATGATAATACGCGGCAGTTTCAATATTCAAATTCCAAAGGGGTTTGAACAGTTTCCTATGTACGCTTTTTTTTTTGGCAGGGTGGGATATCATCCAATGACAGCTCCCGCTCTGGGTGGCGCGGGAGGGTGTTGCAGACTTACTGACTAAAACTTCAAACTCTGTTAAGAATTTATCTGAATCCGAATTTATTCCTAGGCATGCAGGCACCGGCCACGATTGGGCCCCAGCCGTGGTGGCTGACAATCATCTCTTTGAGGCGCGCGTGGAACACTACGCGCCGTCGACTCACGGGCCTGGTGCTGATCGGACGGCGAGCTACCCACTACTTGCCGTCCGCAGGCCCGGGTCTACGGTGGCCGGCGATCGTCTCTCGACGTCCTACGCCCAGTGATTCTCCTGCGGCGCCGGCGGTAGCAGCCACGGGTGTGAGGGCCACTCCGTTGAGCTTCCCTCACCCATCCCGGCTCCGCCTTCGCGAGCATTACTGCTACGCAGAAGGAGACGGCATCCCATTCCCTCTCGCCCCGTACCATGGCCTGAACAGGGGCCGGGCGCGAGAGGTCGCTACCGCCTATCGCATCCACGAGGACACAGCGGTGCTCTGCCCAAGCGGGGCAGACCTCCACCGTATGCTCCACCGTGACCTCTGGGCGATCCGCGCAGTGGTAACACCTGGGCGTTTCCTCCCGCCTTATCCGAAACAGGAACCCGCGAAACAACAGTGTCCGGTGAGAACCTGCGTCAGGCGGAAGGTGAGGACGCCGTGACTCCTCTCCAGCCACTCCTCAAAGAGGGGCACTACCGCCGCGATGGTGGCGTGCCCAGCGCTGGGTTGCGACAGTCGCTGTCTCCATGTCGCCATGAGATCCTGCTGGAACTCCGTCCGCCGAGCCGCGAGGTGTCGCGGTAGCGGAGTTTCGCCTTGCGCTCGCGTTTGGCCTCTTTAAAATTAGAAGAAAGTATAAATATTTGCACGAAAAATACGCTATTACCTTAAGATACTAAATCGCATCACAATCATCGCAAATATAGGGAACGTGCACGACGTAGTCTGTGCCATCTAGTGGAGTAAATTCGAAACTTTTACCCTTTAAAAACTTGTCATTGACATTTCCGTGCCAATGTATACACACACACATATCATGCACACTTGCAGCACGCGTAACATAGACTGGCATCAAGTGAGTGAAATCCGCAACTTGTATTGTATAAATACTAGACATTGACATTTACACGCTCCCTTGGATTAGTTAAATGAACGTGGGAACTATTTATTTAAAATACTGGTCGCCCATAGGTCGAAATTCGACCTCATTTAAATTTTTATTGTCAAAGACCATAAACAAACACATGGTAGTGTGTGTTAGGTTTTTCTTTTTATTTATTAAATTTATTTCATAAGAGTAACAGATAAAAATGTTAGATTTCTGCACTGCTTCTCCATATACATATATATATTATATAACTGTGCCAAATTGACTGGCCTGTTGGTCTAGTGGTTAGTGACCCTGACTGCTATGCCGGAGGTCGTGGGTTCGATTCCCACCCAGGACAAATGTTTGTGTAATGAGCACGATCATTTGTTCTGTGTCTGGGTGTAATTTATCTATAATATGTATGTATTTAGAAATATATAAGTATGTTTATCAGTTGTCTAGTACCCATAACACAAGCTCTGCTTAGCTTGGGACTAGATGGCGTTGTGTGATAGTTGTGGAATATATTATTAAAAAAATAATTCCATCCGCGTGATTTTCGTAAAAAGGTATGGAGAGTTTTTGCTTCATATATTAATAAGATACAATGGATAAATGCGTATACACACGTAATTACTGCATTTTTATTGATTTTCTTAGTTCTCATATGGCGATCTTTACCTCCAATTATGATGTGAGCTCGGGAGTGGCAAGAGTCGTTGCGGGATCGTGACCGAGCCGATCCCACTCGGAGGAGAACGGGTCGAGGAGGCAACCGCCTTTTTTTTTGGGCGTGGGAAATTATCCTATGACTTCTCCCGCTCTGGGTGGAGCGGGAGGGCGTGTCAGACTTTAATTGACTAAAACCCACACCTGTTCCTTCCTTGCCTAAGTGCCCAGGGGCGCGGTAACTCTGTTACGAATTTATCCGCGACCCCTTGGCATGCAGGCATCGGCCATGATGGGCTCCATCAGTAGTGGCTGAGGAGGTATTTTTGAGGCGCGCGTGGAACACTACGCGCCGTGATCGGACGGCGAGCTCCCCATTACTCGCCGTCCGCAGGCCCGCGTCTACGGTGGCCGGAGATCATCGGACGCCTAACACGCCAAACCCCCACCTGCATACTTTAACGCAGGCGGGACTTTGGAATTCCGGGTACTCCGAATGTGACTCTGATTGCCCACGGAGTGATTCCAGAGAATACGACAGCACTGTGATCACGTGCTACCGTGCACAGCGAGGCTCAGGAGAAACCCTTTTACAGTCTCCCTAGGGATGTGCCCCAACAGGTGTTGCACAGAGGGGGTTCTGGAGTGGTCCTTTAAGTGGTAACTGGACCCCTTCCATGTGCTGATGGTGATCACCGACAAGGTGAAGACCAAAGGGTCTTTTTTTCAAAAGTCCTAGCGCCTTTTGAAGGATTCCCCCGGTAGCAAAAAAAAGGCCAAAACATGTACAAATAAAAATTTATTCGTATCAAAAAACCTGACCGCAAAAACAGATTAAAAAGTTCCAAGCAAATCATTTTTCAAGCAGTCTGATGCAGTTGTTGGCATTTAGTTCAGTTCAATCACAGATTGATTGAAGTCACCAACAGCAACAGACTGATTTTGAAAGACGTGAGTGTGGGGTATCGTTGAATAGCCAACGATACCCCACACTATAGTAAAAAAAAGCGAAAAAAAAGTCTCTGGTAAAGGAAAATCAGGAAGATCGTTCTGTAAGTTATTTACGTCTTTTAATAACTGAGGGACGTGGATCATTTTGAAATTTATCAGCTACGTCTTTTTTATTTATTTAACAATTCATGTACACACATATAATAAACAGACAAGAAGAAAGAAACAGGAAAAGAGGTACTAAGTTGATGCTTATTTCTAATGAAATCTCTTCCAGCATAGGTACCTGCGAAAGGAGATTTGGAAAAAAGAGAAGTACCTAGACACCTTGTGTAAGAGAAGTAGGAGATAATGTACCTATAACGGCGTAGCGTTGCCATATGTACACAGACAAAACAAGTTTGGAACATATGAAAACCGGCCAAGTGCGAGTCGGACTCGCCCATGAAGGGTTCCGTATCATTATTATAAAAATATTACCAATACTCTGTGCAAGCAGCAATTACCCTGATGCCTCTCCGTGCAGTCCGAAACAAGACGTAGACACACCAGCTTAAACTAAACCGCTTCCGCCAATGAGGAAGCTGAAAAAGTTGAAAAATATAAGTTAGAATACGTATTAGAAATGGTCCTACTAATATTATAAATGTGAAAGTTTGTGAAGATGTTTGTTACTATTTCTCGCAAAAACTACTGTAAGGATTGTGATCGTAACTCGGTTGACGTCTATTTCGTAGGCACTATGCAGTACATTGCTGCTTTGACGTATAAGAAAACAAAAATGTACTATAGTAGGGGAGCCCATGATGCTAAACGAGGATTTACTCGAGCGTCGTGTGGACCCTATTGGATTTTGTAGATTAGATGATATTAAGAATAAAATGTTAAAGTTTTCTCTTTCAGTGGTGGGAAAAACGTGTTTTTCAAAATGTAAAAATAAAACAACTACATGGATATACACACGGTGTAACGGAAAGGTGTGGTCATATTTTAAGAACCGGTTTTAGCCATGTAAATAAACAACTTACTCCACGAAAAAATAGAAAATTCCCAAAAATTAAAAATAACTTTCCATACAAAGTTATCATCAGCTGACCAATATTTGTATGGGAGGTAAAAAAAAATGACAATTTCCTCAGGTTTTCTTGAAGATAAGTTCATATCGATGGGCAGATGCAGTTCATAATATGACCACACCTTTCCGTTACACCCTGTATACCCCAACGTATTTCTGATATCAAAGGTATGTTCATCTGCCGACTTGACCGATGAACATACCTATAGGTAGCCATCCGAAAGGGTAGAAAATATTCAGAAAAAAGATATTCAGAGGGAATGTTAAGTAAACCCTAAAAATGTTCCTATTCAAAAGACTGACGATTCAGAAGTGACGCAAGCTCGTAGCGAATTTTAGAAATGCAAAAAAAAATCGTCATATTGAAATACTCGATCGCGCAGATTTTTATACAGTAGGTTCAGCTTGATGTTCCAGTCATGCTAGCTTAAAATCTGACGATTATTTTAAGGGGTATTATTAATTCAGATTAATAATACCCCTTCAAATAATCCTCAAAAAGAGGAGGATTTTGATTGATTTATTGTTATTGTTTTTTGAGGATTTTTTTTTCAATAACCATTATGATGAATAAAACCACGAACAATTATCTAAATATTTAGAGATATCATTTATTTAGAAAATAATATAAAATAAAAAACAACCAAAAATTAAATTGCATGAATCGTAAAAAACGTGATGTCAAAGTATTAAAAAGAAATATACCTAAATCTGAAGTTTCGCCAATTACTGGTGTTATCACAACATCTTAAGCATCAGGTAATTGATTGCCAGTGAAACAAGTCATTTCAAATTTTCCATCGACATTAATTGTGCACCCGTAATCTTTGCATGAATGATAGTTTTATTGTGTGCATTCCTCCACAAGCACGAAGTATATTTTGTTCGCAATAAGTGCTGCCGTAGTTCAGATTGGCAAGGTGGCAAGGCACAAGCAACGTAATTACAGACGTTCAATGAGAAGGGCTGTCACGTATCTGACACTTTGTACAGCGATATCATTGCCATACATTTTATACTAAGCTTTATTCCAGCTGCACGCTCTAATCTTCATAGACGATTTTGATTAGGTACTTCGGCTTGTAGAAATCGGTAGATTAATTTTTTTTCGTGATTCTTACATTATTGCCTTTTACGTTACGCTCAAATCGTCAAGATTTTCTGAATGTACACTTTTTCGCTAGTAATTAACCCAGCTTACCTTTTATAATCTGACGCGCTTCAGTATTTCATACGATCGTTTTTTTTTAATAATCTGATGGGCTGTCCTAGACGCACGGCCCTATATAAAGGGCTCATATACGGTGGAGGTACTCAACAGGATGCAAGGTATCCGCCGTATGTCCATCTCTCGCGTTCGAGTAAATCCCAAATCGCTAATTGGGCTCCCCTACTACTACGTAGTGCATATTATAATCGAAGTCCACCGAGCAAAGCAGTAATGTACTGCAAAGTGCCTATCAAATTGATGTCAACTTTTCCTTCATAATATTTTTACCTCATATCGCCTGAAACACAGGATGTCCTAGTTCAGGCACATAACACTTGTCAAGTGAACTTGACATAGATTTAAGGAAAATATGTATTTACTGTTTTACCAGACAACATGAATAAAAATTTGATTATTATTATTTCGTATATTTATTTTTACACATATTATTTATATTTTTAAATATTTTTAAAAGAAAACATATAAAAAAACATTTATTATTATTAACTGAGTTAGCGAATACACTTGCTGATGGTAAGCGATGAGTTGGTCGAAGATGGACAATATAGAAAATTAGCTCATAGACACTCAATTTAAAAAAAATAAAATAGTTCAAGTTTAAAAATATATATAATGCCTAATGAGTGTTAACCATATACTGAATCATCAATAAACTGATTTCTAATAATAGTTTATGATTAAAATAGTAAATTAAAAGGTAGGTACTACAGTTAGATACTTCATCTTTTGTAGCGTTCCCTGCAATACTAAAAAAAAAATATTTGCTTTATTTTGACTAATAGTTAGTGTCCAGTAGCCAAAGAAGCTCGTTTCGGCTAGAGTTTCGGTTACGGCCCAAAAGAGGCCGAATATCCGGCTAGACCGAAAGTAGGTACCATCTTTGAGCTGAAGGTTGTGACAGACTAAGCCCTTAGGCCCTTAGGGCCGATTTCACCATTCGCTCTATAAACTAAGTTAGCTTAGCGTAAAAAATAAAAACCATTAAAAAGATTATAGTTAGTTAACCTTAAAAGATAGACATATGCTAACGCGGACTTTTTTTACAACTTTAAAAGGAGAACAATCCCGTCATACATAATTATTGCGTTAACGGTGTTTACCGTTAATTTTTTAACTTCCCATTGACATAAGAACTTGAAATTTGGTGATAATATTTATTATTACGTATACTTTATTAACAAATACCAATATTTGGTACGGAACCCTAAATGTGCGAAGTCCGCCAAGCACTTAGCCGGTTTTTAGGGTTCCGTACCCGAAGGATCCAAACGGAGCCCTATTGTTGTAACTCACGTGTCCGTCGGTCTGTCCGTCGTCTGTCACAAAATTTTGTTACGAAGAATTTTTTAACTTCCCATTGACTTACGAACTTGAAATTTGGTGATAATGTTTATTATTACGTATACTTTACTAACAAGTACCAATATTTGGTACGGAACCCTTAATGTGCGAAATTCGACACGCACTTGCCCAGTTTTTTTTTTCAAATTGCTGAATGATATCTATAAAACAAGTTTACGAAATTCTCTAACTATTAGAAAACTACACTACTGGTGATTGTTATAAGTTTCTGTTTGTTTCAGAATTATGCATGATTCCTGTAGGATAGGCCACAGGATCGAAACCACAAGAAAGCAGTATTATGTTTTTTTTTATATATATAGGGGCCATCCATAAATTACGTCACGTTAAGAGAAGGAGACGGGGGCGACGAAGTGTGACATTGTGGGAGGAGTCATGTTTCGTGACGTCACATTTCAAAATCTATATCTTAATTACATAAAATTGTAACTATTAACGAAAAACTTAAAAATATTTCCTACTCAGATCAGTATGATCATAAGGTTTAAATTGTTTTATAGGAGAGTTCACGCTCGCTTTACTACACGCGCGTCGGCCGATTATGAGCCCTTTGATAAATGCAACCGCGTCGCGCCGCCGTGATAATGTTGCTTCTATTTCATTTGACAACAGAAAATTATTTAATAATTTCTAGATAACATTCTAGATGTCACACTAGGGAGGAGTCTTACAAATGTGACCAGCTATGACAAGGATGAGGGGAGGGTCAAAAAATCAAGAAATTCGTATGACGTATTTTATGGATGGTCCCTTAAGCCAATAGGTACAGTTCCACTGCTAGGCTAAGGCCTCCCTCAAATCTTTACAGGTTTTGTTTTCAAGAGTCACGTCGAACTAGCCCTTGTGGTAGGTAGGCGTCTAGGTCGTCTTAACACCTTTTCATAGTCCAGCCTTGGTGGCACCGTCTAACGTTAGGCACCCACTTTATGAAGACTATTTGCCACTGGTCAGTGTTCATGCGGCTGATGTCAATAGGAAAGCATTAAAATCTGCCTGCCTAGCCTTTTCCCAACTATCTTGGGGTTGGCTTTCAGTCTAACCGGATGCAGCTTAATACCAGTATTTTACATGGAGCGTCTGCCTATCTGACCTCCACAACCCAGTTACTGGGTAATACAATACCCCTTGGTAAGACTGGTGGTCAGACTTTCGGGCGTCTGACGACCCGTAACGACTGTCAAAAATCCACAATTGACAGCCGGGACCAACAGCTTAACATGTTTTCCGAGGCACGGAGAAGTCTTGATATGTAAAGATGGTCACCCATCTACGGATAGGCAAGCATTAGTAGGTAATAAATGAAATAAGTTTTAATTTAAAACCGGTTTTTAGTTTTAACCCAAGGTTATAAAAATAATCTGTTTTTATACTTTGACTTTGTGAAAACAAGCAAGAATGTTAAAACATTCAAGTAAAACTCATAATATTTTGATAACGTTTTTAATGATATAGAGGTGTTAAAAAATTTACTAAGTATGCCAGTCATTGTTTTGCATTATTATTTGAATAGCGTTTCAATGTGCTGAATGACAACCACATACCAAAAGGAAACATAGCATGTCAGGCCAGTAAAAGTATTAGTATCAAAATACCAACAGTCAAACACGAGATTTTTCAGCAACAAAAATATTTAAAACAGCAATATTTAAATACCAAAAAAATCTCTGAAAGAAAAGGCTCTAAGTCCTTAGTCTTAGACCCTTTTCTTTCAGAGATTTTGGTCTGAAGCTGGCCAGCAACACAAGACCCTAAAGAGACATAGTGTTACCAGTCACCTGCACGGTCTCATCAGATGAAATAAGAAACTGTAAAGTTCTCACCAAGCTCCATTAACCCTTAGAATGCCGAAGTTTTACTACTGAGAGTATAAAAATGTCCATTTAGGGAGGTCCAATAACTCAGATTACCATTTTAATCTTTGAGGAAAACTTATGTAGTCATACATAACTGGCCTATGCCATTGTTATTGCTAGCCGTGAAAACCTATAATTGGCTTAATGTCTCTTATTCTAGTTTACTTATTGCATTTATGTAAAGCTGTTGGTTTTCCATGTGATAAATAAATAAATAAATAAATAAATAAATAAATAAATTGTTATCTGCCCATTATGTATATTGATATGAAAACAAGAAATATTAGACAAAAAAAGCAGCTTGTTTTAGTGTACAACGCATTGCTGCAAAACAGAAAAAACTATCTACCCGACCATGCTACTATAAGGTCTATCCTATATCTGCTCCATGTGTGACCATCGGTCAAACTTAGAAAAGCCAGGTGGCATGCCCTGCAGATATACTGGCAGCCCAATCCATCTATTGACTTCAATAACATAAAAAATCCTTTGCATTCCACAATTACACTTTAAAAGAGACTTTGACCTCTGAGTTTGTTTCGGTGTTTCTTCTCAGGGTAGTCAGCTAGGAAACACCGGCCTCATCTAGCTGACAAAAAACATTGACGTGTAAAAGTGTTGCTTGTAACCTATTTACTGAATAAACATCATTTATCAATGTAAATAAAAGATGGTAACAAAACGCTTAAAGCTTAATTGTAGATAAACTGGAATGACCTTCCTTTAAGTTATGGGACGGTAAGTGGTCACCGACTGGTAGTCCTTTCCTGAGAAATGCTTTCACAAACAGTTCTACCCCTCATCATCATTTTGTTGCTCTTATTTTGTATGTACGTGTGTTGGGCTGGTTGCCGCAACTCCACACTCAAAGCACATATTTTGCATAAAGGTTGCCCTTATATTAATTTACTAGCGGCCCGTCACCGCTTCGAACGGGTACAGATTATACACACAAAACTTTCTCATTTATCACTTTTTCAATTAGTGAAACTGAAAACCATATAAAATTTGTTGTATCGTTTAGCAACTAGATTTATACTACGCAGAAATTTGGGGTCAGCGCAGCATATCTTCATTTTCTATAACTCTTTTTTCATCATCAGCACAATAGTTACCTTCTTTCTAGCGATAATATCATCTTTTAATATAGTCTGTCTATCATTTCTTAATACATCTTAGGCTACTTTTACAACCATAGACATTCTCACAGAGCTTTCGGAACATTCCTTATCAGGTATATAAAATTTTGCTATAATTATCTCAGTATTTAAACCTAACTTTTAACGAACCAAATAGATTAGTGGAATATTTACCTTAGATGTAATTAACAAATAAATTAAATTACAGGATTAACAAAAAACTTACTTACCTACTTTAAATGACTGGAAATATTAAAACTCAGTTTAACCAACTAAAATATCGCACAAAACGTTACTGTTTTAATGAAATGAGTTAAAATGTACGTAAATTTAATCTTTCATAATCTTTCTATAGGAATTTCCTTTAACTAAGAGGAAATTACCGCCAAGCAATTGTTGAGGTCAAGTTCCCAAAATACAATCCCTACCTAGCCATACTTATTAAATTATTTAAAAAGCATTTTAAAAAGCTCACCTGATTCGAAAAATATGAAACACTGGCTACCTAAAACTATAAAACTCTAGAAGTAAGCCTTGATTGCACAATGAGATTCCGTATTTATCCACGATGTATGTACATTTAAACAACGGATGTATTAAAAGTATATAGTAATAAACATAAACATTTAAATACCGCGTTCGAGACACATTATCTTAATAATATAATTACCGATAGCAAAATGTGTGTCGAAAACAAATCAATCTTTTTTTTTCTGTCGATTGACAATGACATTGACATTTGACAACCTTTTGACAACTTTGACATAACGTGGAGTATTTATGAAGTCAGCTGCAAACCAAAACGTTTCGATTGCTTTGTAAATTCCATAGTGAAAATATTCGACAAAACCAGCTAAATAGAATATAAAGATACCTACCGTTTTTTGTTAATAAACGCGTTCAACAAAGGTAAACAACCCGAGGTAGATTCGAATTAAATAAAAATAATGCAACAATCACGGTCCCATTTCACTAGTCATAAAAAATTAAGACTATAGGCATGTTATATCATTCACTTCACGAGCTTTTTACGAGTATGAAGAACATCAAAATGAGTCAAACGTAGGTACGCCCGCGTTTCTAGTGAACACGTTTTGCTAAGCGCTATATATATAATCGCAGACTGTTAAAAATCATTTAATCAATTTAGTGAAATTTACGTTCTGTTTCAAGCGTTAGTTACGTGATATAAAGTACCAAATTAAAAAAAAAAATTAAAACATTTCGAATCCGCTCCTCCTTTTATAAGTCATTACAAAAAAAAAATAGGCTAACTAAGAACGAACAACAAGGATTTTCTTTAAACGTTTCATACAGAATCAAGAGTTACCTACTTGGTCGACTGTGTAACTATAGGTAGGTTGGGTCGCGGCAATGTTTGAAAGAGTTGCCGCGGCTCTGGAACTCACAGGCAAATGAAGGAACACGGGTAGGTTTTAGTCGGTTAGAGTCTGACACGACCTCCTCCCGCTCCACCTAGAGCGGGCGAAGTCATTGATGATACTGCTATCCGATTCCGTTAACATATCACCGTGAAAACTTAGGTGGAGTGAGAGTGAACTGAACTGTCATTTCACATTGATTACCTCATCTGTCACGTAGGTCGTAGGTGACCACGAACAATAGATTTTCTTTTGTGTCTGTTGTCTGACAGATCAGCCATTATAAGGATTGACAGCTCATTTCATGGTCACGTCAATTAACTTTTCACGGTGAGTTTTTACAGAATAGCACTAGGTACTGTATTTTAACACAAAAATTAGGTATTATGCTCGACCTTTTTGTAACATTGTTTACATAAAGTACTACTTAGGCCTTCTAAGTAGGGGCAGTTCGGACTCAGTTCGAATTCAGATTTCGGATCCAGTTCACCCAGTGCGCAACCTTTAGGTACAACAAGTTTCTCCGGAAGTCCGGACCGACCTTTCTCGGATTCGGATATTTACAAATGCTCGTTATTATTTTGTTTATAAACTGTTTTTTGACTCGTATTATGTCGGGGCCGGGGGGTGTACCTACCTATTGTTTCCCGCCAGAACAATTGATGTTCCAAATATTTTTTTTTGTTGTCGCCTTTAAGTAGCTACCTACCTATCTATACTAGATAATAATATTATAAAGAGGTATAGTTTGTGAGGTTTAATGCAAATGCAAGCCAAGGGGTAATCTCTGGATCTACAGAACCGATTTTGAAAGTTCTTTTACCAATAGAAAGCCACGTTATTTGTGAGTGTCACAGGCTATAAATTTTTAACCCCTGAACGGCCACGGGCATACCAGTATGCCGATCCAGATTACGCGGCTTAAACCTCTATTATTAAATAACTAAAGATCTTATATCCTGTGGCATGGTGCACATGCATTCTTAGATAGTTATTACATAGTGTTAGAAAAAAAACGCAACACAAAACGCAACGCAAACGCAGAAACGCAATTTTAAAAAGCCGTTATGTTGTTTTGATTTCGTAATTTGAAGTTTTGAGTGTGAATAATAGGAAAATATGATATCGGACTCTACAACTCCAACACAACAACTCTATTACTTGTCTATTCATAGTGCAACATGCAAAATGTCATGTAAATTGATACAGTGGTTTTTACAACTACCCACACACACACACACACACACTATTCCCGACAAATCGTTGATAACAGAATTTGAATAAAATTCAACTCTTGAATTACAAGTATTGTTTACATGTTATTCTAAGGTCTGTTTATTCAACAACCCAAAAAAGTTTACTTTAAGTGCCTCGCTCCAATAGAAACCTCAGCAAGTTGTTTTTTATGAGCCCGGGTCGTAAATATGTCAAACTGCGATAAGAGGCGCGGCCGTTGAGGGGAATCCACGCAGACTAAGCCGCGGGCGAAGTGCTAGTAAAATATAAAATTGTTTACCTACGCTAAAAAATCTATTTTGTTCGTCTGTTAGATTATCAAAAAATATTGAACACGTATTTCTTCTTTTGCCACGTCAACAAAAAATAATGAAGATAGGTACAGTGCGTTGAAATTTTGTCACGCCGTGCTTCACTTTTTACCACGAAGTGACGTAACAAGCCCCACTCCTGAACTTTGATGTATTTAACTTTGACATTTTTTATTGCTTTGATAAGCAGAAAATACGTGTATAAATAGGTAACCTAATGTAATTTCAATTGTAATACCTATTTAATAGTTTGTAGGTAGGTATGTAACCAAGGTTATGTCGGTAACCAAGGTTACCGACATAGCCCAAAGAATCGCCAAACTGAAGTGGCAGTGGGCAGGGCACATTGCTCGCAGAACGCAGCGTAGAGTGGCGACCGCGTACCGGAAGTCGCAGCGTTGGAAAGCCTCCAACAAGGTGAACCGATGACCTGGTGAGGGTCGCGGGTAGCCGATGGATGCGAGACGCACAGGACCGGTCATTGTGGCGACACTTGGGGCAGGCCTATGTCCTGCAGTGGCCGTCTTTCGGCTGATATGATGATGGTGATGATGAGGTAGGTAGGTATGTTAAAATCTACATGTTTTCATATGTGTTTCTGCTGTACACGCTTGTTGAGACCCCACCCCACGAGACTAACTTGTCAATAGTGTGTCGGTAGTGTGTCAGTGGTGTTTCAATAGAATAGTCATTGACATTTGGTATTCTATAAATTATTTATGGTCATTGACTTGCCACTGTAGTGCCATTGAAACGCCATAATAAGACTTTTGTAATAATTGGTAGTCTGCTCTACTATATTATGTCAATAACTTATTAAAGTTTTTGCAGAATACCAAATTTGCAATAGTGGCAAAATAATGTCGGTTGTGTGTCGATAGAGTGTCGATGGCGTGTTGCTTAACTCAAAGTTACAGAATTGGGTCCCAGGTCGAGTACAAGTGTGTAGATGGTCCCCTCGGGCCTCGTCGCGTCGCTTCGCGTCTCTCGGTGGCTCTCGTGTCGAGCCTCTATGCGACGAGAGCCACTCGACGCGAACGAGACGAGCTTGTACAGCCGGCATTAATGGCCGATTAATTTGGATTAAATTGATCACAAACTTTTTGTACTTTGTGTTCGTTGAATACTTTTTAGGGTTCCGTACCCGAAGGGTAACCAACAGGACCCTATTACTAAGCAACCGCTGTCCGTCCGTTCTCGTCCGTCCGTCTGTCTGTCAGCGGGCTGTATCTTATGATCCGTAATAGGTAGACAGTTAGAATATAAAAAAAAAACAACAAATAAGTAATATCTTAATAATGGCAACAAGTAGAAATGCTCACAGACTTTGTATTGTCATTTATTCATCATAATCATCAGCCTTTTTAATGTCCCCACTCGGCGAGCACAGGAAATCTGTGGCACAGGCCTCCTCTCTGTGAGAGGGTGTGGGCCGTAATCCACCACGCGGGCCCAATACGGATTGAAGTCACATTGTCTTCGAATTTTTGGTTCTAGGACATGCCGGTGTCCTCACGGTTTTTCCTTCACCATTTTGAGAGCAAATAATTTACACAAAGTAAAGCGCCTGGAACGCACTGGCGCGTGGAACACTACGCGCCGTTGACTCACGGGCCTGTAGAGCTATTCTGTAAAACCTCACCGTGAAAACTTTGAAGTGACCGTGAAGTGGGCTGTCAATCCATACAATCACGCTGAAATGACAGTTCACTTCACGCTCACTCCACCTAAGTTATCACGGTGAGCTGTGAACAGAATCGACCGACTGGTGCTGATCGGACGGCGAGCTACCCACTACTCGCCGTCCGCAGGCCCGGGGGCCGATACCCCTGGGCCATCACTGCTCTCATTGTCATATTCGCTAAAAAATATAATAAAATAAAATTTGATGGTAGGTACCCTTCATGCGTGAGACCGACTCGCACTTGGCCGGTTTTTTTTATTCCGGTACCCAGTCACACAACAACAAACACACCACACACAACACAACACACAACACAACACAACACACACACAAGGAAACATTCCTGGCGAAACCGCTAGCAAGAGCTACGAATACTTGCATAACACTATTTCATTGTGTCGTAACACATTTAATGAGCCAAGAAACAGCTTTCTCTACCTGTAACTGTTTAATAATTATTTTTTGATAATTTAATCCGATAAAGAGGAGCCAAAACAAGATTGTGGTCAAAGGGATTTGGGGGCACGGTAATGCTTCGCCAAGTCAAGCAAAACAAAGGCACAGCCGTATACTAGGTATATTTTTCTCGAAAATATTCAGAATATTTTCGATCCCTTGTCGTTGTAAATAAAGCTAGAATCCTGAATTTTCAGTGGCCAAGAGAACCTGACTTTTCAAATAGAATATAATTTAAAGGCAGCGCGGTCACTCTCGAACTGCATAGAAAAGAAAGAGATGCACGACGACAATGCAATTTATTGCAAAAAATTAAGCATTTTATCGATCTACGGAGTTGAGCTATTAAAAATCTTGTACAACTAAGTTTTGCATTAAGATTCGATTCATTTTATGTTTACCGACGTTCGCTGGCTAGTACAGTAATACTGCAAAAAAAAAATAAAAGGTCCTTTGACCTTTTCATTTTTTTTTTTGCTATTTTCGATCATTTCTATCGAGGATTTTACTAGCGACGAAGTTTATTACAACAAAATTCTCTGAAATATAGTAAAAAAATATCATACTTACTTACTATGTAATTGTTACTACGAGCATATTTCAGTTAATTTTGTTATATTTGTATTTCTGCAGCTTCAAACTAAATAGATTTGGCAATTTTTATTTAGAAAACCAGCATTTTTGAGTTTTTGCGAATGTCATCGTCATAAGAACAAAGTTTCTTAATTTTGTCACTTACAAACTCAAGGTACTTATAGCAGACACACAAGCTTCTCATTGTTGCACAAGTTGGTTGAGTTCACTACCTGCTGATTCATGTTGAGCTGTGCGTGTGTTAGATCCTTCAAAACGATTGAGCTGTGCGTGTGTTAGATCCTTCAAAACAGTGATCCACACATCATGTTTGTGAACGGCCGTCGGCCGTCATGATCGATTAGTGTATGGGTGATGACAAGCTGGGTGGTGCTTGGCACAATGCTGGTCCAGCAGGCGTATTCGCTAACTCAGTTGACATCAATTTTATAGCCATTTTGCTGTACATTGCTGCTTTGACGTATAGGAAAACCGTAGTGCCTATTATAATCGATGTCCACCGAGCAATGAACTGCATAGTAGGTACCTATTGCCGTTGTAGAGCAGCAGGTGTATTCGCTAAGTACACCTGCTGATCTACAACCACTAGAGCGCATAAACTAAATTGTAACCTTATTGGAAATTACAGTTTTGAGCCGTTTAGGGTCCAAACGCTTGGATCATGGGATCCGAGTCCGCGTCTCTTCAAAGATATTTCTGACACTGTGAGGTTCGCCCAGAGGACACGGTGGAGTTGTGCCCCGCTTAGGCGGAACCCCGCGCGTGTCTTCGTGGAGGCGATCATTACATGTTTTAGAAAAACATACTCCAAAGTGCCTGTCAGAACTGGTTGAGTTAAATTACTGTTTGACTTAATTGCTTTAAGTTTGGGTATAAGGGTTGCCCGGGTGTCACCACTGTGAGGTTCGCCCAGAGGACACGGTGGAGTTGTGCCCCGCTTAGGCGGAACCCCGCGCGTGTCTTCGTGGAGGCGATCGGCGGCAGCGACCTCTCGCGCCTGACCCTGGTCCAGGCCATGGTACGGAGCGAGAGGGAATGGGAAGCAGTGGCCTCCTTTTGCGAAGCAGTAATGCTCGTGAAGGAGGAGGCGGAACAAGTGAAGGAGACTCAACAGAGTCGCCTTCACGCCCCCAGCAGCAGCCGCCGCAGGAGACGCCCTGGGCGTCGGGGGTCGCGAGACGATCTCCGGCTACCGTAGACGCGGGCCTGCGGACGGCGAGTTGTGGGTAGCTCGCCGTCCGATCAGGACCAGCCCCCTTAGCCAAAATACATTTCTGTTAACGTTAATGCTAACGCTTCGTGCAAAATGTATGTCAACGACATTTTGCACGAAGCGTTAGACATAGAACTGTCGCGTGACACACGCCCATTAATGTCTTTGCCATACATTTTGCACGCAGCGTTAGCGTTAACGTTAAAAGAAAAGTATTTTGTCTAAAGGCTCAGGCCCGAGAGTCGACGGCGCGTATTGTTCCACGCGCGCTTCAAAGAGTTGTCAGCAATACATGACGGAGCCCGTCATGGCCGATGCTTGCCCAGGGGTCGTAAATAAATTCGAAACAGAGTTACCGCGCCCCTGGGCACATAATAAATCTATGGTTAAAAAAAGAACATATTGAAAATAATATATTTGTTCGAAACCCTTTTTGAACGCGAGTCGGACTCGCACTTGACCGGTTTTTAAATTAAATGTTTTATTGATGCAGTTTTCAGAAAAAGATTTATTTTTAGTGTTATTTGTTGTTTCATATGTATAAAAATATTGTACAATAATATCTGGGACATATACTTGCCGACGACCTGAAGGATAATGCGGATATTGAGAGGGAGCGCAGGGCATTGGCGGTCCGCGGTAATATGTTGGTTCGTAGACGGACCAAGTCAAAATAACACTTTTCAAGACGTATTGTCAGGGTCTGTGCTCGGGGGGTCTGTGGATCAGCTACACCAAAAGGTCGCTAGATGTCCTGCGCATCCAGTACAACATTATTTTTAGAATGCTCTTGGGACTGCCCCGGTTTTGTAGTGCGTCAGAGATGTTTACACAGAGTCGTACTGACGGCTTCCACGCAATTGTGCGTAAGAAAATAGCGTCTCGGGCAGCTAGAACCCGGCTAGTGGCAACAGCATTCTGAAAACAGTAGCCGAGAGTGTGTTTTCCCCTTTTATGAGGCGTTTTATGGAGAGGATGAGCGTACGTTAATCTTCTGTGTAAAATGCTTCACTAACACTATATATAAGGTATGTTACTCGTACTAACACTATGGATTTCTGTTATCCGACTGTAGAAATAAATAAAATAAATAAATAATAGGTAAACACAGGAGAAGCGGTACCTATTGGCCTTCTGTTATTGGTAGATAACCCGGAGGTTTTTTCATGTTTTTTTTCATAAAATAGCCTGTCAAAACACCCAGATAATCAAACCATTATGTTTTCCGTTGTACATCTTCCGCATCCGATACTGGTTATATAATTTTCCACAACACACAGGTCGTAAGGTCTGAATACAAACAATGTCATGCCCCAATGGCCTTAGCGTTATGATAGCCCCGTCTGTTTGTAGTTTGCGTTCAACCTTCGGCATGACATAACGTGTGAGTTTGTGAGTGCTTTGCCTGTGATTAGCCAACAATGTTTTACGTAAGATTTCTTTTATTATTTTACTTATTGGAAGTACTTAGTGTGTATTCTGTAGGTGTAACTGTGTTTTGTTTTCTGCGTTGGCGGGTTTTCTAGTCCGTTTGTAACTTTGTTGTGTGTCTAGATATGTTTTTAACTATGTACGTTATTATGTAAGTAGGTAGGTACATAATTGTGTGGTACGTATGTTCAGAATGGTCTTCCTAAAGCAAATTGTGAATGTGAGGAATAAATAGATTTCATGATTGTCTGGCAGTTTGAGTAGCTAAGTAGGTAAGTACCTACTTTAGCGGCCTACCAAAATGTCCTTATTTTGGTATTGTTCGTCGGTACTTTGAGCTCCTCAAAGTTTTGAGTTGAGCTACAGGATAACTGACAAATGCTTGCACTGTCAGGACCGGTCCACTCAAATCTGCGTGGTGTTTTCCTCAAAAGCTCATCTCAGACATTAACGTACCTACATGGTTTTCATATGATTTGACCAGTAAGTCACTACCTACTTAAGTATTGTCATCATCTTCCTACCCTTATCCCATGTTACAGAATGGAAGAAAATAACGTGTTGCACCGACCCCAAGTCGGTGCAACACGTTATTTTCTTCCATTCTGTCCTGTCAGCCGGCACGCTATCACTAACTCCCTTTTCTTTCATTTCACTCCTCACACAATCCATCCATCCTTTCTTTAGCCTTCCTCTTCCTCTCCATCCATCCACATTCATATTCACAACTCTTTTAGTTAGGTACATGTTTCATCCCTCCTCTTCACATGACCATACCAAGATAAGCGGTTCCCTTTCAACTTTTCTGTGACTGGCGCTACTTTTAAACTACCTCTAATGCACTCGTTTCTCACTTTATCCATTCTCGTTACTCCACACATCCATCTCAACATTCTCATCTCCGCCACATGCAATCTTTTTTCATCCGTTTTTTTCACAGCCCAACATTCTGACCCATACAGTACGACAGGTCTAATCACGGACTTATAGATGTTCCCCTTTTAGCTTGAGGGGTATCCGTCGGTCACAAGTTGTTCCAGTGACCTGTCGCCATTTCATCCACCCTGAGTTGATCCTATGTGTGTATGTTTCGGTGTTTCTTCTCAGGGTAGGCTTATACTGACAAAAAATATTGACGTAAAAGTGTTATTTAGGTAAGTACCTATTTAAACTGTTTACAAAATTAAAATCTTTTATCATTTACGTTATCTCGGAGCCTTATGTTTGTACGTACCTAGATACTTTAAAATAAGTAACTTTTATACTTACGATATGTTATGTTACTATTTCGCCATTCCAGTTGGAGTTTGAGTATTAGGGGGTTTATCTAGTAGGTATCTGTAGCTTATCTACATCTAGGCAACACTAATATTATAAAGAGAAAAGATTTGTATTTTTTAACCGACTTTCGAAAAAGGAGGAGGTTCTATGTTCGACTGTACCTATGTATGTTTTTTTTTTTTTTTTTTTTTATGTATGTCCGCGCATTTCTCCGTCAGTTCTGGACCGATTTCAAAATTATTTTTTTATCTGAAAGAATATACTCCCGAGGTGGTCCCATATAAATTTTATCGAAATTGCTGTAGCGCTTTTTGAGTAACTGAACAAAAACGAAAAATAGGCATATCTTGATGACGTTTTTGTGTTCTCCAAATGTTTAAATTCCACGTTCCATGTTATTGGGGATTTTAGTTCTGGGGTATAACAACTAAAAAGCGAAAAATAAAAAACTTATTTACAAAAAAAACAACCGACTTCCAAAAAAAATACACTAAAAATTTTAAAAATTTTAATTTCGGAAGTCGGTGTCAAATATCGAAGAAATAAAATACAAACACCGACTTCCGAAATTAAAGTTATTTTTAAATTTTTAGTGTATTTTTTTTTTGGAAGTCGGTTGTTTTTTTTGTAAAAAAGTTTTTGTATGTAACGGATAAACTTAAAAACTACTGGACTGATTTTAACCATTTTTTCACCAACAGAAAGCTAAATTATCAGCGAGTAACATAGGCTACTTTTTATCCCGGGAAAAATAATAATTCCGCGGGATTGGCCACGGGAGCGAAGCCGCGAGCTAAGTGCTAGTACTTAATAAATTATGAACTAACCAGCTTCTGTCCGTGGCTCCACCTCCATGAATGTCGAAATAGTATAAACTAATCGTGGTCATGGTCTACTCGTGTGCTAAATTTCATCTAAATTCGTTCAGCCGCTGAGGCGTGATTGATACACAAAGGTCTAAACGTCTATGCATACAGACTTGCCATTATAATGAGTAAACTGTAGAATATTTATTTATTTAATGCTTCATGCACAATAAGTACAAACGCGTGTGAAAACAACTCATTGGGTATCAAAAAATTAATCCACATCGTTGCCAATGGGAAAAGTGCCCAGAACGCTGGCAGTGTCACCACGTTGAATGGCAATGCTGATTTGTTGGCCGACGAAAAGCCCAGCCCTTTGGTCACGTGAAGAGTCGACTAGCAGTTTGCTGACGGGTCCAAAATTGTTTCACTTTATTGATTTTACAACCTGTAGGTATGTACATTATGGAAGCTATAAAGAATTTGAGATATAAAAAATAAACTTTTTACAAAAAACACAACCGACTTCCAAAAAAGAAAATACACTAAAAATTTAAAAATAACTTTAATTTCGGAAGTCGGTGTTTGTATTTTATTTCTTCGTTATTTTCGTTTATGGAAGTCGGTTGTTTTTTTTTTGTAAAAACTTTTTTTTTTCACTCTTTAGTTGTTATATCCCAGAACTCAAAACTTAAATAACATGGAACGTGGAATTCAAACATATTCGTAATTGGACGAAACCAAAACGTCATCCGGGTCATATATTTCGTTTTTTGTTCAGTTTTTTATAAACGCGCTGAAGCAATTTCGATAATATCGGGAGTATATTCTTTAGGAGATAAAAGAATTTTGAAAATCGGTCCACAAATGACAGAGAAATCGGTGGACATACATAAAACAAAAAAAACATATATAAAATCGGACATAGAACCTCCTCCTTTTTTGATATCGGTTAAAATTCTGACACCAGGCAGTCGCTCACCGGGTCGGTGGATTGCTTGATAGAGTCAACGCGGTCCTGGAATGCAAAGGGCTACTGCTGAAGGAACATGGGTGGGTTTTAGTCAGTAAGAGTCTGACACTCCCTCCCGCTCCACCCTGAACGGGATAAGTTATTTGATGATTTCCCACCCTAAAAAAAATGGTATTCGCTCAATGTAAAATACTGGTATGTAGCTGCACCCGGTTAGACTGGAATCCGACCCTATTTTTTTGAGGGTGAGAAATTATCAGTCTGGGCCTGCAGTCTCGACATTGATAGCGATCGCTACGTCCTAACGATTGGTCGCTACGTCGGAAAAATAATTGATTTTCTTGAAATATGTACAAAGACGGCGTAATTTTTAACTTGCAAGCACTATTTTTCATGAAAACTGATATTTTTTTTAAATTTTAATTATTATTTTCACCGCTTGTAACAATTAAAAAGGATGGAGCGACCGATCGTTAGGACGTAGCGATCGCTATCAATGTCGAGAGAGACTGCAGGGCCTGGTGACTTCTCGCGCTCTGGGTGGAGTGGGATACTGGTTACAATTCACTGATGCCACTTTGAATGGTAGTGAACGTACTATAATAATAAAGCTATTGTCCGATATTTGTTTGACTCACATCACGCATCACTGAATCTTACGTATAGGTATGCGTTGGTACAAAACCATCATCCTACAGGCCTAATCGCAATTCATTTGTGGTGGACCCTGCATCAGCATGTCTTCCTGGAGGTATTATGTATTATTATACCACATCATCGCTTACCATCAGGTGAGATAGTGGTCAAACGCGAGCCTATCAAACATAAAAAAAAAAAAAAAAAAAATGTAGTATTTAATGAAACCTTGACATTTGGCATCAATCCTAACTGAGAGAGTTGTATTGATGATTTTAATGATTACAGTTCTGTAAATGTACTCGTATAAGCTTACCTACTTGCTACGGCCGCGAATCATATTTTGACCAAGATAGTATTACAACCTGACACTGACCTGCAAATTGCAAAAAACGTAAGAAAATTTGAATTTCGCGGGCTACCCTGGCGCTTTCACATTAACGTAGATATCCTTGAACTATCCGCCACTGAGAATAAAAACAACAACAAGACACGCGCTACACACGCACCAAACGTTGCTGCAGGAAAAGGGAAGGTCACAAAAACAAGCGCAGGTATTTTAATCTTAACGGTAATGTATCGGTCACTCTTAAAAATAAGTCATAAACGTCATAAATAATAAGCGACATGTCACTTGAATCGAAGTCATTATCCGCTCACTTGCTTCTGGCAATGATTTTTTCCAAAACCAAATCTCGAACTTTGCTCTTGGCAACGAACGTTTCCAAAAAATATTTTTGATAACGACTCTAAACTCTATTTTAAAGACTGTAAAGTCCTTTTAAAACGCCTTTTTACCTACTCTTTTTTAAGGTCAGTTAAACTCTATTTTTTTTTTAAAGTTGGCATCCTTATCTACGTAGTACATTTTTGTTTTCATATACGTCAAAACAACTATAGTCTACTATAATAATTAATAACTAACATTTGGACGCAAGTTTGCAACATCAGGCTACGATTTTTTTTTTTTGAAGACGACATTTTGTGTTTTTTTGAGCTCAGCGTCATGTTTTATTAATGAAGATTTTCTACCACAATCGTTGTTGTTTCTTGTTCAATGGTGCAAATAACTACTCGAGTTTATAAAAATGATGAAAAACTATAAATATACCTTTTGCGCAGTTTTTTTTTCACAATTTCACGTTATTCGAATGAAACCGGCAAATATGCTCGACCTTAACTTACCTAAGTCTCATATAAAATATAATACTTAGGTACACACAACTTTTGTCAAAATAACAAACGTAACTTCATTCCTTAACTTATCGTCTACACAAAACAGTAAACAAAATTACGCTAGGCCACTCGGATTGATCGATTGTAAATCCAGTTGTATTGAGGGCAGCCGCGCCGATTGTAGGTATAATGTCAAATTTCATGAGCAAAGTTCGTTTTTTTGCAATCGAAAGCAAGCGAGCGGTTACATCCGAACTTTGCTATAAAGAATTTAGTATGAAAACCAAACTTCACACTACAAATAGGTAGGTACTTCATGTAAACGGTTGGTCAAAATAGGCGGAGTCGTAATAGAGGGATTCCACTGTATTCACTCGTAATTTAGAAAACTCGGTAAACTTAATTTAAACATGCTTACTTTAAAAAAAACTTTTTTACAAAAAAAAAAACAACCGACTTCCAAAAAAAAATACACTAAAAAATTAAAAATAACTTTAATTTCGGCAGTCGGTGTTTGTATTTTATTTCTTCGATATTTGACACCGACTTCCGAAATTTAAAGTTATTTTTAAATTTTTAGTGTATTTTTTTTTGGAAGTAGGTTGTTTTTTTTTGTAAAAAAGTTTTTTATTGTTCGCTTTTTAGTTGTTATACCCCAGAACTAAAAACCCCAATAACATGGAACGTGGAATTTAAACATTTGGAGAACACAAAAACGTCATCAAGATATGCGTATTTTTCGTTTTTGTTCAGTTTCTTAAAAGCGCTAAAGCAATTTCGATAAAATTTATATGGGACCACCTTGGAAGTACTCGTACATTCTTTCAGATAAAAAAAGAATTTTGAATTTCAGTCTACAACTGACGGAGAAATGCGCGGACATACATAAAAAAAAATTAAAAAAAAAAAACATACATACAGTCGAACATAGAACCTCCTCCTTTTTCGAAAGTCGGTTAACAAAAACCTACTAAATGATTATAATTCAAATTGTCTATTGAAAATTTTGAATTACGAACCTGCTAATCGGTGTTTAAACTAATCACATTGTTATTTTTAGGGTTCCGTTTTGCTATCACTCACGTGTCCGTAAAGTAAATAAATATGTGGGTCACTGTAGGGGGAAAAATAGCAAAAATTAAAAATAAAGATTTTTCAAACTGATATGTCGCACTCATGTTTACACAGAGATTACAGGAAAACCTATGAGAAGTTTATATTTTTACAGACATTATATTAACTTGCTTTGGTTTTGTGTATACACAAAACCAACCAACCAGATATATCTGGTTACAAATCAGTAACCCATTTTTGAAGCACTTTTTGGTCTTTGATTTAGCTGAAACTTGCATTACTTATGAAATTAAGTGCCCAATGCAATAATATAATACTATGAAGCTGGTCTGGTGATGGAGCTGGAAGGTGGTTATAGGATCTCTTCAACCAAACAAGATGGCACAATCGTGTTTGGTCTCTTTTCATAATAATGTTTTGACAAGTTACGTTAGACTAGGTGAAGGCGAAGGCCTTCGACAGGGTCTGTCACGATAGCCTTATTGGCAAGCTTCCTTCCTTCGGTCTACCCGCCAGATTGTGTGATTGGATTGCAGATTTCCTGAGGGATCGGTCTATCCGAGTGGTCATCGATGGCTGCTCGTCCGGACTGCTGGATATTAATGCCAGGGTTCGGTGCTCTTGGCAACATTGTTTTTGCTGCATATTAACGATCTGCTAAAACCCGGGCCCTTTGAGTATGCAGATGACATGACTGTTGCCGAGAGGTACGTGTCCAACGCACGAGCTGGTGGATCTCAGATCCGGTCTCTCTAAGAGGCTATGGTTGAGCGCTTGAACTTGTCCTTACAGGCTGTCTCTGAATGGGGCGATGCCAATCTGGTCAAGTTCCATTGAACTTGTTTGCTAAGACACAGGTGTGTCTTTTTCCGCTAAAAAGAGCTAATTTGACCCAGCTTCTTCTTTCCGAGGTGTAAACGTGCAGAGAACCGAACAACTTGACCTTTTTGATGTTAGGTTGACATCTATCCTCAGTTTTTGTCCTTTCATAGAGGCAAAGGTTCAAGTGGCTGCCTAATAGTTGGGGATCCTAGCAAAGGTGAGACGGTACTTCAAGCCGGAACAGCTGCTCAAACTTTATCAAGCGAAAGTTCGATCGTGTATGGAGTACTGCTCTCAACTTTGGGATGGATCTGACAGATACCAGCTTGATGCGCTTGGATAATTGAGAAACGAGCCAAGAGGATCATCGGCAATGATAGGCTCGTTGAGTTGAGGCTCCAGCCAGAGTCGCTAGCCTGTCGGTTTACTATCGGTTGTATTTTGGTGAGTTTGCGACGGAATTGCATAATTTAATTCCGCCAAGCCCATTCTATCATCGGACCACAAGACGTACGGTGATGCGCCACCGTTTTGAGAACACATTCATTGTGCGTACAGCTAGGGAGTGGAATTCTCTGTCGGAGTATGTTTCCTGATAACTACAACATGGGAGTCTTTAAGTCAAGAGTGAATAGGTTACTTCTAAAAAAAATAGTGATGCCTATGGCCTAATGATGGAGCCACTCGGTAGGACCCAGGGTCTGATGATGGAGTCGGAAGGTGGCCAAAGGATCTCTGTAACCAAACAAGATAGCACCATCATGTTTGGGCTCATACGATGTGTATTGAAAGTAATTTTTCACTAGGAGGTGTCTGGAGTCTAATAATGGTGCCGGAATGTGGCCATTGGATCTCCGCAACAAAACAAGATAGCACCATCATGTTTCAGCTTATTGGATATGTATTGACAAGCCATATTACATTTAGTGGTGGTGGTGCCCAGGGTCGTACGATAAAACAGGTGACCATAACAACTCCTCAACTAAACAAGATAACACTATCGTGTTTGGGTTTACTGAATTTGTACTGATTAGTGTAATACTTATTACACTAGAAGGTGATCAGGGTCTGATTATATACTTATTATGATCTTCAACCATTCAACATAGCACCGTCGTGTTTAGATTCAGTGGATATGTACTTTCTGTTTAGTGTCATTAAACTAGGTGGTGACTAGGGTCTGATGATAGAGCCGTATTGTTTGGTCTTGTCGACTTTGTCTGGACTAAAACTATAGTTCCAGGTATAGTCCAGGGTCTGATTTTGGATCTGTAAGGTCATCTTAGGAAACCCAACTTAATAATGTAGCTCGATGAGGCTAGTTAGATTTGTTTTTTCGACAAGTTATAGCACACAGGGCCGTATGGATTCCATTTTCTTTTAGCAGACAAGAAGTTACAGGGTAGCTGGCTAGAAGAATAATATCAGACTGCTACTGCCCCAGGTACTGACTCTTTCAGCCTTAGAATTGATACGCTCCTGGTGTATTTCAATAAATTGTAATGTTAAAAAAAGTATAAAATAAAGTAGGTATAGATAAATTAATATATTTGTATGGCAAGCTTCAATATATAAAAACGTAAACTAGAAAATGTTATAGTTTTAACTATAACATTTTCTCTAAAGCTTGAGGTGTGAACGTCTCTTACACCGTTTCATGATAAACCTAAAATATTATAGTTGTACGTTTAATAGATTAAATTACTTTTTATAAGCCATTTAAAAAATATGTGTTTCTTTCGGAACCCTTTGCGCGTGAGTCCGACTCCCACTTGGCCGGTTTTTTTTTATTTTGTTAAGGTGCTTAGTTTTTATTAATTAATAATTGTGCTCTTGTGTATTGTATACTAGCTTCTGACAGCGGTACCGCCCGCGTGAAATTAGTACTTCTCGCACTATAAATTATAGCCTACTATTCCAGACTATAATCTATGTCTGTGCCAAATTTTATCCAGATCTGCTCAGCCGTTTTGGCCTTATTGAGTATAAACATCCATATTATTCTGATACGTGATATTGAAAAGTCACCGACGTGCGCCTGAGTCAGTCACAAAGGAATGTTTGTTTGCGCAAAATGTATTTCAAAATAGTGTTATTTGTTCTTGCTTGTGTTATTGGAAAAACTGTTGGCGACGGATTACGATGCTACACTTGTGGCTTTTCATCAGTGGACTCGGACCGGAGTTGCCTCACAATAACCAATGATACTCGCACCGTTGACTGCCCGCACACCTATTCTTATCTTGAGACAAGAATTCTTGGACCCAGTTGGCTAAGTGGCTAGTTTTATATACGTGGTTGCATGACCCAACCTGATTTTCTGAACCACGAAGTGACGGATTCCACCTTGAGGACGTTTTACAGAGCATGTTCAACTGACCTTTGCAATATCGGTAACGGCATTCAATGGGTGACCGGTGGTAACTTATCGCCAACGCCCGAATACAATGGAATAAACTTGCTCGTACCAGGCACAGGCGATGCAGCCAGAAAATAAGTCTAGTTATGTTACTTTTAAGCATTTTTGTCTTAAACATTACATACATTCTCATAAATTTTCACATTTACAATTTTAGTAAGATTTGTTTTTCTGTGAATTGCATTTGCATCAGAATAATGTTTTATCTATCTATCTTTCTTTCACACAACCCATCCATGCTTTCTATGGTCTTTCTGATCTGCACGCGTAGCATGACCACCATAGAAACAGGTTTTGTCGACGGAAGAATAGACAAAATGACATATTGTAGAAAGGTTTCTACCATCCTAAGCATGGCGATGTTAAAACTAAAGAGAAGGAATGTTTCTATTCTTCAGTCGACAAAAGTCTACAATGTAAAGCATGATGCTCGGGCAGAAAAGATGTCAAGTTAGATAAAAAGAACTTTGTCTATTCTTGGTAGAATAGAGATAGAATTGGTCATGCTACACCTGCTGTAGGTAGAATGTGGTACGGTACAATACAGCTACTTTGTTCTTACTTTTTCGGAGTCTGTATTTCCCGTAGGCTGTCAGCCTTGTAGCAATATCTTGCCAGCCAATCTTTATCGTAAGCACTTAGCTTCGAAATCTTGATTTTTGACACTAATTATCTGTAGTTTTAAGTCAAGTTCAGTCTTCGTCATCATCATCAACTTTTTAGCCGAAAGACGTCCATTATTACATAGGCCTTCCCAAATGTCGATCGGCTGGTCATGTGCGTCTCGTATACAGCGGATTCCCGCGGCCTTGACCAGGTCATCGGTCCCAGTGAACGCAAAATCTGTCCATCTAGTGGGAGGTTAATATTGATAGAAATCTGTTGCTAGGCGACCTGATTGTCTGAGTTTTCTAAGAATTGTTACACATCGGAGAATCATTGTAATAGGTTGGCGCAAAAAAAATCATATCAATTTTTTTTTTGCGCTAAGTAGCTTCGTAAGGTAAAAGCGCCAGGGTAGCCCGCGAAATTCAAATTTTCTTACGATTTTTGCAAATTGCAGGTTATTATCAGGTTGTATGTTGGTCAAAATACGATTCGCGGCCGTAGCAATTACGTATTTACAGAACTTTAATCATTAAAATCATCAATACAACTTTTTCAGTTAGAATTGATGTCAAATGTAGTATTTCATGAAATCATGACATTTGGCATCAATTCTAACTGAGAGAGTTGTATTGATGATTTTAATGATTATATTTCTATAAATACATACTTGCTACGGCCGCGAATCATATATTTTGACTAAGATACAATTTATGTTGTAAGTGACTTTTTTATAATAATTTTAACTTTTCTAATGACCTTTCTATAATTTTGTATGCCACAAAGGCCGAACATGACGGATCCTTTTTGTTTATGAACAACCTGCATTCCTTGTATGTACTGGGTGTAACGGAAAGGTGTGGTCATATTTTAGGAACTGCATCTGCCCATAAATATGAACAACTTTCTTCAAGAAAACCTGAGAAAATTCACAAAAAAAAATTTTACCTCCCATACAAATATTGATCAGCTGATGTTAACTTTGTATGAAAAGTCCAATTTTTTTTTTGGGAATGTTCTATTTTTTATTAGAGAAAATTATTCATAGCCATGGGCAGAACCGGTTCCTAAAATATGACCACACCTTTCTGTTACATCCTGTATACTCATGTTTCTACAAATAAATGTCTTGTCTTGTACCCTGGCGCTTCCACCTTAATCATAAAACATTACGTAGGTAGGTACTTACCTACATATAGATGTCATTTAGTTTTACTGAAAACGAGCATTCTTTGTCTAAGCGTTTTTACTGTCACTGAAACTACATGCGCAAGATAGAGACGAGAACATAATCTTAGTAAAACGACGTGCTAAAAGGTACAATTTTTTATCATTGATTGGTTAGTTCCGTCAAGGGCCGACATAGCTTGCTAGTATTATACTTATCTGTGGGCCGACACCTCCACCAGTTTTTCCCATCCGTTCGTGAACGGCTGGCTAGGAGATGGCTGGAGGTGAAACACTGTGTTACCCAATTTCTCACAGGTCATGGCAACTTTAAGGGTAAATTATTTTCCTTAATGTCAATGTTCTATACCTGATTGCGAATACGAATAATCCGCACATCATATCCTATGGGAGTGTACTCTTTGGCAAACTGAGTGCAATATTATGTTGGATAGTATTCAGCCTACGTCTGAAGTTGTCTATTACACGGACCTTGTGGAAACTAGAACACCGGGCATTCAAGCGTTTTTGCCATACCTATCATTGGAATCCAATTTAACAACTCACAATTTAGGACCCGTTATATTAGTATTTCAATCCGCGGTGCGTGGCAACTGGGCTCACCCCAGTTGTAAATCCCTTTGTGCTTAATGGGCTAGCTTTGTTCTGTCTCTTGCTTGATTAGGAGGCAAGTGAAAATTATGTTTTTTTAGTGGAGGAGTACCTCCACTGTTCTGTTCTGATTAATTTCGTTGCGGGACCCAAGACAGTTTAATCGGAAGAGGGTCTGTGAGAATAGGAAATAAGAGGAAAAAGTACCAAAAATGGCCGTTTCTGACACTTTTGCCTACTACTTTGGATACGAAACATTCTGAGACCTGTTTTAACAACGTAAAAATACTTTATCCTATTTGTAACAAACGTTACGTTGGTTTCTTTAATATTTATTTTCTATGATAAGCTACGATTTTTTATTCAATGAGGGAGCCTCTTGGCCGGTAGTACGGCCTTAAGAGGAGCTCGTAGCTAAAGTAGTAACAACCGCACGGGTCGAGCCATCAGGTTAGCTACGCTTGCCGGGGTTGGTCCATGGATGGGTGACCATCTTTACATACCGAGACTCCTCCATGCCACAGAAAGCACGTTAAGTCGTTGGTCTCGGCTGTCAATCGAGGATCTTTGACAGTCGTTACGGGTCGTCAGAAGCCCGAAAGTCTGACAACCAGTCTTACCAAGGGGTATCGTATTACCTAGTTATTGGGTTGTGGAGGTCAGGCAGTCGCTCCATGTAGAATACTGGTATTCAGCTGCATCCGGTTAGACTGGAAGCCGACCCCAAGGTAGTTGGGAAAAGGCTAGGCAGATTGACCCAAGACAGTTTAATCGTTTCTCTAGGACTCGTCGAGCTTCATTGCCTCGGCGTTTTTTCTGGTGGTTGCCACTGTTATTCTGGCTTACAGGAGTTACAGTGGTTCGGAAATAGTCTAGCGGGCTTGCCCCATACTAGTAATTATTCCTGTGGCGTGGATGCGTTCACAAACATATAAACTTATTAATAATATCTACACAAAACACTCAGACCCGGAACAACTGTAAGCCACACAAATATGTGTTCCACGTGGGAATGGAGAGCAGTGGTGGCCCTGTGGTAACGGCCCGCGACTTACAAGTTGTAGGTCAAACCCAGGCAGGCGCTTTACTTTGTGTAAATTATTTCATCGACACTGGTCTCAAAACGGTGATGGAAAACATCGTGAGGAAACCGGCATGCCCTAGAGCCAAAAATTAGAAGACATGTGGCATTCACCAACCAGCACTGGGAACGTGTGGTGGATTACGGCCCACACCCTCTCACAAAGAGGAGGCCTGTGCTCTAGCAGTGGGGATATTAAAAGGCTGATGATGATGATGATGGGAATCGAGCCCGTAAGCAACCAATCGCAACTATTACACTTTAAAAGAGACTTTGACCTCTGAGTTTGTTTCGGTGTTTCTTCTCAGGGTAGTCAGCTAGGAAACACCGGCCTCATCTAGCTTAAACTGACAAAAACCATTGACGTGTAAAAGTGTTCCTTGTAACCTATTTACTGAATAAACATCATTTATCATTATTGCGCCAACTGTGCCGTCAAATATATTTGCTATAGCAAATCACTTACATGTTTTTTATTTTTTATTTAAAGATTTCTTATAAGTTTTCTGTATTAAAGAACTAAATTTTATTTTTATTTCAAAATTTTGGAGTTAAAGGGGACGGTCATTTTCATCTATTGTCTTAAATAATTTTTAAACTGTTCATTTTCAATCTATGAAAAAGAACAGATTCTTACTAAATTAGGTTTAAAGAATTTATTCCTCATATGAACTTAATAAATAACAGTTCACTTAAAATGAGGTACAAAGTGCTTATGTCTAAATAATAATATAAATTTTGCCACTGGGGTGAGGGCGACATTATAGGGTACATACATGTTTTTTCAGTTTTCTTTTAGATATGTTTAAACTATTACATTTCTGTTGTGCTCCCTCAACCAATATTGTTTTTTTTTGCCGTAATTAGTCCGTGCACGCAGTCATTAACTGAAACTTGTTTTTACTTCTTGTGTTGTACGTTATTGGTTTTTTATGTAGTTGTATGTTTGATTGTACGGAACGGAATTAATGGTGATTTTTTTAATAAGAATGCATGTAATATTTGTAAAGTTGTGTGAGATTTAGTAGGTTAGTTTTTTCAGTTATTTTTTTTGTTGAATATACGAGTAGATAGGGATAGTGAAATAATACTTTAATGATTTTATTTTGTATTCTTTGTAATGAGTTTAGATTAGATTTAGCGGCTGATCCCCACAGTTCAATTAAGTATTCAAGGTTTGATTTTACTAGAGAGTTATAAATAATGAGATGAACTTTTTTTGGGATATATTTTGCAACTCTCCTAATA
Source organism: Polia nebulosa (assembly GCA_951329385.1). Lineage (NCBI taxonomy): Eukaryota > Metazoa > Arthropoda > Insecta > Lepidoptera > Noctuidae > Polia > Polia nebulosa. The sequence continues at coordinate 20,091,077 of OX589612.1, forward strand.
TAGACAATAATTTTGTTTCGACATGATCGATGTGTAGTTTCCAAGTAAGTTTGTCATCTACCCACAGTTCGAGGTATTTTTCGTGACTGGACCGTTTGACTATTTCTCCATTGATCGTAATAGGTGAAAACTCAGGTACCGCCTTATTTTTCGCGTAGAAGATCATAAATGATGTTTTTGACGTGTTAATAGTCAGCAAGTTATATTTTAACCATTCATTGAGTAAGTCAAGGTCCTTTTGAGCATCAGTTATAAAGCTTTGTAAAGATTTACCGAAATAAAAAGGCAAGTGTTATCCGCGTATAATGTTAGGTGTCCTATCAGCCTTATTTTGTCGATGTTACTAATGTAATATTAGAAATAGTAATGAGCTAATAATTGAGCCCTGCGCACAGCCGTATGTTACGTTTTGCATCGCGCTAGTGAAGTTGTCTATCTTAACGGCTTGCTGTCTATTTTTAACCGACTTTCGAAAAAGGAGGAGGTTCTATGTTCGACTGTATGTATGTTTTTTTTTTTTTTGTATGTCCGCGCATTTCGCCGTCAGTTGTGGACCGATTTTCAAAATTCTTTTTTTATCCGAAAGAATATACTCCCGAGGTGGTCCCATATAAATTTTATCGAAATTGCTTTAGCGCTTTTTGAGAAACTGAACAAAGACGGAAAATACGTGTACCTCGATGACGTTTTGGTGTACTCCGAATGTTTAAATTCCACGTTCCATGTTATTGGGGTTTTTAGTTCTGGGGTATAACAACTAAAAAGTGAAAAATAAAAAACTTTTTTACAAAAAAAAACAACCGACTTTCAAAAAATATACACTAAAAATTAAAAAATAACTTTTATTTCGGAAGTCGGTGTCAAATAACGAAGAAGTAAAAATACAAACACCGACTTCCGAAATTAAAGTTATTTATAAATTTTTAGTGTATTTTTTTTTTTTTGGAAGTCGGTCATTTTTTTTGTAAAAAAGTTTTTTATGTAAATATGAAGTGAACATACTGAGGGCGCTCCCTGGACCCTGAGATACGAGTACCTATATTATTTAATTTCTGTAATAACTTTTGATGGCTCACAGTATCGTACGCTTGTTTTAGGTCAATGAAAAATACCTACTACAATTTTTTTTTTATCATTATGAGTTTTTATTTTTGTTATTAAATCTACTGAGGCTGTGAGAGTACTTGATTTAGGGCGAAAGCCATACTGTTGGTAAATTAGGATTTTTTTCTCAGTCAAATACTTAAGGCCCTTCTCGCGGTCCAGTGGCGTCCTCATTGAATAAAAAATCGTAGCATAGCACAGAAAATAAATATTAAAAAATCCAACTTGACGTTTGTTACAAAGAGGATAAAGAATTTTTACGTTGTTAAAACAGGTCTTAAAATGTTTCGTATCCAAAGTAGTAGGCAAAAGTGTCAGAAACGGCCGTTTTTGGTATGTGCTATGCTATGATTTTTTATTCAATGAGGGCGCCACTGGACCGCGAGAAGGGCCTTAAGCGGTTGTATAACACTCGTTCAAAAATTTTAGAAATAACGGGTAGTACCGACACCGGTCGATAGTTACCGGGGTCAGTTCTATTCCAGACTCGTAAATCGAACTGACCCTCGCAACTTTAAGTGAGTCGGGGAAAATGCCGAGTATTAAACACATATTTATAAAGTTAGTTAATCTTTCAACAATTACGTTTTTAAGGCATTTAACAGCTTTTGTGCTGATACCGTCCAATCCAGTACTAGTATTGGTATCAAGATGGTCAATAATTTTTGATATTTCGTCAGTGTTACAGGGGGAAAGTTCGTTCAAAGTTATGTCATGTGTGTAATTACTGTCGTACATGAGAATATTACCTGTGTTTATGTGGTACATGTTAGGTATTTCATTAGATAATTCCGCGCCTATTGATGCAAAGAATGAGTAAACGCGTTACAAATTTCATTACCGAAAACTAGATATGGTCGCACTTAATACTTCAATCATATAAAATGCCTACAGTACTTATCTAAATCTTTCTGTCTGTGACACACAAAACAATTAGGGTGAGTGTTGCTCACGATTCGGTACACTTCACTGCTGTCGCTGCCTCCTTTGTCTCCGCCCGGCGGCGGATGCTGCTGTGCCATCCGTGGCACCGACGATCTTGGGATCTTGGCGTGCGTATCTGTGGTGTTGGAACTAATCACTAGAAAACGGGTTTTGACGTGGAAAGATTTCTTTTTTATCGTTTCTTCTTTGCCTGCCAAATGCTGCTATAATATTTTATTACGCACCTATCTCGATTAGGGCAACAAATACCATGCAATTATTTAACTATATTAAGAACTTTCTGTACTTACCAATACATTTATTTATTTTATATTATCTGAACTTGTTATAGTATTTATATATTTATTCATTATATTACAAGTACGTATTTATATCTGTGTATTTTGGTGTAACCATTTGCTACGTCACTCGTCGCTCAAGGTTCATTGGAAGACCAGCGTCAGACAGTGTCTGTCTGGCAATATTGTCTGGCAGTATCTGTCTGGCAACATTGTTGAAATGGACCTTTTTGGCGCAGCCTTGAGGCACACGCTATACTATTTTTACTTTTGGATTGTCACTTTTTTGTAATTGTCACTTTTTATGTGATTGTCACTTATTTTTAGTTTTAGTTTATTTGCGTGAACTTTACGTAATGTAGCCAAATAAATATTTTTCTTTCTTTCTTTCTTTTTACCGTCTGTTACAAATTCCGAGTTCGACAATAGTTTGGGGGCAGCACTGCTGTCTTTGATTTTATTCGCTGCTAATTTATTAATGATTTTCCACATATTTTTAGGTTGTTTGTAGTTGTTATGAAATAAGTTGTGGTAGTAGTTTTTCTTCTGTGTCTGGATTAGGTTTTTTACTCTGTCCTGTTCTTCATTAAATTTACTCCTTATAATGTCGTCTTTTGGGTGAGATTTTGTTTGTTGAATTGAATGATTTCGTAGGTTGATTGAGTCTATGACGTTTCGGTTTATCCAGTCTTCTTGAGGTAGGTTTAGAATTTTAGTCTTATCTTCTTTATTTTTGCTTATTTGTTCTGAAATAAATCTTTCTAAATAGTAATTAATAGTCGTTTTCGCTATTAGTGTAGTCTGCTATTAGGGTACTATTGTATAATTTTTCATAGTTGAGTGCTTTGTATTCGATCCTTTTGTTTATCTTTGGTGTCAAGCTACCTATCTCAAGGAATATCTGCTTGTGATCTGATAGGCACGAGTCAATTATAGATATGCTGAATGCGTGATTGTTTATGTTCGTACATATGTGATCCAGTATAGTGTTTGTAGTGCTGGTTTCACGGGTACTGTACATTTTATTTATTTTATTCAATATTTCGTAGCCTGTTCCTTTTATTTCATTTAGGTATCTTGTGACGTGACTGTCTTTACCAAGCAAACCGATTTTAAAGTCTCCGAAAACCACCGTTCTCTTTCGCCGCCGTTCCAATTGTGAGATATACGTCTCTAAGAAGTTGTTTAAATATTGGACTCACCTGGTTTATATATCGCTCCGATGTGCAATGAGAGTTTATCAATGTGTATCCATAGGTAGTGGTTACCAAGTTCATGTAATTCTTCTGTTATTTCGTGTTTGATACTTTCGTGTACATAAATTGAAACGCCGCCGCATATGCGATCTTGCCTGTAGTTATAAACATGTTTATAGTGTGGTAGCTGATATAATTTTGCGTCCGCTTCCGAAGTAATCGACGTTTCAGTAAAAATTTGTAAGTGTGTACCAAACAACTGAATCGGTCAAGTAGATTCGTAGCAAATTGACTGTGACCGACGGACAGACAGACAAACAGACACGCGGACAGACAGATGCACGAGTGATTCTTAAAGGTTATGTTTTTACATTCAGAGGTTCGAAACCCTTTTTTTTTTGGGGGTGTTAAATCATCCAATGACATCTCCTGCTCTGCTTCACCCAGAGCGGGAGATGTCATTGGATAATTTCCCAGCGAGAGGGCGTGTCAGACTCTTACTGACTAAAACCCACCCCTGTTCCTTCCCTGACCTGAATGCCCAGGGGCGCAGTAACTCTGTTTCGAATTTATCCACAACCCCTGGGTAGGCATCGGCCATGACGAGCCCAGTCATGTTTTGCTGATAACTCTTTGAGGCGCGCGTGGAACACTACGCGCCGTTGACTCTCGGGCCTGGTACTGATCGGACGGCGAGCTACCCATTACTCGCCGTCCGCAGGACCGGGTACTCGCCGTCCGCAGGCTCGGGTAGGTTCGGCACCCTAAAATTATCCAAAAATTAAACAAAAGTTTGCTTCTCTTTTCAGAAAATGATCGTGCTGCTTCTAACAACCTTGCTCACGACAGCGTCTACCGAGAAATGTTACGGAATCATCTTCAGCAACAGGTGCTATGAGGTCGACATCCTGAAAGAAGGAGTTAACAACATCCACCAGCTGGCTCTGAACGACAATGACAACACTTTGTACTTCACTTTCGACCAGATCGCCAGAATACCCATGAGAGGACTAGGATTCTTCAACTTAGACACAAAAGCGACTGGAATCATTGATGGTATCCGAAACGCCACAGGAGTAGCCATCGATCAAAGAAGAAACAGAATTTACGTTGGTGGCGCTGATGGTCTTTTCTTCTTAAACGAAAAGAAAGTCCCAGAAAAACTACCAGTGCAAGACAACATACAATACCTTTTTTTTAAAGATATAATCTTCTTCATTAACAGAAGGAAAGAAGCGTATAGATTTGAAAACGGCTTTGTTAGTCCACTACAAGAAGTGAACGGTATAGTCGTCGACAAACTCATAGTTGATGATGAATATAACATGTTCTTCTTACAAAACAGAAAACTATCTAGGGTCAAATTAGGAACTAGAGCTATAAATACACATGAAAGATACACAGTCGATGCCATTACAACTGATTTTAATTTTAAACCGTATATAAGTACAACAAATGGAGTTTATGTGTATAACAAGTATAAGTACGCTTTAGATAAAGTTTCTAATATCGTTAATTTGAGAGAATTGCTATTTAATAGACAAGGGGATCCAATTTATGTTGTACTTGATAATGTAGTGAAACTGAATAACCCTATTCCGTACATAAGAGATTGATAATTAGGTACCTAGTAAGATAATGAACAATAACAGTAATTTATTTATTTATATACGGAGTTGTTTTATTGCGTCATCTTCCCTGACCTTTGTTAATGAGTCATTATGTTGACTACTAGTATAATCGTGATGACATTGTACATAATAAAAACTGTGATCATGATGAAGGAATGATACCTCTTTTTGTCTTTTCATACCGGAACCAGATGGAGACAGCTTGTGAGGCAAGTTACTACAACACCTGCGACTAGACAGAATTGGTCCCTCAGGGGAATAGAGTTACCCGGGCCTGCGGACGGCGAGTAATGGATAGCTCGCCGTCCGATCAGCACCAGGCCCGAGAGTCGACGGCGCGTAGTGTTCCACGCGCGCCTCAAAGAGTTGTCAGCAAACAGGACGGGGCCAGTCATGGGCGATGCCTCCCCGGGGGTTGAGGATAAATTCGAAAGAGTTACGGGCATTCAGGGCAGAGAGGAACAGGGGTGGGTTTTAGTCAGTAAGAGTCTGACACGCCCTCCCGCTCCACCCAGAGCGGGAGAAGTCATTGGATGATTTCCCACCCACCAAAAAAAAAAAATCAAGGGTCATAGAGTTACCGCGGCCCTTGACACTCGGGCAACTGTAGGAACAGGCGTGGGTTTTAGTCAGTAAAAGTCTGCTCCACCCAGAGCGGGAGAAGTCATTGGATGATTTCCCACCCCCACAAAAAAGAAGGCCCCAGCAACATTGTTTTAGGTAGGTACACATAAATAATCTCCTCAATACCTTTAGTAACTTAGGGTACACAGACACACGCAGACGACAGCACTGTGCTGAGACGCGTTAATTTTGTCATTAATTAGATGGAGAATAATAAATAAATATTTCTTTTTACTTAATGATGCGATGGAAGGCACTAATGATGATTTGCATTCAGTTTTCACTACTGTCAGCACTCCAGGAGTGACACTATTATTATTTTTTAAATTGGTCCACAATTGATGGAGAAATCGGTAAAACACACAATCAAACATAGAAAGTCCAGCAATTGCATGCAGCTGAGATGAGAATGCTAAGAGCGATGTGTGGTGTTACGCGCATGTATAGAATTAGGAATGAGTATATAAGAGGAAGTCTGAAAGTGGCACCGCTGACTGAAAAGTTGTGTGAAAATCGGTTGTCGTGGTATGGGCATGTGATGCGGAGGAATGAAGAAAATGTCGTGAGGAAAGTCTTGTGTATGAATGTGGATGGCTATAAGAGTAGGGGAAGGCCAAAGAAACGATGGTTGGACTGTGTGAAAGAGGATATGGGTAAAAAGGGGGGTGACTACAGAGATGACGACTAATAGAGGAGTATGGAAGAAAAAGACATATTGCGCCGGCGCCAAATAAATTGGGATAAGGGCAGGAGAATGATGATGATGAAACATAGAAAGCTTATTTGAAGTCTGTTAAAATAGTCACTATATATTTACAAAGTATATTAAGGACATCCAGGAACAGGCTCCCATGATATGCTGTTTACTGATGACATTGTGCTGGTTGCCGAAAGCGGCGTAGAGGTCCAGAGTGGACTGGAGAGTGTTGGCCTGAAATTGAGCAGAACCAAAACAGAATACCCAGTTCTGCGATTTCAGCGGTCTCTCCAGTCCTATGCCTATAGCTCTCACCGGAACGCCTATACCGATCTGCTCCGACTTTCGCCTGCGCCTGCCTTTACCTCGGGTCGCTTTTATATGATGACGATATAGACCAAGACGTAACGCACAGGTTCAACTCAGGATGGATGAAATGGCGACAGGTCACTGGAACAACTTGCGAACCACGGATGCCCCTTAAGTTAAAGAGGAAAATCTATAAGTCCGTGATTAGACCTGTCGTACTGTATGGGTCAGAATGTTGGGCTGTGAAAAAGATGGATGAAAAAAGATTGCATGTGGTGGAGACGAGAATGTTGAGATGAATGTGTGGAACGAGAATGGATAAAGTGAGATATGAGTACATTAGAGGTAGTTTAAAAGTGGCGCCAGTGACAGAAAAGTTGAAAGGGAACCGCTTATCTTGGTATGGTCATGTCAAGAGGAGGGATAAAGCACATGTAAGTACAAGAGTTATGAATATAAATAAGGGTGGATGGGGAAGGAGAGGGAGGCCAAGAAAAGACGGATGGATTGTGTGAGGAGTGATATGAAAGAAAAGGGAGTTAGTGACAGCGTGACGGCTGACAGGACAGAATTGAAGCAAAAAACGTATTGCGCCGACCCCAAGCAACATTGGATAGGGAACGTGCACAAATCGACACAAGCGCCACAGTGTGTTATGAAAATTAACTATTCAGAGCTGTTATCGTGTTGCCGTCTATTTGTTTACATTCTACTATATCGTCTTTATTATGATTAAAATGATAAAATATGGGTAACGGCCGATTAATAATGATCGTCCGCGTGGTCAGAATATATCAAAAGGCCAAAAAGTGTTCGAATCCGGGCGTGTTAGAAGTAGAAGGTTATGTTTATTTACAGATTTATTTGTATTAAATAATATTAATTTAAAAAAAGTACCACGACATACAAAACTTAGCTATTTTTACAAACAACATTATTACTATCTACCTACTTCCTGATTGTTTTTGGAACTCATACTTACATTTTTTTATTGCATTTATCCAGTTTTGTCGTTTATCACATAGCCGTGGAAAGTGAGTACTATTCGTAGGAAATGACTAGAATTTTACACCATTTGACTTAAGTATTTTGATTTTTCTTTGAAGTATTCAAGTATCCTGAAATGCAACAATACATTTTCACTTACTTAAATGTTATTTTTCACTTCTCTATTGTGATTGTTTTCTAATTGTTTCCATAAATGATTCGGATTTGCGCCACCAGGTGGCAGAGACTTCGTCATGCACGTTCCCTATAGGGCAGGAAGATGATGATTAAGGGTTCTGCCTTTTAAAAGAAAAGTTATACTCTCTTTACTTAAGGGCCTTCTCGCGGTCCAGTGGCGCCCTCATTGAATAAAAAATCGTAGCTTATCACAGAAAATAAATATTAAAAAATCCAACTTCACGTTTGTTACAAAAACGGCCGTTTCTGACACTTTTGCCTACTACTTTGGATACGAAACATTTTGAGACCTGTTTTAACAACGTAAAAATTCTTTATCCTCTTTGTAACAAACGTGAAGTTGGATTTTTTAATATTTATTGTCTGTGCTAAGCTACGATTTTTTATTCAATGAGGGCGCCACTGGACCGCGAGAGGGGCCTTAAAACAGAGATAAGTTGACCTTAGAAATGGGATAGGACTTGCCTTTTTTTGGGGTTCGAAATCATCATCTCCCGCTCTAAGTGGAGTAGAGCGTGTCAGACTGTTACTGACCCGTGACCGCGACCCTGGCTGGCATCGGCCCAAGCGGATCCTGTCAGTTAGTGCCGATATCTCTTTGAGATGCACGTGGAACACACAATGCGCCATCGACACGGGCCTGGTCCTTATCGGACGGCGAGCGACCCATTTAAGGAACTGAGACATTCAGCAGACCCTGCAACTCTGTCATTGGTTTACCAGAGTCTATGTGCTTCAATAATCACCTACTGTATTACAGTATGGGGGAGGCACATATAAAAACCTTCTGATTCAAATAGAACGTGCTCAAAGGGTGATTCTAAAGGTTATGCATTTTAAGCGTAGAGACTATCCAACCGCCCTGCTGTACTCTGAAACCCAAGTCCTCACTGGGCGACAACTATTCATTTTGCGTGTAGTCTTACGCCGTCACTCCATCCTACCTCTCGACCCAAATATCCTTCTAAGACGTCGTGGTCGTCCAGTCTGTGAAACCGTTCAATGTCGTTCCGCTCTTGCTAGTCGCCATTACTCAGTCCTAAGCGCTCGTCTTTATAATAAGGTACATCGGTTAATTGATATTTACACGCTGCCCAAATTTGCGCTGAAAGCAAAGCTGACTAATTGGTTGCAGAATTTGTCTTACGATGATACAGAAGACGTTCTAACGATCACATAATAATTCGTAGTCTACTGATATTCCGATACAGTTGTTTGCCATGTCATTGTCTGTCATTGTCATGATTGTCATTGTTTGTCATGTCATTGTTGTGTCAATTACCGAATCACTTTAACCTGATTGCATTTAATTAGGACAACCTATGTATATGAGAAACTTTGGCTCCTGAGATACAAGTATCTTTTTACTTAGTTCAGGAGCCAGCTGTTCAACTTGTTTATTTTTACCACCGTTTGTACAATTTATTTAACACTTCACGCACATACAAGTACAGAGGCGGACTTAATGCCTCAGGCATTTTCTACCAGTCAACCTTAGGGTGATGCAGAAACAAATAGTGGTACTCGTAGGTGCCATAAGGAAAAAAACAAAAAAAACAGGGCATCTTTATTTAAATGCAAAGGAACATAAATACATATGTAAACTACAAATAAAATATATACTCATATGAATAAACTTAATACACAAATATACATAGCCAACAACATAGGTACAAATAGATGATTGGAAAAAGAATTAACGCTGTGAGGATACTACTGCCAACTTTTTACAAATGTGTTCGCGAACTTTAATTTTGAAGGTTAATCGGTTAGTTACCATCCTGATTTCTTGAGGGAGCGCATTCCACAGAGAGATAGACTGAACGAAGAAAGAACAGTGAAGAAAGTCAGTACGGTGAGTGGGACATAAAAGAAGACGGTTATGCGATGACCGTAGATTTCTATTGTGGTTGGCGCAAATGTATAAAAAGTGAGTGGCTAGATAACTAGGAGAATTTGGAGAGAAAAGAAACGAGTGCAAGGTGGTAAGCGCCCTTTGCTCTCTACGCTGGCGTATGGGCAACCAATTAAGAAGCGACCGATGCGCAGAAACATGGTCATATTTGCGCAGATTGAAAACAAATCGAATGCAGTAATTAAGAAGACGGTCAAGTTTGTTGAGGAGATCTGCAGTCAGGTCATAGTAGCACACGTCACCATAATCGATAATCGGAAAAATTAGGGTCTGCACAAGCATTTTCTTAGTGTTCGATGGCAAAAAGTTTTTCAAACGATACAAAGCCCGCAGCGTTCCCGTAACTTTCTGACTGACACTAGCAACTTGAGAACGCCAGTTCAGGGTACTGTCAATGTGTAAGCCTAGGTCCTTTACATTAGTGCTAAAAGGAACAATCGCACCGTCGAACAGAATTGGCGGCAAGGTTGCACCATCCACTTTGGCGATGCTTCGAGGACGCCCAATGACGATCGCCTGACACTTTTTGGGGTTTACTGCAACACCAAATCTATCCGACCAGGCTTTAATGGCCATCAGGTCCCTATTTAATTTGCCGATAGCGTCAGATATTTCACTGACCCTACCCTGACAGTACAACTGCAGGTCATCGGCATACAGATGATACGCACATTGAAGTTCGGAAGTAATGAGGTTAATAAAAATAGAAAACAGAAGAGGAGAAAGAATGCCGCCTTGAGGAACGCCAGTTTCCAAATCACACCAGCAAGAAGAAGAATCCCCAACGTGAACCGACTGCTGACGTTCCTGAAGATAGGAGGTGAACCATACCAGTGCCTCGGGAGAGAACATCACATAGGATAGAATGGCCAACAGGATGTCATGACTGACGGTATTGAAGGCGTTCGAGAAATCGACTAACACTAGTACAGTGACTTTGGTGTCATCAAGTCCTGCCCTTATATCGCCAGTCACTTTAAGAAGGGCGGAAACAGTGCTGTGCCCAAGCCTAAACCCAGATTGTAGAGGGCTTATCAGTGAATTACACTGCACGAAGTTAGTTAGTTGTTTGTGGACACAGGCCTCAAGCACTTTGGACAGGAAAGGAAGGATTGAAATTGGGCGGAAGTGGGTTGGAAGAGTGGGATTGGAAACTTTGGGTAGTGGACGAACGTAGGCTTTTCGCCACAAGGATGGGAATACTCCAGAGAACAAGGAAAAATTTATGATATGGGTGATTGCAGGTAGGAGCTGATCCAGAATAGTTATAATCATGCCACGAGTGATATTATCACATCCCACCGCCTTGGATTTGATGGAGAGTATGGTCTTTTTGATCTCTCCCGGTTCAACTGGAACGAAACGAAAACCGTACCAAGGCCGGAAACGAGAGGTCGCAAGGCCATGGTACGAAGCGGCTTAATGACTTAACTTGACCCCAAGTTTGAAAAGTAAAATAAAAATAGACATGTTAAAAAATAGGTATATAATTTTTCACAAAATTAGTGCAAAGTAATCTATGTGAGACCAATGCTATACTTATAAATAGGTTAAAAGTAACACAAAGCCATTTTTGGAATATTATATAATTATGTTATGCCTAAATAATGGTTTATTTCTGTGATGATAATGCACCAGCTATGCGAAGCAAGACCTTGCGCATCTAGCGGACACAGACGGTGGACGAGACCTAATTAAAATCTATTTTGTCTGCTAACTGAACGCGCCACGGGTTAATAATTAAAATAGGTACATAATGACTCATTAAAATAAACTTAAAATATATTATTTCTCAAATGGCATTTTGAGAACTATAAAATACTTAACATAAATTACATTCAATGTTAGTTAAGGGCCTACCTCCCCATAAGTGGCGCACTCATTGAATAAAAATTCGTATCTTAGCCTAGAAAATAAAGATTAAAGAATCCTAGGTTGCGTTTGTTACAACTAGGATAAGGTATTTTTACGTTGCTAAACCAGGACTGAAAGTGTTTCGTATCCAAAGTAGTAAGCAAAAGTGTCAAAAACGGCCGCTTTTGGTACTTTTGCTTACTACTTTGGATACGAAACACTTTTAGTCCTGTTTCAACAACGTAAAAATATCTTAAGCTCTTTGTAACAAAAGTAACATAGGTTTTTTAATCTTTATCTTCGACGCTTTGCTACGATTTTTTATTCAATGAGGGTGCCACTTAGCGGCTATATGCGCCTTAACTACGCCCGATTACGTTATCGAAACGTATATTTTTCGAAAGCATCAATTTCAAGATCATATTTATAAGGTTCTGGATTTGGAACACTAGAAGGCACAGTACGCCATGCTCGTTCCCTAAGCCGTTGTCTGTTGGAGCGCTACAAGAGGCCAAGTGAAATTTTGTCAGCGATAGCGGTGGTCGAAAACTTAATGATATTATAGTTTTAAAAACTAAAACGCTTAGAGTGACGTAATTTTTTTATAGTATCAACATAAAGGGTAGGTACCGTATCCATAATTATCATGGGAATGTATAAAAATAACTAGTCCCATCTTTGGGAGTCCGCCATACCTATTGGATTTAGAATGACGTCACATCCATGTATTGTAATCCAAATTAAACATGTAGGTATGCAAAATTTTAGCTCAATCGGAAACCGGGAAGTGGGACAAATTTAACTTAAGATTTTACATAGTTACAGGTAAAGCTGATATCAATCTGCCTAGCCTTTTCCCAACTATCTTGGGGTCGGCTTCCAGTCTAACCGGATGCAGCTGAATACCAGTATTCTACATAGAGCGACTGCTTATCTGACCTCCACAACCCAGTTACTGGGTAACGATACCCCAGGTAAAGCTGATATAAGTGTGTTAAAAATGTGTGGGATTGACAAACGCTACCGAACTGTTACGTGAGTAATCCCTTACATTTTAACATTTCGACAATCGCTATCGCTACTATTAAGCTACAGTTTATTAAGATTCTAATTCCTCCTTCTGATTCTAACCCAAATCAGTCGCCATGACAACAGAAAAACTCTCGTTTAATGTCAATAAATAACAAGCTACAACTGTCGATTAGATGGTTCGGTGTGGAGTCAATTAGAAGAAAGAAATTACTTGGAATGTAGGGGTTTTTTTTTTTTTTTTAAAAAAGGGGTAAGAATCTGTTTGTATGTGACTTATATCCGAACTAACATTACCATTTTGATTTTATTTAAACACAAGTTCCCATGACAATATCACAAATGTTTCTCAACAACGCGCCACTACAGTGTTACGGCGCAAAGATATACATAAAATACATATTGTGTACAAGCACGTGAACATTCAACAAGTTTCTTTGGCTTCATTTTTATCGACGGCGATACTATTTTTCTTCATATTTTTGTAATTTAATAATACTAATCTAGAGATTCATCTTGAGTTAACCATTTAAACTATCGATCATATAACATTAACGACGTATTTTATTCACAAATCATAGTTCTCGGTAAAACTGAAGCAGATTCTTTACGAGCGCCAGAAGTGACGGAACCATTTGAAACAATTCGTTAACAAAATCTTCGACATCTCTTTCTCGCATTTCATAAAGCATCTTATATATAACCGTGCCGTTATAAAATTTTCTGTACTGAGCAGATTCATAAGGTGAGCCGCATAAAGTGTTCAAATAATTCATATGCTGAATACAGAACTGAAGTTCGGCTAACTTTTTGGATGTTTCTCCGTCGAAAATTCTTTTAGCCTCTAATTCATCGTACTGAAAATACTTGGCAGCGACACGTTTAATTTTTAAATGATCCTTCTCATCATTAGAACGCGTTTCTGTATTGAACACTAAGCTCAGCAGGATGTACGACAGCACAACCGCGTACACTTCTCTGGTCACGTCCTCGCCTTCCAACTGCTTTTTGCGAGCAAAGTACACCAGAGCAGTAAACAATACTACACAATCTGGTTGTAGTTTAGCTAAAACTTCAGTGTTTATACAGTTCTCTGTAAGAAAATGCTCGAACAGCTTTAAATGCTTGACTTGATCCCAACCATTCTCGAACACCGACACCTTGCAGTTGTAGACTGGTCTACAAACATTCGGGTCATCAGCCAGTATCTCTATGTATTTGTTGGCATCCTGGTAGACTTTGAAATTACCTCCCCTGTAATTTGTTAGTAAGTTGTATGCATATTTTATTATATCAATGGACAGGAAAAGACTGTCTTGAGATCTTTCGTCAAAGACCCAAGATCCGTCAATAACTTTCCATTTGTACAGATTGATGTATACTGGCGGCACGTGTTTACAAGCCACTCCTTTTTCGAACCATTCAAGATCTTGTGCCACTATCGGAAAATTCATATTAAGGAGATACTCAGTTACGTGTCCGGGTTCGTCTTTTCTCATGTTTGTTAATATTGTATCATAATTAAACCAAAATTTGCTTCGGTCCTCATCGTTTGTCAATATTGTTGAAATGCCGTCTCTCGCTTCTTGTTCACAATGCATCGAGAGCCATATGATCAGATATTTGAGTTTTAGGTATTGAGGGATGGTTAATACACCCCAAGTTTCTAACAATGAATCGAAAAAGTTTATTGGAAATACTGTTGTGTCGGTTAACGTAGCGAAAATAGCAGTCTTCTCTTCAGTCAGAGAATTCTTTTGGAGAAAATCCTGCAGTTTGTACTGGCGGCATTGGATTGACTTCGTTCTGTTGTCGAACAGCATTGTTGGAGAGGGTATATATGGGGCTTTCCTGAAGCAGTATTCTATATCAAAGCTGATGATAGGGCATTCTAGTTTTAGAGCTAAAGCTACGCACTCATCCCTAGACTCCGTGACGCAGAAAGCGTAGTCCATGCCCATTTCATCTATCACTTGTACATTAACGTCCTTTAAAAATATAGGAGTTACAAAAACGCAGTTTTTATCAAAATCGAAGAATTCTTGTCTAAACTTGTTTATTTTCTTGTCTACGTCCACGTCACCGCCTTTGAATACGATGTAACATTTAACATTAGCCTGTTTGTACATTCTGAACTGCTTTTTCAAGTATTCAGCGTACTTGTCGGTTTCACAACCGAAGACAAAGGGGATTCTGCTCTTTTCATACATATCGTACAAGTAATAGTGTCCATCAATGACAACGGAACAGTTTCTTAGAGAATATGCTTGAGTCTCCTCTTGTTCAATAAACTTCGGGTAATGGAAGATCCTCATTTTGATTTCTGTAACAGAATTGATGATGGTTAAGTGTATTTTGAAGTATTTATGTAATGTTATTCCGAATTTACTGAACCTTTCAAAAACTTATTTTAAATGCTCTTTATGGGTACGGAACCCTAATTAAGAAAATTGCGCTGACAGTTGGAAAATTTCAGAAAACTAACTATTTAAACTCAAATGTAAGTACCTATTTCACTAAATCATGACATTTGGCATCAATTCTAACTGAGAGAGTTGTATTGATGATTTTAATGATTACAGTTCTGTAAATACGTACTTGTTACGGCCGCGAATCATATTTTGACCAACATACAACCTGATAATGACCTGCAAATTGCCTGGAGCTTTCACCTTATGCGTTTGCCGGTGTAGGGTGTGTGTTTATGAAATTGGTTATGGATAACGAAATTTTGATAGCCTTGTTATTTGATAAACAACCTATACGGGACAAAAGAAATAAGTTCCATAGCATCCTGATGGTGAATAGTAATCTTTCTTCGGGTGGAATGGTTGGAACATACCAGTTACACCATCTCTTAATTAACCGATTTTCTATTTTATTTAATACTAGCGAATCGCTCCGGCTACGCACGGGTGCAATTTTGTTTAATTGATTTCTTAAAATTTTCTTTCATACAAACCTTGTCCTGATAAACACAAACGCAACAAAAAAAAGAATTATCAAAATTGGAGTCGTCGTTCGGAAGTTATGCGCGTACCTACATTTCGGCGATTAATTTTTAGATAGAGTCCATTTCACGAAAGAAGTCCCGCAGACGCAGCGCTGTATTCGCGCGACATAATAACAACTTTTGGCATCGTAAATAAACCTTATAACGCACTAATCCAATAATAAACTCACAAAATATCTACCACAACAAACGCACCTTGATAACATCCGACAAACGACAACATGGCCGATCTCCCCATCATCAAATTTAGTTCCACAATTGTCCGCGGGACTTCTTTCGTGAAATGGACTTTATAATGTTTTATTTTTTTGGATAGATGTAGGTACCTAAATAAAATAGAAAAATAAAATAAAAAATAGTAAAAAGGGATGGAGAGGAGAGGTTTAGTAAATGTTTCTCGTGTTATGCTTTTTTTTTTTTGGGGGTATGAAGTCATCCAGAGAGCATGTCAGACTCTTATTGACTAAAACCTACCCTTGTTCCTTCCCTGCCTGAGTTCCCAGGGGTGCGGTAACTCATTTAGAGAATTTATCCGCTAAACCCCTAAGCATGCAGGCACCGGCCACGATGGGCCCCGTCAAGGGATAATCATAAAACTTGTGTTCATCAAACCTTATGTCTTTTATCAATAAATGACAATATGACACGTACTTTTTTTCTTTTCGTGTTAATATTAGGGATAATAACACTGTTCTTTTCTTTCTTTATTTAAAATAAACACTATCCAGAGTTAAAAATTCGTCGTCTGGCGAACTGGAGGGCGTGGTTGTCAATAAGGATAGATTTACCTGTTTCTTTGTAGGTTAACCCTGCACCTGCACTTTTTGTGCATAACGTTTTAAGAAATTGTGAATATGTATTTGTTCGCAATGACACGATACGCCCACCATTAACGCCTACATACGATGGTCCCTTTTTATTTTTGTGGGGTTGGAAATCATCCAATTACATCTCCCGCTCTAGGGTAGAGCGGGAGGGCGTGTCAGACTCTTACTGACTAAAACCCACCCCTGTTCCTTCCCTGCCCTGAATGCCCAGGGGCGAGGTAACTCTTTCGAATTTATCCTCAACCCCTGGGCAGGCCTCGGCCATGACGGGCCCCGTCGTTAGCTGACAACTCTTTGAGGCGCGCGTGAAACACTACGCTCCGTCGACTCTCGGGCCTGGTGCTGATCGGACGACGAGTTACCCACTACCTACTCGCCGTCTGCAAGCGTGGGTCTACGGTGGCTGGAGATCGTCTCGCGACGTCCTCCGCCCAGGGTGTCTCCTGCGGCGGCTGCTGCTGAGGGCGAGTCTGTTGTTGTTGCCTCTCCCTCACCCGTTCCGCCTCCTTCTTTGCGAGCATTATCGCTTCGCAGAAGGAGGAGACTGCTTCCCATTCCCTCTCGCTCCGTACCATAGCCTGGACCAGGGCCAGGCGCGAGAGGTCGCTGCCGCCGATCGCCTCCACGAGGACACGGCAACGCTCCGCCCAAGCGGTGCAGATCTCCACCGTGTCCACCACCGTGTCCTCTGGGCGATCTTCACAGTGGGACGTACGATCGTCCCTATTATCATCATCAGCTTTTTTAATGTCTCCACTGCTGGGGCACAGGTCTCCTCTCTCTGAGAGGGTGTGGGCCGTTATCCACCACACGGGCCCAATGCGGTTTGGTAGATGTCACATGTCTTCGAATGTTTGGTTCTAGGACATGCTGGTTTCCTCACGATGTTTTCCTTCACCGTTTCGAGAGCAGTGGTGATGAAATAATTCACACAAAGTGTAGCGCCTGCTTGAGTTTGAACTCACGACCAACAACTTGTAAGTCGCGACTGTTACCACTGGGCCACCACTGCTCTCTAAATTACGGATACTTTGGGTGTTATTTCTATAACGCGATGGTTTCTATCGCGTTATAGAAATAACACCCAAAGTATACGTAAGTTTAAGCTACCAAACAGGAAAAGTAGTACTTATATCAATAGACAGGTTAAAACCTGCATATGTACTCAATTAGCATTCGGAAACTAGCAATGTTTGCAAAAATCCAGACTATAGCGATGTACAACTACCACCCGATAAGAATAATGACAAGTCTTTAATATTATACAAAAAAACCAAGAGCGGACGCACTGTTAAGCCGCCAGTCAGATTTAACTTGTAATATTATCCGGACAGTGACCATTGTTAGCCTGCACAATAACTAGTATTAATCAACCTCAATATAAATAAAAAAAAACACAACTCGCCATTGTCGCCAAATGAACCATCGGTCACACATACTTATTTGTAGATAAGCAATTTCATTGTAAATACTAACTAAGAACAAAGGTATAACTTTGTAACTTTATTATTCGTTGTTCTCTGTTCCTACAAGATGTAACATCCTGAATTATTTATAACACTACGGTATAGATTCCCAGTACCTGCTCATAAGTATAAATTGTAATAAGTTTTTAACCGACGAAAAAAAGGAGGAGGTTCTCAATTCGACCGTATATGAAGGGCACAGGGAAAGAAGGGGCTCATCAACAATTAACACAAATTGAATAAAACGCTAATTTATACTAAAAATCTACATGGTGTGTATGGATACTCATTTTTAACGATGTTATTTACATATTTTGGACATTACGTAGTCCAACTACCTATTTTTGAGGATTCCGTTTTAATTGACCTATTCAATCAAAAGTTAAACAGACTTTTCTGGCCTAAGCCAGAAATGTACAGAGCAAAAAGGGGTTGATTGTAATAAGAGAAGGCCTTGAGACTAGACACCAAGTATTCGACCTTCTTTTTTGTTATTCCGTGAATCGCCATAAAAGCTGACTTGCATACTTGTACTTCTTGAACTGATGATTCAATCGTAGCACGAATTCTGTATTTATACACAGCATCATAGTGCACTGCGGTTGGGTTTTTTGAGCATCTATTTATAGGCAAGACTGAGATCAATCCACATAAGTACATATTTTGCATATCATGAGATGGTAGCATAATGAAATTCTGCAAAACTTCACGTCTTGACTGAGGTGGAATTCTCTCAAAACACTTCTGTTTCCAAGAACATCCTTCCTCATGACTCAGTCGTATCTTTTTCATAACTTCATTCATTCTCCCGTAACGCTTTCTTTTCTTAGTTCTTGGGTGACAATTTAACTGGTTTTCTTCATCGCTTTCGCAGTAATCGCGGTCCATTTTATATTATTTATTCTAAACAAATTCACACACGCACTAAAAAATTACGCCTTGACGTTTAACTTTTATCTGTCACAATACGTCGTAAACGTAAAATGTGCTCCTTTTAACTCTGATTGGGATGCAATGAGCACCTTTTAAGCTAGTTCGATACGAAATGAGCTCTTTTTATTCCTTGACGGGTTTTTTAATATTGAGGATTACAAAGCAATGGGCCCTTTTTAGTTAGTTTTGAATATGTCATATCAAAGGCCTGTTCAAAATCTACCAAGTGCGATCATTTGTTTGATTTCGTATAAATTGTCGATGAGCCCCTTTTTTCCCTGTGCCCTTCATATATATATATATATTATATATATATATATATTTTTTTTTTTTTTTTTGTGTATGTTCAGCCCTCACTCCGTCATTTATGAACCGATTTTGATTATTCTTTTTTTATTAGGTAGGGTATACCTCAAGGGTGGTCCCATGTCATGGAAGTCAGGATCTGACAGTGGAAACCTGATAAAATTGAGAGAAAACCTTGAAAAATTGTGGGCACGTTTAGCGTTTCTGTATGTATGTTCGGCCTTCACTCCGTTATTTATGAACCGATTTTGATTATTCTTTTTTTGTTAGATAGGGTATACCTCAAGGATGGTCCCATAATAAGGAAATCAGGATGTGACAATGGAATCCTGATAAAATTGAGAGAAAACCTCGAAAATTGTGGATACGTTTAGCGTTTCTGTATGTATGTTCGGCCCTTACTCCGTTATTTATGAACCGATTTTGATGATTCTTCTTTTCTTGGATAGGGTATACCTCAAGGGTGGTATACCATGTCAAGGACATCAGGATCTGATCATGGGATCCTGAAAAAATTGAGAGAGAACCTCGAAAATTGGGCACGAATATTGTTTCTGTTTACTTTTCATATCTTAATCAGGTATTTGCATTTAGGAACCATCACATCATGAAACTGAGCTGATGATGGAAACCATAGCTTTCCTAAACAATAGAAGTTATATATAAAAACTAGTTTTAGTGACAAATACCACTTAATATGGTTTGAAGAAAAGACGTCTTTACAGTATTGGAGGTAACCTCAACTGGTCAATATCCTGGGAACTTCATGGAAGGATGGTTATTTCATCAGCTCAGTGGCAAGAGGAATGATGAAGAATTAGAAATTAGCCTCAGAGTGTTACAAGATGATGCGAGCCACAAAAAATCAAAAACTAATTTTGAGTCGGCGCCAAACAACAATCTGATTATTAAATATCTAAATTTTATAAGTACTTACAAATGAAGAAGGCTGTAAGTAGGTAATTAATCATTTTATTAATTGGCGCCGACTCAAAATTAGTTTATATAAAATTTGATATTTTATGTAGGTAAATATGCTCATTACTCAAGACTTAAAAGTTTTATTTATTTTTTGCTTTTTAGTTCTTTTTCGTCGGTTAATTTTTTTGTTAAAAAGTTTTTTAGTACCTACTACTACTTTGACTGGCCTGTTGGTCTAGTGGTTAGTGACCCTGACTGCTATGCCGGAGGTCGTGGGTTCGATTCCCACCCAGGACAAATGTTTGTGTGATGAGCACGATCATTTGTTCTGTGTCTGGGTGTAATTTATCTATAATATGTATGTATTTAGAAATATATAAGTATGTTTATCAGTTGTCTAGTACCCATAACACAAGCTCTGCTTAGCTTGGGACTAGATGGCGTTGTGTGATAGTTGTGGAATATTATTATATTATTAGTCTTTTTAACATATTAAATACATTTTTAAATATTTCTTAAAAAAGAATATATAAAAAACATTTAAAAATATAAAAAATAGTTTAAAATATTATTATTATATTATATTACTTTTAGGACAGTAAAAAAAATTAGTTTTTCTAATTTTGAAATTTTGGGGGGATGTAGTGTACACTACACGCACAATGTAAATACAAAAGGCAGAACGCATGATAAGCTAAAATTTATGTTAGCGAGACGTATGGTCGGCGGGCGGCCCAGTTACTTACTGCGCGCTGGTATTTCTGGGTTTTCTACCTAATAATCATGAACATTATTAAGTTAACAAAAGACTTTAATTAAACGGCCTGTAACCTTCTATGACCAGATGACGCAGTATTAAGGCCCTTCTCGCGGTCCAGTGGCGCCCTCATTGAATAAAAAATCGTAGCATGGCACAGAAAATAAATATTAAAAAATCGAACTTGACGTTTGTTACAAAGAGGATAAAGATTTTTTACGTTGTTAAAACAGGTCTCAAAATGTTTCGTATCCAAAGTAGTAGGCAAAAGTGTCAGAAACGGCCGTTTTTGGCACTTTTTTCAATGAGGGCGCCACTGGACCGCGAGAAGGGCCTTAATTAGGAGTTTACAAACCGCAACATACCAAACATAGACTCCTAAAACTCGAAGACAGGACAACGTCTGTGGTGTCAGCTATTTATACAGAATAATGTAAAACCTTCACTACACAAAAAGCTACACAGTATATTGTATCACTACCTTAAAAAACTTTTTACAAAAAAAAAAAACTTTTTAACAAAAAATTCAACCGAAGAAAAAGAACTAAAAAACAAAAAATAAATAAACCTTTTAAGTCTTGAGTATTGAGCTTATTTACCTACATAAAATATCAAATTTTATATAAACTAATTTTGAGTCGGCGCCGAACAACAATCTGATTATTATATTTAATTTTTTTTAAGTAGGTACGTAGAAATGAAGAGTTATATAAAATTTGATATGTTATGTAGGTAAATGAGCTCAATACTCAAGACTTAAAAGGTTTATTTATTTTTTGCCTTTTAGTTGTTTTTCGTCGGTTGAATTTTTTGTTAAAAAGTTTTTATTTTATGATTTTTTGTGACTCGCATCCTCTTTTAATACTCTGAGGCTAATTTCTAATCCTTCATCATTTCTCTTGGCACTGAGCTGATGATGTAACTTCCATGAGGTTCCCAGGATATTGACCAGTTGAGGTTACCCCAATATTCTAAAGACGTCTTTTCTTCAAAGCATATTAAGTGGTATCTGTCACTAAAACCAGTTTTTTATATATAACATCTATTGTTTAGGAAAGGTATGATTTCCATCATCAGCTCAGTTTCATGATATGATGAGTCCTAAATGCAAATACCTGATAAAGTTATGAAAAGTAAACAGAAACAATATTCGTGCCCAATTTTCGAGGTTTTCTCTCAATTTTATCAGGATTCCATGATCAGCTCCTGATGTCCTTGACATGGGACCACCCTTGAGGTATACCCTATCTATGAAAAAAAGAATCATCAAAATCGGTTTATAAACAACGGAGTGAGGGCCGAACATACGTACAGAAACGCTAAACGTGCCCACAATTTTCAAGGTTTTCTCTCAATTTTATCAGGATTCCATTATCAGATCATTTCCTTGACATGGGACCACCCTTGAGGTATACCCTATCTAACAAAAAATAATCATAAGAACGGTTCATAAATGACGGAGTGAGGGCTGAAGATACACAAAAAAAAAAAACATATACGGTTGAATTGAGAACCTCCTCCTTATTTTTTCGTCGGTTAAAAAAAAACAACAGACTTGCTTGGTAATCGGTGTTTTTTTTTGTAAAAAGTTTTTTATTTTTCACTTTTTAGTTGTTGATATCCTAGAACTAAAAATCCTACTATCATGGAACGTGAAATTTAATAAAAACATAGGTACTCGTAATTGCAGAAAACCAAAACGTCATCTATGTCATACGTATACATATACATAGATGACGTTTTGGTTTTCTTTTTTGTTTTTGTTCAGTTTTTCAAAAGGCGCTTACGCAATTTCGATAAAACTTATATGGTAGTCCCATATAAGTTATTCTTCCAGATAAAAAAAGAATTTTGAAAATCGGTCCACCATTGACCGAGAAATCGGTGGACATCATCATCTGCCTAGCCTTTTCCCAACTATCTTGGGGTCGGCTTCCAGTCTAACCGGATGCAGCTGAATACCAGTACTTTACATGGAGCGACTGTCTATCTGACCTCCACAACCCAGTTACTGGGTAATACGATACCCTTTGGTAAGACTGGATGTCAGACTTTCGGGCTACTGACGACCCGGAAATCGATGAAATCGGTGGACATACCTACATAAAAAAAACATATAGGTAGTCGAACATAGAACCTCCTCCATTTTCGAAGTCGGCTAAAAAGTGTCTCGGTGCGAGCTAAACTATTAAAGCATTTAAGACGACCCAATATTAAGGTCGACTATCATACACCTATGAAACTATGAAAGTCTTTCGGCTGAAATGATGATGATGATTGTACACACACACACACACACACACACTTGCTGTTTTTGAAAGGATTCGTGTTATCTCAATCAGTAAACTTAATGGTGATGAATTAATAGCATTAATAAAATAATATCAGATAATACTTACGGATAAAAAATTCTTTTGTTCAATAATAGGTAATTATGTAAACACGCCACCGCACAATTAACAACTCCGGATTTAAGTTTTGTTTGAATGCTGACGTTAACGCCTGTGCCAGCCTGTGCTGCAACTGATAACTGAAATATAGCTCTATGACCTATGACTCTATGAGTATTACGAGTCTATTTCTATGACACACACATACCGCGATTGTTGCAGTTAAAATAAAAACAAGTCATTCCAACGTTTTCCTATAAAACTTATAATTTATTTATTTATTGAACAACAACTTTAAACTATCTTTACAGGTTGCTATATTGCGATAGTCAAGCGCATACCTAAGTATACCAAAAAAGTGTGAAGAGCATAAAAAATAAATTACACCTTATTTACTGAATTAATACAATAACAAACGTAAATTCAAACTAAAACTTAATTAACCTACTTATAATATAAGTATACTTAAATCTCTTAAGATCCGCGGACAAATCCGGGTTGTCGAATTGAAGCCCGACGATAACCCGGGTTGTCAGCCGATTCGCGCTTTTTTTTCATTTTTTATGATCCTGAGGGGTACTCGTATCTACTTATAATATTATAATATAATATGCATTAGAGATAAACAAAATTAATAAATAAAACCATTACACACACTACCATGTGTTTGAACACATACATAAGGTGAGTAGTCGTATAGTTTTCGACAATAGAACCATAAGTACCTCCAAATTTAAAATTTTAATATATACGCGCGATTGTTTGGGAAAACCGGCAAGCACCCTCTGTCGGTCCAACGACGCGATCTGTTTTACCGTACAAATCTACTCGTTGATCGTATGATGTCTCTATTAAATAAAATATACCTATTAACAATTATATTATACGTATGCAGCTAAAGATAATAATAATAATTCTTATCTAACCGGCTTAGCGATAAATATCTAATCTATAAGTCAAGAGTGAATAGGTTATTTCTAGACAAACGTGCTCCACCTTTGACCAAATCATCGCTTACCATCAGGGGGGTTAGACAAAATACTTTTCTGTTAACGTTAACGCTTACGCTTCGTGCAAAATGTATGGCAACGACAATACTGGGCGTGAGTCACGTGACAGTTCTCTACGCCAGGTAATGTCGTTGCCATACATTGTGCACGAAGCGTTAGCGTGAACGATAACAGAAAAGTATTTTGTCTAAACCCACAGGTGAGATAGTGGTGAAACGCGTGCCTAACAACAATAAAAAAATATATATATACAAAGATGGAATACTAACAGTAAAAACAGAATCAAAATTGATCGAAAAACAAACGAGATAATAATACAGGGTGTAACGGAAAGGTGTGGTCATATTTTAAGAACTGCATCTGCCCATCGATATGAACAACTTTCTTCAAGAAATTCCGAGGAAATTCTAAAAAAAAATTTGTACCTCCCATACAAATCTTGATCAGCTGATGATAACTTTGTATGGAAAATCCAAATTTTTTTATGGGAATTTTCCATTTTTTCTTAGAGCAAGTCGTTCATTTCTATGGGCAGAATCGGCTCTTAAAATATGACCACACCATTCTGTTACACCCTGTATAACAATTTTAAACAAATAATTATATCTGAGGAGCGTCGGAACAAAAACCGATAAATCACATTTTGACATTTTTTTTTTTATGATGCCTATTGCTTGTTCTCGTACATTACTTGCTCTATGGTTAATGTAACCCGGTCAAAAACTGATAAATCCACTCTAAATTCGTCCGCAAAATACACGGATCTGAACATAAACCGATAAATACATCAATCGTACTATATAACGATGGCGATCGGAACAGATACCGATAAATCCCTAACATTTTTCATTGTTGACTCTTTTGATTCTGTCGAAAATCGGTATGTCGAATTTCGAGTTTCTCATGACAAAACCATAAACAATTGTAGGATCAAAGTTAAGTAACTTAACTAAGTAAGTAGTTATCAAAAACCGATATATTCAGTTGGTTTGGTCTATAACCGATATATCCATTTTCTTTTTTTTTATAACTCAACGGGTACCACAGTCACGAATACAGTATTTAGGTTTCCAAACAGTGATGCTTACACCAATAAATTGATAGATTTTGTTTAACTCTAAATTAGAAAACCATGAAATTGGCCATATTTTTACACTTTTCCACAAAAAACAACAATGTGATTTATCGGTTTTTGTTCCGACGCTCCTCACTGTCTCTCTTTCAAAAACGCTGTTTTCTATGGAAGCTGTATGGGTGTCATGTCCTTTGATGTCAGATGTTACGTTAGATCATATTGATATTTAAAAAAAAATCTTCTCAAGCGTAGTTGTTTACTGTAGTTAATAAGTACTACTGTAGTTAATATGTTTTTTTTTTGTAAATAAAAAAATGGCAAGCATATTCCTTATTAACGGAGAAATCGGTGAACTTATATAAAAAAAAATAGTGTACCAGTGTGAACATATAACTTTCTCCTTTTTTGAAGTTGGTTAAAAAAAGTAAAGACAAAGTCGCTTACTTCCGGAACTAAAGTTATTTATTTGTCGCTTTGTAGTCTTTTTAAATGAATTTAATTATTTTCCTGTAAAAACACAGACAGACGCAGAAAGTGACTATGTTTTATCCTGAGTTCATAACATGCCTGCAGCATTCATAAACTAATAGGGGATTTACTGCGTTAACTCTAATCTTTCTTAGTTGCTTGAACTGACTTGAAACCAAGTCTTTTCAGTCAACATTTTTTATACTTTGTGTAACTAAATAATTATGTTTTAGCAGAAAGAAATATTGTCATATCTACTTATAGTCAGACATTAAATTTAAGCCGCGTCAATATGAATCGAGTGACCAGATAAGAAAACTTATTGATTCGAAATTTACGTGCACTTAGATCTTTAGATGAACCATCTGATAATTGGGATACCGTTATCATTTATTTGGTTGTAGAAAAACTAGACCCTGCCACCGAACGCGAGTGGGAAACGCATACGGGTTCATTACTATCTCAGTTAAATGGTGAAAAAATAAAACTAAGTACAACATTAATCGATTTTTTGAAAAACCGTACAGATATGGTAGCAATGCTTAATTTTAAAAAAAACAATGTCGATTCAAAAAGTTCTCATAAAAAGGATAAACCATCGAGTCAACCTCATCACTCGCATTCTTACTTCGCCAAAGGTAAACTCACCACGGATAAAAATAAGCATCATCTGTATTCGGGATCGGGTGCACAGTTTCTTAAGGCGTATATATCTGCCAAGTAGCGCCCTCATTGAATAAAAATTCGTATCTTAGCATAGAAAATAAAGATTAAAGAATCCTATGTTGCGTTTGTTACAAATAGGATAAGGTATTTTTACATTGTTAAAACAGGACTCAGTGTTTCGTATCCAAAGTAGTAAGCAAAAGTGTCAAAAACGGCCGTTTTTGGTACTTTTGCCTACTACTTTGGATACGAAATATTTTGAGTATTGATTTAACCACGTAAAAACCACTTTATCCACTTTGTAACAAACGCTACATAGGATTCTATAATCTTTATTTCCTACGCTTTGCTACGATGTTTTATTCAATGAGGGCGCCACTTATGGGGAGATAGGCTCTTAATATGTCGGTGCAAGATACGTTTGCAACTGTTGATAACAAAAAATAATATCAATATTGTATTCGTTCCAGTCATTCGTTAAATGATTGTTCGTACGCACTATGTCATTCTTACGCATTCGTACGCATTATCGCAATATGTCCTTGCACATTATGTCAAGGGAAACATATACGTTACTGCATGGGATGAGCGCGTCCACGTTAAAGCGTAGTTATACTACTTTTAATGGTTTTTAATTAAACATCACGTCTAAATGGCTAGTCTTATTTCTTTGAAAAAAAAAACATGTTACTCTTGACAATTTCCGTCTTAATTTGATCTGAGAATATTTGAAATTATATTTTTATAACATAGTGTAATTAATTTGTAAAGTTATGTCTAACGCGGATAAAAAATTGAGAATCACGCAAAAACTATAAAGTGTATTTTTATGAAACCTTCACCATTTTAAAGATCATTTAATTATTTATCATTTAGTCTAAGTGTTTTAGTTTAATACTTGTTGTTTTATGTGTAATAAATTAATAATACGTCTAATTTTGCACAGCGCTCCTTGATGGGCGAGTCCTATTACTGGGTGGACGTACGACGCGTTACGTGAGCTCAGCACAGAACACGCAAGCTAACCACTCAAGGTCGTTGGCAGCTAATAGTGCCTTAAGTTCGCGCCCTATTTCAACAGCTGATGCGCAGGTTCATTCGGAACGTAATGCACTGAAGTGCAGTGCCGCGGTACAACCGGTATTGTTATCGACGGCTCTTATCGATTTTCCTGATGCTAACGGCCAATATCACATAGTAAAGGCTCTTCGTGACAACGGTAGTCAGAATTGATGAAGTGAAAACATCTTTAGCAGCGTTGGTTGAGCACTTTTCTTGGGATGGGAATAAAATTTTAAACTTGCGTCAGGACACGTGACCTGATCGAAAATTCGTAAGACGATACCAAAATATTCAGAAATGCACAACGTTAATGTTCAAGTTTTCACTTCTGCCGGCACTCTCGGAGTGCAGCCCGTTGTTTTTCTTATTACAGAATCGATAAGCAATCGTTTAAAGTTGCCGATTATACAAAAAAAACGCGTTATGCCTAGGGATAGGGTATAAATTCGCAACAGAGTTACCGCTCCCCTGGGCACTCAGGCGGGGAAGGAACAGGGGTGGGTTTTAGTCAGTAAGAATCTGACACGCCCTCCCGCTCCACCCAGAGCGGGACATGTCATTGGATGATTTCTCACCCCACAAAAAAGAAAGGACAAAGCGTTTCTAAAAGTTCTCACAACTGTATAGTAAAAATACAATCTAAAGTCAGTGATTTCATTACAGAAATCCAATGCTTATTAGTTTTACCTCGAATAACATCAAAGTTACCTTCGTTGATCGTTAGTTGCGAGTGCATATTAGTGCTCTGTGTCCCAATTTTAGTGTCCAGTCTGGCATAGATGTACTTTTAGGCGCGGATATATTTTGGGACTTATTATATAATAAGAAAATAAAGCTAGCTTCGAGTCCTACGTTATATGACTCGAAAATAGGGTTGGTTATATTTGGCCCTATTCGTAATAAACATTTGTTTAAAATAGACCGAGTACAATGTAATCTTGTTCAAATTGACTCCCAATTACGTAAATTTTGGGAATTAGAAAAGCTAACTGATTTACTTTTTGCGTTATCAAAAGATGATCGTTATTGTAAAACATTGTTTACAGAGACTACACTACGTGATACACAAGGTAGGTTCTCGGTACGCACTCCCACAGAGTACATTATACATTTATAATATGCGCATTCCTTTGAAGGAATCGGTCGATACGTTAGGTGACTCATGCACCACGGCAAAGAATCGTTTTTTATCTCTTGAAAGAAAATTAAATCGTTCACCTCAATATAAATTGTATAGTGATTTTATGCGGAAATATGAGGCACTTCGTCACATGCCACCGGTGTCTAATGTTAACGATTTATTAAGGCGCAGTTATACGACTTTTAATGATTTTTAATTGAACATCACGTCTAAACAACTAGTCTTTTTTATTTGAAAAAAATATATGTTACTCCAGACAATTTCCATCGTAATTTGATCTGAGAACATTTGAAATTATATTTTTATAACACAGTGTAATTAATTTGTAAATTTATGTCTAACGCGAATAAAATATTGTGTATCACGCAAAAACTATTAAGTGTATTTTTATGAAACCTTCATCATTTTAAAGATTATTTAATTATTTATAACTAAGTTTAAGTGTTTAAGTTTAATAGTTGTTGTTTTATGTCTAATAAATTAATAATGCGTCTAATTTCGGACAGCGCTCCTTGATGGGCGAGTCCTATTACTGGGTGGACGTACGACGCGCGTGAGCTCAGCACAGAACACGCAAACTAACCACTCAAGGTGGCGCCTTAACTAAGCCAAATTTCATTTTACCGCATCACGGTGTTTATCGTGAACATAGTCTCACGACTAAATTACGCGTTGTATTCGACGCGAGCGTTAAATAAAACGTCTACTAATAAATCTTTAAATGACATAAAACACATAGGTCCGCCATTACAAAATTACATTTTTTCAATTTTACTAAGTTTTAGGCAGTATAAATACGTTGCCTGTGCTGATGTTGTAAAAATGTATAGACAGATTTTAGTTGATTCAGATCAGCATAACTTGCAGTTAATTATGGAGAGAAAAGCCTGGTTTACCGATAAAGTTATATAAGTTGTTAACTATAACGTATAGCACTGCCATCAGCGCCTTTTCTTAGTATGCGATGCTTACAACAATTATCACGGGAATGTGATAATGATCTAGTCGCTGGAACAATTTATAACGATCTGATCACCGGTCGCGATGACCTTGACTCACTAGTTGATATATGTGTCGTAGATTGAGGGCGCTATGAGCGCGATAACAGCGCCATCTAATATTTTGTTTCGTAAAACTAGTAATGACGTGATCGGAAACGCAAGTGAGGCGCACTGCTTGGATACGATGTTCGGTAGAGGGGATCCAGCGAGGACAGTCAAGCTCAGACAGTCTAAGTGGAACGCTCAGTACCAACGTACGTGTTGGTTTCCTGACCGTTACTTTGATAAAGTTATTTTGATTAATCCAAATTATCTTTCGTTCGAGGACCCACGATAGTGCCCACATTTAGCATAAATTATGTCGGATTATAAAGAAGACCCGATGTTTCGCGTCTCGGCCACCCTGGATACGACATATGCAATAAAACGGCTGTAGTTTTGAGTAAGGGTTGTTTTCCGTTATACAAATGGACATTTAGTCAAAACGTCTTTCCTGACAGTACTAAAGATCTAAACGTAGGACGGTAACAATCATTTATCTAAAACATTAGGATTGGGCTGGTCCACAGAAAGTCATCATCATCATTCTCCTGCCCTTATCCCAATTTTATTTGGGGTCGGCGCAACACAAGCGCGCGCGCTCGCGCGAGCGGTCGGCGCTGGTCCACAGAAAGTGATGAATTACATTTTACTACTGAATTTACTCAAAGTAATTCAATAGTTACTAAGCGTGTAATGTTATCAACCATTTCACAGGTTTATGATCCGTTAGGTCTGCTAGCCCCCGCAGTTATCACAACCAAGTCGTTGTTACAGAACTTACGGCTTCAAAAAAAAAAATGCACTAAAAATTAAAAAATAACATTAATTTCGCAACTCAGTGTTTGTATTTTACTTCTTCGTTATTTGACACCGACTTCCGAAATTAAAGTTATTTATTAATTATTAGTGATTTATTTTTTTTAGGAAGGCGGTTGTTCTTTTTGTAAAAAGTTTAAAAATTTTCACTTTTCAGTTCTTATACCCCAGAACTAAAAAACCCAATAACATGG
The DNA here is from genome assembly GCA_951329385.1 of Polia nebulosa. Lineage (NCBI taxonomy): Eukaryota > Metazoa > Arthropoda > Insecta > Lepidoptera > Noctuidae > Polia > Polia nebulosa. Next base: position 20,121,932 of record OX589612.1, read on the forward strand.
AACGTGGAATTTAAACATTTGGAGAACACCAAAACTTCATCGAGGTACACGTATTTTTCGTTTTTGTTCAGTTTCTCAAAAAGCGCTGAAGCAATTTCGATAAAATTTATATGGGACCACCTTGGGAGTATATTCTTTCGGATAAAAAAAGAATTTTGAATATTGGTCCACAACTGACGGAGAAATCGGTGGACATACATAAAAAAAAAACATACATATAGTCGAACATAGAACCACCTCCTTTTTAGAAAGTCGGTTAAAAAACTAGATTAGGACGAAGAAGTGCCCGTTAAAATTGCAAATAAGTACATGGCATGCTTTCGTTTCTAGTCTGCAATACTAACGTAACATTAAAATACCTCGTTACATAACAACAACAGATTCGCGATATAAAGAACTTCACATATTTACAGACGCATCTCAACATGCGTACGCAGCATGCGCGTAGGTCACGGGGTCTCATCTCGAACATCTCGAAAATTTAGTTCAAACAAACAAACAAACAATAGGATTTTTTTTTGGCGTAATATGCATCGATTTCTTATTGAACTCCCTTCAGGTCAAATGTCAACATCTGTCGATCTCCGTTGACAGTCGGCCATCGAGTAACCACAGACTTTGTCAGGTTCCGGGTGTATACCTACACCTTGCCACAGGTCTAAACACCTTGCGTAATAGTAATAATAGCAGTTTAAAACGCGTAAAATGGGTTTTTGACAATTTTTATGGCAAGACAAACGGAATTTCTTCGGTGGCGCACATGTGTGCCGCTAGACACAGAAATGTAACATTAATATTTTGAAAAAAAAAAAAGGTATAAACTGTATTTTCTTATTTAATAAACAATTATGAAGTGCCAAAAATTATTTCTTCAATGTGTGAGAAAATATTTTTAAGTCTTTATGTAAATTCATTCAACTTGCAAGCCGTCGCTGCTAACACCATCTAGCAAGGTGTAGAGGATGGGCCCGAACGAAGAACAAACGTTGCTTGTGCAAGTTGAAAACCCGTAGTTACGCGGTACCGTTTCTTTGTATGGGATGAGGCATCTATACGCTAATATTATCTGTGATTAGATCTTGTTTTGATAACTGTGAGCATTCTGTACCTATCTCTATGCGTTTATTATGTGCAAAAAGCATATTAACTCCAATAAAAACCGTAAGAATGCCTAGACTCGAATTATGCGTCGCACTAATAGGTGCATAGATATTCAATTTCACTTTTGATAAGGTTTATTTTCGGACAGATTCAACTATAGTGCAAGGGTGACTATGTCTCCGCACTAGCTCAAGACGTTTGTACAAAATCGTGTAGTACAAATCAACGACCCTACTGACAATATCATTTGGTGGCACGTTTGGGGTACCGAGAACCCTGCTGACCACATAACAAGAAGAGTTAGCTTAGAGTCGTTAAAATATGATAACAATCACTTCTTGGGTTTTTTGATTATATAGAATCATTAAATTTAAAAAAAAAACATCTTTAGTGTTTTGCTTTCTTTTATGTGCTCTTTTCTTTTAACTAGAAGGAATTTCCGTACGTTCAAGCGTTTTTGCCATACCTATTATTGCTGGACAGGTTCAACTTTCTTCCGTGAACCTAGCACATTTGTTTTCTCGAATAATAATGAAGAATTGATACCCACTGAATTATCACAAACGACAATGTTAAGCGCTTTATTCACGATCCATCTTGCTGTACGTCCCGCCAAGGCAATGCACGATGCACGATGCCAAAGGCTATCGGCGATAATTATTATTAATCGACGTACAAATACAACAAATACTTTTATTGTCTTAATACAAAAGCAAAAATTTTTGAAGCCTCTGACTCCCAAACTAGGCGAGTCTGTATGTCAGGAGTCAGCGCCTTCCCCATTTTATTTTGGCTAAATAATTAAGATAAACATAGGATTGAAGAAAAAAAAATGATATATCCACTAAAATAAGTATCAATAATATAGGATTTAACAATAATGAATAAAAAATAATCAAACTCAAAATAGTTATTACTAAATTAAATTAAAAAGCCATCGATAAATTGTAAAATTAATAAAAGAGTAAACTAAAATAATACAAAATCAAATCAAAAATCCTAATAACTAAATAAAATTATTAGAATCACCAATTAAAATTACACAAAATCAAATTTAAAAATCGTAAAAACTTAATCAAATTATTAAAATCGAAAAATAAATAAATTTTATGAAATTATTAAAAATCATGCCAAATATTATAGTCGATAATTAACTTCATGAAAATCAAATTAATTAAATAATGAAATTAAAATTAAAAAAAATTAAATGGTCATTTTGGTGGCGCCACTAGGTGAACATTTAATTTTAACAGCTCCGTATTTTATTAATTGTTTAAAAATAAATTTACGTAAACAACAACATATTGTTGTCATCAAAGTGAAGCTAGAAGGACGATTAACCAGTGGAAGTGTTATCCAAGGCTTCAGTGCCTTAATAGTGCGAAAAACTTAAAATTTATTACGAAATCATATGCGCTGCAAGAAACAGTTTGGATTGTGAAAAACGTCACAAGAACACGTCGAAAATTTGTGCAAAAATCTAAAATGTTAGCCCGATGACTCAATAACAGTAGTACAATATCAATAAATTGCTTTCATCAAATGGAGATTTGTAATTTTTTTGAAAATATACGTACGTCGCGACGCCCGTGTCGTTACCCAGGCAACGGTCGCGAAGGAGCGCCCTCAGTAACCCTGTGCGCCGTCACGTCAGTGCAAGCCGTCAGACGATATTTTGACTTTATAGTTTGTGTTTTTTTAATTTAATAAATTATTTATTGTGCTTGTGTAATTTATAGGTAAGTGTAATCCTTTTTTATGTCAAACGCTGACTGTAGCGACGCCGGAAACTGTAGCAGTCAACCTGCCACATCGCTCGACACCCAGTTGGTAAGATGCCCCCATTGCACCCAGGCACGTTTTTTTAAAGGTGAACGGGGGTTAAAGATACACTATGGCAAGGCTCACAAAGCACATAGTGTACCTTTGTGCCCCCCAGCCACATCTCAAACATCAACACCAGCCACATCTCAGACACATAACGAATCACTTTGGAAAACATTGTCAAAATTAAAAAATTCAACTCCCATTTTAAAGCGAGTTTCCCGGGGCGCAAGACGGTCTGTTGCCCTTAGTTTAGCACGATGCGTCCGTCTTGCGGCCCAGGAGAACACACAAAGTGCCTGGGAGGAATTACTCACCTTCCCATAAAGGATTCTACATGTTCAAAAAAATTTGGCTACAAAAAAAACATTAACGACCCAAATTAAAGACAATTGCAACAATTCGGCCTACATTATTTTTAGATCCAAAATTACCCGCTTTTAATAACGTTCCCCAGAAAGGTTTATGTTCACATGTAGAATCCAAATTAAGCGATGGTGACATAAGGGGAGCTGCCAGGCTACTATTCAGCAGTGGTGTGGTGGCGCCTTACTCTCCAGAAACAATTTCAGCCCTGGAGAGTAAACACCCAGCGCCTGCGGATGACCTCACTTTCCCTGACCCTCCCGACTCCCCTAATCCTGATTCCTCAATTTTCCAAATTACAGCCCCACAGTTGCTAGCAGCCGTGAGCTCTTTCAGAAACGGTTCCGCCGGCGGCCTCAACGGCCTGACTCCTCAGCACTTGAAGCTCAAGCGCCGGGGAAGCTGGTGAGTCGCTTTTGAAGGAGCTCTTGGCTTTAGTTACCTTAATGCTCTCCGGCGGCGTGAACGATGCCGTCGTCGATGTCTTGTACGGGGCCAACCTATGTGCCCTGCACAAGAAGGACGGCGGCATTCGTCCCATTGCCGTCGGGTGCACCTACAGGCGTATGGCAGCCATAATTTGTTGCAAAATATACAGCAAATCACTGACCAACAAATTCCAGCCCCTACAACTTGGTTTTGGTTCCAGAGGGGGCTGTGAGGCTGCCGTACACGCCCTTTCCACCTTTTTAAATTTTGATAAAGGTGAGGTCATCCTCAAGGTTGACGTTAAAAACGCCTTCAATTCAGTTAACAGACACACTTTGTTGGCTGAAGGAAAAAAAGAGTTACCAGAAATTTTCGGCTTTTTGTGGCAATGCTATAGGCATCCATCAAAATTATTATATAAAGACAACGTTTTGGAATCTGCAGTTGGATGCCAACAAGCTGACCCTCTCGGGCCAGTCATTTTCAGCTTGGCTATTCACCCAATAATTCAACAACTAAATTCAAAATTTAACCTGTGGTATTTAGATGATGGAACACTAGGAGGTGACGTAGACACCGTTTTAGAAGATTTAAAATTCCTAAAGAACCAGTTTCAGTCCATTGGCCTTGACCTTAACTACTCCAAATGTGAAATATTTCTTTGTGACAATACCGATAGACAATCGACCATACAGAAATTCAGTGCAATAGCTCCAGAGATCAAAATTTTAGAGAAAAGTTCATTACACCTCCTAGGTTCTCCGATATTGGAAGACAGTTTTTCTTCATTCATTGACGACAAAATTAAACGTTTTAATGATATTTCAGATAGACTTTCCAAAATTATTTTACATTCGGCGGTCACCCTCATCAGGTATTGCTGTTTCGGACCAAATTTCATATATTTTCTTCGCTCTTCCCTTTTATGGAAGCAGCCACATCTCTTGGACAAAATCGATCAAATTATTCGTTCCACTCTTACGTCCATCTTAAATGTGGCCCTGGATGACCGAGCATGGCTGCAAGCCACGCTACCCATTCGCTTTGGTGGGCTCGGCATCCGCAAAATTTCTAGTGTAAGCCTACCGGCGTTCCAGTCTTCGGTCCACAGCACTCGACAGTTAACCACACGAATTTTAACCCCATCGCTGGTTAACTGTGAGGTGCCGAGCTTGACTGATGCTGTAAACGCCTGGAAAGCGGCTTGCCCGAACACGGCGTTGCCCGAGAACCCATCTTCCCAGAGAAAGTGGGATGAGCCGCTCTGCAGGTTGGTACGGAATAATCTCTTTAATACGTCCACCAATACTGCTGAGCGTGCCCGCCTACTGGCTGTGGGTGAATGGGAGTCGGGCCTTTGGCTACAGGCACTACCGTCACCCAACATTGGTACCATGCTGAGTGACGCCACTTTCCGGATCGCTACATGTTTGCGTCTGGGTGCTCCGAGTGGAGCTCCACATCGCTGTCAATGCGGTGAAGCAGTCGACCGCCTCGGACACCATGGCCTATCCTGCGGTAGGAGTGCTGGTCGGATAGCACGGCACGCCAGCATTAATGACATCATCCGTCGGGCTCTTGTCACCGCCGGGGTGCCAGCTGTTTTAGAACCCAATGGCTTGGCACGTGACGATGGGAAGAAGCCAGACGGAATGACCATAATGCCTTGGAAGTTGGGTAGGCCTTTGGTGTGGGATGCAACATGTGTCGACACCCTTGCGCCATCCCATCTTCTTAGCACGGCAGGCTGTGCTGGGGCGGCTGCTGCAGGTGCAGAAAACCTCAAACGGCGCAAATATGACAACCTTATTGGGAGTTACATGTTTGAGCCGTTTGGGGTTGAAACACTAGGGCCATGGGGTCCGAGTGCTCATCGAGTTTTCCGGCATATCAGCAAGCTGTTAGTCGACTCTTCACGTGACCAGAGGGCTGGGCTTTTCTTTGGCCAACGAATCAGCATTGCTATTCAACGTGGCAATGCTGCTAGCGTTCTGGGCACTTTCTCCATTGACAGCGATGTGGATGAATTTTTTGATTCCTAGTGAGTTGTTTTTTCATACGCATTTGTACATGTTAGGTATTATTGTTAGTTTGTATATATTTCTTTTAAGTTATATTATACTAACATTCTGAATATTATGAAATAAATATTCGTATTCAATTAATTATTCAAATAATCACAATTGTAATTATTATCGTGCTCTGTGTAGTGTACGTGTTATGTGCGTGTTTATGTTTGAGTACCTGATGTGTGTATGTCCAAAGACATACGTTCCATGTTAGTATTTGTAAATAAAATTAGATTATCACTTTCTCCACACTGTCATAATCAAGAGTACTATAGCCAGATCCTTACTTTTAACTTACAGTCTCGTAGGGACAGCGGATACAAATTAAGGATTTCATTAATTTTGTTAACCGACTTCAAAAAAAGGAGGAGGTTCTCAATTCGACTGTATTTTTTTTTTTTTTTTTTTTTTTTTTTTTTTTTATGTGTGTTACCTCATAACTTCTTACTACGTGAACCGATTTTGAAGATTTTTTTTTTATTTGAAAGCTGTTGCTTCACATTTGGTCCCATTTTAATTTGGTGAGGATCTGATGAAGAACTTCGGAGATATACAATGGAACTCTTCAGTAAATGATAGCAAACCTTCCAGAATTGCTGCAATCGCATGTCTGTATATTGTTTTCACCACTTCACAACATTACATCAGGCTGATGCGCTCTGAAGGGGTATACAGATTTGTACAGTTCACCCTGATACACCCTAATTTCACCAATTACGTTCAAATTCCCTATTTTTGTTGGGGCTATCAATTCGGGCATAACTTTACTATTAATTTAGTTTTAGAATGGGGTAAAACAACTAAAAAGTGAAAAATAAAAAACTTTTTACAAAAAAAATACAACCGACTTCCATAAATAATACTAAAAAATGCAAAATAACTTTAATTTCGGAAGTCGGTGTCAAATAACGAAGAAACCAAACTAGAAACACCGACTTCCGAAATTAAAGTTATTTTGCATTTTTTAGTATTATTTATGGAAGTCGGTTGTATTTTTTTTGTAAAAAGTTTTTTATTATAAACGTAAACCGAAAGGAATGCGTTTTGTCTTCGTGCAAAAGCCGTACGACATATTTTACTCGATTCACAGACATTTGGAATTGTCCGTTTATTACGAATCTTATTACGATTATAAGGAGATACGTGTTGTTTTGTTATTAGATGAAAAATAAAAAGTTGTCTGACGGGTAAATACCTGGCATATCTCGAACAAAGATTTCGTAGGAAATCTGTATGGTTTGAAAAGCATAGTCTTCAACAATGACCGCTGTGGTCTCACCTCCCCAAGCTCCTATACAGTAACCAATAACTGATTGGGCCAGTGCACAATAAACTGCACGGAGGAGATCTCTGTCTGCTACATGTCTGAGATTTTTAAAAACCCATATAAGTTTCCTGATACTAGACGAAACCATTTCGATATGTGGTTGCCAAGTTAGTTTTTCATCCAAAAGTACCCCAAGGTACCTAACTGTCGTAGTTTTATTCACCGTAGGGCACGAGCACCGTTGAGTAAACAGTGGTTGATTAGAGCGTTAGTGAACTGTACATAAGTGGTTTTAGATAGGTTGAGAGTCAAAAGTTTATGCCTCAGCCACAGGCTGGCTTTATGGAGCCCTATCTCCGCATTCTTTTGAACTTCATTCCAAGTCTCTCCCTGAAATACCAAAGCAGTGTCATCGGCGTATGTAAAAATTTTGCCATTATTCAGTTTCATTAGACATAGGTCGTTTATATAAATCAGGAAAAGACTGGGACCAAGAATGCTGCCTTGTGGAACTCCGTAGGTAACTGCTACATCTGAACTAACAGAACTACCCCGACCCTAACCCTTTGTAAACGACCAGTGAGAAAATATTTGTAGATTTTGAGTACTATTCCCCTTATGCCACATCTCTCCAGCTTATCAACAAGAGCAGAAATCGAGACAGTGTCGAAAGCCTGGGCGAGATCAATAAAAACTCCGACACACTTTTTTCTACTGTCTAGACAAGATGTGACGTAGTCTACTAACGAACCAACGGCTCCTTCTGTGCTTTTACCTACCCTAAAACCAATTTGGGAGTCAGATAATACACTATTTTGTTCTAGAAAATTTATAAGCTGGTTATTAAGTACCTTTTCTAACAATTTAGAGAGCGCTGGCAACAAAGAAATGGGTCTGTAGTTTGTTACACTGTCTCGTGCCCCACTTTTGTAGACAGGAGTGATGAGCGCCTTTTTAAAAACGTTAGGAAAAACACCCTGCTCTATACACAGCCTCACTATTGTGGTAAAGTGCGGGACCACAATATGTTTTTCCATTTTAAGAAATCTACTCAATATAGAGTCGCAGCCTATTGCAGAGTCGTTTTTCAGATTCATGATTAGGGTTTCGATTTCTGTCTCGTCTGGTGGGAGCAATACCATAGAGTTAGAGACGCGGGGTACAGTGAAATTATTTAAAGGCAGTGTGATTTCGGGGCTATTAGCACACTTTATTTTGTCCGTAAGTAGTTTTCCAGCATCCGCAAAAAAGTTATTCATTGCCTCAACGGCATCAGAAGGGTTAATACTATTCTCTAGTAATTCAGTAGCACCGAGTTTTGGCTTGACAGTACCAGTAATTGATTATAAAGCCGTCCAGGTCTCCTTAATTTTTTTTGCATTTTGTAACAGACTTTTTTCATAATTTATTTTAAGCTTTCGCAATAGAGCGTTACAGAAATTTCGGTAGCGCTTATAAGTGCCTTCAATAACTGAGTTATTAGTATTTTTTATTGCCTTGGCATGTAACATATGACGGTGTCGAATACATCGCACTAAACCAGGTGTAATCCATGGTTTTATAGTTTTCTTGCGACCAGAAATAACACTAGAGGTTATGTTTGATTTGATCGCAGACGATAAGTTTTCAGCAAAAAGAGTGGCGGCTTCCTGAGCATTAGCTAAAGAAGAGACAAAGGAGAAATCCATAGATTCTAATTGTTTTAAAGCTGCATTAAAATCTGTCTTAACAATTATGTTGGATTGCTTTATCAATTCCCGCTTGCAAGATAAATTAATAAGAACAGAATCATGGTCCGTGACAGTAGACTCTATGACGGTGACTATGGCAGACTTATTTGTTTTGATCATGATGTGGTCCAAACAGTAAATAAGGTGCACTATTTTTATCACTATTATCAGGCTTTATGTCAATGTTTACATCTCCAATAATAATAATATTATTGCATTTAATAAGACGAAGTATACTGTTAATAGAGTTTAAAAAATTGTCGATGCAATAAATGGATGGAGATCGGTACGTAGCCAAATTGTAATGTCATTGTTAATTTTAACAAAAAATTGGCTACTATGGGGTCGGGTTTCTCCACAGTACACTTGATGTCATTAATAACGTAAATGACAATGCCATCATTTTTGTTTAATCTTTTCTTGGAAAAGTAACAAAGATAATTCTCTAAAAGTGGTGGCGATTTGTGGTCACTTAACCAGCATTCGGTTAAAATTATTATGTCAGGTTTGAATGTTAGCCTAGCCAAATGAACAATAAAACCATCCATATTCTTATAGATGCTGCGGATGTTCTGTGTTATTACAGTCAATGTTTTCGAACAGTCCCAATTATGTGTCTATATGTTTCCGGGTCACATTTATTAGATTTAGCCACCGAGGCATCATCAATATCTTCAATTATGTCATTTATGGAGGCCATTGATAAAGTCAAGTCACAATTTTTGCCGCGGGTGTTCTGATATGAAATAATGTTTCGCTATTTGTTTTACGTAAGATGTAACAGGCGAGGAAATATTTATGTGAGTGATATAGATGGTATTCCGTTGAAAATATTCCGCTTTTATGAACTTGAGTGCATGGCAGTTTTAGGAAGTTAAACCATTTATTGTAGCTTAATGTGTATTCTTGAAGTTTGTTTGTGTAGAGTGGTTTTTGAGTAGTATTCATATAATTATGTAACATATGTACAGTCAGCACGATCAGGACGAGAATTTTATTCACGCAAAATAAACAAAAAATATATTTAACCTTATAACTTGTTTTCAGGAGCCGAATTAGTCATGCACAACGAGTCATTCTTAGTTTTTGGATATCTTCTGCCGAGTTTATACGGATTTGTGGATCTCCAACTTTTTTGCGTATATAAACAATGCCGTAAGAAGTCCAACAAAAACTATTCCCAAAGTTCTTGTGCTGTGTGAACGCGTTGACGTACGTCAAGCCTATTCATGGTACTTTTGCATCGTGCATCGTGCATGGCCTTAGCGGGACGTACCTACAGCAAGATGGATCGTGAATAAAGCGCTTTAAGTTGTAATCAATCTATTCTGGTAATTGACCGTTTTTCATCGTTTATCCATTTGCAACGAGACTGTACATAGGTATACGTTGCAGTTTATTATCAGTAGATGAACTACAGCAATCACTTACCGTTTTGTGTCAGTTAGTTCAATAACAGTCATTTAATGATGAATACTACAATCTCAAAAATATAAACAGATTGTGAACCATACCGGTTTAAAACTCAGAAGCAAGGACTTGGAATATATAAAAAAAAAAACACTTTATAACTTTGAAGATCACTTTTATTACTATAGTTACAGCAGTACAGTAACACACGCCTCGGACTTGAAAAGTTTAGTGAAAAAAAAATTACTAAGTTCTCTAAATACCTTCCAAAACCGAAGTACCATAAAATACTAATGAAATAGGCGCATGCTCCAACAGTCCTCATTCCTGTTAAGCATGAGCAATAACGTTACTTTCTTTTTGAGGGTGGGTAACACTACGCGCCGTCGACTCTCAAGCTTGGTCCTTATCGGAATGCGAGATACCCATTATTCGCTGTCCGTAAGCCCGTGCCTACGGTGGCCGGAGATCGGCTTGCGACCAGACGCCCAGGGCGTCTCCTGTAGCGGCTGCTGGGGGCGTGAGGGTGTCTCCGTTGAGTGTCCCTCACGCGTTCCATGCTTTGCAGAAGGAGGTGACTGCTTCCCATTCCCTTTCGCTTCGTACCATGACCTGGACCAGGGCCGGGTGCGAGAAGTCGCTGCCGCAGATCGCCTCCACGAGGACACTGCGGTGCTCCTCCCAAGCGGGGCCGACCTCTACCGTATGCTCCACCTTGTCCCCTGGGCGATCCACACAGTGGTGACACCCGGGCGTTTCCTCCCGCCTAATCCTGAACAGGAACCTCCCGAAACATCCGTGTCGGGTGAGGATCTGCGTCAAGCAGAATGTGAGGTCACCGTGGCACCTCTCCAGTCACTCCTCAAAGAGGGGACTTACCGCCGCAGTAGTGCCGTGCCCAGCAAGCAATATTATGCCTGGATAGCGTGAATGCCCTGAACATTGGAGTTGATCAATATGTAGGTATAATCTCGTGTTTGACATATGTCGTGATAAAAAACGACCTCTCACTATTGTGCTGTTGTCCGTTGCTAATCCGTATTCTCTCATCCTTGGACTTGGACCCACATTATTTTTTGTGCTGTGACGTCATCTTATGACTTCTCCCGCTCTCGGTGGAGCTGGGCGTGTCAGACTTTTACTGACTAAAACCCGGGGTGAGTTTTGGTTGTTTATGCCAGGGCCGCGGTAACCGGTTTTCGACAATACGAGTGCGTGTTCTGTCCTGCTCAATCCTGAGTAGTCCTTTTTTCTAATAGTTCATTTAAGCTATTAATAGTTTAAAAAAAAAACAATGCAAATGTATAAAAATTATTTACGGTAATTATTGGACTTTTGGAACCGTTGTAACTTTTTTATTTGATTCATTAGAGTAATGCTGCCATAGAATAAAAAAATAGAATAAAATCTTGAGATTATTTGGATCTTCATTTTAACATACTCGTAGCTATGAAAGTGCTACATCGCTGGGTCAATTTTGCCCATTGTTCAATAAACCGAACCACCTCGAGAGTATACCCATAGTAGCGACATCTACGACGCTACATACGAACTAGAACAGCAAATTCCTACATCGCGCAAGCAGAGTTCTCCGCGCGTGTTGAACATAAATACAACAGCCCAAAATCAACTATCGGGCAGTTGCCCGGACCAGACAAAAACCCCGTCTGGTCGGAGGATCCTCCCTTTTCAATGGAGGTTGTGGGACTTTACACTCTGTTCCGCATACTTCTATAATGGTGACCCTCGACTCTGAACGTGAGCGCAGCCTTCGTCATGACGTCATCACCTCGTCAGCGCAGCCTTCGTGCAGCTACTCCAGCGTGACGTCATCATCATCACTTCCTCCAAGCTCTTCAGCAACGAGCCATACAGCCAGCCAGTACAACGATAACGACGACAACGATAACGCCGACAACGGTAACGCCGACAACGATAACGCCGACAACGATAACGACGATAACGAAAAACGACGACAACAACAAACGACGACGACGCACCGCTCCGACTCACTGGAGCCCGCAGCTGTACTCCGACTCACTGGAGCCTGCAACATCATCCCGACTCACTGGGATATCATCACCGCAGACAGTTTCGACTCACCGTGAACTATGCGTCTCTTCCGGTTCCGACTCACTGGAACCAACCTTCCACTGGCCCGGCAAGCATCACGTATGAACGACTCATCGAGAACAATCGATCTCCGATCTCCGGAGGGGACTGATGTAGCGACATCTATGACGCTACATAAGAACTAGAACAGCAAATTCCTACATCGCGCGGGCTGTTGTATTTAAACATATACAACAGCCCGAAATCAACTATCGGGCAGTTGCTCGAACCAGACACAACACCCGTCTGGTCGGAGGATCCTCCCTTTTCAATGGAGGTTATGGGACTTTACACTCTGTTCCGCATACCTCTATACCATAAAAAACTTTTTTTAAGTCTGTCCACTATTGATGCTGAAGTTGGTTAAAAATCTTCACAAGTATTTACAAGGTACCATATTAAGGGTTTTAAAGGGCCTTTCTTTTTTGATTGGGAAATCATCAAATATCTTCTCCCACTCTGGAGCGGGAGAGCGTGTCAGACTCTTGCTGACTAAAACCCACCTGTGTTACTTCAGATGCCTGTGCATGTACCGTGGTAACTCTTTCAATCAAGCTTGCGACTCTGGCAGACATCGGCTTTAGTGCTGACATCTCTTTGAGGCACGCGTGGAACGAAACGCGCTGTCAACCCGGGCCTGGTCTTACGCCTGGTATGGGTACCTAGCTGTCCGGCTAAGTACCCATTGCTTGCCATTCGCAAACCCGCGCCAACGACGGCAGGGAATTGGCTTGCGACTTCCGACGTCCAGGGCGTCTCCTGCGGTGGCTGGGGGTGTGAGAGCGCGAGGATTGCCTCTCACAGTCTCACTTACGCGTCCCACCACCTTCACGAGCATTACTGCTTCCCAGACCCTCTCTGTCCGTACATGGCTAGGACCACGGCCGGAAGTGAGAAGTCGCAGGCCATAGTACGGAGCGACTATAAGACTTGACTTGAAGGTAAGTTTAAAAAGTAAAAAAAATAGACATGTTAAAAAAAACTGTTTTTAATATAAATTTTACACAAATTTGCAGATACAAAGTAACCTATTACAGTACAATGTTATTACAAGCTATATAGATAAAAAGGAACTTAAAGCCTTTTTTGGAATATTATACAAATACACACACACACATACACATACATATGTTATGTTATGCCTAAATAATGGTATGCTTCTGTCACCGCGCAACAGTATAAAAAAAATTATGACTTTATTAATCCATATCCTAGTGACTACAGAATCGAAACCCACTTTTACGGGTCTGGCATCATTTTTGCGGGAATAGATGCGCGGGACTGAAAAAAGGAAATTAGAAGAAATTTTTATTCGTGATCATTGTCAAGTAACGCTATCTAGAATTAAAGGGGATTAAACACTTTCCTTTAAATCGGAAATGGGTCCTATAAAATTATCATAATGAAAAAATAACATTATATTTAACTAAGAAATTAGAATAAAAAAGTATACCTAATAATTATGATCATACGAGTTATGTTATTTAGATATCTACGCCCGATTCAAGTTATCGAAATGTATTTTTCGAAAGCATCAATTCCAAGATCATGTGTATGTCGCAGGCATCTGGTTGAATCTGCCAGTCAATTGGACGCCTAGGCTGTTTATTAACCGCTGGCAATCAATTAAATGGTTGAAGGACAACCAGCCAAGTTATTGAACGCAACGTGTAACCAGATGGCTGGATGTCGTCTAGTTATTTAGTTAAATTGGATATTGATGAGTTTGTGATACCACTGATCAAGATTATGTGTGTACAAAAGGCAAGGTAGCGAGCTTGGGACATGTGGCACCCCGACTTGGATAGGTTAGGTTCCAAGAGGTTTAGTGAGTAATTCAGTCCAATTCCAGCGCCTTGACACTATCGACCCCTTGACTTCAGTATTTTTATTTCTAAATTTTTTATTATCTAGAAACCGGTGTCCTATCGCAAAAATAATGAGAAAATTGCCTCCCTTAATAACCCCGAACTTTCATCATTTTTCATTCTTGAAGTAAATTTGAATCACTTGTCTGAGTCTTGGTGGTTAGTCATCTTCAAAGTTAGTTCAACGAGCTGACTTTCAATACGCCAAGTTGTTAAACGTTGAGTGATTCTAGTTAAATTAACTATCGGCCTAGCCATTTAATTAAATGCCCGCGTTTAATGAACGGCCTAGGCGTCCAATTAAATGGCTAATTCAACTAGATCGCTGCGACATGAATGAGGTAATAGTTCGGCATTTTGAACACTAGATGGCACAGTCTATGCCTCTACGTTACCTAAGCCATTTTTTGTTAGATACACACGCAATGGTCGAAAACTTAATAACATTATAGTTTAACGCGTCAAGTCCCTCATTAGCAAACACAATTAAAAACCTAATGTTGGTGGCGACGCAGGGGCCTGAGCCTTTAGACAAAATACATTTCTGTTAACGTTAACGCTTCGTGCAAAATGTATGGCAACGACTTTTTGCACGAAGCGTTAGACAGAGAACTGTCACGTGACTCACGCCCAGTAATGTCTTTGCCATACATTTTGCACGAAGCGTTAGCATTAACGTTAACAGAAATGTATTTTGGCTAAGGGGGCTGATGCGTTAAAAATCTAAAACCACGCTTAGAGTGACGTAATTTTCGTAATCGTTACAGCATACCAACCCTTTCTGTTGATATCAACAGAAAGGGTCAATCAATATTATGGAAATACATAAAAAATAACTAGTCCTATCTTTAGTAGTCCGCCATATTGGATTCAGAATGACGTCACTTAGCTAACCATGCATTGTAATCCAAATTAAACATGTAGGAATGCACAATTTCAGCTTAATCCGAAACCGAGCAGTAGGTCAAATATAGCTTCAAAGATTTTATTACATAGTTAGTTATAAATTTATGAGATTGACAAACGCTACCGAACTGTCACGTGAGTCCCTTACATTTTAGTATTTCGATAATC
Source organism: Polia nebulosa (assembly GCA_951329385.1). Taxonomy (NCBI): domain Eukaryota; kingdom Metazoa; phylum Arthropoda; class Insecta; order Lepidoptera; family Noctuidae; genus Polia; species Polia nebulosa. The sequence continues at coordinate 20,137,182 of OX589612.1, forward strand.
GCTATCGCTAAATATAATGCTACACTCTAGGCTCAGCGCAGACGGAACGGAGCGCAGCGGAGAGGATTTTATTAACGCACTTGAAAATAAACTTTAAAATTATTACAATAAAGTGCATAAATGCTTGAACCTGACAAAAAATGCTCGCGCGTCCTCGAAGATATGCGGGGAGCATACGCGATCCGTAAAGAAAATGCCCGAGACCGCGCGGGGATTATTCCTTTCTGTCTGCGCTGACCCTTAGTATGATACTAATTCCTATATTCGAAGTCAGTTTGAAAGATCTCCACCCGAATCAGTCGCCATGACAACAGAAAAACTCTCGATTACTCTTAATGTCAATAAATAACAAGCTACAACTGTCCATTTGATGGTTCGGTGTGCAGTCAATTAGGAAGAAATTATTTGGAATGTAGGGCAACAGATCCCTACATTCCAAATAATTTCTTCCTAATTGACTCCACTCCACTTCCTATGGGACTAAAATCCGAACTAACATTACCATTTTGATTTTAATTAAATACAAGTTCCCATAACATTATCACAAATGTTTCCCAACAACGCGCCACTACAATGTTATTGAAGCGCAAAGATGTACATACATATTTTGCAGAAGCACATGAACATTTATCAAGTTTATTTGTCTCCATTTCTATCGACGTCACACAATTTTTCTGCATATTTTTGTACTTAATAATATAGATTCCTCTTGAGTTTACCACTTAAACTATCGAATATTTAAGATTAACGACGAATTTTATTCACAAATCATAGTTCTCGGTAAACCTGAAGCAGATCCTTTACAAGCGTCAGAAGTGACGGAACCATTTGAAATAACTCGTTTACAAAATCTTCGACATCTCTTTCTCGCATTTCATAAAGCATTTTGTATATAAGCGTGCCGTTATAAAATTTTCTGTACTGAGCAGATTCATAAGGTGAGCCGCATAAAGTGTTCAAATAATTCATATGCTGGATACAGAACTGAAGTTCGGCTATCTTTTTGGATGTTTCTCCGTCGAAAAGTCTTTTAGCCTCTAATTCATCGTACTGAAAATACTTGGCAGCGACACGTTTAACTTTTAAATGATCCTTCCAATCATTGGAACGTGTTTCTGTATTGAACACTAAGCTCAGCAGGACGTACGACAGCACAACCGCATATACTTCTCTGGTCACGTCCTCGCCTTCCAACTGCTTTTTGCGAGCAAAGTACACCAGAGCAGTAAACAATACTACACAATCTGGTTGTAGTTTAGCTAAAACTTCAGTGTTTATACAGTTCTCAGTAAGAAAATGCTCAAACAGCTTCAAATGCTTGACTTGATCCCAACCATTCTCGAACACCGACACCTTGCAGTTGTAGACTGGTTTACAAACATTCGGGTCATCAGCCAGCATCTCTATGTATTTGTTGGCATCCTGGTAGACTTTGAAACTACCTCCCCTGTAATTTGTAAGTAAGTTGTATGCATACTTTATTATATCAATCGACAGGAAAAGACTGTCTTGAGATTTTTCGTCAAGGACCCAAGATCCGTCAATAACTTTCCATTTGTACAGATTGATGTACACTGGCGGCACGAATTTACAAACCACTCCTTTTTCGAACCATTCAGGATCTTGTGCCACTATCGGAATATTTGAATTAAGGAGATACTCAGTTACATGTCCGGGTTCAACGTTCCGCATGTTTGTTAATATTTTATTATAATATTGCCAAAACTTGTTTCGGTCATCACCGTTTGTTAATTTTTTTGATATTCCGTCTCTCGCTTCTTGTTCGTTATGCTTCGAGAGCCATAAAATGAGATTTTGTAGTTGATAGAGTTGATTTGTATTTGACACTCGCCACTCATGGAACAGTGAATCGAAAAAGTTTATTGGCAATACTGTTGTGTCGGTTAACGCAGCAAAAATAGCAGTTTTCTCTTCAGTCAGAGAATTCTTTTGTAGGAAATCTTGAAGTTTGTACTGGCGGCATTGGATTGACTTCGTTCTGTTGTCGAATCGCATTGTTGGAGAGGGTATATATGGGGCTTTCTTGAAGCAGTATTCTATATCGAAGCTGATGATAGGGCATTCCAGTTTTAGAGCTAGTGCTACGCACTCATCCTTGGCCTCCGTGACGCAGAAAGCGTAGTCCATGCCCATTTCATCTATCACTTGTACATTGACGTCCTTTAAAAATATAGGTTTTACAAAAACGCAGTTTGTATCAAAATCGAAGAATTCTTGTTTAAACTTGTTTATTTTCTTATCTATGTCCACGTCACCGCCTTTGAATACGATGTAACATTTAACATTAGCCTGTTTGTACATTCTGAACTGCTTTTTCAAGTATTCAGCGTACTTGTCGGTTACACAACCGAAGACGAAGGGGATTCTGCTCTTTTCATACAAGTAGTGCAAGTGGTTCTGTCCGTCAATGACAACGGAACAGTTTCTTAGAGAATATGCTTGAGTCTCCTCTTTGTCAATAAACTTCGGGTATTGGAAGATCCTCATTTTGATTTCTGTAACAGAATTGATAATCGTTAAGTTTTTCTCCACAATGACGTGAGATTATGCGGGCTGTAATGATAAGGTATACTCATATTTTAAGAACTGCTTCTGCCCGTGGAAATGAACAACTTTCTTTCAGAAAAATAAATCAAATATAATCAAAAATGTAGGTCACCTCCCGGTGACCTACATTTTTTTTGGGAATTGGCTGAATGTATGTAATTAAAAGGTGTGGCATATAGTCATTGAGGACTTGAAGGACGATGCTGATATGGAAAGAGAACGGAGGGTGTTGGCTGTCCGATGCAATACGTTGGCCGCAGGTTTGCGTGGTGTACAATAGAAGTGAAAATAACCCTTTTTAAGGCTTTTTGCCTATCTTTGTACTCGTGCACTCTGTGAGTTCGAAATACGTAAAGGGCATACAACGCCCTCAGAGTTCAGTATCTTTATGCGTTCAGGGTGTTGTTGGGGCTTCCACGATACTGCAATGCATCAGGAATGTTTGCCAAAGCACATACTGATGCCTTTAACATAATACTTTGGGAAAAAAACAACCGATTTCCAAAAAAGATAAATACATTAAAAATTTAAAAATAACTTTCATTTCGGAAGTTGATGTTTGTATTTAATCCTTCGTTATTTGACACCGACTTCCGAAATTAAAGTTATTTTTAAATTTTTAGTGTATTTACTTTTTTGGATGTCGGTTGTTTTTTTTGTTAGATTTTTATTTTTCACTTTTTAGTTGTTTATACCGCAGAACTAAAAACCCTACTATCATGGGACGTGGAATTTAAACATACTCGTGATTGGAGAAAACCAAAACGTCATCTATGTATACATACTTTTCGTTTTTGTTCAGTTTTTCAAAAAGCGCTGAAGCAATTTCGATAAAACTTATATGGGACCACCTCGAGAGTATATTCTTTCGGATATAAAAATAATTTAGAAAATCAGTCTACAAGTGACAGAAAAATCGGTGGATATACATAAAAAATCTCCCTTTCCTAATCGTCTTCATTTTTCGAAGTTGGTTAAAAAATGCGTGGAGTGCGTGGGAGCGTCAACGATATACTGAAGCTCATTAGCGATAAACCGTGTTGCATTATCGTATCGCAATGGGCCCATGCACTTGCACATGTGCCCTGCGCATCAGGTGAGTGCAACAGATATATGAATTTAAAATTAATGTGTCTGTTAAAAGCATAGCATTATTATTATATTTTTTTAAAGTGGTATGTATTACCTACATCATACTTATAAAGGTCTGGAGTAAAATATTTTTATTTATTTAAATAACTTTCATGAAGAGTTGTTCATTTTGATAGGTAGAAACAGTTTTAAAATATGACCACAGTTTTCCGTCACAACCTGTAGAGGTCAAGCAAGAAATCGAAGAAATTACTGAAATGATAGCAGTTACTTAGATTATTATAATAATATTCCACAACTATCACACAACGCCATCTAGTCCCAAGCTAAGCAGAGCTTGTGTTATGGGTACTAGACAACTGATAAACATACTTATATATTTCTAAATACATACATATTATAGATAAATTACACCCAGACACAGAACAAATGATCGTGCTCATTGCACAAACATTTGTCCTGGGTGGGAATCGAACCCGCGACCTCCGGCATAGCAGTCAGGGTCACTAACCACTAGACCAACAGGCCAGTCGAATATAATATATTATAACTGAGGGAATGTTCTGTGGGATTGTGGCATCGATTTTGTTATAAGTTACCAGCGTTTTTTTAAAATAAAAACAATAAGGAAAACCTAAATAAATACACCTCAATAGATAAATACAACAATTTATTTTAATTTATAAATCTTGACATTAATCAATATAATTAAACCGAGACAAAATTTAATATTATCTATCAATAAAAACAAAAGCTATACTAATGTTATAAAAAGAAAAGATTAGTTTGGTTGGTTTGAAATTGGTTTTTATTAGAAATATTTCACAAAGTACAAAGTAACCTATGTACAGTTCAATGTTATTACTTACAAGCTTTTTTTACTTAAAAATAGGTAAAAAGTAACTTAAAGCCATTTTTGGAATATTATACAAATTTACATAAGCCAGGCCTAAATAATGATATGTTTCTGCCACCGCGCAACAGTACAAAAATAATTATGACTTTATTGATCCATACCCTAGTAACTACGGAATCCAATCCCGCTTATGCGGGTTCCGCAACAATTTTGCGGGATTCGCGGGACTGAAAAAATAATAATTCGAAGAAATTTTTCGTGACGTGCCAATTTATGTATGCGTACGTATTTTCGAACGTGATTATTGTCAAGTAACGATAGGTAGAATTAAAGGGGATTAAACACTTTTCTTTTAATCGGAAATAGGTACTATACAAATTATCTTATTAAAAAAAACAACATTGTGTTTACAACTAAAACATTAGAATAAAAAAGTGTAGCTAATGTTTTTATGAACATACGAGTTATGTTATTCAGATATCTACGCCCGATTCAAGTTATCGAAACGTATTTTTCGAAAACTTCAATTTCAAGGTCATGTGTATGTCGCAGCCATCTGGTTGAATCCGCCAGTCAATTGGACGCCTAGGCCGTTTATTAAACGCCAATTTCAATTAAATGGTTGAAGGACAACCAGCCAAGTCGTTGAACCCAACATGTAACCAGATGGCTGGATGTCGTCTAGTCATTTAGATATTGATGAGTTTGTGATACCACTGATCAAGATTATGTGTGTACAAAAGGCAATGTTAAGATGCAAGAGCGAGCTCGGGACATGAGGCACCCCGACTCGGATAGGTTAGGTTCGAAGGGGATGGCGTTGTCTAGAGAGTAACCCAGTCCAATCCAATTCCAGTGCCCTGGCACTACGACCCCTTCAGTATTTTTTTTTCTAAATTTGCTTATTATCTCGAAAACGGTACATTCCAGATTATAAGCAAATTTAGCATTCTCTCTCTAACGCAAAAATAATAAAAATTTGCCCCCCTTAATAACACCGAACTTTTATCATTTTTCATTCTTGAATTAAATTTGAATCACTTGGCTGAGTCTTGGTCACTATCTTCAAAGGGCTGCCTTTCAATACGCCAAGTTGATAAACGTCGAGTGATAACTAGTTGAAGTAACTATCGGCCTAGCCATTTAACTAAATGCCGGCGTTCAATGAACGGCCACGTATACTATATAGGCTGCAATCTAAGTCGCAGCCTATATGATATTTATGTATAGCTTATACATATACAGGGTGTAAACAGACACATCACAAAGGCATCACCTACGCATACTGTACGTCTAACAAAGTAGCTTTGCCTAAAAATTATTGCTGGGAAACGATTTTTATTTTTAGATGTGAAAAATAAACTATTTTTATTGCGCGCAATGTAACGCGAACCCAGGCAAGTGGAGTTAAACCCCTCAACTTCGCTCTAAGCCACGTAAGTAGTTGTCGGATATGTTTGATATTCATTTCGCTTTTATAACTGCAAATGCGTAACTTCGAAAAAAAATATCGAAAATTTTGGTAATGTTTTTGGAAAAAAGTTTAGTAACACTTCGAATTCATTTTCCTAAAAAAAAAAAAAAAATAGCGACTTTGACCTTCAATCTCCAGAACCAGTTGATTCCCAGGTATGGTCTAGTGGAAAAAAAAATATCCAAATAATGGGTAGAATATGTGGCTTTCGGCTTCGGAAAGTGTCATTTTACACCCGATATGGTAATAGTTCACAATTTTGAACACTAGATGGCACAGTCTACGCCCATAAGTTCCTTAAGCCGTTTTCTGTTAGATGCCCCGCAATAGCAGACACAATTAAAAACTAATTGTCACGTCACCTTAAGGAGACGCGCGGGGCCTGACGGATTAATAACTAACTAAAATCACGCGTAGAGTGACGTCTTATAATTTTCGTATCCATTTCAGCAAACCCTTTCTGTTAAATGATTGATTTTATTTTTGTAAGTAGGTTTTAACAACACTTTTACACGTCTACATTTTTTTTTAGCTAGATGAGGCCGGTGTTTCCTAGCTGACTACCCTGAGAATAAACACCGAAATAAACTCAGAGCTCAAAGTCTCTTTTAAAGTTTTCAAATCCATACAATATGTACTGGGCAAATCACATGAGAACCATGTACGTTTATGTCTGGGATGAGCTTTTGAGGAAAGCAACGCGCAAATTCAAGTGGATCTGTCCAGACAGTGCAAGCATTTGTCAGTTATCGTGAAGCTCAACTCAGAATTTTGAGGAGCTCAACCAACCGACCGGCCGCAAAAATTCTCAAAGTGCCAGACAATAATAAAAATCTACATGAATATAACGACATACATAGTTCTCGCATTCACATTATGCTATATGAGGACCATGCAGCTTAGTGTCTTTATTGGTCTTTTGAAGAAAGAAACACACATATTTGAGTGGACCTGTCCAGTCAGTGCAAGCATTTGTCAATAGTCGGATAGCTCAACTTAGAACCACCAAGGAGCTCAATGACTTGACGAACAATATCAAAGAAAGAACATTTGGATAGGCTGCAAAAGTACTCAAACTGTCAGACAACGTTAAAAATTACTGTAAAAAAAGGAGAAAAATAATAATAATAACCCATATAGTCCTCACATTTGCAATAATTAAGTAATCCAAAAAAAATATATATATATAATACTTTACAAAGTATTCACGTCAAAAAAAAAATATAACAATAAAATGTCAATCAAAAACAAAATTAAAATATAATAAAATACTATACAAGACAAGTATTCATGTCAAAAACGAATATAAAAAAAATAAAAAATGTCATCAGTGTTTATATATAGTACATATGAAAACAACGGCTCATGTATATCATTGAAGCAGCTCAATCCCACGCCTTTTAGTCCTCAAGGTATTAATTGTGTAAAAAGCTTTCTGGCATATTTTACGTATAATAAATGACTTAAAGAAGAATGGTCAAATTTCTATAGGAGCTGGACTCGACTTTTATTTTTCATGTCCCAAAATAAACTATAGCTAGATTGGTTTGTTTTTATGTCGTAAACACTATCCCGTTTGAAAATTATTTCTAAATATCCACGATTTTTTATAATAACGTCAACAATACTTTTGAGGTTAGAATCTACAACTACCTTCTACCCGACTGCGGCGTAGCTTAATTGAAAAGAATTTATTTTACTTTTAATCTATCAAAAGAAACTGTAGTAGGTATCTATACTACTGTTCTATTACGAGATAACAAAGAGAAATCACGCCAGTTGGTACATGCCTAGATTTGAACCCACGAACTCAAGGAGGAGAGGCGAGGACTTAGCCACTGGCGTCTCCATCTCCACGAAATTTTAAATTTATAATACTTATTTTGTTACCAGTGTTTGCTGGCTTAAGTCATTCACATGAGCAAATATTTATGTATTCGGTAAACTATATTCCTTTAGTCTGTTTACAGCATTTTAAAAGTTAGGTCGATATTACGTCTGATAATTACGTTAGTTTAATAATTTTATTAAAATATTACGTTTTAAGGAAACGCTAACCAATGAAAAACCTTGGCAATACGTTGGTGAAGAACCTTGCCCATACGTTGGTGAAAATCCTTCAGTTAGAAATGCCTTTAACTTCCCTGGAGAAAGTTGCTCATTTACATGGGCAGAAGCAATTTCTAAAATATGACCACACCGTTTCGTTACAGCCTGTATAATAAATATACCACATTTCCCTATGCTCTTTGTATATTTTGTAAAATGGTAAAATAATCAAGGCACATTAGGTAATTATAGATTTTTTTATAACAGACTGGTTTTATCATTACAATACCTATCTACCCATCTACCCTACCTATGTCCTCACCTAGCCTACCTACTTATCCAGTAAAATTCCCGGGCGTGCAATCCACAACGCCAAAATTTCATCGCAATCGGATGAATACTAAGGGATCGGATAATGTCCCTATTACCACAGATAATATAACACTAGCGTACTATTACTATAATACAAACAAAGGTCAATTTTTATATAATAGGTATATATTATAACAATTAAAAAATAATACCAAATAAAACCATCTAAATCATCAATATTCGTCTGTTTAAGACACTCAACACAACGCGGCAACGACTCAAATTAAATAATTCTAAGTTATCAACTTTTGTCGTGCAGCTGCAAGCGAGCCTCGAGCGAACTTGTCATTGTGTGCGTGACGACGCACACAACTAGCGCGGCGCAGTAAATACCTATTTCCGCGCGCCTTGTTTGCTCGGCGCAGTCTTAAATACAAGTTCCTTTACCAATATCACAAAATAATGATGGCCAACAACGTCCACTACAATGTTAATGAAGTGCAAAGATGTACAAACATATTTTGCAGAAGCACATGAACATTTAACAAGTTTCTTTGGCTCCATTTTTATCGATGGTACACTATTTTTCTTCATATTTTTGTACTTGATAATATTAATTTGTAGATTTCTCTTGAGTTAACCACTTAAACTATCGAATATTTAAGATTATCGACGAATTTTGTTCAAAAATAATTTTTGGTAAACCTGAAGCAGATCGTTTACGATCGTCAGAAGTGACGGAACTATTTGAAATAATTCGTTTACAAAATCTTCGACATCTCTTTCTCGCATTTCATACAGCATCTTGTATATAAGCGTGCCGTTATAAAAATTTCTGTACTGAGCAGATTCATAAGGTGAGCCGCATAAAGTGTTCAAATAATTTATATGCTGGATACAGAACTGAAGTTCGGCTAACTTTTTGGATGTTTCTCCGTCGAAAATTCTTTTAGCCTCTAATTCATCGTACTGAAAATACTTGGCAGCAATACGTATAACTTTTGAATGATCCTTCCAATCATTAGAACGTGTTTCTGTATTAAACACTAAGCTCAGCAGGACGTACGACAGCACAACCGCGTACACTTCTCTGGTCACGTCCTCGTCTTCCAACCACTTTTTGCGAGCAAAGTACACCAAAGCAGTAAACAATACGACACAATCTGGTTGTAGTTTAGCTAAAACTTCAGTGTTTATACAGTTCTCGGTAAGAAAATGCTCGAACAGCTTCAAATGCTTGACTTGATCCCAACCATTCTCGAACACCGACACTTTGCAGTTGTAGACTGGTTTACAAACATTCGGGTCATCAGCCAGCATCTCTATGTATTTGTTGGCATCCTGGTAGACTTTGAAATTACCTCCCCTGTAATTTGTTAGTAAGTTGTATGCATACTTTATTATATCAATCGACAGGAAAAGACTGTCTTGAGATTTTTCGTCAATGACCCAAGATCCGTCAATAACTTTCCATTTGTACAGATTAATATATACTGGCGGCACGTGTTTACAAACCACTCCTTTTTCGAACCATTCAGGATCTTGTGCCACTATCGGGATATTTGAATTAAGGAGATACTCAGTTACGTATCCGGGTTCGTCGTTTCTCATATTTGTTAATATTTTATAATAATTGAACCAAAACTTGCTTCGGTCCTCATTGTTTGTCAATATTTTTGAAATGCCGTCTCTCGCTTCTTGTTCACTGTGCCTCGAGAACCATGTGATCAGATATTTGAGTTTTAGGTATTGAGGGATGGTTAATACACCCCAAGTTTCTAACAATGAATCGAAAAAGTTCATTGGAAATACTGTTGAGTCGGTTAACGCAGCGAAAATAGCAGTCTTCTCTTCAGTCAGAGAATTCTTTTGGAGGAAATCCTGAAGTTTGTACTGGCGGCATTGGATTGACTTCGTTCTGTTGTCGAATTGCATTGTAGGAGAGGGTATATATGGGGCTTTTCTGAAGCAGTATTCTATGTCAAAGCTGATAATAGGGCATTCTAGTTTTAGAGCTAAAGCTACGCACTCATCCTTGGTCTCCGTGACGCAGACAGCATAATCCATGCCCAATTCATCTAGCACTTGTACATTGACGTCCTTTAAAAATATAGGTGTTACAAAAACGCAGTTTGTATCAAAATCGAAGAATTCTTGTCGAAACTTGTTAATTTTCTTATCTATGTCCACGTCACCGCCTTTGAATAAGATGTAACATTTGACGTTAGCCTGTTTGTACATTGTGAACTGCTTTTTCAAGTATTCAGCGTACTTGTCGGTTACACAACCGAAGACGAAAGGGATTCTGCTCTTTTCATACAAGTAGTGCAAGTGGTTCTGTCCATCAATGACAACGGAACAGTTTCTTAGAGAATATGCTTGAGTTTCCTCTTTGTCAATATACTTCGGATACTGGAAGATCCTCATTTTGATTTCTGTAACAGAATTGATGATGGTTAAGTGTTTCTCCTCAATGACGTGAGATTACACAGGGTGTAACGATAAGGTTTAATCAAATTTTAAAAACTGCTTCTGCCCGTGGAAATGAACAACTTTCTGTCAGAAAAAAAAAATCAAATAAAAACAAAAATGAAAATTAGTATGGGAGGTGACATATATTTTTTTTGGAATTGGCTGAATGTACGAGTATATCCCAACAGTCGTATTAAAAGGTGTGGCATATACTCATTGAGGACTTAAAGGACGATGCTGATATGGAAAAAGAACGGAGGGCGTTGGCTTTCCGATGCAATACGTTGGCCGCAGGTTTGCGTGGTATACAATAGAAGTGAAAATAACCGTTTTTAAAGCTTTTTACCTATCTTTGTAATCGTGCACTCTGTGGGTTCGAAATACGCAAAGGGCATACAACGCCCACAGAGTTCAGTATCAAATGCCTTCAGGGAAGACATGGGTAATGCCGGACACAACTATATCTTCGGATATATGTCTATAAGCGGAAACATATCAACTCCTTCCCTTTAAAAAAAAAAAACATATCCTATAACCGAGTAACTCCGACTGAACTGAATGACGGCACCGCAAGCCCTCTCCGGGGCGACACGAATCTATCCGATCGCAGCGACGAAAGACACAGACAATTTAAGGCACGGCGTGCTTATAAATTAAGTAAGAAAGCGCTGTTAGAAAGTAAACCCAATAGACGCACCCATTATAGATCAAAGTTTAGTTTTGATTTACAGCGATAAAGCAGCTATTGGGACAATATTGAGTGAACTGTTCCCGATTGAAATCGTTTCTTTAATTTTTTACGACAGTATATGCAAACTTTGAATGATTACGTATTTTGTGTTGTCATTTGAAGACTCGTTATTTATCTCAGATTAATCATTGCACATACTTAATAATTGTTTTTTTTAAATACGCATTGTTTAAGTTAATAGACAGTTCTAAGTATGAATGCAAATCAATTTATCAGTCTTGACCGATTCCGAGATATATCATTAGGTATACAAGATATCTGACTTTTCACCTCATTCCGTGGACCAATTTAAATTTTAAAAGTCAGAATTACCTACCTATCCGATGTCCCAGACATAATCTAGCTCCATCAAGTAATTTCACTCCTGGATATATTAAGCGGATATGGATATGTTAATCGGATAATTATATATCTTTACTCGGTATGATATACTACATATCCAATCTTTGACCGGATATAGTTAGCCCATGCCTACATCAAGGTGTTGTTGTGGCTTCCACATTACTGCAGTGCATCAGAAATGTTTGCCAAAGCACATACTGATGGCTTCAACACCATACTTTGGAAAAAGACTGCGTCCATGATGCGTAGAGTGCGTGGGAGCGTCAACGATATACTGAAGGCCATTAGCGATAAGCTGTGTCGCATCATCGTGTCGCATGTGCCCAGCCCGTCAGGTGAGTGCTACAGATATATGAATTAAAAATTAATGTGTCTGTTACTAACATAGCCTAAGTGATGTGTATTACCAACATCATAATTATGAAGGTCTGAAGTTAAGTAATTTTATTTATTTATATAACTTTCATGAAGATAGTTATTCATTTCGATAGGTAGAAACAGTTTTAAAATATGACCACACCTTTCTGTCACACCCTGTGGAGGTCAAGCAAGAAATCGAAGAAATTACTGAAATGATAGCTGTTACTGACGGAATGTTCTGTGGGATTATGGCATCGATTTTACTATAAGTTACCCGCATTTCTTTTTTAAATAAAAACAATAAGGAAAACCTAAATAAATACGCCTCAATAGATAGATACGACAATTTATTATAATTATCAATCTTGACATTAATCAGTGCAATTATACCAAGATAAAACCTATCGATAAAAACAAAATACGTTAAAAAAATAATTGTTTATTTTGTAATCATACACATACATTTACACACTGTGAAGGGACACTTGCAGTGTTAAAATTGACGAAGAAGCTAACTTACTTATTAGTCATCAGCTTCCTGCCCTTACGAGTATCTCATGTTACTAGAGGTCAGCGCAACACGTTTTTTTCTTCCATTCTGTCCTGTCAGCCATCATGTCATCACAAGCTCCCTTTTCTTTCATATCACCTCACAAAATCCATCCATCTTTTCTTTTGCATGCCTCTCCCTCTCCATCCATCCACATTTATATTCGTAACTCTTTTAGTTACATGTGTTTCATCCCTCCTCGTCACATGACCATGCCAAGAGAAGCGGTTCCCTTTCAAATTTTCTGTGACTGGCGCCAGTTTTAAACTACCTCTAATGTACTCATTTCTCACTTTATCCATTCTCGTTATTCCATACATCCATCTCAACTGACAAAACTAGGTCAAGAACGAGGCAAGAAACTCCATGGTAGCTCTCTTTTATTATTAAATCGACACATCATTAATGATCGTTTATCACAATAAATCTATTTAAAGAATCTATAACTTATGTCATATTTACAACGTAAAATATCTTGTAGTATATAACAACTAACTATTGTAGTAGTGTATATAACACAACGTTACTTTACAATATACCGACCATAATTGATAAACAAGTTATTATGACCCGTATTTTAAATACACCAATCATCGTAATAACATTACATTACATAGTTCATAAATATTATATAAATATACATCATCATCAACATTAAATCAACAATATTCAGAATAATATCATACCTCAGATGTTAACGCCTTGAAAGCTGAAGAGCAAATGCCCTGCTCCATTGTGGCTCCACTCTTTTATACCCGTTCTCGTAAATAAACAAGAATGACTCACAAGTGACAGTTGAGTCACATCAGTGTTTGACTTATAGAAAAATAAGTGGGTTATAAAAATTATTTAGTAAATTCACGAATTAATCATATCAATTGATTATATAATATTAAACGGATAATAATTACATAATAATTGAGTACGTTTGAAATCAAAATAGTTTACATGAATAACAATATTCTAACACACGCACACGACTTGGGGAGTAAGCTAGTGAATGCATGACGAGAGCGTTACGAAAAGTGTGATCGGGCGAGGCGGACGGAAGAGATGCAGCTATAATGTTTTTATTTCCGTAATATCACTCCTCTCAATGTATACATTCCATTAATGACTATAAAGTAATTAGAATAGCTATCTTAAGCTACTGGAGGTATCACTGACTTGGATAGTACGAGTTTACCTAATTTCGGAATAAAAAAGGGTTTGAATATTACAGAGTCACTCTATGCTCTTGTGTATCCATATTTCAGTAACGTTTTACTGAAATATGGATACACAAGCATTAACTGCAGCTTTAGTAGTATACGTTTATACTACTAAAGCTGCAGTTAATGTTGTTAGAACCATCGATTTGAAGGAAGAAGAAGAAGTGAAAAGTGTCTCAATTACATTATATAGTGCTAATAAACCACTAAAAAAGCACAATTTTTTTTTTCGTACGATAAGTGCCGTAAACATGCATTTAAATTTTAAATTTTCAAATTTCGCGTGTAATTTGACGAAAACGCTGGATGCAGTGGACGCCATATTGCTCTGTGGTTATGTTAATAAAAGTACAATCATGTTTTTCTAGTTTTTAAGTCTTTACTGTAATAATAATAATAATAAAAAAATAAAAATCAGAATTTTTAATTTTAATTTAATTTTCTTTATTTTTTTAAATATAAAACATGACAACTATGGCGGCTACTATTTCATGGTTTTTGAAAACAGATTTTAAAAAACTAAAAATTTTGAATTGAATTTTAAAATTTATTTTGTTATTCTATGAACTTATAGTAACATTTTCTGAACTTTTTGCCTAAGCTATCTGGATTTGAGACTTTTTCTCTTAAAGAGTAAAGACCTTATTATTTCTACATTTTGTATTCCTACAGTTATAAGTTTTTTTTTGGTTCTCATAAAATAAAATATAATTATATATTTAACCATTGACTCACACTCTTCTCGCATTGACTCTCATGGAAGAGACCATTTATGCTTAAAAAATTGAAAATAGAAAAAAAACCCGACTGATAAAAAACAACTAAAAAGGTCCAAACAAGTCACTTTAAAAGCAGTCTGATGCAGTTGGCGGAATTTATTTTAGATCAATCACAGATTTCATGCCACCAACTGCATCAGACTGCTTGAAAAGTGACTTAATTGGAACTCTTTAATTGTTTTTTATCAGTCGGGTTTTTTGATATTTTAAATTTTTTGTTTCTTTAATTTTAGTGAGTTATATTTTTGGAATAGTCTTCTCAAGCTCTTTATTTTGACACACCCACATGTCCAGGTCACAAAAAAATACGACTACACTTAAGTACTTAGTGGTGGTCACTAGTTTGTTATTTTTTTAGGGTTCCGGACCTACCCGAAGGGTCCAAACAAAGCCCTATTGTTGTCACTCATGTGTCCGTCTGTCTGTCCGTCCGTCGTCTGTCACAAAATTTTGTTATGAATAATTTTTTAACTTCCTTTTTACTTATGAACTTGAAATTTGGTGATAATGTTTAGTAGGTATTACTTATATTTTACTAAAAATACTTGGTACGGAACCTTTAATGTGCGAAATCTGACACGCACTTGGCCAGTTTTTTTCTCTTCGTGTACCTATGTATTGATGTAAAATACTTAAGGCCCTTCTCACGGTCCAGTGGCGCCCTCATTGAATAAAAAATCGTAGCATAGCACAGAAAATAAATTTAAAAAAATCCAACTTCATGTTTGTTACAAAGAGGATAAAGAATTTTTACGTATCCAAAGTAGTAGGAAAAAGTACCAAAAACGGCCGTTTCTGACACTTTTGCCTACTACTTTGGATACGAAACATTTTGAGACCTGTTTTAACAACGTAAAAATTCTTTATCCTCTTTGTAACAAACGTGAAGTTGGATTTTTTAATATTTATTTTCTGTGCTATGCTACGAATTCTTATTCAATGAGGGCGCCACTGGACCGTGAGAAGGGCCTTAAAGAAAAACATCACTTAAAACCAATAATGGGAACATCACTCGTCGTATGAACAACTTTTTGGTCATATATTTAGTTTAAATACTGATAAGAGGATTCTAAATTCAAGTTAACAAAAGTTTTATCTATCAAATTATACTGTCTATATGACAAAACCTTATTTATTTATTAAACATATTGCACAAGTCAAAATACTGTACATAGGTGGACTTTTAATGCCTTAGGCATTTTCTACCAGACGACCTTAAAAAAAAAGGGTGCTGCGGAGACGGAACCTTCTTTAATGGTTATTCAGTACTTACCACCCACATCTATCCTTCTTACGTGTAGAAAATGGTGAAATAAGAACCAGCTAATCTAGTTTACACTAATCACATGGCATTTTTAATAAATAAGCCCCAATTTTATTGTCCCACTGCAGGCGTGAAAAAAAAGGGCGCACGCCTGCACCCTTACTCTTTAAATTAATCACATGTTTATTTTTTAGGACCTATCTTTTCTAACAAGCCTAAACATTTATTGTCCAATTGTTAAAAAAAAGAGAGGGCGAAAGCCTGCCCCCTTCCTTTTTTAACTAATCATATTATGGTTATTTTTGTTATAAATAAGGCCCTATCTATTCAAACAACCCAATACATTTACTGTCACACGGCAGGGCGCACGCCTGCACCCTCACTCTTTAAATTAATTACATGGTTATTTTTTTATTAATAAGGCCTTATCTATTCAAACAAGCTTATAGATACAGTTATTGTCCCACTGCAGGGCGAAAGGCTGCCCCCTTCCTCTTTAAACTAATATCATGGTTATTTTTTTTAAAAATAAGGCCCTAACTGTTCAAACAAGCCTATACATTTATTGTCCCACTGCAGGGCGAAAGGCTGCCCCCTTCCTCTTTAAATTAGTATCATGCTTATTTTTTTTAATAAGAACCTATCAATTCAAACAAGCCTATACATTTATTGTCCCACTGCAGGGCGAAAGCCTGCCCCCTTCCTCTTTAAACTAATAACATGGTTATTTATTTAAAAAATAAGGCCCAGTTTTCTAACAAGCCCAAATATTTATTGTTCCACTGCAAGGCGGAAGTCTGCCCCATTCCTCTTTAAACTAATCATATAGCTATTTTTTTTTTAAATAAGGCCCTATCTGTTCAAATAAGCCTATATATTTAGTGTCCCACTGCAGGGCGAATGCCTGCCACCTTTCTCTTTAAATTAATCACATGGTTATTTTTTTATTAATAAGGCTCTATCTTTTCTAACAAGCCTATACATTTATTGTCCCACTGCAGGGCGAAAGCCTGCCTCCTTCCTCTTTAAAGTAATCGTATGGTTATTTTTTTTATAAACAAGCCTGTATCTGTTCTAACCAGCCTCATTTATTGTCCCACTGCAGGGCGAAAACCTGCCCCCTTCATCTTTTCCACGCTAAATTCAAATTAGCTTTAACCTATGTTTTTCCGAGTCATGCGATCAAAGCTACACAGTTCAGTTAAATAATTCAAATAAAGTTCCATAGTGTATCACTTCCTTATAGTGTCTCGGTGCGGGGTGCGAGCTAAACTATTAGTAGGTGAAGTGTGTGAAAGCACTTGACGACCCACTGACCCAATTTCAAGGTCGACTATGTCATACGGCTATGAATATATCAAAGCTATTGTACTCACGGTCACTACAGACGGTCGATGGGGCCAAGGGCGACTGCGTACCGGAAGACGCAGCGTTGGAAGGCTTCCAACAAGGTGGACCGATGACCTGGTGAGGGTCGCGAATGCCGAAGGATGCGAGACGCACAGGACCGGTCGTTGTGGCGACACTTGGGGATGCCTATGTCCAGCAGTGGACGCCTTTCGGCTGAAATGATGATGATGATTGTACTCACACTGGCTGTTTTTAAAAGGATTCGTGTTAACTCAATGAGAAGACTTATTGGTGATGTATTAATGGTATGAATTAAACAATATTTTAATAAAACTTACAGATAAAAAATCCTTTGTTCAATAATATGTCAGTACTTGTGTATGTTTTGCACTTTTGTTACATATAGTGTTTATAAATAAATAAATATGTAAAGTACACACACAGACCACCGAACAATTTACAACTCTGGATTTGACTGATTCAAATGCTGGTGGCGATATAGTGAGCGCCTGTGCTGCAACTTAAATATAGCAATATGAGTAGGTATTATGTTTATGAGGCTATGAGTATGACACACCGCGATTGTTGCAGTCAAAATAAAAATAAGTCATTCAAACGATTTCCTACTTTTAATTAATGGAACAACAACTTAAAACTCTTTTTACAGGTTGCCCTATTGCGATAGTCAAGCGCATACATACACAAATTAATTGTAAAGAACAAAAAAAAAAAAGATAATAGTTAGTAAATTAAACACACTTAAAAATAATTTTATACGAATAGAGGAGTGCAGAAACCTAATCTTTTTATGTAATATGCATTAGAAATAAATTAAATTAATAAAAAGAAACATTACACACACTACCATGCGTTTGACACACACTCATATAAATTAAGTAGTCTTTGACAATAGAACCTGAATTACGTTTAAACTTAAAATTTAAATGGTCGTATTTCAACCACTAGTTCTAATAATTAGGCGTCGCGTCGGCGAGTTTTTAAAGGGAGTCTATTTTGATCATATTTTTTATTTTCTTTGCCTGCTAGGTTAGAAACCTGAAACCTGTGAAATACTTAAAAAAACAGTTTTTAGTTCAGTTCTGTAATTTTTCTTAAAAAATATTACTGTGAATAAATAAATAAAAAAGTAATTTATTGCATTTTTATTACTATTTTTTTTTATTAAATGACAAATGCAAACTAAATAAAAACATCTTCAAAACGTTAAAAAAAGGGGAATAGTTATTGCAAGTTGCTTAGATTTCTTTAAATATGCATAATTTTTTACTTTTTACTAAATGTGCTCTCCTGTAAAATTGTGATAATTATCTTCTTTTACTTTGTTGCCATCGAAATATTTGTATGGCCTACAGATAGTGGTTCCGGGTCTGAGTGTCTTGTAAATGTGAGCTTACATCATGTTTGTGAACGCATCTACGATACAGGAGTAATTCCTAGAGCAGGGAAGCAACTACGAGCTGACGCACCAACTACGAAAACACAAAGTCGCTGAATTTCGAGTCTTTTTATTCATAGTTAACTCTTTTTCTGTACTTAAAAAGGTTTTTATTAAGTACTTGCTACGGTCGTATATGGGTGTATAACTAAACTACTTGGTTAAATGAATTTACTACCTTCCTCGGTTATCGTTTTTTATTAGTAAAAGCATTTCAGAATCCGTGGTGTAGCTTCGGAGAAGTTTTCACCTTTCGCTCTGTAAAGTAAGTTTTACTGAACTAAACATAGCATAAAAAATAAATACCATAAAAAAGATTATAGTCAGTTAACCTTAGCAGATAGACATATGCTGTCGCAAACTTTTTTTTAGAACTTTAAAAGGAGAACAATTCCGACATACATAATTTTTGCGTAACTTTAACCGTTTACGCAGCGCACGCTACTGAAGCTCCCAAAAGGATTTTTTTTCCCGTTTTTGCCACATTTTTAATTGATGCTTTGCTCCTGTTGGTCGCAGCGTGATGTTATATAGCTTATAACCTTTCTCGATAACTGGAGTATCCAGAACAATAGTTTTTCAATTCAATCCAGTAGTAGTTCCTGAGATTAGCGCGTACAACCAACCAAACAAATAAACTTTTCAGCTTTATGACGGCGGCTAAACGCGTTTAAGCAAGCTTAAACGTCGAAAACTGGGCGTTTAGAATTGGTGAAATCGGCCCTTATAGACAGACACAGAAACTGACTATGTTTTATACTATGTAGAGATCTAAACAATCTATTTGAAAATATCTATTAAAATCATGAGTTCACAACATGCCTACAACATTCATAAACAATCAGGGGATTTACCGCGTTTACTGCCTACGTTTCGATCCATTATCGTTATAATCTTTTTTAGTTGCTTGGCTTGACTCGAAACCAAGTCTTTTCAGTCAAGAACTAAATATGTTTTATCAGAAAGCAAAATTATCATAGAGTCAGACATTGATCTAAATAAAACGGATTGGATGGATTTTCTTCGTGTTTCCGTATAAAACCATTTTTTTATTTTATTCAAGTCATAAATACATTTTGAAAATGGGGTCTCCTATGACGATTGATGAAAAATAAGGAATTTAAAAAAAAACTTAACCCAAGCTTTTTTTTTTAAACTCCAAATTGTCTGAAAAATGGGGTTTCAAATATATCATTTCATCATTTTGAAATATGTTTAGATTCAAAATTATTAAAAAAAAAAAACTTATATTTCAGACAAAGTCCATAATTTGTTAGTATAAGATTACACAGAACTTAAAATCTAGTGTTAGTACTTCTATCTAACAGTTTTTTTTATTATATTACGCCACAGTGGCATGTAGGCGTATCCAATGTCCCAGTATGGGGCTATCCCACCTGTCAGCTATAGTAAAAAAAAAAAAAAAAATAGTTGAAAATTTATTCTTCCCCGACTATCTCCGAAACTACTGAGTATAGAAAAAAAATACAAAATAGTAAGTACTGTACGATTACAGGAACACTTCTATGAAATCTATGGTTTTAAAAATAATACGTTAAATACTGTATTGTTTTCAGGGTTGACATGATTTAAATCATGTGATTCTGCTCAGTGATTTAAATCGCGATTAAAATCAAATGTTTTTTTTTAAATCATTGATTTAAATCAATACCTTTTTAATGCAACACTAAATCGTTTCAGGGGATTTCCCCGGTATAAATTCCGGCGCACACTTACGTATAGTGCCATGTTTATTTACACAGTTCGGGTATTTCCCGAAATGTAAACTGGCGACTTGATGAATTGATGTGTTTCCGCCCGGTTATTTGAAATTGATTACTCGTGAAAGCGTGAATACAACAAAATGGCTGGAAGATAAAAAGGTGCTGTCTGGGTTAATTTTAATGAAAATAAAAATAACAAAAATTATAACCGACTTTCAATCTCAGAAGTCGATGTTTGTATGTTGTTTCTTCGTTATTTGACACCGACTTCCGAAATCAAAAGATTTTTAAATTTTAAGTGTAATTTCTTTTTTGGAAGTTGTATTTAGTGTAAAAAAGTTTTTTATTTTTCACTTTTTAGTTATATTTTTTTTAGTTTAAGTTCTGGGGGAACTTAAACTAAAAAAAATAAAGTTATGTGGAAAAAAGAAAACATCATAAATGTATTTTTTTGTTTTTGTTGATTTATCCAAAAAGCGCAGAATCAATTTCACCACCACATAGTATAAAAAAGAAAGTTGGCCTTTCGAAAAGAATGTTGAAAATCGGTCCACAATTGGCTAAGAAATCGGTGAAAAAAAAAGACATGCATACAGTCGAACATTCAACCTCCTTCTTTATACCCGACTGCGCGACGCAAGGGAGGGTAATGTGTTTATCTGCCTATGTATGTATGTATGTTTGTTTCTTTGTGGCACCACGCATTTGGTCTATATAAGACCAAATGCGTGGGCCCATTTTAATATTTCTTACGTCAACTGATTCGTCTTAATCTTGCGAGTGCTACTAAAGACATGACAGTAATTAAAATACAATATGGCGACCACCAGACGCCATATTGTGAAAAAGAAAAAAATTAAATTCGATGAACTATATTAAGTGGGGTATCAAAATAAAGGGTTTGAGGAGGTGATTCCTAAAATATAACTCAATAAAATGTAGAAAATAAAAACAAAAAATGTTTTCAAAAAACCCGACAAGCAGTCTGATGCATTTGGTGGCATGAAATCAATAATCAAACTAAAATAACTGCCACCAACTGTATTAGACTGCTTGAAAAGTGACTTGTTCAGAACATTCTAGTTGTTTTTTACAGTCGGGTTTTTTGAAAATATATTTTTTTTTTATTTCGAAGACAGCTAATAAGTGACAGTCACTTAATAACTGACTTCGAAATAAAAAAAAATAGTATTCAAACAGTCACTTAGTGACTGTCTGTGCACGGTTCTATTATTAATTCGCTATTAACTGCCAATGACCTTGAATGCTTAGCTTGCGTGTTCTGTGCTAAGCTCAAGTAACGCGTCATACGTCCACCCAGTAATAGGACTCGCCCATCAAGGAACGCTGTCCGAATTATTAATTTATTAAACATGAAACAACAAGTATTGTACTAAAACACGTATATTAAAACATAAATAATTAAATGATCTTTAAAATAATTAAAATTTCATAAAATTACGGTGTATAGTTTTTGCGTGATTCTCAATTTTTTATCTGCGTTAGACTTAACTTTAAAAATTAATTACACTATGTTGTAAAATTAGAAATTCAAATATTTCAAATTACGAAAAAAAAATGTCTAGAGTAACACATATTTTTTTAACGAAATAAAACTAGTTGTTTAGACGTGATGTTCGATTAAAAACCATTAGAAGTCGTAAAACTGCGCCTTAAGAGACGATTTTAAATTTTTTAATGATGATTTTTTTGTTTTTTGTTTCACTAAAACTGAAGAGAAACTGCAATGTTAATTAGTTTTCTTTTTTATTTTATTTTGATTTTTTTTATTTTTAACCAAATTTCATATGAATATCCTAGTGGAATTGGTAAATAAAAAAATTTATTAAAATCAAATAAATCCGACTATTTTGATTTTTTAAAAAAACATAATATATCAACTCTGATTCTTTTGAAACCCTTTGCTAGTTGTTTTTATTTAAATTAGTTATTTATATGCAGCTTCAAAAATACCAATCGAGAGTAAAAGATGTACTTAAATAAAACGTCAAGCAAGGGTTGCTTACCTTTTTCCAAGCAATAATGAAAGGTTACCATACAGTGTAAAAGCGCAAGCGTGTTTTGTGATTAACTCCCATCGTTTTCTTATCTAACTATAATATTATAAATAAGTATCAAAATGTAGATAATCATTATAACGAACACGATAGTATTGGGTTACCGACCCCAAGATAGTTGGGAAAAGGCTAGCCAGATTGGATTGATAGTATAGGGTTGCCTTAGCAAAGGAATGTTCATCTTAGGGTTGTCGCATTTTTAGGTTCAAACTAAACTTGTCAAATTAATTAAATTTCGATTTCATGTTCATCTCAGCAACAATTTCCAAGATAAATAAATGTAAAAAAAAGAATTTACAGGTACTGTTTGCAACTTAAATAAAATATACATATCTTAGGTTAGGTTTTTTTTTTTAAAGTTTTTAACCACTTAGGTTTTTACAGGGCAGAATGGATGCAAGCCATTTGAATATTAAAAAAAACATTAGTTACGCTTGAGATAATACTTTTTGGCGGGAAAGTGGCACCACGTATCTGCGTTGCATTTTCATGATGTCCTTAACCTAACTTATTATTTTAAATACAAATGTAAGTTTGTTTGTTTTACGCTTTGACGCCTTAACGGCAGAACGAATTTATATGAAACTTACCACAGGGGTAGACCATGTCCTGGAATAGGACATAGGACTGTATCGCGGGATATGTTTCCATAAAGTGTATTAGAATTTCACGCGGGTGAAACCGCAGAAGTTAGTTTATTAATAAATTGACTAAAGTTAGGTGGTTTAAATTTTTTTTTTTTTTAATTTGTACTAACTATCGAAGTGTATAAATTCTAAAAAAGGTGTGTATGCGATTCACACACGATGGAAGTGAAACTTCAGTAAACGTGGCCAAAAGTGAGTAAATGGAGGCCAAAGGTGAGCAAAAGTTGGTCCAAGATGAGCAAAAGGTGGTCAAAGGTGAGCAAAAGGTGGTCAAAGTTGGGCAAAGATGGGCAAATGTGGGCAAAGATGGTCAAAAGGTGGCCAAAGGTGAGCAAAAAGGTGGCCAAAGGTGAGCAAAAGTTGGTCAAAGGTTTGCAATTCGTGGTCAAAGGTGAGCAATAGGTGGTCAAAGGTGAGCGAAAGGTGAGCGAAAGGTGAGCAATCGGTGGTCAAAGGTGATCAAAGGTGGGCAAAGATGGGCAAAGATGGTCAAAAGGTGGCCAAAGGTGAGCAAAAGTTGGTCGAAGGTTTGCAATTGGTGGTCAAAGGTGAGCAATAGGTGGTCAAAGGTGAGCGAAAGGAGACCAATCGGTGGTCAAAGGTGGTCAAAGGTGGGAAAAGATTGTCTAAAGGTGGCCAAAGGTGAGCAATAGTTGTCTAAAGTTGATGATCGGTAGCGAAGTGACGGGACCCCAGGCCCCGCGTCGCGCGCGCCCTCTCCTCTCGCCGCCTCCGCCGCTGCCCGACGTTAGCCGAAGGTTGTCGAAGACGCCCGAACAATAGTATGTATATTTCTGTCTCATTCTTTCCTGGCTTCATCCTACACATTTTTGTATTTGTGTCTCTTACCTGTCGTTTTTCCCGTTGCATCCGGTTTGAAATCACAACGATTCTAAAGAAGTTTCACTTCAAAAATACATTTAAATACTAGGGGCTTACAGAGGGCAACCCCCTTTTCTTTTGTTAGGTGATAAATCATCGAATGAGTTCTCCCGCTCTGGGTGCAGCGGGAGGGCGTGTCAGACTTTTACTGACTGAAACCCACCCTTGTCCCTTCAGCTGCCTGTGCCAAGAGCTGCGGGAACTCTACGCGGGACCCCAGTCAGGCATCGGCCCTGACGGGCCCCGTCAGGTATCGCTGACATCTCTTTGCGTGGGACACTACGTGCCGTCAACTCTCGGGTCTGGTCCTTATCAGACGGCGAGCTAGGTACCCATTACTCGCCGTCCGTAAGCCTGCGCCTACGGTGGCCGGAGATCGGCTTGCGATCCCTGACGCCCAGGGCGTCTCCTGCGGCGGCCGATAAGAGCGTGAGGACCTCTCCGTTGAGTCTCCCTCATGCGATCCACCTCCTCCTTCGCGAGCATTACTGCTTCGCAGAAGGACAGCTTCCCATTCGGTCTCACTCCGTACCATGGCCTGGACCAGAGCCGGGCGCGAGCGGTCGCCACCGCCTATCGCATCCACGAGGACACGGTGGTGCTTCACCCAAGCGGGGCAGACCTCCACCGTGTCCTCTGGGCGATCCACACAGTGGTGACATCCGGGCATTTCCTCCCGCATAAGGCTGAACAAGAGCCTCCCGGAACATCAGTGTCTGGTGAGGCGGAAGGTGAGGACGCCGTGGCGCCTCTCCAGCCACTCCTCAAACCTACCGCCGCAATTGTGGCGTGCCCAAGAGGACACCCCCTGGCATTGTCGTTCAAGTGATTCAGATGCAAGTAGGCATTACAGCGAAGGCGGAATAGACGCCTGAGCTGAAGACGAGGTGATTTTGGAGCCGAGAGACTTCAATGAGAATTGCCTATGTATCTATAGGGTGACTGGTAATTAGTGACCGATACTGTAACACGTGATTGTTCTCGTGATAACAAACAACTTTTACTATGGGACCAAACCTGAAATCACGAAAAAAAATAGGCAGTACAGTATATTTTGACCAGTGAGTAGGCGAACATAAATGTACTGAACAGTGGATTTTTTCGCGATTTCCGGTTTGGTCCTATAGTAAAAGTTGTTTGTTATCATGAGTACAATTACGTGTTTAAGTATCGGTCACTAATTACCAGTCATCCTATATATCAAACGACGTTTTTCAACCAAAAATAATAAGTGGAACCTCGTTTAAGTACATAAAAATGTGACAAATGGCTTGTGGATTTTATTCTTTCTCTTTGGTAGGGGCTGCCTGGCGACCAGTGGGGGTTGCCCAACTACCAGCCTGATACAATAAACTTAATGAATTGTGGCGGTGGCTGATCGCCACATTTTTCCGAACGAGTGCTAGCCTAAAAGATATACTCGAAGGACCGGGTTTTCATGTAAGTGTGTTGAAAATATACTTGTTACACTGAATTTTGTTGTAAAGTCATTTCTAAAATATACTCGTACTTTTGTAGTCCCCCGGGCCTGCAGACGGCGAGCAGTGGGTAGCTCGCCGTCCGATCAGCACCAGGCCCGTAAGTCGACGGCGCGTAGTGTTCCACGCACGCCTCAAAGAGATTAGTGTCCATCGTGGCCGGTGCCTGCATGCCTAGGGACAGCGGATAAATTCTGAAAATGAGTTAAAGCACACCTGGGCACTCAGGCAGGGAAGGAACATTTTTCAGTAAGAGTCTGACACGCCCTCCCGCTCCACCCAGAGCGGGAGAAGTCATTGGATGATTTCCCACCCCCCCAAAAAAAAAAAACTATTGTACAAAGTGTGTTTATACAAAGTTTCTCTTACAAAAACTCCCGTTTACTAGTATTAGCAGAATAAATCATTTTCGTGATAATGTATGACAAAGTGAAATGATAACAAATCAAGGTCACAGTACGTAGGTACCTACATGTGCGGTTTCCGTTGATACACCGATATTGTTATCATACTGATTTCTCGTTAGCGCGGAATAATGCGGCATGAGTGTGCATGAGAATTCATGTTATCTCTTCATTTTGTTTTGTTTTATGAGGTTTTCTGCTTTTTTTTGGTACACTGAGGCGTCCGGTCCTGGCACCTTTCGAAATGCTCTTGTTTTGACATTAGTTAGGGTATTAATACACCAATCGATCGACGTTGATCGCTTGGTGTATTAGATCTCCATGATGAGCGAATTATATTACTGGTTTGACGTACGACGCGTTGCTAGATTATAAAAATATGATTTGAAATATTTACCTATCAAATTAGGAAGGAAATTCACTAGAGTACATATATTTTTTTCAAAGAAATAAAACTAGTCGTTTAGACGTGATATTCAATTAAAAACCATTAAAAGTCATGTAACTGCGCCTTAAGGTGCAGCAGTTATACGACATCTGATGATTTAGATATATGTAATTATATTATATAATATAACCGATGGGAAAGTTAATAATATTTGTATCTTTATCTACCTTTGGCTAGCTTATGAAACCAGTTAGTCATTTTACTAATTTGACATCCTTTTTTTATTAGCAGTACACCGCAGACTACCCTTTTAGATTTTAAGTTCTTTCAGTCCATCCCAAGGTTGTCTGGTAGATATCGCTGTTCAGCGATAAGACCGCCGTTGTACCCATAGATTCAATAAGCTCGTGACGTGTATAACAATTTTGTGACTGTTTTGGTGTACAATATAGTTTTATTTTATTCTATCTATTCTATACGCCAAACGTCATACAGTTACCCGGGCCTGCGGACGGCGAGTAGTGGGTAACTCGCCGTCCGATCAGCACCAGGCCCGAGAGTCGACGGCGCGTAGTGTTCCACGCGCGCCTCAAAGAGTTGTCAGCAAAAGGACGGGGCCTACCACGGCCAATGCCTGCCCGGGGGTTGAGGATAAATTCGAAAGAGTTACCTCGCCCCTGGGCATGTAGGGCAGGGAGGAACAGGGGTGGGTTTTAGTCAGTAAGAGTCACGCCCTTCCGCTCCACCCTAGAGCGGAAGAAGTCATAAGATGATTTCCCGCCCCCCCAAAAAAAAAAAAAGTCATACAGTTTCTTTTTTTTTTTTGGCGTGCCTCATCTTCAACCACATCATCGCTTACCAACAGGTGAGATAGTGGTCAAACGCGTGCCTATCAACAATAAAAAAAAAGTTTTTTAACCGACTTCTAAAAAGGGAGGAGGTTCTATGTTCGACTTTTTTTTTTTTAGGGTTCCTTACCCAAAGGGTAAAACGGTAAATCGGGTCCATTACTAAGACTCCGCTGTCCATCCTTCTGTCTCTGTGTCTGTCTTTCCGTCAGTCAAAAGGCTGTAATCTCATGAACCGTGATAGTTAGACAGTTGAAATTTTCACAGATGATGTATTTCTGTTGCCGCTATAACAACAAATACTAAAAAACAGAATAAAATAATTATTTAAGGTGGCTCCCATACAACAAACGGGTTTTTTGTGCTGTTTTTATAGAAAACTAGCTTCTACCAGCGGCTTTGCCAAATTCTAACCTTTTTTTTTCATAAAAAATGTCCTACATTACTTTTAATACTTCCAAGAAAATGTGTACAAAGTTTCATGATGATCGGTTAAGTAGTTTTCGCGTGAAAGCGTAACAAACAAACTTACATTCACATTTATAATATTAGTAGGATGGTTTTTTTTTTTTTAGTAGGATGGTACGGAACCCTTCGTGCGCGAGTCCGACTCGCATTTGGCCGGTTTTTTTTAACGATTTCTCAGTCAGTTATGTAACGATTTTCAAAGTTCTTTTTTATTCGAAAGAGTATACTTGAGAGGTGCTCCCTGAGAAATTTTATTGAAATTACTTCAGAGCTGTTTGAAAAAATCAACAAAACAAAAAATATGTTAACATAGATGACATTTTGGTCTCCTCCAATTACGAGTATGTTAAATTCCATGTTCTTTGTTATTTGGGTTATCAATTTAGGCGTAACTTTAATAATTAGTTTTAGTTCTAAGGTATAACAACCAAAAATGAAAAGAAAATACTTAATAAATGGAAAAATAACTTTAATTTCGGATGTTGGTGTCAAATAACGAAGAAATAAAATACAAACACCGACTTCCGAAATCAAAGTTTTTTTTTTCCATCTTCAAAAATTTACGTCGATTCTCGGGAAAAATACATAAAATGAAAGTTATTATAAAAAACTTATTTATAAAAAGTTTTTGGTAGCCTTTTTATAAATTTCTGAGATAATGTAAGTTGGGCAAAGATTTTTTTTTAAATGATCACTCAATTATTCTACTTTCAGAAAAGTATCAATTTAATGAGAGTGGAGTAGTTTTTTTTCATAATTTGGTAATAAGTCAGAAAATTTCTAAAAATCGAAGAACCGACACAGCTCAGTCGCCATCCAGTTTTGACCCCTAGTTACCTGGACTTAATTTGTTGCTTATGGTCTCCAGTAATAGGTCGAGTTTCCCTTCCTTATTGGTCTGGGGTCGTATAATAAATTCATGAATACATAAATTGTCATCAAAAACATTTTTTTGGTACCAAGCTATGCTGTTTCTAATACTGATCAAAAAATCTATGCGACCAACCCAGGTTGGAGTACCTACTAAAAACGTCAGAGATTGCAAAAAACTTTTCCCATTCATTTTGTATAAAAATTCTATACATATTTTTTTTATATGAACTGTTATTCTGTTTCTGATACTGAATGATCATCAGTATCAAAAACTTCTATTAACCAACCATCGTCATGTACTAAAAAAAAAGAGAATAAAAATATATATACGATCGAATTGAGA
The DNA here is from genome assembly GCA_951329385.1 of Polia nebulosa. Lineage (NCBI taxonomy): Eukaryota > Metazoa > Arthropoda > Insecta > Lepidoptera > Noctuidae > Polia > Polia nebulosa. Next base: position 20,166,201 of record OX589612.1, read on the forward strand.
ACCTCCTTGATCGCGACGATAGGCCGTGGTGTAGTAAATAAAATAGTAGTGGACTGTATAACAAGTATAATAAAGTAGAGATATTGAAATACAACAGTTGGTTTATGAACAAAGGAATACGAAGTAAGAATTATTAAAACGCGCAAGCGCAGCCGTGAGTGAAGGCGTGCAACAGCTGACTGTCGTGGCGCGGGGGCACGTGCTCGGCCGTCGGCTGGCTGGCGAGCTGCTGTCCCCGCACCACTCTTTCACAGCCGCTGGCGCGCGGCGATGTTGAGATGAGTAGACTCAACATACTCCCCCCGTTGAAGAGTCTTCAACAGTAGTGACCGGCAGCGGGTAGATGGTATTGAAGGCGCGCCCGATGACTCCTTTTCTTGTGAGGACGTCGGCGACCCTCGCGACGCCATCTCTGCCTGGGAGAACATGTTTGATGCGTCCTAGAAGCCACATAAGAGGAGGTAAGTTTTGGTCCTTTATGACGACCATTGTTCCTTCCTTGAGCTCGCCAGACGACCGGCACCACTTGGTTCTCTCCTGTAGCCACAGAACATATTCATCTGTGAAGCGAGCCCAGAAGTGTTGCTTCAAATATTCGAAACGGTGATATCGTTTTAGGCTGTTGACGTTGGCGTTCTGGATCTATGGATGAGGCAGCATAATCATGCTTCCTTATTGGTCGTTCTCTAATCAGAGAACGACCAATAAGAATGTGTGGTTCGCTTATAGCTATCGCTATAGGCTTAGACTCCTCAATTGTCTCCAGTAAGTCAGCCCTGATACTGATGAATTTAGTGAATGCAGCCAATGTTGGAGGTTCGGAAAAAGTGTTTCTATGCTCTTCCCACTTACGATTTGTAACGTGGTCGAGCTTACTGGTCATTATGTAAATGATAAGGACATCGACGAAGTCGTTTTTAAACTGGTTGACCAACGGTTGCCAATGCTCTAAGGTTTTTATTTGTAGTGTCAATTATGTAACGTACTTGACTCTCTATCAATAGGCTGGACGTTAAAGAGTGCTTGCACATGGTTGTTGACAAGAAATCTCTTGTTGTCATACCTCTCACAGAGCAACTTCCAGGTAGCGTCATAGTTGTCTGACTTGAAGTCAAGGTTATCAACAACAAGAGAATCACTACCTTTTAAGGAAGCACGCAAATAGTGTAGTTTATTAATTTTATCTAAGTTTGTGTTGTTACTCGTATGCACTATATAAACAAAGGTGTCTCTAAATTCCAGCCAATCATGATAGCTGCCTGAAAAGTTGGGTAAGTCAACTTTGGGTAAGCGAATTGAATTGTGTGTACTGGTAATACTAGAATCCACCTTGGTTGCGGCATCGGGCCCAGAAGCTTTCTTGCTCCGCTGATCAGCTGGCCTGCAGATGCCACCAAGCCGTAGTACTGCTTTTCAAACTCTTTGCGTTCAGCATGTTGCTCGCTGGTGTCATCCACCAACGACTCCAATTCATCCTGTAATGCATCATATTTCTCGTATAAGCTTTCAAATATATTAAGTCGATATTTGATTTCGATGACTTGTACCTCACTCAACTTTTCGCAAGACTTAGAAATATTTAAATAAGAAGTAAATTGCGCAAGCTTGACCTTAATTGAATCTTGCTTCTTTCATGTCAGCCATGATAATGAAAATATAGCAGATGCAGTAAGAAAGGGAAGTTAAAAAACAACATACTAAGCTAAACGAAAGTTACTGATGCTTAACGATTAGCAACAAGTTGCGAAGTGTGTAACGGAAGCTATAAGCAGCAAGAAGTTGGATTGCTATAAAAAAAGCGCTAGGCGTTTCTGATCTGCTGAGTAATTTAATGCGAATGATGCAATGTTTTCTCTACCTCACAAAAAAAAAAACTATTCAATTAAATGGAATAATGAAAAATATATTGAGTGGATATTGTAATAAAATATGGACACAAACGTTATAGATAAATAGAGTTGTGATTAATACACTTTTTTTTTTTAATATAACTTTAAGATCACTATAATTGTAATTGGCTTATTTAAACCTTGGTACTATATGGAACAAAAGTAACTGTTTAAACAAGTTGATAGGCTAAATCATCAATACATCTCTTTCAGACAATTGGTGCCAAATGTCATGATTTCATGAAATACTTACATTCGGCATCAATTCTAACTGAAAGAGTTTGATGATAATAATTCTATAAATACATACTTGCTACGGCCGGGTAACAAATTTTGACCAAGATAGAACCTGACACTGACCTGCAACTTGCAAAAAACGTAAGAAAATTTGAATTTCGCGGGCTACCCTGGAGCTTCCACCTTAAGGTAGTTTCCCCTTACTGGTTGTAAAACTTTCCACCCTGTATATGTATAATGAATTTTGAAGGCAAACTATCTCGGCTAAGTCTGCCCAACTTATAAAATATACCTACTTAGAAAATTTCGTACAAAACTTAGATGAAGTTGTAACGTGTTTTAAACGGATTGTAAACGTGTAAAGTTATGGAAAAATAAAATCATAACATACCTACATAGTAGCTAAGTCCACATGTTGTAACGAGTTTTTTTTTTGTGTGGTGGGAAATCATCCAATGACATCTCCCGCTCTGGGTGGAGCGGGGGCGTGTCAGACTCTTACTGACTAAAACCCACCCCTGTTCCCTCCCTGCGTGCCCAGGGGAGCGGTAACTCTGTTACGAATTTATCCGCTACCCATGTTGTAACATGTAACTACGAAACCATACACAGCGCGTGGCCCGACACGCACCTGGCAGTTTTTTTTTAAAGAAATATTTAAAACTAGCTGCGCCCCGCGGTTTTACCCGCCTAGACCAGAATAAAAAGTAGCCTATATGTTAATCCAGGCTATAAGCTATCTATATACCAATATAAAATAAAATAATTTCATCCAAATCGGTCCAGCCGTTTGAGCGTGAAGAAGTAACAAACATACACACTCACAAACTTTCACATTTTTAATATTAGTAGGATGTAATGAAATGTGTAGAAAAGACAAATAAACACAAACATTGTCTTGGTGGAAAAGAACTTTTTTCTTGGCCAAATGAGGTCGGTTTTTTTTCAAATCGTCATTGAATCGGTCCAATAAGTTGGCATAATATTCCCCATTGATTGTTCTTCCCTTTTGAAGGTAGTCAATGTGGATTATCCCGCGTGCATCCCAAAAAACAGTCGCCATAACTTTATTGGCTGACAAACCCACCTTGGCCTTCTTTGGCGCCGATTCACCCTTAGAAACCCACTGTTTTGACTGTTGTTTGGTCTCTGGTGTGTTGTGATGGATCCATGTTTCGTCCACGGTTACAAAACGGCGCAAAAACTCCTCCATATTGCGATTAAACAACGCCAAACCTTCCTGTGAAGTTGCTACACGATTGCGTTTGTGGTCGACTGTGAGCAAACGCGGCACCCATCTTGCGGAAAGCTTTCTCATGCCCAAGTGATCATTCAAAATTGAAACCACTGAGCCATGCGAGATCCCTACGGCTTCCACAATCTCGGTCGGCCAACACCATATCGTGAATTTTTTCGATTGTTTCGGGTGAAGAGACCTCAACTGGGCGTCCAGGACGTTCGGCATCTTCAGTGCTTGACATAACAGAACACCAAATAATATCTGGAAACTAGGTGTTCCCTCACCACCTAGTACAATAATTAAAAAAAAAAAACTGTAATAGTAGGTAAATCCGTACAGCATTTACCTACTTAACCTGATAGGTACCCTTTTATTTAAAAAAAAAAAAACTTTTAAACTCTTTTTTCTGGATTCAAAAATTAATTAATTGAGCCTGCCTTCTCTTCGCTAAATTGTGAATCAAGGGATAAATCTCCTTTAATTTCATATTACTTTTTTAGTATATCACGAATTAGCACCTTATTAGGGTTCCGAAAGTTCGAATGAAAAAACGGAACCCTTTTATGATCACTCGTGTTGTCTGTCTGTCTGTCCGTCTGTCACAACCAATTTGCTCCGAACCTGCTCCCCCGATAGAGTTGAAATTTGGAACACATATGTATTATCTGTAACCCAAACACGAACGCATAGGTACTCTAAATAAATTAATTTGGAATATGAAGTCACTTTTGGGGTGAAAATCGTAATATGTAAAAAAAAAAGTTTTTCGCACTGTGCAACATATCAAATTAAAGGGAGCACATTGTGAGAGGCCCGATTTTTTTTTTTTTATAATTTTAAAATATATGGTTTTAAAGGTATTTAAGAAAATAGAAGAATAATGACCATTTCCCTCCCCCTCCCCTTCCTTATCTCCAAAAATACAGAAATTAGTGTAAAAAAAACCTGAAAAAAATATGATTTGTTCGGAACCCTTAGCGCGCGAGTCCTACTCGCTCTTGGCTGGTTTTATTTGAGAAGGACCTCTATACGCCAATGATATTGTTAATTAATGAAAAAAATACAGTAGACCTACCTACTCAATAATTCCATGGATTCAAATGTAACGTCGTTGTCAAAAAGTGCGGTATAAACGTGCCGCATTGCCGCAAGACGCAATGAAATCGCAGATACGCGCGTCTGCGGCACTGTAGAATACCCTCTTCCGGCCTCCGCCAGCCTCTAAGCGGATCTAAAAAAATTATGAATCCGCATTTGCGGATACGGAGACGAAGTTACGTTGCAATTTTTGTGTGTGCTTTATCGCAAGACGTACGCATCTGCGTTTCTGCAGAAACAGCGTGACAGTTGCCAAAAATCGGATACTTGTAACAACATTGGGTTTGTAATGGTAATTCATTACCTAAAATTGTCAGATCTAATGTATATAATAGTAATAATAATAATCATCTATGGTTCGGCTGTCAAATTGAAAGCATCAAGTTTTTTTCATTCAAATATTTTTCAATAATTTTATATTCAACAAAATGCACAGAGTACATTATCAAAATGTTTTTCATACGCAAATCAGTAAGAAAAAATAACCAAACAATATAAAAAAAGAAAACGTACATCAAGACGAACATGACATTTACATTATATATTTATTATTTATTACATATTTTTTTTACATTTTTGACCGATGACATGTATGCAAGATGCAAATATAATATGACAGACGATTTAATAAAATGCTGACAAGAAGCCGGGCACGAAAGACGAACACACACCCAACATCTTCGGGTTCGTCGATCAGCTCCGCCTCGCAGCCGCCGGGACCTACGCCAACCGTGAGTCCAGTGATTCCGGCCGCTGCAGTTGCGTCGAGCTCGAGCGACGAATACACCACTCCGCCGACGACACCACCACCTGCGCGTCGACGGGGAAGAGGCCGACCACCAGCCAGCTTGGAACCTCGAGGCCCGCCGGCCTCTGATAGGGTTCCCGCTGCCGGTGGTAGTGTGCAGCGCATGCGATGGACGCAAACCATTAACGAAAACGTCATGCGCTCATACTTTGGGGCTACAGAGGGGGGAACTAACCTGACTGCGTACCGTGGTCGGATGCTCTCTCTGTGTCAGGTGCTTGAGCCAGCTGTCAACGTTTCGGCCCAACGACTGTCGGATCAGGTGCGGGTCATCCAGCGTAACCGTATGCTGGATGACGCCGTACTTGATAGACTTCGCCTCGAATCACGGAGTAGCCGTGTCTCACCTGTTTCGCCACCGGCCGCGGTGCAACTGCAACCCAGTGCTTCACCGCGACCCGACGACGTTGGTGAAGATGATGATGACGCGGCTATATCCGTGAGTACTCAATGCAATGAACGATTGAGGAGCGCTTTGGAGGATGCATTCCGGGAGTACCGCTCCACACCGCCTTTGCTTAGACCTCGTCTACCTCGTTTGCCCATGCATAAGAAAAATAAGGCGCTGGTGTGTGCTCTAGATTCGCAGCTATCAAATTGTTTTGATAACAGCAAAGACCTTGCCGATACCCACTCAATCTTATACTGCGCAGCTGCAGCGGCATGTCGTGTAGCTCACGTCAAGTTTACCAATTGTGACAGAGCTACACGACCTGCTGTACCAGCTTGGCAGTGTAGAATTGAGCGTCGTATCGGTGAGGCTAGAGCACTCATCGGCAAGCTTATCTGCTTTAGGGAGGGCAACACTCGCCCTAGGGTGATGCGTTTCGTGAGGCGGGCGTTCTCGAGGACTGATATTAGTTCCCGAGATTATCTGACCCGCGTCACAGAGCGTATTGACTTCCTGAAGCAGAAGGTCTATGCATAGGCAAATCGTATTCGTCGGTACAAGCGGCGAGTGGAGCGGTACACTCAGAATCGCACTTTCCAAAGCAACGAAAGGTGGGTTTATTGGGCTTGGGAGCGACCGGACCAAGGTGTGTCTGATAAGCATTTACCGGATGATGACGCTATGAGTTCATTCTGGCGCAGCATTTGGTCGGTGCATTTGGTCAGGTACACCGAGGGTGATTGGACTCGAGAGGTCGAGCGTGCGTGCGCCCTTATACCAGAAATGGGGGCAATTACCATCAGCCCCCAAGATGAAGCTCGTGCAGTCCGTCCGTTGCCTAACTGGAAATCTCCAGGGCCGGACGGGCTGCACAATTTCTGGATTAAATGGTTCCAAAGGTCGCACGCTCGCTTGGCAGCTCAGTTCCAGTCTGCCTTAGAGTCAGGGTCGCTGCCCCAGTTTCTTAAGACAGAAATAACCCACCTGCTCCATAAATCAGGTAGTACTGCGGAACCTAAGAATTATAGACCGATCACGTGTTTACCGACGGTCTATAAAGTTCTTACATCCATTCTGAGAGCTAAAATTAACATCCATATTGATAAAAATCGTATCATGTCAGCCTCCCAGAATGGATGTAGGAATGGGTCCCGCGGTACTAAGGAGCTACTCCTCATCGATATTGCTATCAGCCAACAGGTTCGTCGTTCTCGAAGAGATCTGTCGACATGTTGGATAGATTACAAGAAGGCCTATGACTCGGTGCCACATACATGGCTCATGAGGGTGCTGGAGTTGTACAAAGTTGATGCAACTCTGCGCACCTTCCTGATGTCGTGTATGGGGCAGTGGAGTACAGTCCTTCACTATCCAGGATGTCAGCAGATACAGGAGAACAGCGAACCGATAAGGATCGAGCGTGGCATATTCCAGGGCGACAGTCTTAGTCCACTGTGGTTTTGTCTGGCCCTCAACCCTCTCAGTACACTACTGGAGGGTTCGGGACAAGGCTATCGGTTGAGAAGAGGTGGTCAGGTCATATCACACCTCCTTTACATGGATGATCTGAAACTCTTTGCCCCCAACAACTTGCAACTGATGAAGCTACTGAAGGTAACAGAAACCTTTAGTAGCGCCATCAGGATGGAATTTGGTGTGGACAAATGTGCAGTTATGCATGTAAAGCGAGGCGAGATTATGGAATCCGAGGGCACTCAACTCTCGGATTCCATACACCTTAGATCCCTCTGCTCAACCGAAACCTACAAGTATTTGGGTATGTCGGAAGCGCTAGGCATCAATACTGCTGACGTGAAACAGTCGTTGAGGGAGCGCTTCTTTGGCAGATTGGAATTCATTCATTCATTCAATTCTCTAACAACTCGTGTTACCCACCTGCTCCATAAAACAGGTAGTCCCGCGGAACCTAAGAATTATAGACCGATAACGTGTTTGTCGACGGTCTATAAACTTCTTACATCCATCCTGAGAGCGAAAATTAATCTGCACATTAACAGTAATTCAATTATGTCTGCCTCTCAGAATGGATGTAGGAACAGGTCCCGCGGTACTAAGGAGCTACTCCTCATAGACATGGCCATAAGCCAGCAGGTTCGTCGATCCCACAAGGATTTGTCGACATGCTGGATAGATTATAAGAAGGCCTACGACTCTGTTCCACATACATGGCTCATGAGGGTGTTGGAGTTGTACAAAATAGATGCAACTCTGCGCACCTTCCTTGGGTCATGTATGGGGCAATGGAAGACAGTCCTTCGCTATCCAGGATGTCGACCAATCCAGGGGAGTGATGAACCTATATGGATTAAACGGGGAATATTTCAGGGCGACAGTTTGAGTCCTCTTTGGTTCTGCTTGGCCCTGAATCCTCTAAGCACATTGCTGGAGGACTCGGGGCTGGGCTATCGGTTGAGAAGAGGTGGTCAAGCCATATCTCACCTTCTTTACATGGATGACCTGAAACTCTTTGCCCCCAACAATTTGCGACTGATGGAGTTACTGAAGGTAACTGAAACTTTCAGTAGCGCGATCAGGATGGAATTTGGTGTGGACAAATGTGCAGTCATGCATGTAAAGCGAGGGGAGATTATGGAATCCGAAGGGATCCAACTCTCGGATTTCATACACCTTAGATCCCTCTCCTCGACCGAAACATACAAATATTTGGGTATGTCGGAAGCGTTAGGCATTAATGTTACTGACATGAAACAATCGCTGAAGGAGCGCTTCTTTGGCCGCCTGAAAAAGGTTTTGAACAGCCTTTTATCGGGCGGGAATAAGGTGCGCGCCTTCAACGGTTGGGTCATGCCGGTTTTGATGTACTCTTTCGGCATACTCAAATGGACTCAGACCGAACTCGACGTCCTGGATAGGAGGGTCGATGATGCATCACCCACGTTCATCGGTGATGAGACTGTACATCCCGCGGAAGTGTGGAGGTCGAGGCTTTATAAACGCTAAGACTCTCCACAACCGCGAGGTGTGCAGTCTAAGAGAATATTTTCTAGAAACCGACGTGGGTATGCACCGAGATGTGGTCTCAGTGGACAAGGGACTCACCCCGTTGTCCATGGCAAAAGAGAACTGGCGCAAACCTGTAGTACTCACTGCTGATGACCGCAAGGAGATATGGAAAAGCAAGGAGCTTCACGGGCGCTTTTATCGGGCTCTTCATGGGCCTGATGTAGATTTCTTAGCGTCCGTGGCCTGGCTACGTTTCAGCGACCTCTTCGGGGAAACTGAAGGTTTTGTCTGTGCGATTATGGACGAAGTTATCTTGACGAATAACTACCGGAGACATATTATGAAGGATGGGACGGTTGACGTGTGTTGGGCATGCCATCGTCCGGGTGAGTCCATCAGACATATTATCTCTGGTTGTTCTCGTCTTGCTAACAGCGAGTATTTGCACAGGCATAACCAAGTGGCCAGGATTATTCACCAGCAACTTGCTTTGAAATACAAACTTGTGGATTCTGAGGTGCCGTATTACAAATATGTGCCCGACCCAGTTCTCGAAAATGACCATGTCACGTTGTACTGGGATCGGTCTATTATCACTGACAGGACTATTGTTGCAAATAAGCCTGATATAGTGATGATAGACCGATTAGCGCGCCGCACAATGATAATCGATGTCACCATCCCACATGACGAGAACCTCGTGAAAGCTGAGAAAGAGAAACAAATGAAATATCTTGATTTAGCACACGAGGTTGTCGATATGTGGAATGTGGACTCGGCTGTCATTGTGCCGATAGTCGTTACCGCCAACGGCCTGATAGCCAAAAGCCTCGACGACCACCTGTCGAAGCTGTCGTTGGACGGTTGGATCAAGGGCCTGATACAGAAGGCAGTACTCCTCGATACGGCTCGCATTGTGAGGAGGTTCCTGTCTCTGGAGCCCTAACCACCGGTAGCTTGGACCCTGCTCCCGACACCGGCGGACTACTATTTTTTATAATTTTAAATGTTTATTTTTTATTTTTTATATGATTTGTAAGAAATATTTAAAATTATAATTTATATATGTATAGAAAATTAATAAACGACATAATAATACGAAATAATAATAATATTCCACGACTATCACACAACGCCATCTAGTCCCAAGCTAAGCAGAGCTTGTGTTATGGGTACTAGACAACTGATAAACATACTTATATATTTCTAAATACATACATATTATAGATAAATTACACCCAGACACAGAACAAATGATCGTGCTCATTACACAAACATTTGTCCTGGGTGGGAATCGAACCCACGACCTCCAGCATAGCAGTCAGGGTCACTAACCACTAGACCAACAGGCCAGTCATATATTTAAATAAGAGAGAAAAGAGAATGGAATCGCCACCATTACCGAAATGCTCAATAGGCCACTGGCTATGTCACAGGACTCTTTGAAAGAGTTACCGCAGCCCTGGAACACAAAAGGCAATAAAAGGAACCCGGGTGGGCTTTAGTCAGTAAGATTCTGACACCCCCATACCTAGAGCGGAAGAAGTCATTGGATGATTTCCCACCCTCAAAAAAGGCCACTGCCTAACATTGCGATTCTTATGTCAGGCGTGGACTGTTGTAATATCTGTCAAGCAATATACAGCATGTTACAAAAACCCTGCCCGATCCAATAAAGGCGTATTCGTGGTTTAACATAAGTACTAGAAAAATAGTAAAAAAATGTAACTCGGAAAAACCAAAATGGAGATTTTAAGCTATTGCATAGCTTCTATTGCGGGCCTTGAGCGTGGAGACCGAATCCAGAAATTTCGTAACGAAAATGAAACCTAACACGAGGGGTGTTAGGTTTCTCCGACCGGCACAGCGGTGATACTTTTTAGTTTTGCCATCTATCGATGAATAGTGATGATGATGATGATGATGATGATGACGATGACGATGACGATGACGATGACGATGACGATGACGATGACGATGACGATGACGATGACGATGACGATTATGATATTTATCTTGTTACGCCAAAGAAGTGTAACTTCTTACGTGCGTGTAAAAAGTGTAACTTGAATTAACATCAAAGAAAAAAAAAAACAAAGGAAAAAAAAACTGCATAAATAAAATAAATAAATAATTATAATTGCATAACTTGATAAAAAATGCTATGCAATAGCTTTACCGCGGCAGTCTCCGAGTGCCACACGTCTTTTTTTATTTTTATAAAATATGCGAAATTTAACACTAAATATGGTAAATTTTCATAAGTTGATAACACTCTACCGACGTCGAAATCTTTTCATTTTTACATTTTTTTTTCAAACGATACCGCTCTCCCTGCACTGGCCGCGCTGTAGGCACTCTTTAACAAAGGATCAAAAATACCGTGTCTTTCATGTGGCTTCTTCGACACAAAACTGTAGGTGAACTTTGTCGAGCGCTCAGTGTTGCCTTTGATAACTTTTTCTTTTTTTTTAAATTAATTATTTTCATTGGGGAAAATATAATTTCGTATCCATTAAATGATTACTTATATGTGTACGCAGTACGAAACCAAACAATACCCTTCAGGATCGGACAGGGTTTTTGTATATGGAGCTAGGATACCTCTTTTTTTTGAGGGTGGGCTGGCCCGAGAGACGTTGTCCTGACGCGCGAACTGTCAAACTTGCGAAGATCGGTTTTCTGAAATTTTCCAATTTTCTGCACAACTTTCCTAATTTTTAATTCATACGAACCTTCTCCTGATAATAACAAACATAACAAAAAAAGAATTAGCGAAAGCGGTCCAGCCGTTCAGCTGGGCGATTCTGTTAACAGCTCACCGTGAAAATTTAGGTGGAGTGAGCTGTCATTTCACCTTGATTGTATGGATTGACAGCACAGAACACTAAATTGACAGTCCACTTCACCTAAGTTTTCACGGTGACATTTAACAGTAGTGCTATTCAGCCGGTCGATTCTGTTCACAGCTCACCGTGAACACTTAGGTGGAGTGAGCGTGAAGCGAACTGTTATTCCACCTTGATTGTGTAACGTCAATGAAAAGCGTGGTTCAACGACGGACTGGTTTATTCACGAACTTAACTAAGTACCCACCACCATACAATTATTAGTACCGACAGATGTCACACTTCTCCTCCTTAAGTCTACTAATCACCCATTTAATATATAACCTATAACCCTTAAAACTAGCAAAGTAAACAGACCGCTAGTGTGGCGATGAATTGACCGCTTGTTTAGCTCGATTGAACGCACGCAGTGCTCGAGCAGACGCACCCAGCGGTGGTGATGTAGTTGACGATAACAGTTCGGGCCGAACCCGAGGCACCGGCTCTGATAAAACCAACGGCGTATCCTTGGTATCACTGTCACCGCTGGATGCGTCTTCATACATCTCAACTTCGGCTCCGCTATCGCCCCCAGATTTGGCTGCCTCACATTTAGTCTCCGCTACTGCCCCGTCATTTACGCGTGATAATGAGTACCTATCCTTACTTTTCGAAATCATTTGATCCGCGTGTCTACGCCACTCAACCTCGTTACCTACACGTACTTTGTATGAAACAGGTCCAGTCTTTTTTACAACTGTTCCTTCGGTCCACTTGTCCCCCCTCGCAGTGTAATCGCGAGCAATAACCGCATCCCCCACTCGGAATTCCCTATTAACTCCCGACGAGCGAGCGACTTGTCGCTCTTGCTTCTCGCGTACAGCAGAGGCTACGTCCGGCCGTAGCGCGTCCAGTCGGCTGCGTAAACGCCGCCCCTGGAGCGCCACTGCCGGAGAGACCCCTGTCGTTGCGTGCTCACAGTTTCGATATTGAAATAAAAATCTGGTAAGGGCGGTGTTGACGTCCTCACCTTCGTATATCGCTCTCTTTATTGCCTTCTTTACTGTTTTCACAGCGTTTTCAGCCGCGCCATTCCCTTGGGGCCTATACGGTGCCGAAGTCGTATGTTTGACGACATTTTTTTTACAATATTCGTTAAACTCTTGTGAAGTGAACGGTGGGCCGTTATCGGTTACGAGCTGCGATGGTAAACCAAATCGTGCAAAAATACTTCTGAGTACCTTAATTGTAGCAATTGCATTCGTGCCGCGCATCGGAAAGGCTTCGATCCATTTAGAATGTGCGTCGACTATGATCAGGTATCGTACGCCACCGCAGTCAGCGAAGTCGGCGTGTACGCGCTGCCACGGGTGCAGCGGAAACTCCCAGGGATGCAGCTGTGCCCGCGGCGGCGCATCCAGCACAGTGCGGCATGCGGCGCACGACCTACACACTTCTTCAATGTCCCGATCTAAGCTCGCCCAGTAAATATAACTTCGCGACAAACTTTTCATTTTATTCATCCCTAGATGACCCTCATGAATTTCATTTAGTATTGCCTTTTGCAGAGCCTGAGGTACCACTATCCTATATTTATAAATGTCACACCCCTGTTCTACTACGAAATCATTCTTTCTTGTAAAAAACGGTCTTTCCGCGTCGCAGCTCGGACTTGACGGCCAACCGAACATCACGTAACCTTTAATTTTACACAATAACGGATCACGTTCCGTCTCTCTTGCAACATCTTTGAAACACACTGGAAACGTTTCTTCTACCAGATTTAAATAATCTACCGTGTTAGCGAAGCGACCCTCCCGAGGTAACGGTAATCGAGATAAGGCATCGGCCGGACCGTTGTCCACCGATCGTACAAATTGTATGTCGAAGTCATATGCAGCCAGGCGTGCTGCCCACCTTTGCAAACGACTGGCTGCTGTCTGCGGGATTCCCCCCTTTGACCCAAAAATATGAGTTAGTGGCTGGTGATCCGTGCGTAGCGTAAAATGCCTCCCAAATAAATATTGATGATGTTTCGTGACCCCAAACAAAATAGCAAGCGCTTCTTTATCCAGCTGGCTATAATTGCGCTCGGGCGCACTGAGTGTGCGCGACACGCAACTTACAGGCCTCTCGCTACCGTCCGTTTATTAATTTATTAGACTCTGATCATAGTGGACTATTGATCACTATACCAAATATAAACAAATATAAACGAAAAAAAGATATCACTGTTAACCCAAAATCTAAAGGTCGCTTGGAAACATTTAAAACTAAACTCTCAAATAAAATCCCACTTTTGTCAACTAATGATGACCCTAATCAACATTATAATGATTTTTTCAAAATGTATTGCACGCAATTTGATACTACTTTTATTCCTAAGACGATTTCGGTAAATGGCAATACTTCCTTCAGTGACTGGGCCACCATTGGTATTAATAAAAGTAGAAAACGGCTGTATGAGCTGTATGAAGAACGGACTTATATTAACACTGTAGAATTTAATTTATATGTTAAGAATTATTCTAAATTATTTAAAAAAGTATGTTATTTGGCGAAATCTCGCTACTTAAGTTCAAAAATTAAAAATAGTAGTAATGTAATTAAAATGACTTGGGATATTATTAATAGCGAAACGGGAAGGTCTTGCAACCGAAGTAGTGATTACAGCCTTGCTATTGATGACAGTATCATTAAATCAGATTCGCAAGTCGCCGCGGCATTTGAAAATTTCTTTGCAGAGATTCCCGTATCGACTACAAAATCTCTAAATTCATCACCAACTGCTGCAGAAATTTTACTTAAAGAAAACGTTCCAGTTTGTGAATCCCAATTTTATTTCCAATATGTCACTTGTAATGATGTAATCAAAACTTTTAATACTTTAAATGTTAAAAAGACTGCAGATCTATGGGGTAATTCTGTTGACGTTGCTAGGTCTATTATAGACATTGTAGCACCTACTTTAGCAGTAATCTTTAATAATTGTATAGATTGTGGTGAGTTTCCTGATCTAATGAAATATAGTAAAATTATACCATTGTTTAAATCGGGTAGTACATCAGACCCTACTAATTATAGACCTATATCAGTGCTACCTACTTTTAGTAAAATTTTTGAGAAAATTATTTTAGATCAAATTCAAAGATATTTTAATAAACACAAATTATTACACAACAAACAGTTTGGTTTCACAAAGGGTCGTTCAACAACTGATGCTGGTGTTGAACTTTTGGGACACATTTATAATGCATGGGAAGATAAATGCGATGCGTTGGGCATTTTTTGCGATTTGTCTAAGGCTTTCGATTGCGTTCTCCATGATACATTGATCAGGAAGCTGCACTACTACGGAGTCCGGGGCGCCTCTCTGGATCTTCTTACTTCATACTTGGGTAATAGGATTCAGAGAGTTGATGTGAACGGCAAAAGGTCTTCCGGGTCTGTAGTCAGAATGGGGGTTCCTCAAGGCTCAATTCTGGGTCCTTTTTTGTTTCTAATCTATATCAACGACTTGCCTTACCTCATAAAGGATAAACATGATATAGTGCTGTTTGCAGATGACACTTCACTTTTATTTAAACTCAAACGTCAGCAGGTGGTTGTTGATAATGTAAATAATGCTCTTTCAACTGTAGTTAACTGGTTTAATGTCAATAATCTTCTCCTTAACGAGAAAAAAACAAAATGCATAAAGTTCACATTACCCAATGTAATACAAGTGAACACTAGTGTGTCAATAAAGGGTGAAGAGTTGAAACCCGAGGATTCCACAGTGTTCTTAGGTTTAACTTTGGATGCGCAGCTTCAGTGGAGCCCCCATATAGATAAA
Source organism: Polia nebulosa (assembly GCA_951329385.1). Lineage (NCBI taxonomy): Eukaryota > Metazoa > Arthropoda > Insecta > Lepidoptera > Noctuidae > Polia > Polia nebulosa. Next base: position 20,181,512 of record OX589612.1, read on the forward strand.
CTGTCCAAAAAACTTAGCTCTGCAGCATACGCCGTAAGGAAAATTCGTGGTTTAACTGATTTAGAGACAGCTCGTTTAGTATACTTTAGTTATTTTCATAGTGTGATGTCGTACGGCATTCTGTTGTGGGGAAATGCCGCCGATATTCAGACAATTTTTTGTTTTACAGAAAAGGGCTATTCGTGCAATTTATAAATTAAGTCCCAGACACTCCCTCAGAGACAAATTTAAAGAGATTAATATTATGACTGTTCCCTCTCAATATATTTATGAGAATCTCATGTATGCACATAAAAATATTAATCTGTTTAAAAGATACAGTGATATCCATAGCATAAATACTAGGAAAAAACACAAATTTATTGTACCAAAAACCAGGCTCAAGAAAAAAATAGGTGGTTCGTTTAGATGTCAATGTATACGTTTCTATAATAAACTTCCTAGCCAAATTCAAGAATTAAGCATAAATAAATTTAAATCATTTATTAAACGTAAGCTATGCCAGAAAGCTTTTTACACAATTAATGACTTTCTTGAGGACAAAAAGGCGTGGGATTGAGCTGCTTCAATGATATACATGAGCCATTGTTTTCATATGTACTACTTACTGATGAAAAATTTTTTATATATATATTTTTTTTTTTAATATTCGTTTTTGACATGAATACTTGTATAGTATTGCATTATATTTTTTATTTTATTTTTTTATTGACATTTTATTATTATTATTATTTTTTTTTGACTTGAATACTTTGTTAAGTATTATATTTATTTTTATTTTTTGATTGACATATTATGATTACTATTTTGTTTGACACAAATATTTACTTTGTAAAGTATTATATTTTTATTTTTTTTTGATTACTTAATTATTGTAAATGTGAGGACTATGTGGGTTATTATTATTATTTTCTCCTCCTTTTTACAGTAATTTTCAACGTTGTCTGACAGTTTGAGTACTTTTGCGGCCTACCCAAATGTCTTTTCTTTGGTATTGTTCGTCATGTCATTGAGCTCCTTAGTGGTTTTTAAGTTGAGCTATTCGACTATTGACAAATGCTTGCACTGACTGGACAGGTCCACTCAAATATGTTTGGTTCTTTCTTCAAAAGACCACTACAGACACTAAGCTGCATGGTCCTCATATAGAATAATGTGAATGCGAGAACTATGTATGTCGTTATATTCATGTAGATTTTATGATTGTCTGGCAGTTTGAGTATTTTTTGCGGCCTACTCAAATGTCCTTACTTTGGTATTGTTCGTCGGTTCGTTGAGCACCTCAGAGTTCTGAGTTGAGCTTCGCGATGACTGACAAATGCTTGCACTGTCTGGACAGGTCCACTCGAATTCGTGTGTTGCTTTCTTCATAAAGCTCATCCCAGACATAAACGTACATGGTTCTCATAGGATCTAACCAGTCCACATTGTATGGATTTGAACACTAAAAGAGACTTTGACCTCTGAGTTTGTTTCGGTGTTTCTTCTCAGGGTAGTCAGCTAGGAAACACCGGCCTCATCTAGCTTAAACTGACAAAAAAACATTGACGTGTAAAAGTGTTCCTTGTAACCTATTTACTGAATAAACATCATTTATCATTTATTTATCATTGTCCGCGTACCGGTGCGCCAGCACAGCGCCCAGCCCGTACGCGCTGCTATCCACCGACAGTACTAGGTCGCGCCCCTCCTCGTAGTGTGCTAGTACCCGTTCGCTCAGGAGAGATCGCTTTGCCTCCACGAAGGCTTTTTCACATTTGGAGTCCCATTCCCAGCCACTATCTTTTTTTAGCAAATTAAATATTGGGTGTAATAGTGCACTCAAATTAGGAATAAATCGCCCATAATAATTAACCATCCCTAGGAAACTTTTAAGTTGTGTCACGTTCTGTGGTCTGGGTGCACTGGAAATGGCCTCCAGTTTCTCGGGATCCGGTCGCAAACCTTCCTTATTTATAATAAAACCTAGGTATTTCACACTATCTTGCATAAATCTACATTTACTTAATTTGACAGTAAGTCCCATGTTACGCAATCTTTCGAGTACAGCTCTCAGATTTTTCATGTGCTCGAGCCTGTTGGACCCTGTCACACAAATGTCATCTAAAAATACTACACACTTTGGCACCCCGCGCAGTGTCTCTTCCATAATTTTTTGGAACTTTTCCGGTATAACTGATAACCCGTACGGTGTACGTCTATAAGCAAAAGTACCCATATGCGTAGTTATAGCAGTGTATGGTTGCGAGTCATCTGACAAAATGCACTGTTCATAAGCATGTTTCAGATCAATTTTTGTGTATTTGTCTCCCCCGCTAAGATTCGCAAATAACTCCTCGATACGCGGCAACGGATAATAATCCTTTTTTAATTTTGGATTTATTGTTATCTTATAATCCCCACAAATGCGTATATCCCCGTTTTGCTTAACAACTGGTACTATTGGGGTTCCATATTCCGAGTAATCAACTCGATAGATGGAACCGTCGGCCTCCAGACGCTCCAACTCGCGCTCGACACGTGCGCGCAGTGCAGCGGCATGGGTCTCGCTCGCACGTAAACCGGTTCCTTATCTAACAGCTGTAGTCGTATGGGTTGTTTACATGTACCTATATTGTCACTAAAAACCTCTGGGAATTCTTTACATAATTTGTTAACAATTTCATCATCTATGATTTCATTGATGTTTATCTGCGTAATTTTTAAAGCGCGCATCCACTCACGTCCTATTAAAGGCCGCGCCCCGTCCTTAATAATGTATAGTCTTAGTGATCTGCCAAAAAATTCGCCAAGACACACATCAACCTCGATGTAACCAAGTGATTTGATTCGTGTACCCGAGTAGCCACGTAGCACTAGGTTGTCTGGTTGGATTTTTTTATGTGAAAAACAGCTTTGATACATATTCTCACTTATTGCTGATATACGACTACCTGTGTCCACTTCACAATCTACCTTAATGTTATCTATTAACAGTTTAATAAAATATGGTTTGTTACCTCGTGCTGCCACATTCAAGTTGAATATACCATCATCCGATTCGTCACTCACATAATTATGCCTACCGCCACTACGCACTTGTTTGCACATTACTTTTAGGTGTCCTTTTTGACCGCACTCATCACAACTGTAATTTTTGAATCGACACCTTTCGGCCGGGTGTGCCTTGCCGCAGCGCCAGCAGACACGCGCGTGCCCGCCTGCAGCCTCCGTGCCTGCCGCTGCTCCACCGCCTGCTCCGCCGCTGGGCGCACGTAGTGGCCCGCGCGGACGCGGTCGCCCTGCGCGCGCGTTATGCAGGCCCTCGCCCGCCTCGCCGCCTGCCGGTCTTGCTGAGTCCGCCGTCCCCATTGTGGTTCCGCTCACTTCGGCATGCTTCTCCGCAGCCTCTAGTGCTAACGCTAACTCCACTGCCTCTTTGTAGTGTATTTTCTTTTCAGCGAAGATTCTCGAACGCATGACGTCACTTGTCAGTCCTGACACGAACTGATCGCGTAAATTCTCTTCAAGCGTCGAGCATGACTTACACTTTCCGAAATTGCACGTAGACGCGAGGTGTTTCAATGCCTGCAGGTACTCTGTGAGGGACTCACCCGCCCGTTGGCGGCGCAACCTGAACACGTGGCGCTCAGCGATCTCCGACCGTTGAGGTTCCAAATGTTCCGTCACCAATTGCACTAATTCGTCGTATGTTTTATTTTCCGGGAAACTAGGTGAACACAGATCGCACATGAGTGCATACGTTTCTTCCCCCACAACTGTTATTAGCATAGGCACCTTCAATTCATTGTCAATTTCGTTCAGCCGTATGTACTGATTTACCCGACGAATATACGCTGGCCACTGTTTCGAGCACAAATTAAACGGTTCTATTTTACCGATAGGCATATTGAATCGCGATTACTCAAGATATTTTGAGAGTTAAAAAAAAATCGTACAAAATCCCGTTCTCGTCGCCAATGTAACGTCAATGAAAAGCGTGGTTCAACGACGGACTGGTTTATTCACGAACTTAACTAAGTACCCACCACCATACAATTATTAGTACCGACAGATGTCACAGCATGTATGGATTGACAGCCCACTTCACGGTCACTTCACCTAAGTTTTCACGGTGAGATTTTACAGAATAGCTCTTGATCTCACCGTGATAACTTAGGTGAAGTGAGCTGTCAACCACTAGCTTTAGTAAGGAATGACAGTTCACTTCACGTTCACTTCGCCGTAGTTTTCACGGTGAGATTTTTACAGAATAGCACTTCAGAATAGCACTACAGGCGTGATGCCGTGACCAAGGAAATAGGGATTCATTTTTATAGATTATCTATGCGTGTCCCTTCAGTTGGCTGTGCGTTCCAGAGCCGCGATGTCTATTTCAAACTATCTTGCTACTATTATGGTTATCTGTGTTTCAAATACTCCCACTACAGCCAGCGGAGGCCTGTAATGGCATTTTGTTCTAATTTTATTAAGTCGGCTGTAGGACAAAAAGACGTCATCAGAGACACTCCAATTTGCCCATCTTTACAAACTATTAGTTTAGTTTAGCTTGGATACTGGGCTTTTGAAAATTAATGTGCGTTTTGTAATCTGTGCAAAATAAATAATTTTTCTTTCTTTTCTTTCTTTCTTTCTATTTTATCTGGTCGAAGTGTTTTTCATATTGTAAGGTAGGTAGGTATGTATGAGTGAACATCGACGTGGAACAAAAATGTATGTATCAAAGAGTATAATAATAATAAGGGACGTATGTATACTCAAAAACATTCCAGATCTGTCATGATATTTCAAATTATAGCAGCCTTCAAATTTACAATCTTTGTTATTATAAAATACCTTCTAAAACTGGGTTTGAGGTCTATCTTTAAAGCTTTCTATGACTCGCTAGATGATAGACGTGATGAAAATACAGAAGGCGATACACATTGATTTTCTCTCTTAAAAAGAGTAAATTTTCTTATCTGTGGATATTTCATTTCTTTGACACATTACAAGAATAGAATGAATACCAAAAGTAACAAAAATTTTACATGAAAATGGCAAAGGTACGATGTTTTACTTATAATTACATGTCACCCGGAGAAGGTAGTGATCAGCTAGATGCGAGAAACAGAACCAGCCGACCCGAGCGGGGAGGCCTATTTCAACTTCAAACTCTTCATGGCGTTTGTCCTACGTCCATCAGTAGATACTTTCCTGCTGAGTTATTGATGATGACACATCACACCTTTATGTGACCACACCACTGGGTTGTCGTCGTTGGTAACCACAACTCCTTAATGAAGTTCTAATACAAAAATTATGCAACTATTATAATCATTAATTATTTATCATTCGTAAGATGACGATCATGGATGATCTCTTTATGCAGATTTTATTTTTCTCTAGGAAAACGATGTTGAGTGGTGTGTCCAGTGGTGTCGTTGACAATACATGCTGGGAACTGATGATAACGTGTCCAATGATCATGTTCACATGCATAGACGGAGGCGAAGATCCATTACTCGTATAGAAGCACCCGCTTAGACATGTTATATCTACATCCTTAGGAGGAACCTTATTTTACGTAACAAGACTCCCCCAAGACAATTAGCCCGTTGGTATCTCTCACTTGTAGATTTTAACAGCAGTTATGGGCAGTCAAAACCCAGAAAATGTGATAAAAGTCTTGCCAATGGGCATCATGTTACCCAGTTGGGTTGTGGATTTCAGATAGGTAGACGCTCCAAGTAAAATATTGGTATTCAGCTGCGTTCAGTTAGACTGGAAGCGGAAACATAGTTGAGAAAGCTGGACAGCAAGATTGGACATAAATTAGTTAGGAAAGGTACTTAGGCAGCTAGATTTGTACTTCTACGGCGGCCAAACTAGGTCGGCGACCGGCTACGAGAATTGATCAATAATAAAATAACGGCCAAGTGCGCGTCGGACTTTGCACGTTTAGGGTTCCGTAATAAATGAGGAAATTATCGAAGAAAAATCTGATTTTTCATAGTAACCGCTGCCGCGCTGGTTTTCTTTTTTGTGGGGTGGGAAACCATCCAATGACATCTCCCGCTCTGGGTGGGCGTGTCAGACTTACTGACTAAAACCCACCTCAGTTCCTTCTCTGCCCTGAGTGCCCATGGGCGCGGTAACTCTGTTTCGAATTTGTCCACAACCGCTGGGCAGGCATCGGCCATGACAGGCCCCGTCATGATTGCTGACAACTCTTTGAGGCGCGCGTGGAACACTACGCGCCGTCGACTTTCGGGCCTGGTGCTGATCGGACGGCGAGCTACCCATTACTCACCGTCCGCAGGCCCGGCTCTACGGTGGTCGAAGATCGTTTCGCGGCACCGGAAGCCCCCGACGTCTCCTGCGGCGGCTACTGCTGAGGGCGTGAGGGCGACTCTGTTGTTGAGCCTCCCTCACCAACCCCACTTCCCCCTTCGCGAGCATTACTGCTTCGCAGAAGGAACAGACTGCTTCCCATTCTCTCTCGCTACGTACCATGGCCTGCCGCCTATCGCATCCACGAGGACACGGCGGTGCTCCGCCCAAGCGGGGCAGACCTCCACCGTATGCTCCACCGTGTCCTCTGGGCGATCCGCGCACTGGTAACACCCGGGCGTTTCCTCCCGCCCTATCCGAAACTGCCGCGCTGGCTAACAGCGACTTCGTCCGCGTGGAATTAATACGGGAAGTATTAATTATATTTCCATTATAAATTTAATTACTTAATTTCATCCAGATTTGTTCATCCGTTCTGGCGTGATACAGTAACAAACATCCATCCATCAAACGCGTCCTACTAATATTATAAATGCGAAAGTTTGTATGTTTGGCTGTCAATCACGGAAAACTGCTGAAGAGATTTGAATGAAATTTTGCACACAGGTAAGACAGACTTTTTTTTTTGGGGTGGGAAACCATCCAATGACATCTCCCGCTCTGGGTGGAGCGGGAGGGCGTGTCAGACTCTTACTGACTAAAACCCACCCCTGTTCCTTCCTTGCCTGAGTGCCCAGGGGAGCGGTAACTCTGTTACGAATTTATCCGCTACCCCTGGGCATGCCCCTGCCATGATAGGCCCCGTCAGTGGTGGCTGACAGTCAAAACCCAGAAAATGTGATAAAAGTCTTGCCAATGGGCATCATGTTACCCAGTTGGGTTGTGGATTTCAGATAGGTAGACGCTCCAAGTAAAATATTGGTATTCAGCTGCGTTCAGTTAGACTGGAAGCGGAAACATAGTTGAGAAAGCTGGACAGCAAGATTGGACATCAATTAGTTAGGAAAGGTACTTAGGCAGCTAGATTTGTACTTCTACGGCGGCCAAACTAGGTCGGCGACCGGCTACGAGAATTGATCAATAATAAAATAACGGCCAAGTGCGCGTCGGACTTTGCACGTTTAGGGTTCCGTAATAAATGAGGAAATTATCGAAGAAAAATCTGATTTTTCATAGTAACCGCTGCCGCGCTGGTTTTCTTTTTTGTGGGGTGGGAAACCATCCAATGACATCTCCCGCTCTGGGTGGGCGTGTCAGACTTACTGACTAAAACCCACCTCAGTTCCTTCTCTGCCCTGAGTGCCCATGGGCGCGGTAACTCTGTTTCGAATTTGTCCACAACCGCTGGGCAGGCATCGGCCATGACAGGCCCCGTCATGATTGCTGACAACTCTTTGAGGCGCGCGTGGAACACTACGCGCCGTCGACTAACGGGCCTGGTGCTGATCGGACGGCAAGCTAACCACTGCTCGCCGTCCGCAGGCCCGGGTCTACGGTGGCCGGAGATCGTCTCGCGACGTCCTACGTCCAGGGCGTCTCCTGCGGCGGCTGCGGCTGGGGGCGTGAGGGCCACTCCGTTCAGCCTCCCTCACCCGTGGATTAACACATAGTCTACTTTTGAAGAAAAAAAAAGAAGGGCTGGAATCATGAGCGGTAAAGACTTACAATAGGCTATAATTTATATTGGGGGAAGTACTAACACTACGCGGGTGAAGCCACGGGCAGAAGCTAATTTTAAATATTAGTAAGATAGGTTTAGAAACAAGGGATTATTATAAAACTTTTCAGTATATTACTTAAAAGTTATATATCCAATTTGTAATTCGACAGGCTGCCTGACGCGCGCCAGCGTCGTTCTGTAGTACCTTAGCTATTATTTACTAACTACCTCATAATTTTATAGAAATTATGTTTTAACCATAATTATTGAGTACCTGTAAGCAATTGCATGCAGCTGAGATGAGAATGCTAAGAGCGATGTGTGGTGTTACGCGCATGCAGAGGAAGTCTGAAAGTGGCACCGCTGACTGAAAAGATGTGTGGAAATCGGTTGTCGTGGTATGGGTATGTGATGCGGAGGAATGAAGAAAATATCGTGAGGAAAGTATTGTGGATGTGGATGGCTATAAGAATAGGGGAACGCCAAAGAAACGATGGTTGGACTGTGTGAAAGAGGATATGGGTAAAAAGGGGGTGACTACAGAGATGACGACTAATAGAGGAGTATGGAAGAAAGAGACATGTTGAGCCGACCCCAAATTAATTGAGATAAGGGCAGGAGAATGTTTTTTTTTTTTTTTTTTTTTTGCATCTGCCCATCGATATGAACAACTTTCTTCAAGGAAACCTGAGAAAATTCTCAAAAAAAATTCTTACCTCCCATACAGATATCGATCAGCTGATGATAACTTTGTATGGAAACTCCAATTTTTTTTTTGGAATATTTTATTTTTTTCTTAGAGAAAGGTGTTCATATCCACGGGCAGAACCGGTTCCTAAAATATGACCACACCTTTCCGTTACACCCTGTATATTAATATAGTTGTTTTTTATATTTGAAAAATACTATTGCATTTTTTGCACTAAATAGTTGCAAATTACGAATATGATCTATTAACCACAAGAAGAATCACATTCGTAATTTGTAATTATTTAGTTGTTACATCTTTTCGATGTTGTAAGGTGGAAATAAAAAGACGTGTTTAATAAAAATGTTTATTCTTTATATTTACAAATTAAACATTTATGAGAATTGTGACGTCGAATTGTTACCTAGACAAAAAAGTTATCTTGTAACCGTTATCTATGTTACGTGTAAGATTGTTTGTTGGAAGTATACCCACTTAGACCATTCATAATATGAATAACATAACAATGAAAGGATATTAAAATTTTAATAAAATAAAATTTAATTGTTTACTATTGAAAAGTGATATATGATTTAGACTTTGTAAACATTTTATTTTTATGTAACGTCACAATTAATGTATTGAGGTCATAGCTTAATTGTTCATTTTCTTGACGAAAAGAAAATTGAAACTAAACCTCAATTTCTGTTAAAAGAACTTTAGTTCTCACAAGATAATCGTCAATTAGATGAGAAAAATAAATTGAACTATTATGTTAGAATTAGAACAGTGTGGGTAGAAGAATAAAAAACAAAATGGAATCATGATTATTGTCAACAAAATTGATAGAGAGTTCTCTATTTAGTTTTTTTTGTGATCTACCTTTCTAATTCGTAAGAAATGTGTGAACAAGTTAAAGAATAATTTAATATATGTAATACTAATCCATAACTTCCAATTGGGTAAGAACTTACAAAAAGTCAACAATTGCGTGGGATTTGAACTTGCGGCACACTGATTTGCGCTTCAATCTGTGTCACCACTGGCCACTACTACCACCACCACCACCACTGGGCCATCTTGACTTATGCTAAGTTGATGAAATTGTGTATTTCCATCATTTGTTGGTGGTTACTTGAAAATAGAAGGTCGTAAGTCAAACTAAACGTCAAACTAATACGTTGTGAGAATTTTTATCGACTTTTGCTGGTGTCTGTACCTACACCGATAACGGCAGGTGGCGCGAGCGCCGCGCCGTGCCGCTTGCCGCTTACCACAGAGTACATTATAATATATAGCCGCTTACGGAGTGGGCGAATTTCAAAGTATTTTTATTGTGTTACAAGTGAATTAGTATATAAAAAAGTTTCTTTGGGAAAGTTATTTGTAACCATGAGTACAATCACGTGTTTAAGTATCGTTCACTAATTACCAGTCACCCTATATAGTAATTGACTTTATTTATGATGTTTCTAAGTACCAGAAATATATTTTTTTGCTTAGATTTCTTTTTTTTAAATTTTTTTTAATGCTTTTTCTCAAATAAAGCTTTTTCAGACTTTCAACTTTAAATGTCTGATAATAAAAATGTGCTAGTTTTTGAATATTTTTTTTAAATCCTATCAATTGCCTATTCTTAGAATCTAGTATTCACTCAATACCCCACTACTGGACTCTCTTTGTTTAGACGCCCACATAAAGTCGATTTATGTTTGTCATATTTTTAACATTAGTGTTAAGTATCGTATTCGTTAATAAGCTGTATTTTTGTTATATGGTATAAGTTGTGATTGCAACATTTTTTTTCAGAAGTTACCTGTTTCAAAGATGCTCTGGCGATCCAGGCGTCCTATTCTTGCTGTCCTTTTGGCGCTGCTTCTCAGCCCAATAGTGTTGTATATGTTGGACCGGGCTAAAGTTATTATTGAGGATCTGAGTGAAACCAACAGGTACTCGCACCTACTTGATTTAACACAAGCTTTCGGTACTATATCTGGGATCCTCCAATCAATTCATGAGATAATTTGGTTGAACTTACACACAGACAGCACAGTGGCAAGACAAGTGGCAACAAATTTGTAACGGAACGGTCATCATACGCAGTTACAACTCGTATTCTCACCGTTTCGAAGCGTATCGGCACCGTTAAAATATTCTCTTGGACAATTTTTAAGCGACGAAAAAAAGGAGGAGATTCTCAATTTGACCGTACTTATATATTTTTTTTTATTGTTGACGCTCCGAGCATGACAAGTGACGATGTTGGTCGGTAGAGGAACGGTCTAGTAGGCGTGTTCTCATAATTTGCAATACAAAGAATATTTTTTTGTTTGACATGTTTCTATCAAGCTCATAATAACTATGGTACCTACGGTGTAGTGGGCAGACTCTTTTAGGGTGCTTCACGAGGCACGGGTGTACCAATGATGGCGGCTGTAGTGGCTGCGGTGTGGCTGTCTGGTATTGCTGTCAGCGATAAGACTGCCATTGCACTCACACAGTTTAGAATACCGCAAAAGAGAACTTACCTTTTTTTTGTGGGTGTGGAAATCATGCCATGACTTCTCCCGCTTTGGGTGGAGCGGGAGGGCGTGTCAGACTTTTACTGACTAAAACCCTCCCCTGTTCCTTCAGTTGCCAGAGTGCCCAGGGGCGCGGTAACTCTGTTTAGAATTTATCCGAGACCCCTGGGCAGGCATCGGCCAAGACGGGGCTCCTCAAAGAGGGGCCTTACCACCGCAATTGTGGCGTGCCTAGCGCTGGGTTGCGACAGTCGGTCTCGTCATGTGGCCATGAGATCTTGCCGGAGCTCTGTCCGCCGAGCCACGAGGTGTCGCGGCAGCGCAACTGCAAAAGAGTACCTAGTGTTACACTTTTGTTATACAATAAAGTTTATTCTATTCTATCTTTTAAACTTCGAGTGACATTGCGCTTAAAATCAAACTCGTCATCCCAACTGAAAAACAGAAACAATTTAAACCCTATTATTAAAATACTTCTAGGTTCATACAAAAAAGGCGGAAGGGTAATATAGAACAAGAAAAAAATAGAGGCTGCAATATGCTACAGCTTGATCCATTTTCAGAAGACATTGCGAGGTATACCGAAGATTTACCGGTCCTAACGTGTAAGGGGACTGATTGGGTCAATTGTTATGTAAGTAGATACAAGGAGAACATAAAAATGATAGAGAAAGACAAGACATGCAGCACGCATATAGAAGTGCAGTTCCGTTGCGGCCCACGGCTCAGCTATGTACGTATAATGTTGTAGGATACATAAGTTAGAGGGGATATTACCAGTAACTAGACACAAATCCGGAACGGGGGAGCTATTGAGAAAGTACTAATAAAAGAACACGATAGGTATCACGCCCACAAGTCGCGTTTAAGACCACCGCAACACGGTCACAATATCTCTGGACCTGCCCCCTTAGCCAAGTAACTTTTATAATAGCGCTAACGCTTCGTGCAAAATGTATGGCAAGGAAATTACTTGCGGAGAGAACTGTCACGTGGCTCACGCCCACTAATGTCGTTGCGATACATTTTGCACGAAGCGTTAGCGTTAGCGCTATTATAAAAGTTATTTGGCTTAGGGGGCTGGTGTTGATGATATCATTCAATCTATCAATCAATATCTTTATTGTGGATCATAGGTAGGTACATAATACAGGTCTTAAATAATTGAATTGGGATCAACTATGTCCCGCCCATTGGGCATAAAATAGTTACATACATCGTTATTAAATTAAACAAAATAAATTATTACATTATTGTTACAAATTATTAAAATTTCATATAAAATATAATAGAGATAATAATTTGGCAGAAGGAATTTAGGTAGGTACACATCAGTGGGTCACCGAACGCATCATGACTGAGGGAGACTGTATTGCAGCAGTGATTTATCTAATAGGAAGTCTTTTATAGAGTAGTAACATTTGTTTACTATCAGGTCATGGAGATTCTTTTTAAATTTTGTTATTTCTGGAATTATTGTAATAGGCCCCGGAATATTATTAAAGATGCGTGAAGATGTACAAAAGATACTTTCGATATACCGCCGTTTGCGCGAATTTTATTTACCCTAATATCATTTGCCATAATAACCAACAGCCATAATATTATACGACGTAATATTCATTTGCCCTACTCTTATTTGCTATATTAGTCACGTGCTAGAAGCTTTGTTTCCCATAAAGTCACTTACCATAACATCATTTGTCATAATCATTGTAAGCCTTAATTATCACTTGCCCTAATTATCACATGTCCTAATTATCACATGCCCTAATTATCACATGGCCTAATTATCACATGCCCTAATTATCACATGCCATAATTATCATATGCCATAACATCATTTGCCATCGACATTGGGTATGTAACGGTTGTTATATCGGGAGAAACTGGATGCAATCGGGACTTTAGGGCACTCCGACTCGGATAGGTTAGGTTAGAAGGGGATGGCGGGGTTGAGTGAGCGAACGAAGCGAGCGAATAGACCCCGCCATCCCCTTCGTGGTTATTTTTAAATAAATCACACAGAAGTAGGAGCCCCGCGAAGCGGGGCTCCGTCGACAAAGCCCACCATCAACCATGCATAGAATATTTTAAGGTGTGGCTAGGTCTATTCGCTCGCTTCGCTCGCTCACACGACCCCGCCATCCCCTTCGTGGTTATTTTTATATAAACCACACCGAAGTAGGAGCCCCGCGACGCGGGGCTCCGTCGACAAAGCCCACCATCAACCATGCATAGAATATTTTAAGGTGTGGCTAGGTCTATTCGCTCGCTTCGCTCGCTCAAACGACCCCGCCATCCACTTCGTGGTTATTCTTTTATTCTTTTATAAACCACCCAGAAATATTTTGGTTAGGTTAGGCAAACATTATTTAAATCCATTTTAAAACACAAATACAACAGCGAACTACTTTACACACAGTTACGGTATTGTCAATAAAATATCGCTTACAAATGTTTCGTCTACCCACCAATGTATTTATAACAGGTTTTAAAATCATTTTAGAGCGCCTGTAGAAATATCATGAGCAAATGCCTAGCTTAGAAAAAGATTCGAAAACAATTTATTATGGCGCTTAAATATAATGTTTAATGATTATTACGGCGTTTAAATATTTGTCTAATAATTATTATGGCATTTAAATGTTATGTCTAATAATCATTATGGCGTTTAAATATTATGTTTGATAATTATTATGGCACTTAAAAATATGAAAAACAATATGTATGGCACTCGTATCTTATGGTATCTAAGTTTCGGGCAATTAACAGTATGTCATATGTCTTTTAAGGCAAACAAAACATTTGGGCAAATGAAATTCAGTTAAATGAAATTCGGGAATATGTTGATTATGGTATATAATCTTCGGGTAAAAAATAGACAACCGATACTTTTATACATGAAATGAGTATTGCTAGCTATTGTACGCAATTTGTCCTTACGCCGTATACGAGTGTGGTAATCATACAACCCAATATTATTTTTGACAAATACTGCGGTTTCAAATATTTAGATACATGGTAGTGGTAATAGGTTCATTTTTTTTTAAAATGGCTGACAAGAATCAGTTTCTCGTAAGTTACATATGGCTCTGATGCAACGTTTTCGAGCAATGAAAGCACGCTTCTTGTGTGTACTGTTGCCCCAAAATATTACACTGTATCTGAGGGTGGTCTACGTGGTAAGATGTTAGTAAAGTAGTTTGATTCGCTATTTTCCCTAATCTGGGAAGTGCATATGAAAACTGTCCCAGCTTTTTGCATACATGGTCAATATTTAATTATACCCACGCTATCGGCAACGTAGATACTGTGATGATAATGAATTGAAGATGGCAGTGAGAAGCATTGCATTCCAGTGAGGTCCAGAGTTAAATGTAGTAGATCAATGAGACAGTCAATAAAGAATTTTATTTTACAGAAATCTGAGTGCAACATCGCTACAGCAATCCAGAAAACTATAAGGGATATTGTCTGCAATTACAAAGATATTATTTTCGTGGATGACAGAAATGTTTACATCGGCCACCCGACCACAGTTGTAGGAAACGAAAAGTATACGCTTAACAAGAGCGACCACGTCAAAATAGATTGTACGGGCAAGGATGTGAACAGGTTCGATTATTCTTAGGGTGATCATTCACCAAAATTATATATGTTGATTATTATGATTTAACTGCTCAGATTTGAGTTATGCATCAGTGAATATGTCCGCGCGCATATCGTGCGGTAGCGGGTAAAGGTGGCGTTCTTTAGATGAGCCAACCCCCATGGGAAAATGGATCCAGTAAGTACTGGCACAATTTTTATCATTGCAGCAGTGAGTGCGGCGAGTACCTAAGTATTGCAACCGTACTACACTAAGGGCCAATTTCACCAATTCTAAATGCCCAGTTAAGCGCGTTTAAAGCGAGCTTAAACGCGTTTAGCCGTCAGCTGTCATAAAGCTGAAGAGTTTGTTTGTTTGTTTGCTAATCTCAAGAAATCCTGGATCGAATTGAAAAAATACTTTTGAGTTAAATAGTCCATTTATTGAGGAAGGCTATATACTCGTAACATCCCGCTGTGACGAACAGGAGCAGAGCATCAGAGAAAAATATAGCAGAAACGGGGAAAAAAATCCTTTTGAGAGCTTCAGTTGCGTGCTTGCGTGTGGTTAAGTTAGCAAAATCATATTGTTGTGTATGTCCTTAATTTGTGGCAAATAGATTCTTTTTCTTTCTTTCTTTCTTTTTAAACGGTTAGAGTTACGCAAAAATTATGTATGACGGAATTGTTTTCCTTTTAAAGTTCTAAAAAAAAAGTCCACGACAGCATATGTCTATCTTTTATGGTTAACTCACTATAATCTTTTTTATGGTTTTTATTTTTACGCTCAGCTTAGTTGAATAAAACTTAGTTTATAGAGCGAATAGTGAAATCGGCCCTAAGTAACGTTCCCAGGTACAAGAGCGAATGCTGCAAGTCAGTGCGTCGAGCTGGTGCAGCTGGTATTGTAGATTTCCGAACAGGAGCGCAATTCGTTGAGTCAAACGAAATTGAAGCAAATAAGAAGCAGTTAAATGTCATATGATTGCATGTTTTTTTTTTTTAAATTTGGCTTCGCACGCTTTGTGCATTTAGCGAGTATCAAGTTTAGAAAGTACCTATTTAGTTTATAAAAACAGAATACTGTTCCTTTTTAATTAAACGACTTCCAAAGGAGGAGGTTCTCAATTCGGCTGTAGGTATGTTTTTTTTTTTAAATTAATAAATTATATTAGCTTCACTTGTAACTAACTATGTAGACTCACTTCTCGGTTTCTGATTAGGCTGAAATTTTGCGTACATTTTTAGTTTGGATGACCAGGCATGGTTTGCTAAGTGACGTTCTTCTTAATCCAATGTGGCGGACTCCCAAAGATGGCGGACTAGTTATTTTGTATGCATTCCCGTGATATGGGTATTGTGACGACCTTATGTTGGCAACCTTATGGTGAAGACTGGCACGTTGGAAGTTTGGAATATTCTAGAAACTCTTGGAACGCCGACTGAAAATTTAGAATAAAGAAGACTTTTGTTTTTAGGTTGACTTCTCCTAGCCCGCTCGAAGAGGGCACTTGTATTAATTTTATTATTCAATATAACGTATTAGTGTGCCAGTCCTCTTTCTTTTATAACACAACACACATAAGCAGTCACTCTTATACACCACACTCTCGCACCGCTAGCGAGTAAGACAAACCCCCAGGAACGTGAAAGGAATCTCCAGGGACCTAGCACTAAGAGAAGCTGCTCCAGGTCCCTATAAGTGGCGGCGAGCGCCGGGAACGAGCGCCGTATGTAAGAGTGACGGCAACGGTAACGGTGTGCGGTGGACAAACTGAGGACTGATGCAGTAACAGCCACCAGGATAAGAGGAGTATAGTCCAAGCTGAGTGGTTCTGTTTTAATAAGTGTTAAATAATATAAATAGAGCAAAATGCGATACTTTTCGGGACACACATATGAGGTGTGCCTCGAAGAATTTATCGACGAGTTTGTGTCGATGGCCATTGCCAAGGGGTGGCGAAAAAGCGATTATTCGTTAATTCTTGGTATTTGGTTAAAAGGAGCTGCGCATTATTTTTTTAAATATACGTTCCAGTATGAGATGGAATTTGACACGCTGTGCGCGGAGCTTAGGAGAGAATTCCCATGCAAGTGTGTGTCTTGCAAGCAGAGAATCGATCAGTGTTTTTATAATCTTGAGAGGCCGGACGTTGTGTCCGAGGCGGATGAACAGTCCGAGGATAATGTGAGCGAAGATAATCAACTAATATTATTTTCTAGCTCAACAATTAAAACAAAGGAGAAGGACGATGATGACCAGAGCTGCGCTGATGCCGGCCTAGTCAATGATGTCCAGGAATGTGAAGACTGCGGTCTAGGCGATGATGACCGAAGCTGTGAAAATGAAGATACAGAATCGGGTCGGTTATTTACAATTATTCCTAGTAATAATATTTCAGAGAAACAAGAGATAATTGTAGTAAAAGAAACATTTGGCGAGCACGAGTCGAATGAAAATTTTATTTGTTTGGGAGTTGTTTCGGCTGATGTCGTCATTATGGAGAGCTGTGAAGTGGAAGTTCCGTCAGAGACACATGGTTCTTGTGACGATGATTTTGTTCAGGTTGAGTATGTTTCTGCTGATGTTTGTGAGCAGGAGAGCTTCGAAATGGCGGTGGAGTCCAAAGAGCTGTGTGTACCAGTGGAAGTCATGCAAAATCCTGCTATTATTGTTCCAATAGGTGATGGTCCAGCGGATATCTATCGGGATGAAAACTGCATCATAAATATCACTTCACAACATCACAACATTTCACAGCAAGCGGAACGGCATTTTTCACTGAATATGCTGGAGGAGGAGATATGTGCCCTCCCGTATTATACGAAGAAGGATAATTTCCATTTCTTTGCTAAACATAAAATTATTTTTGTATCAATTTTATTTATTCTAGCTGACATGCATTGTCATAGCAACGTGACAAACAAGTTTTCGACCATAAATATAAGGTATGGACATAGTAATTACGATGACCCAAATTTTTCGATAAAAATAAAAATATGCGAAAGAGGTCAGGAATTGCTTGTAAACTATTTATTAAAGCAGTATTCCGTAATTAAATATAAGTTTTGGAAATTTAAGAAAAAATTTATAAATTGTTTTTTGAAAATTATTTTATTTTTAAAAAGATTTTTAGAGAATAGACAGTGGTGTCAGATGTCATTTGATATGACAAATAATTGTCAGATATCTGGTACGTCAACGATACTACGGTTGACAATATAGAAAAAGTTTAAATTTTAACCGACTTCAAAAGTAGGAGGTTCTCATTTGTTTTATTTTTTATGTGATATTAATCGTTGTGTTTTTGTGTGTTTCATGTGTTCGATATGATGAGCTGCACGGACGTGACTGAAGACTGATGGGAGATGTGACCACATACTATGAAAAAAAAAATTTGTTAGGCGATTATTAGTGAGAAATAGGTATGAGTTTCTCCAGAGTGCGATTTTAATAAAGATGTTACTACGGTTAGGAGGTAGAGGGAATTGCGGTCCTCTCTCCTAGGGAAAAATGTGTCCGGGTTTTTTGTCGGTTTATACCAGCTTTGTTTATGGGGTATAATGCCTTCGCAAAGTAGGATCGAGTTGATTCTGTATGGTGTGACCGAGCCCATGACAATTTTTATGTATTATTCATTTAGAGAGTATACTTCAAGTTATATTTATGGAGCACTCTGGGGGAAGTTCAGGAACAGTGAGTAGGTGTTCAGAACAGTGGTCGTTTTTTTCTCCTGGTCTTCATAAGCGTCCAATGGAGTTAAAATTATTACAGTTTTGAATTTTATTTTTGTAAACCCCTTCTGGGTAGATGCTAACTAGAGCATCTTAGGTCAGAAAATTTAGCAGAGCAGTGTGGCTTTTAGTGAGGTTTTGCCTCACTGAAGCCATGTGCATTGCCAGGATATGTGGTGTGCCGAATGGCTCAAATTAATAAAAAGAAAGTTGACCACATCACTCGGGGTGCAGTATGGTTATCCATAGATGGACTTCTGCATCTCCATAACTCCTCACATAGGCAGGGAAAAACTGGATAGGGTTAGGTAGGTCTCAATCGGCTTTTCAAATATTTAATTGAATAGAAGACTTACTAGCGTCTGCGCTTCTATTCGTAGGGGCGTAGCTCATGTGACGACCTTATGTTGGCAACCTTATGGTGAAGACTGGCACGTTGGAAGTTTGGAATATTCTAGAAACTCTTGGAACGCCGACTGAAAATTTAGAATACAGAAGACTTTTGTTTTTAGGTTGACTTCTCCTAGCCCGCTCGAAGAGGGCACTTGTATTAATTTTATTATTCAATATAACGTATTAGTGTGCCAGTCCTCTTTCTTTTATAACACAACACACATAAGCAGTCACTCTTATACACCACACTCTCGCACCGCTAGCGAGTAAGACAAACCCCCAGGAACGTGAAAGGAATCTCCAGGGACCTAGCACTAAGAGAAGCTGCTCCAGGTCCCTATAGTATCTAATGACAAAAAAATAAGTGTGTTTTTTAGTTTTTTTTTTAAACTACAGAAAACTATTCAACTAGAATGCAGATGAAACACATTCTAATGTGTTTGCATTATTTGGTAGCAAATGTGTTAAGTCAGCTCACTTCACTAATACTACAAAAATAAAATTCTCAGCTTCATTTTACCGAGATCGCGCATGTTTCAATGATACCACATATTGTCCAGTTGCATAGCCTCTTGAGACACAAAACTACAACAATTTTTCATCACAATATCCACTAGGAATCAATTTACGATTAATTAAAACAGTCATTGACCTTCTCTCAAAAAAAAATCCCCAAAAAATCATATTGCATGGTATCCGATCGAATAGAGATCGTGCAGAACCGAACGGGTTTATTTGTCATTTCAATTCCATGCAAATATGACATCTAAATTCCATGCAAATATGACATCTAACTAATTTACAACCGGTTCCCTTAACATTAAAAAAGGCGCTCCGGCGCGGCCCGGTCGGTGTACAACGTACATAATGTTATGTACGCTCAAAATTTATTCTTGCATTGTTACATTATACCCGCATGCTCTGGCTGATAGACCTTTATTAACCGACTTCCAAAAAGAGGAGGTTCTCAATTCGTCGGTATGTTTTTTTTTTTTTTGTGTGTATGTTACCCGATTTCTCCGTCAGTTGTAAACCAATTTTCAAAATTCTTTTTTCATCTGAAAGAATATACTCCCGAGGTGGTCCCATATAAATTTTATCGAAATCACTTCACCGCTTTTTGAGAAACTGAACAAAAACGGAAAATACGTGTACCTCGATGACGTTTTGGTGTCCTCCAAATGTTTAAATTCCACGTTCCATTATATTGGGGTTTTTAGTTCTGGGGTATAACAACTATAAAGTGAAAAATAAAAAAATTTTTTACAAAAAAAAACAACTGACTTCCAAAAAAAAATACACTAAAAATTTATATATAACTTTAATTTCGGAAGTCGGTGTCAAATAGCGAAGAAGTAAAAATACAAACACCGACTTCCGAAATTAAAGTTATTTATAAATTTTTAGTGTATTTTTTTTTGGAAGTCGGTTGTTTTTTTTGTAAAAAAGTTTTTTTTTTAAATGTTTTAGTAAGTTCTTGAATGTGGATTTAAGCGATGTCCCTTATACCTCAAATAAGCCACTCATCAATTTAGAACACGCAATACAACAACAAAACTATTTATCCAAAATGTAAATTCGTTTTGTTATGCCCTTTTTCTACTAATGAAAGTACATTTTGGAATGGTTCTTAGTTAGTAGAGACCCTGTATTGGTTTGTGCCTATAAACAATTTCGAATGCATGTCCAAAATATATATTTTTCTATATAGGTACACAATTAACTAACTTTACAATACATGTAACTAAAAGAGTTATGAATATAAATGTGGATGGATGAAGAGGGGGAGGGAGGCCAAAGAAAGGATGGATGGACTGTGTGAGGAGTGATATAAGAAAAGGGAGTTAGTGATAGCGTGACGGCTGACAGGACAGAATGGAAGAAAAAAACATAAAAAACGCCGACCCCAAGTAACATGGGATAAGGGCAGGAAGATGATATATAGGTACACAATTTTGTTTAACTAATTACTCCTCTTTTTCAGTCCAGACGTACGTGCTCACTGGTCTGGCTTTAAGGTCGGTTTCAGACCGGTTCCAACTAAACCTATTCCATCTGACCGAAAAGATTCTTATAACGTCATGATCCTATGTTTCGACTCCATATCTCGCAACGGATTCATTAGAAAAATGCGACATAGCTACAACTACTTGACTGAACAGTTGAATGCTGTTATCTTGAACAGGTATGTTTTAAATCAAGACCAAAGGCTCATTTTCTTCACCCTACCCTTATTCCCCCAGATTCCATAATCTCCACATGACTGCACATTTGTCCACACCAAATTCCATCCTAATGGCGCTACTGAAGGTTTCTGTTACCTTCAGTAGCTTCATCAGTTGCAAGTTGTTGGGGACAAACAGTTTCAGATCATCCATGTAAAGGAGGTGTGATATGACCTGAGCATCACTTGTACATCGGCAGACTTGGCACGAACCCTCCAGTAGAATACCAAGAGGGTTGAGGGCCAGATATAACCACAGTGGACTCAGACTGTCACCCTGAAATATGTCACGCTCGATCCTTATCGGTTCGCTGTATAGTGAAGGACCTTCCTACTGTCCCGTACATGACATCAGGAAGGTGTGCAGAGTTGCATCAATTTTATACAGCTCCAGCACCCTCATAAGCCATGTATGTGGCACTGAGTCATAGGCCTTCTTTATAATTTATCCAACATGTCGACAGATCTCTTCAAGAACGATGAACCTATTGGCATGGCAACATCAATGTAGAGCAGCTCCTCAGTACCGCGGGACCCTTTCTTACATCCATTCTGAGAGGCTAACATGACACAATATGTATCTATATGATTGTTAATTTTGCCTCTCAGAATGAATGTAAGAAGTTTTTAGACCGTCGGTAAACACGTGATGGCCTATAATTTTTGGGCTCCGCAGTTCTACCTGATTTATGGAGCAGGTGGGTTATTACTGTCGTAAGGAACTGGGGCAGCGACCCTGACTCTAAGGCAGACTGGAACTGAGCTGCCGAGCGAGCAAGCGATCTTTGGAACCATCCAGAAATTGTGCAGCCCGTCTGGCCCTGGAGATTTCCAGTTGGGCAATGGACGGACTGCACGAGCTACATCTATGGGGCTGATGGTAATTGCCCCCATTTCTGATATTAGATCGCACGCGCGCTCGAATTCTCAAGTTGTGCCTGACCGGCAACGACCAGATGCTGCGTCAGCATGAATATATGGCGTCATTATCAGGTAGGCGCACCGTGTCACGGTGCGGCGGCAACGTGTCGTGTGTACATTTATGTGTTTTGCCCCTTGCGTGGCTACATTCTAAGTCCCTGGTCCTCTTTATCGGACGGCGAGCTACCCATTGCTCACCGTCCGCAAGCCCGTGCCTACGGTGGCCGGGAATCGCCCTGCGACTCCCGAAGCCTAGGGTGTCTCCTGCGGCAGCCAGAGGCGTGAGGGTTGCTTTACCTCACGTGTTCCCGCCTCCTCCTAAAACAAGCTAAAGCAAAATGATTTCGTTCGCTTTAAACAAACATGGCGGCCAATGCTAGTTCTCTATATGAGAAGAGGCTCTGTACTGTGATAATAATAGGATTGGTTTTATTATTTGTAGTTACAATGTTGTTGGGGATGGCGCAACAGCAGCACTGTATCCAATTCTTACTGGGAAATCCGAAGATGCACACGTATATCGAAGAAAGCGGAGAACAAAAAATAAAACTAACTCTAAGAAGTTTATTTTCCATATGTTGAAGGAATTCGGGTGAGTTTTTTTATTAAAGAATGTGGCTTAGGTTATTTATTTTATAGGAATCATGACTGCAAGCAATAAATTGTAATTGTACACAATATTTTAGTTTGCTCATTTGCCCGGTAGTTAATTCATTTAGTACCATACCTTGGCAAATGGTATACCAACTTTGGAAAAGAATTACATTTGCCAAAGTTATTACGGGCACAAAAATTAAAATTGTCAATGTAGAATTGTTGATGAAAGATTAATATTATTGCCTGAATACTTAATAGTTGGTTCGTCTGTCACCCACTACAGTCAAAGAAAGATATTAATGAGTAAGGACTTTTAGAGGTGTGCGGGACACGGTGTAAAATCCCGCAATTGTCATTGATGAGAATGAGGGATGGATATTGTGTCCAGTGGGCATTGGAAAAGACACACTCTGTAAAAATTTCAACTTACTACATATTACGGTTCGTGAGAGACCGCCAGCTGACAGACAGGTACACAGCAAACGATTAGTAAGAGGGTTCCGTTGTTACTTTTATATCAATGGTTGTTACCCTTCAGTTACAGAACAATAAAAAGGAGGATCTGGGACAACCTAGATGTGAAAGGTGAATTAGAGAGAGATTGACGCAATTTGGGAGAAGCCTATGTCCAGCCGTGGTTTGCAAAGGCTGTGTTGATTTAGTTTATCCTAATAGTCTCGAAAATGTAGTTATCAATTACAAAAAAAATTTCATGTTTACTTGCACGATAGTGGATAGTGTTATTTTATCATATTCCATCCCCAAAATTAATCATAATCTTCCATTTAGCGCAAAAACAACGCTGCAAATTGTAAAAACCTAAAATAGAAATATTGTCATGCAGCATTAACGGATTCCTCTTAAATGTTTAGGTATCGCACAGCGTACTTCGAAGACATGCCCTGGACAGGCACAGATCTGAACAAGTTTAATTGGTTTAGAAAACAACCAGCTGACCACTACCTCCGAGCATCGTTATTGGCTGATATCGGCCAAGACAAGAACTGGTTCCAAGGCCGTCCTGGCAGGCATTGCTTCGGAGCCAAGCCGCAGTACCAACTAATGATGAATCTAGCTGATGAGGTGCTTAAAGCTGGTCCAGATTTGTGTCTCGTGTAATGTAGCTCGGATAGTGTCGATAGTGTAGGCACACGAACCCAACGCGAGTCATGTCTTTGAGTTGTTCCACTCAGTTGCCACGAACATGTCGCATAGAAGAGGCTACGTTAGTTTGTGCTCTCATCATGAGCTCCCAATACAAGCGTTAAGAACGCCGTACAAACGAGCACTGCGAAAACCTTTGTATTCACTTTAAAAGACAGCCGATGGATCAGCACGAATGCCGGAGCTTTACGCTAGTTATGATATGCTCGTGTTAAATTACACATTGCACAAGTCTGGACCTGGCTTAATATGAACAGGGGCCGTTAAACTGTGTCTGATATACCTGAGCGGTGCAGGAAGGTAAATGATTGAGCTCAAGCGATACGTGACCACACCCTTCCCGCCCTGCGCAGCTACTTCAGGTACCCTCTCACTTATGCGGTAAGAGAATGAGTGTTATAATACGAGTAATAGCTCGACAGCGACCAGCGATCGGTGATTTTGGCGACACTTGGGGGAGGCCTATGTCCAGCAGTAAAATGGAAAACATCACACGTCAACCTACGTCTGCTTGGCTATGTCCGGTTTAGACAGAACGCCAGGCGACTCTGTTGGCAGATCTATGAAGGACTTTACAAAACTCAACAGGAGAAGATATTAAGTAGAAAAATTATATTACAGTTTGAAAGAACTCACAAACACGCTTTTGAATAACGCATCACATATTCTTCTCAGCAGACCCTTGCATTTGAAACCCATATCATGGGAATGCATAAAAATTAATTAGTCCATCTTTGGGAGTCCACCATATTGAATTTATAATGACGTCACTTAGCTAACCATGCACTGTCATCCAAACTAAACATGTGTGCAAAATTTCAGCTTAACCCAGGGCCTGCGGACGGCGAGTAGTGGGTAACTCGCCGTCCGATCAGCACCAGGCCCGAGAGTCGACGGCGCGTAGTATTCCACGCGCGCCTCAAAGAGTTGTCAGCCAAGGGAAGGGGCCTGCCACGGCCGATGCCTGCCCGGGGGTGGAGGATTAATTCGAAAGAGTTACCTCGCCCCCGGGCACTCGAGGCAGGAAGGAACAGGGGTGGGTTTTAGTCAGTAAGAGTCTGACACACCCTTCCGCTCCACCCTAGAGCGGAAGAAGTCATAGGATGATTTCCCACCCCCCCAAAAAAAAAAAAAAACTGAGAAGTGGGTCAGTTAGTTTTTTTTTATGTTTGATAGGCTCGCGTTTGACCACTATCTCACCTGATGGTAAGCGATGATGTGGTCGAAGATGGAGCACGCTTGCCTAGAAGTAACCTATTCACTCACTAGTTATTTATTTATAGCAGAAGCTAATTTATTTTATTTTATTTATTTATTTATTTCAACAATCGGATATCAGAAATCCATAGTGTTAGTAACATACCTTACTAAAGAAGTTTCTTACTCTATCATCTTCCCCATAAAATGCCTCAGAAAAGGGGAAAACACACTCTCGGCCACTGTTTTCAGAATGCTGTTGTCACTGGCCCGGGTTCTAGCTGCCAGAGACGCTATTTTCTGCCGGACGATTGCGTGGAAGCCGTCAGTACGACTCTGTGTAAACATCTCTGACGCACTACAGAACCGAGGCAGTCCCAAGAGCATTCTAAAAATATTGTTATACTGATTGCGCAGGACATCTCACCTTTTGGTGTAGTTGATCCATAGACCCCCCGAGCACAGACCCTGACAATACGCCTTGAAAAGTGTTATTTTGACTTGGCCCTTACAGCGAGAAAATCTACGAACCAACATATTACCGCGGACCGCCAATGCCCTGCGCCCCCTCTTAATATCCACATTATCCTTCAGATCGTCGGCAAGTATATGTCTCAGATACTTGCATTGGTTTACTCTTTTTATGTTCAAGCCATTTAGGGTAAAGTTAGGTGAATAATTTGTACACTTACCGCCAAAGATCATGCACTCATATTTCTTCACGTTATACACGATCCCATGTGCAGCCGCGTAGTCGTCGCAAACTTACAACATCTCCCCAATAGATTCCGCAGTCGGGCCCAGCAGTACCATGTCGTCCGCATAGCTGATGCTATTAATATTAACACCACCTACCCGACAACCGACATGCATGCTACTGAGCTCAACTATGAGGTCATTCACAAATAGGTTGAAGAGCCTGGGAGACGTGAACCCTCCCTGTCTCACCCCGCACTCCACACATAAAGCCTCGGAGAGAATGTTGGACCACTTTACGTGATTAGTTTGGTTCGCAAACCAATACTTCAGAACTTTAAGAACTTCCGCCGGTATATTCCTATCCCCAACTTCTTCCAGAGCACATCATATGACACAAGGTCGCACGCCCTGACAGATCCAGGAAACAGGCATATACCGGCGTTTTACGATCTGTATAATATTGGACACTATTCTTGAGACTTAGGATTGTACTTTTAATAGACAGTCCAGGTTGAAACCCAAACTGTGAATAGTGCAAGTGCAGATGTTTTTCCAAGCACGAATCAAGCATACTGTCCAATAATTTCCTGCGTCCGAGATATCCCCTGTTCTGTTTTTTACTATCGGTTTCACAATAGTTTTCATTAGTTCTGCTGGTAGGTATGAGTGACTAATGCACATTGAATAAAACAAGGACAGGACCCTCGGCAGGTGAACACCAGCATACTTAAAATGCTCGATATTGAGTCCATCATGTCCGGGTGATTTACCTCTACTCATGTGTTTAAGTACAACTCTGACCTGCTTAGTCAAAAAATACATTACCGGTTCCTCTCCCTCACGGAAGGACTCAGCATCGATCATCATGCCTGAGTGTGATCGCACTTTGAAGTGCTCCATGAACATATTCGAAATATGCTCTGGATCATTTACTCCACCTACGCTCACCGGCAGCCCAGGCTTGGTATCCAGCTTACCCGTAGCTTTCCAGAATTTTCTAAAATTGTTTAAATTGTAAAAAATCCATTTTTATTTGTTCACTATGTTTTTGGCACCATTTATGACGACCGTTAAATATTTTTTGGGTCTTACACATTTCTTCATATGTTACTCCAGAAGTCGGTCTATTATACAATAACCACGCTTTGAAGTTAAGCCTGGCCTCTCGGTAAGCGTCTCGAACATACTTGTTTCAGCCACACAACACTCTGCCTCTCCTTGGTCGGGACCTAACATTCTCACTCGTTATTACAGCCGCATTACTTAGGATATCTACAATAGTTTTATATAAATTATCCAAGACATATTTATGTTCGACTAATTAACAGGACCCATAACTACACCTTTGAAATTCATGAGGAAGACCGATGTTCCGAAGCCTGTCATTGCATAAATTACGATATTTTGTAATTTGCGAGTCATCTAATAAAGCGTGTTAATAATAAGAAGGATTTTTCCAGCTTCTCGTATTGACAAAAATAGGTATCATCTAAAAGAATAGCCAGTTTAAAAACAAAAAAAAATGGTGGCTATGCTTTTAGTAGGTACCTATTTTTAAAGCCCAGAGACTACGATCACTGAGGTCAGTGATCGTAGTCTCTGGACGGGATAGGACTGTGTGTATTAACGCTATGTACATTTTTAGACTGGTGCTTAGAAGCGCATTATAGGTACTTCCACGATTTAATAAAATAAAAATATTAGGGAAAACAAACAATTTTGTACATATATATAAAAGGAGAAACTGACTGACTGACATATCAACGTACAGCCGACACTACTGGGACTAGGAACGCGAGGCTTCCTTTTTAACCGACTTTTATAAAATGTAGAGGAGCATTAAGAAAGGGTTTTTGGAAATTCGAACTTTAAGGGGTGATAAGGGGGCTTTTGTTTGTATGAAAGCGAGGAAAGCCGCTGGCAGAAGCTAGTCTAAGTATACAATAAAGTACAGTAACGTACAAACAACAACGTTTCCACATATTACCATAAATATTATTTACATATGTAAAGTATGGATGAAATGTATGGATAATTTTAATATTATACTAAATTGAATTCTTTTTAAGTGTAATACCTAATTCTTTTTTTAAATTATTATTGAATAACGCAAATATGTCTTTTTAACATGGTCAAGTGGTTGCCAATTCGCCTTCGCCGGAATGCTCACTTTCTTTGCCATTTATATAATATACTCTTTTCCCCTTTCACCCCTCTTTACCTCAAAAATCGGTTTCAGTTTCTTTGTGATTCCCACACGAAAGTTATCAGCCCCTTACAAAATAACTTTTATAATAGCGCTAACGCTAGCGCTTCGTGACATTATATAATTTTATTAAGGACATTACCTGAGGGGTTAGACAAAATACTTTTCTGTTAACGTGAACACTAACGCTTCGTTCAAAATGTGTGACAACGACATTACTGGGTGTGAGCCACGTGACAGTTCTCTCCGCAGGTAATGTCCTTTCCATACATTTTGCACGAAGCTTTAGCGTTAGTGCTATTATAAAAGTTATTTTTGTTTCTGTATATGTTTATATTTGTGTATATGTTATACAGGGTGTAACGGAAAGGTGTGGTCATATTTTAAGAACCGGCTCTGCCCATGGAAATAAAAAACAACTTTGAAAAAATAGAAAATTCAAATTAAAAAATTGAACTTTCCATACAAAGTTATCATCAGCTGATCAATATTTATATGGGTAAAAAAAAATTGAGTATTTCCTCAGGTTTTCTTGAAGAAAGTTGTTCATATCGATGGGCAGATGAAGTTCTTAAAATATGACCACACCTTTCTGTTACACCCTGTATAGCAAATGTATGTTTAGGTGTATCTATTGTTATATACATATTTTATTTAATATTGGTATTGTCACACCAATGACAGCCCCATATCATGTCCAGGCAATAACTGTCTATTCTAGGTTACCTGGAAGAGATCGCGGAATGCGATAAGGCCGCCAATTGTATTTGTTTAGTTTTTAGTTTCTCTTTATTTTATGTATCATAGTGTACAATAAAGAATATCGTACTAATATTATAAACTCGCTGTGCCCGCGGTTTTATCCAGTTAAGTAGTTTTCGCGTGAAAGCGTAACAAACAAACTTACTCTCTATATTCACATTTATAATACTAAGTATGATGTGAATATAAATTGGTTTGTTACGCTTTCTCGCGAAAACTACTTAACCGATCATCATGAAACTTTGTACACATATTCTTGTGAAAAAATAAAAAAAAACGATAGATACATAAACGCGGGTGAAACCGCGGACACACCTAGTAATACATAAATAAATGATCATTCTTAGTCAGCAAAATAATTTCTTATAAAGTTTTTTCTTCACCCGTGTGACAGTTCTTACAGCTAGATGGAAAGAAGTTCTGTTTCACATTCATAGTGGACGTGGCATATGAGAACTTCACAGTGCTACCAACAGCAGATGAGACTCTTCTTTCATTCCTTCAGACCTTGTCTGCAAGGAGAGCGCTTGAAGATACCCTTGTCTTGATCATGGGAGACCACGGATCAAGGTAACTTTGGCCTAATTGTACTCAGGTATTAAACATTCCGATTTCATTACGTTTGCCTCTGTACTTGTATGCATAAAAAAATGTTTTATAATTTGGTTCATTCGTAGAAATGAATAAAACCAGGGTTCTTCTTTTAATGGGAAATCATCAAATATCTTTACCCGCTCTTGATGGAGCGGATGTCAGACTCTAACTGACTAAAACCGACCTGTGTTCCTTCAGTTACCTGTGCCAGGGCCGCGGTGCTGCTAGGGCTAATAAGGAATATGCATGGGAAACGTAATTGTTATCTAAACAATTCATCGATAAATATATAAAAGGAATCAAAATTGGAAAAAAAAACTGATTTGCATCCCAAAACTGACCCTCATATTCGAAATAAATTTATTTACGTTACACGTCCGTCTGTGGGTAAAAAATATTTGCTTGTGTACCTTTCAACTCTACCGATCCAGGGGGCTTAGACAAAGTAACAATTTAAAAACGATAACGAAGTTAGAAAAGACTAAAATGTATGAGATTGACATAAACCGCGCTAAGTCACGTGGTCAGTCGACTGTCGACATCGTTATCGCAAGTTGGTAGACAATGTTATAATTCGTAACGAAACTATAAAGAAACGAATTGCTATCGTGTTTATCCCATACAAATGCGTACACAAGCAGCGCTTTCAAAGTTCGCCTTCGCCTCGATCGTGATCGCCAAAAAAGATAACGAAGGAACGCTAACGCTAGGAAATGTTTATCGATATCTCAGAGACGATGACGAATTTAGATATCGTTTCGCTACGAAGCGATGTTACTTTGTCTACAGGGCCAGTAGATTCGGAGTGAATTGGCGGTGACAGACGAACAGATAGACAGACGGACACACGAGTGATCCAATGAGGATTCCGTATTTTCATTCGTACTTTCGGAAACAAATGTAAATGAGATAGGTTTTTTAAAATAAATATCGCTCTCGCAAAAGCGCCGTTTTCTGTGGCAGCACTATCGTCGTTATTTGTCGTCGGAGTTTTTTAGCGGGAGTTTATCGAGTGAAGTTCAGTGGCTGTTTTAATTATTCGTTTATTGATTCCTAGTGGATATTGTGATGTAAAATTGGTGTAGTTTTGTGTCTCAAGTGTTAACGCAAATGGACAATATGTGGAATCATTGAAACAGGCGCGATCTCGGTTGGAGTGTAGCCTTAGGGGCGCTATGGCGCGGGACTTAGAAAATTTTTCGAAAAATATTTTTTTTTTCAAATTTTAACGGGACCTAGGGCACCCTGACTCGGACAGGTTAGGTTAGAAGGGGATGGCGGGGTCAAGAGAGCGAGCGAAGCGAGCGAACAGACCCCGCCATCCCCTTCGTGGTTATTTTTTTATAAACCACTCAGAAGTAGGAGCCCCGCGAAGCGGGGCTCCGTCGACACGTGGCTCCATCGACATGCAAACCAAATGCATGCAAATTTTTTTTCGAAAAAATTTATAAGTCTCAAAAATTTTTTTAACCAAAAAAATTTTGTTTTTATTTTCTTTGCTTCTCATAGCGCCCCTAAGGATATATTCCAACTCCTAAAAATCCGCTCCTAAGGCTACCCACTGACCTCGATCTCGGTAAAATGGAGCTGAGAATTTAATTGTAGTATTGACTACCTCAGCGAAGTTTGCCGAGAATTTGTTGCAAAATACTGCAAAATACATTAGAATGTGTTACATCTGCATTCTAATGGAAAAATAAAGTTTTTCTGTATCTAATTACTATGTATCCGACTGAAAGACTTGATTCTATGGTCATGAATAAAAATTAAAAAAAAATATATATTTGTCGTCAGAGTTCTCTTTCTCGTTACGAGATTTAAATCTTTTTTTTAACTATTGATAGGCTTGCGTTTGACCACTATCTCACCTGAAGGTAGGCACAGATAATATAATACTAGCGTAAGGTAGGTAAGCGATCCGGGCCTGCGGACGGCGAGCAGAGGGTAGCTCGCCGTCCGATCAGCACCAGGCCCGTGAGGCGACGGGGCGCAGTGTCCCACGCGCGCCTCAAAGAGTTGTCAGCAATGGAGACGGGGCCCGTCATGGCCGATGCCTGCCCGGGGGTTGAGGATAAATTCGAAACAGAGTTACCTCGCCCCCGGGCACTAAGGGCACGAAGTAACAGGGGTGGGTTTTAGTCAGTAAGAGTCTGACACGCCCTCCCGCTCCACTCAGAGCGGGAGAAGTCATTGGATGATTTCCCACCCCACGAAAAAAAGTAACTAAACAATTTTTACCCATATCATACAATGTCCGTGTGTTTACATCGATTTAGTCAACTGATCCCTGTTAATTGTTTATTCAAGCAATTTCATACAAATATTAACAGTGTAATATTTCATAAAATAAAGCTACGAGTATTTCATGAAATGGCCGTTGTTTTCATGAAATTACCGTATATTTCATGAAATGAGTAATTTTACAATAGCTGCGATATAATAATTATATTTCAGATTCTCTTCAATCCGAGAAACTCCTCAAGGCAAGCTGGAAGAACGCTTGCCTCTAATGGCAATTGTCTTACCAGAACAACTGAACACTCTGAGGCCTACAGCTTTGACTTCGCTGAAAAATAATGAGGATGCCCTAACAACTCCTTTTGACATACACGCGACAATTTTAGACGTATTGGATCTGAAGAAAAAGAACAGTACGCATAAAATACCAGGCTCTGATCTCCTGAGAGCGATGACTTTACTGGAACCGGTAATTTTAACTGAACTATTATTCCGGGTTCCGTACCTAATGAGAAAAATCATGTTCAATTAAAAATTATGATTTATCAATATATTGGTATTTGTCAGTAAAATATACGTAATAATAAACAATATCACCAAATTTCAAGTTCCTATATATTTTGACATACGAGTATATAGGAACTTGATTCTGACATATCATGTCAATGGGAAGTTGAAGTTGAAAAATACTTCGGAACAAAATTTTGTGACAGACGACGGACAGACGGACAAACAGACACGTGAGAGACAGCAATAGGGCTCAGTTGGGTGCTTTCGGGTACGGAATCCTAAAAAGGTAAAACTAATCACTAGTTTGTAAAATATAATCTCATAAAAAGAAGTAAAACGAATCATTCATTGACAAAAAACTGCACTGTCGTTGAGTAGTATATACAGGTAAGTCTATACTAGGGTATTCTCACCCATATGTTTAATAAATAAATCTTATATCAAAATAAACGCTATTTCATTGTGAACACGATGTTATAGGGTTGTCTGCAAAAAATCTGGTTTGGATGACGGTTGTCGACTTTTGAAAAGCTAAATTTTCCTCTCGCAAAGAGGAGGCCTGTGCCCCAGCAGTGGGGACATTAAAACGCTGATGATGATGATGATGATAATGAAAGTCTGACAACCAGTCTTACCAAAGGGTATCGTATTACCCAGTAACTGGGTTGTGGAGGTCAGATAGGCAGTCACTCCATGTAAAATACTGGTATTCAGCTGCATCCGGTATGACTGGAAGCCGACCCCAAGATAGTTGGGAAAAGGCTAGGCAGAATGATTGATGATGATGATGAAATTTTGATGCGAATAGAAATTATGAGAAGTACCTCACAATTTTTGCATCATTTACTGATGAAGCTGATATTTTCACTGAGGAAAAAATGGAT
This sequence comes from Polia nebulosa, assembly GCA_951329385.1. NCBI lineage: Eukaryota > Metazoa > Arthropoda > Insecta > Lepidoptera > Noctuidae > Polia > Polia nebulosa. The sequence goes on from OX589612.1 coordinate 20,214,370, forward strand.
ACTGTTCAAGAGTTTACTGCAAAAATGTATGACGTGAATCACTGTACCACAGTTAGAGTTGGATTTTTTTGAAAAATTATGCTGAAAAAGAATCCAATGTGGCTTACTGCAACAGACTCTGAATGCATAAAACTCCAGCCTGAAAACTCTTTTCTTTCTTTTCTTTTCTTTTCTTTTCTTTTTAAAAAACGTTGCCCCATACTAGGAACTACTCCTGTATCGTGGGTGCGTTCACAAACATGTATAATCACATACACAAGACACCCAGACCCGGAACAACTATCTGTAGGCCATACAAATATTTGTTCCGTGCGGGGATCGAACCCGCGACACGCAGCGCAGCAGCCGAACGCTCCACCACTGCGCCAACCGTGTCGTCAAAAGTTAAAACTGCGATTGGCATTTAGATTTAAAACCAACAGGATTTATTAAGGACCATTGATTGAGAGATTTTTTCCAGATTCCTTATTCCCGTTCGTGTGGCGAGGCCGGTGTGATGCCGCACTGGTGTGCTTGCGCGGAGTGGAACAGTGTGCCCAGCTCCAGCCCGATGTATAAACAAGTGGCGAATGTACTGGCCGAGTATATTGATAGCATTAGCAGAGAACAGCGGTTAGTATTCAAACTTCAACTTTAGGGTGCGTTCAGTCGAGCTTGAGTGTTATCGCGTGGTGCGCGCCTCGCCTATGCGTCATTCTTTACTCAGAGGCTGAAATGCAAATGAAAAAACTAGTTTATGCTTCTCTTACGTACAGTACAACGTATCAAGTACACAGTCGTTGTGTTGGGATCGCGATTGCGTGGTGCTTGAGCTGCGCGATCGGGACGCGTTTACGATGCGATTGCTATTCGTGGGCTGAGTGTGCGGCGAACTTAATCATTAAGCATAGGGTCGCCGGTGTGTTTGAAATAGTCACCGCGGCCCCTGGCATAGGCCACTGAAGGAACACCAGTAGGTTTTACTCAGTAAAAGTCTGATAGCGTGAGGACGCTCCCGCTCCCCTCAAAGCGGGAGGAGAGCAATTATTTGATGATTCCCCACTCAAAAAAAAACAAAACTATTGTACTAGTTAAAAAGACGCATAAAGTATAAATTCCAAAATGTCTTCGCTGTTTCATAGATTTAAATAAGTAGTTTTTGAGGTGAAAACTTCTTTAAGCGCGTTGGGTATTTTTGAGATGGGAAAAAACAAATGAACTTGCCACCGACACCGCGACGCGAACCGCTAGGAGTACTTCGTAGCACTCGTAGCGGATTGAAGTGAAAACTTCTTTAGGCGCGTTGGGCATTTTTGTTTAAGTTTTAACTTCTGTCGGCACTCCCCGAGTGCCACGCTTTTTTTTTTTTAAAAAAAAAAAAACGGTTTCGTCCCAGTGTAAGTTAAAAATATTCTTTTGCCACATATCTTTTCTCCTTGATCAATCTGCATACCTTTTTCCCAGCTTTGTTGGCATCAGCTTCCAGTATAGCAGCTGAGTAATCAATTGTGGATTTAAGAAGTAGATAGAACAGAACTTACTTCGTTGGTTTAAGGTGGAAGCGCCAGGGTAGCCCGCGAAATTGAAATTTTGTTACGTTTTTTGCAATTTTCAAGTCAGTTTCAGGTTGTATCTTGATCATAATTTAATTCGCGGCCGTAGCAAGTATGTGCTTATAGATTTAGAATCATTAAAAATATTAATACAACTCTTTCAGTTAGAATTGATGTCAAATGTAAGTATTTCATGAAATCATGACATTTGACATCAATTCTAACTGAGAGAGTTGTATTTTGAGATTTTAATGATTGCAGTTCTGTAAATATATACTTGCTACGGCCGAAAATTTGAATTTCGCGGGCTACCCTGGAGCTTTCACCTTAAGAAGAAAATAATGTATATTTAAAGGAAAATCTAACATTCCCAGATCAAAATGTGCTACAAGACGATTAATATCCACGGAATGGGTGATACATCAAAATGCAACAGATCATCTTTCGAAAGTGAATTATTTTGATATCAAGGAATTGTCACATTTGCATAAGCATCCTCGTAGTGACGCGTTACAGACCCTCGACGAATATTATCAAGCCAAGGTAATTTAAAATAACTTATACAGGGTGTAAGGGAATCGCTTCTGAAACGGGAGACATGTGATGAGGCTAGTGATTCTCGATACGATACCATCAAAATATCTAGAAAAAAATGAAAATTTTACCAATTTTTTTTTTCATTTTGCGTACACTATGCTGTGAGAACAGTTAAATAAAACCGTTATTTGCAATTGAAGAAACTTTTTTTCTTTACAATTTTAGCATGCAATGTATTCGTAAAATATCAGCTGACGCTCGCGCACTACCTCGAGTTCAAAGTGCGCGAGCGCGCGACAGCTGCGCGGCAAACAGTCCCACGTCCACGCGACGCTGACATAACGCGAAAGATTACTGGTATTCGTTTGCATTTAGGTTGTATAAAATCTATGTTCTGGCTTCGGAACCGTTCCCCTTACACCTTGTATTTAGGGCAAAGTCACTGTACCTATTCTTCCTATTTTGAGCTATGGCGTACGGTTTAAACATCCGAGCTAAGGAGCGCAGTATTATTTTTGTTAAGTAAACGGATTGCGTTCGAAACTCTAAGTTTACTGCGCTCCAAATCGCCGGTCGTTGACCTGGCTCAGGATTTTTTTGTGAGTATTTTCACGCAGGTCAACCTATGTATAAATTGTAGTCTGTTAACCGGACTTACCAGTGGTGGCCTTAAAAAATCAAAGCCTCCAGCCAGGACTTATAAAAACTTAAAACTAAGCGACCACAATAAGATACGGACCTCGGCTTAGGGCCTCGCTGGGCGGGACAGCAAGAGACAGGCTGGACCAAACATGAGAGACTGGGCTGATCTGCCATCAAGCCAATAGTTAAAGTCGCCATTATTGGTACAGGACGAATAGCACTACCACCTAAAAATGCCTTAAGTTGATTGATACATTTTTTATATACATCTTATTAGATTATCTTATTATTTATGTTTAATGTTTGGCCATATTTTTCATTGACGCGGTACGGTCGATTTTTTTGATAAGTTTTTCGCCCTCGCAGTCTTTTCTAATTAGCTTATATATTAAATGTGTATAATGTATTTAGAAAATTCTTAGTATAATAACGTGTTTCAGATAGTAATGAGTCCTGATAAGAGCGTGTTTGAAGGCACAATGACATACAATCCAGCCGACGATTATTTTACGATCACCGAAAGGGATATATCTCGAGTTAGTGCGTAAGTAGGCTTCTTGCAATACAAAACCGTATAATGCAAATTGGGCACGCGGTTCAGTTCAACCGTTCTGAAGGAGTGGTTCTCTCTATGAATCTGTGGTTGAATGGTGAGAACATTGAACGTTCGCAAACCGTCAAGAAGTCATTTTGAAGGCACGGTTGGCGCAGTGGTTGCGATTAGCTGCGGTGCTGCGTGTCGCGGGTTTGATTCCCGGACGGAACAAATATTTGTATGGCCTAGTGATAGTTGTTCCAGGTCTGCGTGTCTTGTGTATATGAGTTTAAATGTTTGTGAACGCACCCACGATACAGGAGTAATTCCTAGTGTGGGACAACAATCTAAAGAAAAAAAAAAGCACGCGGAGGAAAAATTACGCGTCTCGCTTTCCACTATGCGCTATTCGCTAACCGCCGCGTCGCGTGTGTACCTTTGACACATGATGCGCTCAAAGCTTGTGCATACTACTTAAGACATACTGAAAGTTTCTGGATACTGATAAATAAGACTAGACATGAGACTTACGATACATTTATTGTTTTTAAAAAGTAAAATGTTCTCAAAGAGTTCTATTTTAGAATAAATTCCATAATTGTTTTTTTTTTCATTCTTTTATTATAAGTGCCCAGATCCAGAAACTTTCAGTATGCCTCACGTATAAATCTGCTAACAGAACAGCAAACCCACATATGATTACTCTGTGAACGTTGGACAGCTGGCTAGTGAGTGTACATCTTGTATGGATGCAGCAGAGAAGAGGCTGATGATGCTATTTGCTATTTCTTCCAGATCGGTAAAAACATACCAAGAACTATTGCAACTTCCTATCCACTTAAACCAGCTTTACCAGTAATATTGTGCAGGAGTGTTACATAGGTGGACTTAATGCGACAAGGCATTCTTTATCAGTCAAACTTTGGATTAAAAAACTTACACATATTGGAGTTTCAGCAGAAAAAAACATTTTTACAAAAAATGGAATAGACTTACGTCGTGCTATTTTTTAGTTATGGTTGCCCATTAAATTGTATAAACAATACATAGAAAAACGATCGCAGCAATTGCGAGTTATTTGCTGTTTGTTATTGAAGAGTTCCACTGTCTATCTCCGAAGATCTTCATCATATCCTAAGTATTATATATTAAAACCTGCCTTGAAAAATATGCATTTGAATAACGAAAACCCGATCCAAATCGGATAAGTAGTTTTCGAGAAAATCGCGGACAAACAAGCATATACAGGCTGACTGGTAATTAGTGACCAATACTTAAACACGTGATTGTAGTCATGATTATAAACAAGTTTCCCAAAAAAACTTTTTTTTTAGTACTTATTCAGTACTTATTTTTTTCACAAAAACAACAGTTTGAAATACGCGCGCGCCCGAGGGCAGTAACCGCTGCAATCAGCTGTTAGACGCGGGCTCGTATCGTACTTACAGTGCACGGCTCTCAAGCCCGCTTGGCCGGGCACCATGTGCCGTTTTCGGTGTACTTACCTAAGCAGTGTAGGTACCTACATGTTTCGGTTGTTGCTAAATAAAAAAAATATTTTAAAAGACAGCGTGTTTGACTAATACTTTTAAGAGGCAACGTATGTCCGCATAACTACAAAATATCTAGGAACGCGCGCGCCGTAACATTAAAAGTAGGCACGATCTATCAGCTGATAGTCTGACCTCGGGAAAGGGCAAATGTACTTACTAGTAATCGCGTCTCACGCTGCCCTGCCACCCGCACCGCTCCCTTTGCCTCAGTGCTAACAGCTGATCGCCGCGGTCACTGCCCTCACGCGCGCGCGAAATTCAACCTGTTGTTATTGTGAAAAAAGTGAATACGTGTAAAAAAAAAGTTTCTTTTGGAAAGTTGTTTTTAATCATGAGTACAATCACGTGTTTAAGTATCGGTCACTAATTACCAGCCACCCTATACAGGGTGTAACGGAAAGGTGTGGTCATATTTTAAGAGCCGGTTCTGCCCATGGAAATGAACAACTTTCTCTAAGAAAAAATAGAAAATTCCCAAAAAAAAGGTTTGCCTTTCCATATAAAGTTATCATCAGCTGATCAATATTTGTATGGGAGGTAAAAAAAAAATTACAATTTCCTCAGATTTTCTTGAAGATTGTTGTTCATATCGATGGGCAGATGCAATTCTTAAAATATGACCACACCTTTCCGTTACACCCTGTATACATACATACGGGTCGAATACAGAACCTCCTTTTCTAGAAGTCTGTCAATAAACTAAATAACACACTTTATTTTTTCAATTTTCATTATCTTCTCAGCAAAGCCTTTCATTTCATACCTTTATCATGGGAATGCATACAAAATAACTAGACCGCCATCTTTGGCAGTCCACATTGTCATCCAAACTAAACATGTACGCAAATGTTTAGCTTGGTCGGAAACCGGGAAGTGGGTCAAATTTAACTTCTAAGATTTGTTTAAATGGTTACAAGTGGAGCTAATATAGGTTTTCTAAAAATTGTTTCAGATCTGGTGACGAATCAAAGTGCATCAGCGCCACTCATCCACATCTAAATAAATACTGCTATTGCAAAGACAGAGTTGGTAACACAAGCATAAATAGGACATTTGTGACAAAATAAATTGTTTTCAAACAAATATTCAATTCATTTGATAATAGCTTTTATCAGCAGTGCCTGAAAAGCATCGTATTACCGGAACCAAAGTATACTATTATCCCAAAGCATCGTATCACCAGAACCAAAATATTATACTATTATCCCAAAGCATCGTGTCACCGGAACCAAAAGTATACTATTATCTCAAAGCATCGTATCACCGGAACCAAAAGTATACTACGAGTATTATCCCAAAGCATCGTATCACCATAACCAAAAGTATACTATTATACCAAAGCATCCTATCACTGGAACCAAAAGTATACTATTACCCCAAAGCATCGTATCACCAGAACCAAAATATTATACTATTATCCCAAAGCATTGTATTACCGGAACCAAAATTGTACTATTATCTAATGTGCGATTCTGGAGCGAGAAATAGCCGATAGTTAGTCGCTTCCTCGCCAGCGGTGGGAAAACTGCTTTATGCTGATCATTGTCTACTAGTATGTGCCAAGTTTCATCCCAATCTTTTCAGCTTTTAGAGCGTGACTGAATAGGAGCGTTATGAAGTAATACCCCTCAGGCCCCGCGCACGTCAAACGTCAACATCAGCTGTCAAACCCCGTTGACAGTCAGCCATCGTGTAACTACAGACTTTGTCATGTTCCGGGTGTGTAATCCTTGCCACAGGTCTAAAGACCTTAGGTAATAGTAATAATAGGCACGAGTTTGACCACTATCTCACCTGATAGTGAGCGATGATGTGATCGAAGATGGTGCACGCTTGCCTAGAAGTAACCTATTCACTCTTGACTTAAAGACTCCCAGGTTGTAGCTATCAGGAAACACAGACTCCGGTAGGGAATTCCCTGGCTGCACGCACAATGAATGTGTTCTCAAAACGCTTTGTGCGTATGGATGGGATGTCCACCATGAACCGGTGGCACTTCGCCGTACATCTTGTGGTCCGTTGATGAAACGGGCTTGGCGGAATCAAATTTTGATGAATGAGAAAAAAAGAAAAAGATAATTCCGTCGCACACTCCCCAAAATGCAACCGATAGAAAACCGACAGGCTAGCAACTCGGCGTCTATGCTCAAGACTTTGGAGCTTCGATTCAACGAGCCTATCATTGCCGATGATCCTCTTGGCTCGTTTCTCAATTGACTCAAGGGCACCAAGCTGGTATCTGGCAGATTCGTCTCAAAGATGAGAGCAGTACTCCAATTTTTTTTGGCAAACGGCATTTTGGTACTGGCACACCGGTGTGCCGCTAGACACTTAAATGTTAAGACAATAGATGAAAATACTACGTAATTTACTTATAGATTACTCTGTAATCTACTATACCTGTAATTATCATCATTAGCTTCATTCTACTCTAGTTAAAATAATAAATAGTACAATGAACCTCAACCTTAACGAAGGCACAGATAATATAATACTACCGTACAGATGCCTCATCTCCTACAAAGAAATGGTACCGCCGTAACTACGGGATTTCGACAGGCAAAAGCAACTTTTGTTCGTCGTTTGGGCCCGTTACACTACACCTCGCTAGATGGTGCTAGCAGCGATGGCTTGCAAGTTTAATGAATTTACCTAAAGTCTTACCAATATTTTCTCACACATAGAGGAATTATTTTATAGTATTTTTGGCACTTCATAACAGTTTTACTGTATCAAAATGTGTCACTTTACAAATTTTAAAGAGGCGAATGGATAAAATCTAAAACTTCAAACAGCGCCATCTATTGGTTGAAAAAATATAGATGTCTATGGACTCGTTCCAATAATCATCTAAATTTGAATTAGGAGCCAATTATTCCACAATTATATGCCTAGGGCAGTTTGTGACGAAGGTAACATAGAAGATGTAAAACGACTTGGCAAGAAGAATGACAATAAAGTTAGACAGTTTGTTAGGCGAGATTTCGAATAGCGGCTCGAGAATGCATTTCCTAGTTTGGACCCTTCCAGTACGGAACCCTAAAAAAGAATTATCCAAATAAGCGCAGCCTTTCCGAAGTGATGCGCTTACATGCATTCGACAATTAATTTTTAGTTACACAGAAAAGTATCAATGAAATGTTTAGAGTGGAGTAGTTTTATTATAATTAGGTACTTAATTGTTTTGCTAACAAGTGAAAAATCGAAGAACCGACACAACTCGGTTACCATCCAGTTTTGATCCCTTTTTTTTTTTTTTTTTTTTGTGGGGTGGGAAATCATCCTATGACTTCTCCCGCTCTGGGCGGAGCGGGAGGGCGTGTCAGACTCTTACTGACTAAAACCCACCCCTGTTCCTTCCTGCCTTTGTGTGCCCAGGGGCGAGGTAACTCTGTTTCGAATTTATCCTCAACCCCCGGGCAGAGTTTTGACCCCTAGTTAACTGGACTTAATTCGTTGTTAATAACCTCTATATAACCCGTTTCAAGGAATAGGTCGAGTTATCCTGTCACCCTGTACTTATATCTGAGAGTGTGTCCAGATCTGGAGAACGCACCGTTCGCGAGCCCTCCGCGTGCAGCTCGCGAGCGGCGCGCAGTGCTTTTACTGCAACTGTTTGGTGCGCGCGAGCTGCGCATTCGTCAGATCTGGAGTTCTGGACACTCCCTAAGATGTTTCTTATTAAAAAGCTAACACAGGCCTGCAAAATTGTCTGTCTCTACTAAAATTTTCAAAAATTTCGGCTAGGGTATCCTTTTTTGGTTCTCGGGGTCGGTATTAAACGAATTTGGGGGCGAAAAAAACGAGGAGTCTTACTCGAATGAAGGTTTATTGTAGACTAAATACACACACATAACATAATTCTTACATTTTAGTTCAAATTGCTATCTTTCTGTATGTATATAATTAAAAACTTCTTAGCTGACGTAACGTAAAGTTCTAACAGATAAGGCGACATCGACATCTGAGTGTTCAAGCGCGTCCTAACACGAACAATGCAAATACAATTTTTCTAAAACAAGGGCACAATGCATAAATTAATTGATTTGCAGCTTAATATGAATGGTTTTGAATGATGATATGATTTTAATTGATTTATTATTATTATTTTTGTATTGAAATATTATTTTTGTGACTAACATAGATTTAAGTTTATTGCTACTAACATAATATGGACATAAAATTTATTACTGGTCTGAATTAAATGATTTGAATTTGAATGACTCCTACCACCCAAGTTTCCAGTATTACAGTACATTTTTATTGTAATATTAATTATTATACGTTCTATTGCAAAAACAAGTCATTCTACGTTTACAAAACTTACAATTTTAGGGTAAACATTCACTCGTTTCATCGGGATAGTTTCGTGATGTTCCAGTGGATGGACCTCGTTATTGTCCAGGTCTGGCTCAACAGCAGCTTGCTGTAGCACTGTGAGATCACAGCAATGTCCCTATTATCTTCATTTTAGTTTTCTCGCTTTTCAAATTTTGGTGAGTTTGTTTTCAGCTTTACTATCCAATGATCTTCTTGGAATTTAGAAAGAGATAATTTTCGCTGGTCTACTGCAACAAAAGCTGGTGTTGGTGAAGCATCTCATTAATCTCATGTATCCTTTAGGTATCGGCAGTTGGTACTCGTCCTTTTAATATGAGAACGTCGCCTCGTAGAGCTCGTTGCGGTCGGAGAGCGAGACAATCATGAAGCTTTAAACTTAGAGTAAAATATTTAGGAGTTATACTTTTGACAAACGGATTATGTTAATATGTGAAAGTTTTAGACGTAGGATTGTCCTGTAGTTCGTTAAAAAAACTCTTACCTCTATAAGTTTATGTATTGACATTTACGTCACCTGGGTTTTTGTTTAGCACACTCTTTAGGATTGATTTTTCCGAGAGGTCACTTTCAAGATAGTTACATAATTGAGCTTGCCCCATAATATGATTTAATTAGATTTTTGCGTTTTCGGTGTGGTTTCATCGTGATATTGTTAATCAGTGAAACGGTTTTTTAAATCCGTAATTGACTTCTCGCATTTTTGGATCTGGGCCTCATTCTTGTCAATCTTATCCGAGTAGAATTGCAGTGTTTGGTTAAGCTCTTCTTTAATAACTTGCTTCACTGCATTGTATAGGTCTCGTAGTACTTGTGGCGTCGTGTTGTCAGCGTGGACACTAGTGCATGTGGTAGCAACATCGCATCTTATACCCTCGTAACTTGCTGTGCACTCACAAACTGCCTCATCCTCCTCGTTCAGGGAACAGACACCGTTATTTAAACAATGCTTATGGCACGCATTAACTTCGCACCTTTCCCCAAAATATCCGGCTTTACAACTGAAATAATTAAGATAAGATACAAAGTTAGGTACTCGTTAAATAACAAAAACAACAAATATTTTTGACTAGCTGTAAAAGGGGAACGAGGTGGGGAACTTCGTTTCTGATGCTAAGTTAGTGATGTACAAAGTGTCTTTGCAACGCACACTATATGTACCTACCTACTAGGTGACTTTCAATTCATCCACAAATCTTGCAAGAGGTGCAAGTACTCTTAAATATAACTACTGTTTTACTATGACATTTGTCAACTATGAAATCACTAAAAATAATCAGCTTTGTAAAAATCCGGCCAATAGCGTATCGGACTTCGCATATTTAGGGTTCCGTACCAAATAAGGGATTTATCAAAGAAAAAATCAGATTTATCAATATACTGGTACTAGCTGGAATACTGGCCCGGCGAACTTCGTACCGCCTAAAATCCAATAAATTCTCGAGATATCAATGTATGGAAAAATGTTTTATTTTTTATTTTTCGTGAATTTTTTCGATGTTTTAATTGTTGGATTCTGCTATTCGGGACGTAGATACGTCCCGAATAGCAGAATCCAACAATTCAAAAATTATTAAATTCGGTCCAGCCGTACTTGAGTTATAAATGGTGTAACTAATCCGACTTTGTTATAAATATAAAGATTTGTTAGTAAGTTAAAAAAATCTTTGGAACAAAATTTTTGACAGATGACGGACAGACAGACGGACACAGTGACATTAATTTGAGAAAGATTAGATGATTTCTACATAACTAAGTGACGGTTAACGACATAAGACAAATTCGGACAGAATATCTTATGATGTAGGTATACTTACAGTCGGCGACCGTACTAATATGTGATCTCTCTTTTCTTGCGTAGGTCTTGCTTAGACAACATTGACAGATACAGAGTATGAAACCTTTGCAGCCATAATATATCAATGCTCTTTACCCGTATTATTAGTTTAAAATGATTGGCAGCTTCTTCGTTAAAATTTTCTTTGTAGAATTTAGGTTGTGCTATTGTAATAATTATAGGGTTAGAGAGTTTTTATAAATAAGGCCCTTTTAATAGGTCTCTATCCCACAGTTTTTATGACAATTTAAACATCAAAAGTTTTTATTACAATAATTTTCACCAGAGAGAGTGAGAGAGAGTGACTGTTTTAGGTATTCTAACTTCACATATGGTAGCTTACGAGTTTCCTTGTGAGAATCTTTGATGGTAATGACGTGGATACTCCAGGATCTGTTAAGTTATATATAACTATCTGAGCGTTGCTTAACTTGCCGTTAGTGAATGCAAGCATTAGTGTCAACTCACACAGAGACGCGACGCGACGCAGTTTGAACTTTCTGAGTATGCGAAACAATTCAGTACCTAAACAAAGTTATTTTGAACTTAAAGTTCTTTAAAGAACGTTATTTTCAAAATAAAAATGTACACATAGCAATTGCATTACGAGAGAATTTGAGTAAACCCTGCGTCTTCATGATGCCTTGGTGCGCAGCGCTATTCAACTGTTTTCTTCAAGCATCGTGAGCTGTCCTTTAAATATCTTCGTTACTTCTTAATTAGATAAACACTGTTTACCTGCATGTAGGTTGTCCCTCAGCACTGACACAACAATTTCCTTGGAAGCAATAGTTCTGACAGATTGAAACTGTAGACTCAGGCTTCGAGTTTTTTGGGATCAAATTCTTAAGTGCTTCGCAGCTCTTTGTTCCCTGAATTTGTTCATGTATTGTGTAGTTGGCTGCTATGCGATGACAATCCGCACAATCTGAGTTAGACATTGAAAGTCGTTTTCCTTCCGCATGTTGTGATGGAATCTTCGGTAATTGCCAGATTCCCACTTGTTTGTAGTTCTTCCAGTAGATGAAATCTTTTGATATGGCCAATGAGTTTCCTAAAGTGTCGTTTCTTACAATAATATGTAATGTTGTTCTGTTTTTTCCATTAAAATCGGCGCTTTCAATATACAGCAGATATTCGCCTGTCAATGGCCAGTGTTTTGTCTCCGTCCAGTACATTTTCTGTGTTTGTTGGTCGATGACCAAGCTTCGTCGGTCATAGACTGTACTGGCTATTAAAACTTCTCTCTCGGAGCCATCAAACCGAGCCCTCTCTAAGTTGTAGTCTGTGACCCAGTAAATATACCTGTAATTTGTTAATTACTATAAATATTCACGAAGTTCAAAACGAATATTTCACAACACACAAGGGCTAAAATAGCACAACATAAAAATATAATTTATTTTTAAAAATACAATTCAAGCTTGGAATCGTAAATTATGACATCTTTTCTTATTTAAAGTAGCTAAAATACTAAGATTTAGAATACTTAGTTTTATTACACCACCATTATTGACAAATTAATGTGTTATTTAACAAATATGTTATTTATAACCTAAGTATATATTTACAAAATAAATATTATTGATCATTTACAAAAGAAAATAAAAACCACCCTGTCTATAAAAAAGCTTTTCGATCTTTTTTTAAGATCTGCTTATTTTGTCGGTGCGTGTATAATTATAAATCATTAGTAACGTACCCTCCACAGCTGTCCACGGCTATATCCAGGCAGTAGTGATCCAACGTAACTAAAATATTTCCGTCAACTGCTTTATTAGAAGACGTAGGATTTAATGAAAATGAGTAGATGCTAATATATTGCCTCCAAAAGAGTAATTGTGTAACTGGGTCGTAGACGACCCTCATGTAGGATCCGTTTAATTTTCTCGTAAATAAAGGTTGTATTTTCCTGGTTGAAAGGTTAAAGCTGGAAATTGATATGTCGGGGCTGTTATTATCGGCAAACAGCACCCTGTAGTGAACTGGATCGTAAGTTACTGAATGGATATAATTAGCCGACGGAATGTCTTCTGTGTGCGTCAGTGTTCCGTTGTAATAAAAATCTAGTCTTCTGTTTTCGCCCACGACGATATCTGAAACATGAAAATATTTATTTTTTAGTATTATTGCTAAATAGATATTTTTTATTCCTCTTCTTTTCATAAAATACGTTGATAATAAAAATGGTTTCCAAAGGACAATGGGCAAAAATGTATGGAACGTGGTACCCGCTCCAATAGTCCTCATTAATATATCATTGAATAGACATTTTGATGCAGAAAAACGTCTACCATGGCGCCTGTCCCTATTCACGTTTGGAAAGCAGTAATCTCACTATCTATACTTATTATTATACAGCTTTAATCTCAGGAACTGCTAGTCCGATTTAAAAAATTCTTTCAGTGTTAGATAGCCCATTTATTGAGGAAGGCTATAAGCTATATATCATCGCTACGCTACGACTAAAAGGAGCCGAGCAGCAGGGGTGAAACCACGGAGAACAGCTTGTGTTTTATAAATGATGAAGAATTTATTACAAACTACTTATATAAGTAAAATAAAGCTAGAATAACATGATATAACACATTTAGGATTCCATTATTAAAAGAAGTAAGAAAACAAGCATTCTTTAAATACAAAACATATATTTTATCAATAAGTGAGTAGATTTAAAACATTACATATCGGTATCAACTATAACAGCATTGAGGAAAGATGTCGGAGAAGTAAATCCCGTATGCCTCGCATAGCCTAAGTACCATACGATGGACACTATATGTGCACAAGTGCCGATCGTACGTCGCCCGGTTAAACATGTGCAATACTGTTGGACAATATTATTTGCACTGCTGATTAATATATAACAAAAATATGTTTTTACACGGACATGTCGCGACTGGATTCGTCCACGCAAAAGCCAGGCATCTTCGTGTATGCCATAGTCTGGCAGATCATCAAGTGCTCCCTCTCTGTACGTTTCGATTATATATAGACCATTTGATAAATGCTCGGCACAGTAAGATCTTGCCAGCTTGAGTTGGTATGTACCTAGCGCTAATAGAATTATATCCTCCTCCGTCATTGAAGGGAAGTTTTCAATCTGGCTCGCTTCCATCCTCTGAAAATCTACTCTTCTGTGGTTAAGCCGTTTTCTCTCTACATACATATGCAGAAGATTCGGGGTATCTATTTTCTGCCTTATTATATGGACGAATTCGTCTGCGTGTACGCTATCCACGATGGGTTGGTGGAAGTGATTCGTGATAGCTGCGGCAATCTTAAAATCAGTGAACATATTGGGCAGTGACTTATTAAAATATTTTTGCCGCAAGAGCTTAAAATCACGTTTAAACCGGCCATTTGCCACTTCCACAACCCACCGGCATAGCGTTATCGATCGAGCTTCGTTGGATTGTTCAGTGGTCAGCTGTGTCTCTTGGCGGTTCTTTGTTGGTGGGACATAGGATTCATACCCACATTCATCAATGAGGTCCAAGCTGTCCCTAAAACCTCGATCTAATATAAAAGCATCGTTTGTTCGGAGTAACCAATGTAATGGATGTTGTCCATCATTCATAATATCGCCCATTATTTGCGCATCTGTTTTTGTTGCAGCGTATGGACCCATTACATCCAATATATATCCATCAGTACATACAAGTAGGAAAGGTTTCAATAGATTCTGAAACTTGTGTAAACTGTAGGATAATCTTTGGAATAAAAAGTTCGAGCTTTTATTTATGTAAACCAATCAATAATAACTTATCATTATTTTCATTTCCAAATAATGCTTTTGGTATAGTTAGATTTTTTTCCAATAATTGTTGTCTGTCAATGTGATCCACTCCCAAATGCAGCCCGACATAATTGTTACTGAGACACTCCCTCACAATAACCAATAAACGTTCGAGCTTTCGTCGTGACATGTTAAATAATGTCGCAAGTCTTTCATTTGGCTCCCCAGAACGCAGTTTTGTTAGATAAATACCTAATGCAGTTCTCGGCTCTCTACATCTTTCATTTAGTGCAGGTGTTTGTACCAATATATTATCAAACTCTTCGCACTTGCGTCCTGTCCAAAAGTGCATTTCTTCGTTGGTTAAAGCGCCTCTCGTGTTGAAGTCTAGCCGAGGTCCACGTTGTAAGGCCATTCTTAACATGTCACAAATGTCAGTAAACTGTTCTGTATTAAAATCATGAGTGACATTACATGTTTGAGGTAGCTCATCACAAACGTTGTTCTCTAAGTGCTGTGTACACACTCTTGCACCATTTGGAATATAAAGCTTATATTCACAAAAGATGTGAGTTTTAATTGTTATTGGGATTCGATGGCGAGTTGCGTTTGGACAGTTGTTAAATATACAATGCCGTGGTGTGTTTGGAGCACGTGTATACTCTGAAACTTGAAATTCCTGAACATTTTGCACAGCTTCCGGCACTGCTTCCGGCATTGCATCCGGCACTGCTTCCGGCATTGCATCCGGCATTGCTTCTGGCACTGCATCTGGCATTGCTTCAGGCATTGCTACGGGCACGGCAGGGTTCGCATGTCTTCTCACTGCATTATCAGCGGACTGCCAACATCGGTGACACACACGTCGTGTGCCATCGAATACCACCTGAAAGTAGTAAAAATATGATTTAATATATATTTTTTTGGAACTAAGCTAAAAAACTGAGAAAACAACGTCACGTAAATACAAAATATTAAAGTGTCGATCGTAACCTAACAACACTTTTGTTATAGTAAGCGCAGATTCAACAAAGTCGTCGGGCCATAAATCATTTCTCTATGTCCATCTTGCTTGCACTTATAAAGCTTATGGAACGCTAATGCAAAATAATAGGGCATTGGAATAATAAAAGTGACTTTCGAAGGTCCGATGACTCCACACGTGCGCACAGTGTCCAGGTAGCTAATATCGAGTTAGAAAGGATAAGCCCTTTTCTTTGTACTGCTAACCATTATCTATTGTTATTGGTAATGACCGTCTTAAGTGGCAGCACCTGTGCTATACTTAGATTAAGAGTATAAACGGCACGGACGAAGGGATGATGAAATAAAACCACACCTTGATTATAATAATGGAAGTGCTTACCTCCAGAACAGCATGTTCATGAATAAACGCAGCGAACTCAGGGCGCGTTCTTGACAGATTAGTTGTCAAAACATGTTGTTGGTATCTTCTGGTATATAAAGCTCGCCGACACATTACACAGTTGAGGCGTTCCATAGCGATATTCCAGTTCGAAAAGCAAATCAGTATAGTCCACAACACTAGCACAGGTCAGCGTTAATTAGAGCGGGTAACAAGTCCAGTAGGAGCGCAGGGGTCAGTAGTTAATAAAACCGAGTTATGAAAGCACAAAAGAAACTCAAACAGCAGCTAAACGTCGTCACGAGCGCAAAACGAACGAGCGACTGACGCAGGACGCGAACACGTCTGGTGTCAGTCGATCCCCTCCTCTCCCTCCCCCGCTGCTCTTGCGCACACCCCGCGCTCAGGAGCAACGGGACTCGAGTTAAAATGAGGAGTGCATGGCAAAGTCTTACGTAAAAACGTTATTAATAGAAAACATGAACGGAAATGCCGAAAATATTACCTTGGTACTCATTTTCTTACATAAATAAGTGGTAACTAATATACTCGTATATGTATGTTTATCGCCGGGGCCACGAGACTGTCTAAACAGGTTACTGTGGCCCTGGAAAGCAAAGGGAAACTGAAGGAACAGGGTTTTTATTAGTTAGTAAGACTGTCGTTTATCTTCAAACGCAATCAGATTTGAGAGTGGCGGCCATAGTAAAAATTGTTCCTCTTGGTAAGACCTTTTAAACGACACTACAATCATATCTATTGGAGCCGGGTACCATTTTGCTCATTCTTCTTACTTGTATTCCTGCCTGTCTAGTTACCACCCTAGAACTTCCTTTTTTAATTCTAATAATACTTATAACGAAAATCATTAAAGTACACCATAACAAAGATGAATTAGAAATTTCCAAAGTAACATTGTGTGGGGCTTAGCGTTACTAAAGTAGGTACTAACTTAATTACTTGGCGCAGGGGTTTAAAAATGCTGAAGCTTAACATTTTATATTTTTGTTATTTTATACTACACCTGCTTGGAAAGTACCTTGATACTTTATCAAATTTACGGTAGAAAGTACGTCATTGCATATCGAACAAATATGCGGGGAGAAAACGCATCTGAGCGGGAGAGAAAAGTGTATGAAAATCCATTTCTTACGTGGTTTTTCTTTTTTAATTTTGGGTAAGACTATGCGCCGGTAACCTAAATATCAAAAGCCAAAAAGTTTTTAAAGTGAGTTTTTATCTCCAAGTTCGCAAAATGACACTGGCCACTAGCTGTGTGTTGGATGGTGTCGGGCTGGCAGTACGACCCTGCGGCGCGCGGCGGCAGGATAAACAATTTGAAAAAAGAACATGTGAAAATTGCAGACGCCATTGGCGCCATTTTCAATTTCAATATAAATTTCAATTAGTAAAGATTTAGTTTTTTATTTTCCTCGTAGGTGTAGTATAAAGCACTATGTATCACTCGAGAGAAAGTGCGATTCCCGATATCGGGTGTTTTAAAGCCCTCGCCTACGGCTCGGGCTTCAAACGACACCCTCGACGGTAATCGGTCACTTTCTCCTCTCGGTGAACAATGTACTATTTTACAATAACCGAAACCAAAATATGAGTAAATAAGAAACACAAAAGACGAGAACAACAATCCGAAACCGGTCTCTAAAGATCACTTGGGCTCAGCTTCAGGAACGAAAATTACCAAAAAATCAATGTGACAAAGGACATTGGGAACCTTACCATAGAAAATTTACCCAAGGCGGACAAAGATGAATCATACATTTATTTTTAAGGTTTGAATATCTAGTTACGTTAGCACGAAGCACATTGTTGTGCCTCATGGGAGTATCGTGATATAATAAGTTTAAGTTGAGTACATTTTGATTTTTGTTGTTATATATTTTGTTTTTTTGTCTTTTGTTCTTCATTAGTATATGATAAATAGCTTATCATAATGTATTCATGCAACTATTGGACATTCATATTATAAAAAAAGTCATATACAGGGTGTCCCGTAAGCAATGGATAACCTCTTTTTTTTGTGGGCTGGGAATCATCTAATGACATCTCCAGCTCTGGGTGGAGCAGGAGGGCGTGTCAGACTCTTACTGACTAAAACCCACCCCTGTTCCTTCCCTGCCCTATATTGTACTTATCATTATGAACACCTTTTACTACGGGATCAAACTTGAAATCGCGAAAAAAAAAATCAACTGTTCCTTACATTTATGTTCGCATAACTCGTCAAAATATAGGAAATACAGTTTTGCTAGGACAAAGTGGTTCAGCGTTCAGACCATAGTCTACTATCACTAAAAAGCATCAAATAACAAAAAAATAGGTACGTCATTGGTTTTTGAAAAAAGATGATGATGTGTTACTACGAACTAATCACAACGACAGATGACGAAGGACTGCAACTAACTTGCAGTCTGCTAGTGGCGTGTAACGTGAAAGCGCGGTTTAGGGTGTTCTTACACCAATCCATCGATCCTCGATCGATGGTAGAATGAATCAATCGATAGTTTCTATTACACCAATCGATCGAGCGTCGATCGTTGGTAGAATGAATTAGTCTCCGTCGATCAGCCAAAGCTACACACCATTTTTTTTTTGCGGTGGGAAATCATCCTATGACTTCTCCCGCTCTGGGTGAAGCGGGAGGGCTTGTCAGACTTTTGCTGACTAAAATCCACCAGTGTTCTTTCGTTACCTAAGTGCCCGGGGCGCGGTAACTGTGTTACGAATTTATCCGCGACCTCTTGGCATGCAGGCATCGGTCAGTCAGTGGTGGCTGATATCTTTTTGGGGCGCGCGTGGAACACTACGTGCCGTCGACTCTCGGGCCTGGTGCTGATCGGACGGTGAGCTACCCATTACTCGCCATCCGCAGGGCCGCGTCTTCGGTGGCCGGAAGTCGTCTGGCAGCTGGGGGCGTGAGGGTCACTCCGTTGAGCCTCCCTCACCCATTCCGCCTCCTCCTTCGCGAGCATTACTGCTTTGCAGAAGGAGGAGTCTGCTTCCCATTCCCTCTCGCTCCGTACCATGGCCTGGACCAGGGCCGGTCGCGATAGGTCACTGCCATCTATCGCATCTACGAGGACACGGCGGTGCTTCGCCCAAGCGGGGCAGATCTCCGCCTTATGCTCCACCGTGTCCTCTGGGCGATGCGCACAGTGGTGACTCCCGGGTGTTTCTTACCGCTTTATCCGACAAAGGAACCTCCCGAAACAACCGTGTCCGGTGAGGACCTGCGACAGGCGAAAGGTGAGGACGCCGTGGCACCTCTCCAGCCACTCCTTAAAGAGGGGCACTACCGCCGCAATGGTGGCGTGCCCAGCGCTGGTTTGCGACAGTCGCTCTCTCCATGTCGCCATGAGATCCTGCCGGAACTCCGTCCGCCCAGCCGCTAGGTGTCGTGGCAGCAGAGTTTCGCCCCAGTGTTTCGCCTCCTCGCGCCACTTCCAGAGGAGTGCGAGAACCTTGGCCTCCAGATCCCATGGCGACAGTCCGGCAAGGAGGCTCGCCGCCTCACTGTAGACCTTTTTTTTTTTGTTGAGACAAGTACGCCACACTACTCCCAAACCAATGTAACTTCTGTAAGCCCGAATCAACAGTGGCGAACACCAGAAAAAACGCCGAGGCAATGAAGCTCGAGGAGTCCCAGAGATACGATTAAATTATCTTGGGTCCCGCAACGAGATTAATTAGAAAAAACAGCGGAGGAGTAAGAAATTACCGGAGACCGTGCGGTATCCCTGGAAAAGTCGAATGGCCATGACCCTTTGGGACGCGCTCAACCAGCTGGCTGCACGGTCGCCGCCTCAAGGAGCAAGCCCACACCAGTGCCCCGTAATGGGCCATGGACCGCAAAGCTACACACCCTTACATTTTGAAAAGTGACAAGTGCAACTGACAAAATGACTAGTGATTATTGCCTGTGAACATGCAGAGACAAGTGCAAATGACTGGCAATGAAAATACTTTTCACGCGGGCGAAGCCGCGGGCGCAAGCTAGTATATACATATGGGTCGATATATAGAACCTCCTTTTTTGAAGTCGGTTAACAATATTTGTAATAATTAATTTGAACGTAATTTATAACATTTTGTGAAGTAACAATTACCTCATTTTCTCAGCATGCCCGTATTTGAGAGAGAGAAAACTTCACAGTGTTAAAGCAGGTACAGTATGTAAACAACTGATATAGATTTCATTAGTGTCCGCAACTTTTTGAAAAGCGGGTCAGATAGTTTCCAATGTCCTTTCGAATGTCATTTATATATTATATTAAATTTCTTTCAAGAAACCCGGGGTAAGTTAGCTATCGCATGTTATGGTTGACACTTAATTTATATTAGTCCTCCAGTCCGGATTTAGAGACTAAGTGTGTGCGCAAACACAGGTGCCACTCTCTGTTCCCTCACTCTCATAGTCCAATGGGACGACAAATCAACTCGACCGGAGAGATCAAGTGCAGGACCGATGGCTTTTTTATTCTTTTTTTATTAGGTTGGAAATCATCAAACAACTTCGGGCCTGTCAGACTCTTACTGACTAAACCCAACCATGTTCCTTCATTCCTGAGACCTGTAGGAGTATTCGCTAACTCAGTTGACATCAATTTGATAGGCACTTTACAGTACATTGCTCAGTGGGCATCGATTATAATAGGCACTACGTGGTACTTTTTTGTTTTCATATAGGTCAAAGCAGCAATGTACTGCAAAGTGCCGATCAAATTGATGTCAACTGAGTTAGCGAATACACCTGCAGGACCGACGGCTTAACGTGCTTTCCGAGCACGGGATTTTTTCTCCGCCAATTTCCAGAATCCGGGCTGCCTCTAAGAAATTCCTTAAGGAAAAGCACGATTACATATTAAACGGAATGTACCCCAACCGCACGCTCAGTATTCGCAACCACGAGATCAACGGGGCAGTTCGGGACACTCGAATACAATGGGTTGGTATCTATGTACTATTTTGGTTTAAGTGTTTATGTAATTTTTTTTAAGTATTTCCTCCATTCACAAAATAATATTAACAGTAAAATATAGTGATAAAATTACCGAATCACAAATTCTGAAACCCAGGCGTGTCTATTTTTCGCTAAAATTAGGGAATTCCACCCAGCTCTTCTTATCGAGCGATCGTGCTGATAACCGACCAACTTGAGCTTCTTGGTGTTACGTTGATATCTACACTAAATTTGAGTCCTTACATCGAGGCGAAGGCTCAAGTGGCTGCCAAAAATTTGAGGATCCTAGCAAAGGTGAGACAGTACTTTACGCCGCAATAGCGGTACAACCTATAAAATGCGCAAGATCGAGCGTGTATCGATTCTAAAGAAAAACGAGCCAAGAGGATCATCGGAAATCATGCATTCGTCGAAGCTCGAAAGTCATGAGCATCGGCGCCGAGTTGTTAGCCTGTCGAAATTCTATCGGTAGCATTTCAGGGAGTGTGCGTCGGAGTTGCATAACCTAACTCCGCCAAGCCCGTTCAATCATCGGACCACTAGACGTACGGTGATGCGCCACCTGTACATGGTGGGCATCCCAACTACACGCACAAAACGTTTTGGGAATACATTCATTGTGCGTACAGCTAAGAAGTGGAATTCCCTGCCGGAGTCTGTTTCCTGATAGCTAAAACCTGAGGGTATTTAAGTCAAGAGTGAATAGGTTGCTTCTAGGCAAGCGTGCTCTATTGTCAACCATATTGACCAGCCTGAGCCTTACAATGATAAATTACCTCCCATACAAATAATGGATGGAGAGGGAGAGGGAGGCCAAAGAAAGGATGGATGGATTGTGTGAAGAGTGATATGAAAGAAAAGGGAGTTAGTGATAGCGTGACGGCTGACAGGATAGAATGGAAGAAAAAAACGGGTTACGCCGACCCCAAGTGACATGGGATAAGGGCAGGAAGATTATGATGACCTCTGCTTACGAACGTCAAAAGAATTCTTCCATTAGAACTGCTATTTTTTAAACAACAAATATTTTTATTAGTTTATTATTTAAAAATATGTATAGGAACGGTCGAATAAAGAACCTCCTCCTTTTTTTTCGTCGGTTAAAAAATAAATAAACAAGAAAAAAAAATTTTTTTTTAAATAAGCAACCTAACTAATTCCATACCTACCTACCCCACCTAACTAATACCAATACATAAGTATTGATTCGTCTTGGTAAAAGAATCGGTTGGTACAATGTTGGCAAGCGTAGAATATTATCGTTTACCAGAATCATACTAACCAATTTTGTTACCATTTAACCCAAAATAAAATTGAAAACCGGCCAAGAGTAGGTATGTCAGGTCACACGGCATTTTGCGGCCTACTCAAATGTCCTTACTTTGGTATTGTTCGTCGGTTCGTTGAGCTCCTCAAAGTTCTGAGTTGAGTTTCGCGATGACTGACAAATGCTTGCACTGTCTGGACAGGTCCACTCGAATTCGTGTGTTGCTTTCTTCAAAAAGCTCATCCCAGACATAAACGTACATGGTTCTCATATGATTTAACCAGTACAAACTTTAAAAGAGACTGACCTCTGAGTTTGTTTCGGTGTTTCTTCTCAGGGTAGTCAGCTAGGAAACACCGGCCTCATCTAGCTTAAACTGACAAAAACCATTGACGTGTAAAAGTGTTCCTTGTAATCTATTTACTTGAATAAACATCATTTATCATTTATCACACGCACTTGGCACGTTTCCGTATTTGCCAATACACATTCATAACATGAGGACTTAGAAGAGGGCTTATGTTTATTACTATGATTATATTAATTGAGTTTACGGTTTGATGGACAAGAACACATAAATTAAAAAAAAATCTAATATTACCTGTTACATGTCTTCTTTTACCCATTTTAAATATTGAATAAGTGAGCAACAAATTCACCTAAGTATACCTTTTCTAAGGATTTTGGTTTGTGTACGAAATTTTCCAAGTAGATATATTTTATAAGTTGGGCGACTATTACTCATAAACCAACAGAGCTAACTTAGCCGTGATAGTTTTTCTTCAATCTTCGTTATATTGTACCATGACGAATTATTTCAAATTTTTAAAGTTATCGGTTAAGTTTTTAGAGAAGGGTGGGGGGAGAAAACGCTCGTCTCGAACAAAAATTATAACTTTTAAGTTTATATTTCGCAAATGAGTCAATGAATCAAAAAATAGTCTGTACAACCCCACAATTGCTTTGAAAGTTCTATCCAACGATACCCCACAGTTTAGGATAAGCGAGAAAAAAATAAACACACAGATTTTTTTTTTGGTGCCTCCCCTACATGTAATGTAGGGGAGGCACCAAAACAAAAAAAATCTTATACAAAATTTTATTGTTTCGTTTTCTTGGCGTGAAATTGAACCATGTAAAATTGAAGCTTTCTTAAACTAACAGTCTCTAAGTTATGCCTCGGATGGACAGACCAAAATTACAAGAGTTCCTTGTCCTTGTATGGACTACGGAACCCTAAATGCAATTCGCCTCTGTACTTTTTTGTTCATAAAGTATTAACTATATAAATAAGTAAATACTTACCCCAAGAAAACGCGTTCACCATCTCTACAAGCAGTGCTAACAACGTCAACACACGCGTGCTATACATCTTGTTCTCCAGACAAGTTTGTTTCAGCAGATGAGACGTCCACTCTCGGTGACAACTCGAAGGATACAAAAGCGAAACGCTGATTGTCTGAAACAAAAAGCTATAAATAAGTGCCGATATGGCTTGTGCCAGAAATATTTCCTTTTGGGTGGAGTTCCTGTGATAGGGAGCGTGCAGGAACTATAGATGGCGGCACATAAATGTCAATGTCAAGTACAGTAATACAATACAGTAAAAGTTGCGGATTTCACTCACTAGATGCCAGTCTACGTTTCGCGTGCTGCATGTGTGCATTATGCGTGTGTGTATACATATATGGCACAGAAATGTCAATGACAAGTTTTTAAAGGGTAAAAGTTTCAAATTTACTCCACTAGGTGGCACAGACTACGCCGTGTACGTTCCCTATAAAGGGTTTTTTTTTTTTTTTTTGGGGGGTGGGAAATCATCCTATGACTTCTTCCGCTCTAGTTCCCTAAAAGGGGGTTAACCCTGAATATAATAAAATGAGTAAAGACTAGTAAATTACTAGTGTCCGACCGAAACACGATACATTGCCTAAACCGAAACCGTAACTGAATATTCGGCTTTCCTTCCAGTCTCGGCCGTAACTGAAATCGAAACCCGAAAAGAAACAGTAAAACTGGCAAAAATAGTCTTGAAAAAGTTATTAGAGCATTGAAAAGTAGCCTGAACATTCATAAATGATAAAGAATTTTATTTATGTAAATAGGTTTTAACAACACTTTTACACGTCAACATTAATTTTTTAGTCAGTTTTAGTTAAATGAGGCCGGTGCTTCCTAGCTGACTACCCTGAGAAGAAACACCGAAAGTAACTCAGAGGTCAAAGTCTCTTTTAAAGTGTTCAAATCCATATAATATAAACTGGTCAAATCATATGAGAATCATGTACGTTAATGTCTGGGATGAGCTTATTGAGGAAAGCAACACGCATTTGAGTGGACCTGTCCAGACAGTGCCAGCATTTGTCAGTTATCGTGAAGCTCAACTCAGAACTTAGAGGAGCTCAGCGAACCGACGAACAATACCAAAGTAAGGACATTTGGGTAGACCGCAAAAATACTCAAACTGCCAGAGAATCATAAAATCTACGTGAATATAACGACCTTCATGGTTCTCGCGTTCACATTCTGCTATAGGAGGGTCTGAAATGGTCTTTTGAAGAAAGAACCATACATATTTGAGTGGACCTGTCCAGACAGTGCAAGCATTTGCCAATAATCGAATAGCTCAAATTAGAACTATTAAGAAGCTCAATGACTTGATGAACAATACCAAAAAAAGGACATTTGGGTAGGCCGCAAAAGTATACAAACTATCAGACAACGTTAAAAATTACTGTGAAAAGGAGGAGAAAAATAATAATAACCCACATAGTCCTCACATTTACAATTATTAGTTGGTAAAAGAAATATATTTATAATACTTTACAAAGTAAATATTTATTACAAACAAAATAATAATAATAAAATGTCATTCAAAATAATAAAAAACAAAAAAAAATACTTTGCAAAGTATTCATGTAAAAAAAAAATATATTTTTAATTTCTTCTTCTTTTGATTTATATTTTATTGTCAATCAAAATATAATACTATACAAGTATTCATGTCAAAAAAAAATGTCATCTGGGTATAGGAACTACAAAGTACATACGAAAACAATGGTTCATGTATATCATTGAAACAGCTCAATCCCACGTCTTTTTGTCCTCAAGGTACTACGTAGAAAATGTATGTATAGTGTAATATAGGTATTGCTTAGAAAGCTTTCTGGCATAGCTTACGTTTAATAAATGATTTAAATTTATTTATGATTAGTTCTTAAATTTGGCAAGGAAGTTTATTATAGAAACGTATACATTGGCATCTAAACGACCTATTTTCTTGTTGAGCCAGGTTTTAGTTACAATACATTTGTGTTTGTTCCTAGAATTTACGCTATGGATATCACTGTATCTTATAAACAGATTAATATTTTATGTGCATAAGTACATGAGATTTTCATAAATACAGGGTGTAAAAACTTTAACAAAACATACAATTGACTTCCAAAATAACTATAATTTAGGAAGTCGGTGTTTGTATGTGTATTTTTTTCTTCGTTATTTGACACCGACTTCCGAAATTAAAGTTATTTTAGAATTTTTAGAAGTCGGTTGTATTTTTTGTAAAAAAGTTTTTTTATTTTTCACTTTTTAGTTGTTTGTACCCCAGAAGTAAAACTAAATATTAAAGTTATGCCCGAATGGATAACTCCAATAACATGGAATTTGAACATTTGGAGACAACCATAACGTCAGCTGTGTATACAAACTGATGTCTAGAACACCCCTCTCCCGCACAATATGTGTACTAAATGAAGTGCATGAGAGGATTGACTTATTTTCATGCAATATGAGTGAATTTGCAAGAGTTTTGTTGAATTTTGTTAGTTATATTTAAATATTAATATCCTGTGTTAGGTCTGATTTTTTATATGTAATATTTTAGGTTAAGATTTTAAAACATTAAAAAGGTTTAGTTTGATATTTATTTTATAATTATAAAGTATTTGTGCAGATTCAGATGATTAGTTGTTTTATAAATTTTTAAGTATTAGTCTTAAGTTGATTTTTCTGTTTATTGGTTGGGTGTTTGGAAACCACTATTGTATTGGGGTCATCCTGTAAAGATAGTGTTTTTAAGTTTAATAATAAATAATAAATAAATAAATAAATAATATTTATTGTTTCTTTTTTTTAAAGTGCTGAATCAATTTTGATAAAATTTATATGGGACCACCTGTGAAGTATACCCTTTCAAACAATAAAAAACAAATTCCAAATCGGTCCAGCCATTTTCGAAAAATAAAAAAGGTTCCGACAAATTTAGAACCTCCTCCTTTCTGAAGTCGGTTAAAAAGACACATCACATAGCGTCAACTACGCATACTGTACATCTAACAAAGTAGCTTTACGCAAAAAATATTGTTGGGAAACAACTTCTATTTTTAGGTATGAAAAAAAAATCATTTTTATTCCGCGCAATGTAACGCGAACCAGGCAAGTGGAATTAAGCCCCGCCCCTTCGCTCTAAGCCGCGTAGGTACTTGTCGGAAACGTTTGATCTTCATTGCGTTTTTGTTACTACAATGCGTAATTTCGAAAATTCAAAAAAAATAATTGAAAATTCAGGTAATGTTTGTTTGGATAAAAGTTTAGTACACTTGGAATTAATTTCGTAAAAAAGTAAAAAAAAAAATGCGATTTAATATCTCCCAAACCAGTGGATTCCCAGGTATGGTCTAGTGGAAAAAATATCCAAATAATGGGTAGAATATCTGACTTTCAACTTCGGAAACTGCCTTTTTGCACCCGATATACTAAGAGGGAACAGTCATGATATTAATCTTTTTTAATTTGTCTCCGATGGAGACAAATGTAAAGAGATTAATATTGAAGAAATAGATCTTTTATTTAGGATAATCTCGGTTATGAGTGAGGAGTGTCTGGGACTTAATTTAAAAATTGCACGAATTGCCCTTTTCTGTAAAACATAAATTATCTGAATATCGGCGGTATTTCCCCCACAACAGAATGCCGTATGACATCACACTATGCAAATAACTAAAGTATACTAAACGAGCTGTCTCTAAATCAGTTAAACCACGAATTTTCGTAACGGCGTATGCTGCAGAGTTAAGTTTTATGGACAGTTTATCTATATGGGAGCTCCACTCAATCTTCGCATCCAAAGTTAAACCTAAGAACACTGTGGAATCCTCGGGTTTCAACTCTTCAACCTTTATTGACACACTAGTGTTCACGTGTTACATTGGGCATTGTGAACTTTATGCATTTTGTTTTTTTCTCGTTAAGGAGAAGATTATTGATATTAAACCAGTAAACTACAGTTGGAATAGCATTATTTATACATCATCAACAACCACCTTTTTTTTTTTTTGGGGGGGTGGGAAATCATCCAATGACTTCGCCCGCTCTGGGTGGAGCGAGAGGGCGTGTCAGACTCTTACTGACTAAAACCCACCGCTGTTCCTTCCCTGCCTGAGTGCCCAGAGGCGAGGTAACTCTTTCGAATTTATCCTCAACCCCTAGGCAGGCATCGGCCATGACGGGCATCGGCCATAACGGGCCCCGTCATGTATGCTGACAACCCTTTGAGGAGCGCGTGGAACACTATTCGCCGTCGATTCTCAGGCCTGGTGCTGATCGGACGGCGAGCTACCCATTACTCGCTGTCCGCAGGCCCGGGTCTACTGTCGCCGGAGATCGTCTCGCGGCGCCGGAAGCCCCTGGCGTCTCTTGCGGCGGTTGCTGCTGAGGGCGTGAGGGCGAGGCTGTCGTTGCAGCCTCTCCCTTACCCGTTCCACCTCCTCCTTCGCGAGCATTATTGCGTCGCAGAAGGAGGAGACTGTTTCCCATTCCCTCTCGCCCCGTACCTTGGCCTGGACCAGGGCCGGGCGCTAGAGGTCACTGCCGGCGATCGCCTGCACGAGGACACGGCGGGGCTCCGCCCTAGCGGGGCAGATCTCCACCATGTACTCCACCGTGTCCTCTGGGTGATCCTCACAGTGGGGACATCCGGGCGTTTGCTGACGTTTGAGTTTAACGTCTGCAAACAACACTACCTATATCATGTTTATCCTTTAAGAGGTATGGCAAGTCGTTGATATAACCAATTTGGTTTTACTGTTGGAAAATCTACCGTCGATGCAACACTCTCTGTCCGTAAAATTGTTAATCTTTCCGAACATAAATACGTTATCGGGATTTTTCTGGATATTTCTGGGGCTTTTGATAATGCATGGTGGCCAATGCTACTACTAAAAATGAAAACCCGTGGTTGCTGTAAATAAACTTCAAAAATCACATACAGGTACTTAATATCTAATAACTCGTATTTTTTAATCATTTTAGAGTAAAAGTCCGTTAGTACAATTACTGTAATATTTTAAAGAATTAAATACACATTAAAGTATATTTATGCACACAAGTACAGAGGCGACTTACTGCCTCAGGCATTTTCTACCAGTGCTTTGGGTGATGCAGAGAAAATAATGGCAGGTGCAATATAAAAAACAGTGATTACGATGATTTATTTAAATGCAGAGATGTACATATACTCTACAAATAAAATATACAGCATGTTACGAAAACCCTGTCTGCTCCTGATTATTTGCTATTGTACTGCGTACGTTAATCATTTAATGGTTTTTTTTTAATGACTACGAGATTATTATTTATCCCTGATGAAAATAATTAATTAAAAAAAAAGAAAAACTTATCAGAGGCAACACTGAGCGCTCGACAAAGTTCACCTACAGTTTTATGTCTAAGTGCCTACAGCGCGGCTAGTGCAGGGCGGTATCGTTTGAAATAAAAAATAGAACCGACTTCCAAAAAAAGTGCAAAATAACTTTAATTTCGGCAGTCGGTGTTTCTGTTTTGTGTCTTCGTTTTTTGACACCGACTTCCGAAATTAAAGTTATTTTGCACTTTTTTGGAAGTCGGTTCTATTTTTTTGTAAAAAAGTTTATTATTTTTCACTTTTTAGTTGTGGTTCTCCATTAAATTGTGTTAACAATTCTTATACATACGATAGCAGCAATCGCGGTTGGTTTGCTGTCAATTTTTGAAGAGTTCCGTTGTCTGTCTCCGAAACTCATCATCAGATCTTTTTGAAATTTAAATGGGACCATTTCGGAATAAACCCCTTTCGAACAAAAAAAGAATTTTGCAAATCCGTCAATATATGACTGAGTTATGCCTGAACATACATAAAAAAAAAAAAAATACATCCGAATTGATAACCTCCTCCTTTTTCGAAGTCGGTTAAAAAATAGGTAAAAATAAAAAGATTTCGCCGGCCGGTGGAGTGTTGTCAATTTATGAAAATTGGCTATATTTAGTGTTAAATTTCGTATGTTTTATAAAAATAAAAAACCTATAACTTTTGGTTTTTATGAGTTACATTTTTTTTACTATTTTTTTCTACTACGTATGTTAAACCAGGAATAGGCCTTTATTAGATCGCACAGGGATTTTGTTACATGCTGAATATATACTCATATGAATAAACAAATGTACATAATCAAAAACATATGTACAAGCAGTTAATTGGAAAAGAATTAGCGCTCTGAGGATACTACTGCCAACTTCTTACGAAGTTGCTCGCGAACTTTAATTCCTGATTTCCTGGGGGAGCACATTCTACAGAGAAATAGTTTTGACGATATAGGGCCGGATTAATTTAGGCACAATGCAGTGAAACACCAAATTACTGCCAAACGCGTATATCTTACTTAACACATCATAATACACTACGAAAAGTACAGAGACACAGTACAATTATAGAACAAAGACTTACGTATTACAAGGCGAAGAACAGGGTTCGAACAGGGCTATTTTCTGGCGCGTAATTGTTTTTATAACGGTGTTAGCGGTCACCCAGAACGTCGCAGTGCAGGCCAATTGGATACGTTGCCGCGCTTTGCGCTGGTGCAGCGAATGTCTCCCTCCAAGCGCTACATATCAGCGCGGGCCACTCAGATGCTTTCCAGCATCTGCTACGCGTGGGTCAAATAGACGACGCGTGCCGTTCGACCAATCAGACACACTCGCGCGCAAGCCGCGTCTGGTACAAGGACGGTGGGTTAATCCACGCCGGCGCGACATCCCCACAAGACACGCTTGCGTATGGACGACAAGGATAGCTACATATTTGTACAATGGTATGCGCAGACAGGGACCGCAAGACACGCTCGCACCTGAACGACAAGGATGGCTATATCAACGATGGCATGCACAGTCGCCACCACATGTTACAGACAGTGTAATAAACACAGTAATCTAAATTTATCTTACAGCCATCGATCACTAACAAAGACTAGTGATCTATGCTAACAGCTGTACAAGACACAATAGTATTTATTTACAATGAATTGCCTAAATAGAATGAACGAAAAAAGAACAGTAAAGGAAGTCAGTACGATGAGTGGGACATTGAATAAGACGGCTATGCGATGACCGTAGATTTTTAATGTGGTTTGCGCAAATGTATGAAAATTGAGGGGCTAGATAATTGGGAGAAACAAGAAATGACAGCAAGATAGTAAATGCTCTTTACGCAAAGAGCGCTGGCGTATGGGCAATCGATTGAGAAGCGACCGATGCGCAGAGACATGATCATATATTTGCGCAGATTAAAAACAAATCAAATGCAGTAATTTAGAAGACGGTCAAGTTTTTAGATGAGATCTGCATTCAGATCATAGTAGCATACGTCGCCATAACTGATAGGAAAAATTTGGGTCTGTACAACCACTGTCTTCGTGTTCGATGGCAAAAAGATTTTTAAACTATACTGAGCCAGGAGCTCGTGGCTAAAGTAATAATAGTGGCATGGGTCCATCCATCAGGTTAAGCTACGCTTTCCGGGGTTGGTCCATGGATGGGTGACCATCTTTACATACCGAGACTCCTCCGTGCCTCAGCAAGCACGTTAAGCCGTTGGTCCCGGCTGTCAACAGTGGATCTTTGACATTCGTTACGGGTCGTCAGAAGCCCGAAATTCTGACAACCAGTCTTACCAAGGGGTATCGTATTATCCAGTTACTGGGTTTTGGAGATCAGATAGGCAGTAGTTCCATGAAAAATATTAGTATTCAGCTGCATCCGGTTAGACTGGAAGCCGACCTCAAGATAGTTGGGAAAAGGTTTGTTTTACGTCAGTGCTGAAAGGAACAATCGCACCGTCGAACAGAATTGGTGGCAAAGTTGCACTATCCACTTTAGGTTTTGGTTATATGTAGATAATTCCATATTGATTTGACAGAATCAGTTTACAAAAATATGTACCTAGCTTTTATTTGATGCCCTCGCTTTAATACTCCCTCGCTAAAACTCCTCTACTCGCTAAAAATATATAAGATAGTTTTCTTTTTGTGAGTTAGTCGAAAGAGTGTCACTGTCACTAAGCTTGATGAAAACAGGGATATGAAACAATTTTCATCTGAATATAAAGTGCAGCGTCCCCCAGGGTAGCATACTGGGCCCTATCCTATTAAGGATGTGACTACTAAATGTGACCAATCATAAATGCTTCCTTTTTGCTGATAACATTTCCATAATTGTTACTACTGATAAAAAATATAAATCCAGTTTATTAGTGATCCGAAGCTAACATAAATAATACAATAAACAATCTAATTAATTAGTTACATTAATTAGTCGTTTGATAATAATGTCGTCTCATACTGTGAAGTGCGTTAGTTGCAATGTCGTTATCAACAAACTGTTAGCATTTCTACGAAATGTATTGGATGTCATGGATGAAGAGATTGTGCATCAAGTGTGTTGTTCGTTTTTCTCTGCGAAGGAAATTGTGCGGGCAAAATCTCTACTGTTTGAGTCTATCCCCAGTGGAAAGAAGATGCCAATTCGAAGAAAGGAGGGAAAGAAGAAAATGTCACGGGATCTGGACAATATGATCTGTCTCATGAAGGGTACTAGTACTGAATCATTCCCGATATTAACCCGAGCTTAATAAACTCCCTCCGATCATTTTTGATCATGTGGATGTAACGTGTCTCCTAAAAGATATTTTAAAACTGAAAAATCAGATTAGCGTTTTAGAAGACAATACCGTGTCTAAGGAGCAGTTTCTATCGCTTCAACTAGAGGTGACTAGTCTTAAACAGGTATCTGTAATACACGATACGGCTACTGTCAAGAATGGTCATATAAATGCAAGAAGGGGAGCATGTTTACAAAACAGCTTTACACTAGACTGTGGTCCTATAGGATTACAATATTTACAGTCTGTCAAATACCCAGCTGATTGGAAGGTAAACGACGTCTCGTCCACAAAGGTGTGTCCTTAACACTAGTCAGCGGCTGTAATAATTACTTCTCTGTCTTACAAGGACATAATACTGAGACAACGCATCGCGGGCATGTGGAGGCCCAAACAGCTACTGTGGTTGCGAGCGAAAGGAGCGAGATCGACTGCATGACGTGCAAATTTGATGAGAGTTGTTTGTGCGGGAGTGAGACGGGTGTGAGAATTAGAGCGCGTGGAGGCCACAACGAGCACCGCGGTTTCGAACAAACCGGTTAAATTTTTAAAAGCCGACTAAAGTACTGTCAAATTTGGCAGGATCAATTTAAAATGGACGTATTAGCAGAACAACGAGCTACAAAGAATTTCTGTGCATTTTGGAAGTCCACAGCTATGTTAGAGGCTAGGCCTGGTCTGGCGGCGGAGTTAGGGGAGGGGGGGGGGAGGTTACTGAGCATGGGGACATTGCTAACTTATTTAGAGACTATTTCAAAGTACGGTCTCCACTTTTTTTTTTTGTTGGTTGGGAAATCATTCAATGACATCTCCCGCTCTAGGGTGGAGCGAGAGGGCGTGTCAGACTCTTACTGACTAAAACCCACCCCTGTTCCTTCCCTGCCCTGAATGCTCAGGGGCGAGGTAACTCTTTCGAATTTATCCTCAACCCCTGGGCAGGCATCGGCCATGACGGGCGCCGTCATGTTTTGCTGACAACTCTTTGAGGCGCGCGTGGAACACTACACGCCGTCGACTCTCGGGCCTGGTGCTGATCGGACGGCGAGTTACCCACTACTCGCCATCCGCAGGCCCGGGTCTACGTTGGCCGGAGATCGTCTCGCGACGTCCTCCGCCCAGAGCGTCTCCTGCGGCGGCTGCTGTTGAGGGTGTGAGGGCGGAGTCTGTTGTTGATGCCTCTCCTTCACCCGTTCCACCTCCTCCTTCGCGAGAATTACTGCTTCACAGAAGGAGGAAACTGCTTCCCATTTCCTCTCGTGCTTCCCATTCCCTCTGGCCCCTCAGTATCGAAAATTGAAGCTGTGTCTTATGTTTGGGGCAGGAGCCGCTACTACGCTTCACCTCGACGCAAGTAAAATCAGTTATCAATAGTATGAGTAGGGGCAAATCCCATGAGCATGACAGGATTAGTATAGTTCATTTAAAATATGCAGGCATGCTTATGCCTAAGGTCCTGGATTTGTTCGACGATGTATCTCAGCCATTCGTATCTGCCGGCAGATTTAATCAATACCATTGTAGTACCCATCATGAAGGATAGAACCGGAGACATCTTGGACATTAGCAACTACCGCCCAAACTCTCTTGCAACGGTTATGGCCAAGGTGTTGGACAGTATGCTTGACTCGTGTTTGGCAAATTATGTTAAGTTGCACGATGCACAGTTTGGGTTTTGTCCTGGACTATCAACCGAAAGTGCTATCCTAATTGTCAAGCATACTGTCAAATACTACACTGACCGTAAGAGCCGGTGTACGCCTGCTTCCTTGACCTCTCCAAGGCTTTCGATCTTGTTTCTTCCGACGTGCTTTGGAGCAAGTTGAGGAGTAGGGGTATACCGAAGGAGCTACTCAGTGTACTGCAGTATTGGTATTTTAGCCAGACAAACTGTGTGAAATGGTCTAATGTGCTCTCGGAATCATATGGGTTGGAGTGCGGGGTGAGGCTGGGTGGTTTTTCATCTCCCCGGCTCTTCAATCTATATGTTAATGACGTCATTGCTGAGCTCAGCAGTATGCGTGTCGGATGCCGGGTTAATGGTGTTAGTTGTAACAATATCAGCTATGCGGATAACATGGTGCTGCTGGGCCCGTCACCTGGAGCGATCGTGGAGTTGCTTAGTGTATGTGAGACCTTCGCTGCTGCACATGGACTGGTTTGTAATGCCAAAAAGTGTGAATACATGGTCTTTGGGGTCGCTGGTAAGTGCCTGGAAAGTACACTCGAGCTTGCCATAAACGGTACGTCAATACGTAGAGTGAGAAAATTTAAATATCTTGGACATTTTCTTACCGGCGACCTCAGTAACCATGTTGACATTGAACGGGAGCGTAGGGCTCTGGCGGTCAGGGCTAAAATGTTGGCACGAAGATTTGCTCGGTGTATCGATCAAGTAAATATAACGCTTTTTAAAGCTTTTAGTCAGAGTTTTTACACCGGTAATCTTTGGGTCAACTACTCGAAAAAATCGCTGGATGCTCTGCACGTCTAATATAATAATGTTTTAGGATGCTGTTGATTGTCTCGTTTTTGCAGTGCCTCGGAAATGTTCGCGGTAACCCATACCAATGGGTTTCATGCCATCATCCGCAAGAAAACGGCCTCGCTCTTGAGCAGAGTAAGAGGCTGTCACAATAGCATCCAGTTTTTTTTTGTGGAGTGGGAAATCATCCAATGACTGCTCCCGCTCTGGATGGAGCGAGAGGGCGTGTCAGACTCTTTCTGACTAAAACCCACCCCTGTTCCTTCCTGCCCTGAGTGCCCAGGGGCGAGGTAACTCTGTTTCGAATTTAACCTCAACCCCCGACTCTTTCTGACTAAAACCCACCCCTGTTCCTTCCTGCCCTGAGTGCCCAGGGGCGAGGTAACTCTGTTTCGAATTTAACCTCAACCCCCGGGCAGTAATAGTCCAAGCTACGGATAAAGCTTGGACTGTTAACAGTGGACTGATGCAGGCTGATGATTAGTGATGGTGATTGTATTAATCTTCATCACGGAATTCGTCCAATTTAGAAATCATTGTATTATACAATGATATATGAATAAACTTAACAAAAACAGGAAAAAGTAGGTACGAGTATACTCTTTAAATCTCATTTTAATGTATCCGTGACAATTTCCATAACATGTAATGCATGCATGCATGCATTACATGTTGTTGTTTGTTGTTTGCATGTTTGTGTGTGGAATATGCTTTAGATCCATTCACAATTAGTGTGAATTCGGCCAGAAGGTGCTTAAGCTTCAATTTTTTTTTTTTTAGTAATAAGTTGTTTAGTAGTAAGTAGCGGTAGGTTATATTACTTGCTTTTGTTTTTATTTTATTATTTTCGTCATATAATTGCAAACCAATTTTGCTTCTTTCTTTAAAGCGGTGTGTTTTTGTTTTTGTGCTCACACCACAAAATTATTATAGTTCTATAAGTGAGGATTTGTAATTGGCTTTCTGGTGACTATGATTTCCTTTTTTATTTGCTTTTATTAGCTGTAAGTCTTCCATGTACTAAATAAATAAATAAATAAATGTGTACAATTTCTATTACATGTATACAAGTTATTGAATTTGTTATGGATACTTAAAAATTACATTGGAAGTGTAAACTTTTTACTGATTTTGTTTCGTTTATATTACTGTAAAATCAATGTATACCCAGTTTTGACACAGTTTGATGGTTAGGTGATTAAGAAAAAATTGTCGTGCACATATTTTTTGAATGGTTGAAGTTAAGATATTTTAGGAAATGTGACAATGTATATATATATTATTGCTCGTAACTGTACATCTCAAGATTTTGTGTGAATTAATAAACAAGTTCTGAGTGTTGCCAACTGCTACCTTTAGTCAGTAGCTAGACATTTTGCAAAAAATTGCTAGATTGACGGGTTTTTTTATAGTAGTAATAAAATAATAATCCTCTCGACCGATTTTCGATCACGGTTGCCAATCTCAAAGGAGGTTAGCCAAGTACGCAGGAGATATTATAGTGCACAAGCGTGTGCGCAAACACGGATGTCCTCTGTCTCTATACCTTCACCCTCATAGTTGGGACGGTAATCCGACACGACCGGGGTGAGATCAGGCGCAGGACCAACGGATTTACGTGCTTTCCGATGCACGAGGGTGTCACCCCACCAACTTCTTAATTCTTTATTGTACACCAAAAATTTCACATAGTACTTAGTGGTTACACAATGCATGTACAAAGCCGAGCTTAACTCAATGTTGAGTTTTCTCCCAGCAAACCTTTGAGTGATAGAGAGAGATCACATTTGAGGGTAGGATCCAGTGCACAAAAATAATTCCAAATATGTTTATACCTACATACTAATTTTGAACATTACTGCTTTTCAGAACTCCCATTCCCTTTCGCTCCGTACTATGGCCTGAACCAGGGCCGGGCGCGCCAGGTCGTTACCGCCTATCGCATCCACGAAGACACGGCGGTGCGCCGCCCAAACGGGGCAGACCACCACTGTATGCTCCACCGTGTCATCTGGGCGAATTTGTAGCGACATCTATGACGCCCCACACGAACTAAAATAAGAAAATCTTACATCACGTAAGCAGAGTTCTCCGCGCGATTTGAACATATACAATAGTCCAAAATCAACCATCGGGCAGTAGCCCGGACCAGACACAACACCCGTCTGGTCGGAGGATCCTCTCTTTTCAATGAAAGTTTGTGGGACTTTACACCCTGTTCCGCATACCCTCTAAACTGGTGATCCTCGAAAACATGAACGTCAGCGCAGCCTTCGTGCAGCTACTTCAGCGTGACGTCATCATCATCGCTTCCTTCAAGCTCTTGAGCAACGAGTCATACAGCCAGCCAGTACCAACGGCTTCTACGGATATCCTGATCACCAACACCGCTCCGACCCACTGGAGCCCGCAGCACCACTCCGACTGACTGGAGCCTACAGCATCATCCCGACTCACTGGGACATCATCACCCCAACTCACTGGGGCATCATCCCGACTCACTGGGACATCATCACCCCGACTCACTGGGGCATCATCCCGACTCACTGGGACATCATCACCCCGACTCATTGGGGCATCATCCCGACTCACTGGGACAACAACACCCCGACTCACTGGGGCATCATCCCGACTCACTGGGACAGCAACACCCCGACTCACTGGGCCATCACCGCAGACAGTTTCGACTCACCGTGAACTATGCGGCTCTTCCGGTTCCGACTCACTGGAACCAACCTTCCACTGGCCCGGCAAGCATCACAAGATGTATGGACGACTCATCTCGAACCATGGATCTCCGATCTCCGGAGGGGAGTGATATAGCGACATCTATGATGCTATATCCTATATATCCCCCACACGAACTAAAATAACAAAATCCTAC
The DNA here is from genome assembly GCA_951329385.1 of Polia nebulosa. NCBI lineage: Eukaryota > Metazoa > Arthropoda > Insecta > Lepidoptera > Noctuidae > Polia > Polia nebulosa. The sequence goes on from OX589612.1 coordinate 20,252,030, forward strand.
ATCGCGCAAGCAGAGTTCTCCGCGCGATTTGAACATATACAACAGTCCGAAATCAACCATCGGGCAGTTGCCCGGATCAGACACAGCTCCAGTCTGGTCGGAGGATCCTCCCTTTTCAATTGAGGTTTGCGAGACTTTACACCCTGTTCCGCACACCTCTAAAATCGACAATCCCTAGGCAAACTATACTTTAGCCTAAAATCAACTTTGACATTAAAGTAGGATTTGACACGTTCTCAATTTAGAAATTATACTTTCTAAGCCTGAAAACCCTAAGTGAGTGAGGATAGAAAGAATTTACACGTTGACTAGTCATTGCTTAAGGGATAGAGGAAGATGTGACATTTAAAAAAAGAAAAAGAAAGAAAAAGTATTTATTTTCCACAAAACGACATACAAACATAGCATAAAAGAAAGATAACAATATGTGGTTTTACTTAAACTAAATCCTTAACGATAGTGTTAGTAGCCCTAAAAAAAATAAAGAATAAAGTTATAAAATTTTTAATGGCTGATTAGCACTCCAAGGCATTTTTGGTATATCTTGCAACTTATTTGATTACTTATAACAAAAATTTACTTTGCTCACGTTAAGTAAGCAATCAAACGTTAAAGTCATGATGACTCAAAAACGACGGCCAAGCTGACATTGACGTTTAAAATTATTGAAAAGAAAATCGGATTTTGTTTTGCCTGGAAAGAGACTATTTAGCCGAGTTATGTAGGGATACTCATCGACGTATTCAATCAAACTCCCCATCCCCCACTGTGATCTTGGAATATTCGCTATTCATCATCAACTTAGTCGATGTTACTTGCAGGTGTCTTTTGTGCATTAAACTATAAATATTCTGCTGTACGTATCTTTGTCTCACAGTTCTCTCAGACGGCTGGATCTATTTTGATTATTTGATTAAATGGTGTAAAGTGTGTGATGGTGTGTTTGAGTATGATAGGGCTGCAATCTGGTTCAAGGATTAAAACTTAATGAAAGCTTCACCTAGCAAAAAAACCAACCCTTGAGCAGGACAAGTGAGATTTCAAAGAATAAAAATGCATGAATAAGGTACATAAAGTATGATATTTAATGAAAATAAATAATTAACAGATTATAATATAATGATAAACACACAAGAGGCTGATGCCCGAAAAAAGCAAAACAAATAAAGAGGGTGATTTTAGAGTGACACACTGACTGGCGGAAAAGGTGCGTGGACTTGCTCGTTAGTCTTACAGTCACTTTGGAATACGTGGGTTACAGCTCGGACATGTAGATATACTAAAGCCTTATAAAAAAACATAATATTACTAATGCCTATTGAATACAATAATAAAAATCTAAGAGCTAGGTGTGCCAGTTATAGATATACTTACTTAAGGTACTACAAAAGTTTACTGAAATGTTTTCAAAACATGAAATGATGGCAAGTAAAGAAATTGTTGCCAATAAATCAAGATAGGTGTAAGATGTCAGTATGGTGATAATGAGTTCCAGATTTTAACCGACGAAAAAAAAGGAGGAGGTTCTCAATTCGACCGTATATATGTTTTTTTTTTTTTTTTTTTTGTGTATGTTCAGCCCTCACTCCGTCATTTATGAACCGATTTTGATTATTCTTATTTTGTTAGATAGGGTACACCTCAAGGGTGGTCCCATGTCAAGGAAGTCAGGATCTGACTGTGGAATCCTGATAAAATTGAGAGAAAACCTCGAAAATTGTGGGCACGTTTAGCGTTTCTGTATGTATGTTCAGCCCTCACTCCGTCATTTATGAACCGATTTTGATTATTCTTTTTTTTAGATAGGGTATACCTCAAGGGTGGTCCCATGTCAAGGAAATCAGGATCTGACAATGGAATCCTGATAAAATTGAGAGAAAACCTCGAAAATTGTGGGCACGTTTAGCGTTTCTGGATGTATGTTCGGCCCTCACTCCGTTATTTATGAACCGATTTTGATGATTCTTTTTTTCTTAGATAGGGTATACCTCAAGGATGGTCTCATGTCAAGGACATCAGGATCTGATCATGGGATCCTGAAAAAATTGAGAGAGAACCTCGAAAATTGGGCACGAATATTGTTTCTGTTTACTTTTCATAACTGAATCAGGTATTTGCATTTAGGAACCATCACATCATGAAACTGAGCTGATGATGGAAACCATACCTTTCCTAAACAATAGAAGTCAGATATAAAAACTGGTTTTAGTGACAAATACCACTTAATATGCTTTGACGAAAAGACGTCTTTACAATATTGGAGGTAACCTCAACTGGTCAATATCCTGGGAACTTCATGGAAGGATTGTTATATCATCAGCTCAGTGGCAAGAGGAATGATGAAGAATTAGAAATTAGCCTCAGAGTGTTAAAAGATGATGCGAGCCACAAAAAATCATAAAATAAAAAACTTTTTAACAAAAAAATTAACCGACGAAAAAGAACTAAAAAGCAAAAAATAAATAAACCTTTTAAGTCTTGAGTAATGAGCTTATTTACCTACATAAAATATCAAATTTTATATAAACTAATTTTGAGTCGGCGCCAATTAATAAAATTATTAATTACCTACTTACAGCCTTCTTCATTTGTAAGTACTTATAAAATTTAGATATTTAATAATCAGATTGTTGTTTGGCGCCGACTCAAAATTAGTTTATTTAAAATTTGATATTTTATGTAGGTAAATAAGCTCATTACTCAAGACTTAAAAGGTTTATTTATTTTTTGCTTTTTAGTTCTTTTTCGTCGGTTAATTTTTTTGTTAATCTTGTGTAAGGTTAGCACGATCTTATAAATGAATCAGCCAACGTTATATTTAGTTCTACTGAGTATTAAGTAGTGGGGATCGTAGAACTCTTCATCGTTTTCACATCTCGTGCTCGTTCCGAACAGCTCCGTTCTTTAGACAACAGTCGAGGCACATGTCGACTTTACTGTTTTGCTCAGAGTAACCGGTGGTAAATCTATAAGGAGAGCGTAATAATGCAAAATTAAACTAATTAAAAGATTATTAAAACACGAGACTACCAAGCAGATCTGAGAAGGAAAAATTTTTCTTCCCCTATATAGTCGGAGTCGAGTTGCTGGACATGACTTGTCCATGTCCAGCAACTCGACTCCGACTCAAATCATCAAATTGACATAATCAAGGCTTTTCTTCCGATGCTATGGTAAATGAGTCGAGTGGAAGTTCTAAGAGTCTATCACCGGCCAAGGCGCCCTCATTGAATAAAAAATCGTAGCATAGCTTAAAAAGTAGTAAGCAAAAGTACAACGTAAGCAAAGTACTTTTCTTACTATTTTGGATACAAAACATTTTGAGTCCTGTTCTATCAACGTTAAAATACGAGTACTTTATCCTCTTAGTAACAAACTCAACGTAGGATTCTCATCTTTATTTTCTATGCTATGCTACGATTTTTATTCAATGAGGGCACCACTAGGCCGGTAGTAGAGCCTTAAGTCACTGGCACTGACGACATCGACAATACACAAGAGCAAAATATTTGATGTAATTTTTTGGTTGTTATTAAAACAGCATTAGCCGGAAAAACTTTGTAAATTGTCCTTACTCTTGTATACGTATATGAAACATCTGATTAGGAAAGCGGGAAAATCGCATCTTTCACCCTCGTAATCTGCTGTGCATTGGCAGACTGGCTCACTCTCCTCATTCAGGGAACAGATACCGTCGTTTAAGCAATACCCATGACATGCGTTGCCTTTCCTTTCCCCAGAGTTACCGGCATTACATCTGCAACAACGAACATTAGAAACAGGGTAACTCAACAAACAGAGAAGCCAGTAAAAATGTGACTATACTCTTTTACAGTCAAACTATTTTACAAAATATCAAGATTGGGTCAGAAAACGTACAGTCAAAGTACATTAGTGGTCGGCCATAACACCAGCACTACAGCACATTAGTGGCGTTGTCAATAAAAAAATATTTCGTTATTAGGATCACTTTTCGCAAGTTTTATTAAAGTCCCTTATGGCAGGAGGCGAGCCTTTTGCCGTCAACCGGGCCAGAGTTCAGGCTTTTACTGATTAGTTCAAGATTCGAAAACTCAAAATCATTAAATGGGGATGGAACCACAAGCTCAGCAGTAGATCTTGCGACCACAAGACCAACGTGGCAGTCAGAACCTGATGAGATAGTATAAACGGGGGTTAAACTAATTTTTATAGAAAATGAAAAACGGAATTATGTAGAAACCTGTTATTATTTTTTTTGCTCTTCGAAGTAATTTCCGTTCCTTTCTAAGCACAATCGCATGCCATGGAATCACTGAATGAAGCAGTGGGCCCACTCTTCTTTAGAGATCTTTTCCACGCCTTTTTCAATCCCAGGCATGGCCATCTTTAGGGTTCATAAAACGAATTCCTTAAAGTTTGTCTTTTATTTTTAAATTAAGATTTTTATTTTTAAGTTAAATGAAGGTACATGTAAGACTTTTTGTACTTGACTCATACCGAAGCCTAAAGCTGCTCAAATCTATGTCACCCTTCTATCAGCTTCTATCATTAGCCTCACAACACTCACGTTATCTTCTGTAGCCGCCGTAGAAGGACGTCCTTGTCGCGAATCATTGGTGAGTTTGCTTTGAGCACATTCAAACTCATTAAACCAGTTGTAAACGTGGCATGGGATGGAGCTTCGTCATGAAATGCTTATCGAAGTTTATCTTATCATTGTTGTTGAGTAAAACCGCAACGAAAGTCTAATTATTAAACGAAAATTTTCTTTAGTTGAATCAATTTCGACGCACGACAGACACTTCTTAAATTGCCGCCAATTTGTGAAAACACATTTTGTTTTCACATATGAATTACAGATTCCTAAAGAGTTCCTAATTATTTTTTAAATAATTTTTTCATCAGCTGCTATTCTTACTAAGAACTTTCAGTGCGACCTACGTACTAATCAATAAAATAAAAAATAAAAATTCCTTACCGTAGTCTGTGTTTCCTGATAGCTACGACCTGGGAGTCTTTAAGTCAAGAGTGAATAGGTTACTTCTAGCTAGGCAAGCGTGTTCCATCTTCGACCCCATCATCGCTTACCATCAGGTGAGATAGTGGTCAAACGCGTGCCTATCAATAATAATAAAAAAAAAGCAGAAGGGTTTTTTGTTTATTGAAACAAGCTGATCTCGGGAACTAATCCGATTTTGAATTGTTTCTGTCTATCATAGTCACATTCATGAGGATTAGTGTAGGCTATCCAGCATTAAATTATACGCGCGTGAAATCGCGCGTACAGCATGTATTATGATTATGATAGCTTTGAATATAACAAAGCTATCAAATTGTGAACTAGTAACACAGTCGTCTGATTATATCAGACGGCTGTGTTACTTGTTCCCTCTAGTAAGTTAAGGGTCCACTATCCGCCAAGTGGCGCCCTCATTGAATAAAAAATCTACCAGAAACCAACTTCACGTTTGTTACAAAGAGGATAAAGTATTTTTACGTTGTTAAAACAGGACTCAAAATGTTTCGTACCCAAATTAGTAAGCAAAAGTACCAAATCGGCCGTTTTTACACTTTTTTTCTTTTTCTATGCTCTGCTACAATTTTTTATTCAATGAGGGCGCCACTTTGTGGGTAGTAGAGCCTTAAGTTAAGTTTGTTACCACTTTCATTCAAATGTTTTGGATTAGATGAAGTTATAGTACCCAATACAAGCGAGCAAAAGCTCATTCCTAGGTTGCTTCGCATCTGACGAACGACGACATACTTTAGAATTAGGTACATTTATATATTTCTCGTAGTACTCGTAATTTACTTATTTTTCGACATCTTGTTGTATCAGCCGGTTGCATGATCAGCGTCCAACGCAGGGGCGCTTGATATAACTAGCGTATAGCGAGAAGAAAATGTTTTACCTGAATTTAGTTTTTCCCTCTGTACTGCCACAATTGTCCTTATTAGCAGAAACTTCGCATCTTTTACCATCGTAATCTGCTGTGCACTGACAGACTGGCTCATCCTCCTCATTCAGAGAACAGACACCGCTGTTTAAGCAATATATATGGCACGTGTTCACTTCGCACCTTTCCCCAGAGTATCCGGCTTTACAACTGAAACAATGAAGACAAGAAACAGCGTTACGTACTCGATTAATCAGGAGACCAACAAATATTTGTGACGGATACCCTTTTTTTTGGGGGGGGGGGGCGGCAATCATCCAATATTTTCTCCCCCTCTGGGTGGAGCGGGAGTGCGTGTCAGACTCTTACTGACTAAAACCCACCCCTGTTCCTTCCCTGCCTGTGTGCCCAGGGGTGCGGTAACTCATTTTCAAAATTTATCCGCTACCCCTAGGCATGCAGGCACACCATCGAGTGTTTCCACGTTGCCGTCGTGGTGGGGCTTGTGGGTCTCCGTGATCTTGGGGACTTCCGGCATGAGTGACTCACTTGTGCCGGAGGGGTCCAGGGGAGAGACCTGACCAAGAGGAACACACCTAATCCTAAGTTTGGAGGCGTGGCGATGGGATGAATAACTGGAGGGACTCCAGTCGTTATCGCCTCACACGAGGGCCGCCCCGCTGGTAGACTTGAGCAAGCTGCTCGAGTCTCCTAGCGGCGTGGCACCTAGGGGGATTATCGTCGCTGCTCTCTGGTACGCATCTGCTCATCAGACGTGACCGTGAGAGTGGCGACAAAACTGGGGGGGGGGGGGGGAAAGAGAGAGTTGGAGGCAGGGACCACACCCAGCAAAAGAAAAAAAAACTACTCAGGGCGGCACCCACTGCTCAGCAGATGCCCTATACCTTGTGGTGTCAACCGCCCAATTGTGGGAGAGGAGTTACCACGGGACACACGTGGCTAATTTGTACGGGATCAAGAAGCGCCTGCGGACGATAAAGTGAGATGGCCAAGGGAGCTACGTCCGCACGCGCCCCACGATTCGGCCCGTATAACTTCTAAGTTGGAAGGGCCATGGGAAGGTGGAGAGAGTGCTCAGCAGATGGCCAATCTGCTGCTCTCGCATTGGGAGCGTCACGCCCCCATTCGTATTCTGGCGGGGGGGGAGGCGACTTTTGTTCTCCTTCTGTAAATTCCGACAGCAAGAGCCGAGGAGGCTCCAGATTATCTCCTCCATCCAAGGAGATGATCAATTTCTGCCCAAATAAGACGCCCGACAAGCCGCGGTCGGGCGAAGATAGCCAAAGGGAACTCTGCAATGAGGCGGGCAGTGGTGCGGCGTCGGAGTCCGACTCAGCACCGCCTCTCACCGCTCTGGGCTCTGGGAGTCCGCATGAGGAGGCTGGGGCTTCCGGAAGAGCCGTGAGCTCGCGGTTCCTCCGGAAGCGCTTTGCGGATGGTAGGGGGTCGTCCTCCGACGGGGAGATTATGGCCGCGCCGTTGAAGGTCGACCAGTGTAAGGCTATGAGCTATGAGGCTCGCCGCGGAGGCGCGTCAACCCACCGCTGGGGGATTTCGGGGTCCTCGAGCGGAGGAGCGGGCGCCACTGGCGGCTCCGATTCGGAGCGTTCGGGCAGACTCGCGGAGGTCGTGCGTGACGCCATTAAGGGTGTGACATCGACGAAGATTGCTTCTTCGAAGAGCAGGGCCACAAACGCGACCACGGCTTTCATTGTAGCGGCGGCGAAGGCGAGATTTGGCAGGCCTCCGTCTGCATTCGACGAGACGTCCAAATTGCGGGCGGAGGTCGCCCGCCTGACCGCCACAACGGAGCTTCTGGTGAAGGAGAACCAGAGGCTCCGGGCAGACATGGCCAAGCTCCGAGGAGCGCAGGAGGAACGCCAGCACGGGCCACGTCAGCCCCTGCCCGAGAATCAGGTTCTCGACCTGGTGCGGGAGGAGCTGGCGGCCTTTAACAGGCGGTTCTCGGTGCTGGAGAGCATTGTCCTGCGCCTCGCACTAGCGGCGAGCCAGCCGGCCTTGAGCCAGCGGCAATCGGCATCTTTTGCCAAACTGAGCTCGGCGAGGCAGGCCAACCGCAGGTCTATGCTGAGACCTGCGGGGTCAGCTCCGTCGTAGGCGAAGGCGTCAAAGGCGCCGCCCAAGCCGGGTGGAGCGACTGCATGGGCGGCGAAGGCCCCAAAGGCCCCTGCCCAGGCGGCGAGACGGCCGCCACAGCCTGTACCGGCTCCTGATACTCCCACGGCCGACGCCGATTGGCAAGTGGCCGGGGAGAAGAGGAAGGCGGGCAAGGCTGCAAGGGCGGCCAAACGGAGGGAGAGGCGGAAGTAGCAGAAAGAGCGAGCCACCGCGGCTAGGCTCCGCGCCCCGAAGTCCGCAGCTATAGTGATAACACTACAGCCGGAGGCTGTAAAGAGGGGCGTGACCTACCGTGCCGTGCTCGCCAAGACGAAGGTGGCGGGGAGCCTCGAGGAGGTGGGGTGTGCCTACGGCGTCTGGGTTAAGGTTACCAAGACCAGAGCCCGGATGCTGGAGGTCCCCGGTGCCTCCAGCGGCTCACCCGCTGACGCCCTGGCCGAAATGGTCAGGGCGTTGCTGGTGGATGAGGTCCGGGTGTCCAGGCCCACAAAGTGCGCTAACATGCGTATTTTGGGCCTGGATGACTCCGTCACGGAGGCTGAGGTGCGCGAGCAGATGAGGGCGGGCGCCATCCGTCCTGACCCCACGGGGTTGCAAGCCTTTACGGTGAGCTGTCCTGTGTCGGCGGTCAGGATGATCACCGCGCAGGGCCTGAGGATATTGGTGGGCTGGGTTTCAGTGCAGATTAAGCTGCTGCAACCTCTGCCCCTAAGGTGCTTTCGCTGCTATGTGGGCGACCACGTGGCAGCTAAGTGCACCTCGGAGGTGGACCGCAGCGACCACTGCTTCCGCTGTGGTCAGCCCGGTCACAAGGCCGGCTCGTACTATGCTGCGCCGCACTACATCTCGTGTGCGGCAGCAGGCAAGCCGGTCGATCACCGGGCTGGGAGCAGTTCCTGCGCTCCACCCGCCAAGGCCAGGGGCAGGGCCAAGCCCTCCGCCACCGCCGTCACCGCCGCAGCAGCCGCCGCTGCCGCCCCCACAGCTGTCGTCGCCGCCGCAACCGCCACGGCGGCGGGACCCTCACAGGGGGCTCGGGAGGAGGCTGTAATGGAATGCCCCATTACGCCTCCTCCAGGCGAATATCAACCACTGCGCCGCTGCTCAGGACTTGTTGTTCCAGAGCGTGGCGGAGTGGTTGATTAACATCGCTGTGGTCTCTGAGCCGTACTTTGTCCCACCCAGGGATGACTGGGTGAAGGACCTGAACGGCTTAGTGACCCTCATCTCGTGGGCCGCCGCTGGTATCCCGTCCCTCGAGGACATCAGGAGGGGACAGGGTTGCGCACTCTGTTCCCTTCGCAAGGGAAACACACTCCCCCGCCTATGGCTCCGCCTCCTGCGGTGCCTAACGAGGACCAACCCTACGACGACGATGCTCCCGAGGTGACCGAGGTAGAGCTGAGAGCGGCGGTGCGCAGGCTGAATGCCAAAAGTACCGCCCCAGGATCCGATGGCTATCATGGGAAAGTCTGCACGGCAGTGCCCCTACAAAGTCGAGCGCGAGGCAACACTGCCGTACCATCCTTTTCTGGAACCATTTTCAGGCTATTATTTGAGAAACTCTGAAGAGGACTAGAACGCTGATAACTTCGTCATCTGGTAAGCTATAATCTCACACTTGAAATCCAAAATTTCAGGTCGGTAGATCATTTAGTTCCGAAGCTAAGCGAAAGCAAAGTTTCGCATTTTCGAAACTGACACACTAACTCATTGATCATCAAAATAGAACTGGTACTTCCCAATGACCTAGAGCGCTGAAATTTGGTACAGAGGTAGAATTTAACGCCCACATAGAGGAAAAACTATCAAAACTAGGATCATGGAAAATCTGGACTACCGGACCCTGATGAGAAACCGTAAAAGCACACCCAAACTATTAGCGTTATCGACCGACAATCTTTGCAAAATTTATTCGGCGTAGTGGGGACTCAGCTTTTAATATGAATATAAAATGAAATTAAAGGGAAAACTGTAAAATAAAATTGTGTCTAATAAGAAAATCTAATAAGTCACTCAGCACACGTCTTGTCAGCTTTCTGCAAAAAGAAGTGGTATCCCACCAAAAACATTCTGAAAAAAAAAAGAAAAAAAAATGCGATCAACGGTGGAAATTTTTTTACACGTTAGTGGGTACAGGTCAACGGTCAAGTCACATAACATTAAATATAATAATAAATAAATTGCAGTAAGGAACCTTAGACTTGGACTTTGTCAAGAGATTTCATTACTTTTTAGAGATAAACAAGCAGCTCCATCGAGACTTGGCTATTTTTTTACAGAATGTTTTTGGTGGAATTTCAAATTTTCTATACAGAACTTGAATTTTGGATCTACTGTCATAGATATACTATATTTAAATATCTACTTCAATAGTATGTGGTTAGAATGTTTGTTGTTCTTTTAGGTTTATATCCAACGGTTCACAGGACAGTTTAAACATTTTAAATTCCCTGGCAAAGTCTAGGCAAGTAGTAGTCTACTTCTAGGGAAGCGTGCTCCATCTTCGACCATTGCTTAATCAGGTGAGATAGTGGTTAAACGCGTGCCTATAACAGTAAAAAAAAATTGTTATGTGGGATCAATCTATAATTTTCCTCGCGAGTCAGTGTTCAAAGGTTGAGGATAAATTCGAAACAGAGTTACCTCCCCCCTGGGCACTCAGGGCAGGAAGGAACAGGGGTGGGTTTTAGTCAGTAAGAGTCTGACACACCCTCCCGCTCCACCCTAGAGCGGGAGAAGTCATTGGATAATTTCCCACCCCACAAAAAAAAAACGCGAGTCAGTGTTCAAGTATTCTAACTTTAGATTTTGAAGCCTATGAGTTTCATTCTGAGAAACGTAAATGGTGATGACGAGACTGCTTGAGTATCTGTTAACGCTAAGTATAGGATACATAAAAAAACAAAAAACTACACCTAGATAGATATACTTATATCTATCTAGGAGTCGTTTTTTTATTTTTATTGCCGCTGATCACCTACACACTAGAACACGACGGGAATCCGCCCAAGTGGGGCAGATATCCATCGTATGCTCCACCGAGTCCTCTGGACGATACACACAGTGGGAACACCCGGGTGTTTCCCTCCGATCTAGGTGTTGCTAAACTTGACCTTAGTGAAAGCAACGACACGCGATGCGACGCTGCGTAGTCTATCTGAATTAACAAATCAATATCTAGAACTCTATTTACTAAACAAAAATTTACAGATAACATCAGAGAATTTGAATAAATGCCGCGGCTTCACAATGCACCTCGCCGCGCCTCGCTGCACAGCGTCAAACAACTGCTTTCTTCAACATCGTGAGCTGACCCTTAAATATTCGATATCCCTTAATGAGATGAATATGTTTACCTGCATTTAGGTTGTCTCGCAGCACTGACACTACAATCTCCTTGGAAACAATAGTTCTGACAGATTGAAACTGTAGACTCTGGCATCGAGTCATTCGGTATCAAGCTATTAAGTGCTTCGCAGCTCTTTATTCCCTGAATTTGTTGCTTTATTGAGTAGTTGGCTGCTATACGATGACAACCTTCACAGTTTGAGCTAGACGTTGTAAATAGTTTTCCTTCTTCATGTTGTGATGGAATCTTTGGTAATTGCCAGATTCCCACTTGATTATAGGTCTTCCAGTAGATAAAATCTTTTGATACGGTCAATGAATATCTTACAGTGTAAGTACTTGTAATATTATGTAATGTTGTTCTGTTTTTTCCATTAAAATGCGCACTGTCAATATATTGCTGATAATCGCCATTTACTGTTTTTATCCCCATCCAGTACATTTTCTGTGTCTGTTGGTCGATGACCAAGCTATATGTGTAACCAGCAGGATTTTCTATTAAAACTTCTCTCTCTGAGCCATCAAACCGAACCCTCTCTATCTCAACCTGGGTGATCCAGTAAATATACCTGTAATTTGAAACATAATTATCAATATTGACAAAGCTCAAAACGAATTATGCTGGGTTATAAACCTACACAAAAGGGCAAAAATAGCGGAACATATTATTGTATACAGGGTGTAAAAAGACACATCACAAAGCCGTCAACTACGCATACTGCTCATATGACAAAATAGCTTTGCGCAAAAATTATTGCTGGGAAACAACTTATATTTTTAAGTATGATTAAAAAAATGTTTTGTTATTGCACGCAATGAAACGCGAACCCAGGCAAGCGGAGGCACAGCTGCTTCGCTAGAGTTCATACGTAAGGTCACGTCGTCGTCGGCGTAATACTCGTAGCTACATACGCACAAAGCGTTTTGAGAACACATTCATTGTGCGTACAGCTAGGGAGTGGAATTCCCTACCGGAGTCTGTGTTTCCTGATAGCTACAACCTGGGAGTCTTTAAGTCAAGAGTGAATAGGTTACTTCTAGGCAAGCGTGCTCCATCTTCGATGACATCATCGCTTACCATCAGGTGAGATAGTGGTCAAACGCGTGCCTATCAACAATAAAAAAAAACACACCTACGGCGCGCGGAGCGTGTGTGGGTAGTAATAATATAATAATAATAATCCTTTTATTTCAGGTATTTTCATCCATAACAAGCAAGTCACATAAATCTAATAAATAAATCAATCAAATTAAACATTCAAATTAAATCATTAAAATCGAAATAAATAAAATATAAATACAATAAATTAAATTAAATAGTATAACATATATCAAGTATTCTAATTATTAGGCGCACAATTGCAATAAAAACACTCATACAAGACATTAAATAAAAATTACACTTGTTCATTTACATTCATTTACATTATTGGTCATGAAAATAGATAAAAACAAACACATAATTATAATTTTCTTACCGGCATTGGAACAGCAACATGCCTGCCACAGCAGTGCCGGATATAAAGGCAGTCCAGCCTGTTGGCGATCATTGCCAGGATAGCATTGGGGCTGGCCCGCACCCGGCGCACCAGGTACGCACACCGCTTGCGCATAGAAGCGTGGAAACAATCAGTGCGTGCCATCGCGAACATCCCTGACGCGCTACAGAAACGGGGCAGCCCCAACACCGCCCGGAACGCGTTGTTGTACTGGACACGGAGGGCACCGTATGCCCTTTCAGTATAGTCAACCCACAGGCTGCACGTGTATAGAGATGTGCAGAACGCTTTAAAAAGCGTGACCTTCACACCAGCAGTACAACGCGAAAACCTGCGGGCTATCATGTTGGCTCGCATCGACAGTGCCCTCCGCTCCCGGTCCATTTCGGCATGGTCTTTTAGGTCCTCGGTGAGTAGATACCCTAGATATTTAAATTGGTCCACACGGTCTATTGGAACACCATCGAGCTTGACATTTGGAACGTTCATAGGATTCGACCCACCGATTGCCCGAAAAACCATGTATTGGCTTTTCTTCCCATTATATTTTAACCCATGTCCATTTGCGTATTCCGTACACTTACTGAGTAGTTTCCACAGCCCACAGATCGAAGCGCTCAGCAACACTATGTCGTCCGCATAACTCATATTGTTGACACACACTCCGTCTATATAGCATCCGACATGTTGACTGCTGAGCGAGACGATCAGTTCGTTCACATAAAGGTTGAACAATGTAGGCGAGGTCAGACCGCCTTGCCTTACGCCACATTCATTAGTATAAGGATCCGACATCGCTCCCGCCCATCGGACACTATTGACCTGGTGCCTGTACCAGTATCGGAGTCCTACGGTAAGTCCGTGCTCTTCAGCTTCCTCCAGAGGATGTCGTACGAAACAAGGTCAAAGGCCTTGGATAAATCGAGGAAGCACGCATACACCGGGGTCTTTCTCTTCGTGTAATATTTAACGGTGTGCTTTAAACACAGTATTGCACTCTCTGTGGACAGTTTAGGTCGAAAACCAAACTGGTTAGCGTGAAGTGTTATGTGTCTATTTAACTGTGTGTTAAGCACACCGTCAAATACCTTCGCCACTACAGTTGCAAGCGATATAGGCCTGTATCATATGTTATCCGCCAAATCACCCGTTTTATTTTTTACCACCGGCCCCACAATTGTCCACATGAAGTCGGCAGGTAGGTAGGAGTGGCACACACACAGTGAGAAGAACATTGCAAGAACTCTCGCCAAATGCGGTTGCAGGTGCTCAATGCTGAGTGCGTCGTGCCCAGGGGACTTTCCCCGGTCAATTTGGCTTATGGCATTCGCAATATCTTTCGCGAGGAAACTTATTCCTACAATTTTATTGTTCGAGTCAGCATTCAGCACCCCACTCGCCGGGCCAAGCGGCGACCGGAATGAAAACTGTTCCCTGAAAACGTTCGCAATGCTCTTAGGATCACTTAAGCCATCGCCGCTCCCAGGAAGGCCAGGCCGCAAGTTAACTTTTCTCGTTTTTCGCCAAAACCCACGGAAGTCACCTTTCGAGTGTTGTTCAGCGAGAGCGTCCATCCGTATCTGGTCCCGATTATTCAGGCACCACTTAACCTGGACTTGAACACTTTTCTACTCTCTCGCATCTCCTCATACACACAGCCATACTTAGGTCTACCACACAGTACCCACTCGTTAAGCCTCAGCCTGGCCGCCCTGTGAGCCTCGCCCACATGCCTATTCCATCCCGTCAAGCGCGCACCACGCCCACCCTTCCGCGCGCTATAAGAGGCATAAAAAAGATCCGGTAGGAGTAAAATATTTGAATTTGATATTAAAAACTAGGTAAAAAAGAACGTAATTTGGAATGGAGGTCAAAAAACAGACGAGGCTGTAACACCGTCTCGTTACAGTGGGTTATACTAAATAGAAATGAGCGAAAACGCCGGTTCCCGTCATTCTACGCAGCGCCCCTCCCGTTCCACCCCGTCTGGCCCCAACGCTAATTCCAGGTCATTTCACCGAGCTGACTACATGAGCTAAATAATGACACTAGATTCATTTGACGTGTAAAAGTGTCGTTAAAACTTACTAACAAAAATAAAATCATTTATCATTTATGTTTCTAAAACTAATAGTTTTGTAGTTTTAAGGTAAGACGAAACAGATCTTTTCGTTACGGTCCACTTTTCTGACTTGCTTGAGAAATTTTTTTTTCTGTTAGCGTTCACAGTAACGCTTAGTATAAAATATATGGCAATGACATTGATGATGTCATTGCCATACATTTTTTACCAAGCGTTAGCGTGGACGCTAACAGAAAAGTAATTTGTCTCACCCTCCTGTTAAGTTTCGGTACGATTTTAAAGACGTTTCACGTCAAAAAAAAGCTTTTGGATTTTTTTTAATGTTTCGCTAATTTTGTCGGTGTGTGTATATATTTGTATCATTAGTAACGTACCCTCCACAGCTGTCCACGGCGATATCCCAGCAGTTGTTACTCATCGTAACTAAAAGATTTCCGTCAACTGCTTTGTTAGAACATGCAGGATTTAATGAAAATGAGTATATGTTCTTATCTTCCTTCCAAAAGAGTAATTGTGTGACTGGATCGTAGGTGGCCCTCACACAGTAGTATAGGTAAATTTTTCTCGTAACTAAAGGTTGTATTTTCCTGGTTGATAGTTCAAAGCTAGATATTGATATGTTCGGGTTGTTATAGTCGGCAAACAGCACCCTGTAGTGAACTGGATCGTAAGTTATTGATTGGATAAAATAAGCCTCCGGAATTTCTTCTGTGTGCGTTAATGTTCCGTTGTAATAAAAATCTAGTCGTTTGTCTTCGCCCACGACGATGTCTGAAACATGAAAATATGGGTACATTCATTTAATCTGAATGCTAAATAGATCTTTACTTTCCTCTTCTTTTCATTAGATACACCAAATAACTTGCATTCCGCCTGTCTACTTTTCGTCTTTCTAATGAATTAATTACTTACAATGAAAAACAACAAAGTACATCATAACAATAATGACACAGAAATTTTAAAAATTACATTGTGTGTGCTAATTAAACTACTTGGGACGGTAAGTGCCTTATCACACGTGCTGGTTCCCGGGTAGCCGGTGCCGACTGTCCAGTAAAAATTAAAAGTAAATTACGCCGGTACGTGTGAAAGCTAACGTACATGGCTGTTCACACTTCGCTGCCGGGTACCCGGCACCGGCTACCCAGCAACCGGCTTTAAAAAGGGGTTTAAAAAAATCGGGTAGGGTTGTGTGGGTGCACACGGCCGTTGGTTTCAATGTGAAACGTCTATGTCAGCGTGTCGTTATGAATGTTTAAGATTGAAGGAAAACAAGATTGACTTCATTTTTAACCAACTTCGAAAAAGGAGGAGGTTTCTATGTTCGACAGTATGTATTTTTTTATATATGTCCATCGATTTCTCTGTCAATTGAGGACCGATTTTCAAAATTATTTTTGTTTCCGAAAGAATATACTCTCGAGGTGGTCTAATATAAATTTTATCGATATTGCTTCTACGCTTTTTGAAAAACTGAACAAAAACGAAAAATACGTATACCTTGATGACGTTCTGGTGTTCTCTAATTACAACTATGTTTAAATTACACCTTCCATTTTATTAAGGTTTTTAGTTTTGGGGTATAACAACTAAAAACTGAAAAATAAAAACTTTTTTCCAAAAAAAACAACAGACTTCAAAAAAAAAAAAATTTACACTAAAAAATAAAAAAATAACTTTAATTTCGGAAGTCGGTGTCAAATAACGAAGAAATAAAATATAAACACCGACTTCCGAAATTAAAGTAATTTTTTAATTTTTAGTGCTTTTTTATTTGGAAGTCGGTTGTTTTTTTTTGTAAAAAAGATTTTTAGATATTTTAATAGGTATTTTAATACAATACTGAACAAGTATACACCACCGATAGTTGACAGTGGGCACCACTGACAATTTCAGTGTAGCGGTCGGTTTGCACCAGGGGTCGGCCCTCAGCCCTTACCTCTTCCTGATGATAATGGACGCTCTGACGTCGGACATCCAGGAATAGGCTTCCTGGTGTATGCTGTTTGCTGATGATATTGTGCTAGTTGCCGAAAGTGGCTTAGAGATCCAGAGCAGATTAGAGACGTGGTGGCAAGACTGGATAGTGTGGGCCAGAAATTGAGCAGAACCAAAACAGAATATCTGTTCTGAAATTTCGGCGGTCTCTCCAGTCCTATGCCTGTAGCTCTCAACAGAACGCCTATACCGATCTGCTCCGACTTGCGGTACCTGGGGTTGCTTGTTCAGGGAGATGGCGATATAGACCGAGACATAATGCACAGGATCAACTTAGGATGGATGAAATGGCGACAGGTCACTGGAACAACTTACGACCGACGTATGCCCCTTAAGTTAAAGGGGAAAATCTATAAGTCCGTGATTAGACCTGTCGTACTGTATGGGTCAGAATGTTGGGCTGTGAAAAAGATGGATGAAAAAAGATTGCATGTGGCTGAAATGAGAATGTTGAGATGGATGTGTGGAGTAACGAGAATGGATACAGTGAGAAATGAGTACATTAGAAGTAGTTTAAAAGAGGCGCCAGTCACAGAAAAGTTGAAAGGGAACCGCTTATCTTGGTATGGTCATGTGAAGTGGAGGGATGAAACACATGTAACTAAAAGAATTATGAATATAAATGTGGATGGACCTTTAAGGTTTTACCAAGGTCAGTAACACGCAGTTTTACCAAGGGGTATCGTATTACCCAGTAACTGGGTTGTGGAGCTCAGATAGGCAGTCGCTCCATGTAAAATACTGGTATTCAGCTGCAACCGGTTAGACTGCAAACCGACCCCAAGATAGTTGGAAAAAGGCTAGGCAGATTGAATTGACAAGCGAAATAATGCTAAAGATATAGGTACTATGTTTACGCAAGTAATTATGTTATGCTGTTTTGTGTTTTCAGTTTATATATATAAAATTCTAAGTCCTGACTGATTGACTTACTGATATATCAACGCACAGCCCAAACCACTGGACCTTAGAGACTTGAAATTTTGTACATAGATACCTTATACTGTGTAGGCATCCACTAAGGAAGGATTTTTGAAAATTCCACCCCTAAAATAGGGGTTGGAAGTTTGTATTATAGGGAGTTATAGTTTGTATGGAAGAATCTTAACGCTTGGTCCGATAAAGTTTAAACTCTGCAGAAATAGTCTTGGTTAAAAAAAAAACAATTAAATATTTTTCAATTTTTCGAAAATACCCCCTAAAGTGGTGAAAACGGGTCTTGAAGTTTTTAGGGAATACGTTTTTGCTTTTTTCAGTAAACCCGAAAATTGGTTTATACAGTCTAAAAGTAAAGTAATTTTAACGGATCCAAAGAATTTTTCATAATCAACCCCTATATATTAGTGAAAAGGCGAAAACCGTGTAGAGGTATGCGGAACAGGGTGTAAAGTCCCGCAAACCTCCGTTGAAAAGGGAAGATCCTCCGACCAGACGGGTGCTGTGTCTGGTCCGGGCAACTGCCCGATAGTTGATTTCGGGCTGTTGTATATGTTCAAATCGCGCGGAGAACTCTGCTTGCGCGATGTAGGAATTTGCTGATCTAGTTCGTATGTAGCGTCATAGATGTCGCTACAACCGTTTTGTTTGAAAAATCTTATTTGTTCCATTTTGAAATCTGAAACTTAGAATTAATATTATCTTTTTTTTTCTCAGCAATATGTATGGAATTATTACCGGGTTTGTACGGAAGCTGTCCAGTGACTGCCCCGTTTATTCTTACAACCTATTCAATATGGTCTTGAGGAATCTTTCTCTTTAGTCTTCTAGCGACTGTTCGGGTGTTCATCAGGTTTACTGCTAGGATGTTTGGATGATTTGTGATTCGCTCTTTGTACAGACGCCAGCAAAAGTCGATAAGTATTCTCACAACGTATTAGTTTGACGTTTAGTTTAACTTACGACCTTCTATTTTCAAGTTTTCGCCAACAAATGATTGAAATTCACAATTTCATCAATTTAGCATAAGTCAAGATGGCCCAGTGGTATAGAGCACACAGATTGAAGCGCAAATCAGTGTACCGCAAGTTCAAATCCCACGCAATTGTTGACTTTTTGTAAGTTCTGACCAGATTGGAAGTTATGGATTAGCATTACATACGAGTATATTAAATTATTCTTTAACTTGTTCACACATTTCTTAGAGTTAGAAAGGTTTTTTTTTTTGGGGGGGGGTGGGAAATCATCTTATGACTTCTTCCGCTCTAGGGTGGAGCGGAAGGGCGTGTCAGACTCTTACTGACTAAAACCCACCCCTGTTCCTCCCTGCCCTACGCACCCGGGGGCGAGGTAACTCTTTCGAATTTATCCTCAACCCCCGGGCAGGCATTGGCCATGGCAGGCCCCGTCCTTTGCTGACAACTCTTTGAGGCGCGCGTGGAACACTACGCGCCGTCGACTCTCGGGCCTGGTGCTGATCGGACGGCGAGTTACCCACTACTCGCCGTCCGCAGGCCCGGGTCTACGGTGGCCGGAGATCGTCTCGCAGCCCCTGGCGTCTCCTGCGGCGGCTGCTGCTGAGGGTGCTAGGGCGACTCTGCCGTTGTTGAGTCTCCCTAACGTGTGCCGCCTCCCTCTTCGCTAGCATTACTGCTTCGCAGAAGGAGGAGACGGCCCCCCATTCCCTCTCGCTACGTACCATGGCCTGAACCAGGGCACGGCGCGAGAGGTCGCTGCCGCCTATCGCATCCACGAGGACACAGCGGTGTTCTGCCCAAGCGGGGCAAACCTCCACCGTATTCTCCACCGTGTCCTCTGGGCGATCCTCGCAGTGGAAACACGCAGGGGCACCTCCGCCTTGATCCGACACAGGTACCTCCCGAAACAGCCATGTCCGGTGAGCACCTGCGTCAGGCGGAAGGTGAGGGCGCCATGGCGCCTCTCCAGCCACTCCTCAAATAGAGTTAGAAAGGTAGGTCACAAAAAAAAAACTAAATAAAGAATTAGATTTCTGCGAGGTAGACATGAGTTTTAACTTGACCGAAATGAACTATCGTTTGGTTGTAGTTCTTGGTTAGTGACGTGTGGTTAACAGTATTGTAATATTCGCAAAATGCAGGCTGATATTAGTATTGAAGTGAGGGCGACTATCATTGAGCTGCTTATAAGTGGTCTTAATAAAACACAAATATCTGAAGAAACCGGACTGAATGTGAGTATAATAGCTATTAATGAATTGTAACTTTATTATAAATTAATCTTCTAATTAAAATGTATGCCAATTATGAATCCATCCATCGTATCTTTATGAGGCTTAAAAGAGAAATTCATAAATCGTTGGGTTTATTGGATTGGTTATTGGATTTATAAATGCAGTTTTATTTAAAAATTATATTCAATAATTATGATTATTAACATTTTATATAATGAAAATGAATTCAAGTAGGTATAGCTGCCTAATATATTTTTTTTTGTTTTAGAAAAATACTGTAAGTCTTTGGATAAAAAGATATGAGGAAGAAGGTAGCCTTGCTAGTCGAAAGAGAAGTGGGAGACCGAAGCTTATTAGCGAGGCGCAGCGACGACATATAGTGGACGTATACGAAACGAATGGTTTCGCACCAACGAGACATTTTGCGGAATTATATGACTCCTCGATGGATACTGTTCGCCGTGCACTTCACGCTGAAGGCGTGCATCACAGAAAACCTGCTGAAAAGCCGTACTTGACAGAGAGGCACAAACAAGAACGATTACGTTTCGCACGTGATTATTTAGATTTTGACTGGAATACTGCGGTATTTTCAGATGAAAAAAACATTTAAATCCAGTCAAAAGGGCAGGCTTCACTTATGGCGCAAAAATAACAACGTTATTCCTAACACTGAATCAGGTCGAATCACAATTAATATGTGGGGATGGATGAGTGCAGCAGGACCAGGAGAACTGGCTTTCATTCCTCCACGCGCAAACAGTTCAACTTATGTGGAAGTGTTAGACTCAATTATGCTACCTACTGTGCGCAACATTTACCCAGCTCATGAGTTAGCAGAATTTCCGTTTGTCCAGGACAATTGTCCTATTCACCGAGCGAGTACTGTGCGTGAGTGGTTTCACAATCACCCGGAAGTAATTGTTATTCCATGGCCAGCGCGATCACCCGACCTCAACCCCATAGAAAATCTATGGGGTTTGATGGTACAAAGGTGGGATTCGCGGAATGAGAGGTCTACGGAACAATTAAAAACCCATTGCATGGAGGTGTGGGAAAGTTTTAGAGGGAGTGAAATATGCGGTAATATTGTTGGGTCCATGCGCAAACGTCTACTTGACTGTATCGAAAATAATGGGGGTTATACAAAATACTAAGTTTTAGTAAAATCAGTCGGTGTAACTAAATATTTATAAGGCCATTTTATTTTAACATATCCGTGATTATTCGTTAACAAACACTGTATTATATTGTGTTTACTTTCGTTTAAAACAGCTATATCTTTTAACTTGTGCCATCGCCTTATCTTAAGAATGCAGTGAACTCGCTATCAATTTTGTTGACAATAATCATGATTCTATTTTGTTTTTTATTCTTCTACCCGCATTGTTCTAACATTATAGTTCAATTTATTTTTCTCTTCTAATTGACGATTATCTTGTGAGAACTAAAGTTCTTTCATCCCAGCCTTTGCTGCCACCATTCAGCCCAGCCTTTGCTGCCTTCCGTGGTTTAGGGGCACGGAGATACTTCGTAGAGACATTGTGACTGCGTTCCGACTTCGTTCTGGACATATTCCCTTAAATAGCTTTGCGTTTTTGATGAAGAAGACTGACTCACCCAACTGTTCCGAGTGTGATAAAATAGAGGACGTCACTCATATTTTAGCGGAGTGCGTCCGGAACGAGGTTGAAAGGAGTAATTATTTATTAGAGAATAGTTTGGATTGTAAGAATATTGGTATTTATAATAGTGTTCTGGCGGCTCCCCTGTCAAAAGCCGCCAAAGACCTATATAACATTGTAAATTTAGGAATAAAACGTAGATAACTGTGTAGATTGCACTTATGAGGGTGGCGTGATCATACTGATCAAACCCTCTATAAATAAATAAAGATTAAAAAAAAAAAAATATAAAGAATAAACATTTTTATTAAACACGTCTATTTATTTCCACCTTACAACATCGAAAAGATGTAACAACTAAATAATTGCAAATTACGAATTTATTTATTTAAACTTCATGTACAATAGTGGTACATAGGCGGACTTAATGCAACAAGGCATTCTCTACCAGTCAACCTTTGGGTTAATAAACAACTCTGTGGTAGGTGTACAACCAAACGTTTACCATTAACAAATAGAACAAAATTAAAAATATAAAAATACTAGACCGATAATAAAATACATATATATTCTAAAATAATATACTAATAAATACCAAATAATACAGTTCATAAACACAAAACAAAAAAAAAAACTCAAATAACAATGATTACGACGAGGACCCAACTACGTTTAAGAGGACTTTAAGTAGTAGTTCCGTATTTTACGCTTAAACGAAAATTTACTCTCAGCTTTTTTGATGTCAAGGGTCCAGAGTCTAATCGTTGAAATAACGTAAGAGTTGGACATAAACCCGGTGCGGTGAGAAGGAATGTGCAGAAGTAAATTTTTGGATGCACGAAGGTTCAGACTGTGAAAACTGCCCAATACTTTGAAATGTTGTTTTAAATAATCAGGAGCACAAGGATCGTTCATAATAGTGAAAAGCATGCAGAGGGATCTGAGGGATCTCCTGTGTCGGATAGGCAGCCATTTAAGCTGAGAACGGTAGGAAGAAATGTGGTCATATTTCCGAAGGCCAAAAATAAAACGAATACAGTTGTTGAGAAGACGATCCAATTTGTTTAGAAGTTCCTGGGATAGATCAGAGTAACAAACATCAGCATAGTCAATTATAGGCAGCACTAGCGATTGGACCAAAGTGGTTTTAGTGCGTGATAGAAGGAAGTGCTTGAATCTATAGAGAGATCGCAGTGTGAATGTGACTCTCTGGCTTACCTGAGCAATCTGCTTTTTCCAATTCATCCTGTCGTCAATGTAAAGGCCTAAGTCCTTGACGTGTGGCGAGAGAGGGGTGACAGTATTGCCGAAAACAAGCGGCTGCAGTTTATTGGAGTCCAATTGACGTAAGAAATATGAACTACTAAAAAGAATAGCCTGACATTTACTGACATTGACAGTAACTCCAAATCTGCTTGACCAATCTTCGATAGCTAAGAGATCAGCATTCAGCAACGAGATGCAGTCATCCAGGTTGTCAATGTCAGATTGTGCGTAGAGCTGCAGGTCATCCGCATACAGATGGTAAGAGCACTTAAGGATAGTACGAGTAGTAATAGAGTTAATGAATAAAGCAAATAAGAGTGTAGAAAGTATACCGCCTTGTGGAACGCCAGATCCCAGAGCGCACCAGTCAGAAGATTTCTGTTCAGCACGTAGCGCCTGCTGGCGACCACGAAGATATGATACAAACCAGTCCCGTGCCAACGAAGAAACCCCAATTTGAGACAGGATAGCCAGGAGAACGTCGTGATCAACGGTATTAAAAGTATTGGAGAAATCTATTAAATCTAACACCGTTAACCTCGAACTCTCCAGGCCGTTCCTAACATCTTCAGTAACTTTAAGCAAAGCTGTGGCTGTACTGTGGCCAGGCCGAAAACCTGATTGGAAGGGGGATAACAGATTGTTCCCAAACATAAAGTTAGATATTTGTTTAAGAGCGACTGCTTCCAGGATTTTAGAAAGGAAAGGGAGAATAGAGATTGGTCTATAGTGATTAGATAAAGTGGGGCTGGAAATTTTAGGAAGAGGAATAATGAATGCTTTACGCCAAATTGTAGAAAACACCCCAGTCTGCAAGGAGGAATTCATGATATGTGTGACAATAGGAAGGATGCTTTTGATGATGAGAGACACCATAGTTCTGCTGACTTCATCACAGCCGACAGCCTTTGACTTAATTGCAGCAAAAGTTTTGAGTATCTCAGGGTCGGTCACAGGAGAAAAGGTGAAAGAATCAGGAGGTAAAATTTGCATGGAATTAATGTCAGAGATAGTTTTATTTTCAACAGCAACGTCAAGCACAGGTGATGATGAAAAATGTATATTTAAATCATTTAACGTCATAGTAGAGGGAAAAATATGAGAGGGGGATTTTGTTATACCGAGTGATTTTAGAAACTTCCATATATCAGCCGGAGAAGAGTTGAGGACATTTTCACAAATGTATCGGCGTTTAGAAGGTCTTACCATCTGGTTACGGCGGTTTCTAGCCAACTTGTACAGGCTCCAGTTCTGCTCACTGCGATCTCTTCTATATTTTCGAAAAGCTCTGTCCCGCCGTCTCATCGCCAAACAAACTCCAGGGTTAATCCACGGAGCCGGGGGGCGCTTAACACGGATGGCCCTCACCGGCGCATGCGTATCAATGAGCTGAAGTACTGACCTATTAAAAACATCCACAGTCGATGCATCTATATCGAGCAGCTCTTTGTTTATTCTCGCAAAATTCCGGAGAAACACCATGGCTGTCCGCTGTTTAGGAGGCTTAATTTTGTACGACAGATAGATTAAATCATGCCTAGATAATCCAGGGGCTGCAATCTGGCCATGGTTAGCAACTAGACTCACCGAAGACACGAGCATGAGATCAAGCCAAGAATCGCTTGTGTCAAGATTGTGGTGGGTCGGATTGAGCGTAAGAAGTGACATACTTGACGACTCCAGGATTGCCCTCAGCTTGCGCGATCGAGAGTTGTCCTTCATAAGATCGGTGTTGAAATCACCTATGACTATGAGATGTTTG
Source organism: Polia nebulosa (assembly GCA_951329385.1). Taxonomy (NCBI): domain Eukaryota; kingdom Metazoa; phylum Arthropoda; class Insecta; order Lepidoptera; family Noctuidae; genus Polia; species Polia nebulosa. The sequence goes on from OX589612.1 coordinate 20,276,801, forward strand.
TACTCTGAGGAAAAAGATTCAAAGAGAGATACCAGATTGGAGAAATAATCAATAGTAGGTGGACAGTAAACTACTCCAAGAATGGCTTTACCCCTTTGACAACAATTTTAAGAACTAAAAATTCAGGATTGCCGCTATAAATTGACGGAGAAGAAGTTAGGATTTTGTAGGGGATGTCGCTACGTAAGTAAATGGCAACACCCCCGGATCCCTTTGCCGAACGATCATTGCGAATTAAGATAAAGCCAGGTAGGCTATAAAATGAAGAGAGAAGTTCGAGCTTGAGCCAACTTTCTGAGACTAGCACAGCGTGTATAGGCACATCACAAAATAAATCCAACAACTCAGAATGGTGTTGAGGGATACTCTGAGCGTTCACATGGCAAACATTGAAACACATATTGAATCGCTGGCAATCATTTCTTAAAATACTATTGACCGAGAAAGAATTGTCTAAAGAAGAATATGACTCAGAAGAAATTCTGCAGGAATAAAACGAGGCGTCGTCGTCAGACATAACCATTGTTAATTGTAAATAAATAGATTTATAAATATAATAGATATAATAAAATTAATGCTTATATGAATGTGAAGAATAAAATTCACTTTAAAATTGCATAACCTGCCGGCAGATTGTTCACAAACAAATATATAACAATATTACTAGTGCGTGTTTCCGAACGCATGGTAACATAGACAAAAAAATATTAAAAAAGAAGAAGTCTCTAACAGATGACATTTTGACAGATCAAAGAAAAAAAACAACAAAACAAAAATTGAACGCAGGTATCATGGACAAAAATTAAATTGTGACGTGTTATATCTAGTATCTACTCATCTATTGTATAGTGTATTATCTATGCTAGTGTCAAGAAGTAGGCCTAAAGAGTAATAACATATAAAATAATAGTAAACACGCACAAACTGATACTAAGTGGAGGAGAAAACAATACAAATTATACCGAACCGAATCATTTCTTCTTTGTAATCCGCCGTGACCGAGACGATGACTGCGCCGACAAGCTTTTAGAGTTGGCGTTGGAGACCGGAGGAACCTCTTGATCCAGCGTTTTGCCATGCTCCGCCCCAAGCGCGACAACCTCTTCAAGACAGAGAACTCGGCGTCGCTTGCCGTCCGGAAGCTTGTAAAGAAATTTTTCTTCCACCGGCTAGCGTCAGAGATATTTTATGGCATGAGACCCTGATTACCAATCCTCGGGTATACTGCGCATGTAGTTTGTCTGTAGTAAATAAAAGTCCTTTGATTTGGTCTTCACATTTATCACATTTATTGTCATCACTGCATCACACCAGATAGCACTCAGTACACAGAAAATTGTATGTTGAACTTACAATTCATGATGAACCACTATTACCCTATCGTTCGAAGATCGAAGATCGAGAGATCCACAAGCAGTATCTAAGCCGTGGTCATCTAATCATGGTCATCTCCGGACACGTGGACGTTGGTGTTCGGAACCTTTTGCTAAGACCGCTGTTTTTCCATAATATAAATTAAATGTAAAGTAGGAACCCTGCCGACAAGTGAACATTTCGGTAAGACTCATAAATGCCATGCTTAAGACTTAGCGTCAGTACAAAAAAAAAACCAAAAAGAGTAACTACTTACATTGTCCTACATTCTTATGCTTACAGCATTTGAACTTGACTCTGGTCCCTTTTACACCTCGAGCCATCATTAGGTGCTTTTAAGAAGTTTTTTCCAACAGTTTAATCGTTTCTCTGGGACTCGTCGAGCTTCATTGCCTCGGCGTTTTTTCTGGTGGTCGCCACTGTTCATTCTGGCTTACAGAAGTTACAGTGGTTTGGGAATAGTGTGGCGGGCATGTCCCAACTACTGACGAGTGAGAAATTCAGACACCACATAAGGAGATCCCTTTAGTTTAGTTTTAGTTCTCCAAATCTCGCCCCTGACAGTGGAGTCCGCACACCGAAGCAGGATAGGTCTAGCGCGGCCCTCTGAAGCAGTGCCCAGTCTGTGACATACAGTCAGTGAAGAGGGTGCCAAATGGTTGCCACGGTTTCAAGAACCTTCTCACCTGGATTCTCAGAAACGCCGCCAAGTAACAGAAACTTTTTCCGGTGTCGCATCTCTATTACATCAACACTTTTACTCAACTCAGCAATCTGCAGCTGCAAGGCGTTGAGGACACTCCATACATGCTCCTTGAAGCCAGCAAAATCTTTGCTGAGACCACTCAAGTCTGCTGCAGGTGGTGACGCTTTAACGTGCGCTTCAAAATCAGCCATCCGCTGGCTAAGTGATGTTATAGCCAAGCGCTGGGCCTCTGCAATGTCGGCTATGGTGGTCATAGTGGTTTTGTGTTTGTAAATCTGCGCCAGGTTACCAGTGACAGCTCAAGCCAGCAAGTGAATGCAATTTACACTGTTAGGACATAGGTATCTTATTGCCCACACAATATGTGCTTAATGGTAAGCTAATTATTTATTATCGGTACCTAGGAATTTTAACTTTAATTGTAATAAATACTAATAAAAATATAAAATTATACAGAGCATATGTGTTAACTTTTTATTCACCTATCCCCACAAAAATGACGAATGTGATTCTTCTTGTGGTTACTAAATCATATTCGTAATTTGCAACTATTTAGTGCAAAAAATGCAATAGTATTTTTCATAGAAATCTAGAAAATCAATAATATTAATATAAATTGGGAATTTTCAAAGTAAGAAATAACCGCAACGGACCGACCATGATTTGAACTCGGGCGAGTTCATACGGCTACCAGCAAATGACATATTTGTGCGAATGAGTGCGAATTTTATCAATGCAATGTTAAGAACAAGTCGCCTCTGTGACTGTGTGATGCATATTCAATGGCACAGAAAAATAATAATGATGTTTTAAGCTCAATGCGACGACAGTTCCTTAGTGTGTGTTATCTGTGGATACCTGATCGAGACTAGTTTAAAGCTTTTTTGCTGCAACGTCCGGTGAAGCTTCCACCGAAAGAATTGCTGTATCATCAGTAAATGTACCAGTGATAACTCCTTCAGTCGTTGGGAGGTCGACAGAGAAAAGCAGGTACAACGGTGGACCCATTACATTGCCTTGAGGTACTCCAGCTTGGATAGTATGTAAGGAAGTTAGCTCTTCTGCTTGTTTTGTCCGCCAAACTACCTCGCCAGGGCCAGACTGAAGAGTAGGACCAGACTGGAACTTGGTCACGTCTCGATCGGTCAGTACTCTGCAAAGACTACGTAGCCTGGTATATGTATGGTCGGAACTATATACAAAAAATGTATTTAATCTAATCGAAGGAATGATGTATGAATAATAACTTTTTCTTTGCCATTTTTTTATTATATCTAGAAAATGTTTTATTACAAAAAATAGAACCAATTTCCAAAAAAAGTGCAAAATAACTTTAATATATTAGGTATATATCGTTATTTTGCACTTTTTTTGGCAGTCGGTTCTATTTTTCGTAAAAACGTTTTATTTTTCACTTTTAAGTTGTGGTTCCCCATTAAATTGTGTTTCCACTACATAGACATACGATCGCAGCAATCGCGGTTGATATGATGTAATTTTTTAACCGACTTCAAAAAAAAGGAGGTTATCAATTTGGATGTTTGTATTTTTTTTTTATTCGAAGTGAATCCCCATACTACAGCTCCTTGTTCCGACTTATATAAGCTAGGGAACAAGGACCCCGACACAAGGTGAGATTAATATTGGGAATTTACGGTTAGTAATACATAAACAAAATAACAACAAGGTATGAAGTTAATGAGACAAGAGGGATGCAAAGTGCATTATATGAGGTGGGTGCGGTCACGCTTTATGCTTAGGAAGTCTAATATTACAGTTACGTTAAGTTATATGCTTAGCGCTCTAGAAACCCATTTAGTGACATGGAACAGTTGCCTCGTCATACGTGTACAGTTAGGGCTAATGCAACAGGACCCTTATTTGGGCTCTGTAGCTATTCTAAATGAACACGTTCCCTATGCTCTATATAAATGTTTTACACAACTCTAAGACAGAGAACTGCGAAGTCCACCAGACAAGTTTAGGTTTTAGGAGACTTTAAACGCGTATAAATGTAAACAACCCACTTACGCTAGCTTACCTCTTTTCTAAGGTCACACAAATCTTGCACAAGCTCTTCGCAGACTCAGTCTATAGCAGAATTCATTGCGACGCCCTTGATGCTCACCGAAATGGTTTCATCGGATTTCATATAACTCTAAATCTACCCTTTTTGTGGATATAGGGCGCGGCTAGGAGCCGATGCCATCGAAATCTCGTGTTCCGCTAAATAGTGTCGATTCAGATATAGGCCTACAAAACGGCCGGGGTTGGTTTTAACGAAACACGATTATCTAGCGTTCTTAGAACGATTAGTAGGGTACTTTGCGCAGCTTACCGTGCAAAACCTACCCCTTCTCCCTGAGTTATTATGCACAACCAAGAGCTACGCAAACATTCTGAGCTAGACCATAAATATAGGAAGCAGTAACCATCACCAGCGTTTAGTTAATCCTAGAATCCCACTTACGGGGTGGCCATTAAGCCTGAATATCAACTGCTCACCCACCAGCTTCTCTATTGCCAAACGCCAGTGACAAATATCTGCCAGGGTGTGAATTTAAATATATATGGGTACTTATTAAAATATGATAATACAGCAGTAACTATAAAATATGATAGAATAGAGAAATAGTCTCGCTACGCTAAGATAAATAATTATTAGTAAACTGATGCTCGCATAAAACAGCCAAAACTCACCCATTCATTCACCATCAGAGCCACCGAGATTCTCGCACGTATCTTTACACTCTACTTACTGATATTCAAACCCTAGCATAAATAACACTCATGATATTCAAGTATGAACTAATACTCTTGCCTAATGTCTTCAGAGACGTAACCACACACACACTTTAAATACTAAATTAGTACTTCTAGTTTAGGTATGATTCCACCAACATGTTGTGCAGCACATTTGCTTACAAACATTTTGTGCTAAACTCCAGCAGTGCAGGTTCATAGCTGGTATCGCATTTGGCTTCCATCTCCATTGGTAAGGCTGTGCGTAACTTTTGTAAGCGCACAGTTCAGCACATTTGTGCGGGAACATGTTCACTGAGCAGAGTTTCTGCCGAAGACAGTTCAGTAGTTAATATGAACGGGCAGGAAAACGTAGTGCTTTGTGCTGCAGCATGTATTTTACTGTGTAGTCTGCTTAAAAAGAAGCGAAGAAAGAAACCGCGATGTTGGTTGAGGCCTTTACTACAGCGACGGAATGAAAAAATTAAAAGATTTCTAGAAGATATAAAAATAGATCCATTGAGTGGATTTAAAAATTTCACACGTATATCTTGCGAAGATTTTGAGTTGCTGGTCAATGCAATTAGCCCTTTTATTGCTTAGCAAGATACCAACTACAGAAAATGTATCCCTGTTTCAATACGGCTTGCAATCACCTTAAGATATCCTGCCACTGGAGATTCTTTTGCAAGTTTAATGTCCTTATTTAAAGTTTCAAA